>OY282592.1:14646284-16000040 GCA_958298965.1 Chrysolina haemoptera | reverse complement strand
TTATGCTTCAGCCTGATCTCAGAAATTTCAATACAGGGGGCTTAAATAAATATAGTTATTCCAGATGATCGAAAAAGTTGATGAAAAATTGATTATTTCAATTGGAATACCCTGTATATTATTACTAATTTGTAAAACTGATGATCTGTTTATATCATACCTAACTGGTATCTGGTTTACGGGCATTTATTTGTGGTAATGTCTCTTGAAAATTCCTATTCGGTTTTTGGTAAGTAGGCTACAATATAATGTGCCATTAAAGTTATGTTATTTTGTGATATTATCGACCTTCAAAAAGGATTGAACAAAATTACTCATCATTCTCATGAGTTTTTATTATATTCGAACAGATAATGATAATATTATCAGCTGAACATTTAGAAAGTTCAATAAAATATATCCAAATCTATTGCCAGTGAACGTCAAGAAATGTATACGAATTCAGAACAATTTCAGTGTTAGAATACATTTTAAAAGCGCAAATAAAATAAAGAAATTGTATAAATACAAACTGCGTTTGAATAACTTGGTTCCTCAATTCTGAAGATATTTGTGACTTCTGAACGGACGAAAGTATCGATAGTATTACCGAATGACACAAAGGTAATGTCGTATAGTAATCGTGGGTAGACCATTCCATAAATGAATGCCAATATGTCAGAAACATGAACAGTTTGGTATAGGTTCAATGAACACACACAGATAAAAGGCAAATTTCATCAGCTTTCCGAATTGCGCAAATAAAATAAAGAAATTGTATAAATACAAACTGCGTTTGAATAATTTGGTTCCTCAATTCTGAAGATATTTGTGACTTCTGAACGGACGAAAGTATCGATAATATTACCGAATGACACAAAGGTAATGTCGTATAGTAATCGTGGGTAGACCATTCCATAAATGAATGCCAATGTCAGAAACATGAACAGTTCGGTATAGGTTCAATGAACACACACAGATAAAAGGCAAATTTCATTAGCTTTCCGAATTAGTAATAAATGAACAGGGTGGTCCATTTGAAAAAATCCATCTTCTGTCACTTGTTCAAGCAAACTAAATTGCTATATTTTTAAACCATCCTGTAATGAAATAACTAAGATTAGGCTAAAACATAGGAAACTTCCAAGTATTACCAACTCTCAACTGCATTTTGTCATCACAGTAATATTGATATCAAAGATATCAGTAGTTTTAGTTGTCATGTTCTCCGACGAAAAAATGTCACATTTTTAATGCATATTTACACGGTCGAATAAATTCATTAATTTAGTTACTTTGAATTTTATTGATGTGTGACTAGAAATTGCTGTCAATTTGTACTTGACCAATAATTCATAAATTTTACGGCCATTTTTGGTAACTTTCGGTCTGTTATAATACCTGTGTTTTGGATTAAAGTTCTTGGTTTGAACCTTTTCATGTCATTATGTTGGTATTTCTAACAGAAACGAATATGGTCGTGTGTAAATACAATCAATATTGGCCAATTTCATTGTCCAATTTTATTGTTCATTTGTTCATGAAATATTCATAAATTTCAATGGACCGAGTATATTCACACCAGCACTTATTAAAAAAAAAACGGTTACGTTAAGTTGTCAAGAAATTGATGGATACTCTAAAAATAATATTAAATACAATTATCAAAGTTACTACTACTTTCTGATAGAAGTGGCAACACCGCATTGCCGAAATTATTTCAGTTGGGTAGATAATATCCGGATATGCATAAGCCCTCACCAGAAACTTCTATTGTGTCATCAACCGTGGACCAGCTTGTATAACCGTTGAAAACCGAAAGTACCTTCTACCTAACCGGAGTGAAAATGGCAAGACAATCGCCAGCAATATGAACGGCCCTATGTTTCGATAGAGTCGTGCTTGGTATTGCGGCAGAATATGGATTGTCATTTCATCACGTTTATTTTCACCTGTGTTGGTATTTCCCTATGAACTTTCCAGAGAGATGAAAACCTATCTTATCTTCAAAGCACTAAATAGCTAGGAAAGCATGTATATCTTGAACTAATGAAAGTGAATCTCGAGATATAATGAAAAAAAATGTTTCTTAATTTGCATATGATCTTTTTGAACTTTTTTCACGAAAATTATTGAGAAATGAAGAAATGAATACATTGAATGTGAATTTTGATTTTATCGCATTCATTTGACCTCTTTCCTCCACTCTACAAATAATAATAATGAAAAATATGTTTCTGACATCGATTGCAATCTTGCTGGTTTTTTTCAACAGAAAATGAAGAAAAATGATATATTCAATTCGTTGAATGTGAATGTTGATTTTGTCACATTCATTTGACCCCTTTCCTCCACTCTAGAAATAATAATAATCAAAAATATGTTTCTGACTTCGATTGCCATGTGTTGAATTCTTTTAATGAGAATGTTATTTTTGTCGCGTTCATTTGACTCCCCACCCCTCTAGAAATAATGAAAAAATGTTTTTGACTATCATTTTTTGTGTAAAAAAATCCACAAAAAATAATATAGAGAGTAGAGTTCTTTATTTCTAGAGGGGTGGAAACATAATTTTTCTTCATTTTCTGTAAAAAAAAACAGCAAGATTGCAATCGAAGTCAGAAACATATTTTTCATTATTATTATTTCTAGAGTGGAGGAAAGGCGACAAAATCAAAATTCACATTCAATGTATTCATTACTTCATTTCCCTATATTTTTCGTGAAACAAATTCTAAAAAGATCATATACAGATTAAGAAAAAAAAATTCCATTATATCTCACGATTCTCTTTCTTTAGTACAAGATTGACACGCTATTGATTACAGTGTTTTGAAATAAGATAGGTTTTCATCTCCCTAGAGAATTCATAGGAAAATACCAACACAGATGAAAATAAACGTGATAAAATGAAAATCCATATGCTGCCGCAATACCAAGCACGACTTTATCGAAACATAGCGCCGTTCATATTGCTGGCGATAACGTCTTGCCAGTTTCACTCCGGTTTCTACCTATTACTTTTAGTGTTATCCAATTGATGACGTATTGCATGGTTACGCTAATCCAGCGACAAGGCCCTCGTGATGGTTTGTGTTGCTCTCTGGACGTATTCATGTTAGTGCCCTTTGTGCATGAATAGCGCTAATAGTAGGTACCTTATTTGGCTGACATTTATTCGGAAAACAAAACTTTTGGAAATCACTTACTTAAAAACATTCTTTGGCTCTACAGACATGGTAATCTTTCCATCCCACTCAAACATGAACCTTGGAATAATCCAAACTCTGGTGCATGCATTTATTCGTCAATTATAATATGAAATCACCCACGTAAATAGTGACTCCGCTACCATATAAACGTGTCTCGAACAGCTGACCCAAATCCATCGGTACAACATAATGATATTGTAATTTTGGGTGCATAAGTATATTTCACGCCTGTTTAACACACTGTTCTTGATCCATTAACTCTTCAGCCTACATACAGGGCGAACTTCAGAAGTTCAACCGACTCGGCGATGTTAGTTCTGGAAAAAGAGCTGAAAAATATTTTTGTTAAACTTTTCTCTCATAACAAAAATAATTTCCAAGCCATAGAAAGAGGATGAAACAAATATTTTAACAAAGCCGAATATACCCGACTGTCTACAAATTTTCTACGTTAGCGTTAAAAACAAGGTTACGACGATTTATATAAAATTATTTAAATCACCCGATTAAATCATAATTTAAATCAACTGATGTTTTATTTTTAATCGTGATTTAAAATCAAATCATAAATTGCTGTAAAAACAAGTCTCCGAAACAAATAACTTATCAGAAAATTCAAAAAAAGTAAGATAGTTTATTCAAAACACACATACCTACATTATGTAAGTTTTCATATTTTTTCTACGACAGTGCGTAAAAAAATCACCTGTGCGTAAAATCATCAACAGTGCGTAAAGAAAATTTTTATTTGCATTTTCGAAAAATACAGAATTTTGCGTCAAATATAACTCGGAAGTCATCACTTGATAATACGACAACAATCCATAACATAAAACATTCAAATTAATGATACCATTGCTACAATTTGGCAATATAATAACTGCCTAAGAAAAAACTTTGTATGATACACTTTCGTAAAGGACTTTCTTGAACTCACGTGTTCGTTGAGCTCGGCTACGCCTCACTCAACAAACTTCACGCTCATACGAAAAAGCCCTACTTTACGAACTTGTATCATAAATAGCTATTATTGTTCCGATAGGAAAGCCGCGGTACGCTGCCGAAAATTTTCATATCAACCCAAGTTTTTCTGTATGTCGCCAAGAAGATGGGCAAATATTTTTCGGCGAATATAGAAAAATAATGAAAATAAGTGATTTTAAAGTTCATTATTTCCACATTTACTGAAAAAATCAGTATAAATCAAAAAAATCAGTATACATCAAAAAAATCATGATTTAATAAAAAAAAAATGAGGTTTATTGATAATTTCACAAAAATCGTGATTTTTGCAACTCTGGTCAAAAACAAAAAAAAATATCTATGAAATTGGAACTCTGGGATGTTTTAAGTATGAAAGGTACTTTTCTGGTGATTCGACATGGGTTCATGTTTTGGAATTTTTGTAAAAAAATATTTATTTCCCGACATGAAATATTTATCATTAATTTTGTGAAAACTCACTATTTTTTTTATGCCTATCTCTCAGTATCAACAATTCACTTTAAGATATTTACGGTGCACTACAAGGTAGCGGCGGCAGCCCTCTTCTATATCTCATCTACCTAGCACATCATATTTCACTAGTTTATTTGCTTAGTACAGGTACGGTTAGGTCAGGTTGCCACATCAATTATGTTTACAGATATTCAATTTCAGTTTTTTGGGTTATTTCGAGGGTTATTTGCAGCTAGAGAGGAGGAGAATCAAAATCATCAATCAATATTCCGAGTTGAAAATGAACTAGCAACACTATTCCGCGATAAAATACTTCTAGGAAATTTCGTACATAAGGAGAGTCACTTTTTATCCGTTAAAGTTACTTACACATAAAAAAACATATATAATTTCCAACCTACCAGAAATATTCTGGATCTAAAAAACGTTTTAAACATCATTCGATAGAGGCCATAAGGAAGAATATATACAGAGTGAAGTCAATTTGTTTTCCAATTGAAGATTGGTACACCAATATTTATCAGTTTGATTTATCTGGCACTCGGAACATTTTGGGTTAATAATTATAGGTTTGTCGTTACTTCAATTGGCAAACAAATTGACTTCACCCGGTACAAATTTTCCTGATGTCCTCTATCGAGTGGTCTTAGAATCGTTTTTCCCGTAATATATCTAGTAAATTAGGGATAACATGCCGTCTAAATATACTTATTTATCTTTAACTTCAATGGATAAATGACTCATTGAAATCCCCTCCCCCCATTGAATGTACAGACATTTCTGTTAGTCTTCTATAGCCATAATATTTCTAGTTCGTGATCAACTAGGAGATGTTTGTTACCAAACACATTTCAATAGTTCCTTGAATCATTCTGCTATCCTCATATCTAGCTGCAAATAACCCAAAAAACTGACATTGAATACTTATATTTGCAAAAGTAATTGATGAGGCAAAAACGCAGACGTTCACGTATCAACTCCACCTAAGATATAAAATTGTGACTAACTTCACACTAATCAAAATGTGTTCTGTGTTTCTGTGTTTCGAGACAACTTGTTTAAACATATAACAATTAACAATAACCAGCCACCAGCCTACCGTTAGAAGGCGAAGTAAATACCAATTGTGATACATCATTGGAAAGGAAATGTGGCCTTTCCATTACGGAAATTGAATGTATGAGTTTCCATTTAAAAAAACAAAGATATTTTTCAATTTGCGTTTCGATCCATCCGGTACACAAAAGTAATGAAATTTCAACTATTACCATATTGGAGTCATTTCGCGTCCCATAAGTTTTAAGAATTATTTTTCCACGAGGAGTTACAGAGTATTGAATGACTACGTTTTTTTTATTAATATCGATATGTCTCCGGAAATAACGTTGATAAGCATACATGACCCTATATTTTTTTAATGTTCCAAGTAACCTCCAATCAACCGTGTGATGAAACATATGGTGTTCCATTAAAAAAACATAACTTTGGTTTGGTGCTCTTTTCAGAGTCATCCTGTATACTTGCCATGCTTGCATTTGAAAAAAAAAATACAAGTTGGCGTCATTTAAAAGTTATGGACCACCGTAGCGCAGTTGCAGGACCCTGTTTACAAAACGACTAGATCAGGTGTTTCTTGCAATAAGCGGTAGTTAATCGATTTTTGCAAAATAGAGTTCAGTAATGTTCTTAGTTTCAGAATCAACTTGAAGTGGCGGCAGAAGTCAAAAGTTCCATTACTAAGCGTATTTGCTCAATGCCGCAATGCTGAATGTACCAATGGTACCAATAAAAGAGTTTCTTCACATTATTTTCTATTAAAAAAACAAAGAGTTTGGCCAGATGTGGCCATCTCGTCGTAGATAAAAATGTCTGATAAACTTATTTCAATTTTCGATATCTGGAATACTTCGTTCAAATTTGAATGAGACTAATATTAAACACTATGGTCTCTTATGGAATTTATCAGCTGATCACCATTTTATTGTTTCGCGACTAAATTTTTAGCGCCACCTAGCGGGAACGCATTTCGCGATTACAATCCCGACCGCGTCAAGGTTTACATAGACACATTCAAACAGCCACGGTACAAACAAAAGGTTGTTCTGGTTCTGAAAAATATTGGTTCTGGGACGTCAGGATCATGCGCAATTGATAAAGAGCGTTCTGGTTTGTCGAGGGCAAGTTCGGATTGATAAATCCCCTGTTCTGGTTTCGCGTACTCTAAATGATCCGGGACCGTCCTGAATTATCACTAATTGCTCTTGCTTTGATGCATGCGCATTTGCGTGGTTTTACTGGGGATTTGGTTTCAGTTGAAAATTGTTGATTGAGGTTAGGTGACATTTTAATTTGATTTTCAGCTACCTACTTTAATAAAATGAACGTGATTGAATAGTATATTAAAGCATAAGTGGATAATAAGGTCTTTCAAACACGCGCGAATTTTCGAGCACGACGGCGCTGCCGAGCCAGTGTTTGAAAGATCAGTTATCCACGAATACTTTACGTTTTTTTTTTCAATTGGTGCACTTTGAAATAATAAATAAAAAAATCTATATGAATGAAAATGCGAATTTTCACTTTCAGATTTTTTCTTTCCTTTTCAGTTAGAGTCTTTTCACAATATCTATCAGATGTAGTTCAATATCCAGCGTGGCTTGTGCCGGGGAAGTAGTTGTTTGTTCTCTGTTAGATATTACAAATGAATCACATTTTTCATTTTTCAATTTTCATGGAGAATGTTCCCCTTTTCAACATAAATACTGGTTTCATTATTAAAAATAATAGAAATAAGAACTTATAATGTAAAATGGTTGAATTCGTTATGTGACATTAGTATACCTTTCGTTAATGTTCGAATAACAGTTTTGCATTTGTTTGTAATATTTCATTTGACGTTACAAGGTACTCCTGTCAGATCAATAATCATAACATTGTCATTCACACTTCACTGTTCTCGATTTGTTGATGTATCCATGGTAACTATAAAAAACGCGCGTTTTTGAAAGTTCGATTTGCACACGCACTGTGTAGTAAAAGATTACAAACAAAAATTTGTGAATTTGTGAAGTTCAGAAATACAAAGACCTGAATCGACCTGCATCAACAAGACTAAATAATTTAGTAATGTCTTTCCAAGTCATTACAAACCCACTTAAATAAATATGAATTTAAAGAAATTTAAATGGACACTAAAAAATCATCTTGCCCAATACAACATATCAGAATTCATGTTTGGTATCTAGTCAAGCTGTATTTGCTTGGTACCTAATATACAGGGTGAACTAATAAGGCCAATTACCAAAAATTGTACAAGTGTCTCTCCCCACCAAAAGTAGTAAAAAACTAAGTGAAATTTGGACCAAATAAATTAGCTTTTGTATGTGTAGGAAAGCGCGGCCCCTGCATGGTTGTAAACCTGTGTATAGCTGGAGTGTTCCTCCGTTTCTCCGTCATAATTCAATAACTTTGAATAATAATATCCAGTTGGCTTTGGTAACAAAAGAGCTTATTTTATTGACTGTGAGCTGACAATAAGTTACTTTGAAGTTGTTGCTTTACAACTCAAGGAGATTATAGACTCAGAAGAAGAAAAAAGAATTGTATAAAATCATTAGTTTTGACGCAAAACCGATTCTACGATTAAAAGCTATCTACCTTATTGGCGCTCCCAGCTACATAGTTTTTTACGGACAATTGCTTCGTTACCTCCACTATCGCTCTTGAAAAATATATCCCCATACACCCAACATGTGAGGCGCAATGATAAAATTTGACTTTCGTGATGACGCGCTGATGTTGCCTCTTAAATAGCATAATTATCAAATCACTGGCAGATATATTTGTCGAACCTCTAGCTTCCCTAATAAATAACTGTTTCTGTGCAGGAACTTTCCCAAACGCTCTGAAATATTCGATTGTTTTACCGGTATTGAAAAAAGGAATCACTGATGTGAATAACTTTCGTCCAATATCTATTATACCAATAATAGGTAAGATTAATGAAATTATCGTCAAAAGACAACTTTATAACTTCATGGAAGTAAACTCTCTGTTGTGTACACGACAATTATTTGGATTCCAGAAAAAGATGTTCCCGACAAAAGCTCTTCTCCAAGTCGTGTCGGACATAGTCGAGGGCCTAGAGGAAGGAAATCACTAACATCTTGAGATATGTGACCTTTCGAAGGCCTTCGACTTTGTCTCGCATAACATCCTAATGGACAAACTACAAAGATACGGCATCAGGGGCTTAGCTCTGAATTTCTTTAAATCTTACCTCTCACAAATATATCAATGCGTCAGATTGAATGGAGATCTATCAAATCGTAAGAAATCATGGTGTTCCTCAAGGCTCGGTTCTGGATCCCCTTCTCTTTTTAGTCTATATAAATGATTTATAATTTTACATTCTACCGACAAAAGCGTCTTTTTTGCTGATGACACAACATTTATCTGTCAGAGTAATAACATTGATAATCTATCCACCGAGAGGGAAACAAGTTACTCATTTTTTGTACACCTAATGAATAATTAATTGTAATGACAAATAATTGAAACAGTTCTAGGGGCTAGGTTATTCTCTGAAAAATTATTGAAGGGGCATGATAAACGATTTGACTATTTTGATTAGCGTAAATTATTCATGTAAACGTGTTCAAGCGGTCTAATGCTCGAGACAAAATGAAATGAAGTAATAAAAATATTATAATGTACACCTAATGAACGCGTAGTTTCCCACTCGCTGTCCACCATATCAAACGACATAATGAATTTAGCCAAAACCTGGTTTACTTGTAATAAACTCAAACTCAATATGGAAAAGAATCAGTCCATACTTGTAGCCTCCAATTCTAATCTCACTAGAGGCAGCAGTGTTAAAGTACTTGGCATGCATCTAGACGATAGACTCAATTGGGGGCCACATATTTCAGCATTAGCTAAAAAACTGTCTAGTATTACCTTTTTTATTCGTCGTTTGAAACATATCGTCAGTTCTCACGTACTAAGATCTTGTTATTTTGGTTTATTTCATAGTAGCTTGTCTTACGGAATTCTTCTTTGGGGTGACTCGTGCCACTCACAAAAAAGAGTGATCAGAGTAATGGCGGGGGTTCATGATCGGGAACATTGTCGCCCTCTCTTCATCAGTTTTCAAATAATGCCACTTCCTACCTTATTCATTTACTCTTGTTCACTTAAAATACATGAAACTAAGCATAAATACTCGATTCAATCTGAAATCCACCAATACACCACTCGCCATGGTGATATCATTTCAACTCCTAGGTTCAGACTCCAGATATCGCAAAAGAATTCTGTAAACCTACATTCATACAGACTATACCTTTAAGGATAAAGAGTCTAGGTTTCTTTCAATTCAAGACGAAAATCAAAACTTTTCTATTGAAAAAATGCTTCTATAGTATAAATGAGTATCTTTATTTAAACAAAAATGGATTTGAAGGTATGTGATGGACACTCCACACCTGTGCTACAAACAATTCAAGTTATATTTATATTGTTGTTTATATACACCCAAAACATGTATTTAAATATCTGATATTGAACGATATTTAAAATATATTGAAGGAAAAATGCGGTATTTAGATATTTAAAATATATTTAAGTATTATGAACAGAAAACGATTTAGATATTAAAAGTATACTGAAGGTATTTAAAGTACTAAATATGTATTGAACATAACTGAAATATTACGAGGGTATTGAAAATACTGATAACTGATAATGTACTTAGGTTTGAAATGTAATGAAAATAGTGAATAAATGAGTATATCTCGGATACAGATTGCTTTATAATAAATATCCAAGATATATTATCGTATTGATTGAAAGTTTGATTTTGTGGAGGAAATCCAGTTCTTGACATGATTTTTTGGGTTTATGACCTTCCACAATCTGAAAATGATATTTTTTTTTAATCCAAAGAAATCTGTACAAGTGTAGAAGGGCAAATTAATTAATTTGCCCGATAAGTTACTGCGTTCACAAGACTGCTGTCTTGAAAGAAATTAATAACGACACTAGATGTTAACTGATGAAACGTAGTGACACAAACACACGCAGATAATTAATTTTTTTTGTTTCTAGACAATGGAAGTCCAGAAGAATTCTACTCACGCTAATGTACATTGTCAACCTCTTCCAATGAGTTTGAAGTGAATAACACTTGATGAAACCGTGATGAAACTATTGCATGAAATAAAAGAATCAAGGATTTCGGTATCATTTTCCCTTGTTTTTTGAAAAGATACCCGAAGTGAATATCTGGTGGTGGGAAATTGAAGTTTTCAAGTTACTGTGAAATATTATTATATTTCGAATATCAGGAAAAACAACTGAAAAAGGAAAAGTATTCCAAAATAAAGACTTATTAATGAACCAAATTAATAATACTTACCTATAATTAATAAAAAAAGTTTTAAAAGTGGAATCAAACCAAAGGTATCCTGATAAAACATCAGATCAACTCTAGGAACAATTTATCAGAAAAAATAACTGCTATTTTGCGGTCCAGATCGGTACAGTTCGATAAACATAGCTGAAACTGTGAAAATATGCACGCCCATGATGCGCATTAGTCGTTCGACGGACTATAGTCCGTAATACATCCCGTGATAAGAAACTTAACATCTGTACTGAACTGTAAATATGACAGTTCGTGAGTAAAAAGTATAAAAAATATAAGTAGGTATTCTTGAATGATCCTTAAGTGGATCAGAAATATGGATTTTAATACATTTTTTAAATATTTGTATTTGTTGTTGATTGCACTAAATGATGGACCACTGATTTGAAACTGTTAGTATAAATCCAAACACGGGTCTTTCACTCACTCCAGCCGTAGTTTTTTCTTCAACTTTTCTCAAAGAGTTAACATGAAGTTGGTTTCTTTACAATGACATTTTCATCTCTGAATTGGACTTTGATGAAATGCTATGAGATGAAATTCGAACATTTTTCAGAACAATGAGTCAAATTTTAATTAACATTTTCGAACAACTCAATTACATTACATTACATTACATTACATTACATTACATTTTCATCTTCATTTTCTACTCGTGGTCAATCTATAAAATTAAAATAATTTTAAAACTGATAATAATCATTTACTTCATGACATACCATTTCCAGGATCGATATCTGCATTTACTGAAAAAATGTCGGTATCCGAATTGTGAATTCAGAGTATCTCTTCTTTGGAACGACTGACTTGAATAAATCAGTTTGGTAATATGATCATTTAGGGCCGGTTTTTCAATATCCTGTTAGCGTAGTTTGACTGACGGCTAAATTTGACTAGTGGTTAGAATGAACGTTACATCTGTTCACATAAAGAAATAAACTCACATTCTAACCATTGTCACGTAGCATAGACTTCTACTGAACATTGAAAAATCGGCCCTTAAACACAAAAGTGTCCTGTATAATAGTAACACTCCCTCATAAACACTCGTAAAATATACCCAAAGGCATATCCTGTGTGTGTAGTGTTAATGCCTTTGACTTTTCAATTATTCATAATAAATTCAACTGTTTTGGTAACATAAGACAAAAATAATATAAAGAGGGTTGAATTAAAATAATGAAATCCATATAAGAAACTATCATCTTCATATTCTTCAATTCGTCTTCAACGGGTAGAGTACGACTATTGTTATTTTTATTTGCCGTGACGCTCCGGAACGACTAATTGATATTTGGTGGCTTTTATATTTTTCAACTGTAAGAAAACCCGGAATACCTAACCCTGGGTAGTTAGTGTGTATTCAAAGCTTGCACTAGACGGGATTGGCATCCAGGAAACTATGTCAACATGTTTGCTTTTCAACAAAGCATGTATAGGCGCCTATCATTTCAATAGGTAAACGTACTTGAGAAAATTTTCTCGCACTCCGGGATCGAACCGGCCATCACAAATTAAAGTTTCAAACGGCCTGCTCAGTTTCCACATAGGATTTTCAAATCGAACAGAAAAACATCGAACATAAAATAATTCAACAGCCCTGTACGACTGCCAAATCACCGGTGCACAACACCTGCCAAAGTTTTTTAAATGATTTTCAATGCTTCCTGTAATGTTAATCAAAACAAGTGACTATCTGTATACCAGTTTCACGGTTCTGCCGTTCATCAGTGCAGACCCGGTCAGGAAGGATTAGACACTGCTCTTATACGTCAACCTGCAATTCAACACCATTTGCTGTGTTTCAAGTGGTCCCACGATTACTTCAGTACCTACTTAAAAAGTAAGTGACAGAGTCATTTATGGGAACTTCGATAAGAGCCCAGACTTCATATAAAATCAATGAATATTATCATGTATAATAATTGAATATGTTTATATTCAAATATGATTTCATAATATGGAAAGAGATAATAAATAATCCAGCCTTTCTCAAATTGTCTATACTATAGAGGGTTTTCTCATGTTAAATATTTAATCATTTTACATGATTTAATGCCACTTATATTGAGTAAATCACAATAATACAGACCAGTATATCAAATTTTATGAATTTTTGTAAAAAACTCAAAATCAAAATACGACAGTAACTCATTGCTTTTTCTGCTATCACGTATTTCCTTAAAAATAAACGAGGAATAAACTGCCAAATCATCCGCAGTAACATTGACTGAGGCTTAACCAATTTTCAGTAACAGAGAAAGAGATATAGATGATCAAATCAAACTCCTGGAATATAGGCACAATTTTTTTCTTGATTTTCCAAATCATTTTTGCTAATCAGTCATTCGTTGTATTTTTTCATATGTATATGTCCACCCAAATGTGTTTTGATTAACCTTCCAGCAGTGCGCTTAAACCACCCTGAACTACTCGCCCTGAAACCCCTGTGAAAACAAAAACGAAAGCAATTATATTACGATCATGTCCGTACGTGCCCTCCTCCAACTTCAATCAAGAATCTCAGTACAAGGGTGGGATTCTGTGTACCATAGAATTCTATTGTCGACAGTTTTGTCTCTTTCTCTCCCAAGAATTCAACCATAATATCATCTCACTTTTTCTATTGATAATAGAATTCTATGGTACACAGAATCCCACCCCAGGCAGTAAAGCGTCGTCAACGACCGCAGACCGCAGAAACCCATACTACAAAAGCTATGTATTAAAAAAAAAAACGCATAACCCCCCAAAAAACATCGCTTAAAACTAATAGTCAATACTTATTCCATCATTGCCCCGAAAAAACGAAAGATTCAAATGCATGGTTTGTTAATTGGTAGGTAACCTAATATTAATTATAATTAGATAAATAACACGAGATTGAAATGACGAAGAAATCTTTTGAAGAAACAATAAAATGCCACAAAAGTATTAAGTTCACTAGTTCATTCCAGATTTTGTTTCACCTATCAAGTACACCTATTTAAGTAGTTGTTTCCCCTCGCTTTTTATATTTCTGTAATAAGTATTTTTATAATAATAATAATAATAATTAATAATAATAATAATAATAATCATAATAATAATAAGCAATCCGGGCAGCTGATGAACTTGGTCTCGTATTCGACACTGAAGGGGCAAACCCAAACTCTGTCACCGAGTTGGAACCCGTTCAGCAAAAAGCTCGCATCAAAGCTGCGGAGACTGAGGTCCTCCTGCAGCTGCACAAGGATAAGCCAATGCATGGCTTGAACATTGAAGACATTGAAGACATTGTCATATCCAAAAACCTGACCTTTGCTTTCCTCAGGTCAAGTGAGTTGAAGTCGGAGACTGAGGGATTCATAATGGCTTGCCAGGATGGTGTCTTCAACACCCTGGTCTACCGTAGCCGAGTGATGGGTATAGATATCCCTGACACTAGATACAGAGTGTGTCGTGGGGCGCCTGAGGCCCTTATGCATTTGCTTTCAGCATGTCCAGCATATGCAGTCTCAGCCTATATCCACAGGCCTAACGCGGCTCTACGAGTGTTGTACTACCATCTACGACACTCGTACGATATAGACGAGACACCGGTGTTGCCTTATGCTCCGGGGGATATTGAGTCCGTTGTGGAGAATGAGAAGTGCCGAATATATTGGAACTACTCATTCCCCACCCTCAGGCAAATACAAGCCAATAAGCCTTATGTAGTCCTTCTCGACCATCAGAGTAAGACGATTTTCGTCATGGAGTTTTCGGCTCCTGGTGAAACGAACATCGTCCGAAAAGAGGAGGAGAAACGGACTGAATATTGAGACTTACTCTTTGAACTCCGCAGGCTCTACCCACACCATTCTGTTAAAATGGTGGTTCTGATTTTAGGGGTCCTTGGTGGAATGATGGACACACTGCTCTCGAACTTAAAAATCATACCGGCTTGCCGTACTATGGCAGAAATCTTAGCCGGACGAATGCAGAAGGCCGTCATCCTTGGTTCACTGCCTCCGCTCAGGGCACATGATTCTCGGACCCAGTAATCGCTTACCCCACGGACGTGGGGAGTGGTTATCTGGGTAAACGAACCAGCGCGCCCTTCGGATGTGTCGGAGCTCCGGAGACAGGATCCGACTGGTATAATCCAACCGGATGATTTTAAAATGAAAAATGATTTTATTGCAACAGAGATACACGTACATGATATACATATTACATGAATAAAAATAGGGTGGGATACCAATGAACTTGGGTATAATAAATAATCTTAATAATAATAATATGTATATAGATGCTCGTGCAATACTATCTTTGCAAAAGGCAGAGTTCGCACTTCTGTAACTGTTAAGTCAAGAAGCGACACTCAACCTATCTCAACCTATCATGTTATGTTTTTGTTTTGACGTTCTACTATTACTATTGTATATTGTAGCAAAATAAATACTTCTACTTCCTATTCAATTATCTATTGATAATAATCAACTCTCAGGCCAAGCTCGACATGTGATGGTCGATAGAGTTTCTTCTGACACTCTACCAATAAATACTGGTGTCCCGTTGGGTTCCATTTTGGCATTATCACTATTCCTGCTTCACATTAAAGATTTGTTGGAAAGAACTTATATTTGCGGGTAAAAGTGCGAGGTACGGATTTCATTTGATAGGGGAGGAGTCTCAAAATAAAAGAAATCTAAGTGTCTCACTTCAACACATTTCGCTGTGAAATAAAAATTACTCATAATCAGTCATAGTAAGTTTAACCTTGAACGCTTCGAGGCTGTCTATAAATAGGTACCCAAACGCTCGCCGCTTTTCACCACTCTGGCCGACTCGATTTTATTACATTGTCCCGTATTCTCTAAAAGGAAGAACTCAAATATGGGTAATAAAAATGAAAATTCTTGCTTTCTTCATTGGCATCGATATATCGTATATTGATTGGTATTGATATGACTCATGAAAATATGTGTGGTTTATGCAAACATCATAATTAAAAAATATAAAAAATCGTGTTTATCGACATGTAAATAGCAACGCTGCAAAAACCATTCAAATTATGAGAAAACCGTCCTACGGGTTTTCATTAGGAGATATTTATGGAAAATTTCTATGAATAAGTCCGCAGTTGCATTTGTTTTAGCGTACGAGATTTCCGAATTTCCTCATGTGTAAAAAATAAGTAGCGCAATCATACGTGAAAGGGTTACATAGAAATGTGTGTCAATTCAGTAAATACTTTTTTGTACAACTGTCATTAAAAATGATGTTTTTAATTCATTGACGTATAACTAAAAACTAACTTTTTCACAAAATCACTTTTAACACTAGTGTTAAAAATACTTTTAAAACTAGTGTTAAAAGTAAAATGACAGATGGGATGATGGATACTCAGTAATATATAGATCTCTCTAATAGAAACACTTCAATCAGATATTATAATCAGAACACCTGCTCAAGAGAAATCATTGATAAAAGTTCACGCATGTATTTGGCGTTTGTGCAATTGGTAATACTAATTCCTCTTGAAGTTACAAACGAAGTAGTATTCAGTTCAACTGTAGAAGGTCCTTCGTCACTGACAAATAATGACATTCATAAATAAAGTGCGTTGGGGTTTATTATTTTGGAGCTTCTGCCTTGTAATCCAAAGATCGTGTGTTCGAATCCTCATGGATATTATTTTTTTTTTGTTTTTTCTCACTACCAGTAACTGTTGAACAAAAAATGTGTATAATACATTTGTTATAAGTGGGGTTGCTCTACTCGCTAACGCTCGTTTCGCAATATTCCCTACTCACGAAATAAAATGCCACTTTTAACACTAGTATCATATATAACTATTTTCATTTTGGAAGTCATTGTATATATCTATAGAACCAGGTATAACACCGGATAAATAGGTAGTAGGTATATTATGTAACGATCATGTTGACACGAGACGTAGGCGAGTGTCGTAAATCTCGTGCGACTGTCGTTAATCTCGTGCGCAATCGTTGATAGTGTAGCGGCTTTACCAACAATAAAACTCAAAGAATTTTTATTTCCAAAGAAAATAATCTTACTCAACATCTCTATGTTTATAGATGGAAATATTAAAAGCCTTCACCATAGTTGCAGAACTAGGGAATTCCATATTTAAATTTCTGGTAATAGGATTATCCTGGGTTTTGCGACTAAGCTTTTATAGTGTCTAGGAACATCAAATTTCAAATAGGATTATAATTCCGTAAGCTGGGGAATTTGGAAAGTTGGGATTTTCCCGTGACGTAGACGGGGGTTTGCCTCCTACCTATACGGAGATTTGGAAAAGATTTTGGGAAGATGAAGTTAGTTGAGTTTCCACTTTACGGTTCGCGAGGTTCTCCGCTTTTCAGTCTCCTGACTCGCTGTACTCGTGTCGAGATTTTTCTTCAAGTTTATCAAGCTGTACGTTTAACTGTTAAGTATTATTGTTAGTGTTGTTAATAAATTGTTATTGTTATTTGTTAACTGCTGTGTCCGTTATTTGATTACAACAAACTCACTCGTCGTCACCCTGGACTCCGAAATTGGTGACCCCGACGTGATTTAGTGCTCTAGGAGAACAGTGACTAAAGTCGAACCCACGGTTTTCGCGCGCCTCAAACTTCCGGTGTTCACGCCAGAGGATCCGGAGGTTTGGTTCCGGCAGTTCGAATGGTCCCTCGAAGATGCCGGTGTCAGTGCCAGCATAGACAAATTTCGGCAGGTCGCGAAGTCGCTCGACACGCGCGAGGCAAAGGAGGTTCGCAACCTGATTCTCGATCCACTGGCCGACGAACCCTACAAGAAATTGAAGGAAGAACTCCTGTGACGCCTTGGCAAATCGCAGGCCAAGAAGACACGCCAACTCCTGGAGCGCGAGGACATCGGTGACAGGACACCGTCACAATTCCTGCGACATATAAAGGCGCTCGCCGGAGATATAATCAGGCTATGTGGATGGACCGGATCAACCCGCTCGCCCGCGCGAGTCTCGCCGCACCGCGCCGCTGATTGCGTCATGGACGCGCTGGGATCAATAGCGCCACAACAAAGACAAGTATCCGCGGTGTCCGAAAACGAATCGCAGTTGTGCGACGTGCTGTCGCGTCTCTCGATCAAACTCGAGGACCAGAGCCGCGAAATTAGTGCGCTTCGTGCGGTAGTGACAAATGTGCGCAGTCCGCAGCGGTTTCGTGACCGATCAAAATCTCGCGACCGCTCAAAATCGCGCTCGCAGTCAGAAAACCGCGTCGGTGGAATGTGCTGGTACCACTGCCGGTTCGGAAGGAACGCGCATAAGTGCGATAAACCGTGCGCCTACATCGCGGGTGCCGTGGACGCGGGAAACGCGCTGGGCAGTCACTAGTGGCGGCAGGTGACCGCCCCACCCCGCGCCGACTATTTTTGACAGACCGGAACAGTGCGGTAGATTTTTTGATAGATACGGGTGCTGATTTGTGTGTGTTTCCGCGGAAATTAGTGTGTGGCCGTCGGGTGAAAACCGGGTATGAACTTTCCGCAGCTAACGGCAACACAATCGCCACCTACGGTTTGATGCCGCTCACGCTTAACCTCGGTCTCCGTCGCGATGTCACGTGGAACTTTGTTATCGCAGATGTGTCAAAGGCGATAATCGGTGTGGACTTCCTATCCTATTTCGACCTCCTTGTCGACATGCGCAATGAACGCTTACTCGACCGCGCTACGAATTTGAGTGTCACAGGACAGGAATCAAAGTGCGCGACGGTCGCGCGGTCCAGCAATTCTCGGCGATCACTCGACCCGACGCATACAAGATGGAGAATAGTAAACACGCGACGGTACATCACATCCACACGACGCCAGGACAACCTGTTTCTTCGAAACCCCGCCGCCTACCCCTGGACAGACTCAACGCCGCCAAGAGAGAATTTGAGTCCATGCTGCGATTGGGCATCTGCCGCCCATCAGAGAGCAGCTGGGCCTCCCCTCTACACCTGGTGCCAAAGAAGGATGACGAATGGCGACCTTGTGGCGACTATCGCGCACTCAACGCCCGCACGATACCCGACCGCTACCCAGTCCGCCATATCCAGTATTTCGCCCAGACACTACGCGGCAAGAAGATTTTCTCCACGGTCGACCTGGTGCGCGCATACCACCAGATTCCTGTGGCAAAGGAAGACGTCCCGAAGACCGCAATCACCACGCCGTTTGGTTTATTCGAGTTCCCTGCGATGAGTTTTGGTCTTCGCAATGCAGCACAGACCTTCCAGCGGTTCATCGAAGAGAAGCTACGCGGACTGGATTTCGTATACGCCTACATCGACGACCTCCTTATTGCCTCTGAAGAAGAAGAAGCAGAGACCGTAGCCAGAGCGTTCTACACACACTGGATCGCGCGCTACGGTGTTCCTCTCCGCCTGACCACGGACCAAGGTAGACAATTCGAATCGCACCTTTTTCGCTGTTTAAACCGACTGATGGGCACCGACCACCTCAGGACCACGGCCTACCACCCTGTGCAGCCAACGGTATGGTCGAGCGTCTCCACCGTCAGTTGAAAGCTTCCGTCAAGTGCCTGCAATCCGATCGGTGAACTCATACACTCCCAACAGCTCTCCTGGGGATCCGTGCGGCCTGGAAGGAAGATCTGCAAGCCACCGCTGCGGAGATGATCAACGGCGAACCACTCCGTCTTCCTGGCGAATTTCTGGCGTCTACCTCCACCAGAGACATCGATGACTCCGCTGACTTCGTGCGTGAGCTGCGTCAGCATTTCCAGGCACTCCGTCCAGTCAGTGGCACCAGGCATGGCGAACGGAAAATCTTTGTGTTCAAAGATCTGGCTACCACCACCCACGTCTTCGTCAGACACGACGCACCACGAGGACCACTCCAGCTCCCTTACGACGGCCCCTACGAAGTTGTTTCTCGGGTCCGAGAAACACTTCACGCTTGCGATGCGTGGCAGGAACGTTCCCGTCTCCATCGACCGCCTCAAACCGGCCTACATCGTCGCCGAGAACATCGCTGCACCAGAGGGCACCACAGACGATTACGACGACGACTTTATTCCTGTTGCTCCAGAAGACAATCAAACTCCGTTGCAACAGGATGCAGTTCCACCGCCAGCCCCGCAGCCTGTGGCAACACCGCCACCTGCCCCAGAAGCACCACTAGCTCCAACAACACCACCTGCCTTTTTTAGGACGTACTCAGGTCGACATTACTCAGGCCGACATGTTCGATTCACTGAACCCTACCAGGCAGGCTTCAATTGTATGATTTCGCAGCACCTTATTTTTATTCTGCGCAAATTATTTTTTTATTATTTTTTTTTTTCGTGGTTGCAATTCAATATTTTTTTTATTTTTTTTATTATCACCTTATTTTTTTATTCTGCGAAAAATTCGCAGATTTAATAATATCATTCACACAATATTTTATTTCCTCCCAAACTCGTAGGTTAAATATTCAGTAATCACATTTCTCTTTCCCTTATTATTTCTTTTTCGTACTCCGATTTCAATTCAATTGCAAAGGTATTAAAATTCAAAAAAAAATGTTATTTGGAAAAAGCTTTTCGATTTCAAAAGTACAATTTCAGATTTGTTTAAGTTTTGTTTTTTTAGTTTTTATTTTTTTTTATTCACTTTTAGTTTTATATCGTTCATCACTGGCAAGGGGGTACTGTAGCGGCTTTACCAACTATAAAACTCAAAGAATTTTTATTTCCAAAGAAAATAATCTTACTAACATCTCTAAATATTCTTATATTCTTAATTCTTTTTCCTTCTAAAGGGCCTTTGTCCGACTATAAATGTTTATAGATGGAAATATTAAAAGCCTTCACCATAGTTGCAGAACTAGGGAACTCCATATTTAAATTTCTGGTAATAGGATTATCCTGGGTTTTGCGACTAAGCTTTTATGGTGTCTAGGAACATCAAATTTCAAATAGGATTATAATTCCGTAAGCTGGGGAATTTGGAAGTTGGGATTTTCCCGTGACGTAGACGGGGGTTTGCCTCCTACCTATACGGAGATTTGGAAAAGATTTTGGGAAGATGAAGTTAGTTAGTTTCCACTTTTCGGTTCGCGAGGTTCTCCGCTTTTCAGTCTCCTGACTCGCTGTACTCGAGTCGAGATTTTTCTTCAAGTTTATCAAGCTGTACGTTTAACTGTTAAGTATTATTGTTAGTGTTGTTAATAAATTGTTATTGTTATTTGTTAACTGCTGTGTACGTTATTTGATTACAACAAACTCACCCGTCACCCTGGACTCCGAAAGTAGCAATTAAATGATCGTTGCATATATTATTTTTTCTACTACCAATACAAAATTAAAACAAAACTGTATTTCAATCTAGTTATGTTTAATCTTTACGTCAACAGGAATTCCAATACGAACATTGGGTGGTATGAATAAAAGCTAGCAAATGCTTTTACTATAGGTTTGTCTCTCTCATAACGCAACAAAATGAATAGGTCTGTTTCAAGAAATCCAAGTAAAAGCATCTGCTCAAGGTTTATTCATACGGCCCATTGTGTCCACAAACAAAATTTGAGCTTCTTTGAAAATTCTTCAACGTAAATTAAAAAAATATATATAAATCTTTTTTAATTCAACGATCCATAATTATCTTTATATTTTGAAATATATATAATTAAAATCCATGTTATAGGGAGTAGACAAATTTTTACCCCTGAATGGCCTATATTTTTTGAACGATGTTGTGAAAGAGATGATCGGCTTGTCTCCAAAGTAACGGCATTTGGATGTGAGGACTGAGCTCGATGGGACCCCTAACGGTGGAACGATTGATGATATTTCGGAAGAGCATCGTCCATGAAAATATGCATGAAACAGAGACAGATCGGCAACTTGTCTGCGGTGTTCCAGAGAAGTGAGCGAGCTTGTGAACGGAGTTTCACCACCGAGAGTTTCAATATGTGTTTGGGTGCTTCACTCCATATATTGAAACCTAAGACTGGTCGGATTTGTGACTTATCAATCATAATGAGTTGACGGAAAATGAAATAATTTTTGGCACGAAATAGAACACTGTTCATTTAAACGACGTCATGTATACAACGGTTCATCAAAAATCGTCTAATACTACAAACTGCCCAAATATTAGGTTACCTTTGGTAATTTTGCTTTTGAACTGAAGTAAATTTTTTGTGCAAAGTTGTTTTTTTTTTCAACAACTAAACTTGCTCAAACTAGTACGGTAACAAGGAAATGATGCTGGATAATATCAAGTGATAAAAAAATCAAATAAAATTTTTTAATTAATTTATTAATGAAGTGCATGTTTATTTGGAATATGTAGACATGTAAGAGAACAAAAATAATTAAAGAAAACCCGAGACGAGATTCAGCTGAACTCCCTACGTGAATAGGAATAACTTCTGCCTTTCCATCTATTTTTTTAAACATCAAAAGAACATGTCATTATGTGGAGTACTACATTAACACATTATTTCATACATACTAAATAAAATATCACACTTGCTGATAAATAAATAGGTAGGAAATGAGTGCGGTGGACCCTAAAATGAAATAAAACGAGTGTTTACAGAGCTGAGTGAATTATAATAAATGAGAAACTGCCAATCAAAATATATATATTTCATCACTTTTATTTCTTTTATTTTATGTCTGTATGATATTCTTATGATTTTCTTTTAAAAAATAATATTTTATTTCTCATTTTATTTACGTGCTGTATATATTCCCCTTATAATGTCCACCGTTCTCATTTCCCACCTATTTATTTATTAGCTAGTCAAATTTCCACCAGGGATAATTTTAGTTTTTTCTATAAATTTTATTTAGTCCTGGGTTCTTCATATTGAAAAATGAATCATCATTTTTGTTCGAAAATTGTTTGTTTCGGGTACAATTTTAATTAGGCCGTCGTTTGCATATTTCGTAATGAAATAACGAAAATAAAATACTTGGAACACCATTAATACGTCATTAGTGTCAATGGATACGATCAAATAAGTTCATCAATTTTGTCAACTAGAATTTTATTGACAGGTGAAAATGGAAAATTGTCGTCAATATTCATTCACCAATATTTCATGAATTTTAAGGCAATTTCTAGTAACTTTCGGTCTGTTATGATATACCTGTTCGTTGGATAAAAGTTCTTGGGTTAACGGTGCGATTTTGGATGAATTCTTGCAATTTTTTGTGACAAGAAAGATAAATGTATGAGACAGGCACCTCTCAGAGTACTTTTTTGAAAAAAAATTACTTAGCGAGATAAAAAATGCTGAATCTGGTCAAATTTCTGCAATTTTTTCAAGGTCATTTTTAACATTGGAAAAAGTACTCTGAGTGATGCCTAGATCCAACCTTTTGAATTCAGATGGTGAAAAAAATCTCGAATTCATTGAGCGAGCTCCGAGTATTTTGATTTCTCCTGCGCCTTGTTTCATCAATAGCCACTAATAGGGTTAACCCCCTCTTAACGTCCAATGCACAACTTTGCGTATGATAGTACCTTTCATACAGGTTACAAATTCAACCCAACTAGAAACAAATGTGAACCATATCGATCTAAACAACCAAAAATTCTGAAATGGAGACCCCATAATTTATTAGAATTCGACGAGAACAAAACCTTAGCATGATTTTTCTGTAAATAAAAAATCTCACACCATTCAGTGTAATTATGTCAGGTGTAACCAAAACATCCATTCTGAAGTTCGGTATTACCATCAGCAATACCCGTTCTTGAGAAAACCCTCATCAGATCAATAAAAAAACCTAGATAAGCCCGATGCTATGTAAACACCATATTCAGTGAACCGAAGACAACTGTGTTTATAAACATTCACCTTCTACCTCGATTGTATTGAAACATCGACTCCCGTTGTCAAATTGGTAAAAAAATATTTATATGATTTTGGTAGGTATCAATCAATGCGTAATCATTCATATTTTTTTTATCTTAAATTTTTTTATTTTAATAAAAGTTCCAGGGAAATATTAATTTCCAAAGAGATGGAAAAAAATATTCGAAGCAGAAGATATATATCGTTTTCAACTGATGAAATGGATTACATATAATCCATCAGAACGGTAAAGTGTCAAAACCGAAATTGTTTATGAATTAAAAGCATCAAACCAACCAAATTCAGTAACGATCATACCAGACTTTTGGTGAACCGAAATTCGAAGAACTGAACTTAACAAGAAATTAAATCTGTAATATTATTAAATAAGAATAAACGAAAATGTGAAGATGCTGATTCAATCGAACCAACAAATCACAACAAAATTTTGTAAAAATGATAAAATATCGTAATAGAAAATTGTAAGTCCGCAAAGAGTCATATTCGAAAGTCATAAGAACTAAAATCGTCGAAACCATATATCACAAGACATAAAATTAACATATTTAAAGTCATCAGAATAAAAAACGGTAAAACTGAAATGTACAGAAACGAAATTCATCCGAAAAACGGCATAGTCAATAGTGGTTGACGGCCAAGGATTATGCGGCGGGTTACGCTGGTTGCTCCATTGTCACAGAGATGGCGCAGCATGCGGTCATTTGCGAAAACTTCAAAGGGTGCGACACCTATTGTCAAATTAAACACCTTTGGAATGGGGAAAACAAACCAAGTTGCCTTTAGAGTACGTGTGATTTAAATATCGAATAATTAACGTTTTCTCGGTTTCTAAAACAATTTGCTGAAGTTTGGCGTATCAAAATACTTTTTAATATTCGAATAATGAGCAGCAAGTGCAAGAGGTATTGCCCAATGTAATTGTAAACAGTATAAAGATAAAAATTATCAATACACAGCTTCCCAAAAGATCAAAAATTGTGCAAGGTGTGGCAGAACATTTTGAAAATTGGAAAACCTATTTTCAAATACATGTCTGTGTGTAGCAGGCACTTCGTAGAAACATATTATAAAGGTAATTTTCGAAAATCTCATATACTGTATATTAGTAATTTTACTTCATTTCAAGGAAACGTCTTGATGTTCAGTATGGGTTATAATATTTGTGCTGTTTTATTTACGGGAAATGGATTCCAATTGCAAAAGTCCATTTTTTGAGACCAAATACAATACCATCAAAAAATTTATCTATTACATGAAACCAAAATGTTGAACCTGTGATTAATCAATCTAAGAGGAAACTATTGTGAGTATAAAACGTGAATACCTGTCTCCAATTTATATTAATGAATGTATTTTCAGTAACAAAAATTAATCTGACTATGACAAAGAAGGTGAAAGTGAAGAACTGGTTTACCACAGCAGAGCTGTGATGAAACTTTAACCAGAAAAGAAAATGTCGATGACGTTTCTATAGAAAATACAGTGAGTTCAATAACAGAAGCTGAAGGATCAACCACATCATCAAAACTACTTCATTACCAAGAACCACTGTATAAAGTTGAATTTGCTGACAAGGAGACACAGTCCAATATTGTTGTATCTTTTGATAATCTCTTGGACACAGAAAAAAAAATGCTTTTCCTTCACTGGTGTTGGTAGTGATGTCATAGACACATGTGTAATTTGTATCAATGAAGTTATCAAGGCAAACAATGGACAGTGCATCACTGACATGAGGAAGAAAGTTGTTCTTGTCTTAACAAAACTGAAATTGAATATTTCCTTTGTATGTTTGGCTGTTATGTTTGATTTTTCACCAAGCAGTTGGGCAAGTTTTTTCATACAGTCTTGCATTTATTGTCATTGGCATTGAAACCAGTTGTGAATGGGCCAACCAAAGATGCAGTTATAGCTAATATGCCAAAGTGCTTTGAGAAGCATAAAAGTACACGTGTAGTTCTTGATTGTACGGAAGTAAGAGTTCAAAAATGTAAATGTTTGATATGTAGAATTAGAACATATTCCCACTATAAAGCCACACATACTTTCAAATTTTTGATGGGAATAACACCTGCAGGTGTTATGAGATAGAACTAAAAAAAAATATGATTAGTAAATGTGATCCCCATGATGCAATTATGGTGGATACAAGGTTCATGATAGAAAATTAATGCACTGAGAATTACATACAATTAATTAAGACCACCATTTAGGGGGCTGAATAAACTACTAATATAGCTCGTGCTAGAGTTCACGTAGAACGAGCTATAAAAAGAACAAAATTATTCAACATTCTCAATGCAATGATCAAATTGAATGGTTTATTATTCCCCATATAGGTAATTGATGTCATGAATGTTCTTTGTGCCTTAGTAAATTTATCACCACCAATACTGGTAGGAAACAAATAAGAAAACCGCATTGATGAGGTTGTTACTGACAATATGAACATTGTAGATTTTTTAACCAAAAAATGTGTATAGTAATTATTTAAGTGTTTTACTTCTTAACTGAAACTGACTTCATATCATATATAGATACGTTTTCGTGACTGTTCAAAAATGTATTCACAAATTAGTGGGAAGCAATCAAAGGGAGACCAATTAAGACGATTTATTCGTTTTTAAGTCAAGCTTTCGAAAATAACTCATTTTCTTCTTCAAGACGTAACTAAAATTAGTTGTTAAATAAATATGTGATGTTATTACATAATTTAAGATACTTACTAACATAAAATTCAAAAGAAATTAGGTACAAAAAGAAACATACAGGTGACAGACAGAATTTGAAAGGACAAGTTGACAACAATTTATGCTTGCTCGATCATATTTTCGGTATTTCAAATTAGAGATACAGAGTGAGAAAACATAAAAATATAACTATATGTATAAATATATAAATAATCATTTCAAGGAGGACGAGGTGAGATATTTTCTTTATGTTTTTTTAGTAAAAATGTATATATGGTACTAAGATCTTTGATGTCTGTTCTTTTATTCATTGTTTTTTCAGTATTATTTATATAAACCATTTCAAGAAAGAGGCGCTTATTGAGATTTTGTTCATTACTGAGAATTTTTGTATTGTCATAGTCAATAATATGGTCTTTATCTATCACATGTTCAACAAGACTGCAAGATCTGATAAAAGTGACTGCAGAAGGAATGTCAGATCTTGCAGTCTTGTTGAACATGTGATAGGTAAAGACCATATTATTGACTATGACAATGCAAAAATTCTCAGTAATGAACAAAATCTCAATAAGCGCCTCTTTCTTGAAATGGTTCATATAAATAATACTGAAAAAACAATGAATAAAAGAACAGACATCAAAGATCTTAGTACCATATATACATTTTTACTAAAAAAACGTAAAGAAAATATCTCACCTCGTCCTCCTTGAAATGATTATTTACATATTTATACATATGGTTCTATTTTTATATTTTCTCACTCTGTATCTCTAATTTGAAATACCGAAAATATGATCGAGCAAGCATAAATTGTTGTCAACTTGTTCTTTCAAATTCTATCTGTCACCTGTATGTTTCTTTTTGTATCTGATTTCTTTTGAATTTTATGTTAGTAAGTATCTTAAATTATGTAATAACATCACATATTTATTTAACAACTAATTTTAGTTAGGTCTTGAAGAAGAAAATGAGTTATTTTCGAAAGCTTGACTTAAAAACGAATAAATCGTCTTAATTGGTCTCCCTTTGACTGCTTCCCACTAATTTGTGAATATATATATATATATATATATATATATATATGGAACTAGTAAATAGTGGGGCTTTGCAGCAAAATCAAAGAGTACTACTTTAAAGTTTGTCCAAGCTTTCGGAAATTTAATAAATCATTTCCATCATCAGGGATAATCTTTGTTGAGATTGTGAGACGCGATGTTATTCAACAATAAGTGACACATTGTGCAAGATGAAAGTTGATATAAAACATGTAAAATTGGTAGGATGTCTTAAAATTTTTTCATAAAATACGTTACATTTAAAATTGTTAAAATTTTTTTTATTTTTGACCACACCAGGCCAAAGCAATGCTCTAGGTTAGGAGAAGACAGACAGTTAACATGTCATACTGTCTGTCTTCTCCTAACCTAGAGCATTGCTTTGGCCTGGTGTGGTCAAAAATAAAAAAAATTTTAACAATTTTAAATGTAACGTATTTTATGAAAAAATTTTAAGACATCCTACCAATTTTACATGTTTTATATCAACTTTCATCTTGCACAATGTGTCACTTATTGTTGAATAACATCGCGTCTCACAATCTCAACAAAGATTATCCCTGATGATGGAAATGATTTATTAAATTTCCGAAAGCTTGGACAAACTTTAAAGTAGTACTCTTTGATTTTGCTGCAAAGCCCCACTATTTACTAGTTCCATACCTAACTAGTCAGCAACGACTACCCTTCCTCTATATATATATATATAAATTTTATTGTGACTGTACCTTGTTATATTCATGTAATATTTTAAATCAGATTCATGACGGGTGTGAAGTTGTCCACATCCACAAATGTACACTGAGAAAAATTTAAAAAAAATCATAGAAGGCACAAATGGCTTGCTACACGTTTCTGCCCGGAATATGTTATGGAAAATGCTCTTTCCTTTATCCCTAATACCACGTAGGAGTTTTCCAGGCCGTCCAAGGGGGTAGAATGGGGGTGAATTTCCGAAAAAAAATCATAGAAGCCACAAATGGCGTTGTAGCCGATTCTGCTCGGAATATGTTATGGAAAATGCTCTTTTCTTCATCCCTCTACCACGTAGGAGTTTTCCAGGCCGTCCAAGGGGGTAGAATGGGTGTGAATTTCCGAAAAAAAAAATCATAGAAGCCACAAATGGCGTTGTAGCCGATTCTGCTAGGAATATGTTATGGAAAATGCTCTTTTCTTTATCCCTCATACCACGTAGGAGTTTTCCAGGCCGTCCAAGGGGTTGGAATGGGGGTGAATTTCCGAAAAAAAAATCATAGAAGGCACAAATGGCTTTGTAGCCGATTCTGCTCAGAATATGTTATGGAAAATGCTCTTTTCTTCATCGCTCATACCACGTAGGAGTTTTCCAGGCCGTCCAAGGGTGTAGAATGGGGGTGAATTTCCGAAAAAACATCATAATAATAATAATAATAATAATAATATTTATTCAGCTCTGAGATCGTTACATTAACATCACAAAAAGTGTGTAAACATAAGACCTATTAGCCTTGTCAAAAGCAACAAAAAAATAATGTAAAACATAAAAAATGTATATAAACAAGTGTACATATTGGTTTTTATATTGGGATACCAACACGAGTCATTCACTGTTTTTGAAAATAGAAGCCACAAATGGCGTTGTAGCCGATTCTGCTCGAAATATGTTATGGAAAATGCTCTTTCCTTTATCCCTCATACCACGTAGGAGTTTTCCAGGCCGTCCAAGGGGGTGGAATGGGGGTGAATTTCCGAAAAAAAATAAGTAAGTATTTTTTGTGTTTTTTTACATTTCTTCCCATTTTTCATGAGTGTTTTCAGTTCAGAACAGTCTTAGAGAGTGATATGATAATTTTGGCAAGAACATAATATTATGTATATTGGTTTATAATTTTTTATGTATTTTATGTACATTTTTATTTTATTTACGAAAGTACATTTTGTTTTGGTTGTTAACTACATTCCTATATAAGTATATTTTGAGGAGTATATTTTTTAAAAGTATTTTATGTATATTTTATTTTATTTGAGGAAGTATATTTTGGTTTATAATTTTTTATGTATCTTATTATTTATGTGATTGATACATTTAATGTCGAAGAACTGAGCACTGTATGCTCCACGGTTTCAGTAATCTGATCTAAAGTTAACAGAGGCACAACCTCACTTATTTTTTTTCGGAAATTCTCCCCCATTCTACCCCCTTGGACGGCCTGAAAAACTCCTACGTTCCTACGTGGTATGAGGGATGAAGGAAAGAGCGTTTTCCATAACATATCCCGAGCAGAATCGGCTACAACGCCATTTGTGCCTTCTATGATTTTTTTTTTGAAATTCACCCCCATTCTACCCCTTTGCACGGCCTGGAAAACTCCTACGTGGTATGAGCGATAAATAAAAGAGCATTTTCCATAACATATCCCAAGCAGAATCGGCTACAAAGCCATTTGTGCCTTCTATGATTTTTTTTCGGAAATTCACCCCCATTCTACACCCTTGGACGGCTTGGAAAACTCCAACGGGGTATGAGGGATGAAGAAAAGAGCATTTTCCATAACATATCCCGAGCAGAATCAGCTACAAAGCCATTTGTGCCTTCTATGATTTTTTTTCGGAAATTCACCCCCATTCCCCCTTGGACGGCCTGGAAAACTCCTACGTGGTTTGAGGGATAAAGAAAAGAGCATTTTCCATAACATATCCCGAGCAGAATCGGCTACAAAGCCATTTGTGCCTTCTATGATTTTTTTCTTAAATTCACCCCCTTTGGACGGCCTGGAAGACTCCAACGTGGTATGAGGGATGAAGAAGAGAGCATTTTCCATAACATATTCCGAGCAGAATCGGGTACAATGCCATTTGTGCCTTCTATGATTTTTTTTCGGAAATTCACCTACATTCCACCTCTTTGGACGGCCTGGAAAACTCCTACGTGGTATTAGGGATGAAGGAAAGAGCATTTTCCATAACATATCCCGATCAGAATCGACTACAACGCCATTTGTGCCTTCTATGATTTTTTTTTGGAAATTCACCCCCATTCTACCCCCTTGGACGGCTTGGAAAACTCCAACGGGGTATGAGGGATGAAGAAAAGAGCATTTTCCATAACATATCCCGAGCAGAATCGGCTACAACGCCATTTGTGCTTTCTATGATTTTTTTTCGGAAATTCACCCCCATTCTACCCCCTTGGACGGCCTGGAAAACTCCTACGTGGTATGAGTGATAAAGGAAAGAGCATTTTCCATAACATATCTCGAGCAGAATCGGGTACAACGCCATTTGTGCCTTCTATGATTTTTTTTCGGAAATTCACCCCCATTCTACCCCCTTGGACGGCCTGGAAAACTCCTACGTGGTATGAGCGATGAAGAAAAGAGCATTTTCCATAACATATTCTGAGCAGAATCGGCTACAAAGCCATTTGTGCCTTCTATGATTTTTTTTCGGAAATTCACCCCCATTCTACCCCCTTGGACGGCCTGGAAAACTCCTACGTGGTATGAGGGATAAAGAAAAGAGCATGTTCCATAACGTATTCCGAGCACAATCGGCTACAAGGCCATTTGTGCCTTTTATGATTTTTTTTCGGAAATTCACCCCCATTCTACACCCTTGGATGGCCTGGAAAACTCCTACGTGGTATGAGGGATAAAGGAAAGAGCATTTCTCATAACATATTCCGGGCAGAAACGTGTACAAAGCCATTTGTGCCTTCTATGATTTTTTTTTAATTTTTCTCAGTGTACATTTGTGGATGTGGACAACTTCACACCCGTCCAAATAAGGTATTTCATACTAGTGCGAAATGAAATAGATATTAAATATAATAGTGCCTATATGAGGGGAATATATATTTCTTACTGAATAGACCAATGTACCTAAATATTGATAGATGTTTAATGAAACTTGTTTTCTTTGTGTGACACATCTTCCTAATATACTTTTCTTTAATCAATTCATTGGATATTACAAAGATGTGCTCACAATCCTAAAACTACATTTTCCTGCAAAAATTATGAGTGTGGCAAGGTGATGAGTCATGAATACTCATGAAATATTCTATTTTCCACACTAGTGTCACAATATACTATTGAAATAGCTTGTGTATAACTAGAGAATGAATCTATTACAGAATATAAAATTCACTTCATTATATATTTTAAAATACTTTTTCTATTTCGCTTGATTTTATATTTTTTTTATTCAGATATATATTTTTTCGTACATTGTCATTATTATTAATTTTGTTCCCAGCATTGTATTTTCCTCATGGGTTAAGGCATATATTTTTCATATTGGAGATCTTATCCAAATTAATTTTAACTCTTTCTATAATAAATAATACAATTATGACATAATTTTGTTTCATTTCAACATGAAAAAGAATACAATTAAGTAATTAGTTGTACAGAAAGTTTCAAAAAGTTTGTACCATATGGAAAACTTTTTTATTATGCATTTGTCAGAACATTTTATTCTTCATAAAAGTTGGTATATTTCGGAAAACTTGTATTTGACTCATCAAAATTCTGAATTTTCAGACGTTGTACAGGGAGAACAAAGAATAAGAATTTTGATCAAGAGTAAACTACCTTCTTTTCGACCTTATCAAAGAAGTTAATTTAGAAATGTTGTTTAGAATCAAAAACAATATTCAGATTTGGAATCACAGCCAACTACTCAACAAAAAAAAATTATCAATTTTTCATTGTTCCAGACTCATAAAGAGTACTAGTATCTCATATGCACCTTAGCTGCCTGCCTCTTATTCCTACAAAGACATTTTAATGCAATATACAGTATAATTTATGATTTGTACTAGATTATTGATGTTTGTTGAAAATTGTTTGAATTTTTACTAGTTTTTTGGTACAAATTTGATATTTCACTTAGTATGTATGTCCATAATAACTATCAGTGTGATTTTATAAACGAGAATTTTTTAATAAATCAGTTATTGGTATACTATTAAATAATACAAAACTGCAACTTATCAATCACTTTAATAAAAAAAAAATGATTTTTTTATTAATTTTTTTCCGCGTAGGTGGCTATGATTTTTAAGTTGAATGTTGGTTTTGATTCGAAACAACTTTTCTAAATAAACTTTTTCAATAATATGAAATATAAAGGTAGTTTATACTTGATTAAATATCCTATTTTTTGTTCTTCCCTGTGTACCGTTTAGAAATTGTGTCAAAGTATATATAAGTTTTCTGTAATGCACCAATTTTTACGAAGAATGAAATTTTCTGACAAATGGATAATATACAAGTCCATATGGTGCAAGCTTTTTGAAACTCACTGTATATTTTAACAGTCATCTGGAGAATGACACTCTGTATTAATTTTTCAAATTTGTCTTTATTTATACAATAAAAATGAATCATACACTTGAAATATAGTTCATTTGCTCTCAATATTAAATGTTTTGCAAACTCTTCATCAAAATCAACATTATACAATATATTACAAAAGGAGCCAGATGCAGAGAAATAAATAATCAAATCCTTGTTTTTTAAATTCAGTAATGCCATCCCAAATTGCACCTGTCCAAAATAACTTTGTATCTTTTTCAAAAACTACTTATCGTCCTTTTTTTTTCAAATAATCACATATTTCCAGTATTGTTTGGATATCGTTCTCCTTATCTAAATTATGAGATTAGGATAAAAGTCTCAGTCATAAAAATATCGAGAAGAAATTTTATTTTCAGAAATTTAATTGGCTTTCCATTCTGAATAATAACTCCATCTGGAGAATAGCCAAACCAGGGATATCTTGAGCTGATAGCAGTTCCCATATTGTGCACCTCGTACATGTTTTTTATATGCATTGCAAGCATGCTCTTTGTATTTATTCCTGTGTTCAGTAAATTTATTGCTGAAACTTTTAGGCCAAAACTAATTTTCTGCTGTTTTTGACCAGTCTGCTTTGGCATAGGTAAATATGGAGTATATTCTAGAACCTAAAATAATTAAATTATTCAAATATTTGATATTCTTAACTTGTCAACTGATCTGTAATTCATAATCTTCTGAGATTCTGCCATTGATTGATTCAATGCTGCAGCATCCAGGAGACCGTCTCTTCTGAAACTCTTCATGTCTTCACATTTTGTGGCAAATCTGGTAGTTCCATAGTTTCCAAAACAGAATGGGAAGCTTGTTCTAATATTTTTTGTATAACAGCTCTATTGTCAATTGTATCTAGCTTTCTGAAACGTAAAATTTAGATAAAGTATCTTCATAGCAGGACCAAAACCAATTACATTACCTCCGTTTGATATTATCATGACTATTTTTGCTGTTCCTCTTCTTTGTGTATGTATGTAAGGCAGATAATTTGTTACCTGAAAAATGAATAACATAAAATATAATTCATGAGTTTGAAATTGCATCAGACTTACAATTTAACAAGCGTTCAAAATTCTTCTCATCTATAGATTTATTTGTTTTGTAGGAAAATACATTTTCTTCAATCCTTGGCTTTGATGACCATAACTAGTTGTAGGCTCTGCTTCATATTATAATATTTTCTTTATGCCTGCTTTTTCTTTACCTCATGCTTGGTTGTAAGCTGTACAGCTGAACTCTTCTATTTCTTCATATTCCTAAAAGTATGATAAGTTAGCAAAATACTAATTCTATGAAAGTAATCATATCACAAACTGACAAAAACAAGTAGTAGGTAGCATAAATAATGCTGAAATATCGACAACGTTAGCTGAACTCACCTGGTAATATAAATAAGTACTACAACCACATGCTTACAAAAACCAGATTGTCCAGCTTTGCAAGAATGAACACATGTCCACTTGTTCATTGGATTAGTCAAGCATAAATTGACTGCATGAGGCTTCGATGTTAATGCAGAAGTTTTTTCTACATTTTTGACACAAAATAACACCTATTCGTCTTCCACCATCGGCCGATTTCTATCGCCAATATATTTGAAAATGTCCACAAAACTGATCTTAACAGGTACCATCTTTCACAATTCACTTTTATCGCCCAAAATTCAAAATAGATATTTGATAAATTAATTGAATCAAATGTGAGTTAGCAATAGCATTGTTTTTTGTTTTCCCCATTCCATTGACAAGTTTGACAGATACTGCCAACAGCCAACTATCGAAAAAAATTCCTGGAAATCCTCAGAGTAATAAAAGACCATCTCCATCCTTGTCTTGAAGTCAACATAACTTTGTTTACAAGCGAGGGCCTTATACATATTGAGTCCGTATTCATTCGGGTAGTTTGGTGTTCCCCGCTCAATTCATTCGAATCAATCAAGTTGCCATTCTCCGTTTGTATTATGGTCCTTCTTTTTACTGAATGTAAACAAACTGTCCATAATATTTCACCACACGTCACCCCCCTCGCACAAAATTTGTATAGAAAAGGATAGTTCATGCGTTCACTTCAAAACAGGTATTTGTGTATGTATGGGCAGGGCATCTCTATGTCTTTTATTACTCTGAGTGGAAATCACCTCGAATTCACCTGTTAGGGACGCGTTCCAATACTCAACTACAACTTTTTACCAAATCCATTCATAAACTCGGTTAATTCCCACTTATCAACCCGTGAAATTCGTTTCTATACTCAAGATTAATAATCGGGTAAACAACTTTCAGGATTTCTGTCGGTTTTATTTCCATCTTTTTAGGTTTATTCGTTTGCATTAAGGTGTAGTGTAGTGTAGTGTAATGTAGTGTAATGTAGTGTAGTGTAGTGTAGTGCAGTGTACTGTAATTTACACCATATTTTGAATCGAGTGTAGCTGAGTGCAGTTCAAACAAAAATAAGTGTCAAATTAATATGCAAACGAATGCTAAAATCGAGTGTAAATAACACCAGGTGTAGGAAAGTTTTTCTGCCTAGGCATTAAAAGTACAACTTCTAAGCCTGCCAAGTGTCATTAAAAGGCCGCTTTTAATTTCACTTGGAGAAAAAAATTATAATTCATGTCGTCACAAACATGGATGTGACGACTGAGATGACATTAGTAAAATTCATGGGACAGACAGAGACAAAACTGTCGACAGTAGAATTCTGTGTACCATAGAATTCTATTCTCGATGGAAAAAGTGAGATAACATGGTTTAATTCATGGGAGAGAAAGAGACAAAACTGTCGACAATAGAATTATTTTGTCGATAGAAAAAGTGAGATAACATTATGGTTTAATTCATGGGAGAGAAAGAGACAAAACTGTCGACAATAGAATTATTTTGTCGATAGAAAAAGTGAGATGACATTATAGTTGAATTAATGGAAGAGAAAGAGACAAAACTGTCGACAATAGAATTCTATGGTACACAGAATCCCATACCTATATTGTACACTAAACCGTTTCTACGACCATCTGAATCATAAAAAAAATCTGTTATATTTTTAATAATAACACTTTATATCATAAACTTTCCTGCCATCGTGATTCCCATAATACATACAACCTAAAAAAGGAATTGAAGATTCAAATATTGAAAATTAAAATGAAAATCGCACACTAATCGATTTCATAAAAAAAAAAATTAAAAGTGGTTTATTTGGGATTTGAACCCTAATCCCCACTATCCGAACCCGAATGTTCGCTCACTCAGCACTCGCTGCTATGATCTCACAAAATAATATAATGAAATTTATCGTATCACTGGATATTAAGCTTCATTAAAGTTAAATCTTTATTACAAATTGTTAACATCATATAATATCACACATAATACATTAGCTACAATATAATACTTCAGTTACTTCATAATTGATATCAAATGGTACACTCAAATGACATAACCAAAGTTGTTGATTTCATTTTCACATCATTGTTGTCAATGCCAATGATACGATAAAGCTTTGAATGTAACTATATTATTATGCAATTTAAATGAATCTCGGAGGTTGCACGATTATTATAAATCGCATAATAATCTCGTTACATTAATAGCTATAACTGCTATAGAAAGTCTTGGCATCTATTCAAAAATATAGAATTCGATTGTCATCAACCTTTATACTGAAATTAGCGGTGTCAATATCAAATCATCCCCACTATTACTACTCATCTTCGATTACTTATTTTTTTAAACGAATTTTGTAAATACTGGATGTGTAATGTCAAATTATTAGAACGTTAACAAACCGATTCGATCCTATATATATTTTTCTACGACCACATGGAAATATGCCCATTATATAGGCTTTATCGATCAAGGAAGTAGGCCGATTGTGAACACTTTTTCATTTCTACATCGCGAACTGTACTGAAATGTACAGGATATTTCATTTCCCACGACTTTCACGAACTACTCGACTGTCATTTTTATGATGAAAAATATATATATTTTTGGATAACTTTTTTTTTATTTTCAAGTACAAATATAACCAAGGTTATAACAAACAAAAATCTATTTTTACTCTTCTTGAAAATCTTGAAGGATTACCTAGTGAAAAATAGAGTCGGAAAAGGCTGGATGAAAGAATACCTATGTAGATTTTGATTTTTGTTCGAAAATATGAATAGGATATTCATAAAATCTGTTATGGAATCATCTGCGGCTGAAAGACAAACTTTAGTCGCTATTTTCCATCGTTCAAGATAACCTCTTGGGAGCTATTCATATTGAAAGAGGAACATTCTCTAATTTATTTATTGAATTTTCAATGAAAACTAGAGAAAATTTTAAAAAATCAACTATCTGAATAAAAATGCGAATTTTCACTTTCATATTTCTTCTTTTCAGTCAGAGTCTTTTCACAATATCTATCAGGTGTAGGTCAATGTCCAGCGTGGCTTTAGCCGGGGAAGTAGTTGTTTTCTGTAAGATATTACAAATGAATCACGTTTTTCAATTTTCATGGAGAATGTTTCTCTTTTCAACATGAATACCTCCCAAGAGGTTATCTTGCATGAACGATGGAAAATAGCGACAAAAGTTTGTCTTCAGCCGCAGATAATACAACAACAGATTTTATGAATATCCTAATCATATTTTTGAACAAAAATCCGAATGCAATGCCCCTGACAGGTCCATGTAAAAAATAACTGTTACCGCAGAAGAAATATTTCTAGCATTTCCATCCTTGATGTGTATTATTGCTTCTGAAGAGCTTGCTTTCCAATTATATCAATCTCCCTGATCAGCTTGGCAAAGCGAAATAGATTTTCGTCGACCAAAATGTAATGGGGATTTAAATGCGAGAGAAGCGAACCTTGCTTCAATAAAATGAACGATTTCTGTCAGTGATATTTTTTTTAATCGAATTGTTTTTGTGTTTTGAAGTAAGTATATCGACAAACTTATTTTGCAAAAAGTGAGTAAGTAATAAGTCTTTCCGCGCAAAGATTCAAGTTGTTCTAGTGTTTTTATCATAATTTGAAGCATCTGTAGAGATTTCGTCAAAATCTGAGTTTTACCCATATTCCCTACCTTTTATTCACATGTTTTTTTTTGTTTTTAATAACTGAAAAATAGCAGATTCTAGAATCATCGATACTCTGATGAAAACTCATCACACATACATTTTTTTTTTACTTAGTATGCAGAGAAATTCGAGAAGAACTGACAACGTCGTTTTAAGGCTCTTCCAAATGAGGTAGGTGGTTTGTATTCCAAGTAACCATATTCCCATACCCCATACCGTTGTTTGATAATACAGAGGTGTTGGAGATGTAATATTAGTGAATAGTTCAATTAAAATTAAATTACTGATGTTTGTGCATTTGTACACACTACCACTGAGCGTTTTTTCAACAAAACGTATCTTCCAGGTATTTCCGCGGAAAAATTTCAACGAATTTATCGTTTTTGGAGTTTCTGGAATCATCTGTGAAATTTTCAGCAAAATCGGTTTGGTTACCATATTGTGCAATTTTTCGGGAAAAAGCAGCAAGCGGCAGAAAGCAGCAGAAAGATCGGGAGGTCAACGTGTGATGAACGAGGCCGGTGACGTTGCGGTGAATTGAACCCGCGTACCTTAGATTAGCAAGCGGGCACACTACCTACGTGCCACCAAGAACAACATTCGTATCATAATATACTATTAATTGTAGAGAAAAAGTATTCAGTTTATCGTCAACTTATAGTATTGCGTATTTGTCTCGAAAAAATAAGCTGAAGATTCCATGATATCGAAAACTTTTCAATCAAATATTTCTCAGAAAGATTTATTTCTCAAGAAAGTTGTCGTTTGTTTTATACGAATAAACTGTCAGAAGTAGGAATGATCATGATCACGGAACCAATTTTTACAAAAAAGGGAATAAGTAGTTATTTTCAGTGAGGCAGAATTTTGTCACAAAAAACACGCTCTCTTAAATAATAGCTGTTGGAAAAGGTTCCTTGATTAATATTTATTAAAGTCTCTTCTAAAAATTGGTGATCTGCGCAACATAAACAGACACATAATTTCAATATACTTGGACTATATCAAGATATTCGTTAGCTCTCTTGTATTATTCCTGGGATCATAAATCACAAAATTCGTCCGCCATCTTGATCCCCAAATTTTAATAACAAATTCTTCATTTCTAACATCCGGTAATAAATATTCAAAAAAATCACATCAAAACAATTGTCAGTCATATTTTGAATTCTTTGAATAAAAACAAACCATTTTCGTTCCCGAAAATTTTTCATAAAAAAAACTCATATGTATGGATGATGGAATCACATTTTGTTTAAGGAGTTTATCATAAGGATCTCAAAAAATTAAAAAATCGGCTACTATCTGGAAAATTCCTAGATAAATAACGATTTTGAATACTCGACAAACGTATTGAACTTAACCAACATACTTTCCTTGTTTCTTCACGATAATAAGGATAAAAGTGTTTTTAATCCCCTTAAAAAGGCACGGCACTGTGCCGGAGGTGTTTTATTCTGATATTTAGGCATCGGGCCTATCTAGGGTTTTCATTGACCAAATCACCTCTGAAGAGCTTGAGCTTGTTTTATATCAAGAGCTATTTCATTTCTCGTCAGCTGCTTATGACATGTAGGTAGGACCTCTCCTGGAATACTGTTTCCATATATGAAGCTCTTAAACATATACTGCAGCTTTTAAATTATGTCTGAAAAGAGGTATTTGATGTCTCTCGCACAAATTCGTTTACTTCTCTGGAACACCGCAGAGAGGTTGGCAATCTTTCTCTCTTTTACTGACATTTTTATGGCAGGTGCTCGTTGTTTCAACGAACGACATCTTTATTGATTGTGAATGTGGGTGTAGTCGGGGGACTCACATCAGCACATTACAGGATGTAGTCGGAAGACTTATATCATCAGGGGGACATGCTTCGAATGATTAATCCTTCATCTTCAGCCAAAGTTGGGTTACAACATTAAGAAAATATGTGGTGGAAAAATATCTATGTAATATAAAAAGTTAATTAATAACATTTTCCTCAATGTCTGGGGTTGTGGTTAGATCTGACGAAGAATATAATTTTTAAAAAGATTCTTTCGAAAATTAATTTGTGACCATGCAAATGTTCAAAAAGAAAGCAAGTGTTCAAAAAGAAAACAAGAGGTTATCAATAAAGATTATATTTAGTGGAGTTTGACTGATTTTTTTTTACTACACAGTTTCATCCGAGGTTTCATCTCACCTCCACTGTATGTTCTAGATCGGCTCCGTTGAATAACCGGTTACCGAGCCGGTTCCTATTTTTTCTTATTTGATTTTCACAATGTTCTCAGAACATTACAGGATTTTCCTTTAGATAAAAAATTCCCTGACTTGAAATTCTATATTCAAATTCATATTTAAGTTTACTTTCAACACGTATCTATTCGGAAAATCATTAGTTCCTGCCACCGTTTCTATTGGTGGTCAATACAAGTCGCATGCAATAAAAAATGTATGGAGTAGTGAAATATTGAATATCTCCCAGAAATTTGCAAGGAAATATGTCAAGGATGAGTATCGTTTATGAGAAAATAGACATCGATTTCCAAGTCACAGTCAGGAAGCAGAAATAAACTTATATACAATTATGAAAAATTGAAATATACTCAAACCAAAATATGCTTTATTATCGAAAGAATAGGAATTCTTATTGATAAAGCAAAAAAGAGTTAAAAAATAGATATAAACATGTATAAATGAAAAATATATAAAATTTCAGTCACATTGTATGTCCCAGGAGCACTATGTATGTTACAGCATTACAAATTATGGAATGATTATGACACATCAAATCAGGTGATATCGTAATGTAAAATGAAATAAATATAAAAATGGCTGTTTATATAACAAGTTGCAAAATGAGCGTGTTTTTTTGTACCAGACGTGGTATTGGAACAGAAGCGTTTTACAAGTCTTTTTGTATTTTCGTAGGAATCTTCATTCATATAATATAATAAATTACACTGAATACGATCATAGGGCAATAGCTACATTTAATTCGAATTGCATAACACGATTATCGAATGTTGGTTTTGATTATGTTCCGTGTAGACGGTGGCGGAGATACTCCCAAGCTCTACTTTCAGTTGACAAGTTGTCATGAAATAATTATCTGTCTTTCGATCTAATTTATTAGTTTTTGGTTATTTATTCCTCCAAAACCTGTATCAACAGGAGTGACTGATAGGTACCGAAAATCGAAAATGTTCCCAATGATTTCAAAGCTGCCGGCCGCAGAGAAGGTAATTTTGAATATATTACTGAATGAATTTGAACCAAATATTTCCATATTCACACTTGAATATGAATATGAACCTCATGCTGAAAAGGGGAACATTCTCCATGAAACTTGAAAAACGAAAAATATGATTTTTTTGTAATGTCTAACAGAAAACTACTTCCCGGCTTAAGCCACGCTGGACATTGAACTACATCTGATAGAAATTGTGAAAAGACTCTAACTGAAAAGAAAAAATCTGAAAGTGAAAATTCGCATTTTCATTCAGATAAGTAGTTGATTTTTCTTAATTATCTCTAGTTTTCATTGAAAATTCATTAAATAAATTAGATATTAAGAAATATTACTTACAGAAATCGTTCATTTCATTTAAGCAAGATTCGCTTCTCTCGCAAATATGAACGTCATTTCAACATTCAAAATGTAAACAAAAAGTCGCCATATTTACACGAAATTACAAAAATATTTGTTGAAACAAGATTTATTTGTAAACTACTCAGTAAAAATTTAATAATAATATTTATTGCATGAAAAACAAAGCACTTTTGAAAATTTTAGTATTTTTTTAAAAGCTAGAGGCCTGAAACGTCATTAAACTGAAATTTTACATTTTCATAAGTTCTTTTTTTATCAAGTCATGCAGTGATTTTTCAGATATAATTTTCACTATCTCTGGCTGGCTTTCACGCGGACAGTGAGGTAAAATTTTCTTGAATTAAGTCATTTGATAATAACATTTTTTTCACAATTTTTATGGATTTTTGCAATTTTCTTTTCGTGAATTTTCGCAATTTTTTTTCGGAGCGGATGTAGGAATTTTTTTTTTTATTAAATCATCCGATGGTCCCATGTTTTTCAGTAGGTACGTTAAGAAATTTTCCGATTTAATTTTCACCAGTTTTCGCAATTTTTTTCGAAGAGTGTGAGTATTAAGTGCGGCATTCCTACGAGTAAAAAAAACACTTTACTCACGAGTTTCATATAGTATTTTTTCTACAACTGTAAAAAAAATAACCAATTCATATTCTTTTGCAAATATGAAATGAATTTGGCATATTTTTATTGATTCATTATTCGAACAAAGTTCAAAGAGTATGCCGGAGAGTTGAGTTTCAAACAAATGAAACGAATAATTTCGAACAAATGAAACGAATAATTTCGACAGAGTTGACATCCCCATCTCTTCACACTATCCCGGAAAATTTGAAGCAAATATTAAAATAACATATTGATCGAGGTCAATATTAGTATTATTAATGTTGACTTGACTTTCGAATAAGTAGTCCATCGAAAAAACTTTTCATTTTCTTAGATTTGTATTCAAAATAAATAAACAATCCTTTTGAAGCAACGAATACCTTTTTCTTTCTTTGAACTAAGTCAAGGAAATCTCATATTTGCACTATCCACGATTTTCTCCGTTCTTTCTTCATCACTTTTCATTATTACTTAAATTAAATTTATAGTTATCAAGAATTCGTTATCTGGATAGATGCCCAATTTCACAAATTTCATTAATAATTGTCAACTAGTTTCTGACGGCCAAACAGCCATAGGTACCTTGGATTACCTAGTTTAGATTAAGTCCTATAGTTCCTTAGAGCTATTATTTTGAATATATTCCCTGCGATAGTTTCGAATTTTGATAATACTTATTTAATAGTAAGAATACTAAGAATATTATTGGTGAAACATTTGTATATCAGATATTTATAGGTTATTATAGTTGCCAAAGAAAATGAGAACTGGCTTTATGACAGGATTTCGTTATTCAGATCTGTCACGTTGTTGCATGAAACTGTCAGTTGCCTAGCAACAGCCGTTCAAAAAAGTGCACTTTTTTTACGCTTTTCCATTTAATAATGAAATCGTATTTTGATAGTGTAATACTTTACGCACACAAACCACACAAAAAAGTGGACTTTTTTTGAATTGTAGAAAAATTACTATTTTGGCATGCTAGGATCATCAACACTAATATTGATTCAAACAACTTTCTACTTGCTAATCGGGTAGAACTCAAACTTGTTTGTAATTTCCAATAAAACAGGATGATTAGTTGAAATGTACATGGACATGCACGAGGGGAAAGTAACTTGTTCAATATCATAATATTTTCATTACTTCATTACTCATTATGTCCCGAGCATTAGACCGCTTAGCCATTACAGATTCACGATTGGAACGTTTACATGAAAAATTTACGCTAATCAAAATAGTCAAATCGCATATCATGCCCCTTCAATAGTTTTTTAAAACTTATCTTATTATTTTTCATTGAAAGTAATTAGTAATTAGGTGTACAAAAAATTATTAGTTGTTTCCCCCTCGGACATGCACGTTTTCTGAAAATATAGAGGATAATCGAAAATGTTAAAAATCTATTTAAGTAAACTAACTCCTACAAGTTTTCATTACAAGCTTTTATTACAAGCTGCCCTGTAAGTTATGGATTTCTTGTTGAAAAAAAAAATGGTGGCTTTTAAAGGTGGGGGTTTTCGAGGTCGAAGATCTTGAATTTTTGTCGAGAAGCGTGAATCCAAGATGGCGGACGAGTTTTGTAATTATGTTCTGATTCTCTTCAAAATAGGTGCGAGTATTTGGGGTCGAAGATCATTAACGTTTTGTTAAAATTCCCAAATTGAAGATGGCGGCACCAGGATGGCGGACGAGGAAATATTTAGAAGGTCCCCTAATTGAAATGCTAGATAGTTTAAAACTCACAGAAAACAGGCCTTATAAGAACCAAACTAAAAAGCAGAAAATAAAATAATAAAAAAACTTAAAAAAAAAAACAATTCAAAAATAAGCTTTTATTCAAATACGCTAAGAAATACATACATTACATATCTAAAGAAATATTTTTTACGCATTTGAATAAAAGCTTGTTAAGATTTTATAATTTTATTTTTAAATTGGTTGGTGTTACTCCATATTTGATAACTTCGTTCAATTATAAATCACCTTTCTAGATAACTTTCAAGCAATTTTAATATTTTTTAACGGCCCTCGTATAATAAGTTGAATATTCAATGTTTGGATGATGTATTTTGACTTTGAAGAGATAAAAGTGTTTATGAGGATTATCAAAAGTAGGTATTCCAAGAGAATAATATCCAAAAAATTATTGTAGGAAAAAAAACGGACAAAAAACGGAAAAATAGAAAAAAACAGAAAAAAACGGAAAAAACGAAAAAAACGGAGAAAACGAAAAAACGGAAAAAACGGAAAAAACAGAAAAACGAAAAAAACGTGAAAAAACTTGAAAAACGGGAAAACGAAAAAAAAACGGGAAAAACGGGAAAAAACGGAAAAAACGAAAAAAACGGAAAAAACAAAAAATACAAATAAAAACGAAAAAAAGGCGAAAAAAAACGGAAAAAAAACAGAAAAAAACTCTGGGAAGGAGTAATTATTTCCTGTTTATTTTTTCGGAGTTTTTTTTCAGGTTTTTTTTATTTTGGAAGGAGGGGGGATTTTAACCGTTTTTCTCACACAATCCCCTTTAGAGTTTGACGATAGGAAGCAGAGTGTGTAGGTATGTATGGAAAATCTGACAAAATTGTAGGAATGTGAAGAATTTGACCAACATTCAAGCAAAATTTTGATTACTTAGGTAATAATTATATGTATAGATTCAGGACACACTCGATTGTTCTACTGAAAAAGTTGGCAATAAAAAGTGATTCAAAAAATATAAACGAAACAGGTACCCAAAATACCAAAAATACGCCAATTTCACTCGACGCTCGTTTCGCCAGCAAAGCTGGCATTTTCAGGAGTTCAAAGCTCTGTAAGTAGCTAAAATAAGCTTTCTTAGTATGTTAGTAGCTAAACTAAGCTTACTCAGTAATTTTTGAGCTCAAGAAACATCAACTTCGTTGGTGAAACGTGCGTCGAGTGAACATGTGATTGAGTAGTTTCTATTTCTTGAATTGTATTTGTTGGGTTCCAAATATCGATTTATTCGAATAAATGAAGGAAACCAAATCATAGGGGAAATTGAATCATTTCAATTACCTAAGAACAATGTCATGAATATGAAGATTAAATCTTATTTACTCATCCCTCATCCTATTCAATGAAGTTAAGTACTTAGGTAGTCCAGCTTTCAAGAAATTTCTTCTGTCTGTTGCCAACAGACACTGATTTTATTTAAATGAAGGAAACGTATGCGTGCATCATCAATAGGTATGCCAAATTCAAATCAGTTTCTTCAAAAACATAGAGAATTGTAGGTCACCCGGTATATCTACCTACCTAATCATATGAATCAATCTTAAATTATAATATGAGAAGAACAAAGTGCATGATTTGTTATTAATACAACCTCGGATACAACCACACTGTTCATTTTACTGTCCTTTCTCGAGATTATCAGAAGGGCTCAGTTTATTGCTCTAGGCAACTGTCAAAAACGTCAAAACCTGATTTTGAATCAGCTATTGGTATATTCTGATCTAGTCTAGGGAATAGGTATCCTTATAGGGGCTTTTGGAATGCTAGTAAATCAATGAAAAAAAAAAACAAATTTTACAAATATCCAGTATTTCAGGATTTCACTGACGGAAAAAGTAAACTTTAATAGATAAACGTGGTGTTTGTTGGTTATTGGTTAAATCCTCGTGCAACTCCATCAAGTCAGAACGTAATAGATTATGTTATAATAACGTGTGAGGTCGACTGACTACACATGGCATAATTTCCATGGCAAACACATGGAAGTCGAATTCAAATTTAAATTGAAAAAGGCCCTCTTGATATAGTGTATAACCTCGCTAATTCCCTAAAATTAGAAATAATTCGACCAATTTTCTGTTACCTTCACATTTTTGTTAAGTCGGCATTGATATTCTAATCCAGCCGTTACCTTTAATAAGTTACTGGTTTCAGGCAGAGAAAACCCTACCTTATATAAACAAAATACCTATACAAAAAACGTAAAGGAGACAGGTAAATTTAAAAACCGTTGGAATCCAAGGGAAGGGTCAAGTTTAGGACATGCCGATTTAAGGGGCCGTCACCAAGACAATGCCAGCCAACTAGACTTTGAAATAATCGATAATAGATCAAGAAAGTTTTAAAAATTATCATACTCCCTAAAATTGGATTTACCGGCAAGTTGAAGTGGTTTAATTGCCACAGAAACAAAGTTCTACCCTACCCACCACCCGCCATCATACATTCTTTTCTGGGATTAATTTAGAAACAAAAACGAATCGTAGCTTACCTTTTATTTGGTCCCAACCTAGCGAGATACACTGCACTCAGTTTCAGTTACGAATTTTGTTAAAATTGTGAAACATAAAAGAGAAAAAACTACATGTTCCGGGACTAAACAAAATGGTTTCCTATCTAGGTTCCCCGTAGATGGCTAGAGAGGATAGCAAAACACAAGCTCAAACAACATCGAGGCTAACTTGATAACTTTGAATTATTGATTTTCATATTCTGCAAGGTACAGGCTTTCACGTAATCCAGTTTTGATTGTTGTGTGAACTTCCGTTTGGCGACAAAAAATTATAAAATCTAACCCGAAATCGCCTTGGCGTGTACACTTTACTGATGGTTACAAAACATCTGCCATATGTACCGGGCATTGGCGCGAATTTATGCGCCTGCGCAAACTGGGAGACTTCCAGATGATCCCGTGGAAAAATCTTTTCTTACCTGGATCAACAGCTGGTCTTTGTCGGACCTTTAATGAAAATTTTCGGCGGGGAACATTCGCCGCAAGCTGAATTGCGATAAACGAAGCCGATCGTCCGTTTGTGAATATCGAAATCGATGGCCAAATAAGTGACAGCTCGAGAGATACCGAATGTAAACAAATATGGCTGAAGAACAGACAGAGCCGGCTGCAAGAAACTCGTCGTCAAGGAGGACACGCGGTGCCCGGTATAAACCCTTCTTATATAACGCTCTTCGAGGGGGTCGAAATTCCGCAGACAATGGGTGGGTGTCGTTTCATAATAACAGAATATAGAATTTATGTAACGAAGAATGGGAAGAATTTCACGCCCACTAGGCCGTTATTTGTATCATATTAGCATACTTTTTCACTCCACATGTAGGTAACGAGATATCACACATATCATACAGTTCCATTTCTGAGGTTGTATTGCTTGTGTGTGAATACCTACTATTGATTGAGTTCAAGTTTTCAAATGCACCCTCAAAATGTTTTTATTAGACCAAACATTTTATTATTGGTTCAAAGAATTTTTAAATCTGATTTTATTTGGACTTTGACTTTGACCCTAACTGGATTTGACTTTGACTATGACTTCGATTACAATCATATCTATTCTGATTCATCCTATACTTCATAGGTAAGTTCTACAGGATTATTAAGTAATTTGTGATAATTTGTATTTGTTTTTTCATTTGCTGGACCAAAATGTAGCATACGAATATATCTTTTGCTGCCAATCACATTTGTATCAGCTACTGCATATGCTGAATATACAGAAATGACACAAATATGTGGGGCTCAACGGAAGAGTGGCATAATTCATTTTGACAAACTACATAATTGCCATCGCCACCTATATTGAGATCACTGAAAAACTATGTTGGGCCGATGTGGATTATTGGAAATTCTGTTTGTGTGTTTTGAGTGGCTCCCTGGTTTCAGATTCATAATTGGACCCGGTAGGTGGCGCTGCGATCGGGTTCCAATTTTTTTGACAATTTTTTTTTTCAGATTTTTCGCATACCTATGTCCTGGTACCACACAATTCACACTCCCATCACCTTGCTGAACCCGTTAATAGAGCAGGCAAGCCTTCGTTCTGACCGGACGTCTGCCAGGTCCGCTGGTAACTTAGGACGAGTTGCACCAAGACAAGACCAAACTGACAAGCGTTTGAAATTTGCCTCAAATATTTGACAAATAAATTATTTTAAGTAGTAATTGCAGCAGAATATCAAATCCGTTACTGATTCTGGTCGAAATGCAAATTTTTATCACAAAAATTCAGTGATGGCATAAATTGAAATATATTCTTGGTAGCAATCAATTGATGTTTTCCATTATAAACGATCACATGAAAGCACCAATAGTCATAGTCATAGGCATATAGTTGCGGGTAGAGAGCGGATATTATTATTACTCACCGTGGTTCTCCGGGTAGGTTACTGATTTTTATTGACACATTCCCTGATTTAAGTGATTTATCTCCTGGAATACCTACCCGCAAAAACCTTCATTCAGTAGTTGGTGTATTCCAAGTGAGCAGTTACTATACCTACGAGTTTGTATCTGAGCAACTCACATTGCACTAGCTCTGTTTGAGGCATAAGAAGCACTAATCGAGCACATACACTCGTCACCTCAAAAAAGTTTTCGTTTCCGAACCGGCTTCGAACCAACCCCTGAATTAATTAATACCTTACGGCAAAGACAATGATAATGAAAAATAGCTTGTTGACATCTACGGTCACTAGTTAAAACTTAATTTAACGAATCACGCAATCCAAAGTTAGAAATTTTTCTACTCAAAAACTCACAATTTTGTTATGTGTTATGTATAAAAGTATTTTTGTGATTTTGTTGGAATCTTCATTAATATTGTAATAAACTTTTTCGATTTCACTTTAAAATTCTTTATTCACGCTAATTTATATAAGTACACCACAATTTATTTTTACAATTCAAATACTTCCGTATTCAGTACTTGTCAATCGGCGACATTACTTCTGGAGGTATCGAGATCATTCCCCAATTTCCATTTCCTTCGAATCTCGGGACCGCTATTACTGCTATCCTCTACTAGATGGCGTCAGCCATTCTAAGGTCTGAATATTCGTGACAATATCATAACAATATAATGGATACGCCGAATACGGACATCACGGATAATAGGGGCACGGGGTGGTAGGTACTCTGTAACTCGTTTTGCAAAGCGAAGCGAAACGAAGTTAAACGAAGCACACGCTATCACTTTGTGGTGTACCGGAAAAAGATGGCGATAGATTCGCATCACTATCGATAGGCGATGAAAGTTACAGAGTCCCAGCCACGGTCTCATCGCATCCGCCATGTTTCTGACGTCAACGAATTATAATTAATAAGTCTCATATTTTGTTCCTAGCGTCTTTAGCAAAAAAGGATCAAATCTGTTTTGTTTCACATTTTGTTATTGTTCGAGAATACGAGATAGAAGGAAGTATGATCAACTAATGACCACTGTATTGAATAAAAGGTTCAGTTTCATTTCTTATCTGATTTCAACACCGCATTAGTAGTAATTCAGTAAAGTATTTGGTAGTTTATTTAAATTTCCCGCGTAAATATAATTCGTCACAAGTGAAGACCGTGGCTCTATTATCCGTGTACGCGTACGGAAGTACGGGCATAAGGCAATAGGTAGCTACATTTACATTGAATTGCAAACACGGAGTCTCGAATGATGGTTGAGATTATAGTAGACGGTAGCGAAGACACTGCCAAGATCCAACCTCTCAGAGTAATAAAAGACATAGAGATGCCCAGCCCTTAGAGTAATAAAAGACATAGAGATGCCCTGTCAAAAACTACAAAAAAACCTGTTTTGAAGTGAACATGAACTATCCTTTTTTATACAGTTTGTGGGCGTGGGGGGTGACGGGTGGTGAAATGTTATGGAAAGTTTGTTTACAATTAGAGCAAGAAGGTCCATAATACAAACGAAGAATGATAACTTGATCCGAATGAAATGAGCGGGCATACACAAAACGACCCCAATGCATACGGACTTAACACGTATAAGGCCCTCGCTTGTAAACGAACAAAGTTATTTTGACTTCAAGACACGGATAGAGAAGGCATCTCTATGATGTTTTATTACTCTGAGTGCCCAGCCTATACCTACACAAATACCTGTTTTGAAGTGAACATGAACTATCCTTTTCTATACAATTTGTGGGCGAAGGGGGTGACGGGTGGTGAAACGTTATGGACAGTTTCTTTACATTTAGAGTAAGAATGACCATAATACAAACAAAGAATAACAACTTGGTCCGAATGAAATGAGGGGGCATACACGAAACTACCAGATTGAATACGGAAGAAATAAAAAAGTAGAATGGCTATAGCTCTCAGAGTAATAAAAGACATAGAGATGCTCTGCCTATACCTACACCAATAGTGACGTATGGTGAAACGTTATGAACAATGTCTTTACATTTAGAGGAAGTAGGGCCATAATACGAACCAAAAATGACAACTTGATTTGAATGAAATAGGCGGGCATACACGAAACTACCCGATTGAATACGGACTTAACATATATATATAAGGCCCTCGCTTGTAAACAAATAAAGTTATGTCCTGAGAAGAACCTCAATCCTTAGGGGCCCCATACATTACAATTTTAGTTGTCAATTTTAATCCTACAACTAAAATTGTGCAGACAAGATTGAAGTGTATCACCCGGAAGAATTGTCAATTTCAGACCATACACTTCATCAATCTTGACTGCACAAATTTAGTCGTCCAATTGGTATTGTATGCTCTTAAGGCGCACTGAGATTCACAGCTTCAACATAGAACCTGAAAATATATTTTGTTCCTACTAGTTCTCTATCTTCTGGCCTCGTGCATGCCATCATAGGTTGAAAGGTGAGGGCTGCGTCTTCCCTAGCTTTCTCGAAGTCTCCTGAGGGTTGCTCATAAGGATGCAGCAACAAGAATTTTAACAACAATCATGGGAATTTTTACGAAAATAATGATTACAAACTACATACAAAAAGTGTCAAAACTCGACACTAGAGGACTGTTATGTTGAATGCACAATCTCTAGTGGTGTACAAAACGTGACGACCCATTTCCTGTTTTGAATCTTTTCTTTCCCACGTTTTTTTTTTTCAGCTGAACTTATTTGCATTGAATATTCTTGGGTCGATCGTATGACCACTTGACATTATTTCCAGGATGACTCTGAAGAACCTGTGAATCAATGTTGAGTCTAATCCAGTGATTGGGGAAGTAGTGTCTGGATCAGAGAAAAATCTTCTGGAAGTATTGCCATCTTTAGTGTTCCAGAACTCCGCTTTTTGTATATCCACTAAAAGACCCATGTCCTCTTCTGAATATTTTCTTTCCCACGTTTTTTTTCCCATCTGAACTTATTTACCATTTCATAATGGCAAGCTTGTAGGAGAGATGATTGATAGCCCGAATTTAAGACTTTCGGAATCCGCTTAATTTTTTTTTTTAATTATAAAGTTTTTGGAAGTAAGTCCACAAATATAGCACCCTATAGTTGATGATGTATTGGTAGCTGCGTTGCATACTTTTGCGTCCAACATCGTAGGTAGCACTTTATATCTGACGTGAATCAACCCATTCGCGATTGATATCTCTGCATTGCCTTCTGGGGAGTCTGTAGCAAAACACTTCTTAAGATAATTTTCACTCAAAGATTCGAAGAATCTGATTCTTGCGTGGAGAATTGATAGCCCGAATTTAAGACTTTCGGGATCCGCTTAGGTTTTTTTCAAATTATAAAGTTTTTGGAAGTAAAGTCCCCAAATATAGCACCCTATAGTTGATGATGTATTGGTAGCTGCGTTGCATACTTTTGCCTCCAACAGCGTAGGTAGCCCTTTATATCTGACGTAAATCAACCCATTCGCGATTGATATCTCTGCATTGCCTTCTGGGGAGTCTGTATAGCAAAACACTTTCTAAAATAATTTTCACTCTACAGAAAAGAGCCGTTAGGTATCTGTGAAAAGCAAAATTTAGAGAGTCTTGTCGGCCTTAGTTTGCCCGTCAAGGTATTCTTGCTCTCACTTCACTTTTCATTGTAGAATCAGTTAAATTAAATTAAAAAACAGTTCATCAGAACTTATATGTTCTCGGCAACAAAATCATCTGAAATTATGATTTTAGTTCGAAAATATGAATGGGAAATTCATAAAATCTATTGTGGAATCATCTGCGACTGAAAGACAAACTTTAGTCGCTATTTTCCATCATTCAAGATAACCTCTTGGGAAGTATTCATGTTCAAAAGGGGAACATGGAGAATGTTCCCCTTTTCATCTGAAATTACCTTTGCCATCGACTACCTGGATCACAGACTCGGTTATATATAATGGAGTAATGGACTGAAGATGTATATACAACCACCTGCCTACTTACGTAAAGGACATTAAAGACCATAAAAAATTCAGAAAGAGTCTCAAACACCTATATGCTGAAAAAGCTTACTATGAATTAATGGTTATTTAACGAACAAGTGTATTAATAAGGGCGATTAACAATCGAGATAATTTAACGCGTGAGCGGAGCGAGCGCGTTAATGTTTGAGATTGTTAATCGCCATTTTAATTCACGAGTTTGTTACAAAACTTTTCCGTCGACAGTAGTTTTCGAAAATAGAGATATCTCACTTTCAATGTTTATTTATCTAACGTTACGATAAAAAACAATCACTATTTCCTATTTATATTAACTCTACTCAAAGATATGTAGTGTATTGATAAATAGAAATAGTTATCATAACATATTGAATATTATGTTTTACAATTAAGTAGGTTAAGGATGATATTGTTTGAAATATTACATAGTGAGTTTTGTCCTAGTTTTAGTTAGAATAGATCAAGACAACGAGCTTGAAAGTAGTACTGTACCGAAGGCATTTTCGATACAATAAATGTAGTAATAAATAATGTCCTGCGTATTATTAGAAGGGAAATAGGATACAAAAGGACCATCCTATTACATGGCGATCCTGCCAGCCGATACTAGAGCTGAGAATCATTAGAATGAAAAATGCTATGAATATCGACGAATAACTGAAAATGGGTAGTGAAAATTCCAAGGAAGAGGTGATTATCACGCAATCAGGAATCAGTGGTGGAACTACTGCTGGAACAAATAGTGGAAATAAGTACTCTCTCCTTGAAGTTGTTGCAGTTGTTATGGGCATCTTGGTGTTGCTAGGAATTGCATTATGTTTGTGGCAAAAATCACGAAAGGCGTTGGAAAAGAAGATAAGAAGAGAAATTTCTAGAAGCAAAGAACTAGTCATTGAATAAGACAGATTGTTGGTGTTTAGACTGTAGGTGATGAATGGTGAAGAAAATATAAGAACAATTACGCATAAATGGTTATTGAATACCAGGAAGGGCCAGCAGTTCAGACGAATGATCAGATAAGTCTAGATTAACTTAAAATAGCAGTAATGTTGTTAGGAACCTACAAATGATTGAATTTGAAAAGCTTTTACAAGAGGTTTGTTTGTTTAAACGTAATATATCTAAAGATAGTTTGCAAAGGCGTGAGAATTTTGAGAAAGTCAACAAAAAACTTGTGGAATTGAACGTCTTTGAAGCTACATTCACTCATTTGAAGGATACTTATAATAAACTAGTGAATAAAAATGAAGATGAAGTAAAATTAATCAAAACTTATGCTAGGGATATAAATAACAATATTAGTGATGCTCGTGAAACATTATTGAATAGATTACATAAAATAAAACAAACATCTAAACTAGTCAATATGTCTGAAAAATTTGATTTACGAACAGCTTCATCCCTGTTGCCTCTTATGGATGGTTCTGAAAATACAACTAAACAGTTAATTGACGCAATTGAATTATATAGTGAACTTTTAGATGCTGAGGGAAAAAAACTATTGATAACTTATGTTCTAAAAACCAGGTTAACACAAAATGCTAAACTGAGATTAGATAGAACTTATGCCACCGTGGACAATCTGATAAGAGATATAAAATTGCATTTACTCTCTATTAGGTCTACCGCTGCTCTGTCAGTAGAGTTGCATAATAGCAAACAGGATGGAAAATCTATTGATGAGTTTGGTAGAACTATAGAAGAGATGATGGTTAATTTAACAATATCTCAAGCAAACGGAGACGATAATGCAGCTAGAGTTCTTAGAGGAGTTAATGAGAAGATTTCGATTAATGCTTTTGCAAATGGGTTGAAGAGCCACGAATTACGAACAATAATTAAAGCTAGAAATTATGATAAATTACGAGATGCAATTGTAGGAGCTACGGATGAAGAAAAATCGAAAGTGTCCAGTAGCAATTCACAAATATTTCATATGCGTGGTAAAAATAATTCATGGCGCGGATATTCTAAAAACAATAACAACAACACAATGAATCGTAATTATAAATATAGTAACCAGAGCCAAAACTTTCGACAAGGTCACGGACGGAATTTTAATAATCAGCAAAATAATTATAATGGCAATCGGTCACGAGGCCGCGGAAATATGAGAGATCGAGGTATTTTCAACAACAATAATAACAGAAATCGTACTCACAGAGCTTATTTTGCGGAAGAAGCAAATTCTAATAATGTCGCTGGAAATGAAATAAACCACTCATCATTTGTAAATGAGCGATTTTTTCGTGCCCCCCAATAATGATAATACAATAAATAATGTGATTTTGAGTATGAATGGAATGAATTTTGTATGTATGCAGTATGTAGGTAATAATTTGAAATTCTTAATTGATACGGGTGCTACTATTAGTGTAATTTTCTCAAAGTATGTGAATCAGTTTGAAAACATTGACAGTTCAAAGAAAATAAGAATAAATGGAATAGCTGGTTCCACGTACTCATTGGGATCGGTGAATATTTCATTGAAAACAGATGGTATGAACGTTTCACATTCATTTTTGGTTATGAATGAGTTTACGAATGATATAGATGGAGTATTAGGTGCTGATTTTCTAACCAAATATTCAGCTACCATAGATTTTGAGAAATTTAGTTTTTCCTTTGTGAAGGATGACAGAAAAATAACCGTCCCATTGCAATCGAAATATGATTGTTATACTACCATTCCTCCGAGGTGTGAAATTGTTAAGTATTGTTGGGTGAATAGTAATGAGGATTGTGTTGTTTTGGGTGAACAGTTGACTGAGGGTGTATTCACAGCAAGTGTTATCGCTAGACCAGATAATAATATGATTCCCGTACGGATACTCAATGTCCAAGATAAGGAGATAAAACTTCGGAATTTTAGGCCAAAGAGTGAAAAGCTTTCGGATTTCGAGTATTGTAAGTTTGGAAATGATGAAATGTCTGTTGCACGAGTGGATAGACTGTTAGACCTTATTGATACAGAGTCATTAAATAAGGAAGAGAAAGTGTCTATAGAAAAAATTTGTGCTAAATATGCTGATGTTTTTTATTTAGAAAATGACTACCTTACGGTAACTAATGTTTGTACACATAAAATACAGTTACAGCCGAATGCAAAACCTGTATATGTGAAGCCCTATAGGTTACCGCATGCTCAAAAGGCAAATATACATGAACAAGTTGAAAAAATGCTTCACGATGGAATTATAGAGGAGGCTAAATCAGAATGGTCCTCTCCATTGTTGATAGTGCCAAAAAAGGCAGATAAGGAAGGCAATAAAAAATGGAGGGTTGTAATTGATTACAGGCTTCTTAATCAAAGAATAGAAGATGATAAATTTCCATTACCCTGTATAACAGAAATATTAGATTCGTTATCAGGTGCTGTTTATTTTTCCCACTTAGATCTGTCGCAAGGGTACTACCAAGTAGAGTTGCACCCTAGTAGCAGACCATATACAGCGTTTACTACTGATCGTGGCCAATATCAAATGAAAAGGCTTCCAATGGGTCTCAAAGTAAGTCCGAGTGTGTTTTCTAGAGTGATGACAATAGCTATGTCAGGTTTGAATTATGAATCATGTTTCATATATTTAGACGACTTGATTTGTTTTGGTAATAACTTGGTGAATCATAACATCAATCTTATCAAAGTTTTGGATCGTTTGAGATCTGTGAATCTCAAACTCAACCCCATTAAATGCGAATTTCTAAAAAAAGAAATTTTATACTTAGGGCATATAATTTCGTCCGAAGGTATATCGCCTGATCCTGAAAAGATTGAATCTATAAAAAACTATCCAGTACCCAAAGATTCCAGTGAAACGAAACGATTCGTAGCATTTGCCAATTATTACCGGAAATTCATAAAAAACTTTGCCCACATTGTCTATCCTCTGAACAAACTGACCCACAAAAGCGCAGAATTTAATTGGACAGAAGAATGTCAAAATTCATTTGACAATCTGAAAACGTCGCTTTCTAATCCACCTTTGTTACAATACCCAAATTTTTCAGAAAATAACAGATTCATACTGAGGACGGATGCATCAAAATGTGCTGTTGGGGCCGTGTTGTCAAATTCAAATGACCAACCAGTAGCGTATGCAAGCCGTTCATTAAATAAGGCAGAGAAAAATTACTGTACGATAGAAAAAGAGCTTCTGGCCATTGTATTTGCTGTTCGACACTTTAGGCCCTATCTGTATTGTCGAAAATTTGATATTTTCACAGATCATAGACCATTAGTATATTTATTCGGTATGACTAATCCATCTAGTCGCCTAACCAAGTTCAGACTAGCATTAGAAGAGTATGACTTCACAGTAACGTACCTAAAAGGTACCGAAAATGTTGTTGCTGATGCTCTTTCAAGAATTCAGATTGAGTCGGACGAACTCAAATCTATAGGTGAAAAAGTTTCTGATATGTTCGTTATGACACGAGCTCAAGCAAAGGAAGAAAGTATTAGAAAAGGGGATGAAATTATTTCTACATACCGCAGGATTGATCACCCTGGAGTGGTAGAATTACTGAAACGCCCTGTAGAATCGGTTGAACTCAGACCAATTCTTAATAATAATTTCGAAAAGATTTCAAAAATAAAGGGAAACGAAGGATTTTTTACTGATAATTTAAAATATGATGTCAATTCAGGAACTATCTATATAAAACAGTTATCTCAATCAGTGTCAGCATTTGGTGCGTCACTGAGGGAACTGAAAAAACTTTGCGAAAAACACAAAATTCCTGAATTATGTATTGTTAATAACGAAAAAGCTAAAGAACTGATAAAAAATATAATAAAAATTAAAGACGAATTGAAAAATGCAGATATAAAAATCTCTATAATAAAGGACGTACAAGTAATTGATGATAAAGAAACCAGAAATTTAATAATGAATGATTTTCACATGTTACCAACAGGAGGGCATACAGGTATTAATAGAATGTACAACAATATAAAGAAATACTATTTCTGGCCTGGGTTGAAAAATCATGTTGGAAGGTTTGTGAAGCGTTGTGATGATTGTCAGAGGTATAAGCATTCAAGGCCGAATAAAGAACCGATGACAGTCACTACTACGGCGGAAACAGCCTTGCAAAAGATTTATCTCGATCTCGTAGGTCCTCTGAAACCAGATGAGAGCAATAATCGATATATTCTCACCTTACAATGTGAACTTTCCAAATTTGTTGAAGGTTATCCTATACCGAACAAAGAAGCGGTCACAGTTGCGAAGGCTTTCGTAGAAAACTACGTTCTGAGATTTGGTATACCTAAAACAATAGGAACCGATCAAGGAACTGAATTCCTGGCTTCCACCCTTCAGGAATCTTGTAAATTGTTAGGAATAACTTCTCTCAAATCTACTGCATATCACCACGAAACTCTGGGAGCACTAGAGAATACCCATAAAAACTTAGGTGCATATTTGCGTATTCAAGTGGCAAAACACCCAGACAGTTGGAGCTCTTGGGTGCCCTATTGGTCATTTTCTTACAATAACACGGTACACACTGAAACACATTACACACCGTATGAACTGGTTTTTGGAAAGAGTTGTCAACTACCTTCAAATATAACAAACGTAATTGACCCCGTATATAATTTTGAGAACTATCCAATAGAGTTAAAGTACAGGTTACAAAAAGCATGGGATGATGCTAAAAATAATCTACTGAAATCAAAAACTAAGAGAAAAGAAACATGGGATGTAAATAGTAGAATAGTTAGTTATAAAAAAGGTGATAAGGTATTGATTAAAAATAATAATCCTTCTGAGAAATTAGAGCCCTTATTCAATGGACCATTCGAGGTTCAAGAGGAAATAAGTCCGAATTTAGTAATAAAAATCGAAGATAAGTTAATTAAGGTACATAAAAATAGAGTAAAGCCTTATTTTAATTAGGCAATTCATAAGTTACCAAATATTTGAGTAGAAAAAAAAAAAAAAAAAAAATAATAAAATTAGCCAATGTTTATATTTTTTTCTTTGCCCGGGGAAGGTGTAGTGTATTGATAAATAGAAATAGTTATCATAACATATTGAATATTATGTTTTACAATTAAGTAGGTTAAGGATGATATTGTTTGAAATATTACATAGTGAGTTTTGTCCTAGTTTTAGTTAGAATAGATCAAGACAACGAGCTTGAAAGTAGTACTGTACCGAAGGCATTTTCGATACAATAAATGTAGTAATAAATAATGTCCTGCGTATTATTAGAAGGGAAATAGGATACAAAAGGACCATCCTATTACAGATAGTTTAATTTTTCTTAGTGGTAGTTTTGTATAATTTTTTATTATTTATTTTCAAATTGAAATAAAAAAAAAAAATTTTGACCATCGATGGGTTTTGAACTCTGGACCTTAGTGTTGCATGACACGTGAACTTTACCGTTACGCCACGGGACCAGATATGGTTTTGAGTGACAACTGGTGTAATGAACGTTTTCTGAAATTTTATTTGAAAATTGACAAATAAATAATGACAGATAGTACTAACCAATATAAAATGTATACATACATATGTTGGGTTGCATATAAACAAATCGTTGATTAATAGAAAATCATTCATTAACAGGGGTCATTAATCAACGATTTTGAGTGCGTTAAAATGCATCATAAATGAACGGTCGACGGAAAAGGAATATTATAGTGATGTGTTTTAGTATTCATCTTAGAAATATAAATCGTTATACCACATGATGATCCTTCTTATGCCATATTTTATTTTTAACATTGTTTTAAACTTGTAGTATTGTATGTTATTTATTTATATTTTATATTAGCTGTGTTATTTGTTATATTTTTAAAATGTTTCTTTGTCTACAAGAGGTTTTTCTTCTGAAAATAAAGAATATTCTGATTCTGATCCTATTATTTAAATTTTTTGTTTTTCTATATAAATAATTTCGTTGTGAGTAATATCTTTGGTTTCATGAACGAATCGTATTCCAATTGGTTTGCAGAATCTAGGAGATGAAGGCACTGGATTCTGCCAAATAATTCTTTTTCGTCAATTAATGCTCGTTTGTAGACGTAACGGCATACGAGGCAACTCTGAAATATATTTCCATTACTATCATTCATGAGTTTCTGTTTGTATTGGTTTTTGCTGGGATCCATCACAGCCCCATTTTGTAATTAGTTCAAAATGTTTCTTTTCTTCTTCAGTGCATGTTTCTATCACTTCCTCCAAATATTTACAGTGAAGATGTATGATCAAGTATATCTTGCAACGCGACTATCGCACATGTTTCAATCACTGTCATTGACTGCTCTTTTGAATAGCAATATTTTTTTGCTCTTCATCAATGATATATATATTTTTATTTGCGCTGTGTAGTATTTCCCATTGTCTTCTCCTTCAACGAATATTACCAATTAAGGCCTCAGATGGTGTGAGCTTTTTTATTTTATTTTGGTTTGGTAAAGAAATTGCCTTCCGTAACTTTGTAGCTCTTGTTGGTGTCTTAAATTATTTTAGGCACGACTTTATTCCCTTCGGCACGTTGACCTATTTTCATCTGAAACTCTTTGTTTTTTTAATGGAAAATAATGTAAAGAAACTTTGTCTTTGCTACTATTGAGAGTACTTTCAGCATTGCGGCACTGAGCAAATATGCTTATTGATGGAACTTTTGACTAATGCTGTCATTTCGAGTTGACTGATTCTGAAACTATGAACAGCAAAGAATATCACTGAACTGAATTTATTTTCCAAAAACCGATAATTAATGATAAATCAACTCCTGTAGAAATAAACCCATTTAAATATGACGTCCGAGTCAGTTTGACAGCGATAAAAAAGAATGCACCTTTTTTATCGCGATAAAATCATCCAAATAATTATAGATGTTGCACCCTTTGCGCAGACTGTAGGGTCACTGGATCCAGAAGGCTTTGCTTCTACGGGTACGGCCAATGGGAGGAGTCTATTAGTTCGAATGTCAAAAATAACCCACAGAAAAAGTTAGGTTAGGTTAGAGCCAACGTTTGAACTACCGACACATGTCAATTTATGTACGAAATGTTCAAAAATAGTGGAATCGGGAATTCCGGAATGACATGTTCCATAAAAGTTTATATTATGTTAATAAAATATTTTCAAGATACAGCATATTGCCCCCCACATTTGATAGGAACATAGTGTTGTGTAGTATTGTTTACTTTCTTCTAAAAAAAATTATATATTCTTTTCTCATGAAAATGAAGTATTGGTCAGTGACAACCTACAAAAATACTGACAATAAGATACTCATAGTGCCATATCAATTCAGGCCCTTGGCAAGAATACCTCGGAATTTTAACCTTGGTTCTATTGACCTAGTTAATAATGCATTAAACCAATTAAATAATTGATTGAGATCTGTACTAGCAATATAAAATATATACTGCAAACTATTTGAGGTATTCTGTATAAATTCATTTAGTGAAACTTTCACGTAGCTTTGTATTATAATTGTAGTTTATGTAAAAATGGTATAACCATATAAATAAATATATTGTCTCTGCCTGTTGACCTTTTTGGTTTTAGATTTATTATTGTTCTGAGAACATCAGATTCGGTTACCAAAGGCAGGTTAAAGATGATGCATCTGCATTTGCTTTTTCTGGATACTTCGTTATGACTTGCTCCAACAATGTGAATTGTTTTATAGGGCAGATCGAAACAGTCATTAACATTCTCACATTTGACAATATCAAACCAATTTTATTTTCTATTAACTGATGTAGTTAAAAAAGTTACCTATTCGGTTGCCATATGAGCCAACAGATTGATGGGCTCTTCAATCTTGTATTGTGACACTGAATGTATTTTGCAAAGTGAGGTATAGAATTTTGGTTCAGAAGTAACAATGGCACATTGTTCAAAATTAAAAAATGTTTTGATTATTTTACTTGAATACCTCAGAAGTGGTGAAACTTAGGTATCACACTCGACGATAAACTCAACTGGTCAAAATACATCTGGGAATTTTTGTAGATCAAAAACTCACCTTTGATTATCATATTTGAGAAATTGTCTAATCAACTAAGAGGATGTTAGGATTCATTATTAGAAACTAAAGACAATATAAAAACACCGAGCCTTCCAAAGCCATTTATTAACTGGTAAGAAGTATTATTAAAAAAACATAAATGTTATAGAGCAAGAAAAAGACTTTTGCCAAGTAACTCACATTCAAAATGGAAGGTGTACCCTGCTAGATCGAAAGGCTTCCTAAAAACTATTTTAAATATATGGTCTCCGCAGTCTACTCATTTTTATTTTTTTAAATTTGTTTCTCACTTCACATTTTATTAATCGGGGACCTCGTCAGACACACTTCCTCCATCTACTCACAGCAAAATCATGGATGCTTTCTCCTAGTCTAATCAAAACCTTGCAGAGTATTTGGCTATGATGACATCTGCACTATGTCCATCAGCCAATTTTAAAACTGTTCATTCCGTTGTTTGAGGGATGAGGTAGACCAACTTTTTGTGTTTATTGAACTTCAAAAAATCATCACATAGGTACTCAAGTTCCTTGTCGACGGCTCTATGTTCCATAAGATAGGGCAAGAGGCAAGGCCCGGATATCGACCAACGCTCCTTTGAAATTCGAGATTATTGTATACCTCTCAATTTCAATCAATAACAGAATTAGAATTAGTAGCTGGTGTATATCCATTCAAGAGTAAAATATGAAATATTATTCTACTGAACCAAAACCAAAAAGAATAAAACTGTCAAAACGAGTGTCAAATCTTCTTTTTTTATATTAAAACCCAACTTTTTCGTTGCTTTTTTATTGGTGATTTTGTGGGTTATTTTTGACATTCGAACTACTACAAGAGATTTTAACTATTAGACTCCTCCCATTGGCCGTACCCGTAGAAGCAATGACCCTAGCAGTGACCCTAGCAGACTGCGAATAAGCTATCCACCTTTAGTTTCGAGCCTAAAACTACAACCAAAAATTTTACATGCTTATTTTCATCTGAACTATTTGTATCTGTCCACACTGTTCACATAAGAGATGACATCCTATGGATGTCGGTTTCAAGTCCATTTCAGGTCGGGATAGCTTACTCTTTTAAATGGATATCCATAAGGTGATGAATGGATAGTCTGTGGATCTTCTGTGTACGACTAAAGAATATTTATCTATTATTGGATATATTTTCCTCACAATGATGGCCGTCAATAAGATGATTAATTTAAAAAAAATATTGTACATTAGATATAGTGTGCCAAATTTTCACTTATAGATCACTAGTGTTTGAATTATTGCCGGAAATTTTTCGAGTACAGGAATTTTCGGAAGTAATTACACCAGTGCATCAAAATCATCGATAATTTTTCATGAAAGCATGTTGTCTAAAAACTGAATGAGTTTATTTTCATATTTTGTCAACGTTCCGATTGGTTGAAAATCATGCGAAAAAAATAATCGCTATAATCATTGTTTATAGAGAAAGAAGATAGTTGGTCAATCTTACGTACTTTCAGTTGGATTCAAATGGAGACCATCACTAGAGGTCGCTAGTCCACGAGTCTCCAGTCACGTCACTTCTTGATTTTAACGTATGTATTTGATCAGTTCGTAAAATGTAATTTATTGAATAATCGACAGATGGCTCTGAAATATAATGTTGACACGTGCATCCTATCCAGCGTTGTACTGGTTGTACTGATAAATTCGAGATTCCATGCATTTCAGTTTCAGTGTTTATATTTACTGTTACCTGTAACTTGATGTTATCGAGACTATTCCCAGTGGATTTTTATTTGTTTTGTGCCGTTCTTGATCATTTGTGAAATTGTCACGTGAAAGACCAGTTATTCGTTATCTTTCTTTTCACTTGGTTACACCATACTCTGATTATAAATAACAAGTTGTCTTTTATTTACTAATATTACTATGAGCATTTAGTGTGGCACAACTTTAAATGATGATCAATTAGTCTGAAAAACACATTGGTATATTTGTACATATGTATATTTTCTCCACTTTGTAACTTTACTTTTGGTAATATCTATTATTGTACTCATTTAAATGCATTCAGTACTTTTGGAATTCAGTACAGATAACAATTTAATTGGTAAAAATATTCAATATCTTCATTCAATAATGGTTATCTTTAACACTTCGAATCCTGTTTTGACTTCGGACAGCATATTTGGAGCCCCATTTCTAAGAAATAAATTCAGTTTGCAAAAATGAGCACAGGTTTAAAATTGTAAACACTAGTTAAGTGATATTTTCAAGATTAATACAGACTTAATAATCTGATGATTACAAACATATTTGTTCCATTGTGTGAAACCACCTTTTAACTAGTGAAGTGGGCGACACAAATGTCTCTATAGTCGCTCAGGGATTGAAATTAAACAACAAACAATAGCAAACACAAAGCAGTTTGCGCCGAAACTAATACGGCAAAGGCGCTGTTCATCGGTAGTGTATTATGAGCTTCGTCGCCCAGTGATTTTGGCTTAATAAATACACTGCACACCACACGTAGGTAAAAAGATATTTTTCACTAAAATTCCACATTCAAATTGAACCATGCACAGTATTGTTCATGATGATTGAATTCAAAATGACAAAATTGGTATTAATAAGTTCCCAACACGAAAAGTGGTAATTCTTCATCTTTCACATTAATTTTTTTAAATTTATGACTAGTTCATTCAACTTAAATCAAATAATCAATAAAAATGTATGTATTTCATTTTTATTGAATAACATTGAATATGTGTATAAAATATACTACTCTGTTAAAAACTATCATTAGAAAATTTCAAGTCCGTCCCTGTCAGGGCGAATGGTACATACTTGGATTCCTTGGCAAAAATAGAAATTCTCAAGTATACCTCGAAAATTGCAAATTGTTTGTAGGTGGCGCATTCGTACGGGTATGTTTCCTAGCTAGGTTCGTTGTTATCGGGCTAGATGTCTCGCGCGATTGTATCAAACGCGATTTCCACAGGCACTGACTAACTATCTTCTTTCTCTATAAACAATGCTATAATTGATCGAAAATGTCCCGCTTCATATGAGAGAAAATTTCACACCAAAATACTTATATCCAACAATTCATAAGAATCACTTGAACTATTTATATACACACTATCAAAAAAAATATTGATATGTAACAACATTCAACAAAAAAAAAATTAAACTATATTTTGCTCCCAATTGTATTTGAACACTCGACCTCGCGACTACCAGTCCAATGTCCTACCGACTTTGCCACGAAGCTGCTGAATGAAATTGTTCACAACTCCTGTATTGAAGAATTTCTTCAATTTGATTTCAGAATTCGTAAATTCTGTGATAATCGTGGAGATTATTAGATATTTTCAGACACATTCGAAATATCTAGTAAATACATAAATATGAAATATTATCTCCTTCCATATGAAATATTATCTCCTTCCATATGAAAAATAAAGCTCCATAAACGCAAAATAACAATCACCTGTCAAATATTTGACAGAAAAATTTCCGTAGAGGATAAGAATTTCAGGAAGTTTTTTGAGTTGCCGTAGCATCTAAACCAAATCGAATTTTTTGATTGGCTATAAAAGTGTGGTGTGAAATTTGCATGGCAATTCTTTTCAAAAGAAGTGAAAGAAAGCACAAATATAATTTGTTACATTTATTTGTGATTCAATATCGAACAGTCTAGTTCTAGGGATATTAATGTTTACTTACACCCCAACACTTGGTAATGAGTGAAAGAAAACGCATCTTAACCTGCTCAAACGAAAACTGAAAGAGAAATCGAAACTAAAAAAAGCAAACACTGAAATGTTTATTGTTTATTACTACCGTGGTAAAAAATAATAAAATCGAAATACATTATTATACATATGGATATTTTAACAAAACTAGCATGCATTCCATAACTAAATTTACACATTTATTGAAACAGATCGCATAATAAATATAGTATACAGCCGTAGATCTGCAGAGAGCCATAATGTTGTGAACATAATAGTCCGAGGTTATCGACATGCAAACACAAAGAATTTTCTTAATAAATGATCCTTAGTCACAATTTTCTGAAAAATGGTATCTAAACATAATACTTAGGATTCAATTTCAATTTTCTATGACAATTTTCTTCTTATTACTGTTCACTTCTTTGTCACAAAGCAGTTGTATTTTATTTATTTTTCATAAAATGTTTGTATCAAAAAAAAAGATTATGAGTTTTGTTTGACCAATTAGCAATGAAAAGAAATTTGAATTTGGGTAAGTTTGGCCATGCATAAGTTGACTCTGGTCAAGTCTTGTGTTGTCATTTTTGACATTTTTACTCATATCAGGAAAATAAACTGAAGGTATGATTATCGTCTTAATTTCAAAAATTGATAGATTGCAACAGAGCACTACCAAACAACGTAACTTTCCAAAAAATTAAAATTTGTATCTAATCTTAGTTCGAAGAAAATATTGAAGATGAGAAAAAATTCATATCTATCATACTCGTGTTACATTAAATTTCATTTCTGTATAACTGAGAAATAAAAATCGAATATTAGATTTGAGAATATTAATAATGTGACCTAGTTTTAAAAAATACATATCATTAGATCAGAGAATTGAAAAATGTTAATTTGAATAGTTCTAATGAATTTCAATCAAACAACGTAATGGCCACATAATATTCATGCTTTTCCAAATTAAATCAAACAAAAAAATTTGAACATCTATAAAAAAAAAACTGATTATAGTATCGAAATGTTTAATATTTATAGTCATATATTCATTATAATGAAAATTTTAGTAAATTTTCGTAATTTTTTATTTCTGTGAAAATGCACTTTCACTTCTCTTAGTTTTTGGTTTTTATTTTCAATAAAATACAAGAATGTATTTGGTAGGATAATTTTTTTTTCCATTCAAGTTGCTATAGAAGTATTCTGTACTCGATAGGTCGATTTGAACAATCCCTACTAAAAATACATTGAAGGTGAACAGTTTTTCTATGAAAATCGTCAGAAAATCCTTTGCGTTCGCCAGCTCAATTAGCCAAAAACTCTCGGAGCAAAAGTGATCCCCGTCCAGCTACCCTACAAGCGGGCGACATTTTTAGCGAATATCGCCGCAAATTACAATGAAACAAACAGACTGTTCCAATTTAGAATACATAGTTTACAATTTAACGGATCATATCTTTACACATGTATTATACAGTTTTACAACGTGAAAACCAAATGGAATTTACACTTTACATCTTGTTTAGTATCTTTACATCAGTCTGCCATCTCCAAAGAAATTGGCCATCTTACCTTTACTCCCCACCACACTATTTTTAAAAGGCGACTCGGCGTTTCGTCTCGTTCTTTTTCGGCTAGAATATTTGTTGAATATAAGGCAAGGGCTGATTTGCTTTATTAAAAATTACCATAAATAACAAGCTTTTCGTTACACAAATTATAGTTAATAGAAAAATGTGTGTAATATCTAATCAAACATTTCAAATTATGATTTACCCACTGGAACTGAATTTATTCCAAATTATCATCGAAAAACCCGAAAATGATTTTCAACTCATTTTATCCATTGAAATCTACCCCAAAAGAGGTTATTTCAAAATTATGGTGGTGTTCAGAAAAACCTTATTGTTTTAGATTTCTTGTTACAAAAATGTTTGTGAATATTTTATTTGCAATTGCAAAATTGCAACTCGAAATAAAGTATCAACTTTGAAAATGACCGGACCTCAAACAATTTTGGCATCAAAACCACCCGAAGTTTTTTAAAAAAGGTTCATTAGTTTCAATAACTACTGAATAATCAAATTTTTATAATTTTTACAAAAACAATTTTTTCATACAATCAAAAACGAACCACTATTTATAACAAATATGAACTCTTTCACAACATTTTAGTTTTTATTCCAGGATTCGCTATTTCAGTTGACTTTGGAGAAACTGCATAAGGCAGAAAATTCTAAATTGATTCTAACCAGCTAAAATCGAGCCGATCGCCAAGAGCCGTACACAATTATTTCACATGATAAAAATACAAATAATTTCTAAGTACAAAATGGATTATTTTACATTATTACACTATTAAACACTTTTTTCTATATAAATACATGTGATACAATTTAAAAATGATTAACATATATTATATATACATATCACTATCAGAGTGGGGGAGAGAAGTGGTTTACTGTTTTTGAGTCAGTTATCCTCGATAAGTGTACAAGATACCTTTTAATGGCGCTGAAGTGGCTTGATTGGAAATGTTATGAACGAAACTATATTACATATAATACAAAACCGGGCATCGTATGTACACGTATCAAAGACGACTGTGAGTTATAAGCCATTAGTGGGGGTGGTGTAATTTTTACACAAACGGACGTCCTCTTAAGCTTATGTCAAATATATAGATTACAAAAATCTATGCATGAAGCAGCCATGTTCGATTTGCAGTTCAGATAATTAGGGTACACGGTAAAAAAAATACACCGAAAACAAAAAAAAAACGGAAAAAACCCCTCCCAGGAATTAACGACTCCTTTCTAGCCGTTTTTTTCATTATTTTTCCTTTTTTTTCCGAAACTCTTTTTTTCAGGGAGTTTTTTCCAGGTTTTTTCCGGATATTTTCCCCTAGATTTGATGATAAGCGGCCCCAATACACCTCAATATTATATATCGTTCAACGAACTTCCTGGTATGGAAAAGAGAGTTTAACTTCGAATTATTTCAAATTTAATTTAGAGAAATATGAAATTAAACATGAATCGAACCGACTTGTGCTGCGATTTGCAAAAATATGATCATTAGAAACCGACTGCAAAATTATTAAATTCCCAAACTGAAAATAAACATGATACCTACTCCGAATAAAAAAAATAAATAAAAATCAATCATGTGTAATCTGGATGAGATATGCAAAATAACTTGATCACAATCTATTACTGAACTATTATAGTAGCAGACAAGAGATTACTTATAATTATTTTGTATATGATACCGTTTTTTACTGTAAATTTCAAATTAAATACACTCACTATATCATCCATTCTATTAGTATTAAAAACTTTCCGATATCTGATGATCTTCCTGTACCATTCGAAAAACTAAATAAAAAGCAATATGAAGTTCTAAGCTAACGTATATAACTATATTATAGTTAGGAGTGCCAATCAGCAAAAATTTTACTGATATATACTCTCTTCAAACTTTCTGTATAGCTTCTTTGAACCTAGTCTGCCATCGTTTTCCTCTATGACTTTTTTGTTTTTTTGTTTAGGGGGCGTTTCTAAAAAAAAATGTAATGTATTTCTCTGGTGTTTCCTAACTACTGTACGAAACTTTAGAAGGTGATTCGTTAGGTCTATTTAAGAAAAAAGTTTCTATAAACATGTGTCTGAAGTTCCTTTGTTTTTGATATACAGGGGTTTAAAAAATGTTCAACGCCCTGTATCTCAGAAATAAAGCAACCCGGACATATGTTCATGGGAACTTTTCTGTTAAAATGACCTACGAATCACCCTCTTTAGTTTCGTACCCGTAGTTAGGAATCACGACGAAAACATATAAACAAAAATTTCGGAATTTTTTTTTTGGAAAAAACGCCCCCGAAAAAAAACGTCACAGGGAAAAACGGTGGCAGATTCGGTACAAAGAAGCCATAGAGAATGTTTGGAGAGAGTATCTATCAGTAAAATATTTGCTGATGGGCACTCTATTAGACCTAATGCCATAAAACAAAATTCCCACATTCCCCTGTTGTGAGGCAAACAAAAATGGTTTCTTGAATTTTCCGAGTTCCATCTGAGAGTGTAAAAAGTACCCACGGTTATGTTTGCTCTTACACTATATAGAACGGTGAAACAACTACTAAATGATACAAATATGTGGTATATCTAGGATTAGCTTCGAAAAACAGTCATAAATGCAATTAAATCATACCATAGAACATTAAATATTAATAATAGTAATGGAATTTGAGAAAACTTTACAATCATTGTTACAAATACGTGTTGCATATGCTTACTAATTGTAAAGGAAACGTGCCATCAAATTCTACTTTATATAATTCCTATTATATTATCAATGAGAGCTCATTAATTCATCTAGATTACAAGGATTTTTTTTTTAAGATTTCAAACAGACCATACCTATATTCTCACCGAATTCGCATAATTTCAAAAAATACTTCACTATTTACAGGAAATTATACATTTTTACAACTTACTTTTAGAAAATTATATTTACATAAGGTCAATTTACAATTTCATAAAACTTTAACTTTTTTACATATTGATCTGAACATGATTTCTTAATAAATATATCTCTGTGAATTTTGTGAAATGAACATATTTTATACAAACAACAGAGACGCGAAAGATTCTCTTACTCAGGCAAAGGAAATTTTAATACCACAACTAGACAATGGGTTGTATGCATAAAACTGAAGCAAATGCTTTTACTCGGATTTCTTGAAAAAGACCTATTCGTTTTGTTAAGTAATGAGAGAGACAAACCTGAAGTATAAGCATTTGCTACTGTTTATGAATACCACTCAATAATTGATTATTTCCATAAAATGAGAGAATTTGCGCCTCCTTGGATGTGAAGTATTTATCAAAACTAATTGGAATCCAGGTAAAAACACGATTTCTACGATTTCTACGAATTTCTCTACAATGATAAAAACGCCTAATACCTAGGATAAATGCAACACCATGTGTGTGTGTTTATGCAATGTGTATGATTACAACAAATTCGAGAAAGGACCGTTATTATGGAAATTGGAATTTGAGTTAAACTAAGCTTCCTCCTAACATTGAGAGAATACTCGAAACAAAACAGCTCAAACATTCTAAACTAATTCAGAAACCAGTTCAAAAAATCTTACAAAATCAAAATTTTGCCAAACTATATTCGGTGCAAGAATGGTTTTCCCTCACTTTAATCAAATGCCATTTGGCTTTCGTAATGAACCAACAACCTGGCACCAATTCATACCTGTGATTTTCTAAACGGGCCTTTTCACATTTTTGATCAACCCTCAAATCAAAACAGATGAATACTAAAATTTGAAACAAATTTTGAATCTGGGGTCGTTTCAAATGCAGCCCTAAACATACTTTCTTGGCTTATCAAAATACTTGTCATCCACTTTAAGCAAATGCCATTTGGTTTTCAAAATGTACCAATGACTTGATAGCACTTGATGACACTCTCAATTATTAAAACCAATATTCCATGAAAACGATTATTTTAAATATAACTAGAAAGACTGAAGAAAGCTGGTGAATGATGCATGTATGGCGTGTGGCTCTAGAAAAGATTTGATTTGGATGATAATGTTCAAGTCTATTTCCTGAGGACCTTATCACAATTATTAACATACTGTCAAGATGAGAATTGGGGGATACATAAGAATTTTCATGTTATCTGCCGGTTGGTCTTTTGTCATTTCAAAGTTATATATGTACATTCTGAATTTTTCATTGGTTTCATCTGTGCGAAATTTAAAATAAAATTTGAGATTCGTTTCTTAAAAATGTTTATACAACCATCTAAGTTTATGTTAGTTAAAAGACATAAATGAACATGCAAGTGTTACTTGAAATTGCTTGCCTTTTGTTTTATCCAAATCACCAACGCAAAATTAAATATTGTAAGGCTTCCTATAGGGGAATAAATTAAGCATGGTTCTTGTGAAGAAGTGAAAATTGAAACTATTAAATATAAAGAACCCAAACGGAAAAAAATATGGACGACAGGTTATAAAACAAAAGCCAATCAACACGATGAAGATAGATGCATAAAGACAAATTACATAAATTACAACTATAATACAGACATTTTATGTATACACGATGATGCTTAACTATGCTAAACTTATAAATAAAAAAAATCATGATAAAAAAAAATACGAAAAAAAATTAACCATTAAAAAGGAGAGGAAAATATAAAGAAAATACTGGAACCGTGTGGGCATGCTCACATATCCAATAATGACCCTAGCACACGGTCGGTCGAAATCATAAAATTAACTTAGGCATGATTCAGACAAAATGGTGAAAATTAAAGCACGCCATTGGTTGGGGGACCAATGGGGCCGAGCTCCCCTCCGATAGAGCCCAAAGATCCTGGAGCTTTCATGAAGTATTTCTCCAGCTTGGCAATTATGTGCTTTCCATATGTGTATTTCCTCAGAGAGTTCAGATGAGGTCTGATCTTGTGCATCAACACCTTGCGCTGAGTCGGTTCACTCACATCTATCATTTTCTGAACAACGTAGTTAGCATATTGGTCTTTCATCATTACGTGGAGAGCACTAGAAAAAATAAATTATGCAAGTAAGAAAAAATTCAAATTGTACAATATCGTCTGCTAGAAGTCACTATCAAACTTTCTACCAAAATCATGATTTTCAATTAATAATATCTGAAATCATTAACTATTCAAGTTATATGATCTTTTAAATTATGGAACAGGTACTATTACACCCATATGACAATATATGATAGTTAATGACTTCTGTATTAGATAGAGGGCATTGCAAGAAGTAGTAACATGTTGTTGGCACTAAGCCGACGATATTGTATAACTGAGTTCGAGCAGATTTATTTATACTTGAAATATTATTGATACAATGAGGAATCAGAATGATAAATGAAAATTCTTCAAAATTTTTTCAATTGTACTTTATGACACGCTACACGCTGAATGAACCTGTAGAAGAGTATTTTCGGAGAAACCTATAGTTTCACTACGTGACGACACCGGTGGCTTATTTATAAAAATTCATATTTCATTTCCGGGAAATTAAGGCTGGTTGCAGTGTCCAACTTCAATTCCCAGTCAAAGTGTCAAATACTAATTGATTGTTTACTGTCAAAAAGGGAATTAATAATTCCATTTAGTTTATTTAATATTTTCATCATTTTTGTATGTGATATAGTGAATATCGATTTTCAATAAACTTTCACAGATGAATGAAAATATCACTATAGCCAAAAATAGTTTGATGCAAAAAATATAACTGTGGTAGTTCCAAAATTGTGTTGTGGAACATTACTCTAGGAAACTTTAAAGGACTACAACAATTTATTTTCTCTCAGCAACACACATTTATTCAGCTATTTTCACTATTTTTTTCTAAAATAATTTGACCAATTCGAAAAAAGTATAAATATGTTTATTACGAATAGTTTTATTCAAAAAACGTCATACTTCAATCATAAACTGCAGAGCGCGCGGATTCATGAAATTTCTGCTGAGCGCAAACGCGGTTGCTGCGCGAGCGAATTCGCGAGAAATCAGCCGAGCCCATGGCCATTGCAATTTTATGTGGATCCACAGTAGACTTAGCATTAGTATATGGAGATCAAGAAAATGGACAGAGCGATAGATTAAATGCACATGCACTCGGCCGATATTCGCAAATTCCCGTGCGCAGCGCAAGCAGATTTGGAAATATCAGCCAAAAGAAGCCCCGAGCACCACGAGCATGAAATGTCAGCTGAGCGCAAAGCTCTGCAATTTTTATGTAAAATCGCAATAGACAATGTGAGACAATGGACAAAGTGATAAGGAATAGACGGTCGCATGCCTATGCATGCGCACGCGGTTTCTTTTAGCCGACATTTAACAAACCTGCGCGCACATGTGCATTTCCCCTATCATTTTGTTCCTTTTCTTGATCTCCAAGTAAAAACGCTAAGTCTATTGCGATTCCACATAAAATTGCAATGCTATGCGCCCGGCTGATTTTTCGCAAATTCGTTCAAGATGGCGCGCGCGGTTGTGCAAGGCAAAAGTTTCATGAATCCGCGCGCACTATGTAGTTTTAAAGATTTGTAACAAACGTATTCACACTTTTTTCTAATTAATCAATATTATTCGAGAGAAAAATAGTAAAAATAGCTGAATAAGAGTTGTGAGTGGCTAAAGGTTTAAAACCAAAGCAAAAAAAAAAAAAAAGAGTTGTGAGTGTGTTACTGAAAGAAACAGAATAGTTGTAGTCCGTCAAACCCTAGAAGTACACGTTATTTTCATTGAATAAAAACTTGAAACTGCCAAAAATCGAAAAACATCCTGTAGTCCATTTATGTTGGTTTAGCTATTGTCACATTGCCATTTTTATGAATGAACTGTGTTTCCCACGCAAAATCAGATACCTTTATTTTTACGGCTTTGTTTCAAGTGTCATATATATTCGAAATAAGAGCGTTGAGCTCTTTCCACTGTAAATTTTTGAAAATTTTTTTTTTTATTCTGATTCCTCACTAAATTACATGTATTGATAAAAAAATCAGAATGTTGAAGTGGTTTGAAGTATCTAGGGCCATTGTTATTCATTAGAGGGTGTTTTCAAATTAGTATGAAAGTTTTTAGGCGGTGATTCCTTGTCGAAAAAAAAAGGGGGTCTTTCTTGTAAACAACAGCTCTTAGGCTTGTCCTTGAAAACTTTCACGCTTTCAAAAATGAGAAACACTTTTTTTTGCTTTTGTAAAATTTTTGAATAATTCAAAAATGGCATTTGTGAGCGTGTTCTACCAATAAAACTGTTGGAGACCTAAATTTGATAAAGACTTCTCCTCTTGTTTTGTTCGATGAATTAGATGGAAAAATCTAGAAGCACTAACTTTTGTTCTGGATCAATCGTCGAACATTCTTATTGTCTTCTATTGATTTCTTCATTTTTCTAGAACTTTATTTATATACAGGGTGTTCCTTAAAGACATGCTAATATTTGAGGGGGTGATTCTTTGACGTATTTTAAGGAAAAAACTTTCTATAAACGTATGTCCTAAAAGTCCTAACTTTTGAGATACAGGGTGATAAAGTTTTGAAAAAAAAAACAGTTTTTTAATAATAACTGAGATAATATTGTAGACGTTTTTATAAAATTTGGTACATGTCTTCTATGCATCAAGGTGCATTTTTTAATGCACAAACATTTTCATTTTCTCAACCAGTGGCGTCCGTACGGGTTTTGCATTGAATATTTTTGGAGAAAAAAATACTACGCCACTGCTTTCTCCAAAAAAAATACTTTTGAGATCCTCATTTATTTTTGAGCAAATTTAATCTCTTGAGTTTTCTTTGTCCGCCGCATGGTTTTCGCTTAAAAAAATAAAAATCGTTTTACTTCAGGATCAATTTCTCAAAAATCTGATGTGGTGTGGAAATGATTGTGCATCGACTTAAAGCAAATAAAGGGATCAGATTTGTTCCAAAATGAATGAGAATCAACAAAATATGGATTTCAGCTTGTACAAAAACGAATTTTATTTTATTTTATAAAAGTAAGTTTAAATGAACGGATCAAATTCATTAATTATTGACAATACTAACACTGATTATAAAAATTGTTGGAAATGGCCACCTTCACTTAATAGGCATGCTTCCGCCCGTCTACGCATGGAATTACGCACACGTTGAAATATTCCCGGCGTATTTCGAATAGTTTCACACGAGGCAACTATTCGCTCTCTTAAATCTTCTAAAGTATTAACGGGAGTTTTATACACTAGAGTTTTAAGGTGCCCCCATAAAAAGAAATCTAAACTGTTGAGATCAGGGGATCTTGCTGGCCACTGCTGAGGTCCTCCGCGACCTATCCAACGATTATGATAAACTGTATTTAAATGGTTTCGGACAATTACACTGAACTGAGCAGGGGCTCCATCGTGCATGTACCATATTCGATTCCTTAACGCAATTGGTACATCTTCAAGCAACCCATTTAGTTCTTCTTCGAGAGAGTGTAAATAAGACCGACCATCAAGGCGTCCTGGTAGAAAAAATGGGCCTATTAGATACTCACCAATAATTCCTGCCCATACATTAACCGAAAATTGGTGTTGAAAATGGGTTTCGGATATGGTATGGGGGTTTTCTTCTGCCCACATATGATTGTTATGGAAATTTTGAATAGCATTCCGAGAAAAATTTGCTTCGTCTGTGAACAAAATTTGTGACTCAAACTGCGGATTTAGTGCAATACTCTGAAGATACCACTGACAGAAGTTCACACGCTGTGGAAAATCTCTAGGGAGTAATGCCTGTACTCGTAAAATATGGTATGGGTATAACAAAAAATCAACCAAAATACGCCAAACAATTTGATGACAAATATTCAGAGTTCTAGCGATCTTCCTCGTACTCCAGGATGTTCTTCGATTTCTTGCAGAACGGCTTCCTCAATTTCAAGAGTTCTGACGCTTAGAGGTCTACCTTCCGAAGTACCTTTCTTGAAACTACCAGTTTCCCTCAGTCGGCGACGAATATTTGAAAAGGTACGGCTATCTGGTAAGGCACGATTAGGATATCTTTCCTGATAAATGCGTCTGGCTTCTGTTGCATTACCATCAGCGAGGCCACATACGTAATTTCTGCATTCGTGTAATTCACCATATTTACCGATATTCAGAAAAACGGCGGACAACCAAAATAACTTCAATAACACACTTAAAAATCAAGTAAATAATTGTGCGCTTCGCTATTCCTATAGCTTTTTCAAACACAAAATGGTATTCATAACTAGTGAAAACACAATATTTATAGTGATTTGAAGAACAAAATGCTATTAATTACAGATAGGTAGCTGAATTAATATCGTAAATCCATTCAGGTAATAATTCAAGCACTTGGGAGATTGATTATAAGTGAAAAGATTAAGAAGTGGTGAAAAGATTTGCTTCATTTCCACACCGCATCAGATTTTTGAAGAATTGATCCTGAAATGAAACGATTTTTATTTTTTTAAGCGAAAACCATGCGGCGGACAAAGAAAACTCAAGAGATCAAATTTGCTCAAAAATAAATGAGGATCTCAAAAGTATTTTTTTTTAGGAGAAAGCAGTGGCGTAGTATTTTTTTCTCCAAAAATATTCAATGCAAAACCCGTACGGACGCCACTGGTTGAGAAAATGAAAATGTTTGTGCATTAAAAAATGCACCTTGATGCATAGAAGACATGAACCAAATTTTATAAAAACGTCTACAATATTATCTCAGTTATTATTAAAAAACTGATTTTTTTTCAAAACTTTATCACCCTGTATCTCAAAAGTTAGGACATTTAGGACATACGTTTATAGAAAGTTTTTTCCTTAAAATAAGTCAAAGAATCACCCCCTCAAATATTAGCATGTCTTTAAGGAACACCCTGTATAAAAGCAATGCCTTTGTAAGATAAGTGAGTTACCTTGGATACAAGTATTTTGGTATCAGAACTCCAGTTTTGACAGTGTTGTCAAGTGAAGTTTGAATAATAAAGGCAAGTCCACACTAGTGTACACTTATTTTTGAACCCGAAGACGCAACAATACCTATGAATAATTTCTTGAATATGTTCTAATCTTTTAAAGCGGTGAAACATGCAACTCCTATTCCATTTTTAACTTTTGTTTTTTTTATTTTTTAATATCTGTTTTGAATATCGACTGAATATAAAACTTTTTTAACTCTTGTGTTGTTTCCGTAAAAGTAATAGTTTCTTGATAAAAAAATTACATACAATATCTTGAATGGATCTATCTTCTGTTAATGAAATCGAAAAAAATCTAGTAGTTGACAATTCAATATGATTTTTATGTTATGGTTGAAAGTTCTATTTTGCCTTTCAATCTTCAATATGAAGAAATGGAATCATCAATAAACACAGTGTTCGTTTACTTAACAAATTATCCTACGTACTTGTCATTAAATCCGCAAACTTCTTCGATAAGCAATGCTCTTTCAGCTCTTGTTGCATGTGTGACGCATTTTTCGACAACGTTGCTAGCGAATTTATGCTGGCTCAAAACTAGAACCTTTCCTCGAACACTGTTGATGAGCTGCGACTTGTCTTCCGGCTTTCCGTGTTCCAAAACGTGTTGAATGACGTAGTTTCCAAACTGATCCTGAATTAACTGATCTGTGTGTTGGTGCAATTCGGCTAGGATAGGAGAAGTCTGGTCTTGCGTACAGTGTTCCAGAATGCGTTGAATGACGCGACACCCATATGGGTGAGTAGATAGTGTGTAAACTTGCCCCGAGAAAGACTGTATGATGAACTGAAAATAAATTTAAAAATTATATGATCGTCTTAGCAGTATATAAAGTAGTAGTAGTAGTAGTATTAGCAGTATTTGAAGAAAAAAATAATAACCTGCAAAGCATTCGGATCTACACATTCAATGCATTTTTGTACCACATGGTTTCCATTTTGGTCCTTGACACATTTCAGAACATGGCCGTCCAGCTCTCTCACTATCTCTTGCTGTTGTTCTGGCGGTATGGACTCCAAAGCTTTCTGTATGACAAAAAAAATATTAATGAATTTCTTCTTTGGTTTGTCAGAACTTGAATTCAAATAGTGATTTATTAGTGTATATTATTATGCATTACTCAACGTTTTTCCAAACACTGATTTACGTAATTCAAATATAACGTTTAATGCTTTACGAAAAATAATGAATAACAAGCTTGAAAAAGTCCCCTAGATGTAACTTATTCACTAAAGAACAAGATGTATAGTATAGAGTAGCGTTTTTATGTATCTTGAACACATGCATACCGTACCTGCAAAGTTGGATAGACGGCTAATTCACAGGTACCAACTAAGAAAAGTAAGTAAAAATAGGACATAAATAACATATAAAATATGAAAACTTAGCGTTAAAATATTAGTTAAATTATTTTGTCTGGAGCTTTAAAGCGTCTAGCGGAAGTTATGACCGGCGGGAGGGCCTTGAAGTATTGAATATTATGTGTGAGTTCGACTTGTCAACACTATTCGAACTTTTTACTCTAAATGTTCTTCAATCGTTTGGGTACAACCACAAAAACATTACTTTGACACTCTACCAAACGATTGGAGAACATTTAGAGTAAAACGATCGAATAGTGTTGGCAAGTCAAACTCACCCTATTTTGCAATAATATTCTACAAAACATAATAATAAATAAAAATCCGCCATTAGACTTTAAGTGAGGTGAGTCCCATTTTTACTTGCCATCTCATCTGGTACCTGTGGATTGGCTGTCTACCCAACTCAACAGGTACCCTCATTCCTCACATTTTGTCATTTACAAACTAAGTTACGTCTGGAGTCCCTGGGATCTTGGACTAGAATGTCAAATAATGTTATACAATTCTTCTGGAATTCGTTTCATTGATTTCAGGTTTCGGAATCAAAAGAATTGACTAAAATTTATTACAAAATATTCACAAAGGCACATACGAATGAAAAAATCCAGTGATAAAAAATTTTTAGACCGGTAATTTGAAACCATTAATTGGTGATTATGAGAACTGAATGATAACAAATACTAAACAACCTTGACCTTTCAAACGCTGGCATTATCCTGAGAATCAGTTCTAATACCAACACTTTTTTGACTTTACATTAATAATTTGTTGAGATTAACATTCAGTCCATTTCCCAGATGTCAGTATTCTTCAAGTCTCTTTCGCCTCTTTCGCCTCCTATATCCACTCGTAAAACCACGAATAAACAAAGAAGAAAAGTTAACTCTATAAATAAAACTGGCAAAATTTCTTTAAAACAATTTTAACCAATAACTTTTTCAAGTAACAAATAGTACAGGATCCGAAGAGAGGTCGACCTTCACCATTCTGTTTAACGGATGAAACATACTTCTTATGAAGTTTCATAAATAGATGAATACGCCTAAAATGAGTTGCCTATCAAAATGTAGTCCAGACTATATACAGAGAGTTTCAAAAATTTGCACCATGTGGAAAACTTTTTTATTATCGATTTGTCAGAAAATTTTAGCCTTCATAAAAATTAGTACATTGCAGAATACTTGCATGAGAGTTACCAAAATTTCAAATTTTCAAACGGTGTACAAGGGGGAACAAAAAATAGAATTTTGATCAAGTGTAAACTACGCTGGCTGTGATTCCAAATTTGAATATTGTTTTGAATTCTGAACAACCTCCTTGAATGAACTTTTTGATAATGTCAATAATAATAAGGGGTATTTTACACTTGATCAAAATTTACTATTTTTTGTTCCCCCTGTACACCATTTGGAAATTTGAAATTTTGTCAACTCTAATGCAAGTATTCTGCAATGCACTAATTTTTATAAAGAATAAAATTTTCTGACAAATCGATAATAAAAAAGTTTTCTATATGGTGCAAATTTTTGAAACTCACTGTATATAGTCTGGACCATCTTTTGATAGGCAACCCATTAGACGCGTATTCATCTATTTATGATAAGAAGTATGTTTCATCCGTTAACCAGAACGGTGAAGGTCGATCTCTCTTCGGCTCTTAGACTAAAATATATTATTAAAACAAGCTGCTTGTCAAAACATTTTGAAGTCTGCCAAATGTGAATTTTATTCAATGACTGAATAAAGTTGATTTGTATATACAAATTGAATGTTCATACCTGTATTACTCTGCAGCCGTACATTTGCAGGGCCAACGGCAGCACATGACCTCGTACTTTTTGGGCCAAAGTAGTCTTTTGCTCTGGAGTGCCGAACTCGAAGAATTTCTGGATGACGTAGTTTCCAAATACGTCTGTCATCAGGTTGTAGGCAGCTGATAGGATCTCGTTGAAGACCATCTGTTTCTCGGTGATCGTCGCTCTTTCCAATTTTTGCTGGATGAATCTAGATCCGTGCTGGTCTTGGGAGAATTCCACGATGTGATTGGCCAGGTCCCTGTAACAACACCTATTAATCATTATGCATCTATGACATAAACGAATATTATTCGATTTTCACACAATTTAAAAAGTACACCTAGTATTGTCCATATATAAAGTCTCTTGCCCTCCAGGTTCAGCTGCACTAGCCATCGGTCAGTGTTATAGTTTTCTTCACATGTATCAATTAATATCTATACCAAATGAAAGGAACGATTTCCTGGACCTATTATTTAGCAGTGATGATAGTTTAATAGTAAGTAGGGCACATGACAAATTATTTGAAGATAATTATCACCATATCTCCTATAGCTGTTCATTGAATATATTCAATTCACCTAACGAATCACTTGTAACAGAGGATTATTATTATGATTTCTCAATAACTTCCTTGCCTCTACTGACTGGAACACTGTGCTCAACTCGGATGAAGTAAACGAAGATGTCATAAAATTTTATTAAATTATAGATACGGGTATAGCTAAGTTTGTACCTCACAAAAAATTTAAAACATCCTCACTTCCAAAATATTTCAACTCTTAACTAAAATATTTAGTGACACAGAAAAAAATTATGCATAAACAATATTCAATATCTAAAAATGCAAATGACTTTTTGCAATTTTCACAATTGAGGGCTGGATGCAAAGAACTTTCAAAATCATGCTTCAGGGCCTACATCACTTCAGTTGAACATGATCTGTTGAATGATCCCAAGCATTTTTGGAAATATCTAAAATCTAAGAATAAATCACAGGATCTACCAAATATTATGCAATATAGAGACTCATCTGCATCAGAAGGTAAAGTTATTGGTAATCTGTTTGCAAAATTCTTCTCATCAGTGTATGAGGAAGCTGAAATTCCCGATCTGAACCATTTACCTACACCAACTAATCACTACATTCCATGTCCGTCTCTTTCATTAACAGAAATTTACAACAAAATTAATTCTCTTCCCAATAAATTTACAGTTGGACCCGATGTGTTTGCACTCTGTCTGTACCGTTACTTTTACTAACATTTTTAACCGATCTTTGCATCCATGATCTTTCCCTGACTCATGGAAAGATACATTCATTATGCCAATTTTCAAATCAGGGGACAAAAGTATGATAGAAAACTATCGAAGTTCGCTTGCCCTTCATCATATAACTCGGAAAATTGCCGAACAAGAACAGCCAAAATAGGTATCATTACCATTTGAAGACGATATCAACGAAAACACAAGACTATAATACAAAATGCCAGAAATATTTAAAAGATATGAGTAATTTTCACTATCACTGTCACTGGACTGACCAATCTGTAGGCATCTACGTACTAGTTGAGCACTAGAAGAAAATCTTGTTCAATTAGAGTAGAAAGATAAAAGTTGACCAACTTATACTTGTTACTTGTTAATTGACAATAATTATCTGCATTAATGCATTCCTTCTAAGACAAAGAAAAGATTGAAACTTGCTAATTGTTAATAGATAATTATTACTTGATAACTGGTAATTGGTCTGCATGAAACCGCACTTAATGATAAAAAGATAATACTCAAACATTTGCAAAACTATAGAGAGACTGACCAACGACACGAGAATACCATGGAAATATATTTTGTTGACATGGACTTTGACGTAATATGTACTATAAGTCGTACGTTTTACCTAATCATTAGAATGGTCCCGCACCCGCTCCCTTCAAACACTTACCTGAGCTGCAAATTGGGGTATCTGTTATTCCTGAAATCTTCTAACAGTCTCGACCGCCCTTGGGGTCCTTTATCCAACGTAGTGGGCACCGTCGTCAGAGTGGAATTGATCTTGGTGAAGAGCGAATTGGTCGACCCGAATATCGCCGTAGTGGTACCCAAACCGGCCGCTACCGAATTTCGGTACTTGGCCTCCGCTCCAGGGGCGGCGGATAGCACTCTGGAGTTGACGAGTCCGCCGAGCTGCAGCGGAGCCGTAGGCGGTGGAGTCAAACTGCCGGTGAGCGGACTCGGACTGCTGCCGATGTTGTAGGAAGTCGGCCATTTTTGTCTGTATTCCAGGGATGGAGAGAACGCCGAAGTGTTGCGATCGAAAGAGTCTCGGCGTGCCGTGGTGGTCGTGCTCAAGCCCAAGCCTGTAAAATTATCTGCATAAAAGCATTTCGTTGAGATTTTGAATGGATAGGTTATTCAATAGCTACATAATGTGAGGAAATTTTGCTAAGGCAAGGTTCTGATTCGGATGAGTTGTTATAGGACCATTGTGATCCAGTTCATTCATAGAATGGTATACACGGTATTAAGGAATGGCAGCAAAATGTCCTCTAAAGGGTATCTAAAACATTTTGAAAAGTACTAAAATAATACAGTATCATACCTAGTGCACGAAGTAAGTAAAATCACTGTAGGTATAATTGATAATTAGATCAGTTGTTAATAACTAGTTTTTTCGATAAACGCTCACTAAAGTAGCCTTGGACGCGTTCAGATCTCGAAGCAAAGTTGACATTTTCCGAAAAACGTAATGTTATGATAGTATTTCCGCTCTGGAGCGGCAATATTGCAAAACACATGATCTTCATCGTTTTTGTTGAAAACGAACCTATTCTTGCATAAATGAAAATAATTACAGTGAATTTAAAGTATTGCAATGGTGTAGAGGTTTGAGGCGCAGCATATCAAACATATTTCTAGTTCTTTCATAAACTATGAAAGACGGATTAAATCCTGGAGTCATGACGGGCCGTATCGAGGGCGAACTGTCGCACCAGTAAATTCTGATCTCACTTACGATGATCGTTTTCGCAATATTGAGAAATCAGAACTTTTAGAGTATTACTTGCCAGTTCAAAAGGATTGGATTGCGGTGTATATATCTCGAGCGGTAGCTTTGCGGAGTAGACGGACTTGTACCCACTTGGTGAATCTATCTTGAAAGACACTCATGTAGGAATTTCCTCTACTGGATCATGGTAGCGGCCCTACCAAATCAGTCGAAACCGTACCCCAGGGTTGAGTAATGACAGACAGTTACATTTTTCCTGGTGGTTGTTGTTGGGAAACCTGTGTACTATTATTGGCACTCCAAATATCCTCGAACATACTTTGCAATGTCTCAGAGCATACCAGGCCAATAATAGCGCTGAGCAATTTGAACAATTGTTTTGATAACCCCATGTATCCGGCGGTAACGGTATCGTGATATTTCAGCAAGACCTGCAGGCGGCGATGCATCGGAACACCTAGTTACCAAGAATCTCTTTCTTCAGAATTCAGACAACCCTTTCGGTACTTGATATCAAAATCTCAGACGGTGTTTTGATAGTCTGGCACCCACTTCAGTGACAAATGGTCTACCAAAAAATAATAGCCTTCTATAGAAGGCAGCATATTTTATATAAGCCATACGACAGCAAGGCTTATATTGTATAGTAGTACCGCATGTGTTTTGATTATGATCATTATTCTGTATTTCATTATATATATGATGATATAAAATCAATTTTTTTTAATTCATTTTAAAATGTTAAAAGTGCAATTAATAGTCGAAAGCTCAATAAATATTTATAGCATTTCCTGTCATTATGTTTAGAACCTGTTGGAAATGAAAGTTTTTTTTTATATCAATATTGAAACCAACAAGATCTGCCTACTATTAACATGCATATTATGTACGTTCCTAGAAGTGCACAAGTTATAAACAATTTTTACATAAATATATCAAAAAAACAACAATACCAATACCTATATACTTCCTCATCATACAACTATACACAATTTTTTTACGTTGTACTGAATGATTCGCCTTTCTTTCTCTTCCAAATATTTTTGTTTCGAATTCGCCGAGCATTTCAGAATATAATAACGATATTTTATAGCTATTCTAAGAATTTTAAATATCGGGTAGATTTACGTTTCCGTGAAATGAAGCTTGAAACTTAATTTTTTAATTGAGGTGCACAATAATAAAAACACTAATAAAAAAGCAATAATTCAAGAAATAATGTTCCCTTTTCATCGAAAAAATGCGTTGCGTGTTTGTTAAATTTACTACGTCGCAGTCGTAGAAATCCTCCACACTTTTTGAATGGATTATTTTGTCGCAGCAGAAGAAAAAACAGAGAAAATCATACATAGAATGCGGAGAACGAAATAGCCAAAGTTACTGTTCTAGACATCTGGGAATTTGAAATTTTTTGTAATTGCAGAAATAAATTTGTAGCAAGTTGCTAAACCAACGTCTCTATTAACGCTTGTTCCTTCACAGAATCTCATCATGACGACCATAGACTATACATTCTAATGAAAAATATGGAACTTCAATAGCCGTATGCACAGTCATTGGCCACCGCGGCGACTCTCCAGAGGTGCACCGTTCACTACACAAATTATATTGCGAACGGTGCACCTCTGGAGAGTCGCCGCGCTGGCAAATGACTATGCATACGGCTGAACGTTTTTCCACAGTTTACATCTATTCATTTCTTTTATCCTGTTGTATGAACAAATTATGGTCATTCTGAACTGCGAATAATATTATAAACAAAAGTAGTCCTGACATACTACCTTGTGAGACCCTATATTGAATTTATCCATCATTCATAATTTTTACTTTCTGTTCGCATTATAACTCAGTATAACTCCAAATGTGTTAGTATATTTCATCAAGAGAAGGAATTTGTATAAAGTGCAGGAACTAGTTTTAGGACTTATGAATCATCTTGAATCCATAAATTGATATTTTATGGATTCCGATTTGGATGTTTCGCTAAAAACTTCCTACTGAAACTTTTCTTCCTTCAGGGCCAGTTTTTTACGTTCAGTTTGAACTCCGGATGGACGTGCTAATGGTTAGAATGTGGACTAACATATTATTTAATGGATGTCATTCACATTCTAAACCATTAGTTAGTACATCTGGAGTTAACAACTGTCGATTTTGTTATCAGTTATATGCGAAAAGTAACAATGAAAATTATATTCGGAAAAAATAAAAAAAGCAGCATAGGAAGAAATCACATTGTAGAAGTATGCAACAAAATGTATGATTACTAACCATTATTATCTTTAAATTTCTATCTGAATAAAAAATCGGTTTCATAAAGCTGTAGACAAATTTCGAAATGTAATTGAGGTCTGATGGCTCTTGAAATAATCAACTCGAGAAACTCCATCATCATGTTTGAAAGGTATCCCAGAATAAAGGGGGCAAACTCCGATGGTAGAATTTTAGGGGATATGCTTATTGGAACATTTAGCCTTAATATCAACTGAAGATTCCACCAACGGAGTTTTGCCCTTTTTATTCTGGTACACCCTGTGGTAAAACTTGTTTACAAGGATTTATTGATCGTCGAATGCTGTTTTGTCCACGTTTTGCTTATATTTTGTTTCATACTTCCGATATCGTCCACAATAAAATGAAAAATGGAAAAAGGGGATTCGAATAAAGGAAAGGTGGAATCGGAGTCAATGGATAGAAATATCGAATAAACAAATATTTTGAATAAGCAATGATTAGCGCCTACCTGTATGCAATGATGTGGTGGTTGCGGAAGAACCGATATTTCCCAAGGATGAACTACCGAATGCGGCAGATGGCGGTGCAGCGTGTAACGTTTGAAACAGCCCAGAACCTACACCTTGGGCCACACCTAACCCATACACCGATTCACAGTTAGTACACACCAGGTTAATGGAATTTGAGTGAAAATTATGTGGAAATGAGAATAATGCAAGTTGATAATGTTATACGATTGGTTTTGTGCCCTTTATACAGTACAAAAAGAAAACCATACATTATAATATTGTATGAAGAACTATAGTACAGTTGGTGTTTAAATTTCCCACAAAAAAAATTTGCATAGTAAATTTTCTTCATAAAATGTTAGTAGAATAAAAAGACAAAAATTTGTCATGAAAAAAAAACACCTCTAAGGTCAACTAATATGCATTTCCTTAAAGAAGGTTATCCACTCTTTTTTCTGTATAAGCTGAAGTTGACGAGGTGATCGATGTCGAAACTTTCTCAGGATTTCCAATATGGATTTACGCGCGAAGTTGTTTATTTAAATTTCTTCGAGCGGCATATTGAAGAAAATTAATTACTCGAAAACTGTGCAAGTTAAAAATCAAATTGGGTTTTGAAAGAAATTTTCTTCTACTCTATATTCATATGTCTTTGGATTATACTTCTTTGTATTTGTTAAGAGCACCATACGATTATTTTGAACATTCAATATATCATGGTTAACAGAACTATTTTCAAACGTCCTTTTTCTGTCTTATATTCGTTTTAGATGAGATGAAGAAACATATAAATTTAAATGAAATAGGAATTTGATTCAGGCCAACCAACATATTGATTGACGATCCAAACATCACCGCTTATACCTCTGAAACCGCGAAATAATAAACAAATGTTGAAATAATTAAATTTCTTTCAATGAGAGATTTAGCGGTAATGATTGACAAATTGGTCAGTTGGTGTGATCAATTATCCATTAATATTTCAGGAGTGAACTGTTTCATAAATAAGGCAATGCAGACAATGGAATATAATGAAGATGCATATCTATCTGCACTTATTCATATTATCTAACAATTGTTACATTATCGTTACACAAAACAAGTCATTCTAATTTAAGTAATTAAATGTTATAAATGAGTTGTACTTAGAAAATTTTCCAGTTCATTCCTACCATACAATCATAAACATGTCTGAATCTGAAGTAGTTCATTGAATACTATCGACTGGCAATAAATAAACTGCTATTGAATAATGATCAAGATTTTTGTTACTATGTTTTCAATAATTAATAGTATTCCATTTATTCCTCATCATTTCGAAAATTTGCTCAGTCGTGACCTGATAAAATTACGACTATTTAAGTTTGAAAGTCAACCTAAATTTCAATACCCATTACAGACTGCGGAAAATTCTACTATCGAAATTTAAAAGGCGTTTTTCAGAAAATATCATTGTCAAAGTTCACCTCGTTATTATTAAAATTTTAAAGCTGTAAGAAAAAGAAAGACGGAACGGTGAATATAATGTTTATTTATAGCGAAAAGTTTCCGACGAAATGTAAATGAAGTTTTATGATGCAAATTGTTAAGTTTAAGGTTGTGTTTCAAGCATGACAAGAAATGATAACAGTGTTATTTCCGAAATAAATTCAGTGTTCATCAAATAAAATATACGCAAATGATTTTTTTGAGAAACTATTTCCGAAGTGAATTGATTTTTGTATAGTCATGCCCATAATTTAGTTGAAAACAAATCTGTCAGTGAATTTTTTTCAATGACTTTGACCACCTCTAGATATATACAGGATTCTTTTAAACCGACAGATTTCGTGTTTTGAAAGCACTTTTGACAGTGTTCTTTTCCGAATTAAAACTTGTATGATTCTCATTTCATAAAACAATATTTAGAGCGGATTATATTTTAAAAATATACAATATCACAGATTATTTACAGAATGAAAATGAAATTAGAGGCGTACACGAGAACACTTGTAGGAGTTGCTGTTTTATTCATAAAATATATTTAATATTTAGATATATTCACTCAATGATGAAAACAAAATAATTTGGGGTATATTGTGAATTATTGGGGGGTTCATTAATAACTTCAAACAAATATAGCAAAAGATGTGACTGTTTATAAAATTAGGGTGAAAAATGATGTAACCATATAAACGGATTATTCCATAATTTGCCGTTATTTCTCGCTGATTAGTTGCGGACAAAAATTTAGTAGCTCATTTCTATTGAAAAATATGATGTTCCGCTAACTCCACTTGAAATTAGCTTCCGCAATTTTTACCTAAGAAAAAAAAAACTCAATAAAAAGCCAAAAACACATTGAAACTTTTTGGGTCAAAACCACGAACGATTTCAGTTTAATAAAAAAATTAGGTGTAGTAGTTGGCAATACTTCACAAAAAGCATTTAGGAACAATCAATATGTGTCCTCTTTACACACAAGCAGGCTTTTTTCGGTAACCAATGTTCTTCATCAGGAGGATTAAATAAGGAAATTTTAGTTAAGTAATTTTTATTAATATACAAAAAAATGTGTGAGAACAAAAAGTATTTTCACTTATAATACCACTAGAGCTTCAATTATTACCGATTTTTTGTTTCGGAAACACGAATATTTTGAAAATTCTTTTCAAAATATTCGTGTTCGAGAAAAAAAATTCTGTAAGAAAATTTCATACCAGAATATTATTAAAAAAATACTAGGATAATGACGGTTTTGAAATTTAAATGGTCTTTGTATGTTAGTTCAAAAGCAATATACGGTAGAATAGCGATTATACATAAATAACTAAATGCTTGAGGGAAAAAGAATATAAAAAAAGTTCCAGCAGTGGGATTCGAACTCGCTCTTTAAATGTCAATTTACCTATAAACTTCAAAACATTTCCAGTGTAATTACATACCCCTTACCACAAGGAGACAAAAGTTTCCGGAAATTTTATTAGTTGCCATAGTAACGATAAAAAATAAAGGTCTGTAATTAGTCGAAAATGTTAGGTGTGGAATTTTGCCCTCAACCACACAAGTAATTCAATTCCTAGATGCGCTTTTCGATTAAACCAGGTTATCATCATTTGTAGGTATTAGTGAACCAAAGAAAATAATCAGACCAGTCTTATTTATACCCTACAATCAATTACTGTGAATTAATATTAATTATAACGTGGAAATGATCTTTTCATTTATAATACCACTAGAGCTTCAAAGAATTTTCTAAAAAATATTCATGTTCGAGAAAAAAATTTGTTTTTAATTGAAGCTACAGACTACAGTAAATTCAAGTTGAACTCAAGCCAGTAAACAATAGTGGTAAAGACGTGATCAACGCGTGCTTTGCTCGTGATCGAGGAAAGGCGGGCCGCTATTTCTCTAAGTTTTTCAGGCAGGTTTGAGTGGGAAACACGCCCTGCCTATTTCACCAACCCGACATCGATGATCACGAAGTAACAGCGTGCATTTGTTTTGATGCGGCTTGACCTGGAGTTGTATAGACTATAGAGTGGTATTCGGTGAGAAAATATCACACCAAAATATTATTTAAAAAATTTTGACATTTAAATAGTCTTTGTATGTTAATTCAGAAGCATAATAAGGTAGAATAATAATTATACATGAATAAGTAAATGCTTGAGGAAAAAATAAATAAAAAAAGTTTTAGCAGTGGGATTCGAACTCACTCTTTAAATGTCATCTCAACTATAAACTACAAAAAAATTCCAGTGTAATTTCATGCTCCTTACCCCAAGGAGGAGACAAAAATTTCCGGAAATTTTATTAGTTGCTATGATAACGATAAAAAAATATCCGTTTAATTGGTGGATAATGTTAGGTGCGGAATTTTCTTCAATTTACCTGGTGGTGATCAAGTAAGATAACACACGAGCACACCATCATTTTTGCGCAAAGACTTCAATCCGTTCTTGTGAATAGCAATTCTTTCATAACAATCTAATTTTCTGAAATCATTCACTGGTTTTACTTATCTTAGATTTTCAAAGTTAATCATATCGATTTGTTTTCTTGTAAATATTGAGCTTGGGATAAATATTTGCAGAAACGAATATTCGCAGATATCTTGGTATGACTATAATACAAATTATTACAATTTTGACCCTTAAATTCATAAATTCTTGATCTATCTCAATTTGGGATTTTGTCTTTCGGATTACCTAATTATAACTGATAAGTTTAGTGATCCAAAAATTGCTTCTTTAGAAATTTTGTTGGGGTTGGGATCAGTAGAATCGAAGAAAAACTATTGGTTTTTTGCCAACGTTTAGAATTTCATTGAATTCATCATCAGAGCTCTGTAACAATGAATTTTCACAGAAAAAATTTGTAACTATACAGGGGGTCCCTCCGGGAACTGCATCGATCAATAATATAGAAAACCATGTGGCACTTCCCGTTGTGCCGGAAGTGGACCCCAACTTTTTTATTTTAAATGGGACACCCTGTATATTTTCAAAGTTTTAGATTTTATGCATGATTCTGAACATGTTTCATGTATAATGTCCTATACCCAAGTCTAACCGTTTTCGAAATATTTCAAATTTTAAGTTGAAAATTGCGTTTGCAGAACGAAATTTTTTTTTTTTATTTCTGGACATGATCATCTATTTTCGATTGCGTATCGATTTATTCGTAGGAGAAGACCCAGTTCAGCAGAATTTTGATATCAATTCGATTAGAGTTATACAGGGCGTTCGCTAGAAAATGATATAGAACTGGTTGAAAAAATTATTGTAAGTCCATTTTTTCATATGGAACCCCCCCAATTTTATATTCTTATTCGATTCGGCATCGAAAATGAAGTTAACTTTGATTAAGTTATCTGTGCCTACACTCAACAGTTTTCGAAATATTGGCGAATTAACATGTCTCAGTTCCAGGAAATCTCGTATCCTTGAGTTTACTTATTCTTAGTTGGCCATGGCGCCCGCGGTTGCGTTGGAAACAATCACCTGCCATGGAAATGTCATTGTAATCAATCATGACGCCTCGTTTGAATTGTTCTAATGAAGATTACTTAAATCTATTTATTATTTATGACGAATGTAATATGGTTATCTCAAGAACATGCGATATATTTGCTATTCGGTATCCGCAGAAGCAGAAACCCTCACAAAACACTGATGAATTCAATGAAATTACCTAATAATATTTGGAGATTGTGGGCAATCGCCTGGGCCCCTTAAGAGAGGTTTTAATTCTATATTCGGAGACGTAAACCTTCAGCTTGTACATAGTAGTACGAACAATCTCCAAATGATTAGGTATTCCGAAAGACAAGATCCGAACTTTCGATAGATCAAAAATTTATGAAATCAGCTGTCAAAATTGTGATCATTTGTATTACGGCCAAACCAAGAGATCGGCGAATATTCGTTTCCGCGAACATTAAGCACAATATTAGCTAAATATTTACGAGAAAACGAATCGAGCGTTGCTGATCATTTACTAGAAACTCATCATAAAATTAATATTAAAATTTAAGATTGGTAAAACCAGTGAACAGCTATTCACAAGAACGGATGATGATGGACGAATAAATTCTACAGTATTTTAGTTGATACCAATAGAGGAATAATTATATATTATTATTGTCGTACTTAGGTGTGATCTTACGTGACGACCAACAGGTATATTAGAGGAAGGAGCACTCCCACGTTATAATTAACATTAATTCATAGTAATACATTGTAGGGTATAAATAAGTCAGTTTTGATTATTTACTTTAGTTCAGTAATACCTACTGATGAAGATAACTTGGTGATCGAAATGCGCATCTAGGAATTAAATTACTTTTGGGGTAAAGGGATTAAAAACTTCTTGTTCTCATTAAGAGCAAACAATACCTTTGATGAAACGAGTTTCGGTTTTGAGCGATCAGTTTTAGTTTTTTGCGAAAATCGTGTTGGTACAAATGATTTAATTTGTTTGTAAGAATGCGGGAAATTAACTGATTTTTGGTTTTGATGATTTTGAAGAAAACATTTTTTTTATGATTTGACAAATGAAAAAAAATAGGTAGTTTCCCGGGTTCTTAAGGAAATTATACAACTAGAGGATTTTTTTTTAAATCATTAGTTTTTACGCAAAACCGAAACTACGATTAGGAGCTATCTAGCTTATTGGCGCTCCTAGCTACGTAGTTTTGTTGGGAACAGGTGCTTCGTTATCTCCACCATCATTCTTGAAAAATATATTCCCTCATACCTAAGATGTGCGGCGCAATGATGAAATTTGGCGTTCATGGTGACGCGCTGTTGATGCATCTTAAGTGACACCAGAAGCGTCCAATATCCCATTTTCGAAAAAATTATTGTGTGATAAAGGAAAAACATATTGTTTTCATTACGAGATACTATAGGCGTCCATCATATCAATCTTCAATGGTCGAGCAATCGCAACATTATATGCAACAGAAATGATATCAGCAAGCATCCAAACCCAAGACAACGTTGGTACCTATTCGTTTAATACATCAAATAAAAACTAAACTCCCTAAATTGCCTAGCAACAATTTCAAGCAACAATTTTGGATTTAACATGTCTGTTCTCCGATTCCTACAGAAATATCTCGTGAACACCTCTCAAACATATACACCTCTACTCTACAAAAAAAACCTACCTCCAAGCGTAGATCCGTTGACGGACGTGTTAACGTTGGCACCGTAGAGGCTCTGCGGCGTGCTGGAATAGAGGGACGCTGCTGCCGCAGCTGCTTGCGTTTGTCTGTTGGCCTGAGGCTGCACGAGCACCGGCGCCGGACTAACGAGCCGCATCGGCGTGCCGTTACGCATGGCTGCGCCTTGCGCCATGAGGATCGGCGTGTTTTGGTCATAGTACGGCACAATGTAGCCACCGGGTACTTGCGGCTGAAATGTTCAGTTATTTTATTTACAAATGAATATTTACAAATATAAGTACAGTTGCTTTAGTTTGATGATGAAAAGTTCGTAAATATAAAACCAAAATGATAACCAGATAATTTGATAAAAGTAAAGTAATATAATTAGTCGAAATTCGTGTCAGGAGTGGGATTACTAGGAATTTTATTTAAGCCACTCTACAATCTTTTATTGTATTCTGACAGGAACGGAGCTTTGAACCAAAATCTCTGCCAACTAGAATAATAAGGCACACCTAGAGAATATTTATGACCCATCGGCTGGAAGGAGTCATCTTGAATAACAGATTTTTATTGTAACTTAGACATGAACAGGCCTTTGCTAAGGCGAGTTGTTACTAATATGATAATAAGAGGGTTAATAAAGTGAAGTTTTTCTTCGATTTAGTTCAACTCTACAGTTTGAATAGTGTCCTTGTACAAGATTGTGGAATTTATAATAACCTGTTTTACTAGACATTTATGAATATATATCATTACATATTTCTCTTTTAACGTTCACGATAAAAGCAAAAGCAATTATGGACAATTTGAAACAAAGCTTAATATATGGAAATGTTAACAAAGGCAACCTTTCCGAGAGTCTGGCAAAATACAAATTCAATTCACGAAAAGAAGAATAAAGAGCGATTGATTTATCATATAATGTCATGACATCATGACAGAATCTGTGCCAAATCGTAACGTTACGAAATTAGAACACAAACATGAATCCAATAAATGAATAATTTTTAATTTTGGCGTGAATACAATTATTAAAAAATAGAAACTACCCAATACACCAAAACTAAGTCTGTTTTACTAAGGGCCTGTAATCTTGGCCAAAATTATGAGAAAACATAGATTTAAGAAAACCCTTCTAAACTTTTCGACTTTTCAAAAAGAGGAAAATCTTAATTATATGGTTATCACACGAACTTACTTGGGGTTTCGACAGCATGTTTAAAATGGAGGTGGTATACAAAACTTTGTATAAACTACAACAAATCTTAGGTACTTCCAGAGATGAAACAGAAGAAAATGGAAAGTAAAGAATTTATGAAATTTGCTGTGACTTCGTGAAGTATGACGGTCAAACTAGAAGGGCCATATGTAACGGTTCAAAGAACACGTTGGTTATATCTGGTTTTCGAGACCAAAAAAATTGAATATGGTCCAACATGCTTTGGATCACGACCACCGCTTTGATAACACAAATTTGAAATTGATTAGACAGGTTTATGACCATAGACATCACGATGCATTCGAAAGTCTGGAAGTGTGAAAATAGTATGATTGCTGATAAAGACCCAGTTCCATACACCTCAATGGCCAAGTTCATACAGTTTAGGTTATCCTCTTCGTAATGAAGTCATTAGTCATTAATCTTCAATAATGTAGTGAGGGAAAACCCCAGATATCGATCTATAGGTGGTCCAAATGTTCTACGTTCGTCGTTGTATCAGCTACGAAAGTAGTTGTTTTCTGATGAATTTTTTACCCAATTATTCCTACTGTAAAGGATTGATGGCAATGAGCTGTCCTGGTAGGGCAGGGTATCTTGTTTCTTTCATGATAATATCATTGTGAACAATTGCAGATTTCTAATAATGTGGTCATTGAACACAAATTTAGAGCAGGTAAATTCTATAATTAAACGATCAGAATAAAGAGTCAAATTGGCGTTGTTTTGGTGTTTTGGTTAGTTCTATTTCTTGAACAAAGATCAATATGAAACGAACGGAAATAAGGAGTCCATTTTAAAAAAATTTAGAATCATTCATTTACACTAGATCTCCTTGGATTCAAGGAAAAAAAACAAAAGGAATACGACAAAACTTATAACAGATATATTTAACTAAAGAACAATCATAAAAAGTGTGCCTCGTAGCTTTTTAAAATTTGGAATATTTGGAATTATTAAGGGAGTGTACTATTATATTTTGGAGAAATTGAAAGATTCAAGGTCATGTTATCAGATAGTAGTAGAATATTCTGTTGTCATTGTTAAATTCGGCAAACATATTGGAGATATGGCTGCTAACTTGGTCATGAATATATGTGGAAACATCAAGTAAAAAAAAGTTCAATTACAACGTATACATTAAACAAATTTCCTTTACTTTTACATTACACTCTATTAGAATAACATTATCAATTCATTAATTCGCAAACGATTACCTTGAATTGTTAACGAAACAACATAAATCAAAATAATTTCTTTCACAAGAATGCTAATAGCCCACAATCTCGCAATTGTCATCTGACAAAAAATATTGTACGCATTATATAAGCTACAAATGGTGGCGCAGCTGGATTACATAACTGTGAATTCTGTACATTGTCCTGTATCAATAAACTATGGTTACAGACGCAGAGCGTTAATATATATTTACATGGTTATAACATTCGTAGTAATGGATACAATAAATACAGATTATGTACAATAAACGTAATCAGATGATTCCAATGTTGTAATAACTGTATAAAAAAATACTGGTTAGTTAAATGGGGTTTTATGATTTTTTGTATACATTCAAATGATTAGAGAAACAGACTTACGAAACTAATAACAAATTGGTATATAAATATCCATGCAATAGCAATATTCTTTATAAAATATACAATAGGAATTTTTTGCCACATATAAATAGAAAACTTCCTTCTATTGAATTCAAGTGATGATAATTACAGTTCCTTTGCGTCCTATGTGGTAATCAATGTACAAAACAGATGTTTTGGTATTTTTTCAAAATTAACATCATTTCAGTATCATATATAGAAATCTTTTAAAGGAATTTTGCAAGGGTTATCTAACAGATGTAATCCAACAGTCGGGCTGTTTTCCTTTGAATACTCGTCTATGAAATGTATATTGTACGGGGTATTGACAGTCATTGCCACACTTTAAGTGGACACACCTCAACTCTGCAGAAAAAATTGCCCTTTGAAAATGTTTTGGACTCCTTTTAAATAATTATTTCTTGCTTGAAACCTTGAAAATTCATAACAACTTACTTAACTACTGATATTTCGAAGCAAAATTTTTCAAGCACTAGAAGATTTATATATCTCCCCTAAAATCACGACAGTCACTTGCTCATACGCCTAGTGATTTACAATTCTGACTGAATCCAAGAAAACAGAACTAGGTAGATAGGTAATACTATCAATGACTTATAGATTGTTAAAGCCACATGTCCGCTAATAATCTTATAGACTGATGTCACTCTACACTATGAATGAAAAAAAAAGAAGTATAATACTGTAGAAGCGAGATTCATTCAAACTCCTTAACTCATAACGACTTTATTTCTATCTAGTACTCAACAAATTCCTCTTATTCAACCAACCTGCACTTGTTGTTGCGCTTCAGCTGTCCCGTTGGGAGTAAGCGGTCTCCTGGCACCATTGCTAGCACCCTGTTGAATGAGATTTGCTGGAGGAGCAGGATATACCCAAGGTCCCACACCGTAGTACTGAGGAACTCCCGCTGTTATCAGATACGGTTCCTGCTGAGGGTTGACGAGGTACGGAGGTTGGGGGAAGGCAGCGGCAGCCTGTTGCTGCTGTGCTAGGTACTGCTGTTGTTGCTGTTGCAGCAATTGCAACTGGGCGGCCCCGGGAGTGGTGGCTTGCGATTGTTGAGATCGGAAGAGTTGCTGTAAAAAAAATAGTTAGCTTAGAGTTAAATGGCGACATTTTCAATCATAATTCTATTCACCAGCATAGGTATATTCAATTCTATTCATTATTAATTTCAGTGGCTTATAATTAATCGTTTGGCTTGACACACACACACACACACATATAGCGCAACAGGCCCATAGACATAAGACTCGCTTGATATAGATATTCACCGTTTTTCGACATAAATATATTAACATACTGAGTTTATGGTTCACTTCACAGACAACTCCAATGGTGTCTGTTGTTTGATGTCAGATATAGTCAAATGTCCGTTGTGATATTTGCCAAGAATGTAGGTGTTTTCTGTCAGATATTTGACATTTTTAAAACTTGGAGTAGTTAGGCAATGTCAAAATTAGTTCAATTTGTTTTACGAGTATTTAACAACTCGTCTGAATTACAGAATCAATTTTCTTAAAATACAGACAATAGTGATTAGCACAATATTTTCGTTGATTAATGGTGTGATATTTATTGTTTTTTATGTTTCCTTTTCATATTGGTAATGATCGACGAAAGAAGATGATTTTTTTAATGTCAATGTCCACACTGAGTATATTCATCAAATTGCTTGTGAAGGCGACAAGGAAGGAGACTGAAAACGACGAAAATGACAAGACGAAGAAGGCGAAGAAGACGACGAAGAAAACGAAGAAGAAGAACAAGACGACGAAGGAGACGACGGGGAAAGACGAGGACGACGACGACGAAGCAAAATATCAAGCCATTTCAAGTCCTTTCGAAAACAATGAACGAACTTAATTTCCACCCCATTATTCACATTCTCTTCACAAATTTTAATATAGAAATTCGCTTTATTACCCCAGACAAAATAAACAAAACAATTCGATGTGCACTTTGTGCGTGTTTTGGGAAAACGATTATTTATATAGCCTCGAGGCCCATAGACTATTGCATAAACTTTTCATTAACTTCGGCATTTCCTTAATAATTAGATCATGTTTGCTTGGCATTTCTGAAATCCATACAAATTTTCGTTAGTAGCGGAAAGAAAGTTTTATGAGTTTCTATTTGAGGCACACAAAGGCTGCACAGACCAAAATATTATTGTTCTTTGTTAAGTTCCCAATATTACCAGTGTTGGTGAAAAATCCACTAATCATTATGATCAAGTCCTTCTTTTTTAATTTGATTAATGTTATTGTTTCTACCCCATTGATTGGACAAAATTACATGGTGGTTTATAATGCACTTAAGGCCAGATATGACAATCAAGGATTGTTTGCAACATTCCATTGGCTACAATTGAACAAACTAGAAAAATCAGTTCCTCAGACAGCTCTCAAGCTCTTAGACATTTAATGAATACTTTTCAATAGAATGTTTCTGTTCTGGAAAATCTAGGATATCCTACAAAGCAATGGGACTTCATTTTATTCCACATGTTATTCGACAGATTAGACTCTGCCACTGCCACACGATTTGAATTAGAGCATTCAACATTGGATGCAACAAATATTATGAAACATTGACTTCATTTTTTAATAAACAGTGCGTAGTATAAGATACAGTAGTATTTTTTAACTCGCAGAATACTTTTACCAAAAGGGTTGAATTTTCAAAAAATAAAATATCGAATACTTTCTCAAGTAATCAATCAAAAAATGTAAAATCAGCATTTGTGGTCAATTCAAATACTCAAAAGCGCAAATCTATAAAGGAATATGAAATCGGCACGCCTATCGATGCGCGGTAGCAGAAGAGCTCAGTATGCATTATAACTGAATGTACTATTTATACTACACTCTTTATTATCCGAATACTTTCTTTCGTTCAAAGATTTGCCAAGCTGTACTGAATAATTACATACTTTACATACATACATACATACATAGATACAAAGATACATGCATACATAGATATATACCTACATAGATACATAGATACATACATAGCTACATACATACATACATAGATACATACATACATAGATATATGCATACATGCATATATAGATACATACATACATACATAGATACATGCATACATACGTACATACGTATATACGTACGTACCTACGTACATACCTACGTACATACCTACGTACCTACCTACGTACATACCTACGTACACGTACATACATACTTACATACGTACATACGTACACGTACATACATACTTACATACGTACATACATACATACGTACATACGTACATACGTACATGCGTACATGCGTACATGCGTACATACGTACATACGTCCATACGTCCATACGTCATACGTCCATACGTACATACGTACATACGTATATACGTACACGTACATACGTATATACGTACATACGTACATACGTACATACATACATACGTACATACATACTTTATTAAGCTAATACAAAATGATCCCCAAATGCTATTTGATATATAGAAATGAGGTAGGTGAAGAGTGATTTTTTTTTGTCATCAAAGTGATATTTTTTCAAATGAAAAAAATTGTGTTCAATCCTTGGGTTCTGAGGAAAACTATCTTATTAATTTGTGATTCATTCAATTTAACAAAACTTGTGATTGGTTTTCATAACACCTCTTCAAAACGAGATAATTGCAACAGCACTGATTATGTTAACACCGAATGTATTCACGAAATGAATTATTTGTTAGGAAGTGAATTATTAAATTCTCTGGTACTCATAATATGGCGAAACAAGGATTTCTGTTATTGAACAAGAAAACTTATTGTTCTAAAAAAACTGTTAACCAAACGAAAATATAATAGTTTACAACATTATAAACTCTATTCGAAGCTACAGAATGTTTTTAGTCCTACATAGATCATCATCATACGAGAATATGAAGGGAATATGGTGAGGAAAATATAAAAAATTTATTGTGGAGTTTTTAGATCGAACAGTGTTTTCACGCAAAAATGTCTGATTGTGAGAACGCAATACCTGGATTAGTGGAATTAAATTACCTTATTCCACCTGTGGATAAATTTCCACTTTATATGGCTCAAATTAGCATGGTGATAGGTGTTTGCCTTGATAGTGCATTAATAAAGTTAATGTTATATATGTCAGAAAAAGTATGCCAAAAAAACAAAAGCAACAAAAAATATTACAGAAATAGTCCTGAGGTATACCTTCACTACTCTCAGCTTGGTGGTAGACACTGTGATTTTAACCCAAGTCGTCTAGGCCATTAATTTAAAGTAATAATTGTCTTTTCTCAATAATATGTAAGTATATGTTGAAATTTTGATCATTATTATTATTATTATCATCTTGATAAATCATCGTTTTGAAAAATTCTTGATGTTGCACTGTTCAATTATTGATACTTTCAGAAACCGTATCTGCATTTGACCATTTTTGAATAGAAATATTACAAACTGCGATTTCAACTTAATTAACGATTCACTGGTCGAATTTTTTGTTGATGTTTTATTCTGTATAGTCTATTGTTTTCAGAGCATAACTAACTACCCATTTAAAAACTGTGTTTTGAAAACTTCATCATCATCATCGACAATAAAATAATTGTCATTATTTCAATTCAATGCGCAGTTAGGCATTCTCTTTCACATGATTTATACAGGAACGATATCGCAAGCAAACAATAATCTTATTGTAGATAAAAAAAGCATAATTCACTTATAAAACTGTTCAAGAAAGCAATTTTCACGAAACCGTTAAGAGAACAATTCTTTGGTTTTTGTTCCAGTTACGCGATTGGCCAATAGGAAACGTCAACTCTGCCATCTATGCACAATTTAGGACTCGGGAGTCATTGACTCGACGAGGAAGCATTTCTTCGCGGCCATGATACCGTTACCGGTTGATGTTTATTCTACGACTACGGCGATTTTTTTTGTTTCGCCGTAAGGCGCTCGTCTGTCGTGTATTTCACGTCCATCGGACGCCAGAATGTGTGTCGACAGTGTGCCCGTAAATGGAAGACGATGTGCAACTTCGAATCGCGAGGCAAACTTTCAGAACTGCGACCAATGTTGCAATAAAGATAGATGCACGGTTTACACGATGAACTCGAGCTCCGGAAACGCGTAGAAATAGGAGATATCGGAGTTGTCAACTTGCATTGTCATGAATAAAAGTTATGCAGAATGTTGAAAGAGAGTTATCTACACCTGAGCGTCTAGTAGGTAAAGATTCTGAAACTCTTTCACAAAATTCCTCTGCAGAGAAATTAACACAATCGTTATACAGTATCGAAAAGTTTTCATATGGCGCATGGTGGTTTTATGAGAGCGTAAAGAAAACCATGCTATATGTTGAGAGAGAGCATTACAATTTCTCCTCTACTCGCTCGAGGAAGGGATATCGACGTGAGTTGTTATTCATCGGACGAGGTAACAGGAGAGGCGCGCAGTAGTGCTTTTCTCTTATTTATGTGATATTAATCATATCATTGCGTTCCTTGTGGCTCGCGTAGATTTCTGTCAATACCCCCTGAGGAAAAGTTTCCGATACTGTCTTTGATGATTATGTTGGTAGTTCTATTTGATATTATTTCATTTCAACAACACATTTATCTGTTCTTCACTTCTATCATTTTATCAATATATTAATTTTCATTTATTAACATCGCTGAATTTCTAATGTTTACGCTTTGAAGACATTTCTCTCTTCTGGAAATCAACTGAGCTGTGATTTATAGGGATTGTGTTGAGCTTCATTAATGGCATCTCTCTTCAAAAAGTACCACATAAATCAAAATAATTGAAAAAAATACGTACGAAGGCCCCTTTTAAAAAACTAGGAAGGATGATGCTTGAAAAAGTTTTGGTCTAATGATAAAAATGTACATCGCTTCAAAGGTGTTATCAGTAAAGTAAGAAGGTAACAATTACACCGAGCAAGATCTGATAAATAAGGCAGATGATCAATTACTTTGAACCCCAAATCAGGAAGTGTCTCCAAGGCATTGTGAGATTTGTGTGCAGGAGCGTTGCCTTGCAAAAACCAAACACCTTTGGATAGCACAGAGTATTTTTTTATTATTAGTTATCATTCCATCCAAGATCAACTCCAGCAAATTTTGACGATGAAAAAAATTTCTGTACATAGGAAAACGACAATTTTGTTTCTGGGTCGAATAGAAACGGAGCCAAGTTCCACCCATAATAACAATACCAGTGCCAATGAACGGAAAGGTAACAAAAGGCATTTATTGATATGATGTACCATATTTTTTTCATGAAATAGTACACATTGATTCAGTGTACGTTTTTCTTAATTTCAATGATCTTTTTCGTAGCAGCAAAGAAAACCTGTTCATAGGTCAAAAAATAGATCATCATTGATCACGATAAATTTGAATTCATTGTAACAATGAAAACATACATATTTCAGTGAATGGTCATTCATTGACTCGACGAAAAATGTATTGTGCCAATAAACGAAGAGGTATTCGTTGATATAATGTACCATATTTTTTAAAAATATATACATCAGTGCTCTGGGACCACGAATTATGTTCGTTGATATGATGAACAATTTCAAATTGTTTCAGTGTACCTCTTTCCTCGCCTCAATGAACTTTTTCATAGCAGCAACAAAACCTGTTCATAAATGTAAAAAACGATCATCTTTGATGTCAATAAACTTGAATTCATTGGATCAATGAATACCTTCGAAAGTCAGTGAATGTTTATTCATTACCACGATGAAAAATTTATTGTGCCAATGAACGGGTAGGTTATAAACGGCATTTATTGATATAAAGTACCACATTTTTTTCAGTGTACCGATCAATCGAACTACCAGGTTCTACCTGAATCGTATTGTTTTCTGAGAAGGAATAGAAAAACTGTTTTTTATGTTGTCAAAAGTTGTATAAAATTAATATTTTTTTTTCTTGAAATTTTTTAGTGAAACTAATTTGTAAATGCCAACGATATGATGGAATTATGAGCTGCGGAAAAGATTTTGTGTTTGGGCGCTACCAAAAGATTTCTAAATCTCGAGTTATATGTCAGTTCTGAAAGTTGATTCCTTGAATGGATAAGGATGTTTCCAAGCATCGTTTACTAGATAAAAAGCCATGCTTCTTTCTACTCTTACTTCTGATAAATAATTGATATTTCCAAATTGACAATAGAAGAGTTTTGAAAAAATTCCATCCATATTTTTGATGACACAGAAATTGACCTTTCACGCACCTATTACACAAATGGAAAATTTAACTACTATAAAGCAGTCCAGTTATTCACGGTCACATTGCCAAATATGTAAATTTACACAATTTATCAATTTTCACAATTTCGATTTTATAAAAACTTTTTATTACACATTTAAGTATGTTTTGTTTCGTGGCTGGAAATCTCACACTGACATCTTTAATAGTTTTTTTTTCCTCTTTCGCCGTTACTTCTAGTGACAATAAGTAGTTATCAGAAGCTTCTTTTACGGAGCTTCAGGCACTGGAGCTGTACCGTATTTGGTGCACCAGAGCTACTCTCAAATAGAACGCATTTATAAGATTATTTTGATGAACATATATAGCACATGCGTATAAATAGTATAACAAACATTTTAGACAGGTAAAAGTATCGAATTTCGGTATACTTAGTAAGGCTCGATGATAATCGTCATTGCTTACTGAAATTCATTAAATCTTGTTCTCGAAATAATTAATTTTTAACTCTTTTTCGTTATCAAAATCCATTTTGTATCGTATTTTATCTGATTCTAAAACATAAACATTAAACATACCGAAAAAGAGCTTGTTGCACTAAGTTCTTGGTAAGTTCATGAAGGGGGGCAGGTAAAGGAGTTGCAACGGGGCTTGAAGCTCAACTTAAGAAAACGGATCGGTGTCGGTGTTTCGTGTCCCTGAGTAGCTCCAGTGCTCCTCATGGACCGAAAAGAAAGCTGTAATTAATGGCTACCTAAACGTAATATTTCATTTTCATACAGAATTGGATTATGCTAATTAGGAAACGTCATAAAGATATTGATGACCTGCAAAAATAGACATCCTTGACTCGTTCCATATGAAAATTTAGGGTTGTGACCCACTCCCACTCGATAGATACATTTTATTTAACATTGGCCACGTGTATACAGTGCGCGAATTTTGTACTCTGACCGAGTTGACCTTAGCAAATTCAGACCAAGGGAATAAGTACTTGCCTATTTACACCACGTTTAATCAGCAAGGAGTTTGGTACTTATGTATTTGCTTGGTTTATTATCACTAGTAATAACCATTGATAATTATAGCAGATTCCGAGAGCTTGTTGCTTGGAAACAGGCCGAAGGCAGAGGTCTGTTTCCTAGTAGAAACAAGCTTGTGGAAGTTGTTATATTTATCAATGTTTGAGGGTTATTCGGATAGAAAATTTTTTGCTCACCGATACTTTTTAACATTATAATAGTCTATAAATGCTTGCCGTACAAATTTGTTATTGTAAACAGTATATTTTGATATATTTGATAAGGAAATTTCAATAATCTTCTCGTCAACAAATCATGACATCACTGACATTTTGACGTTATTGAATATTTGAAACTTCAAAATCGAAATAAATCAAAATATGTATAACCATAGCAACGTGCCTGAGAGTGAAAACAGACCGTATGTTCTGTTATCAGTATAATGTTGTTCTGATTGGTTGTATTCAATCACATGACCTCAGTTTAACTGATTTCATTGGATTTCCGCTTAAGCAAAACATTTTCATTTAGACAGTATTACCACTGACTTGTAAAAAGGTTTGCATTTCTACTAACCTATATTTTATGACATAAAAACATCAACGGTAACCGGAATTATGAATATAAGGACACTCTTAGTTCATTAGAACACATACGGCTTATACCAAGGATTCAAACCCAATTTTGCATCTTGCTGGGAAATCAGGGCCGGAGGTATTTACACCATCTTGGTCTGGTACGCGATCATTTTCTCGGTATCAAACTATTTAGTTGAAATAAAGTCATCTTTATCCTGATTTCCCAGCAAGATGCAAAATTCGGTTTGAATCCTTGGTATAAGCCGTATGTGTTCTAATGAACTAAGAGTCAGTTTACATTGGTACATTATATTAGCATGTCAGAGAGAGAACAAAAATTTATTTAAAAATAGTTTGAAACAAAAACAAATAAAATATGTTACTGAACGGGTAGTCCTAAGTTAATATAATAACTAGGTCAGGTATTTATCGTCAATACAACAGAAACAATTCTCAATAAATAATGATTTAATTTTCATTTTGTATGAATAGAATTTTGGCAACTTGTAATTATCTGGTAAAGGGTTATATAAATTGACATTCAATTAATTTTTTAGAGACTGATGGACTGTACTGAGTTGGTACAGAAAGATGCGAATTTCGTGTTTCATTATCATAGATATCCAAATGTCTAGTGAAGTCAGATTTCTTTTCATGTATTCCCACAAGAGTATAATAAATAAACAACGAAGGTGGAGAAAGTAAAAAGGCTCACAATGTTTCCTGTAATAAATATTTAATACTATTTCAATGAACTATATATGCAACAAGAATTTAATACTCTAATACAGAATGAGGTGAATTTCCCCATGAAAGTAGCCCATTGTTTATATGGGGGTGAAATAAAGCAAAGTATCTTACTCTTCAAAGCATCAAGATTCAAGAATTTTCCAAGTTGTTTGATGGAAAAAATATTCTTGAAATTTTTTCTATATTTTTTCCACGTGAGCTGAACACGACAAAGGACAAGACATAAAAAATTCGGTAAAAATTCTATTAGTCTATTTTTGTGAAAACCCGTGAGCAAAATCGTAACTGATTAGCATACTTTCTGGTGCTTCCTGTATAATCCGTCCTTTTCTTTGATCCAAAAATCACTTTGTTTGCAAGTCGCGCCGTTATGTGTATGTTAGCTGAGCACGAGGAAATGGCATACATCTTGCATAACTGTTGTCCCAGTGAACTTGTGAAGGGGCCATTATCGCCGGTCAAGTGGATAACAATTCGGTCAAACCGGTTTCTTTTTTCGTATGTAGCTGTTATTAGTTATGTAAAAAGAGCAGAAAGACTACCTCGAACGTAATTTGCTGCTAGACGTGCTTCTTTACATTCGATCCAGAAGCTATTCCTTCAATAAATCTTGCGACCAAGTCAAATAAATAATTGCTCTTCGTTTTCCTCACATTGCAGGATTATCGAAGAGAAGGGTATTTCGACAATCCAAAGTTATTCGTCCACATTTTCTTACCCTCCGGCAAATTCTTCAGACTGAACGTACGAAACCTTCGTAGTTCAATAAGACAAGCATACCAATATCCACTAAAAAAAATGAGCATTGAACGTTTTCAAATATGAAAAACTCAAAATGAAGCTGTGATATTTGTCGTAATGTTAAGCTGTTGCAATAGTTATGATACAGATTATCAATATTGGAACATTCAGTCATATTTCACGCTCGTCTTAATATTGTGATCAGTATTTATTTTATTCCACATTTATCTGCCACACGTAACTCAATGTAATAACCAACAAAGTAGATGTTTTATGTTAGGTGGTTTTCAATTCGAAATGTGTGTTGTTGGTACGATTATTGGTAGGTATAATTATACTATTTAGAAGCCAACTGCTTTGCCCAGTTTACAACAAATGGATGGAAAGGAAATTCTCCGTTACGGATCTGAAAAATTTCAATATTTCTACGGTATTCCTTGAAAATAAAAACATTTCCTACATATCCTACATATCCTCCATATCCGTAATGCATTCGCTATTTCATGTTGGCTATCATTAGTTATTCTAAATCTTTCTATTGAACTGAAGTATTTCGGAAAATCAGAATTCGTCATATCTAATTAGTAAAGTATTAATCAAACTCATATTGTCTCCTCTTTACTTTTCTTTCTGGTGGCCCCATTCAAAACTTTATTTTAGTTGCTAACAATGCATACCTATAAATACCAAATTTAACGAGTAATAATCATGTATGGTTGGTATATCTTCTTTTTTTTAATAACTTCGTATTAATTGGTCGCATTGTTATTACGCAAAAAGCGAAATATATTGTGAAAGAAATAATGACGCTCCAATCATTTTTAATAATGTACATTTCAATTGTTTGTTATCAAACTTTCTATACCAACCATGGGCATAAAAACTATTCTTGAACTTTGGAATGGCATGTCAAAAGAACTGCTACATACATATCGACAGGGCACATCATTTCTACAATACTTTGAACGATCATAAATGAGTTTAGCCAATCCTACATATCCTGTTCAAGAGGTTCAATCGATAATAAAATTGACCTTTCGACAATAGAATTGGCAGTATTTCAGAATTTTACTTTTATTCACGAAGTCACATTTGAAAATTAACATCATTCGTATCCAATTTTATGCTTATTGTACAAAACCAACAATGATCTGATTCAAATCACATTATCGATAGTAGATAGATTGCAGATAGATGTAATATGCTTCCGCCTAACGAGTACAAACAATCCTTTCAAACATTTGCTTCGATTCGTTATTGCACAACAAGAGCAGATCATTAGAATAATTACCTTTCTAAATCGCTGTTATCCTCCAATACCGTCTCTCTCTCTCTTCCTCTCTCTCTCTCTCTCTTCCTCTCTCCCTCTCTCTGCCTCTCTCTTCCTCTCTCTTTCTCTCTCTTCCTCTATCTCCCTCTCTCCCTCTGTCTCCCTCTCTCTCCCTCTCTCTCTCTCTCTCTCCCTCTCTCTCCCTCTCTCTTCCTCTCTCTCCCTCTCTCTCCATCCTCTCCTTCTCTCTCCCTCTCTCTCCCTCTCTCTCCCTCTCTCTCCCTCTCTCCCCCTCTCTGTCCCTCTCTGTCCCTCTCTCTCCCTCTCTCTCCCTCTCTCTCTCTCTCTCGACCCATCTTCCGCGTGTATTTCATGTTTTTATAATTTTTTACGCAAGTTCTCATTAGGAAAGGTTACTTGACAGGTTGAATTTTACAATTTCCAGTGCTTTGTCCGGAGCGATAATGTCAAGATTGCCAAACTGCTGTTGTTGAACACGTTCAGTTACTTCAGAATGGAGTTGCGTATAATTCTGAAGACGTTATCTTTAGTAAAAGAGCCATAACAACAAATTAACCCGCAATTCCATGAATTACAATTTCCATGTTCCTCATTGAGAAGTATCCAGTACTTGACGACTAAACGAGAAAATCAATATATTTTCAATCTAACTCTGGTTTGACACTCGAAGTATCTTTTTAAAAAATCAATTTTGCAACTGAAATCTAATAGACAAATACGTCTTTACAATAACAAGCTTAAAGTCTGACTGCCGCTAATTGCGGAGAAACCATACAATTCGGCCTTATCTCCCGGCATCCAGTTTCATCAATTCAGCATTTTCCGTGTCGATTGTTGATGTAATTCGTGACAAATCATTGACAAATCATTGAAACGTTATAATATAGTAAAGAGAAAATGAGTGCGTTAATCATCTTAGTCTTGAATGTCTCGTTTTTACGAAGAATTAAATTTAAAATCAAATAATTCTTTACTGCTACTGGAGAAACTCCTGCAAATGGATATTCTCGTTCAATCCCCACTCTCTACTCTCCACCCCAAGAAAATTTACTTATATTTGTCAACGGGTAATTATCATTTCAAACCTGAATATATAAGTACTTATCATGAACTTTCCAAACCAAGGAGTTACTTTTATATCTAGCACTTTTCTAGTTCGAAATTCAATTTAAAAACCTGATCTCGTTCGATGCGCCAATAAGGCCATATCTTATAAGGGTAGACAGGAAAAATATAGAAGAAACTCATAAAGTGAAGTGTTATCGAAAATATTTTCTTTCCAGTTTCCTCATCCTATTCGAGTAAATCCGAATATCGCTGAAATATATTTCTTGTAGTGTTCCCCTAAGCATAAAAGCTTTCAAGCCATCATAGTCGCAATTAAAAAATGTATTTTCTAGTTTTCTACACCGGCACCGTAAGGAGATATGTTTGTTTATAAAATTATAGGAAAACATTTGACACTCGAAGAGGTATGGGTTTTGTTTTCGAGAATGAGTAGAAAAGAAAAAAAAAAGAAAAATTAATTTTGGATGAATTACACTTTCCTCAAATAGCAACGATAGCAATAGATATTAGACAGAGGATAGCTTGTAAACATAAACGGAGGAAGTAACTGTTATCATCGGAAATATTTAGTCTTGTAAGTAGACATCCAAATATTAGAGGTCAAGCTGCCCCGATAAAATAATAATAATATGCATGGCTTCTGTATCTTTTTATTGTATTGTCCTTACTCTGTTTCATTTGTCTTGTTCTCTATTATTCCTCTCTCCTTCATTCCTTCTTTCTATTTTCTTGATGTCGCGTAGGTAGTGAGCCCGTTTGCTGAGCCAAGGTACGAAGGTTCGATTCGCCTTCATCGACCTCGAGCAGAGCATCACACGTTATAAAAGGTGAGGGCTGCACCATCCCTAGCTCAAACAAGTCTCTCGAGGACTTGTTGCCAGTCGACGGAAATAACAACAATAACATTTTTTTTTCCTTTCAAGTTTGTTTATATAAGACCACTGAGGATGTCTTGCCATGGCTCATACAGAAGGTCTGTTGGCCAGGTGTAAATAATAAAAATAAATATGTGACAGACACGGTCTGTACCGGAAACTACTATAGACCGGGAGATGATTGATTTTGGGATACGATTTTACTCAGTATGCCTTTTGGAGACAGTCTGATTGGAATAGTATCGAATAAACACAAATTTTTTTGGAAAATATTATTATTCAATATGAATAACCTATGACGACTCTTTGATTCATGCATGATTATCATGAGTTAGTCAAATGTATGGACCCGCCATTTCTTCTCAGTTAATATGAGAGATATCAAAAAAATGTTAAACATAAGTTGAAGAGTTTCATTCGATCTCTTTGATTGTTTCATTTATAACGACGGTCTCAAAAAAGCATAGCGACACCCATTATATCATTGCATAATCGGTTAGGAATAATCGTAAGGAATCCAACAATACCAAGTTTGATGCCGTTATCTCCAAAGACTACGTTGATACCTATCGCATGTTATTTAATTGCTCAATGAGTGTGAGAGAGAATTTATTAACCCGCCAGAAAAAGTTTCTCTCTCCCACTCATTGGGCTTATATGGATAAAATAATATAACACCAATCTCTATGAAAAAAAGTTGGATCCAATATTGTTTATGTGTATGGAAATCAAATCAACATAATGTTCATAGTGCAAATATTGTAATAATCTCGATTTGAATACTCAAAGTATTTTTCTGATATTTAGGTAGGTAACGTACCATTTGAGTCAACAAAACATGGGGCATTATTGCATTATTGATACTCAACAAACTGTATTAGTCACAATCGAAAAAAAAAAAACTATAGAAAAAGTTGTTTCATTCACAATCAAAGACAACACACATACTATTATGTCAATTAACATTTACACGTGGAATGTCATGACTATACCCGATCACATTGAAGGCATTCTCTTTCCCCCGTCAACATTTTTTTTAGGTTCAATATCTTTCGCAGCAATGAACTTGATTTCTTGCGGTATGCGTGTTGAATGTCATACGAGGTCATCGAACTCAGTCAATCGTCATCGAGCTACCAGTCGTTAAGACTGCTACATAATAATAATAATGTTTATTCACCAATTTAGAATTACAATGCAGTTCAGATCAACGGGTCGATGTACAATAAACAAAGGAGATACTTAAAAAAGTTCCGAAGAACTTATCTATGAGGAAATTTGTTTTGTTTATTCCTTACAAAATATAAACAGATATTAGATGGAATTGAAATATTGAAGAAAACAAAGCACAAACTTTGATTATTTTTTAGTGTTTTTCATAGGGTTTCGGGGTTAACTATGGCATGGATTGTTTGTCTTTCAAAAGAGAGTAGCCATTTTTAGATGCTTCTTGAAGGAAGGAAAAAATAAACGGTCTTTCAGCGGTTCCGGAATTTTGTTCATTAGCCGTGGTCTAATATATGCAAAATATCTTTGCCGGACTGCTTTTCTTGCTAGCGGTAAGTATATTTTTTGCGTTCTCCTCGTGCTGTAAGTGTGGTGTACCGTTTGTATATTTATTTTTCTTTGACTAATTAGAATTATAGTATTTTTTGCATACAACTGTCTGATGTCCAAGATGTCCGCGTATTTGAATAGTTGGTCAGATGAGTATGTTAGTGGTACTCTCATTATTAATTTCAGAATTCTTTTTGAAGGACTTCTAAAGGTAAAGGTGGTATTGTCGAAGTCCCCCCCAACCTATGATTCCGTAATGAAGTAGGGATTCAACGAGAGCATAATATAATATTTAGTTTTGGGACGGGGAGAAAAGTTCTTAACCGGTAGAATTTATAAATGAGAGCTCGAATTTTCTTCGAAAGTTCAGTAATGTGAATGTTCCATTTTAAGAAGCAATCGATGTGAATCAAAAGGTACTTGATACTGTTAGCAAAATATATATGTGCTTTCCATAAAAGTAACAATTTTGATAATCTCCAGTAATTCGAACTGTTAATGCCCTGTTGCCAGATAACAGTGAATGGGAGTAGATTCAAGTAAGTCGCAAAATGAGTCAAAAAACGAGAAGTAATAGTAGTTCTTCTAATTCTGTTACAATTGATGACAGCACAATAGATCATTTAATCAATAAATTGATACCAAAGCTGAATGTCAAAATTGAAAAACAAATCGATAAATTATGTAAAAGATTCGATAGCTTGGAAACCAAGATGGAAAGTGTGGTAACCCAACTATCTTCCGTGAAGTCCGCGGCCGAAGCTAATAAGACTAAAATCGAAGAAATTAGTAATAAACTTGAGGAATTGGAGCAGCATGGTAGGCAAAACTCACTTAGTCTGTCAGGAATCCAAGAAAATGATGAAGAGAATCTGTTATCAAAAGTTCTTGCATTGTTCAATGAAGGAATGAAAATAAAATGTTCTCATTGGGAAATTTTCAATGTATATAGAATTGGAAAAAAGAATGAATCCCATGCAACACCAAGAATTATCGTCGTTAGTTTCGGTTCGATATTGAAGAGAAACGAAATATACAGTGCTCGAAAATCCCTGAAACAATCAGGAATATACGTTAACGAAAATCTGACGAGTAAAGCATATAGCCTCCTGCGTATAGCCAGAGAAAAATATGGTCGTCAAGCCGTGTGGTCAAGTAACGGAAGAATTTTTGTAAAACATGGCAACTCTGTGAAAATAGTTAAAGAGGAGATCGATCTAAATGGAACGACTTAAATGGCAAAAACTCTAGGATAGTGATAAGCTGTTGTTTTTTACTTTTTTACTTCTTTACGTATAAATTGGCAGTCATTGAATATATTTTCAGGTAAAGGCGGGTTTATGCCAACCATCTGTAGGTATAGACACGTCTAGTTCATAAAAATAATGTTTTGTTTCATGTTTAGTGTATAGGAAATAATACTTAAAATTCAATGGTATAGTTTGCTCTTACAACAATTAACTTCATAACTCAAATATTGGTATACTCTTCTTTTCAGAATCAAGAATTTCACCAATTATGTAGTACTGTAATATATTATTGTGTTTTAGTTTTCCTATCATTGTGCTCGCTCATGAAGGCGTATAACTTGGTATGTCAACTTCCAGCCTTAGTATTTATTACCAAAATTGTAGAGGGTTGAACACGAAATGTGATGAATTTTATACAAGTACACTGAACGCAGATTTTGATGTTATAATTGCCGTCGAAACATGGTTACAAGAGGGGGTTGGTGATGGAGAGGTGGTAGACGGATTGTATAATATGGTAAGATCTGACAGGAATCTTGAGTTTACAAAAAAGTCTAAAGGTGGTGGAGTCCTGATAGCCATTAAAAAAAAGTATAAAATTTTGAATATGTTTAGACAAAACACTGATTTTGAATTAGTAATCGTAGAGGTAAAGGTGAATAACTACAAATATACATTTTGCGGTTTATATATTCCTTCTGGTAGTATATGTGACGTATATGAGTCAGTTTTTGAATTATTACAAAATAAAATTGTGAATGTTGATAAAGTTTACATTGTGGGAGATTTCAATATACGAGATATTAATGGAACAAATTACGATCCCAATAAGTCCAATAGTATTCTTGATAGCCTTAATGATTTCATTGATTTCAACAGCTTCAAGTTGTATAATGACGTAAAAAATTTCCAAGGTAGAACATTAGATTTAGTTGTTAGCTCAGAAAATAATTTGAACAAATGCAGGGTGACAAGGGACTGCCTTCCTTTTGTAAAAGAAGACGCATATCATCCTGCTTTTGACATCTCAATCACTTTAGATTGCTACCCAAAAATCAATAAATATGTCTCAAAACAGTCAAGGTACAATTATAAAAAATCAGATTTCCTCAAATTAAGTAATAGTATTAGGGATTCTGATTGGGAATGTGTCTTGTCTGAAAAAACTAATGTGAACATGGCTTTAGACAACTTTTACAAAAAATTGTATGAAATAATAGACGAGTGTGTACCCAAGAGCACAGTATTTACTAATTTCAAATGTTTTCCGTTTTGGTTCACAAACGAAATCAAGAGCATGATAAAAGAAAAGGATAAGTATAGGAAATTAAGATTCACATCTGACTTCTATAGAGATAAGTATGTCGAAATGAGAAAGACACTCAAAAAGTTGATTAGGCTAGAAGAAAAGAAATATATTAAAAAGGTAGAAACAGATTTAACAACGGATTTGAGAGGATTTTGGAATTTCATAGCGTATAAAGGAAAAAATAATTTTAATATTGGTACTTTCAATCACAACGGTAAAGATATTGATGATGGAGAAACCGCTAATGAGTTCGCAAATTTTTTTTCTTCAGTATACTCTGCAGCAAAAGTATCATATAATTTGAACTTTGAATGTGAAACCAGTGTTAATTGTAATGAAACTTTTGTATTGAAGGGCGTTTCAATCTCAGATTATAACAACGCAGTGAAAAAACTGAAACCTAAAAAAGCCTCAGGAGAAGATGGTATCCCACCATATTTGCTAAAAGGGTGTGGACAATGGTTAAGTGAGCCTTTACTTCACATTTATAATCTTATTCTTTCGTCTAGTACTTTTCCTTCGCACTGGAAAACTTCAATAGTTACACCAATATTCAAGTCAGGTGACAAAATGAACATTACCAACTATAGACCCATATCCATAATGTGCGCTCCAGCCAAGTTATTTGAACAAATAGTTTATTGCCATTTATATAACTATATTGAAAAGTATTTTGTATCCCAACAACATGGATTCATCGCAAATAAATCTATTAGTACAAACCTGTTCGTTTTTGGAAACGGCGTGTATCAAACTCTGGAAAGCAAATCCCAACTAGACACAGTTTATACTGACTTTTGTAAAGCGTTTGACAAAGTAGATCATGACGTATTGTTGTTGAAATTATATAGGTTTGGTCTGTCTGGTAACTTCCTCAAGATAATAGCAAGTTATTTGAAAAATAGGTACTTAAAAGTAAAACACAATGGAAATACATCCGGAAAATTCGAAGCTAATTCGGGTGTGCCCCAAGGCTCAAATCTAGGACCACTCCTTTTCTTAATTTTTATTAACGACCTTCCGTCTGTGCTAAAATCTTCAGAATGCCTATTATTTGCGGACGATTTAAAAATATTCAGACAAATACATACAGTACGTGATTGTATTATGCTCCAAAAAGATATCAATAGAGTTTATGAATGGAGTCTTATTAACAAGTTATACTTCAATGTCAAAAAATGTTTTACACTGACTATTACTAGAATAAAAGACCCCATTTTATTCGAATATATGATTGGAGATGAGGTCCTAATGCGCTGTAACGAGGTGAAAGATCTAGGTATTACCTATGATAGCAACTTTTCTTTTTCACACCACTTTATAAATATACGAAAATCGGCCAACCGGTTGCTGGGGTTCATAATTCGACAATCTACAAGCTTCACGAATATTAATTCCCTAAAAATTCTTTACTACAGTATAATTCGACCGAAATTAGAGTTTGGTACACAAATATGGTTTACTGAATACCACACGAAGTTGGGTCAAATGGAAAAAATACAAAACAAATTTCTGAGATTCATTTACTTCAAGAAATACAATAAACGAGCAGACTATAAAATTGTTCGAACACACCAATTGAGAAACGAATTTAAAATAGTATCTTTAGAAAATAGACGAACTCTCACAGTGTTAACTTTTTTGCATAAGCTGATCAACAACAAAATTAACTCGCCGGAAATTCTATCACTAGTAAGATTCAACGTACCCCCAAGACGAACTCGATCTTTTCCTATGTTCAATATTCCTCTCATGTTCACTACCAGACCTCCGATTGTGGCCATGTTGCGACTAGCAAATGAATTCAATTCATTAATGGAACTAGACTGGACAGTGTCGCAAAATATATTTCGCTCAGCAATTTTGCATCATCTCATACACATTTCTGTGTAATTCAACTCCAATATTATGTATGCAAGTTACAGTAGTTAGCATTTACCTAATACCTACCTTCTCAGAATTTACTTTTATTACATTATTAAATTGTGTTACATCTTTTATCCTTGTAATGAGACCTTCGCGGTCTGTTAGGATATATATATGAATAAATAAATAAATAAATAAATAAAAGAGTAATAGTTTCTTGGCTTATTGTAATGGAGAAGTTCGGCAAATTTTACTCGTACGATGTGAAAGGTAAGATCTTTGTTTTATTAAGGTGAGCAAATTCATTTTGTACCATCCGAAAATTTTGATGAGGTCGTTTTCAACTTTTTCTTTTACTTCTTCCCTTGAGTCTGCCTCATAAATAAGTGCGGTGTCGTCAGCAAAAGACAGAACTGTACCGCTAGATTGTATTTTTAGTAAATTATTGATGTATATAAGAAACAACGCTGGTCCGAATACGGTGCCCTGAGGTACTCCATATAGTACAGTTATCTATTCGCTACGGGTCTTGTTTTATTCAACTATTTGTTTTCTGTGTTCTAGGTAACTTTCAAGTAGGCTCAAAGTAACTCCGAGGATGCCAAGGCGCTCCAGTTTGTGTAGCAAAAGCTGATGGCTTACCGTATCAAAAGCCTTGGCAAGATCTACGAAAACCCCCACACACGGACGACTGTTGTTCAGTACCTGATATATTTTCAGGGACAACGGTATTGATATCGATTTAAGCTGCTAGGTTTTGTCCAACTTCTGAGAAGTATTTGGTGCTTGCAATTTGTTGCACTAATAACTTCCCCAGAGTCCGATTTTATCTTCTTCATATCGTTTGGTTTGTTTCGTTTTTTTTTTACCTGAGAATTCGTTGACGACGCTCCAGAGATGTTTTGAATTATTTGCGTTTTGTAGTATTCTGTCTGAGAAATACTGGAATTTGGATTTTTTTAAAACTTTGGTCACATGGTTTCGGTAATTTCTGTATGTACGTTTGGCGATATCAGATGGCTGAGAAGGTAAAGTTTATCCCTGTGTTTGATTGAATTAATTATTCCGGATGTTATCCACGGCTTTTCTTACGGATTTGTTTCATTTTATAGGTGTCGGTTGAATTTTTTTATATAGTTTTTCAGGGTACCTTGAAAATTAGACATTGCATTTTCAACATTGGTACAGTTGTAAACATCAACATCATTTTTTAACGATGTGGTGTAATGGTCGGTTATATTTGTCTTAATAATGCTTGGAAGAATATTTTCTGTGTTATCTTCTGTGATTTTTGCAAAAATGTGATCAATGCATGTACGACTATTTGTTGTAACGTGAGTGTAATTGTTAATCAGGGAAACAAAGCCTTTTTCATATAAGATATTCAGGTATTCTTCTGCATAGTTACTTAGTTCGTCTTTAATGTTAATATTCAAGTCTCCTATAATAAAGCAGTAGTAAAGTTCATTATAATCGATACCTCCTAGAAAAACTTCAAGATCATTATTGAATTCATTTATACATGTAGAAGGCGACCTGTGAGTTGCCAGTATGGCAATTTTTTGTTCTCCACCTTCATTTTAATGAAAATGCTGTGACTTTCACCAATCTTATGAAAATTTTTTGTGAAACTGATATGATTTTTAATGTATATTAGTAGGCCATCGGCTTTATTTATACTAAGATTGTTGTTATGAACCAGATTAAAATTTTGATATTGAGTTAGTATCTTTAATGTTCCAGGTTTTCGTTTAGACTATGCACTGGACATAATCTTGGACATCAAAAATACTGCATTGGAATTCATCAAAATGCCTGTGTATGGATATGGACATTAGTGTGAATACAGAAAACAAGTTTTTCTGTTCCATATAAGATCTAGCATATCCTTGAAGGAATCGAATTCAGGGGTATCAATAGTTGGTGCTTCGAAATCTCTAACAAATTGGTCCATAATTGAGAGTCTAAAATAAATACAATACAGTTGGGAATTTACTTTTCAAGTTTCGAGTTAAAACGAAATGTTGATTCTATTTATCACTATGTATCTGAAACAACATTTCACTGTATTATTTTTACACTTTTTTTAATAAAACTATAAAAGGTGTGCGACAGTTTCTCGAAATAAAAAAAAAATTATAATAAAATAATAAGTTCAATGCAATGAATGTCATACAGCGTGAGTAAGCCAGTTCCAGATGCAATTTCTTATTCATTTGTCAAAACGTCCATACGAAATAAGAAACCTCGTAACATTCGTAACAAGAATAAAAATTGTGAGAACCAAGGGAAACCGTGAAGGTTAATTCACAAACTTTTGACGGTTTTAAGACTTGATAAATTAATTATATATTATATTGTAGGTATATAAATTTCAATGTTTAGTTTCCCAAAAGTAGATATATAGGTAGGTACGGAATTTTCAAGAAATCTGTTGTCAAAAATGTGCATTTTGTACTCCAATTTCCGGGTTTTGATTTTGACGCCAGCTATGACATACTATAAGATTTGAGGATGAAAATAGCACTCAGGAATGAAAATGGGATCTAGGGATGGAAATGGGATCTAGGGATGGAAATGGGATCTAGGGATGGAAATAGGATCTAGGGATGAAAACGGTTACTGAGGATGAAAAATTGATTTCGGGAGGAAAAATGGGATTTGAGGATGGATATGGAATTTAGGGATGAAAATTGAATGTATAGGGGTGGAAATGGGATTTGGGGGTGAAATGGGTTTTAGGAATAAAATGGGATTTTGGGATAAAATGGGATTTTGGGATAAAAGGGGATTTTGGAATAAAATGGGATTTGGGTATAATATGAGATTAAGAATTAAATGGATTTAGGGATAAAATCAGATTTAGGCATGAAAATTGTATTTGGGGAAGAAAGATTGGATTTAGGAAAGAAAAACTTGACCCTGTAGTCGTACATAAAATTCAACTGAACTGTACGACTAGTACATGATACAGAAATAGTGTGGGGGAAGGTTGAAAGTAGTTGTCAAGGTATAAATAACAATGAGCTTTCTATGCTGCAGTTTCTTCGAAGTTATCATGTTAGTCGGATCCAATGTCGGATCAAGCAGGAAAAAATTATATTCAGCTGAACTGTAATTCTACAGAAGACGTCCAGGTTTTATGGTGTTAAGCAGTCACTGATAAAAATAGGTGGAAAAAAACAAAATATTTTCCGTAAAATAAAACAGAATATTTACTGAATTATCACCAAATCTAGTAATTTCACTGCAAAGACTTATTTTTATCATGTAATATTGTACTTTTCAGTTATTTATTATATTTTTCTAATTTCACCATGTTCGTAACTGAATAATCTTAAGTAATACTTTCACCATGCGAGTTTCAGTTCCACCGCGTTTTCTCTCTGAAATAATGTGAATGTACAGCAATTTGGTGAAATTCAGTAACCTATTCCTAAATAAACTCGCGACGTCTACGCCTGTGCGAGGGGGAACCGGGAAGAATGCAGACCGCTACCGATTATAACCTCAATTCGCAATTGCCGGTATTTCAATGGCTGTGGTCTGTTCATAGTGGGTGCGTAGATATTTTGTTTATAGTGGTTGGAAGAGTTGAATAACTTGAAAGGTAAGTTCATATTAATCATAGACAGTGGGTTTACCTGTAAAACCTGTAGTTTTAAGTGTATATAACCATCGACAAATATAATCGACATCAGTATTTGCATAGGCAATTTAGAGGAGCAGAATTTCCTTGTCTGTATGCCAGCTGCAAAGTGACATTCATCAGCTATATTACATTCAATCAGCACATTTTTAGGAACCATACAAAGGTTATTACAAAAACAGGGCTAATCACTAATTTAATTTGTGATATCTGCCAGCAAGGGCCCACCAATGATAGGAAAATCTTTCTGTCTCATGTTTTTGAATATTTATCAGATCATAATGCTATAGTCCATTCAAAAAGGAATGCAAGAGCACAACTTGTTCAAGACCAGACAACACATCCGTGTTCACATGAGTAGAAAACATTTTGTGGAGAAATCAAATACATGATCACCATATTCAAAACCTTAGTGGAAATCAGTCCCAATGTGCCCAAACAAAAAATCTTGCTTCTAATGATATTTCAAGTGAATGCTTTTCTAATTCTGCACTAACTGATGATGAAAATTATGATGTATTTAACTTTACAGTATTTAACTTTACAGGCTAAATATTTTCTTTGCGAAAAAAGTCTCAAGACTATAATTGACGGATTCATGGATATAGATACTCTCAAAAATGAAAATATATGAAAAAATTGAAGGAAATTTTCCAGAATTGGATATTTTGAGTTTTAATTCAAATTCACTTTTTTAAAAAAATTCATGATAGAAAAAATGGTATTTTACGTTCATTATATTCAAGAAAAAATATTACTTAGCGCGCTACGGTTTTGTCTGTCCCAAAAAAATCGATTTTTCAATTATGCCCAATAAAACTTAATTTTTTTATTATGTTCATATTCTAGAAACCCTGAAACAGCTGCTCAATGATTATTGTATTGAAAATCAATGCTTTCCTCAGTTTAATAGGGTTTCTTCAACAAAAAGTGTCTTTACCGATTTTTGGAGTGGAGCTGTGTTCCAAGAAAATATTTTTTTCCAAGGGAAAAATGCACTGAACCTAATTTTATATCAGGATGCTTTTGAGATTTGTAATCCTCTTGGGTCGGCAAGGACCAAGTATAAATTGATTGGTATATATTTCACTCTTGGAAACTTGGAACCTTGGAACAGAACCAAGGTTGAGAATATTCATTTGTTGGCACTATGCTTCAACAAAGATTTGAAAAACGTTGGATTTCATACAATATTAAGTCTCTTATTGAAAGATCTCAAAATCCTTTCATCAGAGACATGTGAATTGAATAAACAATGAGACATGTACAATTTTTTTTTTCAGATTCCACAACCAACTTGACATCAGAAAAACCTCACTGTTCTCATGAGAATCCACCAGCAGCCTCTGCACTCCCTAGCTGTCAGCATCTTGTGTTTATTGTCTACCCAAGTGATGTGTTTTTGTTTAATAAATGTTTGAGTTTAATTGGAATTTTCAATGGCAAAAACCTTACCATGTTCTATATGGCTTTTGGGTTTTCGGTCGTAAATCCATTTTTCTTGGGGTTTCCAAGAAAAGCCAAGAAAAACTGATACACGACCAAAAAAGACAAGAAAAATGGATACACGACCAAAAACCCAAAAGTCATATAGAACATTGAGCGAGGGTCGTGAAAGCCTTAATCATTAAAACATTACCATTTCCCATAGTAAAGTAACAGTTTAAAAGTGCATTGTATTATATACCTAGTATTAATGTTACCTAAAAATACAATGTAAAAATACACCTTAAAAAAGCAAAGTAAAATTATACACATGAAAAGTACTATAGAACTTTTCCAGAATAATGTAAAATCACTGTGTAAAAACACTAAATAGATACATGGAAATCGTCAAGTGAAAAAGCAGTATATTTATTGTATTATTATTCAGGTACTGGTACTGTAATGTCCTTTTACAGAATCGATGGTAAAATTCAGGTAAATAACGTAGGTCATAAAATAACCAACGTTATTTACCTGAATTTTACAAGTATGTTTGTTATAGTGTAGTTGCCGAGTAGAGCACAAACTTTTTACTACAGTGAAATATATATAGGAAAACACCTGGAGACTGAGAATATACTACAATTATTTCCCTCATCTGTCAAAATGTATTCAGTAATAAACCCGCTTCGTTCTTTTTGCGAATAAACTACATGGTGCTTCTTGACAGTTCGAAAATGGATGTTTGGAACATTTGGTGTGAATACAATTCAAGAAATAGAAGCTACCCAAAACACCAAAACTACGTCACTTCCACTCGACGCGCTTGGTAAGTATATAGCTCTTGATAATGATAACTTTGTTAGCGAAACGCGTGTCGAGTGAAAGTGACGTAGTTTTGGGTAGCTTCTATTTCTTGAACTTCTTGAGAGTTGCCTGAATGTATGCAACATATTTCACAAGTCTTGTGGCATATTGCCGAAAATAATTATGTTCATTAATTTAATAAAAATATAGTTATGTACGTTGGGCAATAAATGTTATTGATTAATTGACATAGTTGGGAAATAATCTGATCAAATATAACTCAATCGTCCTTTATCAAATCGAATAAATTTTGGAATTTCCACTCGAACATTTTTGTTTTAGAAAATTCATCTCGTTGAATTCGAATTTATTCCCTGATAAACGAAGTCTTGTTATTATCCCCGAATAATTCAACATTATACAAGATGGAAATTTATGCACTTTTCCACAAATGACAAAGCTTTGAAACTCACCGTGTTTCTTATCGATATAAACAAAAAAAATTCGAACTTAATTTGGGTAACTGTGATAAAAACTTTATAATGTCCGAAATGCTCCTAATTTCTACCAAAGCTTTTCTGAAACAACTGTTTTTATGCCTCCATGATAAAATAAACCACCAAACAATCCAATTGAAACTAATCGCGAAGAGAGCCCTCGAAGTATTAACAAATTAGCAAATGAAAGTGACCGGAAGAAGAATCTATTCACTCAACGAAGTAAATGTAAAACAATTACAAACCTTTCAAAGTGATTAGATCTTCCGAGTCGGATTACATTTTGAAGAGCAGAAAAAAGTCAAGAATGTTAGAGGATAACAAAACCGTAGTGGATTCTTAGAATATTTAATAAACGAAAGGAGGGAGCTTCAGAATATTAAATTGTAATCAAACAAATATCTTCTCTTTTCTTGGGAGTACAGTCTGTTGAAAAGTATCTGCTGCTATTTTCATGAAGAAATTTAGTAAAATTTCACAATAAGTATTCAAGTAATTCATTTAACACCTCGAGAAAGCATTTGCTGTACGAAGACAATTATAAATGGGAATGAACGAATGAAGCAGATATTTGAATGATAAGAAAAATACAGTGAGTTTCAAAAAGTGTGCACTATTTAGAAAACTTTTTATTACGTATTTGTCAGAAAAGTTTATTTTCCATAAAAGTTTGGTGATTCGTGAAAAACTTGTATTTGAGTTATCAGAAATCTGAATTTCCAAAGTGTACAAGGGAGAACATAAAATGGGAATTTTCATCAAGAGTAATCTACCCTTAGGTTTGATATTATCGAAGAAGTTCACTTAGAAACGTTGTTTGGAATCGAAAAAAATATTAAGATTTGGAATCGCAGCTACCTATGCAACAATTTTTTTTTAAAATTTGTATAGTTCTAGCTCCATAAAGGGTACTATAGTATCTCATATGCAACTTAGGAACCTTCCTCATATTCCTACAACGATATCTCAATGCGAAATTTGGTCCAATTCATTATTCGTACTAGAATATCAACGTTCGTTGAAAATTGTTTGAATTTTCACTAGTTTTTATATAACTATCAGTATGATAATTCCAAAAATTTGGATCAGGTAATTTGTGATGTATGAGGAAATAATGAGTGCACTCAGATAAGTAATACAAATAGGATTGGATTGAAATGAGTAGATTAGTAAGGTTTCAGCTCCTGAAGGAGATAACTTTGTTGGCGAAACGCGCTTTCAATTGAATTGTCGCAGTTTTGTTCGTTTCTTTTTCTTTCATTCAATATGATATTAATACACCAATTTGAGGTATGTGACTTTAATGGACGAAGATACCTATACACGTGAATAGTAGTATATCGGTAAATCAATACTTCCCTAGGAATAAACTTCCATTCGATCATTTAAACATATCGATACCATCGGAACATAGCAAAGTCTCAATTTCAACTGTACTGAATCTCGGAAACTTCGACGTATTATCTCAGATAATTATCAACAGGACTTTTCCTTCACGTCACCCGTACATATTATTGCAATGGAAGCTCGCAGATCTCAATTTGTTCGCGGAGTGGCCTTCCGCATCCATTATTCATACCTATCGCAGTTTCTTGGTCGTTTCCCGCCATTTTGACGATAAATTGCAGAAGACACCCCGCCGCAAGCATCAGACGCAACGAAATAATCCACGAAGACAAAGAAGCAGCAGACATGTAGCAAGAGAAGTCGTCGGGTCATCCTTTCGTGCAGATGCGATGGCAATGGCGTAGAGGGCTTCGACCTGCATTTCCTCTCTAATCTCATCAATACGACATAGGACTCGGCAAAAGTCGCTTACAATTTGGTCGATCTGTAATTTCAGTTTGAAACAAGATTTTCATACATTGGCCAACAGTCAATGCATGAAAATGGAAGGAGATCAAACTGGATACATACAATGCTAGTCAAAAGTCCCCTCCCCCCTTGTAACTTTTGAACGTTAATACATAGTAATGAAATTTGGAAGGTGGAAATAAACGGGTGTAGACTTCTGAACTAGTCGTAGTAGATGACGTAATAGTCATAGATGACGTAACACGGTCACTGTGACCAAAAATTTTAAATTTAAATGTATTTAATGGATCCATTAAATAAATTTTAAAATTATAGTTTCCTATTCAACTAATGAAGATTCTGAAGTACGTCTATGGTTTATTGTCAAAAAATGCGTCCTCGTCCTCTTATTATTTTCACTTTTTTTCAAAAATGTTTACACCTTGAATATTTAATGTAATTATAGCCAAACGATCTGATCGACCAACAATTAGTGATGACAAAAAAATTGACACGCCAAGTATCGTCTATCTATGAAGTCAGTCAAAAAACGGTATAAAGAGTGTTGGTGACCCCGACCGAAGACTAGAATAGTATGAAGATATAGGTTCTTAGTTTTCCAACAACAGAAACGAAAGTTACGTTGTCCAGAAACAGGAACAAAGTTTACTCATAATTTTTCAAAAGAGAACGGGAATATTGTCATTTTACTGATATTCCGGGACTTTTTGAAACAATGATTCAGAACTATAATAAAGCTGTTTCATTACACTACGGGAATAAGAAAGCGTCTATACCAATATGACACACAGTGAATTGTAAAAAGGGCTATGAAACGATTTGTATTTCAATGAATTTCAAAGTATTAAGAACGCTAATGGAAAGTATGCAGCGACCTCAGTCATTGGTTTGTTACACAAAATAACTCTTGTTTCCTTTGTCTGTGGGAGAGTACTGACAGAAGGACCGGAGAGTACTGACAGAAGGGCCGGAGAGTACTAACAGAAGGGCCGGAGAGTACTGACAGAAGGGCCGGAGAGTACTGACAGAAGGGCCAGAGAGCATCATTATGTGAAAACAGAATGGTCTATTCGAAACGAGTATTTATTCAATTCTTGCACTCGAATTTGAGTTTTTTCCTTGAAAACTATGGAACTATGAGTGACGAACAGGGGGAACGTTTCACCGAAATTTATCAAGAATTTTGGGATGAAAACATGAGAGGGGATTACTGTTGGTCCAATATAAGGGAAACTATAAAAACTATAAAAATACGAAATCATCAGTTTTTTTATCATTCATATCAAGTACCATATTTTCCATTTCAAGTAAATTAATTTCTAAAAAAATAACAATTTTCAACTGGGGTATAAAAACCTTATAAACTAGTGTAATTTTTTTTAAACAAGTAGGTTACCAAATGAATGTAAATGTAACAATGAAATTAATTCACTTTACAAATAGTTTTATCTATTCAATGAATAAAATTATCAATTCTCGATTAAATTTTCCTGGAGAATTTGGATAAAATTATTTCTGAATGTTTTCCAAAAATAATCCCGATATTTTTTTCGAAACCTGGTATTCTTTAGAATTCATTAGCGAACGAAACCCTCATACAAATACGTACTACGAAATGCTAATGATAAAGTTCCTGTTGAAGAAGCTTTCAGGACTGCTTCAATAAGAACTTGCCGGCCAAATCTGTAATGAGAAAAAGTAGTAATGAATCCTGCAATCGCCACGGGGTTCGAACCTAATCTGGGCTGTGTCGAGGAAAATTTCCAACTTTCCTCGCCTACAAACTCTTGATTAAACTCCCACCTAGCCCTACAGCGTTAATGAAGTTTCAGTTGCATTTTACTAGCTTACAGAGGGTTAGTTTTATTAGTTCAAAAAAAGGATTTGAAATGATTTGAATAATGTATGGATACTTTCTATTTTGAAAATTCAAATCATTTCAATCAAGATATTCAAATGATTTTACCATTTACTACTTTGAACGATATAAAAAAGGTTTATCAAGACGTTAATTACGAACAAATTACTTTGACTGATCCAAAAAAAATTGTTTTTAGTGCCACTTTCAGTTGAATGAGAAAGTTCAATTCACGTTGAAAATTATCAATAATTTATGATTGTGATTACGCGTATTCATCAAAACACTGTTCGAAGGCAGAAAGAAAACGTAGTATGGATGACTTCAAACCGGGAAGTTACAGATATTTTTGTATATGAGCGATCACACTTGGATAACCTAATTGAACCTCGACAAAATTCTATATTTGCGTAGGACTACGAGTCATGTAGATCAAAAACACATTTAGAAAGGTTTATTTTAATGAAACAAATTCCGCCTCGATTAAGGATAAATTATGGTACGAAAACCACACTCGATACAATAATTGACCAGACCTTATTTATTATTTTTAACCCGGAACTAAACAAATATTGACATAGTTTATTAATTTGTTGAGGTACATAAATACACGGAAGATGCGGAAACGGGATATAAATTCTATAAAGTACTCCGACCTGTTTACATTTCAATGATGACTGGAGATTTCTGTTAAAATTGTTTATTCGTTTCCAGCTAACAGTTCATGAACTAAATTTGAATATAAATTATATAATTTCACGTCTATTCAGACAAAAATTTAAAAACGTGCTGAAGTGTTCAATGACAAAGACTCAAACCCAGGACCTCTCGATTTCTATTCAGGTCTTGTCGATTACAAAGCAAAACATATATTAATTGCCATAGTCCAGAAGATCATATGTGAGATTATATTATGTAATATGATATTATATCATCGCATAATACGTTTTCCTTATGAACCCCGGCGCTGTCACTACGTTAGCTGCCACATCCTTAGTAATACAAGTTGGTGTGAAATGAATTTTATATTTTATAGGTCTATTCGGTATAGAACTCGTATCCATTGCCATAAACAGTAAAGTGTATGAACTCAAAGAAGCCACATTGTATTTAGGCTCTTGAGTTTTTGGTTGGTTACATATATTTTTTTCAAATAAATTAGGTCAAGTTGTTGTGTGATCATTTTACCATTGAAGTAATCAATATAGGAACAAAAACAAAAATGTATTCATTTTATTCTTATCGTTCTGGATAGACTTGGCGAGTTCAAAAGAGCTCATCATAAAAAAAATAAGAGTAAATTATCAAAACCATATGAAATCACCAAACACTGAAGCTGAATGACAAACATTGAAGCTGAATGGAATACATTTATGGTAAACTTTTAGTAAGTTCATTTGAAATTGGTAATTTATTGGTATTTCCCAGTTGTTCGATAAAAGCGTATCGTGAAGATGAAAATATGTTGGATACGTTTATAATAATTTAGTTAGAAATACGTGTTTTATTGTTGTCGAGAAGACGTTTTTCGTAAATCCGATGTAAACGTTCATAGTTAACACAAATAAATATATGGTCGTCATAAAAAAAAATTCTTGAACAGAATTGTGTTAATTTGGATGACCCCAATTTTGCCTACTGGCAACTCCTCAGCTTTTTTAGTACGTAATTCTTTCGAATTTGGATTCTTAAGCCTTTTGTTTCCATATTTTTTAATAATTGTGAAAATAAAAGCTTTCTAGGAGTCGTTAAATAAAGAATCTGTCTTTTCGCCTCTATATATCTATCTGAAGAATTTTGAATTGAAAAACGAACGTGTTTTCAGTATTGTAGATTTTAAGCAGTCACTCCGACGTATTCTAATTTCAATCTATGTAAGATTGAGATATAACCTTTGTGATTGAACGTTGAAAGTACACCCGTTATCAAAATCGCATCTTGTAACACAACGATAATTTGCAAGAGTTTTTAATTATTATTGCTATTAATGTGTCTGGTAAGCTCTAAAGTACAAGATTAGCGTATTTTGGGATCTGAAGTGGCTCCGAGAAAGTACGCATTCTTGAGCGATTTTAGAAAAAAAAACTCCACAACCGTTACAGAACTTGCCAATTCTGAAATCAAATTTGATAACAATACGAACATTCTCTCTCTTCAGATTGAAAAAATATTCTAAAACACTTGCTGTCTTACGCATTATGCGTGTATTTCATTCAATCACTTGCTAAAGAATATTATTCTAATATTGTTGTAGCAATAATAACGGTAGCCTCGACTGGCATCATAGTGACAAGATGTGAATTGATATGTCAAATTAATTTTTCGTTGGCTTTCCATTTGATTATATGTAAAATTTGTGGTTGTGTAGAAAGGAAGCACATCAGTCTGTTACTCGGTTAGAATGTTTGTTTTTATGTTCAGTTATTCTTTTTTGAAGATTCTACATGTTTGTCCAATGTTAAACAGGATAGGACCACAATATATCATAACATTGTTTTTTCTAGCAACTGTTTATTTCATTACTAAGATCTTCCATATACGTGAACTTTCAACTTTCGATAATCATGAAGAGAAGAAAGAACATCTTGAATTGAATCGTAAAATAGCTTGTTTTGAACAGCTTGTCTACGAAACAGTAATTATAACCATTGTAAACTACAGTTGAGAAAATATAGTTCTTTATTATTAAAATTTGGAACAATGAGAGGAATATTAACTATTCTAGGTATCATAAAAACTGCAACTTTAGTTTGATATGGGTGGATTGGGCTATTATGACTTGTGATATCTACTAAAAACCAACTAGACAAATGTTGGGACAGGTTGACGGGTGAGTTTATTATCAAATAACGAACACAGCACCTCTGAATACGCATTCAATAATTTTCTCTGCGAAATGCCTGCTTTTAACGGCGCACGATTTCAATTTCACCGTCAATAAAGTTCTAATTTTGATTTTGTCATATTATCTTGCCGTTATAACAAACGAATTTCAAGTTTTTCAATGCTCCACTAAATATCAATTTAGAAAATCATAATACCGCATACCTAAGCTCCGAATAATTTCACACGAATGAGTTTGCGAAATTTGGTTCTGTCAGAAGATAAAGTTGAGTTATGTTTCATTCTATTATTATGAATATCTCCTGCGTTCCAAAACTCACTAAATTAAGAGTAAGAGTTTGTCATAGTTTGGAATGGATTGTGCCATTGTCAATACAGAGATCATTACTTCTGAATGTCAAAAGTGATGTCTAGAACAAGTAACAAAATAAAATAATTTGAAACTATTCTGGGTTCCGCTAGATGTTCATTTCAACAGGGTTGGAAATACAGGGTGTTTCACAACTTCCCGAATATTTTTAACCGTAAATGCACTACTCACTAATGGGTCGATTGCTGTAAAAAAAATCAATAAAAGTCCAACAGAAAACGAGATAAAAGTGTGAAAGTTTGTAACAAACCACTGTACAAAAGTTTTCTCAATTGACCTGCAAGCAAGCTTGGACTCGATCCAATTTTGTAGCACTATCTCGAACGTTCCTCCTTCCTTCTGTTCCCAAAGACGCAGATTATAACAGTTATCTCGTTTTTTGTTGTACTTTTATCAAATATTTTTTACAGCAATCGACTCATTATTATGGCCTGTATAATAAACATAACAAAGTTTTCAGTACCACCACTATTACCATATCAACACGATAGTTTGCATTTTCAGTTTAGGAATGTATGCAACGTGTGTGCAATCTATTCGCGTTCGTCGGTGACTATCTGCCCGCACTTATTAGGAAAAGTCTCTTCACGCTCCAACGCAGCTACTTATGGTTGCAAGAAACCGAACAGATTTCACCGTGCTGATAGAAATTTCTAATTGTAATTACTTACTCCTTCATAATTCGTCGAATGGATGAAGATTAGACCACTGCCCCGATTGTTGACAGTTGTTCCGATACTTCTGCAACTCAAAATTAAATTCAATATAGAATGAACAAACTGTCTATTCCTTCAGTAGCGTGCCGCAACAGGTGCTACAATACATAAAATTATCTTTTCACTATAACTCTTGCTGTTGCAATGGTTCATATTTTTCAAATTCGTCTGATATTTTCATACCTTTTTTTCGAACGCAATCAAGTTATATGGAAAAATAAAGAAAATAATATGTATTTCTTGAGAAAATAATAAAAATGATGTAGCTTAAGTGGAAAATCTCAAGTATTCCACGTTGTACTGTGGAATACATATTGTTCTTCTTTTTACACGAAACTTGATTGCCGTCGAGGAAAGTGTTTCATGTATACTCTCCAAATTTAAAAAGGTACGAAAAAATCAGGTGAATTTGGGAGATCACCAAAGTAGCATTTCGCGCACTGTATACCAAAATAACTATTAAATGCAGATATTTTTGTACAGGATGGAAGCTCTTATGTATATATTGATTGAAAGTTTGATTTTGTGGAGGAAATCCAGTTCTTGACATGATTTTTTGGGTTTATGACCTTCCACAATCTGAAAATGAAAAAAATTTTTAATCCAAAGAAATCTGTACAAGTGTAGAAGGGTAAATTAATTAATTTGCCCGATAAGTTACTGCGTTCACAAGACTGCTGTCTTGAAAGAAATTAATTTTTGTCAGTAACGTACCCTACACTGAATTTGCCTATCTGAAAAAATGAGATCGAATTAACAAAGAATACTTCTCTTTTTTTGAAAACTGTTGACGTTTCGGAGGCTATATCTGCCTCCGTTATCAAAACTTCTTGGAAAGACGCTGAAGAAACTGAATTTGAATTGCGATTTTGGTAATAAGACCTTTCTTTGACAGAGTCAAATGAAATCTGTCATACATTCTTTTGATTGACATTTGGTATCTTGATACATAGGGTGTTCGGTATCAATCAATCACCATTCTATTAGTTCTTATTTCATCTCTGAGGAGGGGTAACCACACATACAAAACCAAAAAACGCTGGTGAATGTTCAAAAAATTGTGTTTACAACATACCTTGTTCGTGTGGTAAGAGTTATATAGTTGAAACATCAAGACCATTGATTGTGCTCCAGGAAGAACATAAAAGTTACATCAGAAATCGAAAAATAACGGGTTCGAAAATATCCGAACATATTCTAACATCTGATGGCGATCATATGATGGAATGGAATAATACCAAAATTTTATTGAGAGAATCAAATCAAGAAAAAAGAAAGTTGAAGGAAACTGCGTGCATTCTTTTATCGAACAACTGCTTCTCAACCAATTCCATCGAAATGGACCGCACCTGGTTACCCCTCCTCAGAGATGAAATAAGAACTAATAGAATGGTGATTGATTGATACCGAACACCCTATGTATCAAGATACCAAATGTCAATCAAAAGAATGTATGACAGATTTCATTTGACTCTGTCAAAGAAAGGTCTTATTACCAAAATCGCAATTCAAATTCAGTTTCTTCAGCGTCTTTCCAAGAAGTTTTGATAACGGAGGCAGATATAGCCTCCGAAACGTCAACAGTTTTCAAAAAAAGAGAAGTATTCTTTGTTAATTCGATCTCATTTTTTCAGATAGGCAAATTCAGTGTAGGGTACGTTACTGACAAAAATTAATTACTTTCAAGACAGCAGTCTTGTGAACGCAGTAACTTATCGGGCAAATTAATTAATTTACCCTTCTACACTTGTACAGATTTCTTTGGATTAAATTTTTTTTTTCATTTTCAGATTGTGGAAGGTCATAAACCCAAAAAATCATGTCAAGAACTCCTATGTATATTGAAATACAATACATGAAAAGAGTACGCGTGTTCGATTTTCACTCGCGTACACTATTTTTATTATGAATTTGAAAAAAAAATACACTTTTCAAATAGATTGTTTCAAATTTTGCAATTACGCAGGTAAATTTAAATAAAAAATATTGACAGCTTGACAACGGTAAATCTGAATAGAAATTATTCATTTGACAGCTTATCCGCATGCGTGCGGAAAGTTACTTTCCGCACCTGTGCGGAAAATATTTCGCATGCTTGTGGATATAAGCCTCTTTCCGTGGGACTATACAGTGCGATATACGTTACTTTCCTTTGTGGTCGTAGGAAAAGGTACACAGAAAAAAATGCTGGTTTACATTTAAGTATAACGATAATCTTGAAAAAATATTCTAAAAATAAATTGTAGTACTGAAAGAATTTGTTTTGAAAGAAGAAAATTCTAATATCATTTTGAAAAGAGAGATATTCTTGAGTGCCAAGATTACGATCAATTTCACTGGATATTTTTTACTCTTAATCCAACAAGAATACATGTCTGAAAATAAGAGAGGATATAATGTTTATTTGAGTATTAAATTGTATTCTTTTGAGGAAATGCAAAACGTTAAAATGTGTTATAATTAATCATACCTAGCTCTAAATTCAACATTGGGTCAAAATAAATTAATTTTATAAACAAGAATATTCATTCTCAATTGTAGAAACATCCTCTTGATCGAATAGTTTCAATAATTTTATTGAGAATTTCTATCATTATGGTTGAAATCAATGAAAACTTAGTTGGATACTAGACACAGCTTTACCCAAGACTTAGGGCTATTCCAACTTGAAGTATTTTATACTTACTTGGAGTCTTAACAATACAATTGTCGACTTAGTGGCGATGATCTCGTGTCTCGCGTCGATCGAAGTTCGCCGATTGTCTTGGCAGTACGCAACGGCCATGTTTATGAGCGAATCAACTAAGATTTGGTTGTGGTTTTGTTTTGTAACTATCATTTGTGTTTTTTATAACATTGAGGAATTCCTGCGACAATGGAAATAAGAAGAATTGATTCCGGTATTCAATGGTAAGTTAATCAATTAACATCTCTGTAATTGTGAGAAAGAATATGGCGTCCTGTTGAAACATGATTTACGCCAAATTTTGTCCATTGGATTCATAAATCATAATGGTATTTCATGGTTGTTCAATAGTTGTTCATATACTTATAGAAAGTATTTCTTATTTTCTTGGCAAATAAGAAAACTTTTATTGAGAGACAATTCTATTTTTATTTCAATTCGGCTTATTCTGAATTGGAGTTTTACTAGATTTTGAAATTATTCTTACTATAATATTGTCAAGTTTATTAGTTTTTTATTATGAGTAAAGAGAATGCACAGATATGAGAATAACGAATAACAAGTATTTTGAATTGAGTATAGTTCCGTATAGTTCTCTTTGCGGATATATGAATCTATCTTAGCTTACTTACAGTGTACATTTTTTTCTGTGTAATTTTTGAAATTTTGCACTACCTACCATTTCGAAACAAACCTAAAAAGTTCCATTTTATCAATTACATAAGTTTATAATGATCCCCAAAAATTATTTGAGACCAAAAAAAAGCAGCGATTTTTTAATCAATAAAAAAATTTTTGAGAAAAAATTGCGATTTTATATTTTTTCAAATAAATCTTTAAAATTTCGCCTAAATTTCGCCTAAAATTAAATTATTAACAAGTTTCTCAAACTAAATTTTTCGAAATTGCCGCGATATTGGTAGTCACGTGATGTATGTCAAAATCGATAATTAGGTTTTCCAATATGCAGAAACGATCCCCTATAAGGTATTTTTTGTAACTCTGATAATTTTTTTCCCCATATTCTGCAAACGTTATGACCCACACTGTATATATTATTTTATATTTCCATTAGTGTGAAATTCAGTTTCCGAGACGTGAAGGGTTGTGGAACGTAGATTTTAAGGGTATAATAAGATTTTTTGGTTTATATCCCTAACCACAACTGCAGAATCCACTAAAATCGAACAACAGAGCATAGGGGCTTGCCCTTGCAATATAAATGTTCGGCGATTACATTTTTTTGTTCGGCACACCATAACATAAGAGAACCTAATCAAACGGGCCGTTCAATTTGTCGTAGGTATTCAAATTTTTTTATGGATTTTTTCTTAGTCAGCTACACAAAATATGTCCAATCTTTTTGTCGGCGTTTACATAATGACGTCTATCATACTATTATTAATCATAAAATACCACGCCGAACGGTAACAAATGAAATTAGTAACGAAAATTGAATTTTAGGACTACAAAGGTCAATATCGAATTAATTTGTTCGGCATATATTTTTTATACTTCTATTTTATTTAATAAACGATATAAAGTCAATGCCGAACATTAATGTATCATACATTGATACACGCATCTACACCCTCAAAACAAAAGTACGCAGGGATGGTTTGCCCCTGATCCAACCAAAATGTTCGGCAATCTTGAGTTTTAGTCAATACTTAGCTGTATTAAGAAAATGCCGAAATTAAAAAAAAATTATCAACAAAACAATTCAACAACAATAAACAGTGCCATTGCGCGTCGTATCCATCCTACACGTTCGGCAATGCCAAACTTTATTTTCACTTACAGTAACTTGAGACATACGCCGAACGGTAAGTAATGATTCGGAACCCCTGGTTTTTTAATACAACTTCACCCATGCGGCCACAACCCTTTGGTCCATGATTAATATTCGGCGAGCTCATATCCGTGTGGTGGGAGGAGGAATATGGGAGGTTCTGATACTGCTGATTGTAAACAAATGAGACACAAAAAAAGTTGTGGGCTCCCGGTCTACTAGTCAGGCAATCAGGCAATCTTGCTAGGCATTTATTATATATAAAAAGCAGGTTTTGAACAATTTATGAAAAGTTATTTTGAGTATATAGTGAATATTAGTTGCATTAATCGTGCGTGAATGCAGAAAAATATCCTCCCTAAAAATACTACCAACAAAATCAATGAAGACCTGATATTGAAGTTAAAAAAAGGTATGGTTCCCAATAATAGTAATTGTTAAGTTACTTTTTGAGATAAACTAGGTATGTAGTCTTCAATTATGATATATTGTGTACTAATATGTCAGATGCTGATTATACATAATTTGGTAAATTTATTATGTGGACGTAGAAAAAATAGTCCCATTTGACCATTTTCAATATCTTTTCCCAAATACCTACATATAAAAAAAAATATTGAATACTTGCTCAATACTACTCAAGATGAAAAGAAATAGGTACCTACAATAAAATTAAAAATTGAGAGGATTTTTTTGTTGAAAACATCTATAGGAGACCCTTGTGACAGTAAAAACAACTGAAATAACCTAGAATAGGTATCATAGAATAGGTAAATAGGGTAATTTGTTAGAAAAAATAGAAAAAATTTCATGACTGAATTGAACACGAAATCAGTTTGAGTAAATAAGTTTTCATTAGAACCAAAACAATGAAAATAGCATAACAATTGAGGACTAAACATATAATCTAACGAGAAATAAATCAATGAATCAAGTGATATTGCAGATATAATTCAACTGTCATAGGGGGCAGTAGTTTTCTATTGGATACTTGCCGACGAAAATACCTCTGGTATAGGTTCATGCAGAATACTATAAATGCATTCAAATGCATACATTCTACAAGAGTTTGGTCAAAAACTGTGATAACGTATGATTTTCTATAAAAAAATATTGACTTCTGAACATTAGTATCTTTCTTATGTACATCATCTGTCTTGAGCACAGTACATTCGGCTGCCTTATGACCATCTTTATTACAATTGGAATTTCATTCTTTAGATGTTGCTGATGAAGATATCAGAGATTTTTCGAATTTCCGTTAATTTTCGTAAATAATTCTTTAGAATGTTGATTGATGATTTTCTTATTTCTCTTTATAGGTAGTTTTTTTATCAATCTAATTTTGAGGCACAAAAAATATTTTGCATTTCATTGATTATTTTATGTTTATTAATATTCTGAGTAAAGTCATAACTGTAATAAATGAGTAAAGTAGGTTTTCATTCAATTGATATCAATTCAATTACTACTATGAAGGTGAAAACTAACCACTCGATAATTTCGTCTGGGAAAGGAATGTTTTCATAACGAAGAATTGAAATACATTCATACAGACTGAATAAATATGATGTCAATGAGCGGAAAAACAATGGCGGGACTAGTCGCATAAAACGAATATCAAACGTTTCCATAGTCACGTCAAATATTATCATTCCTGGAATATGACATCCCAGACTGCCTAGAGACACATAATATCGATCTTTAGTATTCATCCGTTAGAGCAGTAAACAGAGTGTGACATGATCAAATAACTTCGTCTCTTTGATGTAATTTCAATCTGCAAATTAATAGAGAGTATGTTCGCCACAATTCAGACAATATAAAAAAATGAAAACGGAATTTGAATTATGTAAATAATGATTATACACTTGTGTAGGTGCTTGGACACAGGGGAACAGAATGCAATGAAAAATCGGGCCCAGGACCAGTGTTTGGAATAAGCAAAACCCGATGCGGAGACCAAATGAATGAGTATAAGAAAACAAAACACCAAATACATTAGAACTAAATCGAAGGCAGCACAGGTTCACAGGTATGGTGAAGCACCTAATCCAAACAGTAACGGCTGACCCCCTTAACCAAAACACAACCAAGATACGTTTAATTATCGGCTTAGGAAAATACATACACAGAATTAACAGAAAAACCGTGGAGTGCAGACTTCGTGATGACGAGGAGGAAAGAGCCTCTCACATCATCTCTGAATGCGACGCACTGTACAACAGAAGAAACAGAACTTTCGGATCTAGAAACAGGCATGAATTCGAAACAAGTAGTAAATACTAAACCTGGTGAAAGACACGGGCCTTTACAACTAGGAACCACTGCCAAAAAAAATTAAATAATACCACAGCAGGTCTCGGTATTGAAGAACACCCCAAGGGTTCGCTCGTCAGCCTTAAACCAACGAACCAAGAGATCTTGATTTCGAATTACGGTTGGTCCACAGTGTTTCATTTTCTTGTATGTATTGCCGCGCACTAAATTTATATAAAAGCAATAAAATCCAAGTGTCAACGTTTCGATAAAAAATAACTACCAATTTGCAGTTAGCGGACAAAAACCTTGCATGAATGAATACCACGTCTTATCTCGATCTGTCGAGCACGCGTGTATATCATTTATATCGTTGGATAACAAGATTCGTGAAGTAACATTGTGTTCCGCCCGAACCTCTAGTGACTTGAATTCTTCGAGTTGTTATCCATGACTTGGTGCTGAAAACAGAAATACCTATTTGTTTATGTGTGGTTCTTATGTTACATGAGTGAGTCACAGAAAACATTTGATTGACCGAATATACTAAAAATCGTTACCGACTTCAAAATAGGAGAGACATTGTAGGGGAGACTGGTATATCAGTTGTAAGAAACAATAAATTTTAATTTTTATATATACTAAGTATAATATATCTACAGCTTTCGGTGTTAGTTCATGCTAATCTATGACTCTTGAACAATAAGATTCCACATGTTTAACTTGGTTAAATACTATAAGCTTTTTCTGTATATCCTATATTCGTTACAACTGGTGGTGTCAATTGTAACATGGTCGATGTCAAATGTAACATGATCATTTTCAATGAGAATAATGTATCTTGAATGTGAACAACGGAGTTAAAACTAACAAGAAAAACTCATATAATTATCAGTTGTTATGAAATAATGGTACACCAATAGGTCGTCGTCAGAATTGCAGTTACGGCACACTTACAATGGACTTCTGTTTGTGCAGTTTAGATGTGCCCACTGCCCATTGCGCAGTGCCCACTGCAACCACTCATCCGTACTTACGAATATTCAAAAGGAATATTATCATGTGTCAATTGTATTGTTACAATCGACACCAGCCTTGGTGTTACAATAGTTATTTACGTAATCAGTTATGAAAAGACCGATATTGTTCTTTCAAAACGAAAAATTGTGCGCAAAAGTTACTTTTCCGCACGCTCGTAGGAAAATTACTTTACCTACGCCCACTGCAGAAAAAAGGCAAACACACACGACTCACAGCCTCAGTAAATAGCTCGTTACGCACGGTAACAAATCGCACAGTTTTCGTAAACAAAACGCACAGTTTGATAAAAATATATCTCGGAAACGGATCAATCGATTTGGGAGAAATTTTGTATGTAGATAGGGTTTTGCTTTTTAAGATCATCAATATAGGCGTCTTTCTTGGAAAAATAAGATTTAACTGATAATAATAATAATAATAATAATAACGATACTTTTTGGATCTCGAAAACGGCTTCAACGATTTGGATCAAATTTTGTATTTTGATAAGATATTGCAACAAGTTCATTTATATATGCCCTTTTCATGGAAATATGCGATTTCACTCATAATATTAATAATAATTATATGAATTTTTGAATCTCTGAAACGGCTCTAATGATTTGGATCAAATTTTGTAATCAGATGAAGTTTTTCGTTTTAAGTTCATCTTTATAGGCGTTTGTTTTAGAAAAAGGCGATTTTACAACTAAAAATAATATTAATAAGTTTTTGATCTCGGAAACTGCACACTATATAATGCCGTAGGAAAAGTATAGTAAGTAATGCGTGTTGTAAAGCAATTTCGCACTCGCCGCTACGCGGCTTCGTGTGTAATTTTTCCATTCGTGCGTAATATGCCTTTTACAACACTTGTTACGTAATATACTATTATTTACAACCATATATGTAATGCTGTCATTACTAACGTCATTATTAACTACTGAAGGTTGGGAAGTGCCACATTACACACCTCTACTTCCCGACCTCACTTCCCGCTCTCATTTCCTATTCTAGATGAATATTTTTCTGACATTTAATGACTTTATCTGACATTTATTTATATTGGTGACAATTGTATACCCCGTAGTCACGGTAACAATATATTTACTTGATTATTCTGAGAAAACCGCGTTCTTGGTAATTTGTCGTTAAATGTAATATTTTAGGTATGTTCAAAACGAAACAGATATTTATTTATTTTGATCGAAATATGATGGTTGTGGATAAAATAGTATACAAACCTCGGTAGGACGTTTCATTTCTGTCTCGAGATCATAGCTAACCTCACCGGAGTGAAACTGGCAAGACGTAAACGTCAGCAATATGAACGGCGCTATGTTTCGATAAAGTCGTGCTTGGTATTGCGGCAGCATATATATTTTCATTTTATCACGTTCATTTTCATCTGAGTAGGTGAAATATTTTCCTATGAATTTTCTAGGAAGATGAGAACCTATCTTATCTGCAAAGCACTATAATCAATAGCTAGGAAAGCATGTATATCTAGAACTAATGAGAGTGAATCATGAGATATAATGAAAAAAATGTTTCTTTATCTGTATATGATATTTTTGGAATTTTTTCACAAAAAATATTGAGAAATATAGTAATGAATATATTGAATGTGAATTTTGATTTTGTCGCATTCATTTGACCCCTTTCCTCCACTCTAGAAATGATAATAATGAAAAATATGTTTCTGACTTCGATTGCCATCTTGGTGAGGTTTATTTTGCAGAAAATGAAGAGGAATTATGTGTTCAATTCGTTGAATGTGAATGATGATTTTGTCGCATTCATTCGACCCCTTTCCTCCACTCTAGAAATAATAATAATAATGAAAAAATGTTTCTGACTTCGTTTACCATCTTGAACATTAAGAGAAATTATGTGTTGAATTCGCTGAATGTGAATGTTGATTTTTTCGCATTCATTTGACCCCTTTCTCCAATCTAGAAATAATAATAACGAAAAATATATTTCTGACGTCGACTGCCATCTTGCATTCGCATTCAACATATTCAACACTTCGTTTCTCAATATTTATCGTGAAAAAATCCACAAAAAATAATAGAGATTGGCAGAAACACTTTTTTCGTTATTTCTAGAGGGGTGGGGGAGTCAAATGAATGCGACACAATCAACATTCACATTATACGAATTCAACACATAATTTTTCTTCATTTTCTGTGAAATAAACCTCAGCAAGATGGCAATCTAAGTCAGAAACATATTTCTCATTATTATTTCTAGAGTGGAGGAAAACGGTCAAATGAATGCGACAAAACCAACATTCGCATTCAACGTATTCAGCACTTCATTTCTTAATATTTTTCGTGAGAAACATCCACAAAAAATAATAGAGCGAGTCAGAAACATTTTTTCCATTTTTTCTAGAGGGGTTGGAGAGTCAAATGAATGCGACAAAATCAATATTCACATTCAACGAATTCAACACATAATTCATCTTCATTTTCTGTAAAAAAAAAAACAGCAAGATAGCAATCGAAGTCAGAAACATATTTTTCATTATTATTATTTCTAGAGTGGAGGAAAGGGGTCAAATGAATGCGATAAAACCAAAACTCACATTCATATTTTCCTAGCTATTGATTATAGTGCTTTGAAGATAAGATAGGTTATCATCTCCCTAGAAAATTCATAGGAAAATATTTCACCAACACAGATGAAAATAAACGTGATAAAATGAAAATCCATATGCTGCCGCAATAACAAGCACGACTTTATCGAAACATAGCGCCGTTCATATTGCTGGCGATTACGTCTTGCCAGTTTCACTCCGGTGCTAACCTCGACGCTTTGCGTCTCGGTTAACTAACTAATCTCACGACAGGAATGAATGTCTTCCCACCTCGGTGTGTAATATACTATTGTAACAATCGACTGTTGTTAAATTTGATACCAGTTTCCCATACATAACGGCTTTGATGAAATGGAATAATATTATGAGATAGTGATTCTAAACAAGATTTGTAATCTTATACTCATTTGAAACGAAGCCATTTCACAGATACAAATCTAGTATATGATGACACTAATAAAACTTAAGAAATAACAGTTTCAGATGATCATTGAAGTGATATGTGCGACAAAAGCATTAATGGAGAAACGAACATAATCTTAGGTAGACACAACACCAGATAATAATTCAATTGATATTAACGTAAAAGGTAATGGTTCCATTACGGACCCTTGTGAAAATCCAGAATAATATTTTGTCATCTTTATTTGTCATATTAACATATCTGAGTGAAAGATGATGGAGATTAAAACAAGTAAAAACAAGAAATAATAAAAGAAATTGGTGAATGAGAGTGGCAATTGATGCAGCCATGAAAACAAAGGATGATGATGGAAACTGTGGTGGAAACAAAATATTAATAGAAACAAAAACGAAAATAATTATTACTAAAAACTGACTAATGGTGGTAAAACAACAATTAATGGCAATTGGGTTAAAATGAAAAAGAACGACAACAGACAATAACCAGAAAAAAAAACGACGGCAGAAACTACCCAGAAAAAAAACACAGCAGAAACTGCCCAAAATAAAAGAGCAATAAAGAAAGAAAACAAGTTGAAAATAAATGATAGAGTATTCTATCAATCAGGACGGGCTGAACTTTTTTGGCATTCACTTCTTACTCTCAATATGATAGGATTTTTTTTTACTGAAAAATGTATAACACCTTGAAGCGATTTCAGATGTGTTGCGATATTGTCTATTGATCCTTGTTCTACATATTTACAAATTCGAGTTAAATATGATCTCGGAAAATTTACGCGGTGTTTTTCACTGCATTCCTCCAAAACGTATTATTATCTCGCATAACATTTAAAAGAAATATACATCTTTGATCTATGTTTGCTTTTCAGAATCTTTCAAGAGATATTTGTACTCCGCTTTCGTACGCTTCGAATTTAGCACGAATATATTCTAAGAATTTCGGATATTGATTACGATACGTCAAAATTCTCGCTAATGGGCATTTGAAGAATACGTGTCTTGTTTTTGAACCGTTACATGGCTTATACAATATAAATATGGATGATATTCATCCGTAAAGTATTACGTACATATTCACATTTTCATACGTATAGATTCATACAATAAGACGGTTGCCCAATTCTCCACTGATCAATAAGTACTGAAGCATTGAAAAAATCTGTGACGTATCTGAAATCAGTGCAATAACGAATATCATTGGTTTTGTTCCAAACTAACAACAAACCAAAGACAATCCTACGTCGCCCACCCTAGGAAGTATTTTTTTATATCAATAAAGACAATACATATAATGTTTTGAATTCGCACTGAATCGCACGGATTCAAGCTCATAGCCAAAATAATCAATCATAACGGACTTCCCAATGCTATGTGTTCTCCCATTTCGCCATGATCTTGAAGGACTAGTTGTAGATTTGCAAGTTCAATCTCGGTTTAGCAAACGCGTGGACTTTGCGTGAGAGGTTGATAGGGCAAAGTTCCACGAACCAGCTTTATCTACCAAAGCAAAAACGGTGGAACTCATTCAAACGACGAATATCATACATGCAAAAAATATGTGCAATATATAAATAACTCAAATTTGCAAAGAAAATTAATCACAATAAAAATTTCTTCTGAAGAATTAATACAAGTGAAATAATAAGATAGTCAAATAAAATGAGCATCCTTTGATATGGAAAATAAAAACTCTAATATTATTTAAATGTTTCAAGAAGCCGGCCACTCACTAATTCCAATTTTTTTCATCTACAAGATCTCTCTCTAAATTGGAATCACAGTTCGCAGTTTCGTTTTTATTAGACCTAAACACACTTTTAAAATGCACTCCTAGTGACACAGTAGCAACATTTCTTACCAAACTACCTGTAGTATATAATAATAATAATAATAATAATAATAATAATAATAATAATAATAATAATAATAATAATAATAATAATAATAATAATAATAATAATAATAATAATAATAATAATCTGGGTAAATGATCCAGCGCGCCCTCCGGATGTGTCGGAGCTCAAGAGACAGGGCCTGACTGGAATATCCTTTTAGGAAAAAAATAATAATAATAATAATAAAAATTAAAAAGCAGCGATTGGAGCATTTCTTTCCAAGGCAGCAATCCGGGCAGCTGATGAACTTGGTCTCGTATTCGACACTGAACGGGCAAACCCAAACTCTGTCACCGAGTTGGAACCCGTTCAGCAAAAAGCTCACATCAAAGCTGCAGAGACTGAGGTCCTCCTGCAGCTGCACAAGGATAAGCCAATGCATGGGGTCTTCTTCAAGAACATTGAACACCTTGGCTTATCCAAAAACCGGACCTTTGCTTTCCTCAGGTCAAGTGAGCTGAAGTCGGAGACCGAGGGATTCATAATGGCTTGCCAGGATGGTGTCCCTGGTCCACCGTAGCCGCGTGATGGGTATAGAGATCCCCGACACTAGATGCAGAGCGTGTCGTGGGGCGCCTGAGACCCTTATGCATTTGCTTTCAGCATGTCCAGCATATGCGGTCTCAGCCTATATCCACAGGAATAACGCGGCTCTACGAGTGTTGTACTACCATCTACGACACTCGTACGATATGGACGAGACATCGGTGTTGCCTTATGCTCCGGGGGATATTGAGTCCGTTGTGGAGAATGAGAAGTGCCGAATATATTGAAACTACTCATTCCCCACTCTCAGGCAAATACAAGCCAATAAGCCTGATGTAGTCCTCCTCGACCATCAGAGTAAGACGATTTTCGTCATGGAGTTTTCGGCTCCTGGTGAAACGAACATCGTCCGAAAAGAGGAGGAGAAACGGACTAAATATCGAGACTTACACTTTGAACTCCGCAGGCTCTACCCAAACCATTCTGTTAAAATGGTGGTTCTGATTATAGGGGTCCTTGGTGGAATGATGGACACACTGCTCTCGAACTTAAAAATCATACCGGCTTGACGTAATATGGCAGAAATCTTAGCCGGACGAATGCAGAAGGCCGTCATCCTTGGTTCACTGCGTCTGGTCAGGGCACATGATTCTCGGACCCAATAATCGCTTACCCCACGGACGTGGGGAGTGGTTATCTGGGTAAATGTCACCAGGTCGCCCTCCGGATGTGTCGGAGCTCCGGAGACAGGGCCCGACTGGTATAATCCAACCGGATAAAAAATAATAATAATAATAATGATGTAGTCCTCTTCGACCATCAAAGTAAGACGATTTTCGTCAGAGTTTTCGGCTCCTGGCGAAACGAACATCGTCTGAAAAGAGGAGGAGAAACGGACTAAATATCGAGACTAACTCTTAGAACTCCGCAGGCTCTACCCAAACCATTCTGTTAAAATTGTGGTTCTGATTATAGGGGTCCTTGGAGGTATGATGGACACACTGCTCTCGAACTTGAAAATCATACTGGCTTGCCATAATATGGCAGAAATCTCAGCCGGACGAATGCAGAAGGCCATCATCCTTGGTTCACTCCGTCGGTTCAGGGCACATGATTCCCGGACCCAGTAGTTGCTCACCCCACAGACGTGGGGAGTGGCTATCTGGGTAAATGTCACCAGCGCGCCATCCGGTTGTGTCGGAGCTCCGGAGATAGGGCCCGACTGCTATAATCCAACCGGAAAAAATAATAATAATAATAACGTCAACTGAGCTGGAGATCGAGAGATTCATAATGGTTTGCCAGGATGGTGTCTTCAACACCCTGGTCTACCGTTGCCGCGTGATGGATACAGAGATTCCCGACACTAGATGCAGAGCGTGTCGTGGGGCGCCTGAGACCCTTATGCATTTGCTGTCAGCATGTCCACTCGTACGGTGTAGACGAGACACCGGTGTTGCCTTATGCTCCGGGGGATATTGAGTCTTTTGTGGAGAATGAGAAGTGCCGAATATATTAACTACTCATTCCCCACCCTCAGGCAAATACAAGCCAATAAACTTGATGTAGTCCTCCTCGACCATCAAAGTAACCGAAAAGAGGAGGAGAAACGGACTTAATATCGAGACTTAAGCTAAGTTTTCATGTACGCGAATTATTCGTTTTTCGTTCGAAATCAATCTGTCAAAAACCGTTCAAATATAATTCGTGGCGGCAAATTCTAACTGAGGGTACGAATTGTTCAAAGAAGTTGAAATAAACTTGTCCGAATTTTTTAGATGGAACAAAATAATAAATGTGGTTATGATTGGTTGTTTTAAGTGATGTTATCAAATTTTAAACTTTGATATGGATAGCAATTATAATAATATAAGAATAAGAAAAGCCTTCATAATATTTTATATTTCTTCTTCTTGTTCTTGACATATTGGTATTTTGAATTGAAGAAAAAAAGGAAAAGGGCTCCCAAGCGATTTTGGGTAAGACCTATTTTCAAACGACGTAAATTACAAGGCAATTATCACTGCTTGATTAACGAGCTGAGGAATGGCGATCCAGAAGAACATTTCAACTACTTCAGGATGTCACCAGTAGATTACGATAATTTACTCAAGAAAATGGATGGTAAATTAGATAGGATTGAGCTGACTAGAGAACCGATTTCACCGCCTGAAAGGTTAGCAATAACGTAAAGGTACGATATTTTCACCTTTATTCACATTATTACCATTTATTCATTTTGACACTATTTTAGATACTTAGCGTCTGGAGATAGTATGAAATCTATTGCTTTTGCTTTTCGTGTTGGGAAAACTACCGTATCTCACATTGAAAGAGACACATGTGAAGTTATTTGGAATTCTCTGAAAGAGGAGGTATTGAGCATACCAACTACTGAAGATTGGGAACATATAGCAAAAGGCTTTAATGATAATTGGAATCTTATTCACTGCACTGGTGCATTGGATGGAAAGCATGTAGTCATCACGGTAATGTAGAAGCAATTATGATAGTAGGGTAATGGTTATATGGAATTTTAAATTTTTGTAGGCCCCACCAAAATCAGGATCTGACTTTTACAATTACAAGGGAACACATAGTCTAGTAGTCATGGCCGTTTGTGACCATAATTATAAATTCACTCTGGTTGACATTGGAGCTAAAGGAAGACAAAGTGATGGAGCAATATTACGATTATCACAGATGGGAAAACAATTACTTACAGATACACTAGGATTTCCACATGATAAACCAATAGAGGATCATGGGGAGCCTATACCTTATTATTTCGTAGAAGATGAAGCGTTTCCCCTGTTGAAAAATTTAATGAGGCCCTATCCTGGTCGATTTTTGACTTTAAGTAAAAAAGTCTTTAATTACATGTAAGTAACACATTTGATTTTGGTTATCAATTATAATTTGATTGTTTATCTGTTACAGACTTAGTAGAGCACCCAGGTGTATTGAGAACGCTTTTGGCATTCTTTCTGCAAGATGGAGAATATTGAGAAGGCCAATAATAAATTGTTCCTTAGAAACAACTGAAAATATCATTAAAGCTACTGTTTGTTTACATAATTACTTAGTGTCTGCTAAAGGGACAAACTATTGCCCATACAATTTTATAGATCATGAAGATCAATATGGCAATATTGTTAAAGGTGATTGGCATGAAAATTATCCAGCAAATAATCTACTAACAATAACTCGAGTAGGAAGTAATAACAGAAGTAAAGTTGCTAGTGTAGTTAGGGAAGAACTTACAAATTACTTTATGTTTTCTGGAGCAGTTGCATTTCAGTGGAACAAGGTATAATGCTTGAAGAACTATACTACAGTTATTATATCACTAATTTGTTTGATAAAGATTATACTAAAACACCAAAATAAAGTTTCACACAATTATGTTCTGTGTATTTAACATACAAACTGTCTAGAAAATGCATTTTATTAATGAAAAAAATAACAATACTTTCGAATATTCAGTCTATCATGAAAAAAATAAATAACATTTTTCCTATTTTCATTGTATGATTTTCAGTGAATGATAAAATAAACAATTCTTCCTATATTCAATACTTTCATGAATGCTTATAGCCAGTGAAACTGCGACAGAATCAGTTTGTTGTTTTGATGTAAGAAGTAAACAAAGTAAGAGTCTACCATCTTAATGATGCTGCGTTCATATACACCACTCAGGAAACTTTTTATTTTATTTTATTCCTCATAAAAATTGTTGCATTTTGGGATATATTTGTATTTGAGTTATCAAAATTCTAAATTTCTAAACGGTGTACAGGGGAGAACAAAAAATAGAATTTGGATCGTCTAAACTACCGTAGTTGTGATTCTAAATTTGAATATTGTACAGCTTCTTTGAATAAACTTTTTTGATATCAAAAATAAGGGTAGTTTACACTTGATCAAAATTCAATTTTTTGTTTTCTCTCCTGTACACCGTTTGGAAATTTAGGTTTTTGAAAACTCAAATACAAATAATCCCACAATGCACTAATTTTAATGAAGAATACAATTTTTTGACAAATAGATAATAAAAAGTTCCCAAATGGTGCAAACTTTTTGAAACTCACTGTATATGAATACAGCATCAATGGGGTAGACTCTCATTTTGTTCACTTATTACATTGAAACCACAAAGTGACAAAAAACTAGCTTTGTACGAATATGTGCTAATTTTCTGTCGTTGCCTCCCGCTATTACTGATATTAATCTTTAAAACACATTCAACAGTTTTCTTATACAGTTTTAACTCCACTATTGCTTTTTTGTGTGGTATTCAAAATCTCTAATATTCTTTGGCAGATGGGATTGCTATATTCTTGGGGTTTTTGTGCTTCAGTTGATGGCTTCATAAGATCAGGTATTTTTTCCATACATTTCAGTATTGAATTACCAAGCGAATCAGTTTCATACTTTTTTTTATCAGGCTCCTGTACATTAACTTTTGCTATCTCTATCTCCTGATCGATATTTTTTCAAGTTTGTTGTGGTACTGGAATGGTAAATTACACTTAAACTATTTTTCATTTAACTAATTCACAAACTTACGTTCTTGGAGCCATTTAGAAAAGCCATCGTGCTGTAATATTTCCACTGCTCTCTTGATTTTTTTTATTGCTGCAGATCCTGATGGTACATAGGTTTCCGTTTCGTGTTTATATTTAACATATGTGTCACGCAGATTTCTCCATTTTTTTTTGGAGGAATGCCATTGTAAATGAGCCTTCAAATAAGTTGGATATTTCCAACCAAAAACTGTCCACTATTGCTTTACTACGTTCTTTAAGTGGTAACCGTGAATTCCATAGTGGAGGTCGAACCTCAACTGCACTTATGAGCATTTCTGGAAAACTTGGAACTTCGGAATTTACATAAATCTGTAAAAAAAATACTTAGATTATAGAATAATGATACTAACTACATAATACTACAGGCAGAAGAGCAAGGATTAGTGGAGCAAAGGAAATACATTCAAGATGTACTTATCCAGAATCAGTTATGATTATTTTACCTGACTATTGGCAGATATGTTAGGGCTGTTGATGGAAGTATTCAATAATTCTTGAGACTTGTGTGTCATCTTGAAGCATTTGGGTCTCATTCTCGTCCAGATATTCCCAATCCTCAACTATTTCGTAGGTATTCATTATTTTGAGCTTATAAACATTCGAAAAACTTGGTCGAATATCGAGTTTTTACTCTCTCCAGACTTTCCAGTCCAATCAAAAATATGGAAATATTGAAAATACAACCATAAAACCCAAACCAAACCACAAAACTAACATAACCTAATTCCAAATTCTTCTTCTATTTTTTGTTTTTTTGTACATTTTGACAAGAATGACATTAAATATTTTATTTTTGTGTGAACACATTTCGTCCAAATGAAAACCGCTCAAAATACCATTCGTACGAAAACAATAAGTTTTTCCAAACGTTTTTCAGTACGAAAAACAGAAATTTAGCTTTACTGTTTGAACTCCGCAGAATCTACCCAAACTATTCTGTTAAAATGGTGGTTTTGATTATACGGGTTCTTGGTATGATGGACACACTGCTCTCGAACTTAAAAATCATACCGGCTTGCCATAATATGGCAGAAATCTTAGCCGGACGAATGCAGAAGGCCGTCATCCTTGGTTCACTCCGTCTGCTCAGGGCACATGATTCTCGGACCCAGTAGCTGCTCACCCCACGGAAGTGGGGAATGTCTATCTGGGTAAATGTCACCAGCGTGCCCTCCGGATGTGTCGGAGTTCTGGAGACAGGGCCTGACTGGTATAATCCAACCGGATAAAATAATAATAATAATATATATTTACCACATAATACATAAAATTCCAGTTGAATGTTTAAAAAATATAAGTGAATAAACACTGAGAAAATCCACAAAGGCTAACCTGCGCGTGGATCACTAAGGTAATTCAGAATTATTTTTAAATGAGTAGTAAATTTATAATATATTGATAAAAACATTGGAGAGTAATGGAATAAGTTAATAATTAAATATATACAAAAATCGTCACGATAGTAACACAATCACATACATATTAAAATATTAAATGAGGAAATAATGAAGATCTCGATACCTATAATAATGATTGAAACACATTCTCACACATATTCGATATGCCAACCGAATGGAACTGACATGAGAGTCATGATAATAACAACAATAATAATGATAATTGGAACACAATAACATATATACATATATATATATATATATATATATATATATATATATAGGGTGTTGTGCAATAAGTGTCCGATTCCCCAGTTATTTATAAGGTAAAAAGTTCATATAAACATCCGCAAGGCCTTCAGTTTTGAGATAGAGGGTGTTGAAAATTTATTTTTATTTTGGTTTTTCGTGAATAAATTTTGGAATAATGTCGATATTTGAACAAAAATTGGTATTTGGGGACTTATCAATATGAGAAATTCAAATTTGTTCTCTGTTTGGCACTTTATTGTAGGGGGCGCCACCTAGAGGTCTTTGTCTCTTTTGGGGAGTCACAACTTTTTCGTGCATGTATGTATCGTATCACATTTTCTAGAAAAAACACATATTCCACTATTAATTTTACGTGAAAAAGGAATACTTGTCAGAAGTCGCTACAAGCAGCCGTTATCGAGATATTTTAATTTAAATTAACCGATGTATCCAATCGCCTTCTCATTGATTCGCGAACTCTTTGAAAATTAAGTAGGCTAGTAAGTTTATTCTGTTTTTTTGTGTTGTCATTTCAAAAATTATATCTTGACGCATAGTTAAATAGTTTTATTTGTTACTAGTGTGATTTTATTGAAAATGGTAAACTTCACCAATGCAGAGTATGCTGACATATGATCATCTGCTACATTGACAGGCCCAACAACTGTTTAGTTATACTGACCAACCTAAGGTTCCATATATATATATGTATATATATATATAAATATATATATATATATTGTTATGAAAAGATAGAATGAATTTTATGGAAAATGATAAGCTCCAAAATACCCAATACTTTGCCTGTTTTATTTCTATGGTTATATTGAATTTTAATCCTATTAGTTCATCCTGAATAATAGAAACACTATTGTCTCAGATCAAAATTTCACATTTAACGTCCTGTATATCATCTGGGTAGTAAGAATGATAGTTTCATGAAAAATATAAAATTAATAACTGTGAGAGAATAAAAACCCCAATCAGCATGAAAACTGAAATGAGTAACTTTGAAATATGTAGAAAATGTTGGAAGTAAGAAGTGTACATAAAAACAGTGCGGAAGTTAAATAATACAATAAAAAGACCAGTGACGCGAAATAAAACATGTGATTGGTGGAGAAAAGGAAAAAAAATGGAAATGAGGTTGCCCAGGAGAAAAAAAAACGAGAGAGGAGTAACAAAGTTTTAGAACAAGTAACTTGTGAAAATTTGTAACGAACTGAAAGAAGAAAGATAATTGGAAATAAGATGAACCCCAAATCTACAGACAAATCAACGAAAGCCATCAATTGAACACAAAATAACAGGAGCAGAATTCAAATAAGTAAGCTGAGACGAAAAAATAAAAATAACGTACCTGACGACCACAAATATTCCTGAAAGATAAACCGAGACCACTGAAAACTGGTAAAATAAAGGTATTTATAACCATCACTTTTCCTCTGGTACCATTTTTGGAGCCAAGCAGCGCAGCAGTTTGCAGATAAACAGACACAAACAATTCTAACCATGCGGAACTGTTTTAAATTCGATTTATTTTGGAAACATTATTTAGAGTATAATAGGTCATAGATTTGTTAGGAGATTATTTCATGTTTTTTTTTTAATGAGAACTATAAATTTCAGTTTTTGACAAGTTTTTATTTGAACAATAAATTACAAAATTAAATTATTAATATCTATTAATCTATTTTGGCTATCATTTTTGTAAATTTTTCAATATTGCATATTATTTCACTCATATACAGGGCAGTTCACGTTCCTGAATCCTACTGAGAGCAGGAGTTTTTTTTCTTGTTTCACCGGCTCAGCTGAAAAAGGAAGGAGATATAAGTAAGGAAAGCTAAAACAGGTAAAATAAAGGTTTGAGCTAGGGCATTTAAAAAAAAAAGTTATTTATATAAAAGTTCATTCTATATTTTCTACTTAATAAATTAAATTTACATTTCAATTCAAATACTCAAACAACACAACACAAACACAATATAAAATAAAAACTTATAAAATCACAACAATATATACAGTACACATATATATATCTACAGTATCGGAAACTTTTTATCTGGGGTATAGACAGAAATTTACGCGAGCAACAAGGAACGCAATGATATGATAATACCACATAAATAAGAAAGACGCACTATTGTGTGACTCTTCTGTTACCCCACCCGACGCATTAACGGACCACGTGGCAATGCACACCAGCTCACGTCGATATCCCTTCTTCGAGCAATTAGAGGAGAAATTGTAATGATCTCTCAACATAGAGCAAGCTATTCTTCACGCTCTCATGAAACAACCATACCCAAAATGAAAACCTTCCGATGCTGTATATTAAATGCTAGATTATACACAAGTAGATAAGACGTTATTGAATAAGATTATCGTTTCATTATCCCACATTGGACGCCGACTTTAAATTCCCACCCATATTAGTCGAGAAATTGAACAAAACACTGCATGAGCAGTATGTGCGTCTTCATGTGCAAATCACAACAATATAGCAAATAACGACTGTCCATGTTTAATGATAATCTTTTGTTTGGTCTGGCTGCTAAACAAACTGGTTCCCTTCCCGTTAAAAAAAGTTTCATTCTTTCGATCTGAAATGCTACTGAACACAAAATAATATTTCATTAAATTAAACTTAGATATGCAAATTACATTTTCTTAAGACCAAAATTATACACGGTACACCATCAATACTTAACAGTATTATCGTCGAAATTATGATATTTGGATATCAAGAACGTTCCATGACCATAGTAGAACATCAAACTGTTTCTTCCTATAGTTGATCCAGATGACACCAATGACATAAATGACACCATAAACATTTTGAGCTGCGGTCACATTCTTAACATGATTTTTATGGTCGCTTGTTTCGCAGAACATAGTAGACAGTTAACCCAAAAGCCGGCAAAGCTGAGTTTCTGCTCAATTACCTGCTTATATAAAATGTATATAAGCAGATAATTGCCGCGAACCAAGCGGCAGTAAAAAATGTATATAACGGAGTCTAGTCGTACTATGTCATTGGATGACACTGCATGATATTGATTTCAGAGATATACAAGCTAGAAATTTTCTTTCAACCGAGAATCATTGAACAGAAAATATAACAATTGCAAAATTCAGTAGCTTGTGAACGACACTGTAGGTCAATACTTCAAACTTATATGCCAGCAACTCCACTCTCATGAATATCTTACATAGAAACAACTTCGCGATTCTCTTGAAGGGATTTGACTACTCAACATTCGTTATGCTTGACTAACTCCTTACTCTGTCTCTTAGAGAGCGGCCGGCAGTTTCCAGCGAACGTCATCCGTATAAATATTAGGGTCGGTTCAAGAGGCTTCGAGCGTTAATTAAATATCCCAATTAGGAAATTTCCTACGTAATGGGACATACTCATCCATCTTTCCCGCTATATATGTTTGATGATAATTTTCTAGATTGGGACCTTGAGAAGAATTAATAAGACTGGGATTATTGAAGATCTATTGAATGCCGATGAGCATTAGTTTCTCCATAAGCAAATCAGATTAATGTGGAAACACTGTTGACGATCGTCGCGTGAAGGAAGTCGTAGAATATGAAGTGGAAAGAAGAACGTTTGCATTGTAAACAAATAGATCCAAGTTAGAAACAGGAGTTGGAATGGGGATTATAGGATCGAACCTTGGGAGCGACACTTACTTTCATTCATGATAAAACTATAGCAATAGAGTCTTGTACTAAAGCGTGCCCAGAATAAACCGCAATAAGTATCCAGGAAACCACGCTGCGTTAAAAGCTCTGAAGTTTCAAACTATAAGGGGCTGTAAACAAACCTTGAAGCAACTGGCAAATCAAACCTTATGTGGGGGGTTTTAGGGCACTATGGAAAAGAGTGCAGAAGCTAGCAGGTGTCCAAGCGGTTCAAGTCTCAGACGCTCGCATTCTCAGGGTCTGTCTGGTGTTCTGCAACCTGAACTAGCCCCAATTCCAAAGACTAGACGTGATGCAGGACAGTGTAATTCATTTCATCAGCAAGAGTAATAGGTAAATTCGTTGAGATGCACTACGAGAGCTTGCGGGCATCGACTCCATCCTGACATACATAAAATATTTGTCAAACATTTTTTACAAATACTTCCTCCAAGATACCTCGTCAGGCTTAGGGTGTGATAATGTCCCCAGCTGAACCTTTTCCAGTAACAAAGGAAAGAACAGGTCCCATAGAACACCTAGCTCGTAATCTATAACGCCCAGTACATGAACCCGGTTATGTGCTTATTTTGATTCATCCAGTTATTTACATGAAATTAGAGGTGAACCCACGCACAAGCTTCGCAGAAATTGTGACCCTCCCAAATACCTCCACTGTTTCATTGAAGACCAACGTATTCGGCGCCCATATGCGCAGGTTATAACCAGCGCCCTCTTGCGGGTGCCCTTGGTACTTCAAAGAATGTGTGCGCTGTGTCAAAGCTGGTAACGGCCGAGACGTCCGTCAGTAGCAAACCTATCATCCTCCTCCCCACCGGCAAAAACTGTGAAGAGTAGGAGTATTGCCTTGTATGACTTCAATAAGGACTTTTTTGCATTTTGACTGATAATGTGATATTTGACTAAATTCAAAATCGTTTAATAAAGAGGCATTTTACTGTATAGTAATGTCACAGTTTGATAGAAAATTGTTTATTTGATATTAGAAATAAACAAAACTGCGTCAGGTTACTAGGTTACAGAAAATCTAGACAGGTACCTACTATGAATTTTCTTAAATTTATAACATTTTAATGCTTTTATATCTATGATTGTTTATAATTACTAACACAAAATGCGAAAAAATAGTATAAACAAACCCTGAAAAAAAAAACAGTTTCACTAAATTTGTATATAGCTTATAGGGCATAATGTTAATCGTTTCAGATATAGAATGAAATTTACGATGATTTCTTCTTTCATGACCTTCGACATTATAGAGCAGGACAATAGGGCTGCTATGGCTATGAACGGTACTTTTCCATGATATTTGTTATACTTTCACTATTTTCTATACGACGGATATTCTCCCCAAAAAGAATTAAATGAAGACAAAAAACTATCCCTTATAAAGATTGAGAAAAATAGTAAAACCCGATACTGACGACAATACTGATACGGGACACCGAAGTAGAAATCGAAACTTCCTAATTCTTGGAAACATACTCGGATAACTCCAATTCAGAAAATTAATGTTCCTCAAGATATCTCAGATTTGAGACCAATTAGTATTTTGGCGAGTTCATCAAAACTATTAGAGAAAATTCTGGCAGAACAATTTAGCCAATTTATTAAATATAATCATATCTTGCCCCAAATTCAATAAGGTTTTCGTGCAGGACACAGTTCTACTAATGCGCTTCTTCACGTTATGATCTGATCAAATAGTATTTCTACTAAGAAAGTTTTGGGGTAGTTTTGATTACTTTCATTCATAATGTTTTTTGAGGTGCTGGATCTGAATCTGATGTTTGCTAACAAATTTTCGTGACGGAACATTGAAAAAAATGCAAAAAAACAAAAAATCTCTTTTTTTCTGCGGTTTATCGCTTATAAGTTGAAAACTAAAAAATTTTTGTTGATAATCTTTCTTCTAGGAATGAAAGAGCATAACATTTTCTACAAATTTTACTATACATGTTTCTACGACGAACCGTTCGGGCTCAAAGACTATTTGTAAATTGGCATATTTCAGCTGACTGGGGAAAATCCCACTTTTTTACTACAAAACTCTGATTGATTATTAAAGTCAATTGGTGAATTCCACCCAGTTATCTGCGCATACCGTATTTAGATCATATAATAAAGGTACAGGTCACTTATTCAAAAATTACATACAAGTTATTCAATGGGGTCCGAAATCATACAAAACTTATCAAATATTATACGATCTAGTTACCCCACCGCGTACTTTAGTCGAATATAGAAACCTAAGAGGGACCAACTGGGAAAAATACTCAGCGTCACTCAGTGAGTCTCTCGAGAGGCCCGTCACTGAAATACGAGACAGGGAGAGCCTTGAGAGGGCAGTAGACGAAGTGAGCAAGGCAATAGTCGAAGCCTACGAGGAAAGCTGTCCTGAGAAAAAAAGGCTCAAAATAACAAAACGATCTGGTGGAATGAATATCTAGAAACCCTCAGAGGTATTACCTCTAAGGATTTTAATTTTAAACAGAGTAAAATCCAAACAAGATTGGACCACATACAAGGCTAAACTCACGCAGTACAACAAAGAAATTAGAAAGGGCAGAAGACAATCATGGAAGAAATTATGAGAAGAGGTAAAAGATACCCCTACGTGCTCAAGAATTTATAAGGTTTTAGCCAAAGGAGGTACTGTACTGAGGTATAGATATATGAGAGATGAGGTACTACAAACAAGGTCGCTCAACGAACGTCAATATGCGTGTCAACCAGGCAAGTCAACAGACTCAGCACTGGACGACTTCAATAGGCTAAAGTCCTTGGAAGACGAAGACAAAGAGATAGCCATGAAAACATTTATAGACATCAAGGGTGCCTTCAACAATTAACATTAAAAATTACGTTATTGGAATTACGGATAATACAAAAAGTTTAGGTTTAATTTTAGATGACTCTTCGAAATTCCACGAGCATGTCAAAGGTAATATCCAGAAAGCATAAGGAGCTCTTAGGTTACTGTATCCTCATAGTGTTGTCACAATTCAATTATTGTTCTTCCATTTACAGCTTTTGTATCGATCAAGACACATATAATAAAGTACAACATGTACAGAATTAATGTATTAGATTCATATATGGTATCAGAAAATATGATCATGTATCTCAAAAACTGTTCGAGGCGAAGTGGTTATCAAGCCTTGTGTCTTAACAAAATTTGATTGTATAAAAGCTCAACATACCTATATGACAAATCAATGTACAAAACTGATGCCCATAACATTAATATCAGAAATAAGAATCTACCGACATGTCATCCGCACAGAACCTCCATTTTTGAAAGATGTTTCCAGTTTAATGTGTACAAATCTACAACGCAATACCTCATGAATTAAGGCAATTCAATAGTTCAAATTCAATTCATTGAACAATCAACAATAATTATTTTTTCAATATTTCTAAAAAAACTTTATTTTACAGTTGATGTTTATCTAACAAAAACTAAGAGATACAGAATAAAAAAAAAATAAAATAGGATAGGTTAGGTTTAGTTAGATAGGCTTAGATTAAGTATAAACAAGAAATTATATTGAATTCCAGCACAAAGGTTAAGTAGCAGAGCACCAGTTGGTGAACTTCCCCTTGAGACTTCCTTATTAATTTTATATTATTTATAGCACTTCTTTATTATATTTATTATTATATTTCATTAATTATTTGGAATGTGGAAATGATTTATTATTGATTTTAGTTCCAAAATATGAATAGGACATTCATAAAATCTGTCTGGAATCATTATTATTATTATTATTATTACTATATAAGGATTACAAGAGATATTATTAAATCCATCAAAAACAAATGAAAAACAATCGAAACTGTATTAAAAAATACGAGGACATTGGAATAAGTAGGTAAAATTGAAAATAACAAAGGAAACTGTGGTGAAAACCAAGAAATGGAAAAAGACTGCGCTAGAAACAGTAGTTATTGCAAACAGTGACAAGAAAATGAAAATGGCACCTCCAATTAATAGATGAAAACAAGAAACAATAGAACATGGTGAAATGTGAAAGTGGAAATCGTCGTGAAAAATGAATGGAAACCGAGGGGGAAACAACTCCTTCATTAGGTGTACATCATAATATTTTCATTACTTCATTACCATTCTGTTTCGAGCATTAGACCGCTTGGCCATTACAGATTTGCGATTGAAACGTAATATGAATAATTTACGCTAATCAAAATAATCAAATATTATATTATATGCCCCTTCAATAATTTTTTAGAGCCTCCAAAACTTTTTTCATTATTTTTCATTACAACTAATTACTGCACTACATTCATTAGGTGTACAAAAAATTACTAGTTGTTTCCCCCACGATGAAAACTAATGGAAATTAGAAATATCAAAGTTGGGTCACTTTTCTGATCAAACCTAATTGAAATTAATTTTCACAAAATGATTCCGTAGAGAAACCCGATAGCAATCGAGGTGCGCCTGGTGCGCCTCTGGTGCAAACTTCCATGGTTACCTGTCCATTACGCGACGAGCCCCACCGCGACGCTGCGAACAAAACGGGTGCGCCGGCATTTGTTACAGCGAGGGCGGCAGCCTACTCCGACTGATGAGGCACGAGGCCGTCGCGTCGCCTCGCCCAGGTGCTCATCGTCACGCGAGAAACTACTTCTAATAAGGGATGAAAAGTGGAAAACTGAAACTTATGTCGGACGTGACGTGTGATTTATTAGAGTCGGTACTAGCGGAAGACAGAAAAATCCCTACCCATGTGAGGTTTCCGAATTGCTCAGGAAGAATTGATTGTTCCTTGATTAGTTCCGACGTTGGCGATGTTCGCGTTGAGTTCGGTTGGGAAACAGGTGATATCACTTGGGATAGGATATTTCGCGCGAAAAAACGATGTGAAGAAAACGGGTAGAATACGCAACATAAAACAATTAGAGGTCTGGCTAATAAATTATAGATTAAAAATCGCTAGATACAGCCATTAACATGAGTAAAATCTACTGGATTTCCGTGTTTTTTTTCAAGTTCTAGTTCCCACGAAAAAGAAAATCCTGTAATGTTCATAGAATATCGTGAGAGCCGAGGAAAAGTTGGTAGAAAGTGGTGTTCTTCTTAGATTTCGTTCGTTGGAAGAAACAGAATACCACTTTTGGCAGTGGACCTCTCATGGTTTTTTCGGTTTTTCTATTGGCTATACCGTGCATTAAAATTGAAGATTATTGGTATATGCGGATACTTATGACATAGTTACGCTGGCCACCGCGGTATCGGCCTTTCTAGAAAAAAGAAATTCTTGGGTTTTATTTCCATTGAATTCTTCCAAGTCAATGAATCCCCATTCTAGAATTCTGTCCTAATATATTTCGTTCACGATTGAGATAGCTCTCAACTAATCATGATGTGAAGAAGATACTAGAACTGATCTCTGCGGAACACCAGCATTTATTGGGATAGTGTCGGATGATATTCTATCGACCACCACGTGTAGAGATCGGTCTGAGGGAAAGCTAAATAGGAAGGATCACAACTCGGAAGGCAAGGCATAAAATGAATGGCAAGGAGTCTCTGGTGTCTGGATCAAATGCCTTTAATTTAAAAATGAAGTAAAAAGCTTCATTCACGAAACACCAAGAGCTAAGTGTGATAAGATTGTTTAACCAGATTTATCCATCTGATTCATTTTATACATTTTATTTAAACCCACATTTTATCTATCATGCACTGGTTTTATTTCCTTAACCATTTGATTTATAAAATATGTTTATTGTAACAGGATTTGCAAAAAACAAACGTGCTTCGATAATTCTTACATTTCAAAACGGTTGTATGTACTCTCAAAATGTTTTCATTATTGTGATTTGTAATGCTCAATTATTGTTATGGTCATAACTATTTTAATTTATACAATGTGTTGTTTGTAGCAGTTATTTTGAAATAAAGACGCACTTTGATAACTTCTGAATTTCAAAATGACTGTACTTTTAAAGTGTTTCCATTATTGTGTTGTCTTGTAAATGCTCTATTATTATTATTTATATTTTTTAAGTGTGCTGCATATTTCGTAAAGTTATTCCGACATTGTGTTGAATATTTTTCATACTTGAGTTATACTGTTTCCGTATCTCGAAACAAGTGTTCACTCACTTATCGACTATGTATCATTTATACACTTTTTCATTATTGTACCGGTGTGAACTTGGCAGTTAATTTTCAGCAGTAACTTTCGACCCAGCAGTGAATCCACCAGTGGCGTCGGTGAAAATATAATTTTCAATAGTTCGGATTAAATTTGGATTACTGTGAAAATATTCATTCAGAATGGATAGTTTTCACATAATGAGCGTCCTGCACCAATTTCATACGATTGCAAGTGGTAGGAAGGGTTAAAATCAACCCTCCGAAAAAAATTAAAATTGACAAAAACCTTCAGAAAAAAACTGCCAACATGAAATGAACAGAACAAGTTAATAATCACGAAATGAATGTGTCATATAAATTTCATCAATTTGCAAGGGGGTGAATGGCTGAAATCAACCCCCGAATGGTTTTTTCTGAGGGCTTTTTTCTATTTTATGTCATTCAGGGGTTGATTTTAGCCCTTTGCAAATCAATGAAATTGATACGGACGTTCATTTTGTTTTGTATGAATTTTATGTTGGCAGGTTTTTTCTGAAGGCTTATCTCTATTTCAAGTCAGTCGGGCGTTGATTTTAGCCCTTCATCCCCTTTGCAAATTGATGAAGTTCATACGGCACGTTCATTTCGTGATTATAAACGTGTTCTGTTAATTTTATGTTGGCAGGTTTTTTCTGGAGGCTTTTGTCAGTTTTCATTTTTTCGGAGGGTTGAGTTTAGCCCTTTATCCCCTTTGCAATTGATGAAATTTATACGGCACGTTCTTTTCGTGAATAAAAACGTCTTTTGTGAGTTTCATGTTGACAGGTTTTTCTGAAGGCTTTTCTGGAATATATGAAGACGAACTACCAGTCAGACAAGCATCTTCTTCCTCCGCACTTTACAAACATCGTGAAGAAACAGGCCACAAAATAGACTTTAAAAACACTAAAACAATTGGCATGGAGAAAACTCTGCAAACTAGGATCATCCGGGAAGCCCTGGAAATAGAAAAGCGCCCCAACTGCCTTAATACCCGTGTAGAATCTAACTTCACACCCTTTCAATCATTTTATCCTTTTTCTTGAAAATGGCTCCAAAATCGGAGCCGAAACGTCGAATTTCAACAAATTCTAGACGCGGTTCAACCCGAACTTTCAGTTTCCAAATATCTGACCGCGGAAACCTATCCTATATCCTATATATATATATATATATATATATAGGGGAACTCCAATAGTGGATTGTTTTTCAATACTTTTATTTTCGTCAATAACAACATATTGAATACCTACGGTTTTCAAAGTAATTTTCAAAAAGTTTATATGAGTGACCTCTCACCCCACAGTTATTTAAAATTTCTAGTAATATTGTATGATTTACCGTATCGAATGCTTTTTTCATATCTAAAAAAATAGCAACTCCATATTTACTTTCATCTAAGGTTTCAAAAATTTCATTCATGAAATCAGTTACTGCTGATTGGGTATTTGAATTTGGCAAGAAAGCATACTGAAATTTATCAAAACCAGAATTATCACTAATGAAATTTATCACTTGTTCTTTCAATACTTTCTCAAAGATTCTGGAAAATACATTGAGTAGCTATTGGGCGATAGTTAGAAACATTATTCTTTTCTCCTCCTTTATAAATTGGTTTTAATATAGTTCTTTTCATATAATTTGGGAAGATACCTTCCTCAACACATTTATTAATAATCAGAGATAGGGGAAGACTAATTAGATCAACTATATCTTTCAAATTTTTTGAAGTTATCTTATCGTCCCCAGGAGCGTTGGATTTTAGTGATATTATAATTTCATGAATTTTTTGTTCCGAAACTGGTTTTAAAAACAGATTTACTACAAAGTGATGATATTACTGGTTTGATTTTGAATTTTTTTGATAAAGATTAACTTTATTTCTGAGAAAAAGTTGACGAATTCATTACATATGTCTTTGCCACACGTTATGAGTGTGCCAAATTTACTTTTAATTTGATTTATGGATTGTTTATTTTTTTTATTTCCAATATTGCTATTGATAACATCCCAAATTTTTTTAAGGTTTTTATCTGCATTTCATTTTTTTGTATGCATTTTTTAATTCATCATTATTTGAATGCTTTTTAAATTGTTTGTATAATTTGTCTCGAATTTTCATTTTATCTATCACAGATTTGGTTATCCAGTTATTGTTTTCTCGTGTTTTGAAGTTTTTGGTTTCACTGGATTTTTCTTTACATTCCTTTATACAGTTGGCAAGTTCTTCAAATATTGGTATGTCACTGAAAGACTTTATTTGCTTTGAAATGCAATCGCGAAATTTATTTTTATCTAGAATTTGTATAACTTTTTTTATCATCTTCGGTTTGTTTTTTATTATTTTTTCAGTTTTTATATTTAAAATTTTATGATCAGAAAGATGGTAATCTTCATATTTCATATGATATTTTAAACTGCCTAATTGAAAATTTGTCACAACATGATCTATTATGGATTTTGTTTTGTTATGATTCTGTAGAGTATAATGATGGTCATCAATTACATTTAGTATTTTGTAACCATTAGTTTTATAAATACTTTTGTATTCATCTACTAAATAATTTTTTTCTAATAAGTTAATATTCATGTCACCCAATAAGATTAAATTCTTGTGTGTTCCAGTGATGTTATTATTGATCTTGAACAATTCCATTGGATTCGTATCAGGAGGTCGATAATGCCAATCTTTATTTTGGGTTGTACCGATATTATTTCAAGGATAATATATTCACAATTTCCCAAGGTTTTCTTCTCAAGAACGTTGAACTCTAAAATTTATTTCAAAAATATGGACACTCCTCCGCCGCGCTTGGTTTTTCTGCATTCGTGGACTTCTGAGTAGTCTTGAATTTTAATGTATTTAATTTCATTTGGACATAACCAGGTTTCAGTCAAAGTTAAGATGTCAATTTTTTCTTTCTTCATATACAATTATATATCCGTTAATTTATTTCTTAAACTTCTTATGTTGATATATGATAGAGATAATACTTTATGTGTCATAATCAATTTGGGATAGGTATTTCTTCTGATAAAAAATTCTCACTGGACAGTTCTCATTAGTTGCTAGATGATTGATACAATGTTTCGTTTTGTAATTGATATTTGAAAAATCACAGTTTGTACACTTTATTATGGATTCTTCGCATTTTGTTTCTGCATGTTTTCCTCCACAGCGGACACATACCAAAATATTTTTACAATTTCTCGAAGAGTGATTATATCGGTGACATTTAAAACATTGTGTTATATCATTATTTTCGTATACTTTCAAATTTTGCCAATTGATAAATAATTTTCCATTATTTTTTTCAAATATTTTTCTGAACAAAGTTCCATTTACTTCTGCAAAAATTGTGTGTGTGTTTTTGTGAGTAATAAATTTAACATATAATATTTTTATGAAATCGTTTTCACATATGAATTTGTTCTGATTTTTCAGTAACTTCTGTAAATTTTCATTATCAGTAGGTTCCGCAAGTATCAAGCCAACTATTTTAATTTTCGGATTCAACTTCTTCTTAGACTCTACTGTATAATTTTCATTCAATTTGTTTTGTATTTCGTCTTTTAATTTGATACAATGGTCCTTCTTCAGCGATATTTATATATATATATATATATATATATATATATATATATATATATATATTTATATTGAGTTGACTGATGTCAATATTTTCTTTGAGGTCCCTTTTAGTTTTTGAAATTTCTTGATTTGATTTTGGTTTTATTGTTATTGATTCAAAATTAGAGTTTTTTTTTATTTCTTGTGAATGGCTCAATATTTGAGAATATGTTTGTTTTTTTGTGATTTTACTTAAACTTTCCATGATTGTTTCTTTTTCCACTAGGTTCAATTATTTTCCATAAATTCTGATTTTCCTGTTTCAGTTTTCGAATTGTTTCAAGTTCTTCATGATTATTCATAGACTTATTTTCATAGTCAAATTTTATGAATTGAGAGTCATCGTATGATTTATCTTCAAGATTTTCAGAAAAGCTGTTTCTTTTCTTCCGCCTGGGCATTTTTTTTTCAAAAGCTGTTTTCACCTCTTGGACTATTAAAATTCGTTTGGGATGGTTTTCCGAAATGACATTTATATGAAATGTCACTCTAATTGTTCACTTTGGTTCTTCTTCAAATGCAGCTACCAAATTCTTCTTTTCTTCTGGGTGTTAAATTACAGGTAGACTATTCAAAGTTTTTTCTAAATTGAGTTTTATAACGAAATCGGTTATTTTTTAACAGCTCAAAATGTTTTACTTCAAATGAGATGTCATAACATATACATTTTTTATTGATGGACGCATTCCTACGTAATTTTCACATTTACCATTTGAAAATGTCGTGAGTCCAGTCGTGTCGTCAAATTCTATTTAAAAAAATCGCTAGAATAATAATTGGATTTTTTACCTTGAAAAAAATTCGAAGTAGGCCTTGAAATTTCTATTTTTATTTCGAATTTATGACTCTCAACTAGAACTATTAATGCTCTATCTAAAAAAAACTTCTGAAAAGGATAATACATTACAGTTTTAGAGAGGTGGCCCGCTTTCAAATGGGTCACTCTGTATACCTAATACAAAAAACATACAATGGCCATAATTAATCAGAAAACTACAAATTTTCTTACCATAACTTATCAGTTACACCACACAAAGTTTCGGAGAAACGTCAGCTGGTGTTGATGCGGATGTTGAAGATAAAATCGATTATCATTGGTTAGGCAAGTGATCAAATTTTGAATAATTTTCTTTAATCATGAAGTTTCTGATATTTTGGTATGGTTTTCGTTTAAAATAAAAAAAATAACACATCAAATATAAATTGACGAGGGGGAAACACCTTGTTCATTAGGTGTTCATCATAATATTTTCATTACTTCATTACTCATTTTGTCTCGACCATTGGACCGCTTGCCCATTACAGATTTACGATTGAAAACGTATTCGTAAATTGATGATATCAATTATTAACCGTTAGTTAATGCTAATATAATGAAGTTATTGAATGGTTAAACAGAATAAAATAGCATTACTCTCTATAACTACTTTTACGATTTCCGTAATTGTGGATCAAAAGTTTGCTAAAAGGTATATCGCCGAGATAAGAAGATAAATAACATAGGGGCGTGGTAATGCGACACTCCGGTTAGGAGAATCATCAAGCGACCTTCTAGTGTTCTTGGCACTACATCGTTACTAAAGTTACAGAGTTCGGAGACAACAAAATATCTACATAAAAAAGGAACTTTGGCAAAAAATTGCAGACGAAATGAATGATAAGTGTTTTTTGTATGTGGGCTATGAGTCTGTGGAAGGGAAAGATTTGGGTGGTAGTTCTTCAATCGGTTTTTCAATCGGTAGTTTTTTAATCTGCTGAATATTGTGATTCTCAGAATAGAAATGGGGAGGGTAAAATTGAATTTTCCCAAGTATTATGATATGGTATGAACATCTACAAGAATCAAAACACAAGATAAGTAAAGATAATCTCAAAATCCTACACATATGTAATAAAGGGAAGAAAAAGAATAAGTTGGAAGCCATGAAAAATAATAAATCAATTAAAAACCCGAAATATAGAATCCTCAACGAGCAACTCGATCTATGTAGGTCTCCACTTTTCAATTTATAGGTTTGACAACCCCTGTAATTTTTATAGTTGGCTCCCTGTTCATTTAATTACTCCATCCAGCTCACCTACAAACTCCCTATATAACACGTTTTTAGATTTCAAATGTATTTTTCAGTTATTATACTTGATAATGGGATAAAACCGGTCGTAAAAATAAAATAACTAGTGGAAATTAAACGAAAGTGTTTTCATTCATTTCGTTATTTGTTGACATTTTCTACGTCCAAGAAGTTTAATATATTCCTGAATAATAAATAAAAATGAATAATTTCTCACCTACTTGTTACTACTATTTTCCTAGTTTTGTGAAATTGTGAAACCTTGACTATATTTGATAAAAATATCTATAATAAGGAATGATATATATTCTCCAACTTTAGTTAACCCTCCTAAATCGAATAGTAAGAAATTCAATAGTCAAACAGTGGTGAACTTCTGAAATTCTTAGTTACAACGACCTTATCAAAGAAAACTAATGGTACTGATAGCATAGAAATATTGAACACAACATTAAAGCACAGACGTCAAAATACTCAGTCAGGATCAGTCATGATAAATAACACAAATAAATACATGTAAAAAAGTATTGGCAGAGAACCAATGAGTTAACCTAATTTTTGACCGAGGAACTAAGATGAATAACAAACACAGAGAAAGCTGTAGTTCCGGAGATGATGATGATATTAATTCAAATTAGTGTAGTTTTCATTTCGTATTGCCCTGAAGATCAAAAAAACATGCATTTTTCTTAATGTATTAGTGCCACATTAGGACATTTTTGTTGATAAAAGTAGCACATTACCTTGAGCGAATTTAATCAAATCTGAAACTTGCTTCTACCTGCATTAGCAGAGAGCGCCACTTTATTATCGTTCAAAATCCATCTCTGAACTCTAAACACTCTAAAGAGGTAGATCATGTTCGTAGCATGTATTTGCATAAACGAGCTTTCAAATTACTGCGCATTTGTGGAGAATCTCCATCTCCTCGCTGAATTACGTGACATATGCCATACCTACATTATCCAATAAGAAGATTAAAATAAACTGCGATAACATAGCTAGAATATCCTAAGACAGTTGCAAAGTTTACTGAAACTAAATTCTCTCTAAAAACAGTTGTTCCGAATTCAGTATATTTTTTTGCATTAAATGATAGATATAGCGCTCCATCGATATTTTTGAACACAAAACAATGAAAACAAGTATCAACCATATCCAAATTTTTCGTGGAATTGATTAAAAAAGAAATAAGTTGGATATGAAGTGAATTACAACATGACCTAATACTGGCATTATTACCCAATAAGTAAATGAAAAAAAAAGGGATTTTGGATTGACTTAGTCGTTACTTGATAGAAATCCAGAGTAAATGCAACCTCAATGTCACAAAATATCAAGAAGATGAAAACTATAATTAAGAGCAGCGAAGAAAAAATCAATAACAGTGGTAGAGAAATTAGAAATCGTAGTCAAATGTCACGAAAATAATAAAACTAAAACAAACCGAAACCGTTATGATTTGAGAGATAATATGAAAGTGTATGCATGAATTACACAAACATAAATGCTGAAGGAAATGCTATGATGAAGAAAACTGATGTGTCATGGAAGTGATGGTCAAATATCAATAATATAGGGCGGGATATTGGTATTTTCCGCAGGTTTATAGAAAAAAATAATCCCAAACAGACCAACGTACCCAAATATTGTTAAATATTTAATAAAATACGTTTTCTTTATGCGTAATAATCTTTCTTATATATGCTTCTTATATGCTTCTCATACCAATTCATTTGATATTATAGAGGAATAACATAAAGCATACTTAATCCCAAAACTAGATTTTTCTGAAAAAACTATTGGTAGGTAGCTATGATGAGAGCCGCCCAAAATTCACTTTACCTGTTATTATTAATGTTCTGTGAGTAAAATCTCGTAGTATTTTTTTCAGATCGGATGACAGAAAAGTATAGTGTACGACTGATGCGGAAACTGGTTATTTCGTACTCGTCCTATCCTATTTTCCGCAATAGTTGCATATTATACTGTTTCTGTACTACTGAAATAAATCGTGAACTTTGTTGAAGTACTACAAAAAGTGAAACTGTGGTGAACGATCACGAAATCAGCTGATCCACCTACACAGGATCGCTGTAAACTGGTTAGTTTTTTCTGTAGGTGATATTAACGGGATATTAACATTCCCCTTTTCGGCTATGTAAATCTATAAAACTACGCCAACAAACAATCAATTCGTTTTGAAACTGCAGCAGTAAGCGAAATTGAGTGGCGTGTAATATTCCACCGTGAATAATATCAAGAGATTGCATGCAAAACTGCATCACGTAAGAACTGGAAATCTATGTGTGGCATATATTCTCGTCGTAAAACTTCTACAACGTTTCAATCCGGTGTGGATATATTGTTCTCAGAGGAATTCAAACCCAAGATAGAATAACTGGAGTTTTAGTGGTAATAAATTTGCAAAAAAAATCTATACATGTATCAGATAAGCCTCACGGATTGATATAGCTGAGCCAGTAGAAGTTATAATAATTTGCATTGCAATCAGAATATTTTGAAGAAAATCTAAATAAAAAGATATCAAAAGAAGCTCCTTTCCAGTATGGATTAGCCCGACTTGAAAAATACTCGTATCTCATGGCACTCATATGACTCGAGCACGAAACAACCATTATCATTTCTTTTGAAATTATTATTTTTATGCACGCCAGAAGTTTCAAGCTCAACTGCAATAACCGTCACTTAGCTATTTTGAATTCGTCAGTAGACTTATCGCACTAAGAAGCAATCGTTTAATTCTCCAAACTGTAAATCTTTTCGCTCGACTGCAAACTACATAGATTCAAACGTCTATTTGGCGAGGGAAACGATAAATCATCCAATATTTTCAATCAAATCGACCGGAACATAGACCCGTACTCGTACGTTGAGTTGAATAAATAGCGGTTATCAGTCAAATTAAATTTTTCTTTGTATCTTACAATTGGAGCGACAAAAAATTATATTTTTAAAAAGGATATTAGTGTCACTGGCTTAGAATAAACTGATGATTGCCAAACAACTACAATAAAAAAAAAACTACTTGCTAAATGGTTCTGAAAAATGTTATTTTGTACAGAAAACATTGTGTAACTAATAAAAAATATTTTTTACTGGTGCTAAAAATATAGCTAATCTAACTTCGATAAATAAAATTATGATACATTAGAACAATAATTATTGCAGCCGTTTATCATTTAATACATACTCCGAGATGAGTCACACCAATTTTAAAATGACAATAGAATATTTTCACAAAACGTTGCCAACAAGCGGGAGCACTGGTAAGCCTGAAACATTCTTCCGAAATACACTTTCTAGGTACAATAAAACCTAATTACTATATTTTAAAATAATATAATACGGGCAAACTTCTCCAGCATGAAAAATTCAGCAGATTGTATACACATTCATATACGGTTGAAAAATGAGAATATTGCTGATACTCGAATCAATTCAGTCGACTAAATTGAATTATTTGTTCTGAATTGAATTGTACTTTTTGTTCACTTGTTCAAACAATAACTTTCGCAAGAACTTTTCAAACTCTTAGTGAATTCATATCTAGACAGTCACAAAAAAATTCTCTTAGTAATAATTATAGATGACGCTTAAACTATAGTTCTATCAGGTTTTCTTTAAATACCGCCTGACATTTTCAGCAATATCATCTTGATATATCACGGAGTTCAATTTACAAGATTTTGGCACATATTAATGATCGACATTGAAATTTTTGTTTTGGAGCTTATTGAAATAATTTATCAAACCACATCATAATTTTTTTTCGACGAAGTACGAACAATGGCCAATTATAATTGAAGAAAAATAGAGTCCCATAAATCAAAAATAGGGAACAACGATACAGATTAACGTTTACAAAAAACACCTTTCAAGTGAGTCTAATCTTTGAGTATACAATAAAATATAGAACGATAACAAATACATAGTGGAAGCCCTAAAGAAACAAATAAGAAATAGCTCGAAATCAACCGTCCACAAACTTCTTTCACTATCGGAAAATTACAAAGAAATTCACGCTCCGAAAAATAACATATGAATAATTTTTCAACAGACAATCTCGTACGAGCATAAGGAAGTCGTTCGTTTTGTTGTTATGGACAAAGAATACCCAAATGCGATCTTTACGAATGCTACTCTTTCAGAAAAATATTTCTGGACGAATAGAGTCAAAATGATAAAGTGTAGCTCTCAGGTAGTTATTTTGTAATACCAGTACGTTACGTGACTTCGATGTTGTACCCTTATGAGATAGATAAAGAAATAGTAAATAAAAAATATAAAGGATAACTAACCAAGGGAATCTTCGTAAACTGACAAGATAGTAAAACATGATGTAATAAAAAATTTACTTTTCATGATTTGCATGATGGGTCAGACAAAAATCATCCGAGAATTTTACTTCTTAAAAAGAAATTCAATATATGTTTGGTCTGGTAAAATTGGTAAAAACCTTAAAAAAACCTTGTATTAAATTTTTTTCATAATCAGTGCCAAGTTCTCAATTTCTTAAAAAATAATTTATCAACATTGATATATGAGCTACCATTAGATTAGATAATCAAGAACGAATTTAGTACTTGCATGCAGAACACCATATAACGAGATAAGATAAAAATGTGTAGTGCCACAAGAAAAAATCTATGCCACCGAACGTGTTCTTGCTAACAGCTTAATACGCATGAATCCTGATATTTTGTGAAGAAAACCTGAAAATGAATATTAGCAGCTGAAATATTTCGTTTGGGTCCAAACTAATACTATGGGAATTATGGCATTACCACCGTGTATATTTTCTGAACTGAGTTACAAAAAGTAGCTGGCTTACGTGCAAAAATGTCTGATGGTACCTATTGTAATTTATGACACTTGGGTTGTAAATAACAATGAATAAATACAAATATTATCGCTAGTAAATTCAAGATAGGTATGCATTCGATGCGATACGACGTTGCGTGATATCATCATCTTGCTTGGTATGAAATAATACGCCTGCAGGGTTATAGAACTAAATGTCGAGGTTCAGCCGTATAGACTGCCTTCCTTTCTCAGTATTTCATAATCGGTTGGGTTCCATATGTACAACTGCTATATCCTTCTTCTACCAGTTTTTATCAAGACCAAGAAGCGCTTCATTGCGACCAAAATTGGAAATCAGAACTGAGACTGTTTCTACGTTTTTTCGATAATCAAAACATTGCGTTATAGGTAATTAAATTTTTTCTATAATCGAAGAAGTAGGATAGTTGGAATAATCCCTTTTCAATTGATTGAAAATACTTTTTTCATCAACGAATAAAACAAAAATACACATTTTGATACCACACTGCAAAATGCTCATTTTGCATTCGACAATATGGAACAATGTCGTAATCAAACATATAATGGTTTTATTTCATTTGGAAAATTGTCTCCCACAGTTTCAAAATTATTAAATAACCAAAAGTACATCAGGAAGTGGAGGAAAGGATCTGTCATCGTAAGTGGTGTCCAAAAAGATGAAGGAAAACAATCACAAAGCTCACACAAAACACTGTCAGAAAAAGTAATTATTGAACGGATCCTTGTGTAACACCAGCTCGGATAGACTGATACTTTATAATTCCTGATAGTAAATGAGAAATAGGTATGAAGTATTTCGAATATCTCAAGCCATGTAGCACTATATGGCATGAGATAATAAACAAAAGAATAACTCTAGTTTGGTGAAATGTATATGCATCAAACGCTCTGCCGACTTATCTACGTTCTTCCATCTTTACTGATCAAAAAGTGCCGATCATAAAAACATCGTCTATGTAGCGAAAACAATTTGCATACTGCCATTCGAACAAATAAATTGCCGAATTTGAAATGCAAATTTAATGACGTCTAAAACGAAACGGGGAGGAGCCACATATATTCCAAACAGCTTGAATGAATCAATGACATTTTTAAAGGTGTCAGAAAATTGGAGGAGCCACATATATTCCAAACAGCTTGAATGAATCAATGACATTTTCAAAGGTGTCAGAAAATTTTCAAACAGACGAATTGACACAGGGAAAAATTATGATATGCAGTTGGGTGGTGTTAGGTAAAATAATTGCAGGAATGCTTATAATATTAATTATTGTTTTTTCAATTGATGCCCCTTTTCATAAACGCGCGTTTTTTTAAGTTATACCATGGCTACATCAACAACTCGAGAACCGTTAAGTCTAAATGAAAATGTTATGATTATTGATCTGACAGGAATACCTTGTGATGTCAAATGATATATTACAAACAAAAATGCAAAACTTTTATTTAAACATTAACGAAAGGTATACTGATGTCACATCACGAATTCAAACATTTTACATTTCAAGTTCTTATTTCCATTATTTGTAATAACTAAACCAGTATTTATGATTTCAAAGTGCACCAATTGAAAAAAATTACGTAAAGTATTCGTGGATAAATGATACCTAATTTCAAACACTGACTCTGCGCCGTCGATCTCGAAAAATCGCGCGTGTTTGAAAGATCTTTTTATCCACTCATACTTTAATACACTATTAAAGAAAGTTCAGGAAATAATTTGAGGTATCAGTCAAAGGCACATACTTACTTCAGCAGAGTGTGCTTCAAATTTCTAATTGCTTTCAGGTATACTTTGTCTTAGAATCAAATCACATCAAAGATAAATCAAATTTGTTTTTGAAGAAATTGAGACCGTGGTCATTATTTTCTTCATCAATTGAACTTGGTCTTTTATTATTCATTAATTTTCAGCAGTGAATTTAGTAATATACTACTTGTTTATTCCTCACTTTAGAAAAACGAAAACGGATAAGTATGAATAACCAGTTTTCATAATGTTTAAACAGTGGAAGACTGCTTATCTGGAAAGTTCGAGTGAGATTCCGCTCAGCTTCAGATTTCTTCCACAGTAATTTTGAATTTACGTACAAGTATTTTCAACAATAGGAATTAGAGGTTGGAAGAGCAAATTTTCAATTATTTTTACCAATTATTGTCTTCACCGGGCTTTTCTTAATAAATCCATCTATTTTCTTATATTCACAAATTGCAATTTCAAACTACGTGTCCAAGCCGATTAGTTCGTACCTGAAAGAGACAAAAGTAAATTAGTTGAAAATCAGCTGTTGGTGCTTAACAAAATAAAAAGAAAAAACTCACCTGTTTTCTAGTGTACTATACCTCCGTGTTATCGTATATCCACATTCCTTGGGTATAAATGGCATTACATTTCCTTTTAATTATTATACGTTGTATATTTTCTTTGTGATTTTCCACTTTTCTGGAGTTTGTTTGGAAAGACACTCATAGCTCATAGATGGCACTACCGCTGTTCTATTCGCTGCCATTGCACATCCAATGAGCTGGAGAATTTCCTCTGGAGGGGATAGGGGAAGAATAGTTTCGATAAGCTTCGAAGAGTTTCGATCTGGATTCTGGGGTAGAGAGAAGATTTAAGGCTGTTTTATATAACCGAATTATTTTCAGAATTTGTGCTGAAATATCTATACGAAAGATTTTTGGTAATACTCTGATAAATCCCGGGTGCAAGGTGATTATATTAACCTGCAGTGAATCCACTGGTAGTCCAAAGTTGTGAGACTCGTGCCGGCATTCGGTATAAAAAAGTGTAAGTCGATTTCTTTTCATTCAAAATTCATTTTCGTAAGTTTTCTGATTATTATTTGTAGTTGGGGAATTCAATTATCATCTATCCACTTACCTGACTGATCCTATGGAGGAGCTGTTATGTTCATTTACGTGGGTAAGTACAACCCTCTTCAAGAGGTAAGTTGACACTGTCATTTTCGTTATTTAGGGTTTTAGATAGGACTAGCATTAAGGATAGTCGCCTAGTCCGACTCATTTTCTGGGATATATTTACCCTATGGTTTTCTGCCATCCCATACTCGACGATAGGGGTAATCAGCACAAAGGGTGGTGCCAACCTGCCCAATCTAATACCTTGTATGAAGCCAGGTTCATACTGAATCCAGGAAATTCAAGTTTAATATTCCGTTCTGTTCAACCTGCAAATCAGCAATTGAACGGGAGGGATTGGGGAGACTTGGACATGGATTCGAGACACCGACAATAAAGACCAGATATAACTAACCATAATTTTTGCAAAATTATTTATTGGAATATTTGCTAAATTATTAATTGACTTTTTTTTCTTAACATACTGTTTGTGTTATGTGTACCCTTGATAGTATGATGCAACTTTATTTAGAATAGGCTCCGCCCAGTGTTGTGCGAATGCTAGCTTCTTGATATCGCACTGTGAACAGTGTTATTTTGAATGTCTCTGAATTTCTACCGTAATTGAGACCTATATTGAGGGCTTTCGATTTTTCATATCACTTAAACATTTCTAGGTTGTTTTTATTTTAATACATTACTTACTAATAATATTAGCAAGACACTCTGTTCTTCATGTTCAGATTTCTACACAGTGATTCCTCCGCTCATACGAATACAGGTTGTGATTTGAATCAATGTTAATTTCAGTTATTGTAAATATATATATATATATACAGGGTGTCCGGTAAACCATGGATCATACTTCAGCTGGTGATTAACAAGTTCATAACCTATCAGAAAATCACAACTTGACCTCAGTAAAAACCTCACGGTTTTCGAGATATTGGAACTTTTATAAAAAAAAAATCATTCCTGTCTCAGATCATTCTTTTATGTTCCAAGCAAATAAGGAGAGTTTCATGTTATTTCTTATTTTCGATAAATATTACTGAATAGTAGTTTTAACTATCGCAGAAGGCAGATTTTCAATAGCAGTCATTACGGTCTACAAAAAAAAATTATCCCTTGATTTGGATCCCTCAAGATTTTTATTATGAAACTTTGAACTCTTTTTGTGACAAATTAATCTCCAACGAAAACCTGAACATTGGCCTTGAAAACTTGCTCGTTTTCTCCATAGTCCAAAAATGTATAAAAGTTGCCATGATTCTTTTTTGAAAAAAAGATATTGCTAATAGAGTACGAAAGGGGGTATTTTACGGTGGATCACAAGGATTGAAGCTTCATTCAAAATGGGTTTATTTTCTATTTTATCGAAGTGTGAGCTGCAATTCGTTGCTCTTTTATCTAGGCTGATCTGTCAGTTGAATGACAGGTCGTCAGAGAGTACACCGTGTTTTCGTGAGTTGCAGTATTTACCACATAATTCCTTATTGAACGTGTTTTCTATTTAGACTGTAAGTGTGCTTTGTGGATAGGATTTGATAACTTGTCAAAATCTATTTGCAACAGTATCAAAATGCCGTACAGTCCACGTGAGTATGCCGAAATGCATTTTATTTATGGTGAATGTAGAGGCAACGCAAGGAGAGCTGCTGCATTATACCGTGAAAGGTATCCCAATAGGAATATACATCCTGATTATCGTGTGTTCATAAGAGTACATAACTCTTATACGGAGGGCAAGATTCCTGGTGCTCAAGGTGGATCAGGCAGACCACGTCGTGATGACCTTGAAGATGAGGTCCTTGAAGAAATTGAGAATGATCCGTCCACTAGCGTTCGTAGTATCGAGAGAAGAACTGGCATAAAAAAATCAACCGTTCATGATATCTTGAAAAGACATCAACTGCACCCCTTCCACGTACAGCGTGTTCAATCTTTGTTGCCAACAGATTACCCAAAACGAATAACTTTTTGTCGCCGTATGTTGAGAAAACACCGAGAGGACCCAGATTTCTTCAATAAAATATTATGGACAGATGAATCATCATGCCACCGTCGGGGTGTTTTCAATATCCACAACCTCCACAGTTGGCACTTTGAAAATCCTCGTATAATGAGACCAGACAGGTACCAACATCAATTTAAAATAAATCTTTGGACCGGCATACTGAATGGCCACGTGATTGGTCCGTTCGAGTTTCCGCAGACATTGAACTCCAAAAATTATTTGGAATTTTTGCAAATCCAATTAACCCATCTAATGGAAGATGTGCCGCTGGAAGTCAGACAGACCATGTGGTTTCAACATGATGGGTGTCCTGCTCACTACGGCAGACAAGTAAGAGAATATTTAGATAGGACATATGCTCAGAGATGGATTGGGCGACTTGGACAAATACTATGGCCGCCACGTTCACCGGACTTGATCCCGTTAGATTTTTTTTATTGGGGATGTTTGAAGGAAAAGGTTTACCATAACCCAATCGCTAGCGAAGGGGAAATACGGAACCAAATACGAATGCAGCCGAAGAAATCAACAATAACCCAAGAGCTCTGCGTTTGTTGAAAAGGTCGTTTTTAAGGAGATGTCGCGCTTGTATCAGAGCAGAAGGAAAACAATTCGAACATTTGTTGTAGTCTCTTAATCATGTACAAGAGGAATATTGAGGTGTACATTGTTGTGTTGTTTTCATAAGAATCAACCTATTCTCATATAATTTTTTTTCATTAAAGTTCATTTAACTCTTATATCAGTCCAAGTACCTGTGTAAGATTTATCAGCTCATCAGTCGCTGTGATAAAATAATTGCAGCTACACTTCAATAAAATAGAAAATAAACCCATTTTGAACGAAACTGCAATCCTTGTGATCTACCGTAAAATACTCCCTTTCGTACTCTATTAGCAATATCTATTTTTCAAAAAAGAATCATGGCAACTTCTATACATTTTTGGACTATGGACAAAACGAGCAAATTTTCAAGGCCAATGTTCAGGTTTTCGTTGGAGAATAATTTGTCACAAAAAGAGTTCAAAGTTTCATAATAGAAATCTTGAGAGATCCAAATCGGAGGATAATTTTTTTTTTGGAGACCGTAATGACTGCTATTGAAAATCTGCCCTCTGCGATAGTTACAACTACTATTCAGTAATATTAATCGAAAATAAGAATTAACATGAAACGCTCCTTATTTGATTAGAACATAAAAGAATGATTTGAGATAGGAATAATTTTTTTTTTATAAAAGTTCCAATATCTCGAAAACCGTGAGGTTTTACTGAGGTCAAGTTGTAATTTTCTGATAGGTTATGAACTTGTTAATCACCAGCTAAAGTATGATCCATGGTTTACCGGACACCCTGTACATATATATATATATATATATATATATATATATATATACATATATATATATATATATATATATATATATATATATATATATATATATAGAGATATCTGGGAATTCCGTGTACAGTTTTTTCCAGTTTTTTCACCTTCTTTATTCCACATAGGTACATGTTATACGTTGACAACATGATCGCTTAATTTAGAATGAATTATTTTTGAAAAACTGTTTTTATGTTGTCTTAATTCCTTTTGATTTAAATAAAGTAACCTTTTCTTTTGAATTCATTCATTTAAGTCAAACCAATTTTCAAGATAATCGAATCATAATTAAAAAACGTGTCCGCCATCTTGGGTTTATGAATTTATACAAAAAATTCATAATCTTCGACCTCAAAAACCCCCATATACCAAATTTAAATAGAATCAAATCATAATCACAAGAATCGTCCACCATCTTGAATTTATGAACTGTGACATAAAATTCATAATCTCCGGCCCCAAAAACTTTCATATGCCAATTTCGAATCAAACCACAAAACTAGACCGCCATCTTGGAGTCGCTATTTTGAATTCATAAATTTTGACAATAAATTCAGAATCTCCGACCTCGAGAACCTCTAAATACCAATTTTGAATGGAATCGAACCATAATCATAAAACTCATCCGCCATCTTGAAGAAGCCATTTTGAATTAATGAATTTTGACAAAAAAATCACAATATCCGACCTCAAACAACCCATTTAAATTTTGAATGTAATCGAACCATAACCACAAATCTCGTATGCCATCTTGGAGCCTCCAATTCGTTTTTTTCTTTAACAAAAATCTATAATGTATTGTCACTGAAATTATGAACACTTGTCAAGTTGATCGGACTACTAGAAGTAGGTCAAAACTCATTTGCAAGATTTGACCCACACAAACATGGTAGCTGAAGTAGCTTGTAAACAAAAAAATAATAATAACAGGACCGATATCACAATATCGATTACTGTACCAAACTCCGGATCCATCAACCGTTCTAATCAACAGTTACGTCGATCGAAACAGGTTTTCGATACACCAATAAGAAATAAGTGATTTTATAACGGCACACACTTTGGTGTGCTATCTTTTGTACAGCCTCCAGCAAAACCGCTTACGACACAATTTACTGTTACTCCGTCATACATTGTATTCTCTCGCGTGTCCCAGTAAGCTTATGAATATTTCCCTCTCGCGAAAATAGGTGTACAAAAAGAAATGGGAGAAATGGGAACAATGACCCGATCGATTGCCAATATTGAATTAATAAATTCATACAGGGATTAAACATTCATTTTTCGTTCAGTTCTTGGAAATATTTCAAGAAATATCACTGAAAATTCCACACCTAACATTTTCGACCTATTAACAACAATAAAATTTACGGAAATTTTTGTCTCCTTCTTAGTCCTTGGGGTAAGGAGCATGAAATTACACTGGAAATTTTTTGACGTTTATAGTTAAAATGACATTTAAAGAGAGTTCGAATCCCACTGCTGGAATTTTTTTTAAATTTTCTACCCTCAAGCATTTAGTTATTCTTGTATAATTGTTATTCTACCTTATATTGCTTTTGAATTAACATACAAAGACTATTTAAATATCAAAACGCTCCACCTTCAGTGTCGCTTTTTTAATAGTTGATGATTCAACTTCTCTAGAAAGAATAGTTATTTATGGTACTAGTGTGTTATTATGTTGAAAATAAGTCACGCGAGAAAGATTTATACTACGAGGCCGTCAGGATTATTCAGTATTGTTGACAAAGTATGAATCGATTTGGGAAAGTTTCGTCTAAACAAATCACAAAAAATAATTGTGTTGTTAATAACTGCTTCAAATAACCGTTTTAATGACGGTTATAGTTATTGTGGTGTATTCATTTATTGTCGTTGATTTATCTTGCCAAATAACACTCGAACTTTTCTTTTATAGGATAAATTTCTTTCAACTCAAAATTTTTCCATCAGTAATTTAGACAATATTGCTCGACCTACGATCTCGCAATTTTTTCATGTCAGTTTTTCTCGAGATATTACTGATGGGCAAAATTATTTTGTTGAAAGAAGAAATTTATGCGATAAAATAAAGCTCTTGTGTTTTTACTGTTGACAGCTTTTCCCGTCTAATTGCTGGGAAGCAGTTTCTCATTAAACAATCCAAATTTACCCGATAAAATGCAAACCTCTTGTGCAATTAATTATAAATGATAATTCAATTCGTGTCTAAAATCGTCCTCAAGAAATGTCAGTTTTGGCAGTTTGATATAGGATAATAAGAATAATAGAAACCCTGGTGCGTTCATTTATACCTCTGAAATCGGCCTACCAAAACTGTTAAGGTACGGCCTACCTGATTCTTGATATTTTATTAGATCGGATTAGCTTCAAGATTGTTCGTAGATGGCGGTAAAGTCATTACAGATTGATAAATGAATACTTGTCACGATGACGTTGGGCAAGTGTCATGACGTTTACATTTCGTATTTATTCAATTTTGTTAAAAAATAAGCCATAACATGTTTAACGTGCTTATTTCATCAAAAATCAGAATGGTAATTTTAAATTAACGAGTTGGATATGTGATATGTACGGGCAAGTTCATGTGCAGCCATTTTGAGCGTGATTTCGCTCAAACAACAAAACAAGGATCTTAACCCTACCTTCAATAGTAAGTATTAAGTGTGTAGCTTCTTTAATACAAAAACCAGCTTGATAATTAGTTCACTAACTATGATTTTGTATAACTTCTAGTTCAATAAACAATATTGAAAATCATGCCTTTAGACATTTTTATAGAAAACACATCAAACAAATTTAACAAAGATAGGTACTTATTGAAAACTTTTGCTCGGTATTATCTATAGACATTGATATTTTTTCTCTGAATTTGGAATAAGTGAATCAAGATTCTGTGGGTAATGTAACATTCAATTTTTTTTCGTTTTAATTAGATTTTCTATAAGATTTTTTTTTCAATTTTTATTATGGATTTTCTTCATTTTAGGTACTTTCGTTACAAGTAGAACTTAGAAACTCTGCAGGCACCGACCAACCAGTAAACTTTTCTGGATAGGACTTGTGAAACATTATATTAAAAAATATAAGTAATCTACCCTGTTTTTTTCTGCTTAGGCATTGAAAGCAACACCCAACTTACCAATTACAGCCATGTCGATTTCACCTTAGATATTATAGATTAGTATTCACGTTTTGAGTTTTGATAGAGTAGATAGAATTCACTAATGTCATAATCAAAAATAGAATTAAAGTCGATAAATATGTTGATATCTTGGTTTACCTCAAAAATAATTTATTCTAGTTGTTTGTCATACAAACATATATTAGCTGCAATAGGCCATGGGCCGCAGTGGAAGGCTCGATATGGATGGGCCCACTCACATTCAAAACCTCAATACAAATATTAATCAAATACTTAATATGTGAAAGGAAAAGCAAACTTTTGACCAGAATTCAACTAGAAGTACTTGTAAGACAGATTTGTTTTAAGATGAAAAAAGTGTCATTGCTATTAAGTTAATATATTCCGCCATATTCTGAGTTGTATTTTATTCGTATTTAATTCGGACTTCAATTGACTATCTATAGTCTAGTTCCTAAATTGTAGATAGTGACTCATCGTACATTTTCATGTTTTTACGGGATTTGAAATTGCGGGAGATGTGAAAAAGTGGCAAAGTAAAACTTGATATAAAACGCTTCATATGAATAATTATGAACCATACAACCTATGAGTCACTCACTATCTACAATTTAGCAACTAGACTATAGTATGCTCCGAAGGTGGAAGTACAAACAGTATAAAATTCAGAAAAATATGTTTTATTATGTTTGAAAAAGAACACTATCACATCATTTTTTATTTGGAGGTTGTAGTAGGTATATTAGGTATATTAGAAAACTAATATAAATTTATGTTCTTTACATCCAAAGGAGCATTAAAATGAAGAATATTTTAGACTCCTCAAACCGTACATCATACAAATACAAATAATTCATGGGAATTAACCTATTATTTTTGGAGATACAGGATTTGGATTTGGATTTTCTTTTTACTCACCCTCTATACATGGAATGACTACCTGACGTAATCAACAGTGTTGAATGTTTGATAAATATATGTCATGCTCTTTCCTATCTGAACTAAAAAACGACGGGTTGACGTACCCCTATTTTCAAACCACTCTTTCAAAAGAAAATAATGTCAGTCAACTTCGGTTGAAATTGAGGGAGTTCAGCCAGGCTAAAATGAATCTTTAATTCTGATTAGAGAACTCACACTGGTTGGTTTTGAATCAATCGAATTGGATTTTTCTTTATTCACCGTGTTGTAGGGCACAAAAAGAAAAACTATAATGGATACAAAATCAAGGTGACATTATACCATCATTGAGGCATTATACAGTAAAGTCCTAAAGTAACGGATAAATTCATTTTCTACGGTATTAACCATTTTCAAGAAAAACCCTGAAACACGTCGATTCATGTTTTTGAAAAGACATTCTGTGACATACAAAAAATCGCCCCTCTTCCACCCCCGTCAAAGTGACAGTCCCCACCTCATTTTTTTTTAAACGGATAGAGGGTTAGGTGATACCTCATTTTAAAGGGTATTTTATTCAATTGTCTCTACAGCCATGTCTATTTTTTTTATTTTGTTCATGTGTCATAAAAAAAAATAATTTTTAAAATGTTAAAGACTATCACATATACTTTTGAATGCCCTGTATATTCAATGCACCTCAATTTTTTAACAATGAACCATTATTTTTTTGGTTAATTTACCAACTGTTGTTTGTCATAAGTGACAGTAGAGTTAAAAATTTATTGTAAAAAATTGAGGTGCATTGATTACACAGGGAATTTAATAGTACAGTGATACTTTTCAACATATGAAAATTATTTTTTTTATGACACATTAACGAAATTCAAATCCATAGACATGGCTATATAGACAATTGAATACCCTTTGAAGTGAGGTATCACTTGACCCCTTTCTATTAATGAAATTGTTGAAGTTGAATTATTATTTCTTGCCGTGTTTTTTTTCCACAGTCTGAAAATAAAAAAAGTTTGAATCGAAATAAATCTATATATAGAAGTGTAAAAGGACAAATGAAATAATTTGCTCGGAAAAGTTACTATTGTCTTTTTTGAGTAGTGTATTCTGATATTGGTCTTATTTTCTCCTTATATAATGACAATTGAGTTATCAGCAAAATTTTCATAATATAGGGAGTATAGTTTTCGAAACGTTAACATTTAAAGTATTTATCAGTTATTCTGAACTTATTTTTCCAGATGGCAAATTCACTACAAAAACCAATAGAGGGTTGAAAAACCCCTAAAAAACATGTCAAGAAAGGAATTTTCTCCACAAAATCAAACTTTCAAACAATATTCGAATTATTGAAAACTTGCTCAATATAATACAACTTACATTATTTGATGTTATTCATTTCATCTTGTATATTTACACCAGTAATGTTCGCCTCTCTCTTGAATGAAATGAAATAAACAGTTCAATTCAAAAATAATGTACACTATTTTTCAGGGTATTATTTAATGAGCAATGTCAGGACCACCTTTCTGCAGATATATTTTTGGTTTTGTCATTAATATAAAATACTACACATCCTACATATTTTCAGCAAGTTCCTGTAGAATATAATTCATTTCTATTGTTTTTGTTTTATTCATTCTTTGTATTTAGTCATTCTTCGTGAAGCCAAAACATTATGATTGTGAATAAAAGCACGAGTTGAAATAAATAATAATTTATTATGTAATTCAAATAATTTTATTATATTGTTATCTAGTTAATAAAGCTTGTCTATATAATTGTGAAATATCTGAAAATAAAGTATATTTTGACTTTTACATTAGTCTCTTACAAGTTGATTACAGTGTGTTAGAATTTAGGATGATTTCTTAGAAGTAGATAAAGAAGACACTGCTCCATTCCTCAGTCTCTTGCAGCCACTATGCTCTTATGAAAATGTCTTAAGCTGACAAATTTTCCAATGTTGTTTTACCGCACAGCACCATCCAGCACAGACTTCGATTTCCATCCTATAAATATCAAACTTTGTTAATATAATCCTGCAAATAATTTACCATAAAGAAAGTGTTCATTACATGTTTAGATAATAAAATTTTTAAAGAATAAACAAATTATTACAGAGATATATAATTTTTTCGATGTTCTATGGCATTTTTTTGTTTTCAAACTTCAAACAATTTTTTTGCATGGCTGTGCACAAAAAAAAGTAAACCAGATAACTGCATGAAATTGTGAATTTGATAAGTATGTCACTGAAATAACTGTTTTCACATAAGTACTTTCATACTTCTCTGGGAGAAGATTATTTGAAAAAGTCTATATTTCTTTATATTTAAAGTAAAACAAGTATCATTATACAGTAGTATGGGTAATCATGCCGGGTAGCATTTAAGCAGAATGCAACATGTTTCAGTCAATGGAAAATATTCTAGATCTCTGACTGGTTGTGGTCGAACACGGGTGCATATTAGCAATCCAGTTTTAAATGTGGTGCACTTTGAGGCCCGCTCCCATGCATCACGATGTATTCTATTAAGTAAAGAGATACAATATGAAAACATTACTGTTTACCTTACTTCTTTCAGGCACTAAACAACTCATATTTCATTATTACCACTAAATCCATACGTTTTACACAAAAAATCAACCTTTTATAAGTAAACATACCCTACGTTTTTAAAAATTACTAACTGCCTTTGAAAGGGTAGATTATGTTTACTTATAACAGGATAAGTAAACATACCCTACCTTTTTAAATATTACTAACTGCCTTTGAAAGGGTAGATTATGTTTACTTATAACAGGAAGGTTGATTTTTGTTGCTTGTATAATTGTGAAATATGTATCTGAGTTGATTAGCGTCTGTGAATGGTGTCGACAACAAGAAAGAAGAATATTGTGAGGTTTTTGACTGCAGGACAGCAATTTCATTTGAATATTTAATTCAAAATGCACATGCGTTCGATCAAAACCAATCAGAGAGATAGAGTATCTAACACTGACTGAAACTGCTCGACTGCTGCCAGGTACATGTATAATGATCATATTATACAGTCGTTCTCGCAGCAAATGGAACAAGAGTGGAATAAAAATATGAGAGGAATTCAAAATTGTCTTATGATGAGCCTAAGGTAAGTTAACAAACAGTGTTGTCTACTTCATACTTGCAATAAGCTTAAGGTTGTGGAGAGTGTACGCATTATGAAATTGTTTAAAAAAAAATTGTTAAAATTGTTTTTTTCGTTAACCAGCTGTCGTCCCCTTACGAACGGCAGCCCTCAAAAGTCGAAACTTGTGCGAGCCAAGGATTAACGAGGTCTTACCTTTTAACGTGCGATTCCTAGCACTTTGTCGGGCCATCAGATAAAAATCTGAAGTCGCTAAGGATTCGAACCCAGCCGACCAGCAGTCAATGGTTTTGAACGCTTCAGTCTCAACCACTGAGCTACTTTACAATCAATCAATGATTCGAATTAAATGGTGGGGCTAGAATATTAATGGGTTTTGCTTGTTGTTATTTATAGGCCTGTTCATAAACCTCCATTTTTGATTAAGTTCGAAAGTATAGGCAGTGTGAGGGTTTACAAACAGGTCTTATTAGGCGCTAGTTGGGCATTAGTTAATTGAACTTATTTATTCTCTCCTATGTTGCGTTCAATGCAAGTTTGCATGTAAATTTTTTAACCTTTGGTGAGAATATAAGTGCAGAGATGTAAAAAGCTTACAGCTCTTGATGCTAACTTTGTTGGCGAAACTCCCATCAAGTGAAATTGACGTAGTTTTAGTGTTTTGCTAGCTTTGATAAGATTGCACATAACGAAAACTAAAAGTTATAGGAGTGTATGAAATACTTAATATAAATAATTCTCAACAGAATAACTTCAGTTGATAGCAGTTGCGTTTGATCCAATAAATAAGATTCACTTCAAGGAAACTTCAGTTGAGTAGCTGTACAACTACTGTAGTTTGTTGCTTAAATTGAAAAAACTGGGACATGATAACCTAATTTTGAAAATCAGAAACAGTACACTACTAGTCCAATATATCAATTAATTCAAATTGTTTTATACTAACCTTAGATCTTTCATACAAACGCAGCCATGTCCAAGTACAAACTTGAAAAAACATTATGCACTACACATACAGGAATTACAGAAAAACTCAACAATAAACAAATAAATCATCCCCGAACTGAACGAAAAGTAGTAAAAGAACAGAAAAAAATATAAATATCCTGATGAAAAGTTAATAAAAAATTATAAACATAACCATTCAAATTTCAAATATTCGAAAATAAATATGACAGTACTTCGGAATGTTGTAAACTCGGCTATTTTTTGATAATGCGCCATCTACTGACGACGGGAAAGCTAATCCAATCTTATTACAGCATCAACAACTTTGGGTGAAACAAAAGCGAATCAGTCAATCCACCAGGGTTTCTATCCATCTTGGTTTGACATTTGTCGAGATTTGGATTTGGTTCTTTCTAAACATTATTCTTCTACTTATTGTTCCTTAAGTTTGTTAAATGAAGTTTAATCAAATTGAATGTTCTTTCTTGGGATTGTCTTAACAAATACCACGCGAGCTCAGATCTAGCGGGATATTTTTTACGGTGGTTTTCTCATACTTACTTTCATATAGGTAATTTAGCTCGATCTGTTCTGACAAAATCACGAGAGCGTAGAACAGCTCTCGTTAAATTGCCAATGAAAGTAAGTATTCGAAAACAACCACCAAAAATATCCGGCTAAATCTGAGCTCTTGTGATATTACCCCCGATAAAATCAGTCCAGCTTCATTGTCGTTATTTTATGTTATTTGCTCTCGTCAATTAACAAAGCAACCAAGTTTTCGTTCTAAATAAAAGTTTACCCGATAAATAAAAACCTGTTGTTGTGTAGTCAAACTTTTATTCACCTTTAATATTAATTCAATTTTATAAATTATGTTTGTACTTTAATAATAATCCATTTAATTGATTCGTTAACTTAGCTCACTGAATACTCAAGGTTTTGTTCTCATCGGATAATGTCGTTAATTAGCAAAGCAACCAAGTTTTCGTTCAAAATAAAAGTTTAATAATAATAATAAAATAAAACCTGATGTGGTATTATCTCATGGAACTTCTCATGAGATATCCTCATTTGAGGTTAATTTTTTTTTGTTGTACTAGAAAAGATTCAGGAAAAAGACTTTAATTATTATATTAGTAATATTATTATTACCCTTGACTAAACTTCGAACAGAGCTAATTATTAGGAAAACAAAAAATTAGAATAATATTTCCAATATCCCATTTTTGAAATAATCAGCATTTTCCAGATTTTTTTCTGCTCTGTATCTCTCTGGCCCTCCATACACCAGAACAAAAATTTGGACAGTTATCTCACAGTATTTAGGAACCAATCAAAAACTTTTACGACTCGAAATTAAACAAACAATACTCTTATCTGGGATCGAAAGGCATCAATAATTAAAAGCATCAAATGTTGAGAAAGTCCGATTACAAAACTTGTCCAGAAATTCGTTGTAATTACGCTCTTTTCTCAGTTCCAGTTTGTTGGGGAATACTTCCCCACTGAATATGGGAAGGAATGATATTAGGTTTAACAATGCGATATTCGGAACTTTAAGTCGAAACTGCGGAGATTCTTCGTCAAGATATATTCGGGGGCTAAATTCGACAGTTGCATGTTGATAGATAGCTACATGTCTCACTGAACTATTATAGTTCAATTCCTTCATCAGTTAAGAACTTTCCAGATATTTCTCTCATATTCTCTCTCTCTCTCTCTCTGTATTTTCTTAAATCAGCTGATTGGTTGAATACAAACTGAGGAGTCAGAACAAGTTCATTGAAGTAAGACAGTACCAAAGTAACAAAAACGTCTATCATTTCCATTATAGGCAGTAGAGATAGACATGAGAAATCGAAATATTTAACAATAATTCCATCGAGAGCAATAAATCTCAGTTTGCAACCGCTGCAGAAGTACGCAACATTGTCAAAATGACAATTAACTTGAATTTTGCTGAACAGTCGTTGAGAAAATTCCAAAAGTTTCGCAAACTTGAAATATTATTGAATATATTACTTCATATCACGAATCAAATTTACAACCAATTCAAGTGTACAGAACATTTTTTCATCGACCTATAATGTTTTTCTTTGATATACCATAAGTTCCGGATCGTGTACAAGGTTGCAAATTTGTGAATACATCGGAATAGATTTGCAAAACTTGTAATTATTTAGAGACCACCTTGATCAAAAAAAATAACCACGAATTTAAAAAGTATATGTTTCGGTCACCGTAACAGGTTGCAAATCCGCACAGCTCTTTGGAATATTTTTCCGATGTATCTGCCAAGTTTGCAGAACTTTTGGAATTTTCTCTTATGGTATATCAAAGAAAAACATTAGTTTTCGATAAAAAAAATGTTCCGTACACTTGAATTGGTTGCAAACTGGATTCGTGATATGAAATAATATATTCAATACTACTCCAAGTTTGGAATTTTCTCAACGAGTATACAGCAAAATTCAAGTTAATTGCCATTTTGACAAGGTTGCGTACTTCGGAAGAGGTTGCAAACTGACACTTATTGCTTTCTCGATGTACCATTCACTCGATCAAAGTTTGAACTTTTGCGTGATCAAAAGCATTGCAATATCATAAGGAGCAAAGGAATACCGATTAAACATATTTGCCTTATTTTGTCTTGACCTACATCCTTAATAGGCATCAATGCATATGATGATTACTTTTATTCCGGACTTTCATTGTGTAATGTTCTGGGAATTGTTATTTCTGTATTTCCTCGTATGCTCGTATGTATATTTGCGTATACGCATGCGCGCTAGTGACAGGTGTAGGGAACCCGGAACGGGGCGGCAATTTTGCAGACAGTGTTGTTTTGGCAAATAATATAATTACATGTGTGCAATTGACCACCGAGTTTTATTGCCCATTATCAGTACACAACAAAACTGGCGACGAAGATAACAGGTAGTTTACCTCAACCGGGCTGTTTTTGTTTGTGCGTACCGGCAAGTGTACTACAAAAAACCAATTATGGCTGCGACAAAACGAATTCAATTGGATTTCAATCCAGCAATCAACGATTGGACAGTGCACTAGAAGCGTTTGAAGCAATTTTTCATAGCAAATGCCATCGTCGATGATACTATAAAGCGAGCAATGTTACTCAATAGCTTGCATCAGCATGCATACGGTTTACTACAAACCTTATGTGTTCCAAGGGATCCAGAATCGTGCAGTGTGGCAGAGATTACTGATTATTTGGATAGTTATTATCAGAAACAAAATGTAGTGTTTGTAGAAAGATTTAATTTTTATTCGGCTACGAAACAGAATTCCGAAAGTGCTCAGGAGTGGAGTGCGCGTCTAAAAAAGCTTTCCATGTATTGTGATTTCGGTACATCTTTCGATACCAAATTGTGCGACAAATTTATCACAGGCTACAATCCAGGAAAAGTTCGCAATCGGCTTTTCAGTGAAAAAGGTACGGTTACTTTTTCTGCAGCAGTGACCGCGGCCTTGACGGAAGAAGCAGCTCAGGCCGGAATTTTACAGTGCGACAGCCAAATCAAGAGTGAGCCATTTGAAGCCGAGATACATCGGGTAAGCCGTCAAAGTTTATTTAGTAAATCGCCAAGCGGTTCAGGAGTGGAAAATACGCAGAGTGCGACCACAAGTGGAAGTTCAGCAAGAAATGGTAGTGAAAGAGTTCGTAAAATTGTGTGTTACCGGTGCGGCAAGGATCACTATGCTAATAAATGTCCGTATCGTGAGTACTCTTGTAACAAATGCTCAGTAAAGGGTCATCTGAGTTCTGTTTGTAGAAAGAAAGGAACCCGCCTAAATTATTTAACTCAAGAAGAGTATTCAGTTGTAGAAAACCCCGATGAAATTGACATTTCACCGGTTTTATGTATCAGACAGAAATCAGATGAACCTATTATCGTTGATATTTATTTAAACAATGTTTCGCTGAAAATGGAATTAGATTCAGGTGCAGCTACGTCAATTTTACCAATGTCCTTATATGCCAAATATTTTTCTGGCGTAAAGTTATATGAAACCAACATAACACTCATACATTTTTCGGGAGACCATGCAGATTCGTCCTGCAGGCACTGCAGAGTTTCAAATTATTTTCAATTCTAAACAAAATTTATTAAATTTTTGCGTGGTGGACACGAAAGGGCCCGCACTTCTTGGTAGAAATTTTATTAGAAAGTATAATATGTTATTTCAAGAATCGCACCAGGAGATTCATAATTTGCAAGGTGAAACATCCGTAAAAGAATATTTTATAAAGAAATTTCCAGGGGTGTTTTCTGACACACTAGGTCGTTTCAACAGGCTGCAGTTACGGTTAAAAATGAACTCAAGCGCCATACCTAAGTTTTGTAAATTCCGTCCGCTTCCTTTGGCAATGAAGAAAAAGGTTGACGAAGAAATTGATAGGCTCTTGAGGGAGGGAATAATCACTCCGATAGAGTTCAGTCCATGGGCATCCCCTGTGGTTCCTATACTCAAAAAGGATAATTCGGTGAGGTTATGTGGGGACTACAAAATAACTGTTAACCCTCATTTGATTATTGATAAATACCAACTTCCGCGAATCGAAGATTTGTTAGAAAAGTTAGGTGGGGGAGAGCAATTTTCCAAAATTGACTTGGCGCATGCGTACCAGCAAGTACCATTACACCCTGATTCGCGTATATTGACCACTATTTCAACTCACAGGGGATTGTTTTACTACAATTCCTTACAATTCGGGATAGCTAGCGCGCCTGCGCAGTTCCAGCGAATCATGGAACAGTTGCTTATGAAGTTAGATGGAGTAGGGTGTTTTCTAGATGACATCATCATTACAGGAAAAAATAGAGAAGCTCATTTGGATAATTTGGAGGAGGTTTTTCATATCCTACAAGAAAGTGGACTAACAATTAAAAAGGAGAAATGTGAATTATTTGCAGATAGTATTTCATATCTGGGTTTAATAATTGATAAAAATGGTATTCACAAAGATCCTGAAAAGTTGAAGGCTATTAAAAAAATGGCGGTACCTGAAAACATAACGCAACTTAAATGTTTTTTGGAAATGATAACTTATTATAGTAGGTTCATTCCTAATATGCCCAGTATCGTAAGTCCTTTATATACATTATTGAAAAAGGATGTGAAGTGGCACTGGGAGAGAAGCTGCCAGGATGCTTTTGATAAAAGTAAAATGGTTCTTCTTTCGGATACCTTTTTGGTTCATTTCGATCCAAATCTTGAATTATCGTTAGCTGTGGATAGTAGCGAATATGGTTTGGGTGCGGTTTTATGGCAGAAATGCAAAGATGGGATAGAACGTCCTATATGCTTTGCTTCTCGTACCCTGACAGATTCTGAGAAACGCTATTCCCAATTGGATAAGGAAGCATTAGCGGTTATATTTGGAGTGAAACGTTTTTATCAGTTTTTATATGGCCAATATTTTTTGTTGCTCAGTGACAATCGTCGGTTGGTCAGTATTTTTGGCCCTAAAAAGGGAATACCAATGATGGCCGCAAATTGTCTGCAGCGGTACGCTTATTTTCTGAGCGGGTTCAGTTTCATTATCAAATACGTTCATACGTCGAGTAACATTGCAGATTTTCTATCAAGGTTACCGGTTGCAGATAAGGACGCGGAATATAGAGAAAAATCTTTCGATCTCGAAAAGGAGATGAAGGACTTTGAAAATTCGCACATGAATTTGAATTACCTGTCTAGTTCAAAGGAATTAACAATCGACATAAATGAAATTAAGGAGGAAACTATGGCGGATCCAATGCTTACACGAATTTTTAACTACGTCAGAAAAGGGTGGCCTTCGAATTGTTTCGAGGAAATCAGACCTTTTTTTAGTAGACGATACGAAATAAGTGTGGAGGAAGACGTGCTGCTGTGGGGGCATCGTGTTCTTATTCCTTCTTCATTGCGAGAGGCAATTTTAGCCGAGTTGCATAATGGACATTTCGGGATAGTTAAAATGAAATCCCTTGCCAGATCTTATGTATGGTGGCCGTCTCTCGATAAAGATATTGAAAGACTAAGCAAAACTTGTGAAGAGTGTCAAAAAACTCAAACCACACCTGAAAAGACGCCGCTGCAACCTTGGCCAATTCCAGGAGAGGTTTGGCAGCGCATTCATGTTGATTTTTTGGGTCCATTGAAAAATACGTATTTTTTTTGTGCTCACGGATGCTTTTTCGAAGTGGCTCGAAGTATTTCCAATGGCATCTATAACTACTAATGCAACGATTCAAAAATTACGTGAACTGTTTAGCCGTTTTGGGCTACCATCCATGTTGGTGTCAGATAACGGTCCGCAACTGCTGAAGACTGCTGAAGAATTCAAGTCATTTATGAAAATCAATGGCACAAATCATGTAACAATTCCACCCTATAATCCAGCCTCGAATGGCGCTGCTGAGAATTCAGTAAAGACTGTCAAACAATTTTTATTGAAAGAAATGTCTAATAATCAGTTGGCTAACATAAATTTATCTTGAAAAGGGGAACATTCTCCATAAAAATTGAAAAATGAAAAATGTGACTTATTTGTAATATCTAACAGAAAACAACTACTTCCCCGGCACAAGCCACGCTGGACATTGAACTACATCTGATAGATATTGTGAAAAGACTCAAACTGAAAAGGAAAGAAAAAATCTGAAAGTGAAAATTTGCATTTTCATTCAGATAGCTGACTTTTTTAATTCTTTCTAGTTTTCCTTGAACAAATCATTAAATAAATTAGATAAGGAGAATGTTATTAAAGAAATATCACTCACAGAAATGAAATGAACGATTTCTGTGAGTGATATTTCTTTAATAACATTCTCCTTATCTAATTTATTTAATGATTTGTTCAAGGAAAACTAGAAAGAATTAAAAAAGTCAGCTATCTGAATGAAAATGCAAATTTTCACTTTCAGATTTTTTCTTTCCTTTTCAGTTTGAGTCTTTTCACAATATCTATCAGATGTAGTTCAATGTCCAGCGTGGCTTGTGCCGGGGAAGTAGTTGTTTTCTGTTAGATATTACAAATAAGTCACATTTTTCATTTTTCAATTTTTATGGAGAATGTTCCCCTTTTCAACATGAATACCTCCCAAGAGGTTATCTTGAACGATGGAAAATAGCGACTAAAGTTTGTCTTTCAGTCGCAGATGATTCCACAAAAGATTTTATGAATTTCATATTCATATTTTCGAACTAAAATAAATTTATCATTAAGTAAATTTTTATTGCAATATCGAATTACTCCCCACTGTTCATCAGGAGAAACCCCTGCCAAATTATTTTTAGGGCGGCCCCTGCGAACTCGTCTTGATTTGTTTAGACCGCGCATCAATAAAAGTGTTGGTAGTAAAAGTCATTCTGAAGTAAAACGGAGCCTGACGATATCGCAAGAGTCTAACAAATATAGGTAAGTACAGGGGAAAAAGAAAATGTAATTTCATTATAGGACAGATTGTGTTTGCTAAAGACTATCGTGGCAAAAAACCTATTTGGTGTCTAAAGCTGTTATTCAAAAATTTTTAGGTAAAAATATTTGTATTGTAAAGGTATTTGGCGAAAATCTAATATGGAAAAGGCACTTTAATCAGATGAGGTATTGCATTGACGACGAATTCACGTTAGGGAGCAGATATTTCAAAAACGATAGTGAACAGGATTTTCTTATGGTAGAAAATTCAATTACTCCGGATTGTTCGTCAATGGAAAAACCCATCACACTCTCAGATTGTTATAACGTCTTCGGTAGATCGTCCTAAGCGGGACCGAAGAGCTCCTGATAGGCTCAATTATGACTAGAATGTTGGTGTATTTAGGGTAGTTTAAGAGGAGGAGTGTGTAATGTTCTGGGAATTGTTATTTCTGTATTTCCTCGTATGCTCGTATGTATATTTGCGTATACGCATGCGCGCTAGTGACAGGTGTAGGGAACCCGGAACGGAGCGGCATTTTTGCAGACAGTGTTGTTTTGGCAAATAATATAATTACATGTGTGCAATTGACCACCGAGTTTTATTGCTCATTATCAGCACACAACACATTGTCTGGATTATCCGATCGTTATCCAGTGTGTACTGACCGCCAGAGTAAATGAGACGAAATTAAAATGTCTTGAGGTAATTACCAGGAATCACTTTTTTTTAATTGACCATGCTTAAGCATGGTAATGAATAGGAGCCCTTGCGGTTTGTAATCTTCTAGAATGTTAATAATTAATGTTTTCCACATAGTCTTTGAAAGCATTGTTGGCCTGGATGTAAAGTGTTTCCTTGTCTTAAGAGCAACCGTGGGAGGGGTTATTGTTTGGAAGGGTGACCGGCACGCTTCGACGGACACATTTTCAGTTGTAATTCTAGACCGTGCTTCAGATCGCACGTTGAAAGATAAGACCCTCGTTATTCCCAGCTCGCACAAGTCTTCTGAAGACTTCTGAGGGTTTCTGGTAGGGGTGCAGCAGGATGACGGTTAAAAAAAATTGAACAAATTTTGATCAAAATTTTTGAGACAGCTCCGAACTCGTGAAGAACAGCGTTTGTTGTTACCCAGTTGAGGCTCAATAATGCAATCTTATGAAAATTACTTGATCTTTTCAATACTGAAACGATCCACACAACGTAGAGAATGTATGGTATCCATTGTGAAAAATATAATGAATTCACCCTAAAGACGTCTAGCAGAACCCTGAAACCTAAAACAAAATCCGATAGAAATGATTTTTTGCACACAGGCAGTTTTTGAGGAGTACTTTAAGTAAAAAATTGTTCTGTACCTATGGAAGGTGGGGAAATTTTCCGGGAAAGCTCGGAAAATCAATAACTTGGAAGCGGTTGGATATTTCGATATAATGTATAAGAATAAACTTGTAGAACGTAGAAATCCTTATAAAAAAGGTATAAGCATGTTTTTTTCGAATATTGCTTCCTTTGAGAGATAACGAGTTATAACTGATATTTTCTCGGGATATTATGAGATTTACCCCAACCGACGCTCGATTAAAATCTCTGTATCTCCCTCATTTTCAGTCGAAAATTCATAAACTAAAAGCTATTCCGAAAGAAAATCCTTCAACAATTATCATATATAGATGGCAAAAGTGGTTGTATTTGATATTCGAAGGTGATAAATAAACAATGTAGTTTTACGAATTTTTTACGTTCTTCTATCGAATTAGACCGACAAGTTGAGTTTGTTCAAAGATTCAAGTTTTTCTGTACCCGTTATTTTCAAGTTCGCTGATTTTTTATTTTAAAATCGACGTAAAAATATCTAAGTGGAGATTTCTGAAAAAGCGTACTGGTCATTTTGTTGCCAAGGTCCTGTACATTAAGAATATGTATTTGAAAATCTCAAATAACAAAGTTTTCATCCATCATTTTCTATCTTTCCCGGAAATTTCAATAACCAAAAAAACAGCGGGTACAGAAAAACTTGATTTATTTAGGCCCAATATAAATTGGGAATGATTGTTATATCTGATTTGCTCAACTTTGACCTACTGAATCTTTGTCGAGCGAATTCGATAGGAACACGGGGGAAATTAATAAAATTACATTGTTTATTTATCAAAGATCATTAATTCACCTTCGTAACTCAAATACTACCACTTCAACCGACACCCGCCAGCTATATATTATGATAATTGCTGAATACCGCTTGGTTTATGAATTTTCGACCAAAAACAAGGGAGATACATCAGAGATTTTCCTTTCCCCTTTCACGTTATTGAATTTCCGAGCTTTCCCGGGAATTTTCTCCACTTTCCATAGGTGTTCCCGTGCAGAACATTTTTTTTCTTAAAGTACTCTTCAAAAACTGCCCGTATACCAAAAATCAGTTCTATTGGATTTTGTGTCAGGTTGTAGTAGCATTCTAGATACATCGCTTGCATTAGTCTAGATGGAAGAAACCATGTTATGGGATCAACTATGAATATCAATCACACAAACCCTCATCAAAATATTTTCTAGCATCAGTTCTGCAGAATCGGCATGAAGTAAAGGGTTTTCTATCGAATCAAAGTAATTTAATTTCAGAAAAAATAAATGTAAATGTAAACCGTACTGTTAGCCGATGTTTTTTTAATTTCTAATGGCTTTAATTTGCCAGAATAACAATTTGTTCGCTCACAAAAAATACCACAATACCATGGAAGGGGAATAATCCAGCTTGCGAACAATAACCGATCCATGAAAAACTCTCGCCATCCCCCGTCCCACCCTTCTATCGCTGATCAATCGGTGGAAACCAAATCCGAATTTTAATGGACGAAATACGATACCGAAATTCCCGGAAACAAAAGCCTGTTTGCCGCTGTTACGTAATCCACGAACCCCGAGTTTGCTTCAATATCAATTCCATTATACCTACGCAGTTATTCGTAAACTTGTCAAGGGGTAGGGAGGGTAAGTTGGAGGAACGATGCGACTGAGATATTGAACTCTTCTCAGTTCTGAGCCTGGGAGTCAAGGTAGCAAGAAGAATAATCTTAAACAAAAACGATGAGAAATTAATAACATTAACAAGAAAAGAGAAAATATGTTGAATTTTTTTTCAGCTGATAACTTTTATTTCTTAGAAGCAACCGTTGATCATTTCTATGGAAAATATATTTGGTGATTAAGAAAATAAATATTATATGAACTTGGTCGTCACAAAAGATCTAGAGCAGTCTTTTTTATATCTTATACTAATAATGCAGAGTGAATTACGATCAATTACAGAAAATTATACAATGTGCTCTCCCCATAAAAAAGAAGTGGAAAACTGAGTAAAATTTCGAAATTGGAATAGAAAAATTACCTTTTGCATGTGTAGGAAAGCGCCGTCCCTGGACATGGCCAGTCATTCTCAGTATTTCACGTTCCTTCTCTTTCATCAAAAATGATACATATGCAGGTGATTTAATGGTTCAATGTGCCACTCAAAAGATTTTTGATAGGAAAAAGGTATATAGCATACAGGCACAACTCTCAATTTTATGAGATATTTGCGGAAGCTGAGGTTTGGTGACATTGTTATAAGTATTTGAAGTGTATCGTGGAGTTGAGATACTATAGAATTGAGGTAATGAATATACAATGAGAACAAAAAGTATTTTCCCCTTTACCACACAAGTAATTCAATTCCTAGATTTGCATTTCTATTGATAACTTGATTATTGAAATGCGCATCTAGGTATTGAAATGCGCATCTAGGTATTGAATTAGTTGTGCAGTAAAGGGAAAAATACTTCTTTTTCTCATCGAGTGACACCACAGGCGTCCAATAAGCCATTTTCGTTAGGAATACAGTTACCCAACACTTGTATCATTAATTATGGTTTTGTCTAATACAGTTGCCGAGAACTGTCGGAGAAACTAATTTTGTTTGAGATTATTGAAATATATATTCTTTGTTTTTCAGTGTTTTGAGCAGATAACTGGAAAGTATTTTTTTTTATTTATCTTTAGTACTAAACTAATAATAATTGTTAGGTGTTTACTTGACATAATTATGATAAAAGAACGATCAGAAAATTGCCATTATTCACACAGGAATTCAAACTGCTCACGAATTTGTGACGATATTGGTGAATAATTAAAGATAATTTCAGGAGAAAAAGTGTTACGTTAAAAAAGGAATGCTTATCTTTATTGGACATCAAGGTAAAATATCGTGTTTTACCTTAGTGTCATAACTATGGATTTCCATTATGTAACGGCCACGTCAATCCAAAAAATTGGATATCATTAATACTTCAGGAATTTTTGGGGTAGATATATTTTTGTGATATGAATTTGTGTACTTATTTTAACTCTAGAAATCACCGTGTAAAATGATATTATCGTTTAATTGAATATTAAGCTTCCTTTAAATAAAATCTTAATTACAAATTATTAGCATCATAAAAACACATAATACAATTAGTTACAATATAATATGTTAGTTACTTTATAAAACCCAGATACCAAATGGCACGCTAAAATGACAATGACGTGACCCAAGCTGATTTTATTTTCACATTATCGTTGTCAACGATACGATAAAGCTTTGAAGTTGCACATCCACGATTATTATAAATAGCATAATAATCTCGTTACATTAATAGCAATAGCTATTAGTTGAGGATAAGAATCGTTTCGTTGGGCAAATTATAGGGTGGCACTCAACCGCCTACCAAATTTTTCTGTGCAAAAAAATAATGCTGTTTCCCAAAAATACTAAATGGTAACTAAAATTGAGAAAACCAAATATTTACATCGTGCTAGTCTGTTATATATTATTTGTTCCTTGTTGGCCAAATATACTGAATGTTCACAAAATTTAAATTGCCGAAAATACTCGCAATTGACACACAGGTCTAACCTGAGCAAGCTAACATAGCTTTCAAGTTGAAAATGCGTGAATTCTAAATTTGGAGAACATTTATTAAAATCAGTGCACATTCATTTGGGTTCCATTAAGATTTTTTGATGTCCTTTAAATGTTTTGGCGGACAGCGCTAAGGATGTATGGTTACATTTGGTGTACATTAGGTATATTTGTTCCCAAAATTATTTCAATGGACCACCAACTGTTGATAAGAGAGAGTCCACATCTATAACTGAGTAGATTATTAAAAAAAACTAATGAAGATGCCTCGCGGCCAAATTTCACAGCAATGTATCATGTCGAAAGTGTCACTTCCTGACACACAGCTCAAGATATATACCCTTTCTTTGGGCCACTAACCAACTATTATTGATGTTGCACGCATTTCCTTGAATTTCGTGTCGAAAGGCAATATAACTAGCGAGAAATTCGGCGGGAGGTTCATTGGAAGCTCGACTTTTGCACAAACTAGAAGTATAATGGACTTGTGATGATGATTTCGTGGAAGATAAAGCAATAAGTTTCACTGAAATTTCTGGAAATTCGACTACTTCGATAAACAAGTTTTTTTGTTCCTTTGTTACAAATACGGAAAATAATATATATATATATATTATATATATATATATGTATATATGTATATATGTATATATGTATATATGTATATATGTATATATATATATATATATATATATTTAAATGCACTAAAAAGGGGAAAATAATTTTGTTCATGATTATCTAAAAATGATTATCCAAAAATGAAGGGTATTTTACTCATACCCTTAATTTTTGGATAATCATGGAGAAAGATATTTTTCCCCTTTAAGTGCATTTGAATATAAGCGTGGTTTAAAAAAATATATAATTATTTTTTATTTTCTTCTTTTTTGTGGTCTTATCATATCTTGTATCGATTTTAAATATCATTTTATCACATAAAACTATGCAATTTCAACAAAATAATCATAATCTCCGACCCCAAAAACCCCCAGATACCAATTTTGAATCGAATTGGACCATAACACAAAATTCGTTCGCCATATTGGAGCCGCTATCATGAATTTTTCAATTCTGATAGAAGAATCATAATCTCTGACCCCGAAAACCACCAGATACCAATTTTGAATTGAATCGGGTCATAAATACGAAATTCGTCCGTCATATTGGAGCCGCCATTTTGTATTCTCCTCTGACAAAAATTTCATAATGCATTGTCAAATCTCAAATCAATCGGAGGATTAGAAGTGGTCTAAAAATTGGTTACAAGATTTGACCGTGACATTTCTTTTTCTTCAAGAGTGAGTTAATATAATGTCATTCGTCTTGAGACTCGTTAAACTATTGATCAAGGAAACTACTACTCAAATAATGTGGTTCCTATAATAATTTATCTAGTATTCCATGCCATAGGACAAGTGTTCTTCGAAACAATCTTTCATAAGTCTCAGCTCAGGGATTGACCTACAAATAGCGTTCTCATTACTAAATGGAGCTCTAAAATTCAATTACATCTTCCAATAAATAAGCTGATGATGAGCGAATATTAAATCATTCTGATCAGAGTGGTATGATTATTACCGATAATTTTTTGAAATATTAATGAATTGCAATCCCAAATCTGATTGGGATTGCCAATGAATTGATATTTCAAAAAATTATAGGTTTTTAATCATACCACGAATTATATTTAGGACGACAATATATTGATTTGAAATAAAGAAAAATCGTGTCACCTGGTAATTTATGCTTTACTTCAAGCCGTATTAATAATAATAATAATAATAAACGTCTTTATTGTTAATAAAAAGAAAAAGAACATTACAGTTTTATGAAACTGAAGGCGAAGTCTAGCTTAAAGCTATTCTACTTAACCTTCTCAACGGAATACTCTTTTCCACGGCCTCATCTATGATACCAATGGACATTTGTCCCCAACGATCGCTCATATTGATAAATAAAGATAACTAGTCAAAACACATAAATTTGACGTTTATAATTGAAATCATTATTTTCACTTGACAGATAGTAAAACAAAAACTAAGCAGGTTTATCATCGTGAAAATACAGCGACAAGCAATATTTTCACTGTAGTTCCGATTCTATTGGCTGAATTTCAAAATTTTAAATCCACTGATTGGTTGTTAAGCAAGGAAATATATTGTCTAAATTATAATTGAATAAATATGCGGCCTTGATATCTGTTTGCAGTTACTAAAATTCAAAATTCATTATATATAGCTATAAACATTCAAGTTTACTACAATCAAGTTTACTGTACTCAAGAATTCTGAGAAAATACTCACTTTATTGATGGAGTCAAGCTAATGTCAGATACATTTCGAAATAAATCAGAACACTGTACCTGAGCTGATGCCTAGAGGTTATGACGTTCCAGTAGAATTATAGATGAACTTACCTGAAAAAAAAAACGAATCATTCTACATGATTGTATGCAATAGATAATAAAAAACTTCCATGTCAATGATTTATCAATGACTTCATGAAATCCTTCCTTCCTTCCTTGTACAGCTAGAGTAAAAAAGTATTCACTAAAACGTTTTGATAAACGCAAAAACGGTAGAAAGTTGACGATACGGAAAGATCATACTGAACATAGAATCAGAAAGCTTATTTCAAGAACTCACCAATTATATTCAATACAGTGTGTCCGTAAAATATGAAATAAGTTTATTACATCTTAATATGATATTTTGGTTAACTTTCATCAACTTTGGATCAACTTTTAAACCATATCCAAATTATATACGGTTATCCACATATAAGTTAAAATGCTTTTATTTTTTAATAGGACATCCAGTATATTTTCTCATATTTGGTTAGGAAGTCAGTTGATGGAATGTCAAGCGGGTACGAAGATATAAAAAAACAAAAAAAAACATTCTCATATGTCCAATGGGAGCGACAAACTGTTAAGCTTCCAAATCGTGAGCAGTCGTAGTCAATAGACATGAATTAAATTTTCTTAGGACATATTATAGGCATACCTCTCTTGACAGTTAGTCAGATTTATCAATATGTGTTGCCAGATAAATTTAGTATCACGCTATATTTCCAGCGATTTCATAGCCTCTGTTTGGTGTTTCGTTTAAAATATAATCTTGATTAGACAGCTTATTGGTGTTGTATTCAGCAAAATGTATGTCATCAGCAGATGAACAAGTAGAAAGAGGTCGTTAATAAATAGTATAAGAATTAATAGAAGACCTAAGCCACTTTCTTGAACTTACACTATTCATAAATGAAAGCGATTTGCTCAAACTGTCACTAAAAAATACATACTGCATTCTGTCAGTAGTCATATAGATACATGTGGTGATAATAGTGTTTACTAGCTTTGGAAAGGATATTATTAGCCATTATAGTATTCACTTTCAAATTAGCCCATCGCAATTTTTTTCATTGTGAGGTGGCCTTGAGATACTGAGACTTCGATATTCTTTTTCATGGATTCTATTTACAAACAAATTGAATGCGATTATAATCATGGAGTAATCGCAGAGGCGGTGCACGTAATCTCATTTAAACCTACGGCTTGCTTTCGTAGAAAAGAAAACAAACAATATTTATCGAGGTTGATTGGTAACGAGGAATTTTTAGTCCATTCCTCAAAATCCAATAACACATAAAAATATTTTCGACTGAAAGTTAGAGAAAACATACCTATCTAAAAATCAGTATTTCCAGAGGGTCATTGTTGGAATAAAAATTCGTGGATGAAATTCTCGAAACAAAACTGCGACTGAATTTGACGAAAGTTGAAAGAGGTTCGGAAGCTTTTCATCTGGGGTATAGACAGAAATCTACGAGCAATCTGCGAGCAACAAGTGAACGCAATGATATGATAGTACCACATAAATAATAGAGACGCACTACTGCGCGCCTCTCCTGTTACCTCTCCCGACGAATTAACAACTCACGTCGATATCCCTTCCTCGAGCAAGTAGAGGAGAAATTGTAATGCTTTATTAACAAATAGCCAGCTTTCCTTTACGCTCTCATAATACCTCCATACCCCAGATGTAAACTCTTCGATACTGTATATTGTTTGGAACATGTTTGAATCAGAACAGTATTGGGGTTGTTTGTTTGAAAATATATTTAGAATACCTATATCAACACGGAATAATATTGACAACAGAAGAAGGAATAATGATTTATAAGAATGCTTCATTAGTAACTGAAATAGGAAAACATGTCCATAAAATATTAAACCTAACATAAATAAACAAGATTGAGATACGATAGAAAAGTTAATGGGCATCTGATGCACTGTTTCACATGTTATAACACTGTTATTTTTCACTCACCACAATATTCGATGAGAACCAACAAGTATTGGAACTGGTTCAAACAAAAGACAATCAGTTTTCCACCATTCAATATAATGGGCGCCCAACGTGGGGCCAACTCTACCTTCCTTTACTATAGATTCCGTTATACTCGAGAATATTAGAGAAGATCAGAAATACGTCCCACAGTAATTGGAACGCTTGATAATTAAAACAATTATGTTTAGAAAGAAATAAATAAATATGTATTGCAGCGAAACAACTCTGGAGTAGATACAAGGTAGAAGTCTAAAAACAATCATTCAAAAACAGTTATCGTGACAGCAAATATTAATGTCATGTGTGAACTGATAAAGTAAAATCGGCATATGACGTTGTTATAAGTATCAGACATTCAATATTGCATGAACATTGAGCAGTGAAAGAGAAATAACCATGAAATTTAATTTAATTAAAAAACAATTTTAAAATAAAGTCATGCTCGGTATTGCGGCAGTGTATGGGTATTAATTTCATCAGGTTTATTTTGGTCCGCGTTGGCCTAATCAATAGCTAAAAAGGAAACTAATGAAAGTAAAAGAGATACACAGTTTTTTTGTAGCTACTGATTATAGTGCTTAGAATATACGTGACAAAATGAATACCCGTAAGCTGCCGAGATACCGAGCACGACTTTATCGAAGCTTAGCCCGTTTTGTTGATGACACCGTATTACTGCTTTAACTTTATAAAACGAAAGGATGAAAATACAAGATGAAACAAAATATTATTTCGAAGAGTGAAAGAACTGACTTTCTCCACGATCACCGCAGAACATTATCTCCATCGAGTTGGAAGATGTATTCTACAACACTCTCTAGAGATAGAAATATATTCTCCCACTGGTCTAGCAAGTATAACGTTAGCCTCGACTGTCATGGAAGATCGTAGATAAAGGTTTTAAGTAACTTATTCATCATGAATGATTGATCCAGTGAATCAGAAATGGAATGTGAAAAAGTGTCACTTGAGAAGGTTACGATGATCCATTATTTTTAGTTGAGTTTTCATTCTACCGAATTATGACGCGGTATAGTTCACGTAGAAGAGAGAGAGAAAGATCCTTTAATATACCATTTGTCATTTACTTAGTGAAGGAGGAGGTAGCGCTGTAGCACACATGACAAAACGTCTAGCTAGTCTAGCAATACAATTTTTTACTCTTCAGTCCATATTGGAAGTAAAGCGTGTTCTTTAGTTTTTTAAACTATATTTTTTTAATCCATATTTTTGTTGAGTGTGTATTCTATATACTACTTTCTATGCATTTTTTTGGAGTGAAAAAAAAAATGTTTAGGTTAACCTACGGTTAGTTATTTCTTATGAATTTCTGGTTGTTTTTCATTTAATTTTATCAAAATATCTGATCCTGGAGAAAGTATAGTCTGTTAGTAGTTTAACTCGTGGCCCCACTCGCATTAAATTTTCATTCTAACATTGTTATAGAATATACTATTCTAATTCATCAATTTGTCGTCGTCCATTTTGAAATGATAACAATGATTTTGATGAACTTCTTTTTAGCCACTTCCAACCATGCAGACCAATTGAATCCGATGTAGCGTAGTGTCAATACCGCGTGATTGCTTATGAATTGTTCAGCACGCGGGTATAAACCCAATGACCCTCCACCCACATAGAAAGTTACCACATGCCTTTCCGATAATCAACCGTGAACCATTATCTCACATTCTCCAACGGTAAATTTGCGAGTACACGGATGAATAATTCAAAGGCAACACCGGGTTCGGGATCACGTCTTCGGAAAATATTTCTATGATCGGTTGTTTTTCCGACAATAATGAATATTTCAGTTATAATGACTTATAACGGAGAGATGTATCATGTTCGTTATTGTGGTTTTGGAGTTATAAGCGAGCCATTTTTCGAATATTTTCTAGACACCGAGAACGGAATACTTCATTCAATCCGATATTTTGATATTCTGAATGAACGTCGATGCAGTTTACTAAAATCATGCGCAAATAGTACTATCAAAATACACGGAATTTTTGATAAGCTTGATTGATTTACATCCCTGTTAATTTTGGGAGTTTTATGAAGGATTTTGGTATCACAGATGAGATCCACAATTCCTTTAATTCATCTATAACAACAATCACTGAATGCATATTATGTTTTTGATACATTTTTCAATTGCTATGCTGCTCATGGAATAGTCTTCCTCACTCGACCATGACAAATAGAGACTATACATTTCTTTTATCTTTTCATTGAATATCAAGCTTCCTTTAAGTGAAATCTTCATTACAAATTATCAATATCATAACATCATAACACATAATACTGAAAAGGGGAACATTCTCCATGAAAATTGAAAAAAGAAAAATGTGATGTATTTGTAATATCTAACAGAAAACAAATACTTCCCCGGCACAAGCCACGCTGGACATTAAACTACATCTGATAGATATTGTGAAAAGACTCTAACTGAGAAGAAAAGAAAAAATCTGAAAGCGAAAACTTGCAGTTTCATTCAGATAGCTGATTTTTTAAATTCTCTCTAGTTTTCATTGAAAAAGTCATTAAATAAATTAGATAAGGAGAATGTTATTAAAAAAATATCACTCACAGAAATCGTTCATTTCATTGAAGCAAGGTTTGCTTCTCTCGCATTTAATCCCCAATACATTTTGGTCGACGAAAATCTATTTCGCTTTGCCGAGCTCTTCAGGAGGATTGATCAATCCTCCTGAAGTTCTGTGAGTGATATTTTTTGATAACATTCTCCTTATCTAATTTATTCAATGATTTTTTTCAATGAAAACTAGAGATAATTTAAAAAATCAGCTATCTGAATGAAAATGCGATTTTTCACTTTCAGATTTTTTCTTTTCTTTTCAAGAGTCTTTTCACAATATCTATCAGGTGTAGTTCAATATCCAGCGTGGCTTGTGCCAGGGAAGTAGTTGTTTTCTGTTAGATATTACAAATAAATCACATTTTTCAATTTTCATGGAGAATGTTCCCTTTTTCAACAATGAATACCTCCCAAGAGGTTATCTTGAACGATGGAACATAGCGACTAAAGTTTGTCTTTCAGTCGCAGATGATTCCACAACAGATTTTACGAATGTCCTATTCATATTTTAGAACTAAAAAACACATAATACATTAGTTACAATATAAAACATTAGTTACTTTATAATACCCTAGATACCAAATGGCACGATAAAATGACCATAACGTAATATAACCAAAGTTGTTGATTTATCTTCACATCATCGTCAATGATACAAAAAAAGATTTGAATATAATTTGATTATTAGGTAATTTAAATAAATCTCGGAAGTCCTCAATGATCAAATGTAGTACCCCTTGTTTTCCGTGTGAACGCGCAAATTTTTAAATCAGCCGTGTCGCTTCAGGCCAACAAAACGCACCCATCTCTGTACCGTCGTGTCTGTGGCTCTATTGTAACCCAAGTTTAATCTTTTGTTTTGCGTGAACTCAAAAACACGTTAATCTGAACAAGTTTGCAATTGAATGAAGAAATGAAACGTAAAAGATACAGATCCAGTTCTACATCGTTGTCATCATCCTGCCGATGATTTTGATACATTAAAGACAACTTAAGATGATGCTAGAGAATCATATTAGTCGAGATGCCTACTATTGTTAAGGTGAGATGCCTACTATTTTTGAGGTGAGATGCCTCATGTTTGTTGAGACGAGAAATCTTCAATCAAGGATGTAGAGAGATTTTACATCATAAGTCATAATTCAGATGAGTCATATTTCTTCAGGTGAGACATATTACACATGTGCCATTGAACGAAAATATTGTCAATGCCTTTGGGCCAAATTGAAGATAGTTCAATCGAGCATGGGCCCAGATATTCACTCTGATTTAGCCAAGAGGGATGCCATCTTGAAATGCTGGACACCTCCGTTTTTGATGAAGAGATACTCTTCCTCTGTTCCAGGCCTGCAGATTCATCTGACAAACTGGTAAAATAGTTTCGGAAGCATTGCTCAAAGGAAAAGGACCGATCTCCAGCGTGGTCATAGTGACCCTGCCGGAATCGTACAAAGAAAATAACCGCTAACCGCTATGGGTATATTTCACGAGATCAAAAATGTCTAGAAAAAATTCAAACGAAAAAATCGAAAATGGCGAAGTGAAGGATTCTTGTAAAAGAGTTTTGCAAGAATTTGTCAGAGTTTGACAACTATCGACATAAATTTGAGCCTTTTAAGTGAGTTTCTTGCAAAGGGTTTATAAGAGTTTAACAAAATTCTCAGTGGCCATAAAGAATCGGTAAAACAAGACACCACCATAGAATAATTAATCTATGGATACTACCAATACAAAAATAAAAGGTAGGCGTCTACCTCTTCAGTCGGAGTTAATCGAAACATATGTATAATTGTCAGAGTGGCCTAGGAGGTTAGTAATATCCAATAATGGTAAAGTTTATCATAAAAAAAATTATAGTTATGGTATCCATCAAATACAACCAGAGTTTGGTCAAAAACATGTATAATTATTGTCAGAGTTGCCCAGGAGGTCACTAATATCCAACACTAGTAAAAGTTATCAGAAAAATAAATTATAGTTATGATGTCCATCAAGAGTTTTGCGGAAAAATATCTATAATTGTCAGAGTTGACTAGAAGGTCACTAATGTTCAATACTGGTAAAGTTTGTCACAAAATAAATTTATAGTTTGGCGTGGTGTCCATCAAATTGAAATGAAAATTGACAGAGGTGAATTCTTCTTCTTCTTCTTTTATATGGCTATAGCTTCCATGCGGTACATTTGTCCAGCGCGAAACCTGGGGTTACAACTTGACAGAGGTGGATATATAGAATGACAAGAATTCTCGACAGCTGACATATTGGGATACAAGAGGTGCGTTCGGATAGTCCTTGCATTCGGTTATGTATAATCGAGCGCAGTACCACGTGATCACCGAATGAACTGAGTGAATGGTAATGAACAAATGAAAGAACGCTCCACAGTTATAGATCATAATCTATTAATCTGTCATTTGGCTGAATCAGTCACAATCACAAAGTGAGTGAAATACGCCAAGGGGGGAAATATATGTCATATTTGTGTACCGTACACACACAGTAAATGGAATACGCTCAGGAGCATAAAAATATATCATATCTGAGTACTATGTGTGTGTACTTGACGTCTCAATTCGGAACAAACCGATTAAATGGTTCTGTCCTAATCGTCGGTCGCCGAAAAGGCGAACGGAGCAGAAATATTGAAGTAACAGAACGTGTGTTCTGTGAGTGAAGCGAGTCGAGCCACGGTATAACGCTTGAATACTGTGGTCGAGCTGTCGGACATGTTCAATGGTTGACACTTGAACGTTTGGTTTTTTCTGCACAAAACTATATCAATGCATTACTAAATTTGTTCATACTTCTTATTGCCAGGAAACTTGGAGCAAGACAGAACGAAATGAAATAACGATTTTTCTATATTCCCGGCAATCGTATTACAAATATTGGGAAAGTAACGAACTAAGGTTAAAATGTACTGGAGGGGTTATTATCATTATTAGCCACACTTCTGGTATTTGGGACTCTCTAAGTTCAGTATGTTACGACTCTTTGACATTTAAAGTAAATTTTATGAACAGTTTCAGGTTTGGACATGACAGAATTATTGGCCACCGGTTAGGTACCATGTTTCTTGACACTGTCCCACAATCGCTATAGTATCAATAATTCTGATGATTTGGTTCGACGAGAATATGACTGATTCCAGCCACCACAGCCTAGTTAAATCACGCAGGAGAAGGCGTCGTTCAGAAAAAAGTTCTTGGAGTTGTTTTTTGGATTATTTACAAAAAGAAAAACAATCACTGGAGATTAAAACGGGAGAATACAAGAAAGAAGATAATGAAGAGGAAAAAAGAATAATAGAGGAAGAAAAGAATAATGAAGAGGAAGAAAAACTAATGAAGAGGAAGAAAAGAATAATGAAGAAGAAGAAAATAATAATGAAGAGGAAGAAAAGGACAATGAAGAGGAAGAAAAAGATAATGAAGGGCTTGCTTGTGTATCAAAGAACAAAAATATGAGATTATATCGCTATTCAAATTCTCAAAATGCAAGAATTAATTACCTTTTTGTCGCAATTGTAATAAATAATGGAAACCACATCAACTTCTCACTTCACTTTATAAACAGTTGACAAAACAGTTCACGTGTATAGGTTGTGTGCTGCCGCTGACTCTTTTCTACTCGGACGCATCAGCCGATTGGGTGGAAGAGAGATAGATGCGTCACAATACGAAAGCTTAGGCCGATCGTGCCACTCTATCGCTTGTTCCGCGCTCTTGCTTGCATGCTCGGCTCAGGTGGAACGTGACAATGAGTCATACTTTTTCATGCGTGCAGCCGGCGTTCATCGATTTATAAAACGTTTTCACGTTAAAAATCAGAAGTACCTACATGCTATAGAGATATGCGCACAGGGGTTTCTTGAAAGAAAGACCCGGGGGGGAAAAATCTATATATTGTGAGATAGCTAAGCACCACTGGCAGCTCTGATATCATATACAACTGGCAAAAAACGACCAGGTAACATTCAAGGGGATATCAGTCACAGAGGCAATAGAGACAACGAGGAAGCAAGCAAAGTGTCGTGCAAAATAAGGAATGAACAAACAATTTCCTGACTCAGAACAATTATCTGGACTCTCCAAAGCCCATTCGAATGAACAATTCTGGCGTTGGAGAAACGATGAAATGAAATCTTACTAGATTAAAGTACCAGAACGAACACAAGCCATATGACTATTGAGCTCACCGCTAAGGAAAGCTTCTAGAATTTGACAAGTAAGACTTGTCCAGATGACTTTTCACTGGACATTGCCCTCTGACGTATCACCTCAAATCTCAAATCAGAGAAAATCAGTTTAGGATAGTTGAAGTTCGAGTATTCCAGTTGAAAGCATAGTATATATTATATATTTTCCATGCAAACATACCTGAAACATCCGGAATATGTATATATATCTATATATATATATATATATATATATAAATCTTGACAATTTTTTGGGGCAGCAGCAATGTTATAAGAGTACACTTGCGTTTTGCTGCTGCCCCAAAAAATTGTCAAGATTTGTTTCTAACTAGTCAGCAATAGACTACCTCTAATATATATATATATCCCCTCGTATACTCCGCCATCGATTGAACAAACTCTTTTGCGTTTCCCGTTCAAAATTCTTTCATGTTGTTCGTTACATCTCAAATTACCATCGATATAATAAATAAGCAGAAATGAAATATGGAATTAATATTCTATCGCGTTTTAAGAACTGCATACCCAACTGTTTACGATGATTTCATTTCCTAACGACGAATGAATAGTTAGTCAATAAATGTTTTAATTGAAGCGGTTGTGTGATTTTATTCTAAATTCCAAATTCGTCTAGACAATACAATGTATTATAATTGGATTAGAGAAGGAAAGGAGAGACACCGGGCGATATGCGAAATAATGAAGTTTGAGAGCTGTTAACTGGTTTAAATTGTGTTTATCTTAGCGTATAATATCTTCTACATGACAGTACTATTCGCTTTTACCTATTGACAATGGTTGTCACTTCTTTGTTTTCCAAACATGCTTTAGTTTGTTGCACATTTGGAATCTAAGAAGATAATTCTACCCATGCATATGAGTTTATTTCCAAACGCATGAGACATTTTATTTAATTATTTATTGTTCATGGGCAAACCCATTTGCGAAAAAAATTTACATTTTATGAGCAAATAAATAAGTACAGTGGTATCATGACATAATAAGAGAGCTTTACATTTTACAGATGAATATTTGAATATTGACAAGTTGATTTGTTGAAGATAAGCCTTGAACCTACTAAATGCATACCAAATAATGAGAGCTTGTTGAGAGAATATGCGAATTTGAGTGTTCGTGTGATGTAGTTATTTAAAGTATAGTTGGACCTGTGGAATGGTATGTGGAATGTTTGAACTTGTCTAGTTGACCGAGAAGGTACCAATAAATTGATTTTTAAAAGGAGATTGGGGTAATCGTATTTTCCATTTATAATATTGAAGAGTACCTAAAATAAGATCTCTATGTTTTCTGCGGACCACAAGACTGGGGATAGTTAGATTGTATTCCAGTAGTGAATAATCATACCTGACATATTTTATTCCAGTTATATGAGTGAAATCGCAGGTTGCTCTTTTGATGAATCCCAACATTTTGCAAAATGGGGACTGAAACTGATGAGAGAAGAGTCTAGGATAACACCAAGATCTTTAATTTGATCAACTGAGTTCAGCAACTGCCTGATGATGTCATAATCGTTTGAAACTGGGTGGTGAGAACGGTAGAAACGCACAATGTGACATTATTCTGGATTTAAGTGAATGATGAGCACCAAGTGGATAGTTTATCTAGATCAGATTAAAGATGAAAAGCATCTTCAAGATCATTTATAATTCTGAAACAATTTTGATCATCCGCAAATGATAAGGCATTGCTATTAGAAAACAGGAGGTATCGTCAAGACAAGATTTTACATTTCCTTTCTACGTCAAATATTTGCACACCTTGTTATTTATAAATATTCTTTTCCTATATTTTTTCTGGGTATGAACTTGAATAAAGGTATTACTATTATTACGATTACGGGGACCGAAAGAGAATTGTCCAGGTTGGCTGGCTTAGCTATTTTGTTGAGAGTATTGGGTAAATCCGTCCAGATCTTAAATCATAAAATTCATTTGGATTTTATAATTGACAATTTTTTAATCATCGTCCTACAGGGTAGGCTCGTACGTTCAACGCTTTTCAAAAGTTATTCTTTCACTGCATTTTTGTCAAATGTAAACAAATAGTATTCGACGTGTGTTAAATACCTACCTATTATGATGAAGTTCTCATTTTGTAAGATTTTACAGTAGAGTTGGATTATTTCTTTCGTAGAATGTGAATAAGTCAAACACTTGAATATTAAACAAAGGCGCGAGTTTCGTCGAAAAAGATCTACGGCCTACCGGCATATTTTCTCTCACTGCCTGCAAATAACCAACCTGAGTTAAACGATTTCATCCCTGAATATTTCGCTGGAATTTAACGAAATGGCAATATCGGTCAATATTCCCTTCTGTTTGCGCAAGCGGACAACCCTTTACCTGGTCCATTGGGAATTCGCTCATCTCGAACAAAACGGAATTGAATGACCTGTTATCGGGAATATTGTAAATATTTGCGATGGAATTAACGTTCAGTATGCACACATGGCTGAACAGATGACGAACGATGAACGCGTCCGGCGTCCGTCTACTTTTCCATATTACTTCTGGAATTCAATTACGTTGATATCAAATGCACAGTCCGAGTTAGTGAATGTCATAAGCGTCGGGCTGACTGCAAAAAGGTACATATGGTTGGAAATAATTTCGGAAATAATTTCGGAAATAATAGGAATGAAAAAAGAATATTTCAACCATTTAACAATGCGAAAAGTAGAATAGCGTGCGAAAAGTGATCGAATAGATCAAAATAATTAATAAGCAATCAGCTTAGTATTGTGCTCGGGATTTTTCTGGTAAAAGGCTTATTCATTGACAATAATTTTGCTTCTTCTATCAGATGCTTAAAATATTCATCCCTATTTCTTAGGTAATCATTATTTTGATGATTAAAAGTTTACATATCTCGTTCCTTTAATAAGAGTTGAATTACCACAAAAGATCAATATTTGTTTGTGACAACCGACATCGCTACTTTAATAACGCCTTCTCTATGAATACGTTGCTCTACAATGATATATACAAAGAATGTCAAAAATTTTAACTGATTTTATTTTAAATTATACTTCCCAGTAAAAAAAATATTGTACGACTCTTGTGATTAATGTGAATTGTGGAACTCCCTTTGCACTTCTTGACATGATTTTTTGGGTTTATGACCTTCCACAATCCGAAAATGAAAAAAAAAATTTAATCCAAAGAAATCTGTACAAGTGTAGAAGGGCAAATTAATTACTTTTTTTCATTTTCAGATTGTGGAAGGTCATAAACCCAAAAAATCATGTCAAGAACTGGATTTCCTCCACAAAATCAAACTTTCAATCAATATCCCTTTGCACGTTCTGCAAACATTCACACCGTGCTTTAAACATACATTTTTCACACTTGTATCATAAATAGGTATTACTTCATCCTAACCACATCGATAACATTTCAGAAACGGGTTGAGTTAAGGCATATTTAACAATAATACTACAGTATGACCCACATAGCTGAACGAAAAACTGATCATTTTCGAGTTATAAGCGAAAAACTACAAAAAAATTGACATTTTAGCATTTTTTTTTAATGTTCCGTCAAGACATTTCGTTAGCAAACTTCAGATTCGGATTCAGCAATCCAAAAACCGTGTGAAATGGAAGAAATCAGAACTACCCCAAAACTTTCCAGCCAGGGGTTCTGTCGAATACAAATTTACTGAATTACAAGTGATACATTCCATATGCACCGAAGAGACAACAGCCGTTAAGCTAGCTTATAGTTAAACCATCAAAGTTGGTAGTTTAAGCCGCCAAGCTCAGCTTAAAGCAAAGATAAGCTTACTTTTTATTGAATGTATTGTACAGATACAGGAATTGTTTGCAAACAAAAATTGGAACTGGAGGAAGAAATATTTATAGAAGATGATGTTGATATACTACACATCATTAATTTTGGATTTTCACGTCGCCTTAAAACGTCAGGTCGAATTATATCGACGATATTGATTACATTACGTGAGCTTTTTTCGCAGGGTTAGTTTGACAATATCATTACTAGAACTGATGGGGGAATACGAAAATTATTTGTAAGAAAGTTATGCGCATGACATTTTCAATTAATATTAGTGTTTTCCATTTGTAGGATCAATAGTGTGTCATCAATCAACTTCTAACAGCACTCCTGTTTTATGCAAGTAGTGCATTTCTTTTTGCGAATGACGACGCTATTGAATTCTTGCTCTATGGCTTGTCAGACTTGATCTTTTCGTAGGTTAGACGTTCGATCTGCCTTATGATCCTCTAATATAGAAGCATACTTGCGAGCAATTAATTGCACTAAATGAGTTCTTTCGGCATTCGTAAAATTTGGTACTCGAATTTTGTTACTAGAGCAACTCATATTTGGTCAATAATCACCACAACACAGAGACGTGTCGTGTGTAGAAGATTCACAATTTAATTTTTAGGTTATTGACAAGTAGCATGAGCCGTGAGCCGTTTCATCTTTTATCTTAAAATTGCTGCATTGCCAAGTCGATTTGCAGCTTAGCTAAGCGTGGCTTAATATTCGACGGTGCATATTGCCAGATTGGAAGCCAAGCTTTATATTTTAAGCTAGCTTACTTAAACTCGGCATACGAGTAAAACGTGAATATGGCCATACATGATATTGCCTGTTGTGATATCAGAACACACTGTGGATTAAATTGGGTTTTGTTTACGTTTTGGTTACAATTGGATGGTGTGACTGGAATTTGAATTCCAAGATTTAAATTTCGTGTCTCATCGCACTCCAAGTTGAATGTCCCAGCTATTTCGAGGTCACTGCAGAGAGTAAAGAAAGATCAAAGGCGGTGAGTGTCGCATCTTGAACCTTAGTCTAAATTTTCATTCGAACGGCTATGTATTTATTAAATTTTATATTTCAGTACGTTCTCACATATTGCTGTATTGAACTTTAATTAAGAAATTGACAAAGAGACCAACGAATATATCTATTGAGTATTTTTTTAGGGGGTAAGTAATGTGTGTACGAAATCTGGTTAAAATCTGCCACCTCTCGCCAATTAGAAGATTTGGAAATGAAGTTTCAGTGTTGATAATTACCATGACATCTTCATTAAATTGAATTGATTGTGATTATATTTACAACCATTTCCTTCCAGAAATATTCATCTCAGATCCTCTACCCCAAGCGAAGCTCTGGAAAAGTTTGGTGATGTGCTGGTATCATTTACACGAACAAACACTTCCCACATCTACTTCAAGTCAACCAAAAACACCGGACATGTATATCAACCCTTCGACTAATATTTCTGTCATCTTACGGTATTTTTTCAAGAAGAAATGAGCGCTTCGGTAGTTACTATTTCAACAGATATAGTTTAGAGCAGTGCTGTCGTAGTTCAGAGTTATTCTAGATATCGTGCCACTTTCTGTTTAATTTTTTTAAAGCGATATTCCATTCACTGGGAGTCGAGTACTCCATGGTAAAGCTTGCTGAAGTGTCATAAAGTAGAATACCATTACTATTATCAAAATTATAATGGTTCCAATAGCCAAGAAGCTATAGAGAGGAACTCTTGTGTTAATTGGTACATTTCATACTTGTATGGAATGGTCTAAATACTCACCCTAACTTTGGAGATGACAGAAAGTTAAAATTATTTGGCAGTTACACGATACCTAAGTATGTCGGCAACTCACTTGTATCGATACACCCTATGTGTATTCATGTGAACCTGGAAATAAAAGGAAATTCGACGCTCATGTCAACTCATTCGTCAAAACACGTTTCACGGCTGATCGACCAGGAAAAATGCAAACCTATCTCGTCACTTCAGCTGTCTATTTCCAAAACGAAAATACGCTTTCAACGCCCGTTAGCCGATTTTAATAGGGTTTTTATAATCTTGGCTCAAGGGCGATCGCGCTATGAAAATCAAAACGACAGCGGAAGCAGTCGGTTAGTAAAATCGTTTTAATTTTTTTATTTTGGCGTTCTCACATTATGAAATTACGTTGAATTGAAGGACAAAATGATTAATATCTGAGATCTGACTACCTATCGAAAACTTGTTTGTTCTTGTGTGAAATGTTCTCCTTTGCCAGACAGTTTTGCTTCATTCCTAGGTGCGCATTTTGATAACCATGTTATCTTCATCCGGTGCTGAACACAATAGTAGATGAGTACGTTTCCCTTAAGAATGTTCAATTTTGCCTAATAGGGAATCATTAAAGAAAATCTGATTATGTCTTGATATAAAGGTAAATAAACTGGAATTTATTAGAGCTTTATCAGTAGTACCCAAGTTCTTATGGGAATTTTCAAAGATAACGTTCCCATACTAATTTAATTTCCTTCGGTTATTATGTGCTTTAGCAATTTTAAATTTTTAATATTGAATAATGATTAAACCGCGCAGGTATGAATTCCTAGTGTTATTGGGCTTTTCATGAATTCTTATTCACATGTATACAATTTTTTCTCCAAGCGAAACATTTATCAATGCAGAGCATCCCTAAGGTTCTGTTCTCGCCCGCACGTCGTTTCAACTTAATTAATGATATATCATATAAGGCTCCAGCTTTCATTATATTGGCTCTACTGCAGTTTATAGCAAAGCTTCAACAAAAAAGATTTTAATGAAGTCGAAACTCAATAAGGTCAACACGAAAATTTCTGTAGATTCATCCATCCCTATACTCAATATGGATATTAGTTAGTACCACGCATTCATGGCAATATCAAATGTTTTGCACAAAACGCATAGACGTACAAAGTAAACTTTGATTATATACCGGGTGTCGATATGAGATTCAAACTCGGTCATTTCATTCAGGAATTGGAAAAAAAATCTATATTTCAAACTCCTCCGTCACTTGCGCTTTTCCACTTTTAGGTCAATATCTCAACAAATGTGTATACAAGAGATGAAAAAGTGGACATGCTATTAATTAAATATTTAAAAATTTGAGGAACGTTGCAACTTTCTACGCTGAATGGTATTCCAACAGTCCTCATCCATGTTTTCAATATTGTATCCTTGTAGAGAAGTAACTCAGACAGACAAGAAACTCTAAACCATGAAACTTTTATCATTGATGGGGTGACGAAAATCAATGTTTTAGCATTTTTAGAAAGAAACCTAACCGATTCTACTAGAGAAATTAGCCAATTAGTCACTAGTCAGCAATGAAGATTTTGAAAAGCATATGTCGTTTAAGTATGTGCAGTAAGTATTTGTATGAAAACGATGGAAACCAAAGATTAGTTCATTGCGATTGGTTACTTCAGAATAATACTGCTAATCCCGATGAATATGTTTCTTCGATACTGTTTTCCAGCGAGTCAAAATTCACGAAAAATGGAATGTTCAAAAAAATATCAGGAAGTTGGCGAAATGCACTGCGAACATTAAATGTATCATGAACTTCTGTTATATGGAAATTGATGTTTCAATTCAGTTTCATTCAATTTTGTATTTGGTTGAAGTCGGTTGAAGTACATCCGACGTACTCTAAATTCAAAAATAGAAATTCTTCTGAAAAATCAAGTGTATCAATTTTTTGTCTCAAAACAAGATGATATTACTAATAATCGTCCCTGAAATAACAAAGAAAGGTAAAATATACAGGGTGTTTCATTTGAAATTCCCAATTTTGGTTCGCTTCAGGTGAAACCGTAAGTGATGGGGGAGTATGAGATATCATAATAATAATAATAATAATAAATCGTCTTTATTTTCTTCGGTACAAAGTAGGCGAAGTTTAGCTTAGGGCTACTCTTACACTAAACGTAAGTTGTACTAATGATAGACAAAAATATAGGTAAATAATAAAGACAGTCATGCAGTAAAGTGAGAGAAAAACAACAAACATTACCATTACTAAGCACTGGTACTTCATCAAACATATAACTATCAGTAACTGATTTTCTAGTTTAGGAATTCACAAAATTTGGCTTTGAAAAATTTCTTAATTTCGTATTCAGATGAATCAATGTGATTGAAGAGAAAAGAATTGTAAAATTTTAAGGCTTCATAGGTGAAGGATTTCTGAAACATGGCAGAACAATGACGAGGAACAAAAATTGTATTTAGTACGATTAGCCATTGAGAGCCACTTCAGTTCCTTTATTTTATAACGAATCGACAACAAAAGTTCTGTAATTTCTGAATACGATTCTGGTCAAATTTAGTGAGTAAATCACCATAAACAATATCACTGTAATTGAACCTGGAGAGGATCAGTGTTTCACAGAGTAACTTACGTATGGGTCGATTAAGGTAGTGACTAGGTGGATAGATTATTTTCAAGGAACTGAAGGATTTTTTCAGCAGGAAATTAATATGTGAAGTAAACTTAAGATCTGAATCCATAATAGGTAATGTGGTGCCATCGATTTCAATAGATATATCTTGTGAAAGACTCATTTTCAAATTTTTGTTACCAAATAAAATTAAATGGCATTTACTTTTGTTCAGTTTCAAGTTATGTCTGTCAGCTAGGTCACTTATTATTCCAAGATCACTGTTATCTTTTTCTGAAGAGATTCAAGATTTTCCATGTTGAGGTTTAAATAAATCTGGGTATCATCTGCGTATGCTTGAACTTTGCAATATTTAACTCAGGTTAGAATATCACTTCTACATATAATGAAAAGTAGCGGCCCTAAAATAGACCCCTGAGGTACGCTGGATGTAACAGTTTGTGAGGTAGACATAACATTGTTAACAGAGACTTTTTGACTGCGATTCAAGAGGTGGGAGTTGATGAAGAATATGGTGTCACCAGAAAAGCCTAAGTATCTTAGTTTGTAACAGAGTAATGTGTGATTTATCGTATCGAAAGCCTTTGAGAAGTCGAGTGTAATTAATGCTGTTAAATCTTTACAATCGGTATTTTTGACGATATCGTCAGTAACTTGTACAAACGCTGATGTTGTATTGTAGCCAGCCCGGAATCCAACTTGGTAATCTGGAACAATGTTATTTTCAGGGGTAATATAATAAGTGGTATGATTATAACCGATAATTTTTTGGAATATTAATGAACTGCAATCCCAAAGCTGAAAATTGTCTTGCATTGGGATTGCCAATGAATTGATATTCCAAAAAAATATAGGGTTTTAATCATACCACGAATTATATTTAGGACGGCAGTATATCGATTTGAAATAAAGAAAAGTCGTGTCACCTGGTAATTGATACTTTACTTCCAGCCGTATTCAACGGAATACTCTTTTCCACGGCCTCATCTATGATACCAATGGACATATGTCCCCAAATTGTCCCCATATTGATAGAAAAAGATAACTAGTCAAAGCACATGTTTGACGTTTAAAATTTAAATCATTATTTTCACTTGACAGGTTTATCACCGTGAAAATACAGCGACAAGCTATATTTTCTCTGTAGTTCCGATTCCATTGGCTGAATTTCAAAATTTGAAATCCACTGATTAAGCAAGGAAATATATTGTCGTTGATATACAACGTTAATTGCCGATAAACGGCTTTTTCTAGAATCTTCGATATTGCAGGCAGAATGCTAATTGGTCTTAGATCTGAAAATTCTTGAGGATTCTTCATTTTACCGAGAGGTTTGATTACAGTCACTTTCCATAGATTGGGAAACTAGTTTTTCTCTATACAACAATTCAATATGTGTGTTAGATAACTATCAAATGTTGGGCTAGAATATTTCAATATGTTAACAGTTATTCCATCGAAACCAATAGCATTTGATTTAATACTCGATAGTAGGGGGTTTATGCCAATCCTGGACCTCCCCCCACCACTGACCTTGAGAGTGACCTTGGAGAATAGCCTTCAGAGGTTCACTTGCCCAGTGAATGACCTTGAAAGTTGGTGATCTTGAGAGTTGGCGACCTTGACGATTTGTGACCTTGAGGGTTGGTGACCTTGAGGGTTGGTGACCTTGAGGGTTGGTGACCTTGGTGGTTAGTGACCTTGAGGGTTGGTGACCTTGAGAGTTTCGATGACCCTGGGGAATGGTAACCTTGACATGTAACTAAAGGAAGCCATGAATACAAATGTCCTTGAGGGCAAGTGAACTTATCCCCTCTCTTCCACCTCAACCACTAATATAAAAAGAAACACGAGTTTCAGACCTCATGTTCCTTCTGAATAGCCGATAATCGAGCAAAATGTATACTTGCAATTGTGGAAAAAGTTTTACTCGCAGTGATAATCTACATCGCCATCAAGTGCAATCCTGTACAGCGGTGACAGGTGAGCCACCTAGTAAACGGTCTAAATTGAGCCCCATATCGCAAAACGATATGCAGTTCTGTGATTGTTGTAATAAACCAGTTCCAATTGGGTCAGATGGTTTCACATCGAAGAACACTCGAACACAGATCCAATTCTTGCATTCAATTGGGTGAAGACGTGCAAATTATCAAAAGTGCTTTCAAATGTAGAATAGTTAGCTATAGGATTGGGAGCGGTAGTAACTATATGGATTACAAAACATTTTTTGATGCATACAAACAGAAAATGATTTCATTATTGCAAGGTGTGTTGAAGATACATAGTGCGGTGAAAGTAAATATGGAACTATTCAGCTCACATATTCTGCAGACCCAGGAATTATCCGAGGTAAAGTGTTTCAATTCTCCGAACCAGATAGTTGACCAGTCCATGGATCTTAATGCTGTTTTGGATGAATTCATCGACACAATAACGGCACAAAGTACAGAATTCGAAGATCGTGACTCAGGTATATAAATTGCCCAAAAATCAATATTCATACCTTGAATGTAAAATCATTTCTATTGCAGGATGGAGCCTGAAGAAAATCATGTTCACAGAAATGAATGTGAACAAGTATAGCCCTCTTGGTGCGTGTTCCTATATAAAGCTGCCAGATTATATCGAGTCGAAAAAAGGTGTGGTGAATGTGCGAAATGAGGATAACTATTGTTTTGCATGGGCTGTGGTATCAGCACTTTACCCGGCGGATCGTAGGGTTTCCGAAGTGTCTTCTTATCCACCCTTTCAATCAGTGCTGAATGTATCAGGTATAGATTTTCCGATGAAATTAAGTGGAATTTCAAAATTCGAAGTTGCCAATGATTGCTCTATAAATGTATATGGGTTGGAAAAAAAATTTGAGGAATCTAAAATGAAATATGAAGTTGTAGGTCCACTACATTATTCACGACAACGACTCACCAGGCATGTTAATCTTTTACTTATCAGTGATGAAACGGGAAAAAATCATTATTGTTGGATTAAGGATTTGTCAAAATTAGTTTCAAGCCAAATTTCTGCCAATGGTCATAAAAAATATTTTTGTGATGGTTGTTTATTATATTTTGCTAACGGAAAATCATTGACCCAGCATCAATTAAATGACTGCAATCATGTGTGTACAACCACACCTTCTGAAAAATTGAAAATCGACAAGTTCGGTAAATACATTCCTGAAAATATATTGAAATTTGTGAATATCGAAAAGCAGATGAAAGTTCCGTTTGTCGTTTATGCAGATTTTGAGTCAATTCTGAAACCAATTGATTCTTGTCAACCGAATCCAGATTGCTCTTACACCAACCGAACTCACATTCATGAACCATACTCGTTTGCATACTACATAAAATGTTCTTTCAATGAAAAATTCGACAAATTTGTTTCGTATCGAGGGGTCGATACTGCAAAAGTATTCGTCTCAAATATTCAAAACGATTTAAAGAATATATATCATAAACATCTAAAAAATGTTGTTCCAATGGGTCAATTATCTGAGACAGAAGAAAAAGAATTTTCTGATGCAAAGACTTGTGGCATATGTGATAATATATTCGAAGATGGTGATGTCAAAGTGAGAGATCATTGTCACCTGACCGGAAAAAAGAGATTTGGTGCAGCTCATTCTAAATGTAATTTGAATTTCAAACTTCCAAATTTTATACCAATTATTTGTCATACTTATTCATACTTATTCATCAAGGAATTATTCGACAAGGGCGATCGAGTTGATGTCATTCCACAAACCAAAGAAAAATACATTTCATTCACCAAACATCTTTTCACACACAGCTATTTGGGTAAAGATGGAAAATTGAAGAATAATTTCATGAAATTAAGGTTCATTGATAGCTATAAATTTCTTTCGGAGTCACTTCAGAATCTCGGTGCAAATTTAGTAGAAGATCAATTCATAGACACTAAAAAGTTTTTCCGGATGTCGAAAAGTTTCAGTTGATGAAACAGAAAGGTGTATTTCCATACAGTTTCGTAGATTGTACCATCGAAAGAAGAATTTTATGATAACTTAAATGACGAACAAATTTCAGATGAATGCTATGATAGGGCACAACGGGTATGGAATTTATTTGAATGTCGAAGTTTGGGAGAATATTCAGATCTGTACTTGAAATCGGATGTTTTACTGTTAACTGATACATTCGAGAATTTTCGGAGGATTTGTTTGAACACTTATAAATTGGATCCTGCCCAATATTATACCGCCCCAGGTTTATCTTGGGACGCTATGTTGAGATACACAAAAGTTGAATTGGAGCTTTTGACTGATATTGACATGATACATTTTTTCAAGAAAGGTATACGTGGTGGAATAAGTCAATGTAGTGACCGAATGCATGTCGCAAACAATGAATATCTACCTAACTACGATGCCAAAAAAGACGTATCTTACATATCGTATTTGGATGCAACAAATTTGTATGGTCATAGCATGTCTCAACCTTTGCCCATTGGTGGATTCACCTGGTTGACACCCAGTGAAATACAGGATTTGGATGTGATGAGTATTTCTGCTGATTCTCCTTTTGGTTATGTTTTTGAAGTGGACATTCATTATCCAGAAGAATTACATGATTCTCATTCGGATTTACCTTTCCTAGTCGAAAGTATAATTCCACCAGGTTCAAAATCCAATATTTGCAAGTTGATACCGAACTTATCAGATAAAAAAAACTATATCGTTCATTATAGAACTCTTCAACAAGCTATAGAAAACGGATTGATGGTTATGAAAACACATAGGGTTTTGAAATTTCGGCAATCGTCATGGCTTAAGAAATATATCGATTTGAATACAAAAATGCGTAATAAAGCTTTGAATAAATTCGAAAAACAATTTTTCAAGTTAATGAACAATGCCGTGTATGGAAAAACTCTGGAAAATGTGGAAAATAGAAGGGAAATTAAACTGGTTACTCATTGGGAGAATATAAAAAGGTCATTGGGGGCTAATTGTCTGATTTCCAACCCAAATTTCAAAACATGTTCAATATTTACAGAAAATTTTGTCGCTATTCATATGGGAAAAGTAAGAGTGTGTTACGATAAACCACTTTATTTGGGATTTAGTATATTGGATTTATCAAAAACAGTAATGTACGATTTTTACTACAAATGCATAAAAAGTAATTTTGGAAATGACGCTTCACTACTGTACACAGATACAGATTCTTTTATATTGAAAATAGCAAATAAAAACTTTTACGAATTCATGATCGAAAATATAGAAAGATTCGATACCTCCAATTATAACATCGGAAACGATTTTGGCATTCCTGTTACAAAACCCATTCTGGGGAATATGAAAGATGAATTTCCCAATGACCCCATTATCAGTTTTTATGGTACTGGGGCCAAAGCTTACTTTGTTCAGTCCGTTAAAAATGAATTGAAGAAAGCCAAAGGCGTCAAAAAGTCAGTCATTATCAAACAATTGCACGAAAGTGACTATAAAAATATTGTTGAGAAGGGTGGTTCCATACTTAGAAAAATGAATAGTTTCAAAATTGATACCCACGACATATTTACTGAAATGAAAAATAAAGTCGCTTTGTCACACCATGACGACAAGCGGTTCATTATACCCAATACCACAAAAACATTGCCGTGGGGCCACAACGATATTGAATTTTATCAAACGGACCCCGAACAAAATCTGTTATGGTGTTCAAACATTGTGGAATCTGCGATTCATAATAATTCACAACCTGTCAACAATTTGGATTTGCTGATTTCATTACTGGAAGCAGAATAAGTCGAAGTAAGCGAACGCAAATCCTTAATTATCATTCAACAAATTTTATATTATTCATCCGATAGCGTGAAAAGGGAATATTCATCTACAATTGGCTATGAAACTGTTTTCACGAATATTTGAACCAATAATTTGATACGTTTCATATCATATATTTGAATTCCTTTTTTTTATGCCAACCTATATTTTGACATAGAAGGTACTGAAAAACGGTTCCACTTATATGTTGGAGAATAATCCAGAAATATCTCATATCGAAAGAAAAAAAAAACACAATTTTCGAAGCATGAATATTCGATATTGAAATTACATTTCCGAATTGTTTCTACTCATATATGTTAATTTCATAGTGTAGCATAAAAATATTCAAAATATATTGTATAGCATCCACATATTGAATGAATAGATATTTTCAATTTTAACGTGTATGTATAGACTGAATAGACATTATAAATAACATTCTTTCGTCTCGTTGTAGTCAACGTTTTGAAAAAACTGTACCGATGTACATTCCTTAGGTCCTTATCGACCATACTGTGTTTGAGTGGTCTAGTCTTGAAGAATGCGAGTTTATGCCGCATTCCTTATTTTGTCTAGCAGCAGGTAGCGAGGCGTGGGTACCTGTACCGCATTCCTTTGCTTTGAACGATCAGGGTGTATGAAGGTGACCCAAAAGAATTTGGCCTTGTAGTGGTCTCTTTTCAATATCTCTACCTGTGCGCAGGCTCTGTACAATTTCGGAGTAGGGGATGTGCGAGGTTACTCAAACTAGAGGGTGGCATGATGCATCATTGTACCCTGTTCTTCCCACTGGTAAAGTTGTGAGTCGTGCTTTTATTGATATTGTGAAAGAGTGGTGTGATTGGATAACCGAAATGAAAGGTAATAAAAGTCCCAATTCTCAGGATAGTGGAAAGTCGGTTGTTAGTATGCTGGCAACGTTAGCATATCTTAGTACAATTAATATTGACAAAAATAAAGACGCGGTTAACGAAAAGACTAGAGACGCGGTTGATGATAAAAATAAAGATTCGGTTGCTGGTTGTTCGACTCAAAAAATAAATATATTAAGTGATGTTAGGATACAGAAACCCGAACAAACAGCAACCGACCAATCGAAATATTTGGATTTTGAACAAATTCACAGCACAGACATACCGAGTTTCCATTATTCCAGCTTATCGGTGGCAGATATGCAAGAATTCGGAGATGTAGAAATGGAAAAATATTTCGCGGACATCAAGGGCTTCACCCCACCTCTGTTACCATATGCCCCCTTATGTGAAGACATAAGCAACGATGAAGCGGGTCCTTCATCGTTGAATAAGTCTTTCAAAAGGAAAGAATTGACACCGGTAAACTCCCCCAAAAAACAAAGGATGTCTACCACAAAAAGTGACGAAGTTGAGTCTAACGAATTTCCGTTGCTGAGAGGACTACTCACAAGACCTCTGGCATCGAAACAATCCGTCGATAGTCCGATTCCAACGGTAGTTCTATCTTCCGAAGATAGTTCACCGTCACCGGTAATTTTGGGAAGAGAGGTAGTGCAATCATCGGCCCCGGCTAACTCTCCCAAAATACAGGAATCGGCCTCAAAAAATGACGGAGCCGGTTCCAACGAATTTTCGGTGTCCAGTGGGTCACCTGCAAGTCCCATCTCAGCAAAGCAATCCGTTGGTTTCACTTCTCCGAATCGATCGGTAGATCATTCTGAAGTGTTTTCTGGTAGAAGTTCATCGGTATCACCAATTTTGGGAAGTGGTAGAAGTGATGGCAGTGTTTGGTCACAAAATGCGGAAGAACAACATAAGAAAATTGTAGATGTTTTTTCGGATTTTGTTAACAAAAAAGCCCGAGCATATCTAGAACATCGAGAAGCTGCTGCAAAGGTCTCTGACGTTCAGAAATCGTTGCTGGCGTACGATACGGAGCTCGAAGAAATAAAAAATCGAAAGGAGGAGTTGAAACGACAATTGGAAGAGCTCGACGGACGCCAGCAACGAATTATGGGTGACAGTAATCAGCTTAGGCAAAGTTTGCCAACGCTGAAGGCCAAAGCAATTAAGTCGCAGCTCTCGCTCAATCGAGAGAGCAGACGACTTAAATTGCTGCAGGAGAAGGTTAAAGTTTTTATGGAGAAATGAATATGTGCGTGTGTGTATAGGTGTGTTTGCGTGTGAATATGATCCTTTTTTCCGATCCCAATTCCCTCGATTATTGTATTATATATAATTAAGATATTTGATACGAAATTATTTAATAATATTTGAATGTATATTTTTCATAGGATAGATTAAATTTTAAGTACATGTTAGTTGAGTGTGTTCGTATTTGTATTAGAGTGTAAATAAAGGTTTGTGTTTTTTAAAGTAGAAGGGGGGAGGGGGTATATATTCATATCGTATTTGTATACATAATTGGTTTTTAATTATTGTAATTATTAAAATGAATATTATCATTAAATAATATTTGAATGTGTATATTTAATAAGATAGATTAAGTTTAAGTACATGTTAGTATGTTAGTATGTTCGTATTTGTAATAAATCATAAATAAAAAAATAAAATGTTGTTTTGGAAGGGGGGAGGGGGGAGGGGGGGGGTTATTTGTTGGGGGGGAAAGACCCTCGTTCCGAGCAATTCGAGAAAAAAAAAACTGGATACGTGGGTGAACTCGGATGGCCTCACACTAGGGCAGGGGTGGGGTAGGGGCTAATTAGGGGGGGGGGTGTGGGGGGGGAGGGGAAATCAACTGCGCACAAGTCAGGTAACTGGTTTAGGTATGCGACCAAAACGGAACTTTTAGGAAAGTGACAGAGAAAAGTTATGCGCAGTGGGTGGCATTAACCATGCTACCATACATGTCTATGATTCTCTGTCATATATGCACTGAAAATGTTCTCCAGACTAGAAAACTGGATGCGCATAGGTTTTTTATTGAATATATAGGTGCGCAGTTGGATTCACTACTTCCGTTATGTATTATATTACATGGCTGCTGATAAAAATATCACAATTTTCAAAGAAATATTCCCTCTCCAACCAACTAAAATACTCAAGAAAGATATGAAGTGTATATGAGAGCATTTTTAACAACAGGGGAGTGTTCGAAAAATGAATTTTCATTACTACGCATTTCTGTAAGCTCCCGTTTGCGCATTAAACCAAAATGGAGCTATTTCAAAATGTGGGGTAAAAATGTATGCGCAGTTGAAGGTTTTGGTTATATTTTGATACAATTCATATACATCACAACGAGTTTTGGTTAAATACCAACTATAGCTAGAAATAATGGATGCGCACTAGTTTTTCATTAAACATTTTGATGCACAGATGGGTATGCCACTTTCATTTTAATATATTACATACACTTTTTTATTAGAAAATATATATCTCACTGTTTGAAAGTATATTTTGAAGCTGAAATACACCCAGGAAAGCGAATATGTTTTATATGTGTGTCTGAAAATATGTTGCAATAGATATAAGAAATTTCAGAGTATTTAAAAAAATCTCACATGTTTAGTTAGTGACATCAGACATTTCCAAACACAGTTTCTTTGAAATGTACACGCTAGTAGTATTTATACCACTTGAATAATTTTTTTGAGCTATTATTCACTATAGAGCTATCGATCATCAAATGAATGAAACATATTTTCATTTAAAATATATATTTCAGTCTTTTTTTCCCTATTATTATGCTATACGTTATACAAATCTAATATAAACACCCCGACTCAAAGTCTAAAAGTCCAATCGCATGCCTCTTCCATTCGGATAACCTCTTCCCCGCCATCTTCTTCAGACAATTGCGCCGGACACCACCAATGGCTTTGATCTGGTAAATTTTCCCAGTCCAATTCAATTGTTGAACAATCGCTGATGTCATCCGGCGGTTCGTATTCCTGAACAGAAACACGAGCAACACTTCCACACCGATGCACATCACTGGAACTGTCTGCAGGGCCATATTCCAGTATTCGGAAATTTGCAATCGCTCTGTAAAATTATATTTTTTTAAAACTTGTATTGCAAAACAGGCAAGTGTCAATTAGGCGCACTTGACAAACAGTCATTCCACAAGCCACACAGTCGTAATCGGGAATATTATTGAAGTCCGTTTTATAATGCAGATCTACATTGTTATAATGTCCACTATCGACTAATTCACTGTACAGCATGAAGCACTTGTGGCATAGAACCTTACGATCCTCGGTGGTTGTTACAACCATCCAGCATGAAATTATCGAACAATACATATTTCTACCGACATCCCTCACACTGTTTATATTTTTGAACACGCACCTATATTCACCATCTACATCAGGACCATCTTCGTACATCCCTTCATCCTCGCTAGAACCATCATCATCATCGTTAGCGGCAACTGCAATAGCTCCTTCTGCCGCAACATCTGCTTCTTCAACAACTTCCACTGCTGCAACTTCTTCAGCTATATCGTCCACTGCTGCAACTTCTTCAGCTATGTCATCGTCCACTTCTGCATCTTCTTCGACATGATTTATATCGATAGCCACTAGGTCTCGTAACACACTCATTCTATCATTTTGTTGAGCTGCCATTTCAATACGAACTACTCTGATATTTCAATGAAACTGATGCAGAGGTGGTATTCGTCCTCTCCTTATATGGTTTTTCCAATACTGTGAGGGGATGAAGGTCATTTCAAATTCGAAGGTCACCCGTTGCTCGAAGGTCGTTTGAGATGCGAAGGTCGTTTGGTGTTCGAAGGTCACTACATATTCGAAGGTCACTACATATTCGAAGGTCACTCCATATTCGAAGGTCACTACATATTCGAAGGTCACTCCATATTCGAAGGTCATTCAGTGCTCGAATGTCATTTGAAAGTCACTCAACATGAAGGTCACTGGACTTCAAGGCCTTCGGAGGATACCTAGGTGGAGGGTATATCGGATTGTATATAATGAGGGTCGCTGAATGAGGTGGATCATTCTATGCGATTCTTTATAGCACACAAGTTTCATCATTTCTAGATATGTCGACATCAAGAGAGTGGGATTCTAAGCCAAAAATTGCAGTGTATCCATTAGTGATTGATAAAAATTTGTCATGTCATAACTGTGACATTGCATGGCCACCGAGTTTTATCAATACCTGCACTGGATTGTGTCAAGAGTGTGAAAGAATAAACCCTCCGAAGACTCCAAAAAAAGTGACAAAACGGTTCGGTTTATGGACGGAATGCCGAAAGTGTGGTGAAAGAATGGACACCACAAACTTTGGTATTATTAGAGAAGACTGTAGGGATTGCAGAGCAGAGGAGACCTTGGATTTCCAGCGATGTACGAATTGTGACAGCTACCAAACAGACTGTTGGAAAAACCTATGCGAACAGTGTCGAATGGGGTTGACATTATGTGAATGTGTCGGGTTTTTTTTCAAAGACAGAATAGACCATCTGCTCAAATGCTGGTGTTTGAACGAAGATCAGAGAGCCGAGCGGGAAGAGTTGAGGAAAACCCATGTGGTTCCAATAAGGAGATACATTTATGAAGTGATTGAACATCAATAAACACTTTGTATGACTAACGAAAAATAAAAAATTGCACCAAGTATTGTTCATTTTTTATTCATTTATAGTCATGAGAGAAACATTATATCAACGATTTCACTATAAATATATAACTCATAAAATTCACATATCGAATTAATATCAGTTTATGGCTACTTGATGAAAAAATACAGATATTCAATTATACTATCGAACTTTCATCAATCCATGAGTTTTTGTCGTTGGGAAACCCAAGCCATTTCACCATTACTTTCCCATGATTCCTCCTCAAAATTTTTTCCACCAAGTAAATGTCGGGCTGCTTCGTTTTACTCAACTCCATTTCATAAAAACAGCCCTTTATTGGTTTCTTATCCATGTCTTCAAGCTCATAGGTTACAGGCATTGTACTATTTACCTTAACAATTTTAAAAAGTTCAGTTGTGAAATTTGCTGTATAACCTTTATCGAATATGCTCTTGTACTTGCTTATTCGAACTACGTCTCCTATTTTGAATTTACTTCTTTTATATTTCGCATGTATTTTGGCGTGTTTATACAAATTCAGTTTTGTGGATGATGTCACTTCAACGGGCTTCATTCCAATGCTGCTATGAATTTTATTGTTGTACTGATCCGTTATGTGCGGAAGAATTTTCAACCACTTGTGATGCCCTTGAACTGAAAACTCTTTATACAACCAACTTTTCAATGTCCTAATAACTCGTTCCGCAATTGCCGCTTTTTTAGTACTGAATGTCGAATAATGATTGATCAGATGTTTCGCCATCAACGAGGAAAATTTTGTATTATAAAATTCAGTGCCTTGGTCGGATTGCAAGTTCTTCGGTGTGTACTTTGCGTCTTTCAACACACTCTCCATTGCTGCGGTAACGGATTTTCCCGTTTTATTTTTCAGCGGTCTTGACCATACAAACTTTGAATAACAGTTTATTACGATGAGGATATATCTATAACCTTTATTTTCTTTTGCATACGGCTGCATCTCCATCAGATCCATCTGCCATAAATCTGAAAACCCTTTAATTATGGTCTTCCTTCGTGGAAAATTTCGTCGAGCTGGCTTATGCAGTTCCTCAACAACTTGCCTTTTAGCGGTACTCATTTCAACTCTCTATTACAGAAGTCGGTTCCCAGGAAGGCGGTAAAGCTAATTGCCCAGTCCTCCAGTGTTTAGGTGGAGCCTTGGTTGTTGACTGCTCTACTTTAACGATTCGCTTTTCTAAAGTATGGATTAACTGCTCCAGTTTGGAAATTTGCTCGATTGAGCTATCCGACTTCTTGCCGATGACAAATCTGAGTTCAGTAATTTTGGAATCAAAATATGCTCTCGCTTCACGAATTACTGATGATACTGATTCTTGCACAGCGGACAGGGTCAACTCCTTAGTCTCTTTTATGCGGTCATCAACATAGCCCTTAGTGGTAGCATCTTTCGTGTCGGAGGGTTCACCAATATTCCACAGACGTTTATTCTGAATATTATAATTTCCATCTGCTGTGAGGATGAATCCAACTCCTGATCTTCCAACAATCACCTTCACACCACCCCGTCTACGACCAAATTTGTCGATTGTGTTATTCATCGTTGGAATATCTTCAGAAGAATGAACATAATTCACACACTCAGGAAATAATATACATACACGTTCAGTAGATTAAACCCTCTTCGCGCAATTCTTCTATTATTGATAATATTTCATTATCATGCCCTGTATGTCCAGCCATTTTTGAACTCCAAAGGAGTCGAAGCCTGTCGATTAATTCATCCAAGCTATTCCAATAAATGTAACTTATGGGTTTGTTTCCACCAAATAGTTTTCGGGATGGTATTTTCATTATTCCAGCACCTCCTATAGAAAGGTTTTCCAATGTGTTGTCTACAGATAATAATGGCTTGATTATTTTTTGATATTTCTTCCATTTATTAGGCAATAAACCCTGTGCTTGGTCGTGATTTTTATACGCTGCTTTTGTTAATCTGAGTATGTCACCATATGTATTCAGTTCAGTAGCAGACATATTTCCCGGAGGTACTTTCATGAATATCAACTTGTATAAGTTGGATGTGCCTTGGTAAGTACCAATGGTCCTACCATCTTTACTGAATACAATTCTTCCTTCAATAAAGTCTACATTAGAATCGCCCATTTTTAGCTTATTCGTAATGGGGTCTAACCGGACACCGAATATCGTATCATATGAAGAATTTCCAGATAACAACTTTTTAATATGGCTGGAGACTTCCCCATTACTGTCCGCTACCTTTGGTGATTCGGGGTCTGTGGTTACCATTGAGGATGATGGTGTATGCATTATCGATGTTTCTTCAGCATTAAATTTCACATCTTTGTCATCACTTTCCATAAACTTCAATTTTGGGAGCGGGGTACTACTCTCTATGGATTTGGTAAATTTTTTTGAGTGGCTCACCACCGGTAAAGGATTTATTTTGGACGTATTAGATGATATAGTTTTCAGTGGTTCGATTATTGGTTCATATATTTTTGAAAGCGCCACTTGGTCGCTTATGCGGTTATTTTTAATGTAATTAAATTTTTTTCGAACTGCCTCTGTTGCCTCAATTAATTTCCGTTTCAAATCTATTTCATCGCTTTTTTGTTCGTCCATAGTATTGACGTTTTGAATGCTAACGTATCACTGACCTGTTCAACTTCAGATTGAGCCAAATATCTAAAAAACATCAGAGATATATGAAATTGTCAAACCCTTTACGGTAACGACCTTCTTGTAGTTCTCTATCTTTGTCGATAACTAGAAATCCATATTTGTCATTCCAACATTTTGCACACATATCTTGAAACTGCTTAAACGTCATATCTGGCGATACATGATCAGAAAAAATGTGGTTGAGATTCATGTCATCCTGTTTGAATGTTACAATGAAATTTGAATTATCTCTGATCAATTGCTTCGGAACACGGGAATATGTTTGGGCTAGATAAAAACAGTCAACATTTTTATGGCGCCCCATACTAAAATATGCTCTAATAACATCTTGCTTTTCACACATAACATCATCAAAGATGAATACCGAATCAGGTTTAGCCTCTGATGGTTCTACTATTCCAGACGTGACATTTCCAAAAGTATAAAATCCCAATCCTTCAATCGGCTTCAACACTCCTCGTAAATACTCATATTTGGGTTGATATAAGATTTTGAATAAACATACACATTCGCGAATCGCAATCCCAGTGGGTGAGTTAGTAAAGAAATCATCACATTTGTCTTCCCACAATTCGAAGTTCCAATAATGAGACCCCTAATTGATAATGGGAGGAGAGATCCATGGCGTCGTTCACTGTGCCTCCCCAGTCCATCATTTACTTTTTCGTCAAAATTATCGATTTTAAACTCTTGTTTCTGTTTCACAATGCGCATTGTACGACAGCTAGAGACTATATAAGTGCAGTGCTTCGCTGAATCTTTTATTTAAATGACAAAACTCAATCAGAACGGTTGTAAACGTAAACAAGTGGGCGGTAGAGGTTTGGTTAATTCTCTAATCAATAAACTACCCATTGAGTTGCATCTACCTGGTGGTTATCAGTACTGTGGTCCTGGAACAAGATTACATAAGAGGTTGGCAAGAGGAGATCCCGGCATAAATAAACTAGATTTCGCATGCAAGGAGCACGATATTGCTTATTCACTGAATTCGGATCTCAACAGTAGGCACAAGGCAGACCAGAAGCTTGAAGAAGCTGCTTGGAGCAGATTCAAAGACAAAAACGCTTCTCTTGGAGAGAAAGGTTCTGCTTGGTTGGTTACAAATATAATGAAGGGAAAGCGTCGATTTGGTATGGGATGCGAGTCAACTAAACCGTGTAAACAGGGAAATATTCGAGCTATGAGAAAAATTAAGAAGAAAAAAGCAAAAAATATTAGAAAGGTAGTAGCCTTCGGTTCTGGCATTGTAAGAAAGGTGCGAGATGTTTTACGTGAAGCAGGAGGAGGTAAAATTGTTGCAAATAATTTGAGAAAAGCCACCCAAATCGCGCTGAAAGCAGCCCGTAAATACACAAAAGAGGCAGGAGGAAAAAATAAAATTCGTACACCTCGGGTGATACCAATTCCGAAAGTTGGTGGACTTCTACCACTCATACCAATATTTGCTGGGTTATCAGCACTTGGCACTCTTACTGGAGCAGCAGCAGGTATAACTAAAGCAGTACAAGCAGCAAGAGCTAGTAGAGACCAGTTGAATGAGTCAAACCGCCACAATAAGTACATGGAAGCTATTGCTCTCGGTAAAAGTGGCAAAGGAATGTATTTGAAACCGTACCGCAAAGGTCTAGGATTATATTTGAAGCATCAGAATTCAAAAAACCTATGAGTATGCCACCCCGGAGAGCTCTTTCTGACATTGACATCAAATTAATCGCTAAGAAAATGAAAATTACAAATTTTCGCGGTGTATTTATGCGTGACGATCTTCCACTTTCAGGACCGCATCGATGTGAATCCGCAGTAGTTAATTTAGATAGCCGATACGGCCCAGGAACACACTGGGTGGCATATAAAAAAAATGGAGGATCAGTGCAATACTATGACAGCTTTGGTGATTTACCTCCCCCCAAAGAACTGATTCGTTATTTTCACAGTGGACCAAAACCAGCTAGTGAAATTTGCTATAACTATGAGCGACACCAGCGGTTCAATACAGTGTGGTGTGGTCATTTGTGTCTGCAGTTTCTATACGGTAAGCCACTATGGACAAAACCCCTATCCAGGATAGAGAAAGCATAAAGAGGATGGCGCATTCATTAAATGCATATTCTAGACTACGTAGTTTGAATAAAATGAGTAAACAACAACTTTCTGATATGCCCAAAGAAGTGTTGATTGGATGTGCTGCTGGGGAAATTGCGGCAGTGTGGGATAAACTACCACCACACCTTCAAAATGATATTGATGTCTTGAAGTATCAGTACTGCCAGGAGCATTATAATGATGTTGATACTTGCAGTTCATCTGATGTGAATGATGGACCAATACCCCGAAAAATATTTTGTTGCTACTGTAATGTGAAGGATGTAAATGTAGTAGCAAAAAATGATGTTGACACCCATTTAACATCACCACCAAAAAAGAGACGGATGCTGTATCATTTCTGTTTCCAGCAATAAAATGTCCTGGAATACTAACAATTGAACAGTCATGTCACGAACGTTCTCGCTATCAGGAGACTCAAGCGAGTTGAGCGCTAACTTTTACCCACCAGTCGAATTGGATACGAGTAGCAGTTATGGTTTGGGTTTACATGGTTTCTATTCCTACAATTCAATTTTCAATGTTACTGTGAAGAATAATGTGATCAGCTATTCAAAACGAATCAATTCTCCACCCATAACCATTAAAATTCCACCTGGCGCTTATGAAATTGATGAAATCAATAAAGTTATACAGCGATCCATTAGATCTAAAGAGAAACTGGCTGAAAATGTCACCGAAAAGAATATGGATGATGTGTTTCTCCTACATCCAAACAACAATACTCTGAAATGTGAAATGCGATCGAAATATTACATCAACCTCTTACATGAAAACTCTATCGCTGGTCTTTTAGGATTCGAGCCTAAGGTCTTTGGTATCGGTGAAACACATGAATCAACATTACCTGTGAATATCAATAATGTGAGAATAATCCGTGTGGATTGTAACGTCACTTCTGGAGCGTATTTGAATGGTGAGGAATGTCACAGCATTTTCGAATTCGATATTGATGTCGAGCCAGGATACAAACTCACAAAGGAACCACGAAATATAATTTATATGCCAATCAAGCCCGAAGGCCGTCATTATCTCGACAACATTACTCTGCGCATTTTGGACGATCGTGGGCATCTGATCGAGTTCAATGGTGAAAGAATAATTATAAAATTGGAGTTGAAAAAATTGTAATATTGACCTCTGTCAAGAAAATACAATGGGGTTTTGTTATAATGTCCGGCGATTGAAACCGAAACGGTGTATGTACAATGGGGTTGAGGATCATGCTGATATAAAGAAGAGAAAAATCATAAACCGATTCATTTCACGTGAGCCCGTTAAACAATCAAGATATACCATCAGCTCTAGTAATCTAAACTTTCTGAAATCAATTGGCTTGAAGATCAGGAATACCAAGAAGAAATAAAACATGGCCGCTTTCACTACAAGCGATATGTTAGAAGTTTTTGAAGAGCCAATTTTCGATCATTCCCTGATTAGTTTGCATGAGCATACATATAAGCCGTATGGATCACCATATTATAAGAATTCGGACGAAATCAGAATTCCCATCAATTTTCAAGATCTAATTCTCGATATAGCAGATAGCTACATTTATATCGAGGGAAAATTCACACCTTCAGAGCCCAACAAACGATGTTATCTTTCCAATAATGCTCTGGCTTTCTTGTTTGATGAAATCCGCTACGAAATGGGTGGTGAACAAGTTGCAGTTGTACGAAAGCCAGGCATAACAACCACATTGAAAACTATGGTATCATTCGGAAAAACACATGAGAATAGTTTACTACCAATAGGTTGGGGTCTCAATCAGAATAAACAAGATATACTGGATCCTGCAAGTAATTTTTTCAGCGGCAAACTGCCCCTAAAATACATTATGGGATTCGCTGAAGATTACACCAAGGGTATTTTGAATGTTAAGCAGGAACTCATTCTGATTATAGCTCGATCCTTCAAAAATTCATTCATAGGCGAGATTGATGCTGAACTAGAAATCACAAAAATAGAATGGAGAATCAGACATATTGTACCAGAAGATCGCCAGAAATTGAAGCTCTTGAACCGAATTAATAAAAATAGTAGTGCCAAAGTCAAAATGGCCTACCGTATGTGGGATCTTTATGAGTTACCATCACTTCGTGATACAGCTTCAGACATATGGGCTGTGAAAACTACCAATAGCCTCGAAAGGCCTCGATTCATCATTATCGGGTTCCAAGACACAGATCATTCCGAAAATATTTCAAAAGATGCGACGAAGTTTATTAATGCAAATATAAATAATATCCGTTTATATTTGAATTCTGAAGTATTTCCATACGAACGTTGGAATCTGGATTTCGATAAAAAATTGGACTCTTCAGCCTACTATGCTTACGAAAATTTCCAACGCAGTTACTACAACAAGCCTATGAGTGAACCAATGATGGATATTGGAAGCTTCCGGAATAATCCTCTTTTCGTCATCGATTGCTCCCATCAACCTGATGCCATGAAGTCATCCACCGTCGACATCAAAATTGAGTTCGAAACCCGAAAGACAAAATTTCCCGCCAACACGAAAGTATATGCACTTATACTACACGATGCCTATTTGAGCTATAGTGCACTCAATGGTTCAATTCAGATTGGATTATCATAATATTTTATTGATATGTATCTTATTTTTCATATTTTGAATGTATCATAATATAGTAGTAAATAAAAAAAAATACTTTCAATGTTGTTTTTATTTATAAAATGAATATTAATATATGCATACTAAAAATAATTTTCTATGTAGACTGCAAAACTTCACCACTTTCACACACATTCCCTTCTTCTCCATCTGAGCTATACTCGTCTTTTCTCAGTTGATATTTTTCTGTTATATCTCCTGGTAAATATGCAATCAGGTCTGATAAAAATCTTCTCATTTCCGCTTCAATCATCTGCTTGCAATACTCATCCAAACTAATGAGTCCATAGGAATATTTGTTACACAACTTTACACCAAACTCATATTTATTGCTGAGCTCCAAAACTCGTCGGACCTCCTCAACATCAAAACAAATGTTCATATCATAATTTGCCGAATGTAGTGCATCCCAACTCAAATCATTCAATTCACAACGCAATCTTTCAATTGCAGAATCTATATCTACAGCCTCTGTCCACAACTCGCTGGAATATTGCATCCACATCTTTGTATGGAAGTTCTGAAAAATAAATAGTGACTATCAGTTTCAAATCATTATCACAAGCTATACCATACTCACCTTACGTTTTGAGTAGGTGGATTAACAATATTTTATATTCTACCATGAATTTACATATTATAATTATACTTTTACTCTATCACATCGAACTTTACTAACGATCGGGTTTTCGCACCAGAAAATTCCTGAGAACTCTGCCCTATATATGTTATTACCACTTTGGACTTTGATGAATTTATCATTTGAATAATCTCATCTGTTAATTGCTCGGTGACTTGTTTCGGAAGCCATGATTTGAATTTGACATTATCTTCCAACAGAATTACCTGAATAGATTTACCATATCTTGTAGAATACATTGCCATTTTTTCAACTTTATAAGCTTTACCGATCGTTAGTGATGTTATAGGTCTTTGTTCTAGAGTTTCTATGTGTTGAATAGCAGAATTTATTTTTTCAAAATCAAATTTTAGGGTATCCATTTTCGAATATGTAGAAATTATGGTAGAAAACTATAAAATATTTTCACCTGAATTGCGATGTGTTCCTTTTGGTGCACTATAGTTCGATGCCAACTCGGAAAAACTGATTATGAAGGCTCACTCTGGTACTATGGGCGGTGCAAACTGAATTCGTAAGTATCTACTCTCTAGCTTTTATAGCAATCGTTGAAGGGAAGGGGTATATTTGAGGTTGAAATGAATGAAGATAGAAAAATATTCAAGGTCACTTCAACCGAATATGTCAATGCTAAATTCATTTCAATACACCCTCTTACTCAATAGTCTTCAAAGATATCGGTCTACAGTGAAGGTCAACCAATTGAACAGTCATCCACTCTCAAGCTCAATTGATATCAAGGTTACACACTTTCAAGGTGGCCCATACTCAAATTCACCCTTCAAAATCCATGGTCACCAACTTTCAAGGTCATCAACCCCCAATGTCGACTACCCTCAAGGTCACCAACCACTAACCAGATCATCCTCTGAAGGTCATTCCCCAAGGTCACTCTCAAGGTCAGTGGTGGGGGGAGGTCCAGGATTGGCATAAACCCCCTACTCTCGATAACAATTTTCTGACTTCCATAACAGAAATAAAGCGTATTCTGAAGGGAGAATCATAATTTATCAATTTAGAAAATTTATCAGTATTGTAGAATTTTAAGAGATCATTGTCAACTTCTTGGCCAATAAAAACTGAACTGAAATAAGTAATTGTTGATTTGTTCAGGTGTCTGCAGATTGATTGGCAGATTAGAATTGTTTTTCTTTGGGTCGATTTTTCTTAAGGCACTCCATAATTGATTTAAGTCGCGTGAGTGGAAAATACTATCGTAGTAAGGCCTTCTTTTCTCTTCTGATTGAAGATAGTGTGAAGTTTCGTAATTCTTTGTACCTAGACCAATCAACAGGTGATTTCGTTCTTTTGAATTTAGCTAAAGCTGCATCTCTCTCTTTCATCATTATTTTGATCGTCAAAAGTCAACCACGGTGCAGGTTTTTTTTTGTCATGTGAGCTGTTTTGAATAGTGCATGTTCATTAAATAATGATAAGAACTAGAAAAATTATTGATTTTTTCATCAATGTCGACTATATTGAAGATGTCATGAAAATGTGTGTTCATTAAGTCAGCTTGAAAAAGGGCATTATCAAATCAAGTTGCTAATAAAAATATGATCTAACAGCGTCATAGAACCCTTAAAAATTCTTGTAGGTTCATTTATGACCTGAGTGAAACCATAGGCTTCTAGGGAGTCAGTCAGAAGATTGTGAGCAAATCGGTGTTTATGTCACCTAAACAAATTATTTCATCAACAGTCGTAATAATTGAGGACAGTGATGTATCCAAGTACTGAATGAAAGACATTAAATTGCCTTTCGGGGGACGATAAATATTACCAATTCCGACGAAAATATTTTTAATTTTCACAGTGATCGTTGATACTACTACTACTTGAGGTTATTAAGTTTGATTTGAAGTTGTTGGAGATATAAATACCAACTACCCACCTCGAAATTGACGATTCACTCTGTAAAAGTTAAAACCAGTGTCAATACCATCATTCAACCATGTTTCAGAAACCCAAATCAAAATCATTTACCAGAGACTTGAAATCATCAAAATGAGATACAAGTCGAACGTTCAAATAACATATCTTGAATTTTTAATCATCTCAAAGAAATTACTCTAGTGAATCGCCATATATAGATATCTATTTAAATTCATAAATAGAAATAACAAAAACTGGTTTATTGAGTACGAAGATCTTATACAGTACAAAAAAATGTATGTGCAAGTACACAGGGTATAAAAATAAATCAGAGACCTTAGAAAAAAAATTATGTTTTTGTTTACAGTTTGTCGGTCGACTCGAGTTACAAAATCAGTTCAGTTTTATTTATTATTTCACTTTTGAAGACTCTCAAACACTGTTTTACGAAATGATGAAAAATACCAAGAAAATAAATTTAAATTTTTGATTGAATATTAGAATGAAAACTATAAAGAAAAATCAGCGTATAGAAAGCCGATTCAAGATTATGGCAAATTCGAGCATGAATCGACCGGATGGCTTATATATGAAAGAGGTTGAATTTGTCTGAGTTCGATATCACTTTTGATGTAATGTTTTTTACCATCGATCAAGATACAAATCTTGCCACTCTGGGACCACACATTCCGCTTACCAAAAATTTCTCTTGCATTCACCAAAATATCATACCTGGACTTGGTTAAATCTTCGGTAATTGTGACAGAGGAACCTTTCAACTTTTTTTTGTTGGCAATCTTCAGGAGATGCAAATTTAACAACAATTGGTCTCGTTATCCTCCTACTCTCCTGCTTGGATTGAATTCGATAACAGCTTAAAATTCGGAGATCATCGGTGAAAAGTTTTTGCATCACCTCCCGTATGTTTTCATTTCTACTTTCCTTGACTCCATAAATTCGCAAATTGGCAATCTTCTTATCCTAATGCACTTGATCAAGTTCACCTTGCATTTTTTGATTGTTATCAGTTAATTTGCTAATGCGTACATTCATTTTGTCCAGTTTGTTTTCCAATTCTTCAATTTTTTCAGAAAGTTTTGAAGAAACTAACTCTGATAACTTGTTAGAGAGGAAGTCCAGGAATTTATTATCTTTGAAACACTCACATATAATTAATTTGATGTCTTGTTTTTGATCTTTGGTAAAAACCATTTTGATAAGCACAGCCTAATGTATATATATATATATATATAATAAGTATCTACTATAACCTTGATTAAGAACGCCAAAACTCCGATTCAATGGCACGTCTACTCTGCACGAACGCAGATCGCTGAATATACATATATGATAAGAGACGCTGTCCGTCGACGGACAAGCTGAGTAGGCAATCATCTTGTTATGATTAGGAGGACAGAAGACTATTCATGCACGAGGCACTATTCATCGAGAGTTTGTTGAAATAACGTCTAACCATTTGTTTGTATATGAAAATATATTAAAGGCTATTATAAATTAGTGGGTGTATTAGTGTTAAAAGCCCGTTCACCTAACATATATAATATATATTATAAAATACCTATGCCAAGTTTGAATCTCATACTCTGGAAACTATGGACTTCATAAAGAATATTGACACCCGGTATTACATTTTTTATGTTTGGGGTTCGGTATTCGGTACTAAAACATACAAAAAGGATGGCGAGTTAATACTCCACTGCAGATGTTTCTCGAAAGAATCATTCATCATCACATCAAACATCTCTAGCGAGTTCCAGTGAACTCGTTAAGGTATTTGTGCTCATCCTAGCACAACAATAATATTATAGAACCAGCAACTATGTCTTTCTGACGTATGTTTGTAATTAGTCAATTTCTGTGAAAGCTCGAGCACTGTGAACTTCCATAGAACTAACTTATGTTGATTGCCAAAATACGTTTATGTATTGGGGTCACAAAACCCACAGCCTCATTGATACCTCGTCTTCCGCAGAGGGTAATTTGTCCCGCAGATTCCACCCTCACTACTACAAAGATTTACTCGCGATAAAGGTGAAATAAACTCGGTTAGTGCCGTTATTGTGTGCTGACAGAGATCGATGAAAAGTTTACGGAACTGGAAATTTTGACTGTGACAGATAAGCTCACCCTCATTTCACAACCCCAACATCTGCCTCCACCAATACCCACTCTGGCGTTTATCCTGGCATTTCACCGAAATAAAAATCATTGGCCAGACACGGAAAATACAAAAAAGACCAAGTAAGAAAGGACCTCGGAAAGGACCGATATTCGACAGCCTGGAAGTTTTCACGCGATTAACTTTCTAATGATATTTTTATATTTATTGTCGGCAACTGTGAAAATGAACAGAGAGGGAAATGGGTTATCACAAAAAAATTAGGAATGTATAAATAACTGATATGCATACGTATGAAGGACACCAAAATAGTTCAGGAATAATTATTAAAATGAACCAAGATTAATTCAAAATATTCATTAAGTTAGCATTTGATAGATAATAGTTTGATCAGTTCGTTAGAATAATCAGTAGTGATACCACAAAGAGCGTTTTGCTGAACGGGTTCCAACTCGGTGACAGAGTTTGGGTTCGCCCGTTCAATGTCGAATACCAGACCAAGTTTATCGGCTGCCTGGATTACTGCCTTGAAAAGAAATGCTCCAATCCCTACTTTTTCACGGTCGCGGACCATGCAGAGGAGATCTGAACACCTGATGATTTTACATGCTCCATCCAGCACCATTCTGTTGTGTAGACACTCCAAACTCAAAAGTCCCCGGCCTCCCTGTCTGTGGAAGTATAACCGTGGAACCGCCCATTTAGGATGCAAGCTCCTATGAAGATGCATAATTTTTCGAGCTTCAACGTCGAGTTGTCGCAGCTCATCCTGAGCCCATTGAAACGGCAAGAATATTGGTCGCAGCAACTTTGTTCTTCCCCGACAGTTCTGATGACCAGATCTTTCGGAGTTTGTGCTGATACCTGCCGCGGAGAGGGTTTTTAACTATGTTTACTTCTTGGGAGCTCCACCCCCAAGTAGGTATACGTCTCTCCGGCATCAAGAAGATGTAGGATGCTTCCGTCTGCGAGCTGGACATTCTCTTCGTATCCCTCGCATCGTCCCCTTTTGAGAGGCACATTTGTCAATCCCGAACTCCATTCCGATAGCACGCGTGTACTCTTGCACTGATATAGGTCCCTTTCTCCAGAAGCAAACAGTTTGATGTCATCCATATTAAATAAATGGGTAACCTTATGTCTCCGGCTGCTGGGGGTGCCGCAGTTGTATCCACGGGTTATCCTGAGTGCAACGGACAATGGCAATAGTGAGATGCAGAAGAGAAGAGGGCTGAGGAATTCTGATGGGTACTGGGTAACTTTTTCCACCAATAGTTCTTCAACCCATCAGGGCCTGGAGCTTCTCTTCCGTCTTACTAGTGACTTTCTTGCAGCCACCAGCATTCGTTCCTATCAAGACAGTGCTGCTTGATGGTAAACAGCATGTCTTGATTCAGTGTGTTCTGAGCTCGTCTCAGTTTTGCGGCAATTCGCCGCACTGTGACCGTGAAAGGCCTGTTGGCTGCCACGTAGTCCACCACAAACTGGATACGAGGCGCGTGTTGTGTCGCCGACTTGATCCTAGCTTCCATCTTGTGTATGCGTCCCTCATGCCCTCAAGCCAGAGGGGTGGTATCCCTTCGTTCCGTTTGGGACAGAGCATGAGCGGCGTCAAACACGGAAGAGTTGATCTGCCAGATGTCAGCCTCCTCTGAAAGAACTCCATAAATACTCGTATCCACCTGTGCCAGTTGTTGTGGCTTCAGGGGCTTGGTTCTGTGAAGCGCCCTGCGGGTTCTGAAGCCCTCAATGGTGGTATGATGTGAGCATGAGCATCCTCTGCAGCAAGGTTTAGGAGTGGCATATCTGCCACTTTTGCCACTACGTTAACCGGCTGAGGAGGAGCTTTGACATAGCCTCGGGCCCGAAGATGAGATACGTAATCCCTACGATTTTTTGCGGAAAGGGTGGCATGCTCTGGGTATCTCTCACTCGACAGAGCATGCATTCTTGCCATGTATCCTCTCCGGGCGGTCTCACTGCTCTCGTAGCAATGCAGAAGGCCGTCCCTCAGCTCATCTGTCCAATCAAGGCGTCCGTTGTCATTGCGGTTGTCATCGTTTGGCAATCCATCGTTTTGGGCCCCACCAGCAACTCATCCATTTGGTAAAAAGGCGATTATAAATTATTCTTTCATGTGGGTGCGATCCATCAGAACGATCATATGCCCGACAGTATTACCGGTTCTCTTACTATCAGAGGTAGGTATACATTCAAATATATATTTTTTCAACGAATAAAATATATTGGCACTCGTTATCAAATTGACGTTTTAGACTAGAAACATCCGATTTAAACGTGTTTTGCAATTTATTTTTCGTAAATGTTAATTTTGACATCTTAGCTACCCATCGTTTGCTTTCTATTTCAAATGAGTAAGTTTCTAGATGTATGCAGGTGGGTATTGAAGATTCTGATTGTGGCATATGAGCAAATTCGGCATGAAATTATATTATTGATTTGTTAGATCGCCTTCAATCAGTTTATTTCAATTTATTTATATGAAGCAGATACAAATGTTTGATGAAAATTATGTTAATGTTTATAATAAAACTTTACTTTTGATTTTTACAAAGTTTGTGGAAATAGTCAACACGTTTTTTGTCACTTTTTGAAATAAGTACTTAACTGCTCTCGGCATCTGCAAATGAGAACAAGACTTTGCTTTCCCCTATTGAACAACTTTCTTTGTGTCTTCATTCTTTAAACGCGCAAAAGTTCAGACTATTTGTTGTGCTCTACGGAGTCGACCGTGAAAAGCGCATGTAAATATATTATAATCTTTCACGTACAAGCCTCGCGATGTTCCGCACGAATGTCTCTATATCCTTCTCGAACGGAATATGTGTCCGTAGCTCCGGTTTGAAACGGTCCGAAACACCCTCGTCAGAGGATTCTCACAAGTAAACGAACCTCCTTCCATACGTGATATATTGATTAAACCCTGTTCAATGATAAACGACGTTCAGACGGACTAGATTCATTAAGGGGACTTTACCCAAGTGAAGCGAAACTCTGACAGGGGACACAAGGAGTGACCGGATAGAGGTGGACATCAAATTAGGGAAATGGCCCTCCTTTTTTACATTATTATGATAAGTATAACTTGGGGATGTTCGAAGTAAAACATTCTCATTGGTATCTGCGACAAAAATCATTTCGGATTGAAAAATTTTAATTTGTGGCGAAAGAACAAATTAAAAATACATTGAAGACCATCAATCCACTCAAGAATATGATGAACAAGAATAATAAAACCCCTGAAGCCATTGGAAAAGTCCTTACAGGTTTTGGGAGAACATTTGTTGCAATTGAGAACTGTCACTGTGACAGTTGTCACAAATAGTATGTTTTTTCGGTTTTGCTGCTTTTACGTTCACTATTTAAATGACCACTGTTCATATGTGGGTAATACTACAAAACAATCAAAGCTCGGTCGCCCAGGTACTATAGGATGATAGTATAGCATACAAAAGTTATATCATTGTCCAGAACTTTCGAACATAGATAGTATTTCAAAATGTTGATCAAATCCCGTCACTCTCAAATGCAAGTACGATTCCATATAATTGAGACACGCCATTTTTATCATACTGAATTTTTTTGCTCAAGCGGAAATACAATGAAATTAGTTAAACTGAGGTCATGTGATTGAATACAACCAATCAGAACAACATTATACTGATACGGTCTGTTTTCACTTACAGGCACGTTGCTATGGATATACATATTTTGATTCAATTCGATTTTGAAATATATCAAAATATACTGTTTAAAATAACAAATTTGTATATTGCAATGTTAAAAAGTATCGGTTTGCAAAAAAATTTCTATCCGAATAACCCTCGAACATTGATAACTATAACATCTTCCTCATGCTTGTTGCTTATAGGTCGTCGGTCTGTTTCCAAGCAAAAAGCTTTCGGAATCTGCTATAATTATCAATAGGCTTGTTCTGGTTCTGAGTCAGAACCGTCCTAAAACCGTCCAAAGTAGTGGCACATTTGAAGTCTGACAAGTTTTGGGCAATTATACTTCCAAGGCTTGGTTGTGCGACTGTTCAGAACTGGTTCAGAATCGGTTATGAAAGGAACCAAAACAAAGGGTTATTACTGCTGATAACAATCTCTGCATCAAAATGCCATGGATCTGCAGTTTTTTCGAAGAAAAAAAAAGGAGATCAGGAAATCGGCAACTCTACAAGAGAATTAACAATCCATATAGCCAATGTAAAATTTCGAAGAGCTTGCTTATGAATAACAATGAAACATACGCCACTTTCCATCCAGAATTTGTTTGGCGTGACCCTACAGACGTTGTGGAACCAATCATATTCATCGGACTGCTGTTAATTAAATTCAACCCTTTATTAATTCTGACAGCTTTTTCGTTATCTCTCATCTCGTCCAACTCCAACAAAACAAAACATGAGGGTTTTCGGACATAACTTTGAGTGTTTCTCTTTCGATAAATGCCTTTAGAGCTTATGTCTGTTGGATAATGTGGATCTGCTCATACACATCACGCTATCCTCATATAACTGAGGATACATTGTTGGGTATGTACGCTATAAAACAATATGTGACGACTCAAAACAGAAACTGGGAGATTGTGTTCTTTTCACTCCCTCATTCCGGTTCTGGTACCAAGAAGTGCATGAAACATATTTAAGGCCGGGTCCACACTATGCGTATTCCACGGATGCTATTTTCGGCTAATGACAACAAACACATTGTTTTAATTTGGAACGTTCACATAAATATGTCGAATACGCAACCACGCAGTGCAGTGTGTGTACAACACTCCATTGACGATAATTCGCATACGTATTTCACGAATCTGCGGAATACGCATAGTGTGGACCAGGTCTAAGATCCTGTTGCCATTTTTTTGTATTGAAATAATAATTGTATACAGTAACATATTTATGGGGTGTAACTTAGCCTTAACTTTTTTTCGCCTTTCAAATCGATAAAATTATCAGCACTGAAACTTGGCACGATTTCGAAATCGTTACAATTCGAATCACTGGAGAAGACACTTCCACTAGTTTCATAATGAAGTTATCGTTTCTATGCGGCGCTTTGAAGTATTCGCTCCATTCAAAATAACAAACGCCACAATCATAATATGGGAACTGAGTCGTCAACTGATCAAAGTGTTTTCGGGCTGTCGCATGTCCATTTCCTTCTGGGCTGTTGTCCAATTGTCATCCCGAATATGAAATGTCGCCAATTTTGAGTAACTCAAAAAACACATGAATCAAATAAACGGTGGTGTTTAGAACGTGACCGTCTTCTAAATTACTATTTCGTCGTTTCGCGACATCAAAGAAGACGATATTTTCCTGGTTGGATAATACTTGACAGAATTATTCCGGGTATTATGCTGTAAAAAATATTTTCGATGAAACTGTTGTTATGAACTAAGTCTGAAGAATATTTTGCCAAGGTTTCTGGCACAAAATTATTCAAATGTGATATAGTCAGTGCTATTTAAGTGGATATATCTAGAACATTCGATGGCCATTTTCTCGAATTCTTCAAGATATTTCGAGCGGAATGTTTTATTATATTGGTTCGATTTACGACAAATTATCATACATTAGAAATATATTTTATTTTTATTAGTTTTTGACAAGGTTTGTAACTATGTACATCTGTATCCAACTATTTGTCAATAAAGACTAGATATTTCATAATGGTGAAGCAATACTTCAATATTGGATGTTTGTTACATTCCATAATATATATTTTCTATTATCATAACACGGAATATTCTAGATGTTGCCAACAATGAGATGGCAGGAGCGTAAGGTATTTGTAACAATATGAAAGATATACCCTCAGAGTGATAAAAGACAATAGAGAGGTCATTTCCATCCTTGTCTTGAAGACAACATAACTGTTCACAAGCGAGGGCCTTGTGCATCGGGTAGTTTCGTGTATAACCGCTCATTTCATTCGGATCAAGTTGTCATTCTTCGTTTGTATTATGGTCTTTCTTAATCCAAATGTAAACAAACTGTCCAGAACGTTTCATCATCCATCACCCCCCGCGACCACAAATTGTATAGAAAAGGATAGTTCATGTTCACGTCAAAACAGATATTTGTGGTGGCATCCCTATGTCTTTTATTACTCTGAGGATATACCCGAACCTAATACACCCAATAACCCAATAACTAGAAAAACATAAAATATACAAAATTTCAAAAAAATACGATTTTTGTATCTATTATACATCGACTGAAATGTAAAATAATTTCAAACCATAGATTAATGAAGCACATCCTTGAGGTAAATTTGTTTTTATTATACATTGGAGAATATTTTTAACGCTGTTTCAATAATGTGAGATGAAGTACCCGAAGAAAACAACCCATAACCATCAATCTTTCCATAGTTGCTAAGGCATTAAACCAAACAGCATTGGACTATCCCGAGATTTTAGTTTGATGAAAAGCTGCAAACAATTAGGAATGATTCAATTCAGGAAACGAGTACAGTAGACGCAGATATGGAATAATTAGTTTCATTCCAAATATTTACCATATTTTCCTCGTTTCGACGTATTTCTCCCGTTATGCGAATAACGTAAAAGATGCGAGTGAAAATATTTTTCATTAGTTTTCCTGTATATAAACTATCGATTTGCGTGTGATATGATGGAAAGGAATCTGCACAAATCTCGCTCTTTATTGAGAGCTGATGATTCTAGGTAATGCTTAACCTTTACAGATTGCCGGAAGTTCTACGTTGATTAACTGGAATTTCAATCGGGTGCATGTATAGGTGGTGATTTACTACGTGGAAAGGCTTTTCGAGGAGTACAAATGCCAATATTACTGGGACACAAAGCATTCCTGGAAAGTGAAACTTGCAATCAAGATATTGACATTACAGAACTCTTTCCCGAGATAATCAATAGTTGCTAATTGACGGCTATTATTATTATTTGCCGTGGCGCTCCGTGGCGACTTACTGATTTTTGGTGGAGTATTCACTTTTCAGCTGCAGGAAAACCCGGAAAACCTACAGCACCGCCTCAGGTGGCCAGCGTGCACTCCAAGTTAGCACTGGACGAGATTGGCATCTAGACAACACACAATCCACTTGCTTTCAACAAGGACTGTGGTCGCCTATCGATTCCGATATTGAGTACTTGAGAAAAAATCCCTCCTACCTACATCGGGCTCGAACCGACTACCGCTATACTAAAGTTCCGAATGCAATACACAGGTGTACAAAAAGTTCAGTTGTTTATAAACAAAACAAAATATACGTGACAGTAATCGAAAATATCAGTTTCATTCTATATTACTCTAGAAAATACGAGATGTATTTCTACATGTATCTACATGTTTGATGAGATGAATTGTATACCTACGATCTGTAGTAGAGCATGATCTTTGGCGTATAGAAATCAAGATTATTTTTTACATTTTTGAGAATTCAGTAAAATATAAAATGTCTGCAAATATAAATAATATTATGTTATATTTGATAGTTTCGGAAACTTAGGTTACCTGTGTAAAAGCGAAACTCAGAATGCAGAAAACATCCACAGATGTCGTTTATGAAAAGAGAAAACAGCAGAGGTCGAAGGTGTGTGCCCTGTGGAACTTCAGTGGAAACATTAATGTACTCGGAAAACCACCTATTCATAGTGACAATTTGCGTTCTATCCATTATATAACTGTCGATGATATAGATCTGAATAAGTTACCACGTATATCAATATTTTTGCTATAGATTTGTGACAACCAAGCGACCTTAAAAAAAAACATTGCTGTCATTTATGTGACCCAATATGTCGTAGGTATTTTGGTCGGGTACTGTGGTATTCTGATAGTCGAATGCGATTATTTGATTAAATTATCAGTTGATAAGATCATTAATGAATCTTTCTATCGCCTTGAAGATATTTATCACCAAAACTGTGCAATTCAACATTAGTGTTGAAAATATTAAGAACGCCAGTGTTGAAAAATGTCACATATGATGAAACTGATAATACGTATTTTCCACCAACCCCACGTTATCCAACAACTCGATAATAAAATAAATCCATTAACGCGCTCAAGTCAATTCGATCGATGAAACGTTAGCGCAAACAACAACAAAACCCTCCAAGAGCAGCAAATTTTATTTGCCTTTTATTAAGTACTCTCCAAATTAAATTAACGGGTTTCAATTATGACACTATCTATTTATCGCCATATTGTACCGTCCCTTATCACGTTGAGCAAACTCGAACCATTCTCGCATCTTTGTTTAGCGATTTTTTTATTTATTCATAATTTCCGTTGTTGACGCCAAAGTAAACAACGGCAAATTGATTCGACGACATCGACGTGGGTTACTGCATGGAAAGTGTGTCAGTTTGTACGAAATATTGTTTTTCTTTTCGGCAATAACACAATAATGCTGTTTCCTGTTTTTAAGCAATAAGGTACATTGTATGTCTTCAATTCAATTTCTTCACCTGATGATACAATTTGAAGTTATTGCAAGGCTCCCAGCAACTTACTATCACAGAAAAAGGGACTCATTAGCCGTAAAAAAAAAAGATAAAAAAAGAAATAAAATCAAGCACAAAAATGGCCATCACACATATTTTCAGGATTTATAACGTAAATTTGACAAGAAAATGATCACTATAAATATGATTATTATTATAAAATATAACAAAATCATCTAATATAATTCAAATCTTTAATCTAAGCATGACTCAATATTTAAGAAATAGGCATGATCTCGCACCAGTAGAATGATCAATCACATACTACGTAACAATAAACGACTTTATTTCACTGCTGTTTCTTGGGCATTTTGTTTGAGAGATTACCGATTATCTTACTCTTCTCTATAGATTTCTGTGACCTTTCTACGCTATTATTTTTGTCACTATTTACATTCTCAATCAATAACTGGGCTATCGAAATTTTCGTCATATATATGGACCATGGGCTTCTAGAGTCTCCCAGTTGCTTGCTACTTTAAACATTTTGTTGTGGAGATTCCGCTTTTTATTCTCTGAAGATCAGTAGCTTCGCCTCGTCTCTTTTTATCATCCGCTTATTGTTAATTATGTGAATAATATAATCACATATCTTGTTTTTGTTTGCTTTTTATTACATATAAAATTGAAAAATACAGAGAACAGTTTAAATGTACGACATGTTCAAAACAACGAACTGGAATGGAATGTCAGTTTTACACTTTAACAGGTGGTCAGTCAGGACTTCGCGGGAATTGGAGTGCACCCTAGCAACGTTGTTTCCATAGTTACGGTTGCATTGCACTATCGCTGAATGCACAGTGGCGTTCACGTTCACTTTGGCGCGGGTCATAACCAAACATAAGCCGCCCCCTTTGAAAGCCATTGAGGCTTCTAAGTATAACACTGAATGAATTCAGTTTTCATTGTCAGGAATAGGCAACACACACAACTTCAAAGCTGGACGTTGATAAACTCCGTTTGAAGTCTTTATTGTTGCAGTTCGTATGACTCCGTCGGAGCCGGGAAACAGCTTGATGACTCTACCCATACGCCATTTTAACGGTGGAAGGCCATCCTCTTTCACTAACACAAGAGTACCAATTTTGAGTAACTGCTGATAAGTCTCTTTCCACTTTGATCGTATTTGTAGGTCAGACACGTACTCCTTTGCCCAACGTGCCCAGAAATGTTGCAGCATACTTTGGATATGTTGATAACGACTTAGCCGGTTAACAGGAGTTGACAACCAATCATGGTCAGGTACTGCCGTCAGTCTATCACCGATGAGAAAATGTGCCGGGGTCAAAGTTGTTGGATCATTTGGGTCAGGAGAAAGGGCATAAAGAGGTCTGCTGTTTAGACAGGATTCGATTTGTACTACAAGAGTGGATAACTCCTCGAAAGTTAAGGAAGTATCACCAACGACTCTTTTAATATGAAATTTTACCGATTTCACACCTGACTCCCAGAGTCCACCAAAATTTGGTGCACGAGGAGGGATGAAACTCCAGGATATACCTTCTTGACTTAATTTGTTTTGAATTGTGTCACGCGAATTTTCAAGAAATTTTTTCAATTCACTACTAGCTCCAACAAAGTTGCTACCATTATCAGAGACAATTTTTGTACATAATCCTCGCCTCGCAACAAATCGCCTTAGTGTAGCGATAAAAGACTCAGTGGTTAAGTCACTAACTATTTCTAAATGCATAGCTTTTGTCACAAAGCATATAAAAATACAAACATAAGATTTTATTATTTTGAAATTACGACCCTTTCGGTCTCTCAAGGGAAACGATCCACAATAGTCAACACCAGTAACGGAGAAAGGACGAGCTGGAGTTATCCTTTCTTTTGGGAGGTCACCCATTATGTTTTTTACAGTATCCGCTCTGAACCTGAAACATTTTATGCAGTCATGCACGACTTTGCGAACAAGATTACGTCCAGAAATCGGCCAAAAACGCTCCCTAAGCGATGCCAATAGAGCTTGCGGACCTGCATGAAGTAAACGTATATGCTCGTCATGAGCTATAAGAACGGAGAGAACGTGAGATTTTGGCAACACGGCGGGGTGTTTCTTATGAAAATCAAAATCAGAATGTTTTAATCGTCCACCAACACGTATGATACCTTGACCGTCTAAAAATGAGGATAGATTATTTAGAGAACTTTTATTTCCAACACAACCGGAAGATTTTAATTGCTTGATTTCGGTTGAGAAAATCTGATGTTGTGTTATACGAATCAATTGTAATAGAGAAGAATTCAATTCTTCTGGAGATAAAGGACCTACTATCCTAAAGTTTTTCATTTTTATATTGTTAATGAACCTGAGAATATAAGCAAATACACGTTTGAGTTTATTCAAAGTGGAAAATTTGTTAAATTCTGGAAAAGAAGCGAAATTATTAATTTTGACAGTAACGGAGGCCATAGAATTAACACGAACCTCAGGAATGTCGGTTTGTGATACTGAGAATGATGTCCTTTTAGGCCAATGATCTTGAGGGTGCTCCAGCCAATCAGGGCCAAACCACCACATGTTTGATTTCATCAGGATATTCGCAGATGTTCCCCTAGATAGAAGATCAGCGGGGTTGTCAAGTGTGTTGACATAGTTCCAATCAGACGGTGAGGATAAGTTTTGAATCTGAGCTACACGATTTGAAACGAACACCTTCCATAAATGTGGAGAGCCGTTCAGCCACGATAATGCTATGGTAGAATCACTCCAAAGAAATATATTTTGAATATTTATTGACATGGAACTAAAGGCAGATTTTACCTTATTCATGAGTTCTGCTAGAAGCAAGGCTGCGCAGAGTTCAAGCCTGGGTATCGTGAGTGATTTAAGAGAAGCTACTCGAGTTTTTGCACATAACAAATGACATCGAAAATTGTTTAAATGGTCTAATGTTCTGAGGTACACGCAAGCGCCGTACGCGGCAGAGCTTGCGTCAGCGAATCCATGAAGTTCTATGAGTTCGCTATTAGGACAAATAGCTTGCCTTGTAATTTGAATATTATTAAGTGTTTCTAAATCGTGTTTAAAAGAGCGCCACATTGTATGAATGCTCAGTGGGACGGATTCATCCCAGGAAAGACGGAGACTCCATAACCGTTGAATAACAATTTTAGCAACAATTGTTATGGGCGATAGTAATCCTAAGGGATCAAATATTTGAGCGATAAAGCTGAGAATAGTGCGTTTGGTGATATGTTTCATTTCATCGGTTTCTATTTTTATCGAATATTCTAGAGTATCTGATTTAGGATTCCAATACAGCCCTAACGTCTTTGAATATTCATCATTTCCGATATTGATATTATTAGTTTCAAGACTGTCAGAATGAGAAATGATTTCTGGACTATTTGACATCCATTTTCTTAATATAAAGCCATATTCTGCAAGACACTCTGAAATCTGTTTCTTAATACGCAAAATATCATTTACAGTGCTGCCGCCCGTAAGTAGGTCGTCTACATAAAAATCATGTCTTATAATTGAACTTATTTCAGGATTATCCTTTTCTTTTTGATTGGCAATTTCATGTAATGCACGAATGCATAGAAAACTCGCTGAAGAGGTGCCATAGGTAACTGTATTGAGCTCATATGCTGAAAGTGGTTCCGAAGGGTCAAAGCGCCATACAATTTTTTGAAGTTTTCTATGTTCTTTTGTTACTAGAGCTGGCCTATACATCTTCGCGATGTCTCCAGCAATTACAACATTATGTATACGAAAACGTAAAAGTACCGATATCAGATCATCTTGGATAGTTGGGCCTACTGCCAATATGTCATTTAGCGAATAACCCGATGTTGACTTTGCGGAGCCGTCGAATACAACTCTTAATTTTGTTGTTGTGCTCGTATCTTTCATAACACAATGATGTGGTAAGTAAAAACCGTCTTCAGAAATTTCATCTAATTTTTTCATGTGATTTAGAAAAAGGTATTCTTTCATAAAATCATCATACTGTATTTTTAAAAACTTATTTTTACATAATTTATTTTCCAAAGAGTAGAAACGTTTCTCCGCGGTTTTTAATGATTCGCCTAGTTTAGAACTCGGTTCCTTTAAAAGAAGCCTAACTATAAATCGCCCTGTATGATCTCTAACGGTATTATTTTCAAAATGTTCCTCACAAAAGGATTCTTCTGGGGAGTATTGTTGAGTGGAGGGGAATTCTTCTACTTTCCAAAATCGCTCAACTTGTTCATTGAGGTCACTAGAGGTCATCCCGGTATTACAATGAGTTTCGATGAAAGGTGAGTTACAAAGGTACAATGGACCAGATACAATCCAACCGAAATGAGTTTTTTGTAAAATTGGTAATCTTGGACCTAACTTTATCTGCCCTGTACATAATACATCATAAAAAATATCATTACCTATTAGCATATCTATTGAGCTACTTGTATGGAAGTTCGGGTCAGCGAGTATCAAATTGGTAAGTATTTCGATAATTTTCGAGTCGAAAGAGACAGAAGGTATTTTTCCCGTAATTTGATCAAGTATGAAGCAAGATAAAGTTGCTTGAAAAGAGTTTATTCTGAATTGAATTTTCACGCATGTTCTGGTATCAATAAAGGATGAAATTTGATTTATGCCAGTAACTAAAATTTTGCATTTATTAGTTTTCAGATTTAATTTATCACTTAGTTTTTTGGTAATGTAATTGCTTTCAGATCCGCTGTCAAGCAACGCTCTGCAAGTATGTGCTTTACCAGAGAAATCAATTACATCAACCAATACTGTTGAAAGAAGTGTATGTTTTTTGTCTTGTGTAGAACACAATGAACTAGACTGATTAGTACTGTCATCTGATGAAAAAGAATTGTTATTTTGAGCGAGAGGCTTAGAGTTTTCTGTGTTTGAGGAAAGAATTGAAGATTGATTTTTATTCATGAAATGTAATAACGTATTATGTAAGTTGCCACATTTTCGACATTTGCTGGAGAGTGATTATTTCTGAGGCAGTTAACACATAGCCTGAGTCGTTTTACTTCTTCAAATCGAGCACTAGGTTCCATATTCAAAAACTTCGAACAGTTATAATAAAAATGATCTTGAGAACAAATTACACATTTTTTCAAACTAGTACTTACCATTGATCTCACAGATTTACCGGAAACATTCGTTTTTTCATAACTTAGAGTTTCTAATAAACAACACCGTTCTTTTAGAAAATCAAGAAATGCTTTTAATTTTGGCAATTCTGATTTGGAATTTTTTGCTTCCCATTCTCTTCTAGTACTATGATCTAATTTAGTTGCTATTAAGTGAATTATGATGGTGTCCCAATGTTCCGTTGGTAATTCCAAGGTTTTTAACGCGCGCAAATGACGTGAGGTGCCGTCAACCAATTGACGTAAAGCTGTGCACGACTCCTTGGTTACCGTTGGTAAGTTAAATAATGCTTTCATATGATTCGATACTAACAGTTGCTTATTTTCATATCGTTCAATCAAGCCAGACCACCCTATATTATAGTTGGCATCAGAAATTTCCAAATCCTTTATAACGTTTGCAGCCTCACCTTTCAAAGATAACCTAAGATAGTGAAATTTCTGAACCGCTGACAGGGAAGTATTGTCATGAATTACCGACTTAAATGTGTCTTTGAAAAATAACCATTCACTATATGAACCATCAAACGTTGGTAAATTAAGAGCAGGTAGTTTAATATTTATTTCAGATGCGTTTTGTTGCGAGGTCGAAGTTTGAGACTGAGAAGCCGGGTCAGCAGTTGATGTTTTCTTCATAATATATTTTCGAGCATGAATAGTATTCAAAATTTCTGGATCATCATCTGTGACCGCAAGTTCCAGCTCATACTGTATATTGTAAAATTCCTCTAACAACAGTTCGGTTTTACTAAGTCTTTGTTCGAGCTGAATGATGTCAGAGCTCTGTTCATCCAGACATTTATTAAAATATGTCTCAAATCTAGTAAGTTGAGCTTTGATCATGCCCCGTTTTTTCTTAAGTGCGACAGACATGATGAAATAGTGCTATTTCAACGAAAAAACGACTACGAAAAATGAATGAGGAACTATTTGCTAATGTTATGCAAAAGTTTGTAATTTAACCAGAGTTGTATCGCAATCGTATGAGTATAAAACTTCGCTAATGTTATGCAAAGTTTACTAATAAGTATTTGTTTTTAGTCAAATGAACACTGAGGATAAGGTGAAAATCGTTTGCTAATATTATGCAATTTGTTTTCAAAGTACAAGTATCAAATACACTCTTAAAGTATTCATCAAATTAGGATGTGAAAAGGATAAAGAATAAAAAGGAACGAACACACCTTATTTGCTGCAAGTGCTGTCCTGGATTCTAATTTCCGACTTCTAGTGCGATGTGTACTTGGCTCAGCTCCCTTCTTCACGTGGAACAGCCGGCGAAATATTTTCACTTGTTTTTGATTTAAATGAACTAATTTTTATTATTTGGTATCGTGGATCGAAGGACCATGTTAATTATGTGAATAATATAATCACATATCTTGTTTTTGTTTGCTTTTTATTACATATAAAATTGAAAAATACAGAGAACAGTTTAAATGTACGACATGTTCAAAACAACGAACTGGAATGGAATGTCAGTTTTACACTCTAACAGGTGGTCAGTCAGGACTTCGCGGGAATTGGAGTGCACCCTAGCAACGTCGTTTCCATAGTTACGGTTGCATTGCACTATCGCTGAATGCACAGTGGCGTTCACGTTCACTTTGGCGCGGGTCATAACCAAACACTTATTGGCCTCCATTTGTAGCTTTAGCTCTATCTATTTCCAGCGATTTTCTTGTTCTTCAGTTTTCCTAGCCTCTTTTTCTTCCTGTGTTTTTTTTGTTTTGGTTGTTTCAGATGAGCGTCATACGTACTGTAAGCTGAGCTACGTTGCCGCATTCAGCGTTCGCTCAGACATGGAAGCGAGGACTGACGCAATGTCTTGCAACCATTTTCATCTCAAAAAACTGGGCCCAGGATTTGTCCACTGGCACACGCTCACCGCTAATAACGTCGTTATCAGTTTGCAGAACTATCCATCTAGAGCTTTATCCAAGGGCACGATCTGAATATCAGATCTTCTTTTCGAAAGTTCTTGAGGATGGACTTGTTCTTCAGAGTTGATGTTTGCAGCATATGCTTATCTGTTGAGACTTCTTTACAATCACATATTCTCACTTCGGCAAATAAACAAGAAAATACTCTAGTAACGCTATATTATCTGAGAAACTATGTACAGTTGGCTCCAGTAAAGGCCACCTTGAGAATATATGTTTCAGATAGTAAAGTATTAGTAGACCTTTCTTGGTGAGAATTTGTCACACCCACCTAGACGGCCAACCATCAAAAAAGTAAAGCAATGTACATTTACATGGATGATCTGAAAATATATGCCTCCGGAGAAAAGGATCTACATAAGTCCTTGACGGTGGTGTAAGAGTACACGCATGCTATCGGAATGGAGTTTGGAATCGACAAATGTGCCACGGTTCATCTCAAAAGAGGACGATGCGAGGATTACGGAGAGGATGTCCAGCTCGTAGACGGGACCATTCTACATCATCTTAATGCCGGAGAGACGTACACTTACCTAGGGGTGGAACAGCGCCGCTCCCAAGAGGTAACGGCTTTTAAAAACTGTCTCGGCAAGTAACAGCAAGTATCAGCACAAACTCCGACAGATCTAGTCGTCAGAACTGTCTGGGAAGAACAAGATCAGTTCTCGATCACCAAAGTATTTCGCGCACGAGATGCAAACAATTTTTTTTTCTACAAACATCAAAAAAATAGGTGATATAAAATTTTGTCACAATTTGAAAAGTGTTAAAAAAGCCTTATTTAATTATTGTTGAACATTCAGAAATAAATGATTCCTTGGATTTTCGTTTGATTGAGGACCATAAAGTTAAAAATAAATGATTTCTTGAATTTTTGCTTGATTGGAGAGTATAGGTTAGAATATGAATATCCCATATAGTTTACATGCAGTGTGCGAAACAGGTATTTCGCACATTTACTTCGAGCACGTTGTCATGATAACGAAGGAAAATGAAAAAAATTCTTCGCATATTGTTGACAATGCGCGATCCTTGTAATTTTTTAACGTTTGCAGAAAAAATAATTATTAATGGCATAACTGGTTGATTCTGTTTGCCAGGATTGTTTTCGTAATAACCGAATTTGATGATTCATAAAGCCTTTGGAGTTTTGAGGTTGCTGGGTGAGGCAGGCTGGACTGGACAGACAGGCCAGGCGTAAGTAGACGCGTTGCATAAAAAAGTACTCTCATCGGAGAAGATGTCCAGCTTCCACCAATATCATCTTGATGCCGGAGAGACGTATACCTACTTGGGAGTGGAGCAACGCCGCTCCCAAGAGGTAAACACAGTAAAAAACTCTCTCCGCGGCAAGTATCAGCACAAACTCCGACAGATCTGGTCATCAGAACTGTCGGGGAAGAACAAAGTTGCTGCGACCAATATGCTTCGATTCTACTCTACTCCTTTGGAGTCAGGAAGGGCTGAGACAACTCGACGTTAAAACTCGAAAAATGATGCATCTTCATAGGAGCTTGCATCCTAAATCGTCCGTTCCACGGTTATACTTACCGAGACAACAGGGACGCCGGGGACTTTTGAGTTTGGAGTCTATATAACAGAATGGTGCTGGATGGGGCCTGTACAGTCATCAGGAGTTCAGATCCCCTTCTCTTCATGGTCCGCGACCATGAAAAAGCAGGGTTTATAGCATTTCTTTTCAAGGCAGGAATCCGCGCAGCTGATGAACTTGGTCTCGTATTCGACACTGACCGGGCGAACCCAAACTCTGTCACCGAGTTGGAACCCGTTCAGTAAAAAGCTAAAATCAAAGCTGCGGAGACTGAGGTCCTCCTGTAACTGCACAAGGATACGCCAATGCTTGGGGTCTTCTTCAAGAACATTGAAGACCTTGGCTTATCCAAAAACCTGACCTTTGCTTTCTTCAGGTCAAGTGAGCTGAAGTCGGAGACCGAGGGATTCATGATGGCTTGCCAGGATGGTGTCTTCAACACCCTGGTCTACCGTAGCCGCGTGATGGGTATAGAGATCCCCGATACTAGATGCAGAGCGTGTCGTGGGGCTCCTGAGACTATAATGCATTTGCTGTCCGCGAGTCAAGGTAATGCGGTATCAGCCTATATCCCTACAGGCATAACGAGGCTCTACGAGTGTTGTACTATCCTACGACACTCATACGGTATAGACGAGACACCACTGTTGCCTTATGCTCCGGAGGATATTGAGTCCGTTGTGGAGAATGAGAGGTGGAGAATGAGAGGTGCCGAATCTATTGGAACTACTCATTCCCCACCCTCATGCAAATACAAGCAAATAAGCCTGATGTAGTCCTCCTCGACCATCAAAGTAGGATGATATTCGTCATAGAGTTTTCTGCTCCTGGTGAAACGAACATCGTCCGAAAAGACAAGGAAAAACGGACAAAATATCGAGAGTTACTCTTTGAACTCCACAGGCTGTACCCAAACCATTCGGTTAAATTGGTGGTTCTAATTATAGGAGTCCTTGGTGGAATGATGGACACGCTGCTCTCTAATCAAAAAATCATACCGGCTTGCCGTGATGTGGCAGAAATCTTGGTTCACTCTGTCTGCTCAGGGCACATGATTCTCGGACCCAGTAGTTGCTCACCCCAAGGACGTGGGGAGTGGCTATCAGGGTAAATAGTACCAGCACGCCCTCCGGACGTGTCGGAGCTCTGGAGACAGGGCCCGACTGGTATAATCCAAACGGATAAAAAATAATAATAATAATAATAATAAGGTCACCCATTTATTTTATATGGATTACTCCAAGCTGTATGCCTCTGGAGAAGAAGAAGAGTACACGCGTGCTATCGGAATGGAGTTCGGGATTGACAAATGTGCCACGGTTCATCTCAAAAGAGGAACGCGCGATTTGAGGGATACGGCAAGAATGTCCAGCTCGTTGACAGAAGCATCCTACATCATCTTCATGCCGGAGTGACGTATACCTACTTGGGGGTGGAACAACGCCGCTCTCAAGAGGTAAACACAGATCTGGTCATCAGAACTGTCGGGGAAGAACAAAGTTGCTGCGACCAATATGCTTGCCGTTCCGACTCTACTCCTTCAGAGTAGTAAAATGGACTTAGGAATAGCTGCGACAACTCGACGTTAAAACTCGAAAAATTATGCATCTCCATAGGAGCTTGCATCCTAAATCGTCCGTTCCACGGTTATACTTTCCCACACAACAGGGAGGCCGGGGACTTTTGAGTTTGGAGTGTCTACATATCAGAATGGTGCTGGATGGAGCCTGTAAAGTCATCAGGACTTCAGATCCCATTATCTGCATGGTCCGCGACCATGAAAAAGCAGGGATTGAAGCATTTCTTTTCAAGGCAGCAATCTGGGCAGCTGATAAACTTGATCTCGTATTCGACACTGAACGGACAAACCCAAACTATTTCACCGAGTTGAAACCCGTTCCGCAAAAAGCTCACATCAAAGCTTCGGAGACTGATAATTATGAAATCGTAGGAGTTTTGTTTTATCTATACCTGGCATTTGAATCATATATTGCATGATACATTACTTTTGCAGTTACCACGCCCAATTCATTTTAAATCACAAGCAATGCACAGCACCTCGAGTATAGCTTTTTACTCAGCTAATCAACGTGATTTTCGAAACTGATAGATCACATTCTAGATAGATTCCTAGAAATTTATTCGTAACGTTGAGTGAGATTATTCCCCAAGAGAACGTCAGGTATGTTACATTGCAGTGAATAGAAATTGAATTCGTTCAATGGCCACAAAATACTCCTGATCTAAAAAAAAAAAGATTTTCGAATTTTAATAAAAAAAGAGGATCAATAATATGATCAATGACACTCTTCCTTCAAGAAATAGACTGTTTGACCAACGCTCACACATAGGACTAATGTTTTGATGAAACATTATATCTAGTCACCGGTCCAATTATTACCAACGCTCCTAATCATCTCACTTTTCCTTTACATCATCATTCCTATCACATAAACCAACATGTGCACTGAGCATTTTGAATGCGTTTAGCATTGTGTTCCCAGGGACAATATTGATTCGTAGTTCTAGCCATTCACAGTGACACTAGACCATAGTTGGCCGGCAAAACCTCGCTACTAAATTCTCATTCTGCTGCTTGTTAATTATACCGGGTAATCAGGTTGAAAGCCACGACTGTTTCCTCGTAGGATAAACCGAAATCATTTGCAGATAATGAGCAAGGAAACGGTGTGGTTGGTCTACTGATGATACCGATAATAAAAATGTATCTTGAGTGGGAGAAAGTAGGAAATCCATGAAAGCTTATGATTTTTCAAGAGAATAGAGATAATATCCACTGACGATTTTGAGAGTTCTAAGATTTTGAATTCTGGAAATCAGTTACAAAGCTTCATAGTGCCTCGATATAATATAGAGAATTGAAAGGTCTCTAAATTGCAGAAAAAAAGGTGAAAGAACAATGAACTCTAATGGTAAAATGAATAAAGAAATCAGCAATACGCCAGCCACCTGAAATTACAAAACGTGAAAATCTCAGATCAATAATATAAACAATAGATAGGCCCAATGCCGAATCTACGGAAAATGTTGTGAACTGAAGATAACTCTCGCGAGAACTGTTGTGTTTTGGGTTTCTGACAGTCGAACGTAAACAAAACACCACCGGCACAGTGCCGTGCTTTTTTAAAGGGATCAAAACAACTTTTCATCAATACTCTCGTGGATAAATGAGGATAATATCTTGGTTCAGTTTAGACTTGGCAGAAATGTGAAATTTCACTTAAGCAAATACAGTTTGTTAAAATTCAGTGTATGACTGACGAGTTTTCTGAATAGGAGGATTTTGTTTTTGTGATTTATGGTCAGATTCTTCTGAAAATTAATAATCTGAAGTTAGGAATAATATTTCATCAAAATTTGTTATTCAAGATGGTGGATGAGTTTTTCGATTTATGATTCCATTCTATACATAATTGGAATCTAGATGTTTTCGTCGATAATAAATAAAGCGTTGATCGTCTAAATTAAATAATTTACGGTAAGTAACTAACAAGTTTCTTGACCGATGACTCAAGTATATTAAAGTTTGATGTCTGTTTAGGTTATGTAGATGATAAATTTTGAATGAATCACTAAAAAGGCTTAAATACATATTCGTTAAAATACTATTTTATGACTATGATCATACATTTTTTGAAATGAACACAACTAACTTACTCAACCGTATCATATTCAATGCTGCCCTCAGATCAATGTTGATCTGAGATGCTGCCCAAAAGCAAATCGATGTTTTTGTCATTCACAGCAATATTTAAACTGTTCACTACTTTATACCATACATTTTTTTAATGGTTAATTTTTGTAAAAGTAATTTCTCCTCATGAATTTCAAAATTTCAAATATGCCCACTAGATTAGGATTACTGCTATTGTAGTGCAGATTTTTTTGCATTCAACAGTTTTTCTATATAGATTACAACTAGAAATAGTAACTGAATAGAAAATTAGAAATAGACATCTTTATTAACTGTAATCCATTGCATCGATTTCGGACAGGAATATAGTGATCATACGAATACAAGGTATACAATAAGGTAAAAAAAGTAGATAAATCAATCATAATATATTTTCAATAAAACATAAACAAACAAACAAACATATAAAATATAAAAATAAAAAATAATCTTCAAAAATTAACTCGTATTATAGTTATCAAAATTCTAAATTTCCAAACAGTGTACAGGGAAGATAAAAAAATAGGAATTTTGATCTACCCTAATTTTTGATATTATCAAAAAAAATCTATGAAGAAAAGTCATTTAGACTTGAAACAATATTGAAATCACAGCCACATACCCAACAAAATGTTTTTATCCTATTTTATATGAATAAAGTGATCGTAAATTCGCAGATTTTATTATTCAATTATCTGTCATCAATTAATTGAATTATTCAATAATTTTCTGCTATAAAATTTTACTGACAGTTATTATGGACATACATAGAGTGAAATATCAAATATGCACTAAAAAACTAGTAAAAAGTCAAACCATTTTCAAGAATCGTCGATATTTTAGTACAAATGATAAATTGGTCCTAATTTCGTATTGACTTATTATTATAGGAATATGAGGTAGCCATCTAAGGTGTATATTGTTTGTATATGAGGTACTAGTACCTTTTATGAGGCGTGAACCATAAAAGATGCGAAACAAATATTTTGTTGGGTAGGTGGCTGTGATAATAAATCTAATAGTTGTTTTCAATAACAAACAATTTTTCTAAATGAACTTTATGGATAAGGTAAAAAATAAAAAAATTTAGGTACTCTTTATAAAAATTTCTATTTTTTGTTCTTCCCTGTACACTGTTTGAAAATTTAAAATTTTTATCACTTGAATAAGAGTTTTTTGCAATGCACCAATTTTTATGAAAATACAATTTTCTGATAAATGAATAAAAAAGTTTCGCATATGTTGAAAACTTTTTGAAATTTACTGTATAAAATTTGTAATAAAGCACGAAACTCTTGAGAAATTTAAGTTTCTGAGAAATATTTAATTAAAAAGTTTTTAATATAATCGAATTTTCAGCTCATTTCTTCAAGGCAAATACAAAATAAAATTAAGTTTTTTATTTACAAGTAAAAACATTTGGTAAGTAAGTAGCTTTTTGGGGCAAACTAATTTGTTCAACCTTCTACTCTTGTATATAATTATGGATTTGATTAATTTTTCAGGCATAGTGTAGATACACGCAGCACCAAGTAACAATTATTAAGTAAAAAGTATCAATATACAAGTAACGAAAAATAATCATCAATGCATGAAAAATTACCTATTTGAGGATAAAAAAGTAATTATGAACAATAGGCAGAAGTCGAAGCCATTTTAGTTAAAAGGGACTACTGAAAAGCATAAACTATTTTCAATTTTTCATTTCTTAATATACACGTTTCATATATAATAAACCATACTATCTATAAACACTGTGTGGCCATCTTCTAAGTAAAAAGTTGATCAAGTTGAGGACCAACTTCTACTTGTTGATACTTGGCTACGTAAAGACTATCATTGAAAAATAAGTTGGTGTGGCACAATGTGGTGTAATTTACACCACATTTTAAATCGAGTGTAGCTGAGTGCAGTTCACACAAAGGTATGTGTCAAGACAATCTGCAAACAAATACTAAAAATCGAGTGTAAATTATTACACCATGCTTCACCTCGATGCAAACGAATGAACCTATACTTACTTGCTAATTAATACTTGTTAACTTGGGTTGCATTTATCAACACTTATAGTTTTGGATGCTTACATTCCCAGAAACATGTCTGAAGTGAATTTATGAGTTGAACAAATTATTGAACAGAAATAGATAGATAGATAATTAATCAATCACATTATTGAAGAAAATATCGTTCGTTTCGTGTTCAAAATTCACCCAATTATTTCTTTTTGAAAACCATGTTAGACGGAACATGATTCAGCCATATCACAGTCTTTTTATGCTCAAAAATAACCTTTTGTGTGATTATAACTCTATCTGACTTTTTGCTTTTAAAATTACCTCTCGACTGCTTGTATATCAGGAATGGCAACAGGTTTCAAACATGTAGTTCCCTCTGGCTTTTTAATCAGCTGACTGGTGGAAAAATGAGCAGAACAAATATAAGAATATTTCTTCAAGCTCAAGGATCCAATTTGAGAACATCGCACCATATTTGCAACTTTTTTTCGTCAGTAGGGAACCTATGTATGAATTATAAGCAATAAGTAGTACTTATTCCACACTATAATGCTGAAACAACTTCTTTTGGCCTTATACTGTGCTTATTCCAATCCAATATTATATTTGATTAATACGTTCTCATCTATGTTCGACGCCTCTGGACTCACCTGTAGAATGTTTGTAAACTATCCCTTGTTTTGCAAACAAAGTAATATTTCGTCATTTTATTTCACAAAACCACTGCACAACTAGGAAAACTATCACAAATGTCACTATAACTTGTTTTTGAAGGTAAAAAAACACAAATGCTGTTGAAAACACACAAAAACTTTCTTTTACAATATTTCAAAACAAATACTACAATGCATATGGCCGTCCTTGCAATCGGTGTTGCCAAGACTGAGATAATTCTGGTAGGTATGCGCTTGAAATTTTCATAGTGCCAACTGTTTATTCAGTTGAAAATGATATCATATATCTTCTGCTCGGAAGATTTTTTCACCGTATTGGAAATTAATATTTTTTTAGAATTTTAAGAATAATAAATATGAATATAAACTATAAGTGAATAGATATTGATTGATACCTACGAAAAACATACAAATATTTTTTTACCAATTTGACAACAGGGAGTCGATGTTTCAAAACAAGAAAGCTAGGAGGTGAATGTTTATAAACACAGTTGTCTTCGGTTCACTGAATATGGTGTTTACGTAGCATCGGGCCTATCTATTGTTTATATTATTGATCTGAGGTGAAAATAATATACTATTATGAATAATATTATGATATATGGATACGCGAGCCTTTTAAGTATGTATTAACGGGTTTAAGTTATCCAAATAGATACATCTGTACCATACGTTAGTTCCTATCATACATGCATCCAGACTAAAAATAGAACTGAAAATTCTAAAATGGTAAAATGAATAAAGAAATCAGCAATACGCCAGCCACCTAAAATTACAAAACGTGAAAATAATATACTATTATGAATAATATTATGATATAGTGTATACGCGAGCCTTTTAAGTATGTATTAACGAGTTTAAGTTATCCAAATAGATACATCTGTACCATACGTTAGTTCCTATCATACATGCATCCAGACTAAAAATAGAACTTTTTTTTTTAGATTTTAGATTAAGTGGAAGTGATAGCTTAAACTGAAAGACCTGTGACCCACTCTCCGCAACAAAATGTTGCCATTGAAGGGTTTCGTTGTCCCTAACTTTCAAGGTTTATTTTTCATTATTTGGACTTTGGACGTGTTGGTAATGATCTAATCTATGTTCCCTTTTTCTAACTTTTTCTAACTTTTTCTAACTTTTTCGAAATTTGATTTAATTAAAATTTTGAAGAAGTGAGAAAAAGGGAACATAGATAACATATTTACCAATATGTACTTATTTTTCAATTCACTTGAAGTGAAAAATGAACCAAAAAAGTTAGGGACTACCAAACCCTTGCATACACTGTTTATAGTATAGTACAACTTCCTCTTAAGATAATGTTTCTAATCAGGTAATGGACATCTGATGTAACGTATTGTTGACATGGATACAACAATTATTGTTGTTTACAAGTTTATTTGACAGTTCATATCATAAAACTGAAAATTTGGTGTTGTTACCTAGCAACGTTTAAAACTGTTTAGTTTTTTCGAAAAAGATTATGATGCAGGTATACTTAGTATAAATAATAGATATTTATGATACAAGTGTTAAAAGTGGCATTTTATTTTGTGAGTGGGGAATATTGCGAAACGAGCGTTAGCGAGTGGACTGACAGATACTTCAAATATAATAAACCCCAACGCACTTTATTTATGAATGTCATTATTTGTCAGTGATGAAGGACCTTTTACAGTTGGACTGAATACTACTTCGTTTGTAACTTCAAAAGGAATTAGTATTACCAATTGCGCAAACGGCCAAATACATGTGTGAACTTCTATAAATGATTCCTTTTGAGTAGGTGTTCTGTTTATAATATCTGATTGAAGTGTTTCTATTAGAGAAATCTATATTACTGAGTATCCATCATCTCATCTGTCATTTTACTTTTAACACTAGTGTTAAAAGTGATTTTGTGAAAATGTCAGTTTTTAGTTCATGTGTCAATGAAATTAAAAACGTAATTTTTAATGACAGTTGTACAAAAAAGATGTTATGCTTTTGATAGCCAAATTTGGTCTATTCGTGAAAAAACCTTATAAATTTTTTTAAATGCTTAGAAATGAGTAATATAGTAGTACATATTTATTTATTTCTTATATTTGGAATAAGTTATCTTTTATAATATGTTCTTATCAATATGAATGAACTTTATTAAAATAGTATAAAATAGAACATAATGTAAAATACAAATGAAACATAAAATAAAATAAACCAAGTATAGGTAATCTGAAAGATGTGATGTAGTGCCTTCCTGCTCATAGAACTAGACTATTTTCGAAAAATGCAAAAGTCAGAACTGACATTTTCCATTTATTGTACGTTGAAACCCAGGATAAACACATACGCTTTGTTGTCAAAATGTCTATTTCATCATATTTTGCATTCACAAACTCTGCTCTGAAAGAACTAATTTGAAGATATTCCGAAATGGTTTGGGAAGGTGAAATTTTGGGACAATGTTTCTTTTTTATAGACCTAAACGTGTGCAAAATCTCATGAGCGGGAGCAGTTGGCTCAGAAAAGCATACCCTCCTTTACTAAGAATAGAGTAGCATAAAAGTCATTTGAGAAATAAATCAAGTTTATATGAATTATTGTTCTTTGCCTTTCATTCAACACTATTCATTTAATTAAGTTTTTATTATTGATCGTGACAACATTACCCCAAAATCTATAATAGTCCAAGGGGTTTTAACCTGACACTGAAATCAATTGAAATGATTTATGGCACACGAGCAATTCTTGAGTGGTACTCTACGAAAAAAAATTGTTCTGCACGCAAGATCCTATGGAAAGTGGGGAAAATTCCCGGAAAAACTCGGAAAATCGATATTCCATCAATAACTTGGAAAGGGTTGGAAATTTTGATATAATGTATAGAAACAATGTTGAAGAACGTAAAAATCTCCATAAAAAAGGTATTTTTTCGAAAATTGCTTTCTATGAGAAATAATGAGCTATAATTGATATTTTCGGATTTTCGCGCGAAATCAGGATATCATAAAGGTGCGTATTCACTATAGCACCGATTGATCACCGAACGAGCAAATGCTCGAATAGTGTGGACGGTGATTTGAGCACAAACAGAATACGTGTTTACATTACGCAGCTTAACGCAGACTGAGCTTGAACCGAGCAGCACGTGTGCTCATTCGGTGCTCATGCGGAACGAATGCTCTACTGAATACGCACCTTAAGATTACCCCGACGCTCGAATAAAATATCTGTATCTCCATTGTTTTTGGTCGACTATTCATAAACTAAACGGTATTTTGAAGAAAAATCTTTCAACAATTATCATGTCGGTGTTGGTAGAAGTAGTTGTATTTGATAATCGAAGGAGAAATAATTTACGATTTTTTTACGTTTCTCTATGGAATTAGCTTGACAAGCTGAGTTTGCTCAAAGTTTCAGTGGGTCAAATTTGAACAAATCAAATATAACATTCATTCTCAATTTATCTTGGGCCTAACTGAATCAAGTTTTTCTGAACCCGTTGTTATTTAGTTCACTCCTTCTCAATGACCGATGTCTTTACAATCGACGTGAAAATACTAGAGTGGAGATTTCTGAAAAAGCGTACTAGTCATTTTATTGCCAAGGCCCTGTTCTTTCAGAATATATGTAAATAAAAACCACTGATAACAAAGTTTGCATTCATAATTTTCTATCATTCCCGGAAATTTTCCGAACTAAAAAACAACGGGTACAGAAAAACTTGATTCAGTTAGGTCCGAGATAAATTGGGAATGAATGTTATATCTGATTTGCTCGAATTTGTCCTACTGAATCTTTATTTAGTTGATAGGAAAACCTAAATAAAATTACATTGTTTATTTATCAAACATCTTCTACCCACACCCGTCAGCTATATACGATAATTGTTGAAAGATTTTTTTGTCAATCGTCGGGGTAAACCTTATGATATTTCGAGTTGTTCGCGCAGAAATCTGAAATAATTATAACTCATTATCTCTCATAGGAATCATTTTTTTATGGGGATTTTTACACTCTACAAGAATGTTTCCATATATTATATCGAAATTTTCAACTCCTGCCAAGTTATTGATGGAATACCGACTTTCCAAGTTTTCCTGGGAATTATTTTCCCCACTTTCCATGGGTGCTCAAGTACAGAATTTTTTTTTTCTTAAAGAACTCTTCAAAAACTGTCCATGTACCAAAAATTATTTTTATTGGTTGTATTGTCAGGTTTTAGTAACAGTTTGGCTACAGCACTTGGATTATAAGGATTAGGGACTAGCTTAACGGGTTTTATTATATTTCGTCAACATCTTTTCTTGGTGGTCTTCAATGTATAATATGGCGAACGAACATGACGTTTTCGCCAAAATTTGAATTCTTCCATTCGAAATATACAAGAATTGCTTGTTTTGAAGTGCCAGCCCCGTAGCTGCAGCTTTTCATCATGTCAGCTAGTCGGATACCTCTCGGTGTACTGTTGTTCAGATTATATTGTTTGTTTAAAACGAGTTTTTGTAAACTTCGAATAACTTTATTCAATTCAATTATAATCTATCACAATATCTATATTGGGTGAACACTACATTTCCTCCACACTTCAAATAAATGCTATGCTGCAATGCTGGATTGATTTAAAAGAAACAAAATTCTACTCAATGGTGAAACTAACAAAAACATATCTTCATTTAGTAACAAAATCCTTCAAATAAAATGGACGTCTTCGTAATCTTTTATTTTCAGTCATTTTTGTTTCTGCACTTCTTTCGTCCTGTTCTTCAGTTTCAATTCGATAATGATTTTCTGGAAAAGTTTCCTCTGTCTCATTTTCTTCACTATCTCCGATTCCCCCCATATCTTCTATATAATATACCTTTTCGTAACTTCCTATTTGCCAGTTGGTCAGTTTCATCCGCAGCTGGAGATTGTCCATCAGTTTAAGAAAAATAGAACTTCTTGAAAAATGAGCTATTTCTGACTACCTGTTTTCCTTCTCGTTCTGCAGTTATCTGGTTTCCTAATATCCTCACAACCTTATATGGTTTAGGGTCATAGGGTGTACTGAATTTATTCATTTTCTGCTGTTTGCTTAAAACTGTATCTCCTAAATTCAAAATATGGTTTTTAACTGACCTTCTTCTGTCAGCGTCTTTTTTCTGTTTCCGTTTATTTTTATCATTCATTACCTTTATCTTCCCTCGATTTGATTTTTTGTCGAATAACATAGGTAATGTAGTCTTGATTGGCCTTCGAAAAATTACCTCAAACGGTGTCATTTCGGTAACTGATTTCGTAGCCCTATAATTGAGTAAGAAATTGTCAAGTTCTTCTCTCAAGTTTTTGTTTTCTAACTTTGAGCTTAAAACAATTTTCCTGAAAGTCTTGACACTTCGTTCTGCGAGGCCGTTTGCTTCAGGCCAATATGGTGTCACTTTATGATGGTGAAAGTTCATTTCCGCAGAGAATTCTTCAAATTCATGACTATTAAATGGAGCGCCATTGTCACTTTTTAATTTTTCCGGGATTCCAAACTGTGCAAAAATGTATCTCAACTTCCTTGTTACTATTTTTGCATTCAAGCTGGTGATAATTTCCACAATTGGATACCGGCTGTGTTCATCGACCAATAGAAGTAAATATTTCCGGTAGGATATGGGCCGGCAAAATCTATGTCGAGTGCTTGCCAACGTATCATGGGTAATTCAGTCATCACTAGTGGATCACGTGTTTTATGGTCCACTACAATTTGACGAGTAGCACAGTACTTCACTTTTTCCTCGACTAACTGGTCAATTCGTGGAAACCAAATTTTACTTCTCAGAAGCTGTTTAGTTTTAACAATGCCCATGTGTCCACGTTGAGCTAGCTGTATACATCTTGTAACAAGCGATTTCGGAATAACTATTGTTCCTCAATAAAATTCCATTGTTCACTGTCAGTTCAGAAACGATCCTCTTGTATGGATAGATATCGTCTTCTTTCCAGTAAGAGTGGTTGAGTTTATTTTCTTTCAACAAACCAATAACTTTTTGCAAAGTCATGTTCTTTTTTGTTTGATCTCTGACTTCATCGGGAGAAAGTGCGTTAGGTATACTCGATTTCGTGATGAAGTTGATGTATTCTTCAACAACTGTTGACTTCTTTTCATCCCAGGAAGTTTGTTTGAGTGGATGACGGGACAAATAATCTGCTGGATTGATGATACCTTTTTGATGTTCAACAAAAAACTCATATTGTGTATCCTCAGCCTAAGACGTTCAAGGCGTGCTAAAGGCACTAAAGTAGGTTTCTGTATAATGCTCACTAAAGGTTTATGGTTGCCCATGTCACAGCAATCATTTCCTTTTCAATTTGACTCCATCTCTGTTCCACAGGAGTGAGGCTTCTACTTCCAAATGCTACAATCTGAGTTGGATTGTCTCCTTGTGTTAGGATTGCACCTAATCCACTTGGACCTGCATCTACATACAGATGTATTGTTTTTGAAACATCAAAATAAACTAGTTTGTGTGCTTCTTTAATTTTCCGTTTCAAATCTTCAAATACTTGATCGTGCTGGGCTTTCCATTTCCAAGGCGTTTCCTTTTTCAATATATTTTTCAGAATCTGTGTTTTACTCGCCAGATGTGGTAAAAATTTGCCTAAATAATTCAGCATTCCAAGAGCACTTCTGAGTTCGGTGATGTTGGTAGGTGGTTTCAGTTCAGTTCAGCTTCGATTTTAGCTGTGTCCGGAAATATATCCTCATCAGAAAATATATATCCAAAAAACTTTACTTTGTTTTGTTTGAAGGAACATTTTCGTTTGTTCAGAGTTAGGCCTGATTCGGAAATCCGTTTTAGTACGTTGTGAAGTGTTTCATCGTGATCGTTTTCCGTTTTTCCAAACACCAAAATATCGTCACTAATATTGACTACTCCGGGTATATTGACTAATACCTGACGTATCGTATCCTGGAAAATTTCAGCAGCTGCGTTAACACCAAAATTCAGTCGTTTGTATCGGAAGAGTCCCAAATGTGTTGAGAATGATGTAAGAGCTCTAGATTCTTCATCCAACACCAACTGATGATAACCATCGTTAAGATCGAGCTTACTGAAGAACTTTGCACCATTTAGTAACGTTGATATCATCTATCGTTGGGGTCACATGTCGGATACGTTTAATAACTTTGTTTGGACAGTCCATGTCTATGCAAAGTCGGATTACTTTCGGGTTATGAGGTTTTGGTACAATAACTACTGGAGATACCCAAGGTGTTGGTGTACTAACTTTTTCTATGCTGTTTGCGTTTTCGAATCTATGCAATTCCAATTCTACTAAGTCTCTAAAGTGAAATGGTATACGCCTATGTTTTTGAGCCACTGGTGTTATTGACTTATCTTGATAAAGATGCACTTGAAAGTTTTTCAATTTACCGATACCTTCAAATAACGCTGGAAATTGTATTTCTATCGTTTCTGATTCAATCGTGTATAAAATGTTCAACAAACCCAATGCTATAGCAGTGTTGAATGACAACAGTGATGCTGCTTGTCCATTAATTACAAATATTTTTTCTTCAACTGCACGATCTTTGTACGGCATTGTACTTGAGAACTCTCCAGAGATTGGTAAACTTTTGTTCGAATTATATGGAAATATTCTTATTTCGCAATTGTTTAGTGATGGTTTGTTTGAGAAACTTTCATAAGTTTTCCTGCTAATGATATTGACTGTGGATCCGGAATCAATGATGAAATTGACAGAATTGTTTTCCACGATGATATTGACTTTTGGTGAGCTTAATCCTTCAAAATTTCGGATGTTGAAACATTCTTCATCGCTGCTGTTATTTTCCACGGCACGTGCTCTGTGTTTTGTTGATCTCTGATAACCAGATGTACTTGGTCTATTCTCGTTATATTTTTTCTGCGTGTTTGAAGCTCCAAAGTTATTATTACCGTGTTTTGACATACAAACTATGGGAAAATGGCCTATTTTTCCACAATTTCTGCATATTGAGGACTATGCAGGGCAAAGTTTTCCATTTTTATGCCACAGGTTACCACAATTCAGGATCTGTTGATTAGTATCTGAATGCTTTTTGTTAGTATTTTTATATTGATAGTTTTTCACGAATTGTACGGGTTGTGAAACGAAACTTTATTCTATCGAAACTATCCTTTTGTTAGTAGCTTCAATGATTCTGCCATGTTCAAGAAGTTTGCCAAGTAAAGGTTGTTCTCTTAACCCAAATTTTCTCAATTCGCTATCGGTGGTGCTAAGTATGATTTGGCTCTTTATCTCGTTCTCCTGGTCAATGAATTTGCATGTTTTGCTCAATTTCAGCAACCTTGCATAAAATTTATCAATAGTCTCATTGGTTTCTTGTTTGGAATTTCGAAATGTGAAAATCTCAAAGTAGGTATTTGTTCTCGTGGTGAAATGTGCTGCCAGTTTTTCTTTAGCAACCTCATATGGGTCTGGTGAAGGCGGAGTTGGTTGTATACCTGCTGCAGTTTGGGAAGCTAGAGCAGGAAGGTCTGGCAGTGAGTTGTACAAATCAAAAGCATCATCTCCGATCAAATGTAAAAGTTGAGCTTTTTTGCGTTCCGATGTGATGTTAGCAGCTATGATATAGTTTTCGAATCTTGCTATCCATTTGTTCCAGCGAATACCAATGTTTTGTACATCGTTGTTGATGTCCAGCGGTTTGATGCCTGCTGACTCCATGTTGTAGTTGTTAAGCATATTCTCGTCGCCAACATGTACTGTTGTTCAGCTTATATTGTTTGTTTAAAACGAGTTTTGTAAACTTCGAATAACTTTATTCAATTCAATTATAATCTATCAACATGACAACCTGTCATTCCCCTATATCTATATCGGGTGAACATTACACTCGGTATCTCGACTCCAGCGTCCCTTCTGTGCAGCGACGCGGGGATTACGCGATAACGAATCCAATCATAGCGCGCCGTGCGACAACAATCGTCTATCACGATAATAGTATCCAAAGGGCCGATCAAAACGTAAACACTTATCGCCACCGGTGCATTAGCGAACACCGTCTACCATTTCCATTTGGTATGCAAACAACTGAAAAGCGTCGACCAATGAGGCGGGAGTGTCGTCGATAGTTCACGCACCGTACAGCCTGTAAATATTTACCTGCGGTCGTCTGAAGGGGGAGAGGGGGCGGGTGGTATTATCGATCAAGGTATATACTTTTATAGCTCACAAGCTTGAGTCTGTAGTAAATATTTTTCCTAGAATATAAAGATTATGTGGTGCTATAAAAAGGAGAATAACGGAGTATCTATCCGGTAATGGTTACTTTCAATTCATTGGTTGAAGTTCATAACACTCGAGATTTATTAGGGCGAGACGTAGGGTTCACCTTTCAGAGGACCACAGGGCCTTGTGTGGTCCTCGATATTTGATGTGATTTGATGACTACAATTCACAAAGTATACTTTTGTCCCCTTAGGATTTCAATTGATTTCATTAGGAACTGTTAATACTAAATTCCTTCCTCCTGTTAGGATCCGGGGCACTAAAGTGATAACACTCGGATAATCACAACAAGACTATATATTAACTGTCAAAATAACAGTGTAAGAGCTACTTAATTCCTATATGGGGATCATGTGGGCAGACATTATTCAAAAAAATAAAAACACTTTAAAACAAAGTCGTGAAAACTTTATTCAACCTTGATTACAGAACCTCAACTGATACCATATACAGAACAACCAATATACTACCTATTCAGGATATTCTAGAAATTGAACAAAGTAAATTTGCATACAAGGTAATAAACGAACAAGTTAAATGTAATACCAACTTTATATTTGTTAATCAGCTCCATGAATACAATACTCGAACACATAATAATGTCTTTTTAGAACCTGTACGTACAAATATTGGCCTAAATAATCCCATTACACTATGTATAAAAACTTATAATACTCTCCCCAAGGAAATAATAGACAGCTCTAATATCAGTATATTTAAGAATAAAATCAAGAGTTATCATACCTGCATACTCAACGAATGATTGACATAATTTTCTTTTGTTTTTAATTTTCTTTCTTCTGTATCACGAAACTGAATAAGACTGGTATAACTGTCATATTTTGTAAAAAATCAATTGTTAGAATTATTAGATTTTAAGATACATTTGTGCAATACTTATATCCTTAAGTTAGGTGAATTTTAATAGTATTACTCTGTTGTTGTAATGTATATTATATTATTGTTGTTTAACTACTATTCTGAGACCAGCACATGCTGTGCTGCTTTGGAATAACCTTTTTTTGGATAGTGCTGCTATCACAAATTCTAATCAATATTGTGATATACATGTAACTGTTGTAGCATTATTTGAATAAAGTTCTTGAAAAAAAAAAAAAAAAAGTAATAACTACATCCACACTTCACGATATCTCAAATCGGAATGACTCTATCCCCTGACTGACTACATCACCACGTCACCCGTAATCTATGTTTCACCCCGCCTTTCGGGATGAGTATACCCATATCGCTAACACTCCCTAGTAAATATTTTATTCACAATTTATTCCTTTAAAGGGGGGTGGATTTGCTTTTGATAGGGAAGTTTGGGCTATTCATGAAAAAACATTTAAATTCTTTCAAATGCTCAGAAATTAGTAATGCAGTGGTACATTTAAATTTTTTTCAATCTAGAATAAGTTTCTATATGTTCTTATCAATTATTTTCAAAAAATGCAAAGTGGCAACATTGCTCTTGTATTAATTCAATAACTAGTTGTCAGAATTGACATTTATCATTTAGGATAAACACTTTGTTGCTAAAATGTCTATTTTATCATATTTTGCCTACACAAACTCTGCTCTATAAGAACTTATTTGAAGATATTCCGGAATAGTTTGAAATTTAGCGATTTTTTTTTACGCACTTTATTTACACGCTTTTATTAGCTTCACTTGTATGTTTATTAGTTTGTATGTTTGTATGTTTGTAACTGACTCCTTAGGGCATTTTCAGACGTCTGAATAATTAGAAATTTGGTAGGTGAAAATGCAATATGACATTTTTTTGTTATAAAAAAACAAAATGGCGGCTCCAAGTTGGCAGACGAGATTTGTGATAATGGTCCGATTCCATTCAAAATTGGTATATAAGGGTTTTCGGAGTCAGAGATTATAATTTTTTATAAAAATTCATGAATTCAAAATGGCGGCTCCAAGATGGCGGACGAGATTTGTGATTATGGTCAGATTCGATTCAAAATTGGTATGTAAGGTTTTTTAGGTCGTATATTTCGAATTTTCTGTCAAAATTCAAAAATTAAAGATGGCGGCTCCAAGATGTCATTATAGTCTGATTCGATTAAAAATTAGTGTGTGAGGGTTTCGGGGCCAGTTATGAATTTTTCGTAAAAATGTATGAATTCAAGATGGCGGCCCAAGATGATGGACGAGTATTGTGATTATGGTAAGATTCGATTCAAAATTGGTATGGTTTTCAGGGTCGGAGATTTAATTTTTTTAGTAAAAAAAAATAATAGTTTAAAAAACTAAAGAACACGTTTTACTTCCCATGGACTAAAAAGTAAAAAATAATTGACAATTTAATTTCTCAAATGTAAAAAAAGCGTGGGGTGCTTGATAAAGTTCTCTTGAGCTCTTGAACGCAATGTATTGTTAAATTAAACTAAAAAATATGAGAATATAGATCGAAAGAAATTAAATTGTCAATTATTTTTTACTTTGTAATACATGGGAAGTAAAGTGTGTTATTTAGTTTTTTAAACTATTATTTTTATAGACCTAAAAGTGTGCAAAATCTTATTACCGGGAACAGTTGGCCCAGAAAAGTATACCCTCCTTTACCAATAATGTCGTATGACTTGCTAACGGAAAACTTCCCGACTTCAGCAACCATACTGATCATAGCAAAACCATTCGAGTTTTTAATCTTCGAAATTTTGAAAACAATCGTTAATTCTAGAACTTAAGTAAGTATAGTTGAAGTGAACAATATAGTGCAACCTATATTCAAACAGTCCCCCTTTGAGTAGGGGAACTAAGTAATTATAACATGGGATATATACTATAATAATAATAACAATTTCACATCATAACATTAATGACCACTGCCTTAAACATCAATATGACGATAATAACCTTGGGCGATTCTGTTCGTTGCCGAAAAAATACAATTTCATGACTTTTCAGCGAAGACATGGTTGGTAAAAATTATCCTATTCGAAATGCAGAAACACACGCAAAACACATGACGGTCCTCATCTCATTGAATCCACTAGTTCACAGACGGTTCATTTCCTGGATTATGTTTTGGCCTTTGAGAGTGCCGCCAACTTTAATTTTGCGTAATATCGTTTACATAGTTCATGTAGACTTTCAGATTCGATGGAAATTTTAGGTTGCTATATTTGAATCAATTTTTTATTGATGGTAACTTTGACGGACCTAAATATTTACAATTTACAGAATCAGGTTATAACAGCAGTTCAACTCTTTTCTGGTAATTTCGATAACATTAAGGTTTCAGCATGATGTTTGTTCAGTTCACAATTTCGGGACTGAAATACTTAATATAGTTTCTGAAAGAAAAGAAAAAGTATCCTGAACCTTATTACTTCAATAAAATGGATACTTAATTCGTCCGATTTAGCACCAAGCAATTATTATGAATATGTAAGGGGCAACAACATAGATGAAGTAAGTGAAGAAATTACCAAACGATGTGCAAAAATTACCTCAGATCAGCTCAGGGATAAATGATTATTTTTGTAAACTCGATTTGGTTGCTGTTTGGCAAAAGAATGTGGAATAGTGGATATATGAACGCTTCTTAAGTTAGTTTTCATTTAAAATTCACTTTCTTGTCCTTTAGAATTTAGATTTGATAAAAATAGGTTTTCAAAATTTCGAAGAAAAAATCGAATGAAGCACAATTTTTTGAAAAAATCCTAAACACGATATTTTTGATATTTTCTTATTATCATACAGTTTAATTTTATTTTTGAATAAAACGTAGTAATGTAAAAGGTTGATTAAACGCGGATTTGATATATACAGCCAACAAAAATAAATGAAATAAAATCATGAAAAAACCCATTTTTATCAAATAGGATATTCAAATTGCGAGCCATTTTTTCAACGTGGTTGCTATTTTTGAAAGGACATCATCACAAAATATAATTGTCTGATTTTATGTTAATTTCTGAAAATGAAATTAAATTGATAAAATCACTTATTTTTATTGAGAAAATCATTTCATTAAAATCGCGATTTAAATCATGATTTAAATCAAAATTTAATCAAAATGATATAATCGTGCCAACCATGGAATTAGAAAAAAAATTGATGTTTGCAAAGAGAATGAAATTCCCTTCTCAACTATGTGACACTTGACCCCTCATGCCATTTAAAATTTTTGAGTTGATGTGCCCCATTCCGCCCCCCCTGTCGAGCAATCACCATATTTTTTATTCCAAAAGGTAGTATCGGTGATGCCCTCGAAACGTGTTAACATTCGAGGTGAGCGAGTACGAGCCGAGGCTTGTCGTTTTTCCCACTGCTTGTTGACATTTCTCACAAAATTTGCCTGAATTGAAGTTTGTATTCTTACCTTTCCTTCGTGATTATTCGTTCCGCTATTTCATTCTAAGTTGCTTATGCGTGTAACTAGGTTACCGAATAAACAGACTACAATAATATTCAAAAATCTCATAACCTAAAAATTGATATAAATGAAGCTAAAGGTAGTAGTTGTCAAAGTCATTATTACTCTAGGCATGTAAATAACACTATTTCCATTCCGTTGTCAAGATGAATTAGTAAACGGATGATATAGACCATTTACCTGTTTTGTTGCTAAGTTTGTATGGACTATTTACAGTGTCGGCAGCGGGAAAATAACATTATAACTATAACAAAGTCTGAATAATAATATTACATGGATACATAATAAAATATAAGCTATCGTTATAGCGATGTACACTGAATGAACAAGAACGATTGGGTGCCCGAATAAGTTCATCAAAGAACTTCTCTTCGGGAGTTGATTGTTTATAAAAAAGTATCCAAAATTTATATTACAAAAGTAAAATTATATTAGAAAACTATACTAAAAAAAAAGAAACAAAGAACATTATAATACAGTATTATTCTTTTATATAATATCTGTCACATTATTAATTATTATCCACGGAAATAGTTGTATTCAAACATGTATTTGTTATAATAGTTTACTATATTTAAGGTGAATGGAAGTGAAATGGGTAAAACAACGACAGGCAACGACTATCATTTCTTAAACGATCTCCCAAAAGAACTCTGAGCTTTAAGAGGGATCCCCATATCCACTTGAAACGACTTTCGTTCTAGTATCCACATTAGTTAACCAATTTAGTTGCAATTTTCACTGACCGTTTCAGAAAAAGAATTATTTTCCGGGAAACTGATTATTTTTTTTTTTTATTTGAATTTCGGAATTAATAACAATATTATGTTCCAGTATAAGGATCATTGATTTTCCCGGAAATGTACATTTGAATAAATCGAATAATTTGAATAAATCGTTTTAATTTCGAAATATTGAAAATTAAACCAATGAAAGCGAAAGTTAAAAAGTTAATAAGGCACTCGATTAGTGTCGCCCTCTAACAGACCCTTTTCCATAGAGATGGATGATGCATTGCAGTTTGCAATGAATGAAGTACGAATGAGTGATTATGATTCGGTTCTACCTACTGGTGTATATTTAGGTATTTGATGATATTGAGGAACTTCTTATGACCTGAAATACTTACCTGTTCTCGTATAAATTCGCTTTCGGTATGAATGTTGTTGGTTCGGTCTAGTTCGAATTGAGAGCTATTGTGTGATTTTAAACCATGGAAAAATTAAAACAAATGAAGTGTGCAGAGGAGAGAAAATATTTGTATCCAAGTGAAAGAAGACGTAGCCCTACCTACAATAAATTGTTTTGAAAACACGGAAAATGGGAGTTGCCCCTAAGTGAATACAAGTTTTTGAACAAAAATCATTATGATTTAATGTTCTCTATGGTTACATAGTGAACAACTATGGTTAAGAAAAATTCATTGAAATTCAATTTTGCATGCAATTTTTTTTTTGCATGACAAAACTATTATAGTATTGATGTCCGGTTCTATATTCATAGACGAAGAGAAAATCGCGTCATTCTGTCTTTTATATATACAGCGAATTATGATGAAATTATCGAATATTAATAATAATGTTCCTTCGTAATTCAATGATACATGTATAAAAACAAAAAGTATATACCCATTTCTTAACACGTATCAAATGTATACCTCTAGATCGTTGGTTTGTTGGTATTGGGATACAGGTTGGGGTACATGTTGCATTCATTGATGATTTTATGAAATTTTCGAATATCCCCATTTTTAGATTGCTATGGTACTATTACAAATAAGCATATTGAAAAGTTCACTATTAATTTCTTCGTCGACCAACCACAAAAAAATACGTATAATTGAAGTTGGGATTTAGAATTTTTGGAAAATCCGGTAACCCTTAGTAATGCCATTATTTTTTTTTGGGGCATATTTCATTCAAATTGGTAATTATTAATTCATTCATTAAATTTCGTTCGTTAATAGAATTTATATCTCGATGTTTTTCAGGTATTCCCAAAGTATTGTTTTGGAATTGTAATAGGTACCTAGTGCCTAATATTTTCGACAAACATATGCTCTTAAATAATTGGTTTTTCAGAGGTATGACTGAACGAACCTGGCTGGGATATTCCTTACGGGAAAAAATTATATTTATTTTGAAAATATTAAACTTTCCAATTGAGCCCTTGTGTTGCGTTACTTTTTTTCATTTGACCAAATGTCTGTCTAACAATTTCACATATTTTCGTATTGGTCTTGGCCTCATCGAGTGTGTGATATTCAAAACCCATCGATTCGTTGAGTATTATTTGTCAAAAATTGATTACCTACCTTATATAAGTAAGTATATTTTCTAGGAGGTCGTAGACAAATAATTATTTCGTTTTATTTTAGGACAAAGTCAGCCACTGCCGACACCGAAGAGTACATTTCCACTTTTCCAACTGCATCTGTGCACGTTTCGAAAATCCATTATTTCATGAAACATACCTAGTAGTACTTTTTTGAGGATACGTTAGCATACGAACCAGAAGATAAATCGAACATTTATTTTTCAGTGACAATTTCAGTGATGATGTTCGCATCCAATGTGTAACAGAGATGTCCCTGCCGTATCTTCACCCGTTCAACATGTGGAAACGGCTGACAATATTTTTCAGAGGTAGAAATTTATTCGTTCTAATATCTCTTGTGTGAACCTACATGTTATTTTTTTTTCAGTAACCTCTAAATTGGCATATCTCTTCAAGGGCGGCGTTTGGTAGATACCGGATATCCAAGCACCCACCATTCGATTGTACATTCAGTGATATGTATCTAATTAATGAATATTGAAAACCAAAATTATTTTGGTATGCAAAATGTGCAATATCCAAAAAACCAATTAACTTATAGAAGAAACCGACGTAGAAATGGATAAATAGCGTTTTGGCGTTGGCCACAGTTTCGACCGGCTACCCTACAGTGAACGAAATGCTCTCTGTTTTGAATGTACCGTTCATGAGTAACATGAGTAACGTATCAGCAACATCACGAAAATGTTGCTGATATCATTGAAGAGACTTCTTGGAAGGTCATGGAGGAAGCAGGCCAAGAAGAGGTTCGAATAGCTCAGGAGTTAGGAGAGGTCGATGGAAGCGGTATACCAATGATTACCGTTGTAGCTGATGGGGCTTGGAACAAAAGATCATACTCTGTGAATTATAATGCATCTTCAGGAGTTGTAGGTAGCCAGTTGCTGCGTGCACCGAATATAAAGCATCATATATATTTGATATATTCGTTAAGTAATTATTAATGTTTTAATCCGTTCAAAAATTACTGTTAATTCCATTTTAGAGATACTAAAGAAGGAATAAAACCATTCCGGAAGCTTACTCAAAAGTTAGAGTTTTTATTTGATATCCTCCCAATATAGCTGTACCCCCACAATTACTTCATTTGTATCATTATCATTTGTATGTATATGTATAATCATAATTAGGCTGAATAGGGAAACATTACAAACGAATAAAAGAGAAACCACAAAGCTTTCGCTGTCCGTGGTGAACTAATCATTTATCCATGTGTATGGTGTTGTGGATATTAATCAACTTTCTTAAAAATTGAATGAATAAAATAGATATAATACAATAGGTAAGAGGAAGTAATAAAAAATAAATATAAAAGTAGGTAATCAATAATAGGATATATAATAAAATAATAGATAATAAAACTCATTTGAATTGAATTAGCAGCAGACGGACACATAATTATCGTTGCATATTGAAAGAGAAGAGAAGCGAGCGACTTAAAAAAAAAATAAAAAAAATATTCAACAAGTTTTTGGTCAACTGAAGAGGTTATGGACGAGTTCTCTTTGTTTACTTAATAAAAACAACCTGACTTTATTTCTATAATAAGCTTCGGAATTGGAAGTAATGTAGAGAGACGTTCCCGAGATAAAATTCAGAAATCGTGGTCCCAGGAATGCAAGACATTTTGTCCCCACTGTTTTATTGGCAGAAGTAATTTTTACGTTTCTATGATTCTTACCTCTTGTTGGGTAGTTATGAGAGAGGTACTCGACATGACTTTTGTTTCTAAATAAGAAGCATACTGCTTTGAGGAAGAATGTTTGGCGAATGTCTAATATTCTTGCTTCTCTGTACAAATCATCTGATGGGTAATTTCTATCTTTCTTGAACATAATTTTAAGGAAGTATTTTTGAAGTACATCCAACTTTTGTAGGTATGTTTTCGCGATGCCACCCCATCCTATAATTCCATAGGATATACGGGAATCTACAAGGGTACACGGTAAAAACAATTTTGTTGCTACAATCACTTTCTTTTTGTTAAGAGTTTATTGTTGAATGAAAAAAATTACTTGCATCTGCAGCAAAAACAAGCTTGAATAGACTAGCAGCATTTACTGAACGAACAAAATATTTTACTCAAATATTTTGTTATTATGAGAAAATATATACTTCGGTCGAATAGTTTTTTGTGTATTGGACATGTGTATCAGAATTGGTTCGACGTTATATGTGAATCGTTATGACTATCACAAATATTTCGCTTAAAAGATATTATGTTCAACCAACTAACTAGTGAATTACCTCAAAATTTAATGATTTGGTTGAACAAAAAGAATTGATTCAGTACTTTGTGAATTCAATCCGAAGTTTGTTCAATTTAAATTTATAATATGGTTTCATGTAAACAACCATAGAAGGTCCTATGAACATTATTGATTGATTGACAAGACAGAAAATAATAATTTCTTTCAAAACCATATTCTGTCTGAACAAATAATTAGAGAAATACTTCAGCAAAAATTGATTTGACGGAACAAAATATGTTTTCCTCGTGAATACCAGAAAGATTTCATTGAAAACACAAATTTGTTCACACAAGTAATACGAAATTAATTCAACATACATCGAATTGTCCTTTCGAAATATTTTGTCAAATTTACCATTGCGACACCACACGCAAGCGCAACAATCACATGGTATTGGCACAGTTAGCAATCCGCGTCCGCGTCGAAAATGTAGAAGGATGATGGTTGATGAGTAACGTCAGTAGCGTTGTATCGGAGTTCAAGGTTTCTTTTCAATTGTGTTTTTAGTGTTTGTGACTATTAATTATAATAATAGTGACCAAAATAATATTGTTTGGCTCCTTGAAGAATTTGAAAGCTGGTAAGTAACGTATTAAGATAATAAGGTTTCTATAAAACTATCAATGAGATTCATTTCAAAACATCATGGCGGTTATAGGGCAACAGGTCAATTTTTGATTTTTCACAGTCATAATGAATTTTTCAGAAAATGACATAACATTGGAAATTGCCAAAAAGCTGGACGATAATAAGTTGAAAGAACTCATGCCATCTCTTGGACAAAGGAAAACATCTACTGAAGCTCTGAGGAAGGAAGGCCAAGCTTTTGTGGTGATGAGACAAATATAAAGGCAAAGGATAATTTATTATGCAAAAAATTAAATGAATTGATTATGATATGATGGTAGTTTTATAATGTATTTTATTATATAATATACAAAAGAATTATATATTTTATTTTTTGTTACTGTTCAAATTGAGATGAATAAATTATTTGTTCAAATGTATTTTACATTTCATTAATATCCTGTCTTGATTACCTAGGAAGGTTTTTCCAAGAGATCTTCAAAATCTTTATACCTTACTATTTAATTTGAATAATTTTCATTCGTAGTCATGGATGTATCTGGACGAACAGAAATCTTATGATTTATTTTTTAACTAATCAACCATTTAGCTCGTTTGAGGAATATAGTTATGATATATTCGTGATTTTTATTTTTCAGGATCGACTAGTGGAGGGCCTATTCAAAATCGAGTCTTTTGCATCTCGAAAACTGTTAAGACACAGGGACAAAGTTACCACAAAATTGTGTTCTGAAGCTCTGTTAAAAATCTCCAAATTTCATCTCAAGCTTTTTTGGTTCAGCAGATATACAGGGTGTATCTTAAATGATGTTATTAATTTCAGTGGTGATAAACTTTTTTCCATAAAATATGACAAGAAATTACCTCCTGAAATTAATTATATCATCCAAGATATACTCTGTATTCGTGAAAAATATCCATAATCTTCACTCTCTTGAATCTCCTTAAACTAAATGTCTGTGTTTGATTGGTGGACGTCTTGTTAAAGAGCTTCAAAATACAAAATTTGCGGAAATTCAAACGACCCTCTCACGGTTTTCGAGATATTCATGAAAGATGGATCGGGATTTGAATGGACCTGTATGATTAATTAGAATAAATTTTATATTTGAAATCATTTCTGAATATTTCAGTTGACAAAATATTCTTTCAAATCGAATTAATATATTTTGTCAGAAGGGTAATGGAATAACATTCACTCAAACGGATATTTTGTTCTATGAATTACCAAAATATTTTCATTCTATAAGATAATTTGTACATTCAAAAATCCCTTTAGCAAATCGAAGAGATTGAAGGTATTGATTCAAAAAAATATTTCGTTCATTTTGATTTGTGTAGTTTCGACTTCAAGAAATATTTTGTTCAATCAAACGATGAACTGAATGAGTTAACAAAATATTTTGTTGGTTGGAATCAAATTCAAATCAAAATTCTAAAAGGTAATGTTGAAATATCAAATCATATGATCGACTGAAACATCTGATGTTTTCGAGAAGAAAAAACAAGATTTTCTATGAACAAAACATATAATCAATTGAAAGCAAATTGCATTAAATCTAAAAGGATTTCAGAGAGACAAATCAATGACAATATTTGTTTCATTTGAATTGATATTTAATTGTGGGATACTGACACTTTTATTTATTCGAGTTGAATGATATTTTGTTGATTTAACCAAGTTTTTTTCTGCGTGTAAAATAGAGCATCTTGAGGTGTTTCAGAGATAAAATTTTCACTAGGTATTTGAAGCGACCCAAGAATGTTCTTATCGTATTCATAATGTTGTTAATATGTTGATCCCAACGAAGATGGCAATCAATAGTTATACCTAGATATTTCACTTTATCAGTTAGCTTTATTGTTACAGTTTTATTATGATTATCTATTTTTAATATTTTATACTGGGGTAAATTGTTTTTGTAACTAGTTATTGGAAGAAACATCGTTTTGTCAAAATTGATAGTGAGTAATTTGTGGTTGAACCAGTCAATAATGATGTTCATATCAGACTGGATTTCATTTCTCAGATTCTCCCAGCTATTCGATCTATAAAAAATAACAGTATCATCGGCGAAGCTTACTATATCTCCGGATGATCTAATGCTAAGTAGATTGTTTATGTAGATAATGAATAGAATTGGTCCAAGAACCGTTCCTTGGGGTACTCCAAATTTTACCAATTCGAATGCACTACACGTTTCATCAATTTTGACACATTGTTTTCTATTATCCAAGTATGAACGAAATAAATTTTGTGCGACCCCACGTATTCCCACATCCTGCAAGGACTCTAAAAGCTGTTCGTGATCAACAGTGTCGAATGCCTTTGCAAGATCTAGGAATACACCAATGGCAGGTTGGCTATTATCTATCGCTTTATACATTTTTTCGGTTAGGAATTGAATGGCTCCTTCTGTAGACTTTCCGCTCTGGAACCCATACTGATTTTCCGAAATTATTTTGTGTTTGTTTAGAAATATCTCCACTCTTATTTTTATTATCTTTTCAAATATTTTCGTGAAATTAGTTACTAGAGATATGGGTCTAAAATTTGATGGTAGGGTTGTATCACCTTTTTAATGTATTGGTTTGATTATTGCTATTTTAAATTCGATTGGACAAATTCCATTTTCAATTATAGAATTGAAAATATAACATAAGGGTGTAGCTATTTCCTCACAAATTTCCTTTAATGTTTCTGCTTTTATGTCGTCTATGCCAGGAGACTTATTATTTTTCAGAGATAAAATAACTTCTTTGATTTCTTTCTTGTTTGTAGGTTTGAGAAAAATTGAGGAAGGGTTTATCACTCTGGGGGGGGGGGGAGGAGTTGGGGGTTTTTGAATGCTTTTCGCCAGTTCTGGGCCTATAGTAGAGAAAAAATCGTTGAAAGTCTCAGCTATTTCTTTACTGGAATTCACATAAGTGCCATTCTTTGATTTTACCTGTTTTATTATTACAGGCTTATTATTAGTGCCAGTGATGGTTTTGATTGTCTTCCATAGTTTTTGTGCATTGTTTTTATTAAGTTCGATTTGCCCTTTGTGGTGGTTAATTTTTGTATCTTTAATAAGTTTATTCAAGAGATTTCTGTAGTTAATAAAGTTTTCTTTGAGTATTACATTTTCTTTATTTTTTTGCCATTCTCTATATAACCTATCACGTTTTTGAATTGACTTTATCAGTCCCATTGTGATCCATTCTTTCTTTTTGATAAATTTACTTTTTTGTTTGTATGTTATGGTGTTTTTATCAATTACAATATTCATTTGATTAATGAAGTAGGTTGTAGCTTGTTGTGTATCCTTGATGTTGTATAATAGTTCCCAATTAAAACAGATTAAGTCATTTCCCAATTTTTGATAATCTATTTTTTTTACTGTGTTTTCTTTACAATTAGTTTCGCTATACTTGAAAATATTTGCGTTTAATATTATAGTCCTATGATCGGTTATAAGAGAATCCAAAATAAAACTTGAAAAATTATCATTAACTTGTCCTTTTTTTGTTCGCACAAATATATGGTCTAAGCAGGTTTTAGAATCTCCTTGAATTCTGGTGTAGGCATTAATAGTTGAGACAAAACTGAACATGCCCATTATATCTAGATATTCAGATACAACTGTACTATCTTTAGACAGTAAGTCAATATTTATATCGCCAATAATTATATGTACGTCATTGCTCTCGATATCACTATTGCAGAAGTAATCATATAGTCCGGTTACAAATTCTTTATCATTAGTTGATGGTGATCTATATAAGGCTGTGATTTTTATATTTTTTTGTTCTTTTTTTAAACAGACTTCTATTGCTTTACATTCCGAAATATTTACAACTTTGAAAGTATAATTTATAGAGTTTTTGAGATAGACAATGGTTCCATCACACTTATTGAAATCACCGAAGTTGTATAGCATATCGTACCCCTCTCTTTGCATTAACTCTCTGTCAAAATCATTACGAGTTTCTGTTAGAATTAGGCAATCAAAAAATTTTTCAAACTGACTTAGAGTGACCTCAAAGTTATTCATGTTTTTTGAGATGCTTCTGATATTTTGATGGATTATATTAAACTTACAGTCAGATTCTTTTAATATTTCATTATATTCATAGGCATTTTTGAGTAATTTGGAAGGAAACTCGGAGTAGTTGTAGTCTCTGATAAATGAATCCATTATTCTTTCTCGATGAGCAACAGTTCATACAATAATACAAGACCTATCCAGTAAAAATCCCATCAGGGTGACAACTGAATGAAGACAAAAAAGTTTAATACAAAAAGCAGTGGTAGTATGTGAATAAAAGCACCATTAGTACGGTATGTTTGTGTGAACGATTGGAAAGACAAAACCAGAAACAATAAAGTGTGAGGATATTTATATGAGTAATATATAAGTGATTTTCGACAAAATTTGTGTGAGGACTCACTTTCTAGTATAGGATCTTGTTCTTAGCGTATCTTTGGGATCTTCGACTGACGATTTGGATGGTTTCCTATTTTGAGTGCCTTTATTTTTGAAGACTTCTGGTGGGCTTTCACTGAAAAATTTCCTTTTTTCTACGGTTGGAGTGGCTGGAGCACTATTTGGGTTGACGTTACTCTCTTCGTATGAACTCAGTTCTTCTACGGAGTATTCTTTATTATCTACGAATAGTTTTTTTCCTTTGATGTAGCAGTTTCTTGAGTGTGCCCTTGCTGATTTCAATTTTTCTCGAAGTATCTTCTGTTCTGCTCTTTCGATTTCGGTTTGATCATTCACAATGTATAAATTTGCGTCTTTCAATTTATGACAATTTTGGAGAATCAATTTCTTCTTCAAGTGTGAGATGAGTTCAATTTTGAGCGGACTATCGACTGAGTTGCCTAGAGAATAGAAGTTATTGATATCCGCTTCTTTCAGGTCTACGCCCAAGAGGCGTTTGATTTCTCCACAGATGAATTCTACGGATCTCTCTTTTGTTGGCTTACTGATGCCAAATATTAAAAAGTTATTTGCTTTGGTTCTCCTTTCCAAAATTTCAACTTTTTTTTTTAAGAATGTATTTTCTTGTTCCAATAACTATATTTTCTTATTCGTAGATTCTATTTTCATAAGGATACGTGTATCGCTTGCTTCAATCAAGTTCTTCACCTCATTTTTACTCTTCAAAATCTCATCTAGTATATTCTTCAGTGTGAGATTTTGTTCATTGTTCATTGTTCATTGAACTACATGATTCCACAATAGATTTTATGAATTTCCTATTCATATTTTCGAACTAAAATCATAATTAGGCTCTTTTTCCATAGGCCTGAATTATTGGAGCTAGACCGAGAAAAATTTTATTCCTTGGTGTCAGAAATAAGTTTTGTGCCGTCTGCTCGCGTTCCGCGGTAAATGAAGATATTGCTTTGCCTGAGCACAAATGCTACAAAAATTGGAATCCGATATCATAGTTGAGGGTTTCAAACGAAGCATTGACATGCATGGTTTGATATTCCACAAGTTAATTGGATATGGTGATAGCAATGTTCATCAAAAACTTCTGAAAGCTCGACCTTATGGAACTCTTCTGATACAAAAAATTGAGTGTAGTATTCACATGATGCGGAATTTTTCAAAGAAGATCCTAGAAATTTGTGGTAGGTATCTGATTATATGATAGTTTCCTACTTTATTTTTATACTTGCAATGAAATGAAGGTAATAACCAAAATTCAATTTACATGCAGCTAGAAAGCGAAATAATTCAAAAAAATTGCCAGTACCTCCAGGCCTAAGAAAACTACTCGAAAGCAATGCCCGTAGACTACGCACCTCAATAAAATCTGCTACGATGCCAGGATTAGAGAAAAAAGTTCGTTGGTCCAAAAAATTGAAAACCTATGCAAAGACCTGAAGAATGTTCCATCACATGTATTCGGACAGCATGAAAAATGTCAGGAGATAGCATATTTCAAGTGTTCTCCAAAGTGTAGCTGATCATATTCCCAATCAACCGCTTAGTTTTCAATGCAGCCAGCTTGATAGTAGACCAGGACACCAATATCGCCGAACAATACAACAGCATCATTTGCAAGTTTGTTGTAGTACGGAACAGAACATGAGCCATTTGCAATTAGACAACTGGAGAATGATTTTGATGTTGGGGTAATATTCTAATAATATACTTAATTAAAAATAGTTATTTATGATATAAGTGTTAAAAGCGGCATTTTATTCTGTGATTGGGGAAAATTGCGAAACGAGTGAAGCAACTCCACGAGCAAAATAAAATCACTTTTAAAAAATTATAAGATCCATGAGGATTCGAACAGGCAGAGGCTCCAACTATAATAACCCCAACGTAGTTTATTCGTGAATGTCATTATTTGTCAGTGATGGATGGACCTTCTACAGTTCGACTGAATACTACTTCGTTTGTAACTTCAAAAGGAATTAGTATTACCAATTGCACAAACGGCCGAATAAATGTGTGAACTTTTATAAATGATTCCTCTTGAGAAGGTATTCTGATTATAATATCTGTTTGAAGCGTTTCTATTAAATAGATCTTTATTACTGAGAATCCATCATCTCATCTGTCATTTTACTCTTAACACTAGCGTTAAAAGTATTTTTAGTTCATATATCAATGAATTATAAAGGTCATTTTTAATGACAGTTTTATAAACATATTTTTTTTGTGTCATGGAATGTTCGTTGATGAAGACGATCCTATTTTCGGAGCCAGTCCTGATGAGTTAATAGAAGATGACTGCGTCAAAAATGCACCCCAAGGAAGTAATTGACCAAAAAATTATAAATTTCTGTTCTCTAAATGAGAACCTGCACATGCAGCTGAACCGAAATCATAATTATTACTATCAAGTACAAGGGCAGCTACACATAATTAAGCGTTCTTTGTGTTATTTTGTATTTTGGACTCCAGTGGGAATGTTATTTGAAAATCTTCACAAAATCTGTGATACCAAAACGAAAAAAATTGTTGTGAAAGGCTTTCACGGCAATCGTTGAATGAATGATGATTTTCCGGGTTTTTAGGCCGACGTTTATTTTGAGATATTCTCATAGGATAGGAGCTGTGAACATATCTCTTGAAAATGCCAACCACTCGTGTTGGCGAAACGTCGAGAATATCTCAAAATAAACATCGGCCTAAAACCCCGAAAAATCATAATTCATGCGAAAAAATTGGTATTCATTCATATTTTGTCTGCCTTCAGTTCAACAAGAATCAATTCGTCCTCATTATTCAAGTAATTTTGTTCTGATTATAAATATTGGAATTTTAGGCTGACATGTTGTGAATGAATTCGGTTTTATATCCCATAATATAACAAAATTGATGGGCATTTTTTTTTAGATTATTCGAAACGATTTATTTTGGGCGGCTGATATGAAACCGAAATTGGAGATTTTTTACAAGAATTGCCTATTGCCCGAACTGATATATCCTAGATACCCGAGGAAATTGGAAATCCGCAATCCACCACGACAGTAAAAAAAACAGCTCATGTTACATTCGAAGTGTTTTTTAATATTATTGACATTTTTTCGAAACTCAGAGGAATTTCATTGAGTTTTATATTATATAAGTAACCCCCATTCCCTGTTAACTTTTGAACAAATTTTAAAAAAATAGTTTTTTTTTTGTGAAAAGGTTTATAAGCTACTTTTTGACACCACAAAAAATAATCTATCTTTTAAAATGGCATGTGGTCGCCATTTTAGAAGATTTTTAAAATAGCATAGTGGGATTATTCTTTAAAATTCTATTTTGTTGAATGATAGTTCATATATACTTTTTCGTGCAATCGCACGCGAAGTCAGTATTTCGCGTTCTCAGTACAGTCCGCGAAATTTAATTTTGCGGCCGTTACCCATAGCAACGGCCGTGAAACCAAACGTCACTTCCAAATTTAACATTTCTAAAATACTACAAAGACAAGGATTATTTTTTATTGAGTACCAACAAATACATACGTACTTATATTAATTAGGATGAATATTAACATTAATTGTACAGTTTGTATTATTACTTATATTTACTCCAGAAGTTGAAGCAACTACATCTAGTGTTTCTGAATAATGGTTACTGCCTACATTCAAACCAGATACTACATCGCCAGAAATTGAGTTGGAAATTTGCTTCTTATTTTCGATAGAGTCTTTCACATATCCTTCTGCTACTGTCGTGGACTTCCATCCACCGTGACGTTTAAGAATTGACATATCAGCCCCAGTATTGGCAAGCAGCGTGGCAGAACTTCTCCGAAAACAGTGACCCGTGTATGTTTCAGGATTTGGTAATCTGAGATACTTAGCAATCATACTAGGCATTTTCCCAATGGTATGCACTCCAACAACTTGTGCGGTGCACTTTCCGTTTACGTATCTCAAGAATATACGATTATTAACAATATGTTTTGGTCGAAATTGTTGTTGTTAAAATTGTTTTTTCCGTTAACCAGCTGTCGTCCCCTTACGAACGGCAGCCCTCAAAAGTCGAAACTTGTGCGAGCCAAGGATTAACGAGGTCTTACCTTTTAACGTGCGATTCCTAGCACTTTCTCGGGCCATCAGATAAAAATCTGTACTCGCTAGGGTTCGAACCTAGTCGACCAGCAGACAATGGTTTCGAACGTGAAAGTCTCAACCACTGAGCTACATGACCCGAAGAGCTGCATATTTACGATAAATTTTTATGAAATCAATATTAGTTACAGTGAAAACACGCCTCTTATCCGTCTTGGTATCATGAACGGTTACTATTAATACAGCATTCTCTTCCTGAATATCTTCAATGGCCATTTTTACTGACTCATCTCGTCGCAAGGCACCAGATATTCCCATTATCAAAACTACCTACAAAAATCAGTACAATAATTAAAACAATTGTAAATGAATTCTCTTAACACTTACCTTCAACAATAAGTATTTTTCATCATTAGCTTCTTTCAGGAATGCATAGATTTGCTCACGCGTAAAAACTCTAGACTTTTTTGCTCGATAACCTACTGATTTTCTTTTCAGAATGGTACTAATTTTGAAAACTGCTTAATGTCGATATTATCTCATATGTTCAGCATACACTTCAGCATGGAATAAATGCTCCATAAAGTTGAACTTTTTACAACATTTGATTTCTGCATCAGATAAGCCAATAAAATGTTTTCAGACATCGTCTTAACATTCTGTTTGTCACACCAATCTTTAAACTCGCTGTAACATTTTTCGTACTGCCGCTTAGATTTTGAGTTCAGGAGGAGTGGAATATCGCTACCAGTATCAGAGGTATCAGACATTTTGCGTTTTGTCAAGAACTGTCAAAATATTTTGTATATATTGAAACCATTGAAACATATCATTTCCATAGCACACCTGTGACATTGTTAAATACATTGAACTGCTGTTGATTTTAGAGCAATAATATATTTATTTACAATTATCTAGTTTAATAACTTCAACGATTGCACGAAAAATAGTGTGTATGCAATGGCCGCGAAACTTTTTAACGACCTCAAGATTATCTTGCCTCGGCCGCAAGCGGCCTCGGCGATAACTGTTCTTTCGGTACGTTAAAAAGGTATTTCGCGGCCTAAGCATACAAATAACTATTTTCTACTAACGTCAAAAAATTACAAGGTTGGCGCATTGGTAACGATATGCGAAGTGACCCTTTTTTATTTTCCTTCGTTACCATGACACCGTGCGCGAAGTAGTATGCAAAATATATATTTCGCACACTACGTGTAAACTATATGGGATTTTTATATTTTAACCTTTATAGTCCTCAATCAAGCAAAAATCCAAGATATCATTTATTTCTTAATGTTTAACAATAATTAAGGTTTTTAAATACTTTTCAAATTGTGACAAAATTTTACACAACCTATTTTATTTTTTTAAATTAAGCTAAGCATATTACTTATTTTTCAATCAGTTCTCGATCACCACTAGATACAAAAGAAACTATTCAACAATAAAAAATGCCGACATTCTGAAAGATTTTTTTGAAATCGCATCGGGGTCGAATGATTCGTCTTTCGGTACATAAGTTAAAGCTCTGCTATGAGGATCCTTTCGAATCCTAACAAAAGTTTCAGAAAATCATCAAATCTTTCAGGGTACCCTTCCACAAAAGTTCTCTGTTACCTGAAGTTGACTTATTATTATCATCAGCAAACAGATAACAAAACAAACTGAATAATAATAAATGGTTCTCATAACAAAGCAAATTGAAATATGAAAATTTTTGTCTGAAATTGAGATATCATTTTTTGACCCCCAATGTGATTTCAAAAAATCTCTCAAATAGACATTTTTTTGTTGTCAAATAGTAGTTTACATTATCATTGAACAGTATAATTTTTTTTTTGATGGATATTGTTTGAAATTTTTCTGTCATATATAGAATTGAAAGACGTTCCGAATGAGGTATCACTCGACCCACCAAGCCATTTAAAAAAAAATCTTTCTATTTTACCCTGAAATTAGTATTAAATATGAATTATTATTGATACAAATTAATACACGCATATTCTCACAGTCAATGAATTTTCTTCAGTTTTTTAGAATCGACCAATCAACTCTTATTTTGAGCGATATGTACAAATATTCCTTGCTTTCACAATAGATCATGTGATCGATCATACCGTGAGAGGTAGTAGTGTTGAAATTGTCTTCAGACAAAAAATATCTTATATACCTACCTACTTCTCGACTGTTTGCCATGACGATACAATTTCCATGCAATTGAGCATGTATTTATTATTTATCTATGATTCCCGATTCCCTAGGTATTTACAGCAATAACATAAAACCCGGATCCCCTTCTATGTGACATCATTGTGAAATGCAACAATAAGGCGAATATTGCTCTACGACGTGCTCGTCCATCTGCGTTGTGAATATCGTTAGGGAATTGGAAGATGCCATTCAAATAGTTAGTCTTTGATCATCCCTCTCGCATATATTGGGACACGCCTACAGCCTCCCTCAAAATTTGGAGGTTAATGCGTTTTCAGAACTCCGGTGCAGGTGTGGATAATTCTTAAGTTCAGATTTAACTCTGAATCTCTTAACACGAAGAATCGGAGTGCTTTTTGCTCTGCTCGCTAGGTGGAGTGGTTTACACCCGTTTTACCAGCGTGAGACCAGAGTGTGATGATTCAGACGGAAAAAAGATGACCTCGAGGTTGCCTGTGATGACTTTTTCTGTACTGAAAACGTTGCAAAAACCTCAAATTTATTCTACAAGTGATCCCCCCGTCCGCATCAATACAAAACTTTGCTATTTGGTTTCAGGGAGCACTTGTTATTGTATCCGTAGTGAGGAACACTGCACAAGTATCTGTTTGATAATTCCATACCGGTCACGGTATTAGCTAGGGGAGTAGGGAACGTACGTGAATTTCTGCCAGCTATTTAACACATATTTAAAATACTACTAGAGTGGTCGCATTGAAAGTTGCAATTGATGCAAAATTGACAGTTTCTTTCTGTAGATTGGATTAGAGATCATACAAATTCGTTTGAATTTTTTCGTATCTGAATACTATCGATTTCAACAGCTTTATAACGATTTTTCAAATGACATATTTCTGTGATTTATTGACGAGACGTAACGAACGAAGAATTTTCCGTAACTATTGCGAATCACTCCTCTCACCATGATTGAATCGAGAAACGCAACTGTAATCATCATCCTTGCTCCAGTAAATAAAATATTTTAAAACAAAGCATAATTGTCGACCGCTTGCGATGATGTGGCAAGGCGTATAATTAAACGAAGTACTCAATCATTCGATATGCCTTTGTTCTCTGCATTTCGTAATGAAACTAGGTGTTATTTTGCTTTTCTTCCATCGAATTAATAACGTTTTTGTATTTCCTAATAAAATGGTACACCGCGCCGAAATTGGTAGGTAAAGAAACAGTCGTGTCAAACGATCGATGTCCTCGAACGATTATCGACATAATAACAGTAATTAAGCGAGTCGTTCAGCTAACTAACTTGATGGATTGACAAGTTGTGAATGCTCCACTGAAATGCATCAGGAAATTGGCCTTTTAAGCCACCTATCGAGTCTATAATAATAGATCCAATACGGTCATTTAGTACCCACATATACTGACCAAAATGTATCTATATTGTGGCTTTTGCCAATATCACAGGAGTATTTGTGAAAAGCTCTTTCAAATGAATTTTGTGATACCATACCACAGATTATGTTCCAGATGCGACAGAGGGAAAAAGAGACTCGTATTAGAGAAAAATGACATTAGGATGCATGTAAGACTTCAATTCAAAGGTCCACATATCTTGGCTGTTATCAAATTGAATTGAACGCACTGGCGACGGCCGTTGCCAGAGCACAGCGCGATGTCAGATGACAGTCGCTGCACCAGCATGCCACTATTTCAACGCTCAACGTGGTAACGCTATCAATAGCTATTTGTTCACATTCTGACAGCAAGCATGCTTTTGAATTTAGCCAAAAGCCTACCTATTTTACTTGTGGTTCCTCTTATGATAATTAAATGTTATTGCCTGCTGTGATATCAGAACAGAATTTGGATTACATTGTGTATTGTTTACGTTTAGGCTACAAATCAAAGGTATGTCTGGAATTATGAAGTCCCAGATTTGAATTTCCCGTCTTTTTGCATTCCAATTTAAATGGCCTAGCTGCTTCGAGGGCGCTGCAACGAGTGAAGAAAAATCAAAGGCGGTGGGCGGAGTGTCGCGTCTGGAATTCAAATCTGTGATACTAAATCAAACTATATTAATGGGAAGTTGCCTTTAACAAACAACCTTTTTGATAGCAATTCCTACTCGATCATTCTACCATTGATTTATTTAATTTCCAAATGAATCTGTACAGTAAGGCAAACTGAGATGAAACTGTAAAAATATGCACGCTCATGATGTACATTAGTCGTACGACGGACTATAGTCTGTAATATATCCCGTTGAGACACTTAACATCAACGTCCGCGCTTTCACAGTTCCAGCTATGTTTGCCAAACTGTACTTCTATACCACTACATCATAAATATGGTGGAGACGCTTAAACCGGTTTCATGTCCTTGCACAAATTAAGTGAATAAAGGTTGAAGCACACTACGACGTGCTGCGGAAACACCTCGCCGCGCCGCACCTCGCCTCGCCTCCTTGAAAATATTCCGGCTGAATTCTTCAAGGTTGAAGCACACTACGGCGCGCAGAATCGCACCGCACCGCGCCGCGCCTCCCTGAACAAATTCCAGCTGAATTCTTTACATATACCTATCTTAATGTAACTGCGTACGCCAAGCCGCTCCAACGCGGCGCGACATTAGGATGTATGTAAAGAATTCATCCAGAATTTTTTAGGTAGGCGCGGCGCGGTGCGGTGCGTTCCGCGCGCCGTAGTGTGCTTCAACCTCAAGAAGTGTTCAAGGCAGTTTCAATCACTCTAGAAAGACCAAAATTAGCGAAGGAAACTTTCCACATTTCAAACCATTATTCGAACGTTGTTATGATAATCGCACATAAATATCGTATTTTCACTAGAACTTGCGGAACTTATGAATAATAAATTATTTTGACCCAAATAGACGAAGGTTATTGATAGTCTACTGCTTCTAAATTCATTTGAATACGATGCGTAGGAATCATTACGACACGTAAAATATACCATAACAAACAAAAATGCTATATCTGAATGAACGTGTTTGAAGCGAAATAATTTAAGTAGATTAATATGAAACGGTCTCTTTTAGGGATTCGTAAATCAAGTTAATAGCAATTCGATAGCAACCCAGGGCATATAGTATTAAAAACAAGTTTATTCGTTCCTTAATTTAGTGAAAACATTGATCATGAAAGTTATCAAATCTTACAAAAGATGTACACGTCGCGTGCGCTGCTTGTACAGAAACGGAAATAATTCATCGGCATACATATACGATTCTCAATGCATGTGGTGGAAACTTCATGTAGCCAGTCGACCAGTACAAAATATAACAAACACACGCGATGGAGATTCAAGTATTTAACTGGACCACTGTGCCCCTTCCTATTTAAGTCTATCAATTCAGTATTCGCACTTCGCAGTCATGCCATTTAATATTTAATTTAGTAAGCCCATACCGATTGAAAGTAAAATACGTTCTTGCGAATTCTTACAATGCTCACGTTCACAAAGGAAGAAAAGATACAAATTTTACATTTTGGCAATTTTTTGGCAATTTGGCATTCAATACCTAAAATGTTCGAGATATTCAACAAAACACTGCAGAAGCAATTTGTGGATCTTCGTGTGCAAATCGATACAATATCGCATACAAAGCCGATTCATATTGTCATGATTATTTGGACTAACTTTACAAAATACATGATCTGGGGGCCCGATTCTCAAATGTCTACTACCCTATGTCGCATGCGACAAAATATCTCTATTTCTTTTTAATGCTTGGTCCAGAAAAGTGACATAGGGTATTCGACATTTGAGAATAGGACCCCTGGACTAAATAAGAAGTCAGTAGCAAGTTTAAAGAGTTATTAATTAATTCGCTCTGAAATGCTATTGATCTCCAAATTATATTTCATTAAATAAAGCAGATTGCAATATCCAAGATAAGGACCATAATAACAGTGTTCACTGGTACACACTTGTATTAAACAGTAACCATAGTGATGTCAGATAGGTATCTAAGCACAAAGCCCAGAGTTCTTCGACAACGACTATCGTTATAAGAGTGATGTATTTGAAAATTTTAATTACCATGGTAATATTCAAAATTTGGATTCAACACAGATAAAAAAACTACTGAAAGCTGTCTCCGTCACCCACAGGCAAATCTTGTGACACTCCAATAAAATAATTATAATCATTACAGTTGTTAACCCACGTAATTTTTAACTGATATCACATCTGTTTGCTACAGCCTTAGAAGGCAATCGACCGCCCATACAAACGACAAATCACATCATTCATATAGTCAAGAAGTAGTACCGGTATAGAAGACAATTCTGGTAAATGCCGTCTAAATAATTTATATCGTTACATGAGCTTCAACTAGGATTTTCATTAAACTAGCATAATTAATTATATATAAATCGGTTAATTGCCTCTATGGTTTGAGCCGTCACAATTGCCTTCTTTAATTAGGCTTTAGCAGATATATTCGAATGGGAGAACATTTTTGAATGCATTTGTTTAATTAACAATTCAAACAGTTTTGACACCAAATTGCCTACCCAACTTATTATTGTTGAATATTATTTCGAGTTGATCATCTTATACGGATGAACCTGAGATAATTTGGACTTAACGGCTTTGAATAGTAATATGAACGTGGAATTCTGATCAGCATTTCGCTATTAATATATTATTCTCTGTGCAGATCTAATAATCAAATGAACTGTAACTATCGCATAAACTTCTTTGAAAATAAACTGAAATTTTCGAATGGAATCATAAAAGCTTTAATAAATGATAGAGTTACTCATTAATGGCATATAAATAGAAAAACCTTTGAAAAACGGATATTATACGCATCAAATAAGATTTTGTTTGAAGATACGGTATATAGGTAATATTTTATCAAACAAGTAATACCGCAATCTTGATGTTATACACATATTCAGTTCATAAAAATCTCATATAGGTTTGTTTTTAATCCTTGTGAATTCAGATCATTGGAGTAAATTGATTTCTATTAATGAGAAATTAACGTATGTTCTCAAAAACATTTTCATAAAATACCGTAACAATGATAAACGTATGCTTTGTTTTAGTTATCTTTAGTTATATGGATGAAATAAGAGCCTCATTGTTTCAGGGTATTTGAAAAGTGATTCAGAAATAAACTGAATAAAGGTGCTAATCACATATCTCAAAAAAAACTACTAATTACTTATCTTTCAAAACTAAATATTCCAAAATATTCCAAAAACACATTTTCAATATCATTTCTTCAATCGTAACTGATTCAATCTCGATGGATCTAACCACATTAAAATATGCCATGATTTGTATAGGAGGTATTACTCGAATTTTGATGTATTGTTTTATATTTTTATTTATTTTGCAAATCCTATAGAATGTTGCGGGTACGAAATAAAAATGATACCGTAACAACTGAAAATCAGTTTTGTGTTCTTTCGTACCGATCGAATAGGTAGGTATTATGCGGAAGTGGCTTAACTCGGCTGCTGGCGGTGGCGTGCTATTTCGATAAATCAAAGCCCAATGGGCACAAGAACGTTGAAATAACGTTGTGAAATGACTGAAAACCGAATATTTTTTCAACGAAAAAATTTCGCGTGTAAAAACGTTAATTAAACCAATTGCTTACTAATTATCGCTTCATTACCGTTTTTAATCAGGTTTTTTGAGCATCGAGGATACTCAATAAAACAACATTGTTTTGACCAAATAAAAGGTTAAGGAACGTATCATAAACATTGATAAATGAATCGCATAAAGCGAGTTTGATTAAAAATTCTTTTTGAATTAACATAACGATTGTTAAACGTATATTTAACGACTTGTTGAGGAAGTAACGTTGAAAACACATCTTTATAACGTATTCTTTCAACGTTGAAGATTACAGTAAATTATTGTCGTTAAAATTTTCAACCAGAAACGTTTATTCAACCAATTCCACGTTTATAACACGTTTGAAAAACATACGTGTGCCCATTGGGAGCGTTACTGAACAAATCCAATTCAATTTAGTACGTCAGGTTATCGGTGAAAATTTGCTCCTCTATCGAAGTTGACATGCACAGATTCTCTTCTAAAATAGGTGTTGGTTCTGCAACCCAGTTCAGATTTTATATTGGGCTGACCAAATCCAGCCGATTACCTGCGGATATTTCTGAGAGAAATACTAACGTAGACAGCAAACCATTCTCAACTTTGATTTCGATCAGTGCCAGTGCGTTGTTTTTCTATCAATCGAAAATAAATACTTAATAAAAACCGTTGTTGCACATAGAAAGTGCCTATTCCATATTTCCTACTCGTAATAAAAAGTAGCACTATACTCACTTGTTACAACTATTTTAAGAAGGCCGATTCATTCCAAAGCTAAGTATTTATGTTCTTTTCTAGGAGTATACATTTCCATGTGGTATGTTCAGTTGTAACATGTTGTTTTTTTAGTATTTCAATCAAAAGAAGAAAAAAACAATTTTTTATAGTCTGCCAGCTTTCGAGTAATTTCCACATTAAGTTTCACTATATTTTTCATATTTCTAATTTGGAAAGTTATAAGAGTAACAAAGGATTTTCATCATGGAACTTGTACTAGCTGGGTATTTTAATGGAGAATTCAAAATAATGATTTTTTTTAAGACATCCAAATCAAAATTCTGACCTCACAATTGGGAATTGTATACTTTACCTTGAATGTTGCATTGGGGTTATCACATTACGAATGAACTCAAGACGAACTTACCTATAAAAAAAGAAAAAAAAAACATTAGTACATCATAATGTCATAGTCAAGCTATCACAATGTCATCATGTTACAAATAAAATATTATTCATAAAAAACTTCCGTTTTTATATTTCACTCAACGTCCGTCGATGCATTAGCCAGGGAAGTATAAAATTGAAATTAGGTTCACTATTAAAAAACTTGAGTCTGATGCATAACATATATGGATCAAACTAATATAATTTTTCGAATGTCCCATGCAATAAATGGTGATTTGTTTGGTACGTGAATCTGTACTTGTAACGTACCACTTTTGGGGTCTAACAATGAATTGACACTTAACGGAGTGCCACCACGGTCCCACCCCCCTTCCTAATGCCACCGGCACCTATCTCGCGACTTATCTGGCGGCGACACGCGGAACAGGTTCAACGGGGATTTGGATACGTTAAATCAGCGCACCTAGGCAATTTCCGTAGTAACGACGGTACCCAACTAGCATTTTATTTTCTGCAGTGTCACTGCCCTAGCAAATTAAGCGTTATTCATCCGCCGAGGCGATCAGATAATCTCAGCTCACAACCCAAAGAGCCGAGACCCTGATCCCCTCTACCGTAGTACCGTATTATTTTATTATCCAGCAAAACCTATCCGCTCTGGAAGCCAACACCATGGCCCCCACAAGGGTGGGGCTGGGTCCTGGGCCCGTGCCTGGGAGGGGGCCCGAGACAGCCTACTAATAATTTTTTCAATTATTATTTATTATTATTATTGTTAAATAAATAATATGTTGTGGCCATCTTAATATACAGGGTGACCCAGGGTTAAACCGCCAAACATTCAGTATCGGTTTTTTAGGTGAAAATAAAATGTTTTCTTCAAATAACCATGTGTCCCAACTTGCTTCGTTTTCAAGAGATATAGGTTTTCACCTTAAAAACCTATACTGAACGTTTGGGGGTTTAACCCTGGGTCACTCTGTATAAAAATCTTATGTGCATCCATACGGCCCTGAACTCTTCCTAAACGGCTGAACCAGTTTTGATGAAATTTTTTGTGAGTGTTAAGTGAATTTGGGAATGGTTTGAAGCCACAGTTCGGTCCACTACAAAATGTTTTTTTGGTTAATTGCGAAAATATCAGTTGTTGGCGTTTTCACCGATGTAAACAACGGATGGTGAAGCAATGTCAGTTAAAATGAGAGGAGTATTCATGTTGATAATAAATTCTCTTGTTTCGTAAAATAGTGGTAACGAAAACCACTCAAGCAAACGAAAAAAGAAAAAAAAATAGACTATACTTCCAAACTCGACGTAAGTAGATCACCTAAGCCGTTATTATACCGGTTTTGTGGAATATCATCAATTGGATGCCATCCTCAAGAAAAATCTGCATGATGCTGATATCATTTATGTGCGAGAACTTCAAAAACGAGACTATCTTACTGCGAAATTTCAACAATTAGGCCTACCTACACGTCTTGTGAACTTGGAGGATATGATAATACGTCATGGATGGTTCCTACATTCAGCAACACCAATGAGGGCATCTTACCTTGTATGCATCACATTCGTCGCAACAAAACCAACTATAATTGCGGCCTCCGAAACGTAGATATCCTTTACAAATGGCTACTGTTCTTATGGAAAATGGGTCCCAGTCGAATTGGCTCAAATTTAGTATAATATAATTTATGGTGTCCTGATCAAATGTCTACACGGGCACAACAAGATCTAATGGACAGTTTTTGAGATACAGGGTGTCAAACATGCAGAGAGAGGGTTGTTACTTACCTTTAGAAAATCAATAATGTGGGCACTATTTTGTTACAAAAAGTTAGGGAGAATAATTGCAATCTTAATATTGTCGACTCGAGTTGTAATGAAAAGTTCTAAGACTCCGTATACAGGGTAATTTATAATTACATAATTTTAATGTAATTCTTTGAACAAAATCATTCAAACGAAAAAGCTCGTAGACTCGCAGAATGGGTGAATATCATTTGATTACGATATTAGGTGATCTGATGTTATTATTATACAGGGTAGGTCAAAATTTTATTTTTTGGTTTTATTTATTTTAATTTTTTTAAGGAACATCTATACAAATTAAATATAAATTAGAAAACTAAATATAATATACGGATTCTGGTCAACAGTATGATGATGCAGCTATCAAACGGGACACTTCTGCAATAACAATCTGTTTTGACAACCACATAACAAAGTAGCCTTTGGCGGGTCCGAATCTCAAAGCAAAGTTAATGTTTTCTAAGGAAAGTCATTAATTGACAGCTTTTCCGCTCTAGAGCGACAAAATTGAGAAAACGCTCACTTATTCAAATGTTTCCGATTTGCCGGCGTGTAGGTATATTATGAATAACGTGTAAACCAACATTGTAAAGCTGTCTGTATAGCCTAGTGGTTAGTGTCCTTGACACCGTCGATCGGATTGTATTGCCAACAATTTCGATACGACTCTGGCTATATCTATTAAAAATTGTCAGAATGGTACATTCAGTTTTAATTTAGTAAATAATAAAAGAAATGAATATTATTAGGTAATAATGTATTATCATTAAAGTATCAAGTGTTTTTTCTGTATCTGAGATATGCGTTTGTCGAAAAACTATTGTGTGTATTTCGAGCACAAAGTGTAGTTGCCGCTCTCCAAAGCATAACTCTCTTTGTTCCAGCGGCAATCCATCACTGTGTGTTCTTAATACACAAATAGCTGTTTTTACCAGTTCATACCATGTCTGTTAAGACATTGTTATTACCAGTATGTAGGGATTCTATTTGTTGATGGCTTGTATACTACAAAAAGCACGTGGAAGGTACATACCGATATTTCAAAGCACCAGATTAACGAGTGGAGTAATAACGATCTATGGCATTTCCTTGTTCACTAAGCATTTATTGGGGATATGCACCACCTTTGCATTTATTAACAGTTTCAATCCTCTATTATTCTATATAATAATAATAATCTATTATTATTCTAATTTTAAACTTTGTTTTTGATAATAATTGCCAAAATTCCAAATCAGCAAGTGTACGGGGTTTGTAAATAAATTAAAATGAATACAACTGAAAAAGAAAATTTTGAGTTATCCTGTGGAACAGTAACCTAAAATCACCCAATAACAAAATTAAATAATGATATTTACTCATTTGGCAGGTCTACGAGCTTTTGCGTTTGACTGATTTTGTTCAGAGAATTACATGAAAATTATTTAATTATTAATAACCCTGTATACGGAGTCTAAGAACGTTTCATCACAATTCGAGTCGACAATATATAGATTGCAATTATTCTCCCTAACTTTTTGTAACAAAATAATAGCCGTATTATTGATTTTCTAAAGGTAAGTAACAACCCTCTCTCTGCATATTTGACACCCTGTATCTCAAAAACTGTCCAATAGATCTCGTTGTGTCTGTGGAGACATTCGCTTTCATTGTACGTCGACGCAAAATTTGGAACTCGTCACCACGTGAAAATTCCGGCAATCGTAAACGAAAATTATCTGAGCACACGCGGATAAAGAAACTTGGCTGTAAATTCGTGAAACCAAAATGTGAAAAAGATATGTGGCAGTAAACACCAGGTGCTTCTTTTTGCCAGTTGAACCGAAAACTAAAGAAAGAAGGTAGAAATAAACATCATATGAACCTTCCCGCCAATGATATTCGAGTAGACGCTAGACAGTATTGGCCAATGAAAGATCTGGAAATTTAAAATTCTTATAGAAAGACAGGCCTAGATTCATGTTCAAGTGGAATCAAGTGATGTAGAATTTTATGTGGCGGTTTCGTTTTCCAGAACAGTCGATGAATTCCCTAACTTCTGCTGAAAACCGCAAAATTCCCTGACTTTTCCATGACTTTTTGAACATTTCTGAATTCCCTGACTTTTCCAGGTTTTCCCGGTTTTTCAGGTCTGTGGAAACCCCGAGTGTTTATACAGCAGAGTAAAATAATATAAGAAATAAGAAGCTGCCAATCAAAATTTGACACTGAGCCTTTTCCTATATCTATTCAAAGGTCTTATCTTAAATCGACAGTGCCTTGCTTTAATCATTGCTTTATCTACCGTTGCCATCATTAACCTTATAATAAAATCTTCGTCCTCTAACGGCATCTTTACTAGACTACAGAAGTTTAATGGCGATTTTAAATATTGGCAATAGAAATAATAAATAATGCAATGAGAAAATAAACAAAAACAAGCACTCAGCTATATTATTTATATGTATGTGTTATGTCATCTGTTAATTGTCTTGTCAACTTAACATAAAATAAAAGATACCCATGTTTTATTTTACTTCTCTTATTTTATTTTCAGTATGAACTTTTTATGGGTGTTGTGCAGTTTTATCTTTGTATATTATTTTATTTAATTTTTTTTTACTTGCCAATAGACTCGATGTTGGTATTGATATAAGGTAAATTTATTTTGTTCAAATTCTAAACTGTTTCCTTTAGCAATTTGACTCGAAAAACTGTCAGCCTAAAAACGCTCCAACTTTGGTGTCGCGTTTTCAATAGTTGACAGTTTTTGTCGTCTATATAATTGCTAGGAAACAGTTTCTCATTAAACAACCATGATTTACAGGAGACGTGCGTTATCAGCGGGATAAACAACTCGAAACCCTTTACCATAACAATTATCTAGAATGAAGGTTTCTATAATGATGACGACGACGTGAGAAATCAAATCTGGGAATAGAAATACTGAATACTTCACAGAATCGAACAGGAAGTTTGAAACATTGAAAGAACTGAAAACTTTAATGAAAATAGATAAAGTTGAGCAGTTTGAAGTTATCAATAGTAGAGTTTCTTCGAATAAGTTTAGCTAGTTGGAAATACGTTTGAAAGTTGTTGAAAAACTTGGAAACGCTAAATAATGCGAAATATTCGAAATAATTGATCCAACCAAAAAAATAAAAAATAAACAACTTGAAGACGCTAACTGCGATGAAGCTCCCGAAGACCATTTCATGTAGAAGTTAAAATATAATTGTTGAAAAATTCCGCCGAAGATACTGAACAAGTGGCGCAGCCAGGAATTTCAGTTTGGGGGAGCTGAACATACTATTTATCAGTACCAGAGCTTTTTTTTGTCAGCAGGATGTTATGAATAACTGTAATAATTTGGTGGCTTGGAGGGGGGCTGCGGCCCCAAAGTCCCCCCCCCTCCTCCTGGCTGCGCCACTGACTGAACATTTCGTTCAACGACGTTAATGATCAAAATCGCTTGTGAGCGGAAAGCCATATGAACTCACTCTTCTATGGGAAGGAGTGCACTGAATTCCATCTTCGAGATATTTAGTTGCATTGATACTATAAATATAAGGCACTTCGCATGAGTGCATCTTCATGTAAAATGAAGCTGACCTACTCGATCGGTATTTTCAGTCGATCCTATATAGCTGTAAAGCTGACGCCTGTTTCGTTTTTCATCGGCCACTCCGAATGTTCATGATTTCGATCAACTATATATGTTGCCGAAATTAATTCGCGTGTCACAAATAATTAAGTGACCCCTAATAACTCTCCACCCTCAAACTATCAATACGTGGAACGATGCGTGACCAAAACAGTGATCGCAATCGGAGTTTGAGAATGGCCAATTAAACACACTGTATTCGTACAAATATATTCATGTTTCTTTCGATGATATCGCTGCAGCTATAAAGATCCCGAAGGTGTTTTTGGCCGATGTGAAAACGTATATCATTGGAGTTATTAACAAACTGCCCGACAGCTTCGCGTTTCGTTCAGACTCTTTCTTTAACGTCACTTGTACATTCATACAAGTCTGAAAAAATATACATTTCGGTTCATTTCACGGTATAGAAAGGTTATACTACAAGCTGTTTAACTGCGTTCTTCATACTGGTAAAAAAAAGAAAATTACCCTTTTGATCGGCGAAAGCCATAACAATTTCTTTTGTTTTGATTGCCATAAGAGATTAAAAAAAATTATGAATCGGCCATAACTCTTCAGTGAACGTTTCTTCAACAAGTTCATATTTACCACACAATAACGGCGTAAATTGTCGCCAAATTGACGTAATTGAGTTCACAGTATTGCGTTGCGAGGCACATTATTGCTAATGGATTTTTCAATTTCCCCACTCTCCAAATCGCGACATTTTCACAGATTAGATACTTTTCTGACAAGGCAAGTTTGAGAAAAAATTGTTTACAGTTTTGGTTGTCATGTCAGGGTTGCTAGGGACCGATAATGCAGACCTACTAGTAACCGACGCTGTCAAATATTTAGGTTCCGTTTTGTCCCTGAAAGTTAGGACAAACTTTTTCGCTGTCATAATCACAAAAACACTGCTGCTTCTGGGATTTTTAGCGTATGAATTTATCAAAATAATAGAACAATAACTCAATGAAGCAATGAATATATTTTTTCAAGAAAAAGTACAAACTCATATTCGCACTATCCATGTTCAGTCTTCATCACTTTCCATTTCTACTTATATTTATTTCATATATTACAAATTCGTTATCTCGAGAGATACACAATTTCAATAATTTCATTAATTTTGAAGGCCAAACAGCCATAGCCACCTTAGGTTACCTAGCGTGAATTAGGTACAATAGTTCCTTAGAGGTGTAGGTATATGTTATTGTTGTGAATATTCCGCTTATTGTACGAGAAAAAAAGGACATACCCACCATACGTTAAGACGTTTTGTTGAACAAAATAAAATCACCTTTAACACGTAAATCGAACATTACTGAAAATTATTTAAAATGGTGGAAGTATGAGGTAAATTACGAATCAGAAACACTATCAATATGCAACATGAAAAAGTATTGGCATGACAATATATTTCCTTGCTTAACAACCAATCAGTGGATTTCAATTTTGAAATTCAGCCAATAGAATCAGAACTACAGTGAAAATATAGCTTGTCGCTGTATTTTCACGGTGATAAATCTGCTTAGTTTTTGATTTACTATCTGTCAAGTGGAAATAATGATTTAAATTATAAACGTCAAATTTATGTGTTTTGACTAGTTATTTATCAATATGAGCGATCGTTGGGGACAAATGTCCATTGGTATCATAGAGGAGGCCGTGGAAAAGAGTATTCCGTTGAATACGGCTATAGAAGTAAAGCATCAATTATCATTTTTCTTTATTTCAAATCGATATATTGTCGTCCTAAATATAATTCGTGGTATGATTAAAAACCTATAATTTTTTGGAACATCAATTCATTGGCAATCCCAATACAAGAAAACACAACTCGTCCTGCGGACTTGTTGTATTTTCAGCTTTGGGATTGCAATTCATTAATATTCCAAAAAATTATCGGTAATAATCGTACCACTTATTATATTACCCCTGAAAATAGTTCAACAATTTCATTACGATATCAAAATTTACATCGGTAAACAAATTTCCCTTGTGTTATGCTAACCCCATTTAACTTAGCCATCGTACCGTCGAAATTGAGGCCGTACATATCAAACTTCGAAATTGTTTTTTTTCTGCCATATACTAGTAAAAGTTCTGACATTTATCATGAAATCCCAAATAAAGTTTCGTACGTGGTTTAGATTTCTAGCTATTCAGCCAACCGACAGAGTAAATTCTCAGCCCTGAAAATTTTGTGAAAAGTTCGTTTCTTTTTGTGTACTTAACAAGTGAGTGCTTTCAGCGTCTAGTTCCTCCTAACGGTTCTTCATCGACTATTGTTTAAAAAAATATGTATCTAAGTAGCTGCGATGACAATGACGAGGAAAATAACGAGAAAATCAAGTATAGTAGTATGGTATCACCTAGAATGTTCTTCAAAAATATCTTTACAAGATATACAGTGCGTTCATAAAGTGCGGAAACGCTCCATTATCTTACGAGTTGATTATTTTCGGAGGTAAAGCTCAAACAGGTCGATTTTGTATTTCAGTTTTCCACCTTTTTTTAAAAAAATTGGATTTTTCCCACCACCTTACAAGATACGACGTGATTTTTTATATATTTTTTTAATTGAAAGGGTATATTTTATATCAAAAATTGAAAGCTCATATGTTTCTGAGTTCAACCATACCACATACGAGCTCGGACAGGTTGATTTTGTATTTCAGTACTTCACCACTTGAAAACAAAAACTGATTTTCCTCCACTATCTTACAAGATATGACGTCATCGATATTTTTTTTTATTGAAAGGGTATATTTTTATATTAAAAATTGAAAGTCTATATTTTTAAGAGTTCAACCATACGTCATATCTAAGTTACAGTCTGTTACACTAAACTGAGTATAAAAGAAACCAGTGTTCACATTTCTCAACATTTTTTTCATTATTGTCAACTAACCCAAGGAGCTCAGTTCGAGCATTTGCTGTAGGTTTGTTATTTGTGTATTTTCACTACTTACCTATTAAATTTTCATTGCAAATGAATAATGAACAAGTTTTTGAGAAGTATGAAGACTGTTTTTTTTATACTCAGTATACTGTAGCTTCAATTCAATTTTAAAAAATATCGATGACGTCATATCTTGTAAGGTGGTGGGAGAAAAGCAATTATTTGTAGAAAAGGTGGAAGACTGAAATACAAAATCGACCTGTCCGAGCTTCACCTCCGAAAATAATCAACTCATATGATAATGGAGCGTTTACACACTTCATGAACGCACTAAAACGAAATAAAAATGGGAAATGAAATTAACACTCACCACTGTGAAACACGGGAGTGTAAATAATGATAATAAAATTATATTAAAAAAACCGTATTCAGTTGGTATGCAATATACTAAATTTAAACTATGGAGTCTCATTTTTTTATCCTATTTTTCATCATATTTTGACAACTGTAGTCAGGAGATGTAATATGAATAGTACAGATCCATTTTGAATGTGGAGTCGATGGGTTTTTTGCTTGAAGTGTCTCTATTTCTACTCTTTATTGATGATATCACAAAATTGAACATTATAATGTCAAAATATCCCTTTTTTCGTTTTTTCGAGGGGACACCGCCTAGAGAGTGTAAAACTTCTCACCTATCAATAAAAAAACTAATATCATTATGTATACAGTGGAACAAAAACAGTTTCAACAGATGCTTGAAAAAATAGCTACTATTGGATTTTCTGATGTATTCCAGGTTTATAACAATAATTTGATTCGTCAATTGTTCAATACGTAGGCATCATGGAACAACCGTGGATTGAAACTTCCGCGTTTTCAGTATCGATTACAACGAGGAAAACAATGAGGAAAACAACGACTGCATTTCCTGGCGGCTTGGGCAATATTATTATTATCCGGAGTTAATTGTTTTTATTTGATAAGATCAAATCCGCCTTAGATATGCCACGACCGATATACCAGTAGCTTGTTCCTGATCAAGCTGTGCAATTTCCTTTCGTTACGTTACAAACCACGACTGAACTTTTATTATAAACATTGGTTAAAATGAGAATTAAAAAATTACCTGAATCGAATATTCTCCTCAAGAAAAAATGTATGACACCAACAATAAAATGTAACATTTTTACCGAGAATATACCAGGTGTCCACGGAAAGTGGCTCGCCCCTATAACTGTTTCGGTTTTGCAGATAGTCGACTGAAATTTGAAGGATCTGTATGAGATATAAACCTGTTTTTTTTTTACAAGACTCAGATTCATGCAACTTCTGGTCTCACCGGAAGTGATATAAACTTTTGATTTTTAAATGAATACAACCATGTATCACTTGTTACTTTTTGTAACAAAAAAATAATTTTTTTCTGTGACGGGAAAACAGTTTGATATTTTATCTCTGTTGACAGGTTATAAAATATCTTTTTATGAAATTACTTTTTTCCCGAGACAAAAAGTGAGTACAGAAAACCATAGAATGGTTTCGTGAGGGGAAAAATAAATTGGCTCCTATATTTGTGTGATCTTACGTTCAAGTGTTGCACAACTTTACACTTGGCTATATATACCGTACTGAAGAGATCTAATGAGTCCGAAACGGATCCGAAACGGATCCGTCTACGGTTGCATTATGAGGGTTTACCCACTAATTTTCTATATCTATATACATATATATATACAGTGTGTACATAAAGTAAGGAATAAATTCATTATCTAGAAAAGGAAAAGCTTTTCGGAAAAATCCTTGGACACGTCAACTTTTGTTTCAAGATGCGCATCGTTTGGAGTCCTAGTCGGAACGGTGACGTCATCACTCTTCCGGAAATGTCATCATCGATTTTTTTTTCAAATGGCAACCTATTATTTTGACAGTGCCATTTGAAAGAGCATATTTTTCTCCACACAGCACAACAAAAGTTTTGTCATGCTACATAAGGAAATTTTCGAGAAAATTAATATTATCATGATTTCATAGTAATTTATTTTACACAGTTGATTGCACAAACTAATTGATCAAATGTTCAAACTGAAGTCCTTCCTGAGCCTGGCAGTATCCAAGACGGTCAATAAATTCTCGTTGGACCTTCGTGATAGTTCGTGGAGTAATATTGTTACATTCATTTGTAATCCTAGTTTTCAATTCCTCGATATTATCTGGTCTAGTTTTGTACACAACATTCTTTAGATGGCCCTAAAGAAAAAAATCTAATGGAGTAAATTGGAGGATTTGTATGCGACTTAAAAATGCATTTTTTCCCAAGTAACTCAGCTTCAGCAAATTATAACATTTTTGTGGAATATTATTTTCAGTCGTAATGTTTCTGCTATGTACAATACAATTTTAGAATTTGTATTACTAATTTTTTCAAATAACATTTTTGTGCATTTAATTACGATACTATACCGCTTCACTATTATAGGTTTCAATCATACTTTCGTTAAAAAACTTGAAAGGATTACTTAAGATCTTCCTTAAAATTAAACACCATTTCAGATTGAAATGAAATTCAAATGCATTGAGTAACCTGTGACCTACATAACTGATAAAACAAGGTAATTAACGTGTATTGAAAAAAATAAACATTATTTGTTAATAATACCAGTTAGGCAAGAAGATATTAGTTTTTGGATTGATGGTTTTGCTATATCATTTCTGTTGGTCACAGGTTTCCCGATAGATTTTAATATTTTTTTTTTCCATTGGTGTTCCTTTTTACCTATTTAAAGCACGCCACAGCGTGTGCAAATCGAACTTTCAAAAACGTGCGTTTTTTAAAGTTACCATGGATACATCAACAACTCGAGAACAGTGAAGTCTGAATGACAATGTTATGATTATTGATCTGACAGGAGTAACCTTGTAACGTCAAATGAAATATTACAAACAAATGAAAAACATTTATTCAAACATTAAAATAGGTATACTGATGTCACATCACGAATTCAACGTTCTTATTTCCATTATTTGTAATAATGAAACCAGTATTTATGATTTCAAAGTGCACCAATTGAAAAAAATAACGTAAAGTATTCGTGAATAACTGATCTTTCAAAAACTTGCTCTATTTCGAGCGTGTTTGAAAGACCTTTTTATCTACTTATACTTTAATATACTATAATCTCAAAAGGAAAGATCTATCGTAATATTTTTAAGTTTGTTGACGAAAATTTGTTGGAGACCTAATAGTGTGCGGTATCAAATTGATCGTAATGAAATACTTCATTTTTCTGAATTTTCTATCATTTGAAAAAAAGATAGTAATAATAATTTAAAAATTTAATTTTACAGCAGCCGATGCATTTTGTCCGAAAACCGTAAAGTTGTATTTTTCCCAATACTTTAGGACTAAAATTAATAATTTGAACGTATTCATAGCCCTCTAGATTCAAAAATAAATTTAAAAATTTTTAAAATTTTGGTTACAAAAAGTAACAAGTGATACATGGTTGCATTCAGAATGTCATATGGAGATAAAAAAAAGTAAAATATACCGGTGTCTCATTTAAAAATCGAAAGTTTATAACACTTCCGGTGAGACCGAAAAATGCATAAAGCTGAGTCACTTGTCAAAAAAATGCAGGTTTGTGTATTATATAGATCCTCCAAATTTAATTTCGATATCTTCAAAAACAAAAATGTTATAGGAGGGGACAGCCACCTTCCGTGGACACCGGGTATAAAAAAAATTACCTATTTTCAAAAGAGTCACACAGAGAAAACCCATGCTTCTTCGGACCAAAACTTTATTTTTAAATTTTTTGGTTCCTACTGGAAGTAAAATTTAGCAACTCAAAGAAAATTGAAATGAACTGGTATTTTTTTTATTTTAGGAGGTTGTATACTTCGTGCAAAACATTCCTAGGCAATTAATTACAACGCTTCACAAACGAGCCCTGAAAAAAAGACGTTTGGCATAAAGACTACTCGTCAAGCCAATCTTGATAAACTTGTTAACGGTTCAACGATTGACGACATTTTAGAAAAGCATCGGCCATGAATATATCACTGAAAGGAATACAGATCGGAAATATGCTTTAAAGATCAATCAATCTATGTACGTGCTGCAATGTTTATTTGAAATCTATCCAAATAATTGTCTTCAAAGTATTTGCATTTTTGGGGAGTAAAAGTTTCGGGAGTGAAATGTCATTATACTTGAAATAAAGCCTCATATCAAGCTTTTAAGAAAATATTTAAAATTTGAGAAGTTTTTTTGTTTCATACCTTATTTTTTACATTTTACTTCAAGAGGCCATAAGCGCGATCATATTTGGGACGCTTTTTAGGGTAAAATAGTAGTTTCAAAAGATATTTGTTTTCATGAACTATATATTATTTTTCACATTAAAGTTCAATAGTTTATAAATGAAACTTACTTCTTTTTATTTTTATTATATCTCAAACCACCTCTTTGGATGTCTTTTAGATATATATCAACGTGATTTTGGTACTAAAAGAAACGTAAATTAATATATTATATCATCTATGATTTAGAGTATTTTTAATTAATTAATGGTTAGTTAACGAACAAGTGTATTAATAATGGCGATTAACAATCGAGATAATTTAATGTTTGATGTTTGAGATTGTTAATCGCCATTTTAATTCACGAGTTTGTTACAAAACTTTTCCGTCGACAGTAGTTTTCGAAAATAGAGATATCTTAATTTCAATGTTTATTTATTTAACGTTACGAATAAAAAACAATCACTATTTCCTATTTATATATATATATATATATATATATATACATATATATGTTTGTTTCATTTTCATTTGAATTTTCCAATCGTAACCAATAAAAACGAACTGAATCCTTTTAATTCACTCCAACTCGAATGATATAATACGATTTTCATAGATTCAACCAGGGATTTTGTGCGCCAATATTGCCGCAAAAAACGATTACGATAGTAAAAACAGACCACAATGTCATCATCTCGTCGCATATGGTATTCATAAGTTATTCCTACACATATGGCAGTACGGATGATTCCACATCGTATTGTTTTTTATGGTCGCAATAAAAAGTGTCATTACATCGGCCCAGTTCGGGTCCATACAGGATGGTATATGTCTGTGGGAACGGCTCTAGCCTGACTCTACATAAGTCAAATCTGTTTTCTTTGGTACATGAACATGTTCTTGTTGAACGAAAAAAGTTAATGATTAACGATATAAGAGTATTCTTAACATATCCAACAGTAGTAGAGCACGAGGGAAATCATTCAATTCTAACTTCATCAAAGTATGCCAAGACAAAATGTAAGAAAAAGCACCAAATTGAATAAACGACAAATAAATTGAATAACCAAGAACGCGCCTCCATCTTCATAATTTACGAAGCCCCTATTATCAGCGCCTTAATGAGACGCCTAAGCAAGATTGATGGGCGTCAGACAAGATGCCAATTTAATTCGGTTGTCTTCATAATGGTCACATCGAATCGATGGCAAATATCATTCAACTTTTATTGGGGAAGAGTTGATAGGAGGCCAGACTCAATCTCGCTCTAATTGAATTCACAGGTCAGCTAACAACGTTTATATAACCGTGAAGCACCTGTAAAATCTGATGTCACCGGGATGATAATGAACTAGCTGAAAATAGTCCGAAGAGAACTGTCTAGCATGTAAAATTCCGATGCCCATGTATACAGTGTGGTCATTTAAGTGTGCAACATATGGGAATCTTTTTAATGAATTGCACAACCAAAATACAAATAGTGCCAAAAGTTGGTGCATGCTCGGTAATCATTTTAGGTGCACTTAGAATGGCTGCAAGTCAAATATAGCATACAGGGTAGGTCAAAAAATGTAAAAAGTGCTCAAGAGTAAAGTACCCTTATTTCAGAAAATTCAGCAAAATGTTATTGAGAAAAGTTGTTTACAATTGAAAGTTATGCCCAAATACCAAAACATGGCCTCCTAAGACATTTTTTGGTTTTTCAATTTTTTTCGTTAATAATTTCCCAGTTTGTAATTTGTTTTATAATCACCCTAAACACTTTCATAAGTTAATCATAACAAAATCAGTTGAACATAACTTTGTTCAAATTCGAGCATATTTGTTCAATTAACTTGGATTTTAATTTTTTCAGGGAAGCACAAACTTCATGTTTGTTGCAACGATATTCAACACAACTTCATAATTTCGCAAACCATATTTTTAACAAGGTAAAACATTAGTAATGATAATATGTATATTCAAAAACTCTCATTTGAACTGAACATTTTGTATTTGAAATGTTTATGAAAAAGCTATACAAATTAATCGCCAAACATGAAATCCTTTTAAAATAATCGGGAAACCCAAGGAACAAAAAAAATGAGGGTTGAAAGGAAACATTATTATTGATAAATATTAACAAAATAATCAAAAAGGAATAATACAATGATTTCAATTGTATTTGAAAGCGGTGCCGATGGGTTTGACAATTTGTATTGGCTTATTTTCATCATAACTTAACCATTATCAAATGTGTGAAGAAAGATTTATCGACGGGTCTCTGTGTGTCCACCTTCTCGTTCAATGCATCTTATTGTCCGATCATGAAATTCACGAATAGTAGATCGCAACACACTTCCTGGAATATTTCTGCAATGATGTCGTATCGAATTTTCAAGCTCCTCAGCATTATTAAATGGTCGATCCTTGTAAACCTTTTGCTTTAAATATCCCCATAAAAAAAAATCTAATGGGGTGAGATCTGGCGAACGAGGAGGCCATCGTGGATCAGTATTTCGTCCTAACCATTTATCACCAAATTTCCCATTTAACCATTCTGAAACAATTCTAGTAGAATGAGCAGGACATCCATCATGTACAAACCATAATTTATATCGTTCTTGTAAGCTCATATTCTCCAAAAAGTCCGTTAGTTCGTTTTCCAAAAACTGTAAATAGGTATCACCAGTTAGGTTGTGGCGAAAAAAAAACGGCCCCAATAATTTGTTGTTAACAATACCGCACCATACATTTGTTTTTTGATAATATTGGTTTTTATTAGTAGGAGATTTGAGCCGGTTCTGGGCCTCCCCCCACCACTATGACGTCATCAGTGACCTTGACCTATGACCTATGACCTCGACCTATGACCTTGACCCATGACCTTGACCTATGACCTTGACCTATGACCTCGACCTATGACCTCGACCTAGGACTTGACCTAGGACTTGGGCTTGCCCTTAGCCTTGACCATGATGTATATTGTTGGGAGGTGTTCAGGGTTTGTGTTTGACATTGAGATTATAATGACTTGGATTTTTTTTTCATACACGGACAAGTACTTTTTCCAAGTACTTAATTTATTTTTCTTACCTCAATGTCTTCCATGTCCTTCATGTATACTTACTCTGCCATTGTGTATGATCCTAATGTGTGGAGTACGCATACAAATCTAAACCGAAGTATAGAGAGGGTACAACACGTCTGCACACCACGGAGATCCAGTCAGACATGTGATTCCCCTCCGATGATGTATACCTTGCGATGGTGGTGGGGGGAGAGGTCGCGTGACGTCAACGCTATGCGCATCCGACGACGATCCAGTGATGTGTGTCAGACTCTCGCTCTCGACATGGTTGGCTTTCTCCCACCCTTTCTCCCCACCATCACTCCCACCCCGTCTCCTCACCCTTTCTTCTCCCACCCTTTCTCCCCACCTTAACCCAAAGGCTGCGGTCATGCAGCGACTACGTGGCTTTAACGTTGAGATATACTTGGAGGTACTTTGAAAATTTTGGTATGACCTTAATGAATGCTATACATGTATTCAGTGTTTGTGTTTGACCTTGAGATGTCATTGTGATGACTTGGATATCATTTTTCATACACGGACAAGTACTTTTTCCGGGTACATATTTACCTCCATGTCTTTCACCGTCCTTCATGTGTACCTACTTTACTATTGTGTATGATCCTTATGTGTGGAGTACATATAAAAATCTATACCGAAGTATAGAGAAGGTACACATCTGCACACCACGGAGATCCAGTCGGATATGTGAACTCTGAGAGATACCTTGCTATGGTGGTGTCGTGACGTCAACGCTATGCGCATCCGACGACGATCCAGTGATCGTGTCAGGATTTTGCTCTCGACACGGTGGGGTGGGTCCGCGCTGACGTCACAACACCCATACGCAGAGGTACTTTGAAAATGTTGTATGACCTTCATGAATGCTATACATGTACTTAAGGTTTGTGTTTGACCTTGAGATGACATTGGTGATAGATGGGAGAGATTACATACACGGTAATGAAGTTCTTGGTTATTGTGTCCTGTTTCAATTGTATTCATGATTGATAGTGTATGTTATGTGTACGTACTCTTAAAAACTATAAAGTTTAAACAGTACATACAAAAAACCATTGACATTGGGTTTTTTTCTTCATATATACGGTAATGATGACCAAGCACTTTTCTACTCTGCGTTTGATCTGCGTATGACCTGTGTACGGTAATGAGTATACGATCGAGTATTTGAGTACTTAAATAACTCCATGTCTCGAACTATGTATGATCATGTGTACTCCAGACTTGCTACTGTGACCTTCATGGTGTACATACAAGTATAAGTAGCAAGAAGCAAGTCCGAAAATTCAAGAAATCTAACCACACACGCACCGTCTGTTAGCCATTAAACGCCGGCGATGAATGTACCGTTCCCTCAGGCATGACCTCCGCATGACATCCCCTTCCTAATTTTGTGAATGGTCTGTGTGTGACACATCACACCAGGAGCTCGCTAAACCAGTCATATTAGTTTCTCATCAAACTGGTGGTCCACCAGTGAAAAATTAGATACGGTTGCTTCGACCACTATGTACACATGTGATAACAATCATGTGCTAACAATTCCGACAACATAACTGATGATCAACGTATATAAAACGTATATAAAACGTATACAAAACGTATATAAAACGTATATAAAACGTATGTAAAACGTGTTTGACATTCACTTGTCCTCACTTGATATTTTTTTTTTATTTTGTATTTGTATAAAACTTACATCTAATTCAACATTTCTACAATACTTAAACATAACTTAACCTATCTATATACAACCTAAATACTATACCTATGGCAGGCTGCCGCCATCCTATCCATGGCGGTGCGGACTTCTGCTCTCACAGTGTCCCTCCTGGTATGCATTTCAGCTTCCAGGAGGGCTGCATGTTGATCTCTCTCCATGAGAGCTGCCTGTTAGCGGGTAATTTCTGCCCGCTCTCTAGCGATCTCCAGGCAGCCGCGCTCAACCTCATCCAGTCGCTCCAACACCTGGTCAATAAAAGTCCCCGGCCTTGCTTCGAGGACGTTTCTGGTTGGCTCGCTTGCCGTGGTGGAGGTGGTGGTGGAACAACTGTAATGACGGGAGAAAGGGGTATGTCTGCAATTGTTGGTTCCAACTGTACAACTACAGGAGCAGGCATTACTTCAACTGGTGCCACTATAGTTGCAACAGGTGGTGCTACAACAGTTGAGGATGCCTTCTTTGACGGCCATCCTCCAGAGTACGGGCTATTTCTACTACAGTTCCTACGGTACTCAACAATAGGACCAGCCTTACTTGTACTACTGTGACTAGTAGATTGCTTCTTCGATGATGACTTCTTTGGTGGCTGTACCATGAAATCATCATCGCTGTCCGCAATATTTATTATAGGCATATCTTCCGTCGACAATTTTGCTCCAGCGTTACGGGATCCTTTGGGAGCAACTCCATCAACGAACCCACCTCGTCGTTTGCGTTGGTCCATCTGCGCACCTGCTGGGGAAGGCGTCATCGGCGTTCATGAATACAAGATTGTTAACTTACCTTCAAATTATTCTACTTAGTCCTGTAATACTGAATGCTGCTGGCGACTGGATGCCGCAAGTGGCTGGCGACTGAAGATTATTCTGGGGGAGTTCTTGTTTTAATCACTCAGGCCTCCACCCCACTCCTACTCTTCTTCTTCTCCGACCTACTTCAATCCCCACTATGTCTTAAGCCACGTCCCTTTCTTAAGCCACACCCGCTTTCTTAAGCCACGCCCCCTCATACCAGGCTTTGCAACCCTAACCCATCTCCACCCCTATTTCAACTCTGCTATTTGTTACAATGCATACATCCCCCTACGGGGCAAAGCTGATATAGAGATGAGTGACATGAATAACAATTAAGTATGGGAACATTCGCATATTCCACTGTATCATGTGAATAACCATGCTGATACCACCCACCATTATTATTCATGCCGCAATACCTTAAAAAACAAATGTCACATAAGAAACGCTTTCTATTGTCACAAGTATGAATTGTGACAAAGTAACAGCTGCAAAAGTACAAATTACTGGCAAAGTTTTCTAATGCTTCAGTCATTTTTATTTGATGGGCCTTGCTCACGATGGTTTCGGGCACATCCTCACAGTCTGGTACAATTCCATCATCGGCTGGTGCTTCTTCACCGTCATCTTCGAGAAACTGTTCTCCGTCTAAGTCTTCCCCAGCTGGATTGTCCTGGCGGCCATCTTCAACATCTCTGTGGTCATTGAATTCACCATTGTCACCATCAGCCACTACAACTCCATCCTCCTGTTCGTCACCATCCTCATCCACTACAACTCCATCTTCCTGTTCCCAAACAAAATCGTCGCCTGCCAAAACTTCAACCTGATTGTTGACATCTAATCGAGAGAGGGCTTCCAATGCAAAATCAACTTGATCAACCATAATTAGTGACGCACATGAATGTATTAATGAAATTCCCACGGTCCCTACCCACTATCTACCGAAACTGCAAGAAAAAAAAGTGGATTTTACCTCTGAAATATGACAAAAAAATTGAAAGAATTTTTTTTCAGTAGCATTTATCATTTTGAATCTTTTATCTCAATTTTGATATTTTCCGATTAAATCCATTATAACGTGAATACAAAAACATTTAGTATATTTTTGACGAATGTACAAATACATGAGAAAAAAAAGATGCAATGCCTATGTTTCCTGGCTTTTTTTTCCAGTAGCATTTAACATTTTGAATCTTTTATCAAGTATGGTATTTTCCGATTAAATCCATTATAACGTGAATACAAAAACATTTAGTATATTTTTTGACAAATGTACAAAAACATGACAAAAAAAAAAAAATGCAACGCCTATGTTACCTGGCTGAGTTAGCAAGCCGACTCGATCGCTCTATACCTGAATTCAAAGATAGGAGCAGCTATCAGCGCTCGGCCTGGCGTAGTTCAAGTATACTTTACGATTTCATAATGTATGTATCAACGCCAATCTTCACCAACAAATAAGAAACTGTGAGAAGCTTCTAAGGCGTGGTGGCATTTAAAATACTGCACCCTTTCGTCACAATGTTTGATGAACAAAATATTTTGAAGCGACACATTTTACGCTTCCATAAAATAGGTATGTGATGTTTGTTACGTACTAACATTGCTACTTATAATCAGAATACGAACAAATGAGCAAAAAAAATTAACTATTTTGAAGAATATTACATTGATCGATAAAAGTGGACACAGGGAACTATACCCCTAACCTATTGGTTGTTCATGCAAATAAAAATTGAAAAAGTGAAAAGAAACACTTTGTTGTATCTGAAATTCACTATTATAGAGAAGTAATGAATTTTCGATATTCAGTTTTGAATCTTATCAGCCACCATCAATGCAATCAGAAGTACAGAGATACAACTCGTATACAGTGAGTTTTAAAAAGTTTGCACCATATGGAAAACTTGTTCATTATCGATTTTTCAGAAAATTTTATTCTTCTTAAATATTGGTGCATTGCAGAAAACATAAAAGTTGTCAGTATTTTAAATTTCTGAACGGTATACAGGGGAAACAAAAAAATATGAAATTCGATCAGGTGTAAACTACGCTTATTTTTGACATTATCGAAAAAAAATTTAATTTAGAAAAGTTGTTTTGGATCAAAACCAACATTTCAATTCAAAATCATAGCCACCTACGCAGAAAAAATAAAAAAAATCACATTTTTATGATTAAAGTGATCGTAAAGATGCAGATTTTTATTATTTAATATTTTTCCTGGGTTTGCCTCTAATATAATGATGGTCATCAAAAAACCTATCGAGAATGTCTATTCCCATTCTATTTTTATTCTTTTGAAAAATGCAAATTTCAGGTTTCTTGATTTATTAATTCGAGAAAAAGCTTAAATTTCTAGTATCCTCTTGGAGGGAAATTGTACAAATTTTAGATGTAATTCAGTGTTCGTAGGGGGGAGTAGTTGTTTTCTGCCAGATATTCGCAACAAACTTTCTACTTTGTGAAATGGTGTGGAGAGAAGGGGATTTTGACTATTCTGGTAGTAATATTCAAGTGATTTCACTCGTTTTATGCTTCTTATGAATCATATACAGCTGACGGAAACTGAAGCAGCTGTTGGTATGCAACAGAATATCAAGTTTTGAGAGGCACTTTTATCGATATTACATCACACTGCACTATTTTGGGAAAACAAATGACATTCTTCCGAGAAACGATGTTTTCATTGTTTTAAAAGTTGAAAGGTTATATACGAGACTTGTTAACAAAATGATATTTTTTGTTGAGATCGGAAAATATTTTAAAAATGCAATTTTCAATTTTTACTTCGTATATAACTGTGAAACCTAATTCTAAACACCTTTGCAATGCCCTCTGAACATTTCCTATTCTCGTGGACAGAACTTAAAAAAAAAATGTCTACATTCATGCAAAAAGAAAAACTTTATTGACCTATATTTAGTGGAAAAAGAAGTTCTTCATTGCACTAGTGCAATAAAGTTTTTATTACACTCATCTGTCATTCTACTTCAACGTGCTGTCATCATGACAAACATAAACGTTCAAACCTACTACATATTGAGTAGATATTCTGTGAGATTGGCAATAAGTTTTAAACAGTTACATATTTTATATTATTTTGTACTAATTTTAGCAGCCAGACTTGAAAAAATAATGTCTACCCGAAAATAACTCCATAATCGAAACTGATCCGCTTTGCTCTAAACCGCCTACATGCATAGAGCATACTGTCAGTACTATGACCACATCTCGTGATAACATACGCGCTCACGGCTACTGTGATTTTGATTTTTATAATGCATCTGTAGTTACAGAAACGTCAGTCAAAAATTAATTCTGACAATTACGGAATTGAAAGTTTTAAAATGAGTAATAATAATGGAAAATAGATGATAGTGATTTGTTTCAATGCAAATCGATAGTAATAATTAATTATTTAAGTTGCGATTTTCATTTTCCTACACCTAGTGCCGCACCTTTATAATTCATTTTTTTGCTTTTTTGCATGAACGTAAAAAAATGTTGTATGCAACTCGTGCAAAAATTGTTTAATGCACTCGACGTGAAATTGTTCGACGAATTGAACTGTTATCGAATAATGTTGTATTGAGTCCTTACATTCTTCATTTCTCCGCTCAGTTGACTGAAAGCATTGTTGGCTTGATTGTATAGGGACTCTTTGAATTAAAATTGTTGAAAAAAAAACCCGTTAACCAGCTGTCGTCCCCTCACGAACGGCAGCCCTCGAAAGTCGAAACTTGTGCGAGCCAAGGATTAACGAGGTCTTACCTTTTAACGTGCGATTCCTAGCACTTTCTCGGGCCATCAGATAAAAATCTGTAGTCGCTAAGGATTCGAACCTAGCCCGACCAGCAGTCAATGGTTTTGAAAGCGACAGTCTCAACCACTGAGCTACCTGGCCCCTAATATGCAATGATACGTTAAAATTTATTTGATTGTCTTTGGGTAGAATATTCTACGCTAAAAAATTACAATATTCCTTAGGGATGCTGTCACCCCAAGAGAGAACAATACCATTATTCTATTACTCATAATTTATTATGGGAGTTCCTCTAATATAATGATAGTCATCAAAAACCTATACGAGAATATCTATTTCCATTCTATTTTAATTCTTTTGAAAAATGCAAATTTCAGTTTTCTTGATTTATCAATTCGAGAAAAAGCTTAAATTTCTAGTATCCTCTTGGAGGGAAATTGTACAAATTTTAGATGTAATTCAATGTTCGTAGGGGGAAGTAGTTGTTTTCTGACAGATATTCGCCACAAACTTTCCACTTTGTGAGATGGTGTGGAGAGAAGGGGATTTTGACTATTCTGGTAGTAATTTTCAAGTGATTTCACTCGTTTTATGCTTCTTATGAATCATATACAGCTGACGGAAACTGAAGCAGCTGTTGGTATGCAACAGAATATCAAGTTCTGAGAGGCACTTTTATCGATATTACATCACATTGCACTATTTTTGAAAACAAATGACATTCTTCCGAGAAACAATGTTTTCATTGTTAACAATAGTATATTATATGGCAAGGGACTAGTGAATGTTTTGATCCTGCACGTGATGTTTATTGCCTGAGGCCCCTGAGGGCTAGTAGAGCTCGAGTGCCAATAATCTCGTAAGGGATAAAATATTACTTTAGTCCTGTGGCACATACGCTATTTTTTGCACTTCCCAGTATTATAAATTTCAATAATAATACAACTAATTATTTTGATGAGTTATATAAACATGGTACTTAGATTACTTAAGTAGGGAACGTCATAGTAACGGTGTCAACAAACTTTTTCAATTCAGTGTCATTTCAGTTAATGTTGACATTAACCGATACATCAAGAACATGACATCTCTTCACTTTCCTCTAATATTTACTTATCAAATACAAATAATCGCCCGTTTAGTTTCATCAATTGTTATAATATTTATGTCACATACAATCTTAATTCAATCAATAAAGATGTATAATGGAATATTTCCTAATTTTTGTCCTAGTTATTAATAGTGTAGCTGTGGTAATTTTTGTTTTTTACTTTATCTCCCTAGGGACTGAAAGATACATTTTATACGGGACTAAAGTGACAACTTTAATATTAACTTTAATTATTAACTTTAATAATAATATTTTTTGTTGAGATCGGAAAATATTTAAAAAATGCAATTTTCAATTTTAACTTCGTATATAACTGTGAAACCTAATTCTAAACACCTTTGCAATGCCCTCTGAGCATTTCCTATTCTCGTGGACAGATCTGAAAAAAATTTTTTGCTCATTGATATCAAAATGGAGTGGTATGCTTATTCTTCAAAAATTTGAATCAAACACGGACCGCAATTATTTCCATAGATTGAAAATGTCGCACTTTACAAGGGTGGATCAGATATCATCGTTCGTAAAGTCCTTTACGAGTTTTAACGATTCATTATATAGACAGTGGGTTGGAATTTTAAGTATTGAAAAGCTTTTTCGGCCATGTTACGGTTGACATTTATTGCCTTCTAAATGAGGTGATGGTGTATTATTTACAAAAACATGTTCAAAGATCACTTCAACAGATTATAAATTCACGGTTTGAATACCTACCTCTCAGAACCCTTTTTTTTTATGCTACATGTGTAGGACCATCTAATTTATAGCTTGCAAGAAGAAAGACAGCCTTATTCAAATCTTCAAAATTAAAATACTAGGTGCAATTTTGAAATCGAAATAATAATCTCCTGAACATTCAATGTTTGGAGAATAGAAAACATAGTGAATATGAGACAGTCAAATTGTGATGCTGTAAATTTACATTAATTTGTTAATTATTTATTTCTTCCTAGCAATAAAAGCGATTATTATTATTACTATTACCAAATATTGTGAAAAATCGACAAAAATATATTGTTGACTTATTTTATAATATGCAATGATACGTTAAAATTTATTTGATTGTCTTTGCGTAAAATATTCTACGCTAAAAAGTACAATGTCCCTTAGGGATGCTATCGATATTTCAAAATTAATTTCAAATGTTGAAGAAAAATTATAATGCTGTCTAAGAAGCCCCTCTATTGGTGAAATAATTTTAGATATAGCTCATACATGCAATACATCTATTGGTTGATATTCTATTTTTTATTGTTTTGGGGTTGGATTCTTCCTACTTTTTTGGTGGGCGTTTCTACATAATGGTTCAAATGGTTATAAAATGAATGAACTTGTGTTAAATAGTTCATAGTTCTTTAACTTTAGATCAATTTAATTTGACTTTGAAAATTATTGGAATTATAAAAAAAAATGGGTCCAATCGTTATTTTGGAAAATATTCTGTTACGTAGTGAGCGGACTCATAATTTTTTCAGGGGTAGTTTTTTTCGTTGAATTGTCAGGCAATAAAATTCTCATTACTGCCAGTGTCAAGTTTACTTCGATAAAAAAAAAGCTCTCGTGTAATCATAAGTGATAAAAATACGATCTCTCATGTATTTACCTCCAATTAATACACGCCTAATCTGACAGTCAATGAAATTACTTCAATTTCTTAGAATCGACCAATCAATGGTCGTTGCAATTCCACTCTAGAGGTTATTTTCGAGTTTTCAACATAACATGAAATGGTAAGATTTGGTCGAGAATCGTTGGAATGTTTTGAAAAAAGTGTTTCTCCGAGAAATGCTCAATAAATAACTAGAAGTCTTTATGGAAACAGTTTGAAATATTTCTGAAAGAGAAGCATTGTGAACTTGGGGAACTACTTCAAATGCAGAGCTTGGACTATAGTCATGAAAGATTGGGCTTTCAATATGAATATATTTATTGTCTGTTTGTCATATAGTTGTGTATTAATCTCTCTAAAATACATTCGAGATTATATTTTTTATATATCTACGAAGGTGTAGAAGGGCCACAGTAATTATTTTTTATAATTCCGACTTAGCATCTCGGAACTCCGACTTACTAAGTCAGAATTACCTAATTCCGACTTAGTATCTCGGAATTCTGACTTACTACCTCGGAATTAGATAATTCAGACGTTATTATTTTTTATAATTCTGACTTACTAAGTCCCAGTCCGGAGTTATAAAAAATAATTACATCGGAATTAACTAATTCCGACTTGGTAAGTCGGAATTCTAAAAAATAATTACTATGGCCTTTCTACGCCTTCTTAAAATACATTTCAAATTGCAATCAAATTTTATTGTCTTCTGACAAAACATCTCGAATCAAGGGAAGTAGAAAAAATCGCTCTAGCGCAAACTCTCGCGATTTTTTCACTCCCTTGATTCTCGATTTTTTAGTCATGACAATAAAATTTTCCATGCAATTAAAAATTCATTTATCGATAAAAAATATGACCTCTTATTTATTTATCCCCGAATATTTCAAAAATGTACAGGGAGTGTGTAGAAAAAACACATCAAAACATTATTCCAGAAATATATTTTATAATAGAAAAACAGAAAAATCACTATTCATCGCTCTCAAAAGCCTCATCAAGTTCTTCTCGCCATTGTTGTTCTACAATTCTGATTGTTTCGTATTCACTTATGGATTGTTGAAGCTCCATTTGAGCTTGTTGAAGGCAGTCGGTAGGAATATGGTTCAGTTGAATCTCCTTTTGCAAATTCTCGGACTCCTTTTGCAAATTCTCAGACTCCTTTTGCAACTTGGAGATTTCCAACTCTAAAGAAACTATTTTATTTTCAATTTTATGCGTTTCATCGATTTTTCCACGAATATAAATATCCATTTTTTCGTAACGATGAACTGCTAGTTTGGCATCAATGATCCTTTGTTTGCTAACTTTCTTCTTCGCTATATATTCCTGAACTGGTTGGAATGATAATATTGTTGTTTTGGACTTCACTTCATATGTCCCAGAAGCCGAGGGCCTTGAAATAATTAATGGTTCAATGAGTTTTTTTTTCTTCATTGGTACCTGGCTAATTTCATTGGATAGTCGTTTCACACTTTTCTTCTCTTCTTTATTGATCTTGATTGATGTTGCAGGCATAAGGTCATCATCTGTCATAGTAAGATCAATGTAGCAATCTTGAATAGGCTTTGCAGCTGTAGGCGTAGTCATCTTTAGAAACTCGTCATAATTTATGGTGCACAAATCATTGGAGTATTCACAATTATTAACAGTCTGTTGGTCTTGATTCACTAGTGCCACAAAAGATTCCTTGGATTGAACAGTTTCACTACGTAACAGAATATTTTCCAAAATAACGATTGGACCCATTTTTTTTTATAATTCCAATAATTTTCAAAGTCAAATTAAATTGATCTAAAGTTAAAGAACTATGAACTATTTAACACAAGTTCATTCATTTTATAACCATTTGAACCATTATGTAGAAACGCCCACCAAAAAAGTAGGAAGAATCCAACCCCAAAACAATAAAAAATAGAATATCAACCAATAGATGTATTGCATGTATGAGCTATATCTAAAATTATTTCACCAATAGAGGGGCTTCTTAGACAGCATTATAATTTTTCTTCAACATTTGAAATTAATTTTGAAATATCGATAGCATCCCTAAGGGACATTGTACTTTTTAGCGTAGAATATTTTACGCAAAGACAATCAAATAAATTTTAACGTATCATTGCATATTATAAAATAAGTCAACAATATATTTTTGTCGATTTTTCACAATATTTGGTAATAGTAATAATAATAATCGCTTTTATTGCTAGGAAGAAATAAATAATTAACAAATTAATGTAAATTTACAGCATCACAATTTGACTGTCTCATATTCACTATGTTTTCTATTCTCCAAACATTGAATGTTCAGGAGATTATTATTTCGATTTCAAAATTGCACCTAGTATTTTAATTTTGAAGATTTGAATAAGGCTGTCTTTCTTCTTGCAAGCTATAAATTAGATGGTCCTACACATGTAGCATAAAAAAAAAGGGTTCTGAGAGGTAGGTATTCAAACCGTGAATTTATAATCTGTTGAAGTGATCTTTGAACATGTTTTTGTAAATAATACACCATCACCTCATTTAGAAGGCAATAAATGTCAACCGTAACATGGCCGAAAAAGCTTTTCAATACTTAAAATTCCAACCCACTGTCTATATAATGAATCGTTAAAACTCGTAAAGGACTTTACGAACGATGATATCTGATCCACCCTTGTAAAGTGCGACATTTTCAATCTATGGAAATAATTGCGGTCCGTGTTTGATTCAAATTTTTGAAGAATAAGCATACCATTTTGATATCAATGAGCAAAAAATTTTTTTCAGATCTGTCCACGAGAATAGGAAATGCTCAGAGGGCATTGCAAAGGTGTTTAGAATTAGGTTTCACAGTTATATACGAAGTTAAAATTGAAAATTGCATTTTTTAAATATTTTCCGATCTCAACAAAAAATATTATTATTAAAGTTAATAATTAAAGTTAATATTAAAGTTGTCACTTTAGTCCCGTATAAAATGTATCTTTCAGTCCCTAGGGAGATAAAGTAAAAAACAAAAATTACCACAGCTACACTATTAATAACTAGGACAAAAATTAGGAAATATTCCATTATACATCTTTATTGATTGAATTAAGATTGTATGTGACATAAATATTATAACAATTGATGAAACTAAACGGGCGATTATTTGTATTTGATAAGTAAATATTAGAGGAAAGTGAAGAGATGTCATGTTCTTGATGTATCGGTTAATGTCAACATTAACTGAAATGACACTGAATTGAAAAAGTTTGTTGACACCGTTACTATGACGTTCCCTACTTAAGTAATCTAAGTACCATGTTTATATAACTCATCAAAATAATTAGTTGTATTATTATTGAAATTTATAATACTGGGAAGTGCAAAAAATAGCGTATGTGCCACAGGACTAAAGTAATATTTTATCCCTTACGAGATTATTGGCACTCGAGCTCTACTAGCCCTCAGGGGCCTCAGGCAATAAACATCACGTGCAGGATCAAAACATTCACTAGTCCCTTGCCATATAATATACTATTGTTAACAATGAAAACATTGTTTCTCGGAAGAATGTCATTTGTTTTCAAAAATAGTGCAATGTGATGTAATATCGATAAAAGTGCCTCTCAGAACTTGATATTCTGTTGCATACCAACAGCTGCTTCAGTTTCCGTCAGCTGTATATGATTCATAAGAAGCATAAAACGAGTGAAATCACTTGAAAATTACTACCAGAATAGTCAAAATCCCCTTCTCTCCACACCATCTCACAAAGTGGAAAGTTTGTGGCGAATATCTGTCAGAAAACAACTACTTCCCCCTACGAACATTGAATTACATCTAAAATTTGTACAATTTCCCTCCAAGAGGATACTAGAAATTTAAGCTTTTTCTCGAATTGATAAATCAAGAAAACTGAAATTTGCATTTTTCAAAAGAATTAAAATAGAATGGAAATAGATATTCTCGTATAGGTTTTTGATGACTATCATTATATTAGAGGAACTCCCATAATAAATTATGAGTAATAGAATAATGGTATTGTTCTCTCTTGGGGTGACAGCATCCCTAAGGAATATTGTAATTTTTTAGCGTAGAATATTCTACCCAAAGACAATCAAATAAATTTTAACGTATCATTGCATATTAGGGGCCAGGTAGCTCAGTGGTTGAGACTGTCGCTTTCAAAACCATTGACTGCTGGTCGGGCTAGGTTCGAATCCTTAGCGACTACAGATTTTTATCTGATGGCCCGAGAAAGTGCTAGGAATCGCACGTTAAAAGGTAAGACCTCGTTAATCCTTGGCTCGCACAAGTTTCGACTTTCGAGGGCTGCCGTTCGTGAGGGGACGACAGCTGGTTAACGGGTTTTTTTTTCAACAATTTTAATTCAAAGAGTCCCTATACAATCAAGCCAACAATGCTTTCAGTCAACTGAGCGGAGAAATGAAGAATGTAAGGACTCAATACAACATTATTCGATAACAGTTCAATTCGTCGAACAATTTCACGTCGAGTGCATTAAACAATTTTTGCACGAGTTGCATACAACATTTTTTTACGTTCATGCAAAAAAGCAAAAAAATGAATTATAAAGGTGCGGCACTAGGTGTAGGAAAATGAAAATCGCAACTTAAATAATTAATTATTACTATCGATTTGCATTGAAACAAATCACTATCATCTATTTTCCATTATTATTACTCATTTTAAAACTTTCAATTCCGTAATTGTCAGAATTAATTTTTGACTGACGTTTCTGTAACTACAGATGCATTATAAAAATCAAAATCACAGTAGCCGTGAGCGCGTATGTTATCACGAGATGTGGTCATAGTACTGACAGTATGCTCTATGCATGTAGGCGGTTTAGAGCAAAGCGGATCAGTTTCGATTATGGAGTTATTTTCGGGTAGACATTATTTTTTCAAGTCTGGCTGCTAAAATTAGTACAAAATAATATAAAATATGTAACTGTTTAAAACTTATTGCCAATCTCACAGAATATCTACTCAATATGTAGTAGGTTTGAACGTTTATGTTTGTCATGATGACAGCACGTTGAAGTAGAATGACAGATGAGTGTAATAAAAACTTTATTGCACTAGTGCAATGAAGAACTTCTTTTTCCACTAAATATAGGTCAATAAAGTTTTTCTTTTTGCATGAATGTAGACATTTTTTTTTTAAGTTCTGTCCACGAGAATAGGAAATGTTCAGAGGGCATTGCAAAGGTGTTTAGAATTAGGTTTCACAGTTATATACGAAGTAAAAATTGAAAATTGCATTTTTAAAATATTTTCCGATCTCAACAAAAAATATCATTTTGTTAACAAGTCTCGTATATAACCTTTCAACTTTTAAAACAATGAAAACATCGTTTCTCGGAAGAATGTCATTTGTTTTCCCAAAATAGTGCAGTGTGATGTAATATCGATAAAAGTGCCTCTCAAAACTTGATATTCTGTTGCATACCAACAGCTGCTTCAGTTTCCGTCAGCTGTATATGATTCATAAGAAGCATAAAACGAGTGAAATCACTTGAATATTACTACCAGAATAGTCAAAATCCCCTTCTCTCCACACCATTTCACAAAGTAGAAAGTTTGTTGCGAATATCTGGCAGAAAACAACTACTCCCCCCTACGAACACTGAATTACATCTAAAATTTGTACAATTTCCCTCCAAGAGGATACTAGAAATTTAAGCTTTTTCTCGAATTAATAAATCAAGAAACCTGAAATTTGCATTTTTCAAAAGAATAAAAATAGAATGGGAATAGACATTCTCGATAGGTTTTTTGATGACCATCATTATATTAGAGGCAAACCCAGGAAAAATATTAAATAATAAAAATCTGCATCTTTACGATCACTTTAATCATAAAAATGTGATTTTTTTTATTTTTTCTGCGTAGGTGGCTATGATTTTGAATTGAAATGTTGGTTTTGATCCAAAACAACTTTTCTAAATTAAATTTTTTTTCGATAATGTCAAAAATAAGCGTAGTTTACACCTGATCGAATTTCATATTTTTTTGTTTCCCCTGTATACCGTTCAGAAATTTAAAATACTGACAACTTTTATGTTTTCTGCAATGCACCAATATTTAAGAAGAATAAAATTTTCTGAAAAATCGATAATGAACAAGTTTTCCATATGGTGCAAACTTTTTAAAACTCACTGTATACGAGTTGTATCTCTGTACTTCTGATTGCATTGATGGTGGCTGATAAGATTCAAAACTGAATATCGAAAATTCATTACTTCTCTATAATAGTGAATTTCAGATACAACAAAGTGTTTCTTTTCACTTTTTCAATTTTTATTTGCATGAACAACCAATAGGTTAGGGGTATAGTTCCCTGTGTCCACTTTTATCGATCAATGTAATATTCTTCAAAATAGTTAATTTTTTTTGCTCATTTGTTCGTATTCTGATTATAAGTAGCAATGTTAGTACGTAACAAACATCACATACCTATTTTATGGAAGCGTAAAATGTGTCGCTTCAAAATATTTTGTTCATCAAACATTGTGACGAAAGGGTGCAGTATTTTAAATGCCACCACGCCTTAGAAGCTTCTCACAGTTTCTTATTTGTTGGTGAAGATTGGCGTTGATACATACATTATGAAATCGTAAAGTATACTTGAACTACGCCAGGCCGAGCGCTGATAGCTGCTCCTATCTTTGAATTCAGGTATAGAGCGATCGAGTCGGCTTGCTAACTCAGCCAGGTAACATAGGCGTTGCATTTTTTTTTTTTTGTCATGTTTTTGTACATTTGTCAAAAAATATACTAAATGTTTTTGTATTCACGTTATAATGGATTTAATCGGAAAATACCATACTTGATAAAAGATTCAAAATGTTAAATGCTACTGGAAAAAAAAGCCAGGAAACATAGGCATTGCATCTTTTTTTTCTCATGTATTTGTACATTCGTCAAAAATATACTAAATGTTTTTGTATTCACGTTATAATGGATTTAATCGGAAAATATCAAAATTGAGATAAAAGATTCAAAATGATAAATGCTACTGAAAAAAAATTCTTTCAATTTTTTTGTCATATTTCAGAGGTAAAATCCACTTTTTTTTCTTGCAGTTTCGGTAGATAGTGGGTAGGGACCGTGGGAATTTCATTAATACATTCATGTGCGTCACTAATTATGGTTGATCAAGTTGATTTTGCATTGGAAGCCCTCTCTCGATTAGATGTCAACAATCAGGTTGAAGTTTTGGCAGGCGACGATTTTGTTTGGGAACAGGAAGATGGAGTTGTAGTGGATGAGGATGGTGACGAACAGGAGGATGGAGTTGTAGTGGCTGATGGTGACAATGGTGAATTCAATGACCACAGAGATGTTGAAGATGGCCGCCAGGACAATCCAGCTGGGGAAGACTTAGACGGAGAACAGTTTCTCGAAGATGACGGTGAAGAAGCACCAGCCGATGATGGAATTGTACCAGACTGTGAGGATGTGCCCGAAACCATCGTGAGCAAGGCCCATCAAATAAAAATGACTGAAGCATTAGAAAACTTTGCCAGTAATTTGTACTTTTGCAGCTGTTACTTTGTCACAATTCATACTTGTGACAATAGAAAGCGTTTCTTATGTGACATTTGTTTTTTAAGGTATTGCGGCATGAATAATAATGGTGGGTGGTATCAGCATGGTTATTCACATGATACAGTGGAATATGCGAATGTTCCCATACTTAATTGTTATTCATGTCACTCATCTCTATATCAGCTTTGCCCCGTAGGGGGATGTATGCATTGTAACAAATAGCAGAGTTGAAATAGGGGTGGAGATGGGTTAGGGTTGCAAAGCCTGGTATGAGGGGGCGTGGCTTAAGAAAGCGGGTGTGGCTTAAGAAAGGGACGTGGCTTAAGACATAGTGGGGATTGAAGTAGGTCGGAGAAGAAGAAGAGTAGGAGTGGGGTGGAGGCCTGAGTGATTAAAACAAGAACTCCCCCAGAATAATCTTCAGTCGCCAGCCACTTGCGGCATCCAGTCGCCAGCAGCATTCAGTATTACAGGACTAAGTAGAATAATTTGAAGGTAAGTTAACAATCTTGTATTCATGAACGCCGATGACGCCTTCCCCAGCAGGTGCGCAGATGGACCAACGCAAACGACGAGGTGGGTTCGTTGATGGAGTTGCTCCCAAAGGATCCCGTAACGCTGGAGCAAAATTGTCGACGGAAGATATGCCTATAATAAATATTGCGGACAGCGATGATGATTTCATGGTACAGCCACCAAAGAAGTCATCATCGAAGAAGCAATCTACTAGTCACAGTAGTACAAGTAAGGCTGGTCCTATTGTTGAGTACCGTAGGAACTGTAGTAGAAATAGCCCGTACTCTGGAGGATGGCCGTCAAAGAAGGCATCCTCAACTGTTGTAGCACCACCTGTTGCAACTATAGTGGCACCAGTTGAAGTAATGCCTGCTCCTGTAGTTGTACAGTTGGAACCAACAATTGCAGACATACCCCTTTCTCCCGTCATTACAGTTGTTCCACCACCACCTCCACCACGGCAAGCGAGCCAACCAGAAACGTCCTCGAAGCAAGGCCGGGGACTTTTATTGACCAGGTGTTGGAGCGACTGGATGAGGTTGAGCGCGGCTGCCTGGAGATCGCTAGAGAGCGGGCAGAAATTACCCGCTAACAGGCAGCTCTCATGGAGAGAGATCAACATGCAGCCCTCCTGGAAGCTGAAATGCATACCAGGAGGGACACTGTGAGAGCAGAAGTCCGCACCGCCATGGATAGGATGGCGGCAGCCTGCCATAGGTATAGTATTTAGGTTGTATATAGATAGGTTAAGTTATGTTTAAGTATTGTAGAAATGTTGAATTAGATGTAAGTTTTATACAAATACAAAATAAAAAAAAAATATCAAGTGAGGACAAGTGAATGTCAAACACGTTTTACATACGTTTTATATACGTTTTATATACGTTTTGTATACGTTTTATATACGTTTTATATACGTTGATCATCAGTTATGTTGTCGGAATTGTTAGCACATGATTGTTATCACATGTGTACATAGTGGTCGAAGCAACCGTATCTAATTTTTCACTGGTGGACCACCAGTTTGATGAGAAACTAATATGACTGGTTTAGCGAGCTCCTGGTGTGATGTGTCACACACAGACCATTCACAAAATTAGGAAGGGGATGTCATGCGGAGGTCATGCCTGAGGGAACGGTACATTCATCGCCGGCGTTTAATGGCTAACAGACGGTGCGTGTGTGGTTAGATTTCTTGAATTTTCGGACTTGCTTCTTGCTACTTATACTTGTATGTACACCATGAAGGTCACAGTAGCAAGTCTGGAGTACACATGATCATACATAGTTCGAGACATGGAGTTATTTAAGTACTCAAATACTCGATCGTATACTCATTACCGTACACAGGTCATACGCAGATCAAACGCAGAGTAGAAAAGTGCTTGGTCATCATTACCGTATATATGAAGAAAAAAACCCAATGTCAATGGTTTTTTGTATGTACTGTTTAAACTTTATAGTTTTTAAGAGTACGTACACATAACATACACTATCAATCATGAATACAATTGAAACAGGACACAATAACCAAGAACTTCATTACCGTGTATGTAATCTCTCCCATCTATCACCAATGTCATCTCAAGGTCAAACACAAACCTTAAGTACATGTATAGCATTCATGAAGGTCATACAACATTTTCAAAGTACCTCTGCGTATGGGTGTTGTGACGTCAGCGCGGACCCACCCCACCGTGTCGAGAGCAAAATCCTGACACGATCACTGGATCGTCGTCGGATGCGCATAGCGTTGACGTCACGACACCACCATAGCAAGGTATCTCTCAGAGTTCACATATCCGACTGGATCTCCGTGGTGTGCAGATGTGTACCTTCTCTATACTTCGGTATAGATTTTTATATGTACTCCACACATAAGGATCATACACAATAGTAAAGTAGGTACACATGAAGGACGGTGAAAGACATGGAGGTAAATATGTACCCGGAAAAAGTACTTGTCCGTGTATGAAAAATGATATCCAAGTCATCACAATGACATCTCAAGGTCAAACACAAACACTGAATACATGTATAGCATTCATTAAGGTCATACCAAAATTTTCAAAGTACCTCCAAGTATATCTCAACGTTAAAGCCACGTAGTCGCTGCATGACCGCAGCCTTTGGGTTAAGGTGGGGAGAAAGGGTGGGAGAAGAAAGGGTGAGGAGACGGGGTGGGAGTGATGGTGGGGAGAAAGGGTGGGAGAAAGCCAACCATGTCGAGAGCGAGAGTCTGACACACATCACTGGATCGTCGTCGGATGCGCATAGCGTTGACGTCACGCGACCTCTCCCCCCACCACCATCGCAAGGTATACATCATCGGAGGGGAATCACATGTCTGACTGGATCTCCGTGGTGTGCAGACGTGTTGTACCCTCTCTATACTTCGGTTTAGATTTGTATGCGTACTCCACACATTAGGATCATACACAATGGCAGAGTAAGTATACATGAAGGACATGGAAGACATTGAGGTAAGAAAAATAAATTAAGTACTTGGAAAAAGTACTTGTCCGTGTATGAAAAAAAAATCCAAGTCATTATAATCTCAATGTCAAACACAAACCCTGAACACCTCCCAACAATATACATCATGGTCAAGGCTAAGGGCAAGCCCAAGTCCTAGGTCAAGTCCTAGGTCGAGGTCATAGGTCGAGGTCATAGGTCAAGGTCATAGGTCATAGGTCAAGGTCATGGGTCAAGGTCATAGGTCGAGGTCATAGGTCATAGGTCAAGGTCACTGATGACGTCATAGTGGTGGGGGGAGGCCCAGAACCGGCTCAAATCTCCTACTTTTATTGTCAATGACAAAATTCGGATTTTCGTCCGACCACCACCTACAATTTTGGGAAGAGACAACGCCATTTGTTGTGAACGTAGATTCGTCTCCAAAAAGAATGTGTTTATGAAAATCATGTTGATCTTCTATTTGTCCTTGAATCCACATGCAGAAATCATACCGTATGTCATAGTCTCGTTCTTGAAACGTGCAAATAAACATAGGCTTATAGGCATGATATTTATTTTTTTTAAGAATCTTCTTAACAGAACTTTGTTTTACACCCGTATAACTGGAAATTTCTTGGGTGGATCTTCTAGGGTTTTCAACAACTGCCTGAAGTACTGCTAATTGATTTCCCTCATTACATACAGGTTTCGTACGTTCATTTTTATATTTATAATCCAAACTGCCAGTCTGTTTGAAATTATTTAAAATTCTGCTTACAGTGGAATAGTGCACTTGTTTGTCTGGATGACGTTCATTGAATATCTCTGCTGCTTCACGCACTGGTTTATAGTTATCTCCACATATTAAAACTAATTCTGCCTTCTCGGCTAACGTTAACTGTCTTGGAGGAGGCATTTGAAATCAAATAAACTCAATAATCGAACAATAATTCTTCGCGAATGAGAAGGTAATGTCACCAAACTGTCATAATGTTTACTGTCAACACTCATTTGTTTTGTTCTTTGGGTATCCGTGATTATTTTAAAAGGATTTAATGGTTGTCGATTAATTTGTACAGCTTTTTCATAAACATTTCAAACACAAAATGTTCACATTAAATGAAAGTTTTTGAATATGCATATTATCATTAATGATGTTTTACCTTGTTAAAAATATGGTTTGCGAAATTTTAAACTTAAGCTGAATATCGTTGCAACAAACATGAAGTTTGTGAATCCCTAAAAAATTAAAAATCCAAGTTAATTTCACGAATATTCTTGAATTTGAACAAAGCTATGCTCAACCAATTTGGTTGTGGTTACTTTATGGAAGTGCTAAGGGTGATTATAAAAAAAATTACAAATTTGGAAATTATTAACGAAAAAAATTAAAAAATTAAAAAATCACTTGGGAGGCCATGTTTTGGTATTTGAACATAACTTTCAATTGTAAACAACTTTTCTCAATAACATTTTGCTGAATTTTCTGAAATAAGGGTACTTTACTCTTGAGCACTTTTTATATTTTTTGACCTACCCTGTATGCTATTTGACTTGCAGCCATTCTAAGTGCACCTAAAATGATTACCGAGCATGCACCAACTTTTGGCACTATTTGTATTTTGGTTGTGCAATTCATTAAAAAGATTCCCATATGTTGCACACTTAAATGACCACACTGTATAATTCAATTCCTTGAACTCCAAGCCAATTTGCAAACTCTGGAATATTGAACGTGTCAATATTGAAAATTCTGTCCATGAGCAAATCTTTAAATATTTCGCACATTCCACAATTAAATGCCCTTGTACAAACCTTAGAAATATCGAAATTCTCATAGCTACCACACGTGTGCATACTTAATTGACCATGAACAAATTTTGGGAACTGACGCAACCACACGTAATTTCTATAAAACACCTGCGTGTGTCTACATGTTATACAAATCGCCGTTCAGGTGCAAACCCTTGAAAGAAAGTCCGTGTCAAACATCTGTAATATTCGCACATGTGGAAGACATCAAATAAGGTGCATACTCTCGAATAATAGGATATGTGCAAGAACATATCCATTTCCACCATATGATGGTGGTGGCTACTAATGTAGCTATCGGGATTAGTTAAGTCTTCACACATCTTTCTGTCAATCTGGACACGTGCCGAACGTCATGTAAAAATTAATAATCACATTCCTGCAGTGAGAAGTGTACTGTCTACTGCCATGTACAAATTTTTGAAGCTGACGACCACGTAAAAATTCTAAACTCAATCGCCCACGTGTACACATTAAAACTTGCCGCCCACTTTCACACACTGAGAAGAGCCGACCTCGCGCACACATTAAGACATGCCGCCCACGTTCACACATTGAGATGTGCCGCCCAAGTCCACACATTGAAAGATTCCGCCCTCGTGCACAACACTATGTCAACAATGGTGCTTCCTATCAACACATAGGTTAACTGAATGAATTAGAATAAATATTAATTGACATGCATATTCTATTTCCGATGTTGCTCATAGTGCTCGATTGTCTGGCGTTTTGAGTAACACTGCCCCCTATTCTTGAAAACAGGGTTCCCAGATTTCGTTTAGCTTCAGGGTTCCTTATTGGAATTTTCAGAGTGTTTGTGGATCTATTCGTTTTTGTACAAAGTGACTTGGCTGTGGTACTCAGAAAAAAAAAAGAGTTCAAGCCAGTTGAAAAGAAGGAATTAGGGCCTCACACGGAATGGTATATCTCTCGTACCTGAACTTTGCAATATCCATTCAATTTATTGTAGCCTGTGGCGCCTTTTTTTTGCCCACCCTGTAATGAAATTGAGCATCTCATATCGCCGACACCGATGTGATGAATTCCTCAGGGACCCCTCGACCATAATAAAACAAAGAGCAGCCAATTATTATGAAGAAGGCATTCGCATATAGGACGCCAGAAATGTCACCCAACGCGGCGCCAACTAGATTCAAATGTCATGCGAGACGGGGTTGGAGTGCCCTTTCACTCACTACTAAAAGGTTAGCCAATTAATTGAAGTTCAGTAAAGTAGATATGTTATATTACCATCAAATATATTGAATAAAATGTTTTGACGAAGATGAAGTTTCCGGCTCGAGTCGTAGGCGAGTGTCATAAACAATCCAAAAGAATGATAGCCATAATATGCAAGCAAACTACTATACTTTGTCTACGTCTCTCAACTATAAAATATTCATCTGCATCCAGTTCAATGATTTTACTCATAACTTTGCTGCTGAAACGAGTCTAACTACAGTTTAAATTCGCTCTGACTTGACGTTTCAAGGCACACCAGAAAAATTTCCATCATGGTTGTCACATTTGAAGTTTGACAGAACAGTGAGTAATGATCGTAATTATTCACTAGTGAATAATGTATATCATAATGCTTGAAGAAACACATGCATTATGAATATTTTATACAATTGTCGTGGACAAAAATTATTATCATCTTATTTACCTTCGTTTGTTAGTTTGACAAATGAACTGTCAAAATAGTTTTCGTCTGGAGAAAAAGCCTAAAATAGACACTATCGGTGAGAGGAGAGAAAAAAAACAATGAAATCAGTGAATTCATGAGAAAGACCGTTCCAAAACACATTGCTAATAACAAGGAATCTTCACGATTTTTTTTTAGAAGATCTTCAAGAATAAGTGAATCTACGAATATCCGAGATTTCAATAAGTTCATTAATTGTCTGGAACGATAATGAGGAATAATAGTTACTAAGATAATATTTCATCGATTGACAATGGATTAATAAATATGCAGTCTTTCTCAAATTATGTATACTACAGAATTTTTTTTGACAAGCATATGAAATAAAACACATCTTATTCTTATGTTAAAATATAACACTATCATCCATAGATTATATTAAATTCGTGAAATTGAAACAGAACATTCCACTCGTCCTTCGGACTCGTGAAATCTCCAGCTCGATTTCATTCATGATATCATCGATGATAATATTACCACTAGTTATATTACAGTAGAAAAAAAAATGTTCACACGCCTAGTATAAACATTGCGAAAAAAGAACACCAAAATCATTCAGATGTAATAACGCAAATATATTACGGTAATTATACAGTAATTCTGTCTTTAGGTCATCCATCGATTGGCTCAATGTCGCTGATCCGGTCAGACGTACTAGTATCGAAGCGGTTCTGCCATGACCTTCTTGTAAAACATTCGATAACTGTCTAAAAAAACGGAATTTTTATTACCGATCGTGATTAACGCAGTAAAATCTTCGGGAGTAATAGTCATCATATGAATAACTAACGTTTTTCTTTTATAGAAAATCACGATTTAATTCTATGAACATTTAAAATTTTTGGACTTAGCCAGGAGGACATCCATGCATTATAATAATTATACCAGCCAACCAATACATAAAAACTTTTGGAAAATGGAATAGAATGAAATAAATTTGAGTAAATGCCTCGTGATCAGTTTTTGTCAATTACGAAATGTTTTGAAGTCGTTTTCACATAAATAATCAAGAGTTTGAGATGTGTTGTGAAACAGCTCATTTGGGAGTCACAAAATATTTGGGAAAACAAAACAAGAACGTCAAATCCCCAAAAAATATTATAATTAATCAAGACGTTCGCATATTAATTCAAATATACTGAAACTGTTCAAACTCTTATACGTTATTCCATAATTTTGTTCCATGTCATTTGCTGTAATTGTCTGAGAACCATGCAGAAAAAGTTGATATATCATTGGCCAAATTGAATTCATAGAATATGTTTATATTTTAAGGAACAGTATTACCATACCATTCATAAATGTGAGTTTAGCTGGATCAGGCGTACCACAAGGTTCGAATCTGGGTCCAATACTCTTCTAGATATTCATCAATGATCTTCCGGAAAGAGTGTCATACGACTGTTTATTCTATGCATATGTTTTCAAAATATATAGAAAAGTACAAGACCTTAATGATTATTTTGAACCCGAAACGATTTAGATAACATGTCAAAACTGGTCTTATGAAAATAAAGTGTCAATCTGTCTAACCAAATGTAGAGTTGTTACGTTCTATCGGAGCAAAAATCAACAATAGTATAAGTATACTATTAAAAGACCGATTCAGATATATGGATGCCCACCCAGAATTTTTGACCCCGCGTGATACATTCCTCCAGTATTAACAAAATTAATATTTCTGAACCAAAGAATCGCAAGTAAAAGGAACGTATGTGAACTTTCTTGCAGTTTACAGGCACCCTCCAGACTCTTATGCCTGTAAACTGGAAGAAAATTCACATACGTTCCTTTTACTTGCGTTTCTATCAAAAAGTCATAACAGTTTCTTTGGTTCATAAGTATCAATTTGTTAATAGTGGAAGAATTTATCATGTGGGGTCAAAAACCCTTGGTGGGTACTCATGTATCTGAATCGGCCTTTAAATGATATTTTAGAATGCGCTCAATCACACTTTCAAAGGATTATCCAAATAATCGAAAAAGTAGATGGTTTAGAAACAAAATAGTATAAAACAATTGTTTGTTACAATAGTTTGAAACAGAATATAATAAATATACTTGTATTCTGGAATACAAGAAATTACAAAAAATTCGAAATAATACCTGAATCTCCAGTGTACACTTCTTACGGTCCTATCAGAGAAAATGTTGATTAAAAACTCTTGAACATAGAAGTGGCGACAATATTCCACAAATAACTGAAGGTACCTACCACAGGTTCCAAAAGAGTCCGAAAGATAACAATTTAGTACTTCAATCTTGTAGTTTTGAAATATTTTCAGTTTACTAGAAAAAGTTTATGATGATGCAGCGATAAAATTGATGAAAAATACTGATTCAAAAGTATTTTCTCCAAGAAACCCGTAATTGGTATAAATATAGGTTTGTAGGTTGTCTAAATAAAATCTACTTACGATTTGGGCTTTGAGATCCTTGGCACAGAAGGGTGCCAGATATGGGTGGATGCTGAGGTAACGTTTCGGCACCATCTTCAGATGAGTCGTGTGCCGGAAATCTAAATGTTCCAAAATGGCAGCGGGCGCGTGTAACGGCGAACCTGACTCTTGTAGCACAACCATATTGAACACACGAAAATCAGTTCGTAGACTTTGACCACACGACTTTCAGTCCATAGCAATATGAAAAATATATTTCACTCGATGGGTACGCGAGTGTCCGGATATGTACCGAAAATATGAAGCTCGATCGCTTCTGTACGATTTTGGTCCTTAGAATTGTACTATTGAATAAAATTATCACAAGTTCCTTTACTATTTAGTTATATATCACACGAAAACTATATCTTTGGTTCCTTCTAGTATGTTATTTTTTATTTCTAACAAGGCACTGACGGGGATGCACTGAATCGACTGATAAATAAATTCTTATTCTTTTCTACGATCCTTATTCTATCACAGACTCGGGGATAATACGGTTCCAAAACTAAAAATAAAATATGTTCTTCGTAAAATTCTAATCGATCATATCTTCTTCATCTCAGGAATTTCGCATAAAATTACTGACTGTTTTTAGAAAGGGCAGATAACATTATTGCTGAGTCAAGGTGAAAAAGCACGATATTTTTCATTCATTATATGGCATGGCATCACACGTTGAAAGGTAAGGGTCTCGTCTTCCCTAACTAGTAATGCATTTATTTTCTCTATCTGATCATGAAAAGATGTACATTCTATTTGTGTACAAAACACGCATTATAGCACTTCATCCATAATCAAACGACATAATCGTACTTAATAATAAATTTTCTTTTACTGTCACGCTGGCGCTAGCGGCTAGTTTCTTTTACGATGTTTGATGCATCCAAAAACGGAGATGTAAGCACCTCTGAAGAGCCAGCTATTCGCGCGCATAACAAAACTGACATGCGATCTGCTATTTAGAATGTCACCCAAGGGTGTTGATGACAAATGTGACCTAAGACGTTACTAGGCAACAATTTTTAGAAGGCTTTGATGGGAATGCTTGAGGGTCTGCATTCAAGAGGAAGAAACTTTCATATTTTTTGTTTGTTTGCCTGAACCAGTCTCGACTGAAAAACTTTCCTAGTAGTGTAGGAGAGCTATAACTTCATTTGGGAACCGGTACAAACTACTCCGAATTCGATAATTTTTTGTTTTAATTTCAGTCAACCAGCTGCACCCCTACGAGCAACCCTCAGAAGTCCTCGAGGGACTTGTCCGAACCAGGCACGATGCAGCCCTTACCGTTTAACGTGTGATGCCATGCACGAGACCGCTGAATGCGCGGTGAATCTAACCCGCGTACATTGGATTAGGAAGCGAGAAAATTACCCACGCGCCACCAAGGCACATATTTTACTACAATATGGAAAGAAACTGGTCATTCGACTGGACGTTGTATTACATTTCGTTCGACATGTGATTTCTAGAATTCAGAAGAGGAATATACTTAAATACAGGGTTATATTTCTATCTAACATTGAAAAATGATATGATAGATCAGCTTTAGTTTCAGATAAATAGACTCGGAAAGCAATGGATAGCTCTATCAAAGAAGTGCCTTTATTTGTGATATTAAAAAAAAGCTGCTAATTGGTAGAGTGTATCAACGAATTAGGCGAGAACAATGGTGGGAAAGCCACCAACCAAACTCACCCCTAAAGAAATGCATTCCATCAAACAATTTGGGCAACTGAATTGTTAGCGCTATCCATGGTATATTCAAGAACAAAGCGAATACCCGGTTTCCTGTAATATTTTCGGAGTTCAGCTGCTCACACAGCCGTGACTCAAAAGCGTGAATCTCTCGTGTAAACCTGTCCTTAAAAAATGTAAGGGCTGTGAGTATATTAATCATGATTTGGGTTGTGCTCGCTGGAATCATTATTTACGGGGAAAATAGCGTAAGAAATTCCATTGTCGACTCTCTAATGGATCGGTGGTTTATTTGATCCAGTTAATCATATACTGAGCACATGCTGAGTACAGGAAGTAGATATTTTTTAATCTGTATTACATGACTTTTGGATAAGATTATTTTTCATCTGACAATAAAGCATATTTTGATTCAATTTGAGCTATGATAGAATAGATATTTTCCGAGTTTTCATGGACATACATTAATAAAGGCTGTGGGGCCAAATAACGAGGAATAAGAGAGAAAAGAAAATTATAATGGTTCTGAATAGGGATCGACCGATATAGAAATGTTAGCCGATACCGATAACCGGCAGATACCGATATTTCAAAAACCGATATATCGGCCTATCGGCCGTTCATTTCTTTCCATCGTGGTTCGTACTGTTTTACTTGAAAATTTCTCCGTATTGCTTTTCTGCTTTTTGCTTTTCTGCAGGTCCTAACATGTATTTGTCTTCTATCGTTTCATGACCTTATTTTAGTTGTGTTTGAAGTATGTAATGGAGTAGACGCCAAAGTGTTCAACTGTTTTTAAAGTTATATTATAGTGTTTATTTGAAGTAAACTAAGCGGTGGAATTATTATTATTGTACAGTGACCTCCAAAAAGTATGTACCATAGGTATGGGAAAAAAGTTTATTATTAGAGTATTGGAAAATAGATTCATGGGAATAGTTTGTGCATGTCCGATAACCTAAAAATCGATTTTGACACGTCACGTGATCGCTGGTATGACAGCAAATTGAAAAAAAAATACTATGTAGGCAAAAAGTCGGATAAAATGACAAGATATCGAAAAAAGTTATTGGAAAAAGTTGATTAGAATTTAATTTTATATACAGTACAAAGTTTGAAAAATTAATGTCAGAAAATTGAAAATAGCAATTTTTTTAAAAATACTTTTGTAGCTGTAGAAAAATATCATATTATTTTCTTATGAATAGCTTGACCGTACTAAAATATTTGTGTTCCGATGATAATAACAAAACTTTCTCATTTTCTCAGAACCCTTGCTGTTACATTGGTTCGTATCTAACAGTTATATCAGAATTTCACGATTATTGCGATGATAGGGAAATCCAAAAATATCGTGTTTTTCCGATTATAATTAATTCTTGATGATAATCGTGCACCAAAGTTTCACTTCGCACATAATCTTAAAAATAGTGCGTCAAATTAAAGAGGCTAGAGTTTTCAAAATTGCATGCGAAGTGAAACGCTCTGGTACGATTATCATCAAAACTTGATTATAATCTGGAAAACACCATGTTTCTGGAGTGTCATGTCATTACAATCAATGTTCGTGGAATTCTGATATAACTTTCAGATACGAACCAATGTAACAGCCAGGGTTTTGACAAAATCCATTTTTTTTAATTTAGTGCTCACTGGTGTGGAGAAAATGTGAAAGTTTTGTCATTATCATTGAAATACGAATGTTTCAGTATGGTCAAGCTATTCATAGGATAATAATTTGATATTTTTATACAGCTAGGAAAATATTTGTAAAAAATTGCCATTTTCAATTTTCTCTCATTATCTTTTCAAACTTTGTATATGTGTATAAAATTTAATTCTAAGCAACTTTTTCAAATAACTTTTTTTGATATCTTGCCATTTTATTCCACTTTTTGCCTTTTCATAGTAATTTTTTCAATTTACCGCATACCAGCGATCACGCAACATGTGTCAAAATTGATTTTTAGGTGATCGGACATGCACAAACGTTTCCCAAGAATCTTTTTTTCAATACTCTAATAATAAACATTTTTTCCATATGGTACATACTTTTTGGCGGTCACTGTATGTTGTGACAAAATGAAAACAAGCCCTTTGGGGAAATATTTTGAAAAAACATCGGAACACGATGAGAAAAACGAGAGTCCAATTTGCAAAATCTGCAAAAAATTCATTGGGTGGCAAAATAAAAACGGCCAACACGTCCAATACGATATACCGTCTGTCGAAGAATCACCTAGTGGACTATCATCAGATAACAGATTCAGGTAAATAGCAAAAACTTGTAAAAATAAGATATATGCATGTAAATCTTTCCCTACTTTTTTAGGCAAAGCTTAGAAACAGAAACTTGACTTTGTTGTAACATCTACTTCGAATACAAATAAGCCTTAAAACTGTATTTGAAAATATTCGACAATGGGATATAAATTCAGAAAAGGCTAAAAAAATTCATTAATTAATTGGCCAAATGATAGCTACCGTTAATCAACCATCTTCTTTGTTCGGATACTGTTTTTACACCTCACAGTTGCAATCGGCATTACGTTTTATTTTATTAATTTTCAATTTCTAGCCGAAGTATAATCGGTTGTTTTTACGTTACATACATTTTATTAACTATAAAGAGGTTTTTTTGATGAAAATGTGCGTTCTTAAAACTTCGACCACCTGGGAGGAGGCGTGGTTTCAGAAATTTTCTAGAATATAAAAAAGAAAATTCTAAATGTTCTCAAAGCTTCAAGAAAGTTCAAAAAAATCCAGATCTCCGTGGAATGAACCAGAACAGAAGCTTCGGAAGGTTCTAGAACGTGCTGAAAGGACAGTTAAGTGAATGTTTGGAGGGTTCCGCCACCAGGGAGATGCGGTGGTGAAGGGTCGCCAGCAGACATTTGGGGGCCTGGGGCAAACACTAAGTCGAGGCCCCCCAACATTTAATGAGGTATCCTACTTACGGTACGGTGTAAGGAAAGGAACCGATCCACCCACATTTATTGGAAAACACTCGTAATTGGTTTAAGGAGTACTTGAGTCATAACAAGCTGATGCATGTTTATTTATGATAAACAGTAGTATAGATATACAGGGTGTCCTACGACGATTAAGACAGGGAACTCAAGAGTAGGAGAGAATTGTAATCTTGGGGTTGTAAATTAAAGCAATTGTTGCAGCTTTTTTTAATATTATGTTACCCATCGAGCTTTTTGTTTTCGGTCACGTGACATCAGATTCAAAATTATCAATGTGTATATTTTGGCATTTCTATGTTCCTCTTGATAAAACAATTCCAACAAACTATCACACTTGTGGTCTATAACCAATAATTCAAGAACTACAGGTATACCTTAATATCCTTTGTCCTACTACGTTTCTTAACAAAATATGAAAGATCAGGAAAAATATACGAAAGCCCAAAAATACAGGTTGACCCTAAACTTAAATAATTTGGCACTTGCTCGTTTCAGACGTCGTGAGAAAAAGGATTCTTCATTAGGTATATTTTGCCGAATACTCACTCTCCTGTTGCCAGTGACACTGGAAGTACAGCCAGTAATCTTAAAAACATATTCAAATCTGAGATAGAATATTCTCCAATCCTTTTTTGTATATGGTGTTAATTATTTATGTCTAAGGCAGAATTGAAATCACATTTATTACAGTCTCTTGTATCAATTGGTAGTATATTTGTAACTCATTAGCCATATCAGCTTTATTTAACTTAAGTTCAATACATTGACGCTGTTTTGATATTTTCATTTTGTTCAACATTCAGGCAGGGAGAAAGGACAACGTCTGCCGGGTTCGCCAGTTAGAATATCCCGTATCGCTATGTTCAAATTTTGGTAGTGCAAAGAAATACGCAAAACTTTTATATCAATTTTTTTTTAAATCCGAATTTCATGCTCGTTTTGTCGGATTTGTCCAATCTCTTCTCTTGGGTTTGAAACTTACGCGTAGACTAAACCTTTCATGTACCCCTATAAATGAAATCGAGTGGGTTGAGATCAGTTAATCTAGGTGACCATTGTTTTCATGATCTGACAAACACATTCATAGACCTGTAACTTTAATAAAACAAATAAAAAATATAAAAGTTTTTTTCTTACTTGAAATGAAATCTATACTACCAAATTAAACATAACGATACGGGACACCTTGTATACTTACTCTTGATAAAGCCGTTCTGAAATCTGAATCCTGAAAACATTAAAAGATTTACTATGCCGAACTTGTCGCCTTGTTGCACCGACCCCGTTTTTACTAGCGTTACAATGTTGCACACTATACATATAGTGTCAAGATTGTATCGGGAGAAATCTGCATTCTTAGCATGCGTTGCCGCATTGTACACCAATTCAAACCATCAAGCGACGCTTGTAATTGAACTCTGATTCTGACATGTGGAAGTATTGTTTGATGGCACTGATGACAATGCGTTCTGCGACATGTTTCTGTCATTAAGGACGAATCACAAATACTGCCAGAGGAATCATTGAAATCGGGTAATTGGCACAAGAACGTGTAGATCGAGAGGGAAAGAGCGTTGAGAGGCCGTATAGAGACAAACACTAGTACTCAAAGAATGTCGAATAGGATCTAACAAGCACATTCAATTATTAACGCCGGAACAACCAAGTTTCATGTGATTGATAAGTTATGACACTAAGGTAAAAAACGATTAAAATTTCCACAAAATTTATTGTCTTTGCGACATGTTTCGATACACAGTATCTTTTTCAAGCGAATGTAGTACATTAAACTAATCTTCATTGAAATTACTCAAGTACTTTTTTTACCCATTAACATAATTAGGGACTACCTATAATTATCGCTAATACCTAGACTCATACAACTTATAAAATTGACATAACAATGAACCTACCTGGAAATCTCAAAACATAGCTACTACTTAATTGAATAAATTTAACAAAGGGGAACCGTTCAGGTCTAGTTGATCATTCAATAAACAAGATGAATTTTCCAATTTATGAATTTCCATGAATTCTAAATAATTAAGCCTAATGCCCTTATTTTCCACATGAAGAATTTCGAAGTTTTCATCGAAGTCATGGCCTTCCTCCAAAATATGATTGTCATATGATGAGTGTGCTTTATTGTTTATATAATTCATACGGTGTTCACGTATGCGGCTTTTGAATGGTCTACCTGTCTGGCCGATATATACTTTGGAGCAAGATTCACAATTCAATTCATAAACTCCTGATTTTTCAGATTTCTGCGTTTTATCTTTGTTTTTCTTGATAAACCTTCCCAGTGTGTTATCTGTTTTATATGCTACTCTTAAGTTTTGGTTATGCAAAAATGAAGCTATTTTTTCTGTGACGGGTCCTGAATAAGTTAAAGTTCTATAATTATTGTCAAGGTTCCTCAAAGTGGGGTACACTTCCTGGATAGCCTTTCTATGTAGTTTTAAAAATAGATTTTGAGTTTTAACGAAGCCGAGAAGTTCAGACTAACTCTGATGAATCCTCAATCATCAAAATTATATTCTTTATTCTATTACATAAACAAAACTACCCTATCCGGCCAGTAGTATCATTTGTTACAGCACCATCAGTTAAGTTATCAAGAAAGTTAATACATTTAATATCAGATTATTCCAAATTTGAACCGAAATTTAGCCTTAAAAATTCTTATGATTTGATAAATAAAATACAGGATATAACTGTTCCAGATAACGCAAAATTAATATCATTTGACGTTCAAAATCTTTTCCCTAGTATACCCCCGCAAGATACAATACTCTTAGTCGAAGGTTTACTAGATAAAAATCATGTTAATCCGGTTATTAAACGAGAGTTATTAGACCTTCTGTCGATATGTCTTGAACAAAATTATTTTCAATTTGACAATAAATTCTACTCTTCATCTGAAGAATTGATCATGGGAAATCCGCTGAGTCCTCTACTGGCAGATATCTTCATGGACAATCTTGAAGAAACGATTCATAAGCATCCACTCTCGAAACAGTTTTTGTATTGGTACAGATATGTAGATGACGTTATAGTTTGTTTTAAAGGCACCCACAGACAATTAGACACCTTTCATAAATATATTAATACTATTCACCCAAACATTAAATTCACAATAGAAACAGAAGTAGAAAATTATTAATTTTTGAGATTTGACAATAGGTAAAGCCAATAATAAACACCACTTTGCTATTTTTCATAAACCTTCCCATACTGACATCACCATTCATAATAATTCAGTACATCCATATACACATAAAATATCAGCATACCATAGTATGATACACAAATTAGTAAATATTTCACTGCCCGAAGAAAATTTCAACAAAGAATTAAATATTATAAAACAGTTAGCAGTTAACAATGGATATCAAGTTAAATAAATAGAAAATATTCTTGCTAAAAAACTACATAGAAAGGCTATCCAGGAAGTGCAAGCAAAACTTAAGAGTTGCATATAAAACAGATAACACACTGGGAAGGTTTAACAAGAATAACAAAGATAAAACGCAGAAATCTGAAAAATCAGGAGTTTATAAATTGAATTGTGGATCTTGCTCCAAAGTATATATCGGTCAGACAGGTAGACCATTTAAAAGCCGCATACGTGAACACCGTATGAATTATATAAACAATGAAGCACACTCACTGGAGGAAGGCCATGACTTCGATGAAAACTTCGAAATTCTTCATGTGGAAAATAAGGGCATTAGTCTTGATTATTTAGAATTCTTGGAAATTAATAAATTGAAAAATTCATCTTGTTTATTGAATGATCAACTAGACCTGAACGGTTCCCCTTTGTTAAATTTATTCAATTAAGTAGTAGCTATGTTTTGAGATTTCCAGGTAGGTTCATTGTTATGTCAATTTTATAAGTTGTATGAGTCTAGGTATTAGCGATAATTATAGGTAGTCCCTAATTATGTAAATGGGTAAAAGAAGTATTTAAGTAATTTCAATGAATAATAGTTTAATGTACTACATTCGCTTGAAAAAGATACTGTGTATCGAAAATGTCGCAAAGAATAAATTTTGTGGAAATTTTAATCGTTTTTTACCTTAGTGTCATAACTATGGATTTCCATCAAGTAACGGCCACGTCAATCCAAAAAAATGATTGATAAGTGTTTAATTTTTTTAAAATCTAGTTAATAGAAATCTTCCATGTTCGGAAAATATCGTGATAACCAAGGGAATGAGGACGAGAACATAAGAATTGTCTTTGTTTTTAGTAGCTTTGAACAAAAACTACCCAAAACACTTAAACTACGCCAATTTCACTCAATTTGCATTTCGTAAACAAAGTTAGCATCTTCAGGAACTTAAAGCTTACTAAAATACTTTTTCTATTCTGATACTATTCATATCTGCGTGGTTAATTGCACTCATTATCTCCGGCGACATCGAATTTTCTACACTGATTGTTTACTTAATGTTGGAATTTACATGCTCTACTACTTATACCCACCTACATCAAATTGCCTACTCTAATTGTTTACCTCATTTTTTAGGATTTACGCGCTCTGAATTAATTCAATACCTAATTGTTTTGGAAACTCATGATTAATGACTTCATTATAATAATTTATTATTCACTAACAAAATATTAAAAAGAATTATAAGTTCAAGCACAAATAATTAAAAATTAACATTATGAAGACAAGAAGCCTTGAACTTGAACAATGGGCTGAATGGAATTGGTCCCTTATCAGCATTCATATTATTTTTACGTCTCGCAATTCCCAGACTCTTGGATGCATCGAGGAGTTTATGGTCATGAACCTGTTTAATCAATTTCAAACTTGAGTCATCTAATCGGTGATACATACGGGGCATGGTGGACGCACACTGGATTTATTTGGCCTCGAATATCGGACAATGGCAATGTGCTCTTTGACCGTTCTTTCATGACCCTTCTAGTTTTACTACATACGCGCAGTGATTACACCTAATTTCATAAAATAAACAAGATGTCCTGCTCTTTTTCTTCTCTTTCTGTTTAAACTTTGGAAGTACCCAAAATTTGTTGTAGTTTATACGGAGCTTTGTATACCACCTTCACATGGATAGTTCCGAAGATGCCGTCGGAACCCCCAGTAACTCGAGGTTCGTACGAGATAACGATAAATTTAGTTGGGTTTTCATCTTTTTGAAAAGTCGAAGGGTTTTTTCAAATCTACATTTCCCAATTACTTTTTCAACCAAGTCCACAAAACAACAGTTTGGCTAAGCCTCACTGATAATCAATTTCGCAGTTTTGAATCCTCCTTGTTGAGTGGGAGTAACAAGAGTTAATTTATCAAGAAATTCAATCACGCCATTTTGTACTGTGTAAAATTTTTGTTTGCTTCCGTGACCCCTGTGTGAACAAAACGGTGTCACTTTTGAACTAAATGATCTATCACGATGAAACAAACTCAGTAATGATTGGAAGTAATTGGGCGTCCTCGTTAAAAAAATTGTGGAAAAAAACTACTCCCAATTGAAAATAAAAATTGTTTTCTGGGAAGAATGTTTGTTTTTCATCAATTTTTACATTAATCGTAAAATTTTTAAATAAAACGCCTACATCACATAATTTTTTTATTACTTTGAGTTATACTTCATCGCGTTAGCTACGGAATGGTAAAAATTTAATGTTAATAACTCAATCATAACATTTCTATTAACTGTTAAAGACAGGCCTAGAGCTCGGCTATGCACTTTTGTTTAACAGGTAAATAGATACCCATTGTTATGAATTTTATTGTATGTGTGGGCAGGTCGGGATGCGGGAATTTAGGGCCAGCCGAGAGGACCTATATCGAGTTAGTTGAGACACGCAGTCGCTTCGAATTATTCGCCGCTGCTACATGTGTTTGATTCATTTAGTACGCTACTACCTGAGTTTGATAAATTTTGTTCACTGTCATCAGAGATTCATAACATTTGTTCGCTGCTACATTCTTCTGCGTTTTCCACTGCACAATAAAAATGAATGTCGGCAATGTGTGCCGGGGAGAATTCACTTAAACCAGGCTTCATGTAGCAGCGAACAGATGTTACGAATCTCTGGTAACAGCAAACGAAATTTACGAAACTCAGGTAGCAGCGAACGAAAGGAATCAAACACATGTAGCACTGTAGCAGCGTGGAATAATTCGAAGCGACTGCGTGCCTCAACTACCTCTAGGTCCTCTCGGCTGGCCCTACATCCTCGCATCCCGACCTGATCACATGTACAATAAAATGCATAACAATGGGTTAAAGAATAATGCATAGCAGAGCGCTAGGCATATCTGTAACAGTTGATAGAAAATGTTATGATTGAGTTATTAACATTAAATTTTTACCATTTCGTAGCTAATACGACGAAAAATAACTCAATAAAAAAATTAGGTAATGTAGACATTTTATTGAAAAACTTTACGATCATTGTAAAAATTGACTAATAACAAACAGATTCTTCCGAAAAAAACAATTTTTATTTTCAATTGGGGGTAGTTTTTTTCGAAAATTTTTAATTAACGAGGACGCCCAATTACTTCCAATCATTACTGAGTTTGTTTCATTGCGATAGGTCATTAAGTTCAAAAGTTACACCATTTTGTTCACACAGGGTCACGGAAGCTAACAATTATTTTGAAAAATAACATAAAAAATTTAATATTTTAATTTTTTTTTTCAATACGTGTTCCATCGGTAAAATTAGCATTATTTCCCTCATTTCAATATGTGCACTTTATAAAGACTCACCCTGTATAAAAGGCGTAATGAGAAAACTAATCCGGCTAAATATGACAGGAATTGATTGAAATTCTAAAACAAATCCCTTCAACAAGCTCAGCTGTCAGAATCGATACAGGGAAAACAAGTCAGACATAGCTCACTGAAAGAAAAAACAAAAGAAAGTCAATCCGATACGAAAGTGAACTAGCGATAAAGTATGGGAAGTCAAACCGAGACCGTAAATCTGAGCCGCTTTATCAAAAACAAACACCTCGTTTCCTTTAAAAAACCAGCCTGTGGCAGGAAACGGTTTGCCTCACCGGAGACGATGTGATTGCGAATTTCGTGCTTACATTACAACAAAAATAAATATTTGCATGAAACATGAGAATTTCGAAAGCATTATGATTTCAAGAATGCCTTCATTGTCAAGTCATATAACGTATAGGGAGCAGATGGATACTTTTCGTTTAAAATTATTTATTATCACTGTCAATACGAATTATGTTTTAGAAATGTTGCACTCGGAATTTTAACTTTCCACAGACTGAAAATGAAAAAAATTGAAGAATCAATGCAAATCTGTTAAATAACTGAAGATTTCATTGATATTACATTTTTATATTATAATCATAATGTGGAAGGTGACAATCCAAAAACAAAAACTGCCAAGAAGAGTTTCCTAAAAAAAATATCTTAATCAATACTAATCCTATTCTACATGCAATGAAGTAAATTTTGAACTGATCTTTGAAAGGGTTAGTTTCTGTTCGAAAACATGAGTGGAAATATATTATCATTCATTCATTGTCGAGAAAACTTGTGATTCAAGTGAGAATTTGCCCAAAAAAATCGAATGGTTGGCCAAATTCAGTGATTAACAAAAAAATAGTTTCAAATAATATATATAGACTAGAGAAATTATCGACAGCTAATGAGAAATTACGAGCCTAGAAATAATGATAACAAAATCCTTCGAAATACACCTACAACAATTCACTATTCCTCTATTTCCTATTCAGCTTCAATTATACTAGGTGAGGTTCTCCATCCTTGGAAAAATTATGTATGATGGAACTGAATCTTAATCGAGAATAAATGCTAATTTCATAACTTGAAAAAAAAAAGTAAGCAAACATTCTTCATGAAGGTTAACAGGTATATAGAACAACACGGAAATATTCGACAAACGAAACAGTAATATCGATGAATATTTGAGGATCAACTATCTTGGTGAATTACTAATAGTACCGTTAAACCAAATGGACACGAATGGATACAGATTCATAGTTGAGATACCTGAAGGATCAACCAACATCACTCAATAAATTGCTCATCAAACAAAAAATTCACATCGAAAAAGTGATTCAGAGATGCAAAAGTGTTGGAGTTGGAATGTTGTACATTACGAGTAATTTAAAAAAAGTGGATTTTTTTCATACTTTATTGCAAATCTGTTACGTTTGGAAAGTACTCAAAATGAGTGTTAAACTGATTAAACGTTTATTATTTATATTTACCTTGTTGCTAATTTTTTTAATCTGCATATTTCGAAGAGATTATGGAAAGTTTGGGATTTTAGTTCTATAACTGAACTCTTTCTATGACAGCCTATGAAAAGGGGGATTTATACCATCGAGCACAACACATTATAATTCAGGATCATTTTCGATCAACATCATACTATTACAAGGAAGATCTTTTACAGCTTTTAGGAATTCCGAAAATATCACAATACAAAGTAATTATGACGGAAAGAAATAATAAGTATCATGATGATAATACCACTTAATAACTACTATGCGATTATTATTATTCAAAGAACAAATATTGAAGCGCTCCAGAATCATGCTAAAATGAATTAATTAAGAACGCTCAGGTCGGCAATTTCAACCAATTCAGCACATTTACATTCCCTACTTGCAACATGCACACATTCCATAAAATCCATTCGTTTAGTTCTTTAAAATGATGAAGTTTTGATGCGCATACCCACCACTTGCCTCTGTAATATGACCAAGTTTACCTCCATTTCACAACTCCCAGAAGAACAAACAAACTTTCGGTTCGAAGTTTCGTATACTTTATATTCGCCGTGCCCTCCCATTGCATTATTTCTGAGTTTTGGTTCTACAATTCCCTGGATTCCTGATTGTTTCAACTGTCTAAACTTGGAATACTTTCCAAAAGGACTTTGGAGAAAGGATTCATAAATACAGTGTGTCCCACTTTGAGCAGCCACACCCTCGTATTTTCTTGACAGTACAGTGATATCAAAAGTTATTTTTCATAACATTTTAATGAATTATCACTGAGATTTGGGAGTTTTAGGTGCTCTGAAACAGATCCTAGTGTTATTTTTGCGATAAAAAAATGCCTAGTACACTTTTCCAAATTTTTCACTTTTCAATTGGTCGTTGGTGGCCGTGGAAAATGGATATACGAATATGTCATTAACCTGGAGGTAGATATTTCTGGGTACTATATGTAATAAACAACAAATTTTGAAATCACTTCACTGTCAAGAAATTACGAGGGTGTGGCTGCTCAAAGTGTAACACACTGTATATATATATATATATATATATATATATATATATATATATATATATATATATATCTCCAGTGCATTAAAACCTAATTTGTTACCAAAGTTATGAGGTTAGAACACCTTAATGTTGTTCAAAATGTAATTCATTTTCATATCTCAAAACCATTCAAGCAAATGAATATTCACTGTTGGTTTACATGATATCGTTGCTATTATACAAAGTTAAAATATTTTTGCTTAACTAAGCTGAGCAAAAAATTGATCACCGTCAACTTAAATAAATGACATCATAAAATTTTGTTAGTTTTCAAAAGATATAATGTTTGAATATTTTCACATTGAAAAAATAGAATCTTTCTAGTGCATTATTAGGTATGTCACATTTGAGAGATTGAAAAAATTATTCTCACTTGCCTCATAATCACTAATTCATCCCTTCATTGTAACATGGAATCGTTTGATTTTACTCAATATATACTCTGAATTAAAAATCAAAGGTACAAGAATACATTATTGGCCAGGTTTACAAAGCGGTTATCCTTCATTTACAATATTCATTTCACCAACCGCATTCCAAGATATATTGTTAGCTTAATAACTATCAATACATCTCCCAAAATAGAGGAAGAATCTTACATAAAGTTGCATAGTGTGTGGAATTCATCAATAACATATCATTAAGTGGTTTTCACCAGCCCATCGTCAGGAATATTTCAAAGAATTCACCATTTTGTGGAAATCGGGTTCAAAATCAGTACTTAAGAGGCCATGAGCGCAATCAAATTTTGGCCGTTTTTTAGGGTAAAAGAGTCGATAACTCAAAAACGGTTCGTCGTATCGATTTCAAACAAGGATAGGCTTCTAGAAGACGTTTGAAAAATACAAATTTACGGTTTTCGGTTAAAATGCATCTGCTGATTAAAATTTAATTTTTAATTTATTCCTACTATTTTATTTTCAAATGACAACATAGTGGCTGGGTCGGGTCAGAAAAAATTAATTTGAGGATTTGTATACGACATAAACCTGCATTTTTTGACAAGTAACTCTGCTTCAGCAAGTTCTAACATTTTTGTGGAATATTGTTTTCAGTCGAAATATTTCTGCTATGTACTTACAATTCGATTTTAGAATTCGTATTAATAATTTTTTTAAATGGAAATTTTGTGAATTTCGTTACGATTATGTTGATACCGCTTTTCTGTTATAGGATTCAAACAAACTTTTGTTAAAAAAACTTACATGTTGTATACCTCACTCCTCCAAATCTAAATTAGGAAACTATTCTGTACACTATTGATTGAAAAACATGTTAATAATATCATTTATACAAGGAGATATTAGTTTTTGGATTGATGGTGTTGTTATATCATTTGTGTTTGTCACAGGTTACTCGATGAATTTTAATATTATTATTAAATTATTAATATTAATATTAGGTAATTATTAAAAAGAAAGATCTACCGTAATATTTTAAAGTTTGTTGACGAAAGTTTCTTCGAGACCTGATTGATAGTGTGTGGTATCAAATTAATCGCAATGAAATGTTCTTTTTTTCCGACCCGACGAGCCACTATGTTGCCATTTAAAAAAAAATAGTAATGATAATTTAAAAATTAAATTTTACCCAATAGATGCATTTTAACCGAAAACCGTAAAGTTGTATTTTTACCAATACTTTAGGACTGAAATTAATAATTTGAACGTATTCATAGCCCTCTAGATTCAAAAATAAATTTAAAAATAAAAAAAAAAAAATTGGTTAGAAAAAGCAACAAATGATACATGGTTGTATTCAGAATGTCATATGGAGACAAAAAGAGAGAAAATATAGGTACCGGGTGACTCATTTAAAAATCGAAAGTTTATATCACTTCCGGTGAGACCGGAAGTTGCATAAAGCCAAGTCACTTGTCAAAAAATGCAGATGTATGTATTATATAGATTCTCCAAATTTCATTTCAACATCTTCAAAAACAAAAAAGTTATAGGGGCGAGCCACCTTCCGTGGACACCCGGTATATTGAGAGTTACCTAAGTGTTTTTGTTTGCGACGAAACAATCTCAAACTACGATTTGATGACATGAATGAATCACATGGAAATTCCTCAGGCAACACATTAAGGCTCTCCTTGAAAACATTCTACAGTCAAGACGGCTTAGAATAAAATATGAATTATTTATGACACCACAATGTTTATAATACAGAACGACGTACGTTAAAAAATCATGTAGAAAATAAAATAGTCAATTTGTCCCGAATCGAAAATCGATACATAAAAACGTAAAACGTCAAAAATAGTCTCATTCATTCAAGCTATCATGCAGGAAACTGTCATGGAATAAAATTCACTGAAGGTGCATCGATAGTTATCCTATGGCGTTGAAAATGTTTACTGTGGTAATAACCCATTTCATCCTTCATTCCACAAATTAAGATCAGTGCATGTTTATAAAAAGGAGCGCAAGTAATCTGAATGGGGATCAACTGGAACTGCATCCAGACCTAAAAAGTTGTAGCTGAAGCTTTAATAATCTGCAGTTATTAATTATTATGCGTTATAGTTATACTTTACAAGTTACAGTTATGATACGTTACCATTATGGAACGTTGCAGTTATGATAGATTACTGTTATTGTTTAGATAGAGAATTAAGATTTATGAAATAACTTTTGACACTAAAGCGACATTTTTTACTCGGCCTTTTTTTTTAAATCGACTACATTGATGACTTGGATAAGTATTTTTATCGTTGAATTCCTTAATGATTCACGCAATTGGAATGTTGGCAACATTGTTAATAACATTTCAACATTTTTTATATTTATGAACTTATACGTATACGCGTATTTATTGAAATTAAAACATCAAACTGGTGGGTTTTACTGAAGAACTTTTAAGAAAATCATTCCTTGCATATTTCAATATATCAACAAAATTGTCTATGAGTCAAATTATGTATACGAAAATTTCTATTTTTATCAGAAAGCTGATGTTAATAAGGATGAAATATAGGGAACGATACCATTCTCTCATCATTGCACGTACACTTTAACCATTAACAGATCAGAAAAATTATTGCAATACTGTCACTGTCAAATATTGAGAGGTGGACCTTTTTTAAAAAGATGGTAAAATTATTAGTGCATTATTTAAAAATATGTAACTGCTACTCTGAATGAGACAATGGATTGATTGATTAAAAAACCCCGATGCAAAGAACATATACAAGATTACAATAAAAGGCTTCGGTACCTAAATGTACGCCTTAATTTTTCTATAGGGCGTTTTGAAATTATGTCAAAACATCTCATTTACCCTGGAATAACAAAGAATAGATGCAAATACCTGTAGAAAAACTATGAAAATCGGACGGAAAATTAAATAAATATATTGTGAAGTAGTAATATTAATTAGATCATCTTCATAACTCCATAATCATCAAAACTAGTTGAAAATAAAAGGTTATCCGTGAAAATAACGAAAGTGTTTAATTTTATACTTAGCAAACATGAATTCTCACATCATAAACAAGTCATCAATCACGACAGCCAATACCAGGTAATTTTCATAGTTTATTCATAAATTTCTATTTGACAAGGTGTTTGTGATTTATTTCATAAAACGTAATATTTAAAAAAAATTTGTAATAAAATATGTTCGTTGAATGAGTCTAACCTATACTCACTTTTGAATCAGTTATTGTTCGAATAGTGTTTTTGAATTACTTGAATGGTTATCAGGACTGTCACCTGGTCATAAAATATGGGTTTTCAATAACAACTGAATTTTCCGAAATATCCAATATTTTCTAGCTCACTGACCAATTTGCAGCTGATGAAGATAAATACAACTTCAATGATACGAAAGAAATGAGCTACGAGGGCGAAAGTCAACAACTTGCGGATGAATTATTTTTGTTCCATTGATTCTACTGAATAATTGATATGATTTTCGATCGGGCCCTTATTATTTGTAGTTTGGATAAGTTGGATAATAGTGGATTGTAAAAGTGGAGAGAGTGAGTTCAATAAATTGATAAAATCACCAATTTTTATTCAGTGTGAACAAAGTAGATCGAAAAAAAATATATATATATATATTAGTGATGAAAAAATTAGCACTCTTTTAATTATTCGCCTGAAGACAAAAAAGTAGTATAATACAGTAATGGACCGGTTTTCGGAAACAAATATAAAAATTTCTTTATGAAATTTCTCAGTAAACTAAACTCCTTACGACAGTTTGTAACTTTGAATTAATTTATCAAATTCTTTCTACTTATTTATCACCACATTCACCACAAAAATAAAATAATTTAGCAAACAATTTTCAAATTGTCTTCATTTTGATCAGCCATATGTAATTAGCATTTATTACAATGCACGACTTCATTGTAATTTATTACTGTGTATTGATACATACTTACATGAATTGGTGAATGCAATGTTATCAATTTTAAATGAATTTTACCCCCAATTTCACTCATATATTTTTCTTAGGTACACATTTTCATTGCAGGTATAACCTCGGGTATAACAAACAGATTTATTACATAACTAGTTTACTTTAAATTCCAATTTAATTTATTTTTATATTATTTTCATTCAGTTTTTGCCTACTTGAATTGAACCATTTTATTTACACGATTTGTTGATAAAAACTAAATTCTTCATAATAAAGCATACGTCTTTGATCGCTTGATTGATTGATTGGTATGGCAAATATTGTTGAATTCCATTGGTACAATGATATTAATGAGTTCATTGAACCAAAGAGACATAAACATCTGTTTATAGCACGACCAAAGTTGTTATTTTGCAGACAATGAAAAATGAGTTTTTGTCAACATTAACTTCGATAATCTAGTTGACATTCAAAATAACTTCAGTTATTTTCACAGATTATAGGTTTACAATACAATAACTGTTTCGCCAAACAATGGCTTTTTCAACTGGAGGCATATACTAAGTTACAGTTTTCAGTTTTCCTTCGCTTGTCCTTGATATAATTACAGTGTAGTTTCCGTGAAACCTACTCATCAGCACGAAGTTTTTTTTAAAGTCAGTTAAAAACAAAGAATGTCTGATTCACTACTTTTTATCATCAAAACCCTGGATAGCTCATTCCGTTTCTCGTGCTCGTCAGTATCGAACGTATTTATAATATTTATATTTATAATATCTGAATTTCGACGATGCCAAAAAGGGCACATTCGAAACATCGAGTCAACAATAATAAAATGAAGAAGCTCAAGAAGCAATTGAGACAATTGCAGGCAGAAATCAAGGATATTTATACGAGGGAATCAAGCTCAACTGAAAATTCTACTTCTTCATCAGGTAGGGATATTTTAGTGAGTGTAAATAAATAGTTCAGAGGACAGCGTTCGCTATCCATCAAATTGAATGAAATCGATTGATTTCTTTACAATGAAAAGTGACCTTCGAGCGACGGTTACTAACAATGTTTGCCATAAGACGAGCTGTCTCCCTCAGGTCAATGAGCGTTGACCTGAGGAAGTATCATGAAATCGTTCGATTTCATAGCACACGACAAATTGGCTCGAATATATCGCATACAGGGGTAACGAGCGTTATTCCTGATGCACAATGAATGAAAACAATAAGAACTCTCACCCTCAGGTCAATGAGCGTTGACCTGAGGAAATGCAATGAAATCGTTCGATTTCATAACACACCAAAATTGGCTTGAATATTTCGCATACAGGGGTAACGAGCGTTATTCCTGATGCAAAATGACTTCAAACAATAAACAATAATTAATTTTCTTACAGACTCATCTGATAACGAATCAATTGATCGGGACAGAAATAAACAAAATATTCCTGACTCAGAACAATTTCTCAGTGTCCTAGGTTCTAAACCAAGTAATAGTGATGTAACAGGAAAACCTTTTCATGAGGAGATAGTTACACGATGGAGTGCATATTTGCAGACTGGCCTTGACAAAGAGCAACGGGAGTTATTGATAGCTAAATATAAACTTCCTGACAACTGCAAAATGCTAGTCCCTCCTCAAGTGAACAAGGAAATTCAACCTTGCCTTCCAAAATCAGCTAGTGAACATGATCGGTTCATGATAGCCCTTCAACAACAACTGGCTCATGGACTAACAGCCGTAGGAACTGTCATTGAAACCATGATTCCTATTCAGGAACATACAGAACATGTTAAAACTCTGGCTGAGGCCTGCCAGTTATTAACTAATGTCCATTATGCAATTTCGGCTCACAGAAAATATAAATTCATTCCCCACCTGAACCAGGATTGCCGAAACGTGGCAAAAACTATGAACATTGGAGAATTTCTATTCTCAACAAACTTTGCGGACGCCGTGAAAAATGAACAGGCTGTAAAAAAAGTAGGTAAGTTCTGAATTTAAGAAAAAAAATTGGGAGCTACCCAATTTACCAGGACCTTCAGGAATACAACAACTGAGGCATTTAAACTACCAGCGCAGTCAGTACAAGGGAAGAATGAAAGAAAAGAAGGGGGAGGAAAGAAGACCATTAACATCAACCCGATACAAGAAATACCAACGGGAGCCCAAGAAATACTATCAGCGGAAATAAATTCATTAAGCTCCTATGCTGGAAGTCTTTCGAAATTTTATAATGTTTGGAAAACTATTACCCAAGACCGGGTGGTCTTAAAAATGGGGTCAGGGAATAAATATCCCTTTCCGTTCAAAACCTCGTCAAAAATCCGAACCATTTGTTAAAATATCAAAAAATATATGGAACGCTTATAAGGACTCAATCAGAGAATTACTAAAAATAGGTGCAATTGAAAAATGTAAACCAGTGAAAGGACAGTTTCTTTCCACTTACTTTCTTGTAAAAAAAAAACCAACGGTACCAATAGATTCATATTAAATTTGAAAAAACTTAATAAGTATATTCATGCTCCTCACTTCAAATTGGAGGATTATAGGACCGTTTCAAAACTTCTAATACAAAATTGTTACCTTTCAAATATCGATCTCAAGAATGCATATTTTTTTGTTTCTATTGAAAAACTATATAAAAAATATTTACGATTTCAATTCAACGAGTCTCTATATCAGTTCAACTCTCTTCCCTTTGGTCTCAATATAGCTCCTTTTTTATTTACCAAGCTCCTCAAACCTGTAGCAAAAAAGCTACGACTACTGGGAATAATAACTGTTTTTTATCTAGATGATAATCGGCAGAACTAAATTTGAATGCAAAAAAAAAAATACCGAAATAACTTTAGAACTACTTAGAAATTTATGCTTTGTTATAAACATTGAGAAAAGTACGCTACAACCAAAACAGAATATTAAGTTTTTAGGTTTCGTATACGATACAATTAATATGACCATCTCACTTCCCATCGAGAAAGCTGTCGCAGTGAAAAACTTGATTTCTTCATTTAAAAAAAAAAAAAAAATGTACTGTGAGAGATTTTGCCAAAGTAATAGGTAAACTCGTATCTTCATGCCCTGCTACTAAATATGGATTCATTCATTTGAAACCCTTCGAAAGAGTGAAACATATATCACTTACAGGTGATTATAACAATTACCAAAAACAAATGATAATTCCAAATTATTTAATGAATGAATTAGATTGGTGGTACAACAACATAGGCCTAGGACAGGATATAAAACCAAGATTCATTCTGTGTTGATTCTTTTACAATAAACTGGTCAATGTTGTACTTTTACGCTTTTCCTCCGTTTCCAGTTATAACAAGGCTATTAGAAAAAATTGTACATGAAAAAGCTTCAGAAATACTAGTTGTTCCTTGGTGGCCATCACAACCGTGGTATCCAGTTTTTGCAAAAATGCTCATCGAAAACCCCATTCATTTTAAACCTGATAGAAATTTACTCATTTCTCCTTTCAGGGAGAGTCATCCACTCTACAGGGAAATTTCCCTGGTGGCAGGGAGATTGTACGGCGGTCTCTTCTGAAAAAGGGACGTTCCAGAAACCGCTGTTGGAGTAATGTTGGCATCACTTTCAGAAGGAACTTTGAAAAAATACTTTTCATGTTTCAAAAAATATTGGGATTTTTCAAAAAGAAATCTAAAAGATCCTTTCGTTTATAATCTACAACATTACTTAATTTTTTTAACAGAAACATTGCAATTTGGAAAATCTTTTTCAGTTGTGAACTCATACAGATCTGCCTTGAATTTGATATTCAGTCCAATAAGTCCAAACGATGAAAAAATAATAAACAGATTTTTGAAGGGAGTGTGTAACATCCGTCCACCAAATCCAAAATATGCTTCAACTTGGGATCCAGATCCAATTCTAGAACATCTAGGAAAATGGTATCCATTAGAACAGCTAAGTTTAGAGAAATTAACTTTTAAGCTTGTTACCCTACTAGCCTTGACCTCTGCTTGTAGAGTACAGACACTCTCACTAATTAAAATTGAAAATATCAAAATGTCAATTGATAAAATGGTCATCAAAATTCCCGATAAAATAAAAACATCAGCAATAGCAAAATTCCAACCCCTGCTGGTTTTTCCATACTTCAAAAATAAACCAGAGTTGTGCGTGGCATCCACAATTGAGTTTTACATCCAAAAGACATCATTCTACCGTAACGAACAAAAAAATTTAATTCTTACTCATAAGAAACCAATTCACCATGCATCCTCTCAGACAATCAGTAGATGGATAAAGAAAACTTTACATATGGGAGGGGTGGACATTTCAATTTTCACAGCTCATAGTGTGCGCCATGCATCAACTTCGGCTGCTCTCAGAGCGGGGGTAAATATAAATGAAATAAAAAATACGGCAGGATGGACACTTTCTTCAAAAACTTTTTTCAATTTTTGTAACAGACCCTTACAGAGTCAAAATAATGGTACATTTGCTAAGGCCATAATTACCAAAAAATAAAAATAAAAAAAAAAATTATTTATGTATGTAAACCTAAAAATTATTAATTATTATTATTAAAGACACATAATTATAATGAAGGTATATGATTATTATATGATTATTATGTGATTAGGTTAAATTTGTGTTGTTACAATAAAGTGGGTTGTATATAAAAAATCGCCCATTACTCTAAACATCTACACTGTAATTATATCAAGGACAAGCGAAGGAAAATTTAATGATTAATCGACTTACCTTAAGGAAGATTAATCCAAATTTTCCGAGCTTGTCCGAAGATATAATTACCCTACCCACCCCAGTATGACCCAGGTGGCGGTCGATTTTTTTCACTCGCACTTCAACGGAATGAGCTATCCAGGGTCTTGATGATAAAAAGTAGTGAATCAGACATTCTTTGGTTTTAACTGACTTTAAAAAAAACTTCGTGCTGATGAGTAGGTTTCACGGAAACTAAACTGTAATTATATCTTCGGACAAGCTCGGAAAATTTGGATTAATCTTCCTTAAGGTAAGTCGGTTAATCATTAAATTTTACTAACTGTTCATTAACTAAGGTCCAGTTTTTATACCTGCCTCTAAATCAACTGAGTAATTAAGTATATGTTTGTTACAATTTCATTTATTTGTTTAATTTCCTGAAAGCAAATTGAAAAATGCAGAGTTATCAATTTTTTTTCGTAATCATCATTTTCTGATAATGTTTACATTCATTAGTTTCTAGAGCTTCTACAAGTTTCTGATCATGCCTTCATTATCGACATTAAGCACTTCAAAAACATGGTCATCTGTTATTGACAGATGAGTAGCAAAACTATTCTCATGATCAATTGTTCGATTTTCGAAGGTTTCCCAAGGTTTGTCCAAAGCAAAATGAAATAAAGTACCGTAAGTTAATACAGACTCCACACTTTTCTTGCTTTTAATAATATGTCTACCTGGAGTATTAAGTACTTGTCTTAAAAGCGTTTTCAAGAAATTACCTTTTTCATTACTAGGTTCTTCAATTAGTGCGATTTGAACGTTAGGTGGTCTTTAAAAATAGAATAAACTTTTTGAATGGCTTCTTTATATAGCCTTTTAGACAGAATTATCAAACATTTATAACCATTGTTAAATTGTATAGCTCTTTATTGAAATTCAATGTACTGGGAGGAATTTTGACAAAGAAATATTATTACAAGCTGCTCCTTGATATGAGCGAACTGAGCGATTATGTATTTGAAGGTTTGTGAGGAATAGAAAATGTATACTCTTAGTATAGAAAATTCACTGAATTGTTCCTTTCTGATTATATTACATACAGTGAGTTTGCACCATATGGAAAACTTGTTTAATATCCATAAGTATGAAAGAAAATTTCATTCTTTATAAAAATTGTTGCATTAATAAACTTGCATGTGAGTTGTCAAAATTTCCAATTTTCAAACTGTATACAAGAGAGAAGAAAAAATAGGAAATTTAATCAAGCGTGAACTTCCCTTATTTTGACATTATCGAAAAAGTTTATTTAAGAAAATTGTTGCAAATCAAAACTAACATTCAAATTTTAAATCACAGCCAAAAAATTAGGTTTTTTATAATTAAAGTGATCATAAAGATGCAGATTTGTATCATTCAATCGTTTACCAATAATAATTAATTGATTTATTCAATATTCTCCCATAAAATCATACTGATCATGGACATACATACAGAGTGAAATATCAAATTTGTACCAGAAAACTGGTAAAGATTTAAATAATTTTCAACAAACGTCGATATTACAGTACAAATGATGAATTGGACCACATTTCTCATTGGATTATCAGTGCATATAAGACGCCTTGCATAAGTGGCTGTGATTTCAAATCTGAATATTGCTTTTAATTCCAAAAAACTTTTCTAAAAAAACTAGTTTGATGAAATCGAAAAGAATGGTTTACTCCTGATTAAAATACAAGTTTTCCGCATTGCACCAATTTTTATGTGGAATAAAATTTTATGACAGATGTATAATAAAAAAGTTTTTCATATGTTGATAATTCTTTGAAACTCACTGTATAAAATTGCTGTATAAATCGTTAACGTTGACGTTTTATCATGAATGTTAAATAAATTTTCGTCAAGTAAGTTTGACAGAATTCATCATTTGTCTGGAATATTTCTATTATATTTAAAATGGATGATTTTGACGTATGCTGATAAACAATTAAAAAAATTAGAAGAGGCTAATATCTCATTTGTGGAATAAATGGCTGATACCCCATATTTCACAACTTCACTAATTTTGATAGCATTGAAATAAAATTTGGATGGAGCATTCTGTTTAAAAAATTGAATTCCATAAACACTTTCTGAAAATTTGAAAAAAATTTCCAATTGTGAAAAAATTATCTGCTGATCACTATATTATAAGAAAACTATTGGAATAAACAATCCGGGACTTAAACTACTACATCTTCGAATATTTTGTGATGATTATCTCAGTTTCCAGAGAACTCCCCCACAACTCCATTAACTCCCATGTGATAATTCCGAAGAAAACCATTCAATCCATTAAACACCGCTAGAAATTGCCAGCCTGTCCCACCTTCCGGAACGCTCCAATACAACCCCAGCGAACCCACCAACCACAACAAAAAAAAGAAAACACACACCTGCTCAACCCCCAAAACAAACACCCAAAAAAAAACTATAAACCATATGAAACGCACGTTTCTTAAGACGCAACGTAGCCGAAAAACACGAACGTCAATCAGCAAAACAACACCACAAAAACAACGTTCGACCACCGCGCGAAGGTTGACAGGCGGATCGACATTCGCGACTCAAAAAAACATCGACGGCGACGTCGCATCAAGTTTCGAAAGGGCCCACCGTTGCTGGGGACGGCCTGCGCATTACTGACGAAATCGGCGGTTGCGAACGCTCGCTGCAGAGAGAGCGATCGCGGGGCCCGTACGCGCGGCGCGGATGCCATGTAATAGGAAGAGTAGGAAGAGAAAGAAGAAGAGAATAGGTGTGCGAACCACGGTGGACGTAGACGCGGTCGACGCCCTCCGAACGTACTCGGCGGGTACTACGGTTACTTCTTGGTGCTTTATAGTCTGGTTCACGAGTACTATTTTTTCGAAAAGCTGTCTCAGACCACTATTCCAGTAACGACAGACAAACTCGAGCAAAAAGTGAAGAATGAATTGTAGTACTCTGAAACTCGGCACATGACAACTAGACATCATGTATTATTAGAAAAAAAATTGTTTACCAAAAAATCAGGGGTGGAACCTAAAAAATGTTTCCTTGAAAAAAATATTTTTTTTTTTTGTTATTTCAGAAAATGTAAGATTTATCAAAAAACGATTTAGATAGGTTGAGAGATAATTCAATTCTTCACAAGAATGATTTTCAGTAATACCTTATGAAATACGCTCGTTTTCTCAGAAAACGTGGTTTAACGCCTACGTCACATTTCATGCTCGCGCTAACCCGCCACTGCAAGTTCAGGCAGGGCCGAAAATTATATTTGTCATAACGTTGCTAAAAATTATAGTAGAAGGAAAAGAAAAAGTGCATATCGTTCCTGAAAACTTATACTTCCTCATGCAAATATAACATGTGAGTATCTGAGTACCTAAATGTGTTTTGTACCACTTCACATAACCCTTCTACGATATTTACGGAGGATCCGAAAGTCATGGATATTTTAGTTGATATGAAATAATTATACTGGAGTAGGAATCAGTACCCTCTTTGGACAATATGCAACGAGTTAAGGCTACTGAGACATGTCTCACTTATACATGCCGAAGAAAAAACTGGGTTTTACTCCTGCCTCAGTTTTCAACTCACCCATAATCCCGGCAATTTCTTCAGTAAACGTTGAAATTATTCGCTCATACACATCCTACATAAAAAATGAAGTATGTGATTTCAAGCTTGAGGTTTGCACTTCACAATAGTGTAGGATATGAATAAGCGATTATTTTCAACATGAAGATAATGCCTATTTTATGGGTAAGTTGAAAATGAGTAAAACAAAGTTTTTTTTTTGGCATGTATAAGTGGGACCTGTCACACTACTTTAAAATTGTTGCATATAGTCCAAAGAGGGTATGGGTATATTATATATTATATAAAAAAAAAACATGAAAAAATACACATTGCTGTTTTTAGTATTCTTTTGTATTGAAAAAAATATAAAGAAAAAACTTATTTGTTCATAACAAATTGTTTGTTTGATAATAAATTGTTTGTTTGATAATAAATGAGAAGAAAAAAAATCATAATATGAGAGACCATGATAAATAATGATTTTAAAAAATGGTTCCTTAATATTAATATTTAGCAACAAAAATTAATTTTTAATTAGCAAGTACGATATTTAGAAATACTTTTTTTTATTATTTTTTTTTCAGAAAACATTTTCATCAAACATTAAATAGTTTAATAAACTTAAAAATTTAATGTTAGGTAGTATTTATCAATAAAGAAACAAAATAAGTATAATTGAAACAATTTCTAATTGCCTAATTTACATTTCTCATTTTACAATGACAAAGATTGTTAAAAAAAAGTGAAAAATCAAAATTTCTCAATTTTTCCGAAAGGGATCTTTTCTAAATCCTTTCAAGAATAGCATCAAGAAATAGAAAAATTCTAGGTTTTTAGTTCAGAAATAAACAGGATTTCTATGTTAACTTTCAACAGGTAAAAATTAACTAACAAACAAAAGAATAGTTAATTAAAAAATTTGGGTAACATTTTTTTTTTGTTGACGGATTATTGTTCAATATGTGTTTAGATAGTACCAACCTTTTTTGTTCCTTAATACTCTTATTTTTTTTATCATTTTTTATCAGATTCAGTCGAGGCGCATGAAAGGAACACTACCTAATTTTATCCCAATTTTCACCTCTAAATTTAAATTATAATTATTTTCCGTACAGTTTCTCTTTTAAGGAAATTTCCTGCTCTTTAAGGATCTTTTTAAAATTATTGGATATCTCATATAGTATTTGAAATATCTGCATACAAACAAACCATTCTTTTTTTTACTCAATTGTTTATAACTTTTGCAATTTTTTTACAGTCTAAATTTTTTTCCATTATGCCATTTCGAATCGAATGAAACCAAAATCATTATTGACGGTGGTCTACATCAGTTTTTTGTCAAAATAGCATTCGTTAACCAGACTAAAAGCGTTGCTTGCTTGCCTGCTCGCTGATGTCTTGTCGACGAACGGTCAAAGAACCGGAGGAAGTCGAGCATGAGCGCTCTGCTCGATGGGTTCTGGGTCGTGTAGTGTGTCGGGTTCTGGGTCGTGTAGTGTGTCGGGTTCTAGGAAGTAGACGGTAAAGTGCAATTCGGAACTTTTTTGACGAATAAAACTTTTGATGAATATTTTCGGCTTGAAAAAATACCATGTGCCTATAAAGCTTTAGACAATTATGTTAATTAATTACTTTTATTGGGGACTTCAATTGTTTGGATTGTTTCTACGAGCACGACGTTTCAATTGGTTATTATCAAGTGTTTACTGAGACTGACCGCCAGAAAAATGAGAGAAACTTTATATATTTTGATGTAATCAACAAGACTACTTGGCCAATTGAGAAAAGAGTCCTCTCAATTACCACAAGACTGAATCTTTTGACACAATCCAGACAATGAAAGTCCATAGTATAAGTAATCATCCGGTTTATACTCCCTGTTAGCCATGTTAAGACAATTTCATCAAATACGCAGCAACCACCTCTATTTAAAAAGTTGGTTGTTACAATATGGGTCTCGTTACCCTAAACCTGCTGGAATATATGTGAAACCCAAACAGGCGAATACAAAAGGGTGCAATATTCCTTACCCTTCTTTTACTCAAGGCACATGCATCTCGAAACCAACCACTCACCCTATGGATAGGGAAATTATTGTTAGGTGAAAGTTATCAGTGCGCTTTCCAATGGTGAAACTTTGACAAAATAAATATAATAAAATAAACGTACCAAATCTTTTTAAAAACAAGCTTTCATTTATAAACTGTTGAAAAAGTATTAAAACAAAAAACTTTACAAAATTTAAATATTTTCCTGAAAGCCTCAAGGTTTTAAGAAAATATTTGAAAATTTGTTTCCATACACTGAATATTGTTTTATACTTTCCTGTTGAATATTATAAATGAAAGCGTTTTTTAATCTATCTGAATAGGAGAACCAGGTGCCTAAAGTTTGGTATGTGGTGGCCTTAATATGCACAAACAGACCAAGAAACAAAAAAAATGCCTGATATTTTCTACAAAATCGGAAACAGTGGGACATTTTTTTGAATTTCTATACCTGGCTGTCAGGGGAACAAGGAAGTATTTCTTTTTCAATATCATAAGATGGTCTAATGATTTTCACTATATTGTGTCAGATTTTTTCATATTTTATTTTCGCCGTAAATTTCGACGTCTCAAGGATGCAGGGTTGTTATTTTTGTTAATTCCATTATTCTGTGCTTTTAATTTAACTATTATTACAGATTTTTTAGATTTTATTTTCCCAATGTTTTCGAGGAAAAGGGTGAGTAAATTATTTTTACGGATTTTTTGTTATTTCATTTAGATTTTTTTTTTTCGAGAAGGAGGGGTGTCCGATATACACGACTGATATTATTGTTTTCGCCGTGAATCCCAAGTATAAGTTTACGAGCACCTTTTCGTCTTCCACTATAATAAAAATATGAATATTCAGGTTTCCGCTAAAACTCCCCAATTAATAAAAAAAAGAAAACCAGACTGATTACTGTCTTAATTCAGCGGTTTTTACTCATACTACAACTCATTTGAAATGGTGGTTCTGATCATAGGGGTTCTTGATGGAATACGCCTCGCTACTTTGCCGACTTGGAGTAAGACTGTTGAAAATCGCCATTAACTGAATACTAACAATATACTTATTGATTGTTTTTGTAGTTATTGATAAAAAAAAGAATAGTTGTTGAAATATAGTTTTCCAAAACCTGTCATTGCATTTTAATTAGAACTGTTTTGCATCGTAAAACTCTGCTATAAATTCTATAAAAGTTAACAAAAATATCTCAATCTCACGAATGTAGAAGACTCTGACTGGTTTACTTCGTTTGATCAGAGCACATGCATGTACCTCGGATTTCATTCAATGATCACCAACCAACTGGATGTGTGGAGTGTGATTGTTTCATAACTTGTTCGAGGGTTACTCATGAAAATGTCTCTTTAGTGATAACATTTTAATTTTCTACGATTGTTTATTCAAGTGAGAATATACAGCATCATCCAGATAATTCAATTTTTTTTTCGAGTATAAGCCTTTTTCGTAAAGCCCGATGAGCGCTTCACATACCTTGTTCCAAAGAACTGTAATGTGGTTTGCTCAACAATCCTTTTAAGAATTGCTGGAGACAGACTGAATACCAGAGTGGGGCTGTAAATGGGCAACCAAAAATCATTAATATTGATTGAAAGTTTGATTTTGTGGAGGAAATCCAATTCTTGACATGATTTTTTGGGTTCATGACCTTCCACAATCTGAAAATGAAAAAATTTTAATCCAAAGAAATCTGTACAAGTGTAGAAGGGCAAATTAATTAATTTGCCCGATAAGTTACTGCGTTCACAAGACTGCTGTCTTGAAAAAAATTAATTTTTGTCAGTAACGTACCCTACACTGAATTTGCCTATCTGAAAAAATGAGTTAACAAAGAATACTTCTCTTTTTTTGAAAATTGTTGACGTTTCATTTTCAGATTGTGGAAGGTCATAAACCCAAAAAATCATGTCAAAAATCATTACTTTGGGAGCAGTAAATCATCTTTTATGAAAAAAGTGTAATTTAATCTTCAATTGTATATCTTCTGACTGAGTGAAAAATTGATAGCGAAAGCTAAATAAAATATGCCGATAAAGCACTCTTCATTATGATATACGTAAGTATAAATAGGTATTAGGTGAAATTGCTGTAAAATGAAGAAATGAAAAATTCGTCACCTCACTTCTGAACCACACCGTATACGGATAAACAGATGACTCGGCACTAGTTGCTTGATATGATGGCGTTAGTGCAGTCGAAGTACGAAGAACGGAAGATATTCAATTACAAATGTGTTTCAACTTGAACTTTCGTGGGAACGTACAGTGTCTCGAATTTACATGTGACGACGTGTTTTTCACATTGAATCGAGCTTTTAATACATTCAAGTCATGATATGCAAAATAAACATAAATCGAGCATGACTCCTTGATGACGAAAGACGAAATAGATACCTCGACAAGATGCGGTTTCGTATTCTGCATTGAAATTGGGTCAAGGCATGAAATAGCTAAGGTCGAGAATATCAAATTTTCCTTTGCTTAATTTAAGGATTTCCTCTTTCTTGGTTAGTACAAGAAAAATAATATTCTCCACAAATATTTATTATATGCCATATGAGAGTACCTGGGAATGTGTCCCCCAGGTACTCTCAGTTATAGACGAAAAAATACCCTCACCACCTTCCAAAGAATCCATAAACTTGAAACTGATTTTTCAATATCCTGTTAACGTAGTTTAACTGCCAGCTAAATTCGACTGCTGCTTAGAATGAATAAGACATTCGCTCAAGTGAAGGATAAACTTACATTTCATCCATCAATCATATAGCAGAGACATTTGACTGAACATTGAAAAATCAGCTCTTAGACCGTCAGATAGTGACAGATGTATAGGTGCCTCATTTTCGCATATAAGCCTCGAATAAATAAAATGAAAATAAATTTAGGAGTGGCTCTTGGCGACTGCTATTACATTCACAGAATTTTCTCAAACCTGTTTACCACGCATTTCATTTCTCCATGAATATCATAATGATGAAAAACCAAAGCTTGGGTTATTTGGACCTTTCAGCAGATAATACTTGCTAACATTACAGTTATTGATCTTTGTTTTCTTGGGCGGATAACCTTATTCATTAATAAAAAGGTAGACAGATGCTACCATGATAACTTTAATATATACACAGGCCCTTTCAAATCAGCAAACGAAAACGCATTAAATTGACTTTTAATATTCCACAGAGATTTCGAATGAATAATGAACCTTCACGGCGTTCGAGAAAATTTGGAAAGGAGGAGGATTCAATGATCCAGTGGGATCGTCTAGTCTGGACGATTTTTTTTTACTAGCGTGCGGAAAAATCCACTTTTACGCACTCATTAGTTTAGTTTTGAAATAGTCACTTTTCCGCACTAGTGCGGAAAAGTAGATTTATTTAGTTTTTGCGGATTATACTGACATGTAAATATTGCGTCGCAGAAGGTTAAAATAGAAAGCTTACCAAGTATGGTTGTATAGTTTAATATATATTTAATAATAAATGTTCTTTATGTTAACTTTTGGGTATTTCTTCCGCTAGTAGAAAAAATAGTGTACCTAACACGAGCGTAAAGTGTTTTTTCCGCATGCGATTTCTGGACGAACTCCACTAACGCGTCGTTCGGAAAGTGATACTTTTCCGTACTTGTTAGGTAAACTACTATTTCCGTAGAGTTGAACACAAAAAAACTGGCCCGATGATTCACATTTCATAAGTAGAGGCATGACGTGGGGAGTCTAGTCTCGATCCCCAAATAACAAAAATCATAAGGGAATTTTCAGTTTGGTCAAACGGACTTAGTCGGGAATGTCGATGACTTTTATATACAGGTTGACCTGACCCGGCTGAAACTATAATCGAAATAGGCGCTCAATGTGAAAAAACAGAAACATGTTTGTTCTTTAGTTTTTAATTACATACAGCGTTCTTCAAAAAGTTGGCATTATATTATTTGGAAATAAATTCACTTTTGACAGATAGCGAAAGTCACTTGATCCCGTCCGAGTAGGCCATTGTGCATATTTTTCAAAGCACGATTTAACGCACAAGTCTGATTTCATAATGAATTATTATTAGAAGTTTTTACCATATGATGGCAACTTTTTGAATGGCACTGTATACATATTTATACTAAAAATACCCAGTTCACGATTTCTTCTTTTGATCATAATTTTTAAACGTACATCAATTCACAGAATTCATTTTATACAGTGCTAGTCAAAAGTCCCCCCCTATCTTTTGAACGGGTTGCAATTTTTCTTTGAAATTTGTTTTGGTGAAATGGTCGTTCATAAGCTACTTTTTGACAAACAAAAAAATGTATTTTTCAGAATGGCGTTGGGCTGCCATTTTGAAAGATTTTTTTGAATGGCATGGTGGGTCGAGTGATACCTCATGCGAAACGTCTTTCAATTTTCTATATGACAGCAAAATTTAAAACGAAAATACTGACCCAAAACAAAACGGATAGGAATTTTCATTTGATATTTAATTTTGATGAATAATAGTTCATAGACTACTTTTTGAAAACAAACCAAAACTATTTTTCAAAATGGCGTTAGGCCGCCATGTTGAAAGATTTTTTGAAATCTCATTGGAGGTCGAGTGATACCTTATTTGAATCGTCTCTAAATTTTCTGTACAATGGACTATCAGACAAAAATATTCTATCAAAACAAAATGGCGGCACATAATGTTGCAGCTCTGCTTTGATAATCCGTTCGAAACCAACTAGTTCCAGTAAAATCATCAAATCTTTCAAGGTACCCTTCTTAAAAAGTTCTTTGTACCAGCAGACACAGATAGATAATATAGCAAACTGAATAATAATAATAATGAAGGTTCCTCATAGCAGAACTCTTAACGTTATATAACCGCAATTTTGTTATGTATGAATATTTTTGTCTGAAATTTTGTTATCGTATAGAAAATTTGAAGACGATGAGGTATTACTCGACCCACAATGCGATTTAAAAAATCTTTCAAAATAGCAGACTGATGCCATTTTAAAAAAAATTACAGTTTTTTGTTGTCAAAAAATTATTTATGAACTATCATTCAACTTTAAAAAATGTCAAATGAAAATTCTAATCCGTTCAAAACAAACAGGGGTGGGGTTACTCAATAATTGATGTTTTCATTTTAAATTCGGCTGTCCAGTACCGTCCTGTTATGTAGACACTCCAAACTCAAAAGTCCACGGCCTCCCTGTTGCCTGGGAAAGTACAACCGTGGAACGGACGATTTAGGATGCAAGCTCCTATATTAAGATACATCATTTTGCGAGTTTTCATGCCGAATTGTCGCAGCTCTTCTTGAGAAGGAGTAGAGTAGTATCGAAACGACAATCATATTAGTTGCAGCAACTTTGTTCTTCCCCGACAGTTCTAATGACCACACCTGTCAGAATTTATGCTGATACTTGTCGCGGAGAGAGTTTTCAACAGTAGTTGCCTCATGGGAGCGACGCTGTCCCACTCCTAAGTTAGTATACGTCTCTCCGGCATCGAGATGATAGAGGATGCTTTCGTCTACGAGCTGGACATATTCTCCGTAGTCCTCGCATCGTCATCTTTTGAGATGATAGCATGCGTGTACTCTTGCCCAACCTTTAAGAACTGATGTAGATCCTTCTCTCCGGACTAGTGTACATTTTAAAGTACCACTATAACTAGTGCAAGTCTAACACTATTCAACACAATGTTTGTTCTTTTTGTCAACCAGCTGTCCTACACGAGATTATAACCGTCAAGAATCGACTAAAATTCATCGAGTAGGTCAGCAATCCACAACTTGACCAACCGTATTTACAATTGCTTTTTATAATCACCTGTAACAACTATAAAAAAAGACTGGTGGGTGTTGAATGACCCAAATTCAAAGGGCAGGCATATTGTACACGAGGAAAACCCTAGACAAGCAACTCGACTAATATTGGACGACTGAATTGTCAACGGCTATTGAGTCCCGCTCGTGGCGAATCGGAATGCATAACAAGCGCTTGAAAAGACCGAATGGCAATACTGAAGACGAAACAGAATTCGTACAAAAGGAATACATAAAAAATTCTTTATAGTATAATCTAAAACAACTTTTCTTGTGACTGTGGATCACTTACGGTGTGTCCCACTTTGAGCAGCACCACCTCCGTATTTTCTTATTCGACTACCGATTTCAAATTTTTTTTTTTTAAATGTAGTACTCAATGTGATCTACAACTCCGATTAGTCATTCATCTCATTACGTTTCAACACGGCCTACTATGATCAATTGATCAATTGAAAAATCAGTAAGTAATATCAGGGATTTTTTGAGCGGAAAACTAATATTATAAACACGTTGAGAACTCTCTGAAACACATATGTTCAAATTTTTACGACGGTGTCGTATATAGGGTGTTTTTATTGAGAATAATTATCCCATGAACAAAAATAATATAATCTCATGAATATATTCATATACCCTGTTCAGTATCTGTTCAGTATTTTTTCTGCACATATCATGCACAGGGTGTTGTTTGAATTATTTTTTAAGTTCAATTATTCTGAAATTCATGGACACTTGAATCAAATTTTGATCTTTTCTGCTTTTCCTATACAATTTGCTAGTTTCTATGATTATATTTTGATTATTGAAAATAAATTATAAAAATCGTGAAGCAAATGAAATTTATTACGATTAATACTTCAGAAAAAAAGCAAATGAAAACTTATGAATACACTTAGTTATTTTTTTTTATATTTTAGTATTCTCTATTAATCCTCCATTATTTTCTATACATTTTAGAATTCTTCTCCTGTTGTTTACAGCCACCTTCTTCAAAATATTAGGGGTAATGCCATGACATGCTTCCAAAATCCTTTCTTGTAGTTCTGCTCTACTTCTAGGCCTAGACTTATACACGTTTTGCTTCAAGGTACCCCACAAGAAGAAATCAAGTGGGGTCAGGTCTGGGGACCTTGCTGGCCAGTGAATAAGTGGACTATTGCGACCTATCCATTTTCTTCTGAACTTGGTGTCCAACCAAGCGCGTAATTCTCCAGCATTATGAATGCTTGCACCATCTAACTGAAAGTATATATCCCGTCGTAGCTCAATCGGAATGTTTTCCAATCCATCCCATAATTGATTATTTAAGAAATTGACAAATATTTGTGAATTTACGTTGCCTTAAAAAAAAAAATGGTCCAATAATTGTTTTCCCTAAAATACCACACCATACACGTTGATTTTCTGTGAATATTGCCGCTTACATTCAATCACCCAGTGGGGGTTTTCGGAGCTCCAATAACGGGAATTTTGAGAGGAAACTACACCGTTTGTCGTGAAAGTTGCCTCGTCCGTGAATAAAATGTTATTCAGAAAATGTTGATTGTTCATAAATTCCCTTGGCACCAAAGGCAATATTCTAGTCTTCTGATATTGTCGCCATCCTCAAGAGTGTGGAAGAATTTCGGTTTAAATGGAATGACCTTTTCATTTTTGAAATGCCTCCAAATTTTTGATTTTGGTAAGCCGATATCGAGAGAGCATTGTCTAAGACTACTTGTGGGATTGTGATTGAAATAATCTGAAATATTTCTGTCGTCATTTTCTCGTCTCCCGCGCCCCCTTCTTGTTGAATTCAGCACAGTTCCCGAGCTGTTGAATAATCTACTTATCCGACTCACCGTAGTGTGATTAATGGCATCCCGATCTTGATGCCTTCGATCGAATTCAATAGCTGCTTCTCTTGATGACCTGGTATTATCACCAATAATTTTAATAATCTCTATTCTCTCCAAAAGAGTGAGCTTTCGTTGCATAGGCATTGCTGCACAAATAGTTATAATGAAAACCTAGACATTAAACAACAATAGTTACCTGTCAAAATATTTGAAAATGTGAATATCGCATTACTTCCATAGCCATCTTGAGGGTATTTCCTAAAAGCTATTAGCATTTTAGTTAGGACACCTGAGTGAGAGAGTTGGAGAAAGATATACATTATAATGAAGGGTTGTGTTTCCACGGCAGTCCTGATCATCAGTTTATGAACTCTCTGGGCATTCTGCAGAAGCGGAAACATAGTTATTAGATCGGTACCTTTCTTTGATAAAGTTTCAGTAAAACTTGACATCACGATATTTATTGCCATCTTACAAATAATGAAAACCGAACTCAATTGGACTCTTGTATATTTCTGAAGAGAAAGTAGAAAACATAAATATTCAATTGAAGTATCCATACATTTTATGATAATTTAACTTGAAAAATAATCAAATCCTAGTAACTGAAGAGGAATTCTCAATGTATGAAAAATAATTATAACAAATGTATAACTTATAATTCAGGATTTGATATTTGTTTTTGATATGAAAAATTATTATTAAAACAAATTCAGTTGGTTCCCGATTTTTCATTATTTCCTTGCAATAATCAAAATATAATCATAGAAACTACCAAATTGTAATGGGAAAAATAGAAAAGTACAAAATTTTATTCAAGTATCCATGAATTTCAGAATAATGGGGCTTCAAAAATAATTCATTCTTATTTCAAACAACAGCCTGTGTATGAAATGTGCAGAAAAAATACTGAGCAGATGTTCAAGGGGTATTAGAATATATTCATGATATTATACTATTCTTTTCTCATTATTTTTGTTCATGGGATAATTATTCTCAATAAAAAAAACACCCTATATACGACACCGTCGTAAAAATTTGAACACATGTGTTTCAGAGAGTTCTCAACGTGTTTATAATATTAGTTTTCCGCTCAAATTCCTGATATTACTAACTGATTTTTTGCATTTTCAATATATCATAGTTGGCCGTGTTAAAGTGAAATGGGATGAACGAATAATCAGAAATGTAGATCTCATTGAGTACTACATGTTGCAAAAAATTTATTTTGAAATTGATCGTCGAATAAGAAAATACGGAGGTGGTGCTGCTCAAAGTGGGACACACTGTATATAAAATGTTATATTGTTTCAAATAGAATAGAGTAAAAATAATAATATTTACTTACTTTATTGTCAAAATATATAAATTTTGTTTCTGATTGACTCGGCCGTTACTTGATGAAGATTCATAGTAATTGTATAGGCAGAAGACCATTCTATCTTCACAAACTTGTATTTAGCCACGTCATGTTTCGCTATCACAGTAGCTTCCCGAAGTAACTATAGTCTATTGTATCGAAACATGTGGTGGTTAAATAAAAGTTTGTGAAGATCGAATCCTGTCTATACAGTTATAAGGTTTGTGGTGAAAGCATTGTAAAAAATATTGAAAAATTATTATCTATATTATATAAAAAGATAGCGTCTATTCAGCCGAAACGTCCTGACTTTGAAAACTACAGATAATTAATTTTCTTTGTTCTTTAACAATGGAAGAGAAGGATAATTTTATCAAACCACTTTGACTAGTCATGAAATGGAAATCACATATGAGCCTAGCAGGAGGCCAGTAATATAGTTTTCCAGTGACCTAGGTCTGCATATCTTAATGCCTTCATCAAGACAACAGACAATTTCCTACATAAAAAAAATGAATCACAGAATTTTTTGCTATGCGCAAAACTTTAGAATGGCTGGAATATTCCTTGACATTCGACAAATATGTACAATATTTTATGTTCCGGTTTCCACGAAAAGGAAAATCCTGTGTTCTTCAAAGAACATCGTGAGAGCCGAGGGAAAGAAGGTAGGAAGTGGTGTCCCTCTTGAATTTCTAAAAGTTATATGCCTCACAGAACACCTTCCGAGGCAGACGCATGTCCAAGGCTTTGCCGTTCGATGGAAAAACGAGCCCTTCGAAAGAGATGTTCGGCATGTTTTTCAGGTGAAACACTGAAGTGAAGTTCGACCACCAGGGAGATGACTAGGATCATTCTAAAATATAAGATTGTTCTTGAATAAGATTCTGGAAAATTCGAGAAAATATGAGAATGAACCATAACAGAAGCCCCGTAATGAGTTCTTGAAAGTTCTGCCACCAGAGAGAAGGCGTGGTGGTGGAACTTTCAGAACAAATTTCTAGAATATAAGAAAGACAATTTTAGAACAATCTCAAAGCATCTGGAGATTTAAAAAAAATCGAGAACTCTTCGGAATTAACCAAAACAGAGGCTCCGAAAGGTTCCAGAATGTGTTGAAATGACACTCAAATTATATTCTCGAACACGAGAAAGAAAACTCTCGAATGTTCTGAATACTTCTAAACAATATCAGAAAATTCAAGATCGCCGTGGAATGAACCAGATCAGAGTATCTGAAAACTTCTAGAACGTACTGGAAATACGCATTCAAGTGAAATTATCTAAGATACCCTGGTGTTGCAGCTATAAGATGTATAAAAATTCCGTGTCACGATGTTTGTCCAAGCTAATTTCCGAAGGGTTAGTCGTCGAATCAGAAATGAACACATCGGAAGAAAACAAGTTCAGATTACGAACACCCTACAAAACCCTCTCGAGTGCAAACACGTTTTGATTAGTGAACTCAGGTATGAAGATTGGATTCTGATTTGTGAACAGAAAAACAAAATTGGAACTGAACTGGAATATATCGATATTCTAACGACAATAATTCATGATTTGCCTTCTTGTTTCATACACCAAATTAAAATGTATGTATTAAATTTTCACGCACTCAAATGTCTACTTAAGGTTAGTTCGTTCTGGTTCAATTATACTAAATAATTACTCCTTTTTTTTTAGATACAAATAATTTAAATCCTGGACTGGATTTCCTAATGAAGAAATGAACCTAAAAGTAATTTTAAGTAAATTACTTTACTTGTGTTCGCAATTTAGACTCTACTACAGTTATCACATCACCCCAATCCTTCTTACCTGAACCATCAAGTACAAAGTGATCGCAATCGAGACATGTTCGCCATCTAGGTGTTTGCAATTAAGATATAACCATAATTGACGACGTTTTGACATTTCAAACTGTTCAATTTTTGGGCAAGACAACGTCTGCTGGTTGCGCTAGTATGAAATAATAGTAATTTATGTATCAAGTGAATTAGTGAAACTTTTTTTTTACGAATAGGACATGTTGACGCACGACGCTGTAGGCGGAGTGCGGCAATTACTACAACTGTAAAAAAATACAACTAATTCAGATTTTTTGCAAATATGAAATGAATTTGGCATATTCATAATTAGAATAAAGTTCGAAGAGTAACCCGGAGAGTTTCAAACAAATGAAACGAATAATTTCTTTCTCTACACACTATCTCGCAAAATGGAAAATTTGAAACGAACATATTAAAATAACATATTTATCGAAAACAATATTATTATTATTATTAACGTTGACTTGACTTTCGAATAACTAGTCCATCAGGAGTAACTTTTCATTTTCTTAGATTTGTCTTCAAAATAACTAAACAATACTCGTGAAGCTACCTTTTTCTTTGCGCTATGTCAAGGAAAACTCATCGTTCCGCAATCCAGGTTTTTCTCCGTTCAATCTTCATCACTTTTCATTTCTACTTGAATTAAATTCATAGTTATCAAGAATTCGTTATCTGGATGATGCCCAATTTCACAAATTTCATTAATTTATTAGTTTGTGACGGTCAAACAGCCACAGCAACAGTCGTTAAAAAAGTGCCCTTTTTTATGCGCTTTTTGTTTAATAATGCGAAATCGTATGTTGATAGTGAAACATTGTAATACTTTACGCACACAAATCACACAAAAAAGTGGACTTTTTTTGACATTTGTAGAAAAAGAAAATTTGATTTTGTTTACAATATTTCAATAAGTCTTGTATTTACGAAACGATGTCAGTCCCCGTATCGGTAATTCGGTTTACCGAGTGTTATCAGGTCCAATTATTGCGGAATTTATTACCCTTTGATTAACAAAACATGTATCAAATACTGATATATTTTAATATCGGACATGTTTATGATAAAATAATAAATAACGCTGAACGCTCGATTTACAGCGAAAGTATACACGAAACAATTTAAATTATATAAACTATATTAGAATGCGAACAATGAAAGAGTGTTACCTTTTTTAATCTGTCGAGAAATACCAGAAAACAGGTAAAATAACGGTTTTGAGTTAATGAGAGCACTTTTTAAGATCTCGTTGTTTATGAAGTAGAAAATTTGCGGTCGTTACAAAGTTTCGAAACAACGCAAATCTGCGGCATTAATTTTTTCTGCCACCGATTTGAAAGTGTGAACAGATTTGTGGTTATTGATTATTTATGATCAGTTGCTATGGGAAAGGAGTAAATAAACTGACACAATAACTGCTTTATATTAATCAATTAATGAAAAATTAACGATTATTAAATCATCAATATTACCAAATCGTGACAAATTCTTGCGTTTTGCTCTTTAACGGGAAAAATATCAATTTCCTCTTTTCTATAGAACGACAGACAGTGTGATATAAACAAGTTTTTAAGCTCAGCATACATACAGTGTCCTTCAAAGAGTTGGCATTCTATGGGAAAAATCAGGTCCCTTTCGTTATCTGTCAAAAGATGATTATTTTTTCAAAGTAGTCGCTGAAAATTTTATAGAGAAAAGTTGTTTCTTTCTCGATATTATACATCTGAGCCAAATAATGTTCTGTTGCAACTTTTAGTGTTTGTCATTTTTTAATATTTACGAAATTTCTGATAAATTATAAAAATTGTAACTTCAACAAACCTATTTTATACCACGAACTTCATCATAATATCAAGTTTTAATAACTGAATATCGATGAAACCATGTTTTTCTTTAAGAACATGAGAAAACCATTTCAAATTTCTGTTTTGTTTGATTCAAATTTTCGCATATACGATAGAAATATATTTCACTCGATTTTTGTCAGTACTAAAATGATAGCGAACATATACACATAAAAAATCATCTAACTACTTTACGGATCTAACCAAATTTCAGGAACTTTTACACAACTGCGTTTATTTCGAAAAATTGTAATCCCTTCTGGTGTAAAAGGTCCTGAAATCTGGGTAGATACGTAAAGTGGTTAGATGAATTATTGAATAATGAATTTGGTATCATTTTACTGACAAAAATCGATCGAAATAAATTTCTATACAATATGCTTGAAGATACATTAACTTTGCATCAAACAAAATAGAAATTTTAAATAGTTTTCTCTTGATAGAATATGATGCCAGTGGTATAATACAGTTGTGAAGTAACAACTTTTTTAACATATCAGGAATTTCTTAAATGTTAAAAAAATGGCGGATGTGTGAAATCGAAAAAGAAAGAAACAACTTTTCTCATTTAAATTTCTTGAAATTCGGACCAATATGCTTATTTTCAGCAATTATTTTGAAAAAAAAAATATTTTTAACACATAGCAAAGTGACCCCGTCCGAGTAATACATTTTTTGTCTTTTTAAAAGTTTTTCCAATATTGCCATCTCTTTGAAGGACACTGTATTGATAGAAACGGTGTTATTAAGGCTAATAACTAACGAACTATTGAATCTGGAATTATGAACGTTTTTCAACGGCCTGCTAATTTTCGGAATAGCTCTGGTTCCTCTTCAGTGCGAAAACATATTTCGCCTTTTTTTTTAGTTTTCGAATTAAGATATTAGAATGTTCATGCCGGGTAAAATATTGTTCCTTCGGGTATTTCGGATATTCTACGATATTAAGCAGATAGGTTATTGAATAGTCTATCTACACTGTGACAATTTTTACATTATCAACAACATTTGATGGTCTGATGAGGATTTGTATAAGTCACTATCGTTGTATTAAAAAAATGTGGTTTGGACAAAAGCAATTTCAATTATTTGAATTATTCGAGATATTTAGACACATTCATAGTCATACAAAAAATCTGTTACCAACCTCAGCGTTAAATACATCTGACCTGCCCAATATGAGAAGGTTGAGCTACCTACCAGGCGCGTCCCAGAAGGCGGATAGGGAACGACCGAGGCCCCCGGCCATCGTCAGCCATAAGTAGGATACGGGGCCTAAAACCCCCCAAATTCCTTGCAAAGCATCGCCGCGGACCAGCTCCGACTCAAACTGTGAACCGCTTGTGATGCAAGGACCCGTGGGTCACCTAATGTGCGACAGTACGTGTCACAGGGGACACGGAAGTCCTGGCTTGATCGATCGGACTGCGTATTGGGGACACTCGCATGTGCGGGGCCACACATGCGGCGACTTCTCTTACCCCATTCGGTGGGCCCTCCAGAAGCACACCAGTTTTCATACGCTATGCAGGGGCTCGTTCTCGGTGTCCTCCGCAACCCCACCCCACAATCTTTTCGACCTCAATAGCGGTGGGCTAATGTCCAGTGTCCACCCCTCCTCCCATCCACCATCCAAGCGGGCTCCTTCATGGGGTCCGCCACTTTTGTTCTAACGGACTCCACTTTGGCCAACTCGGGACAGAAAGGAACAAGTATTTCAATTTAGCATCAAATCCAAAAAATGATCCGTGAAATTTACTGAATATTATTAACGTATGTTCTGAAACAACCGAGTAAACCGACTGAGCATAATCTAGTTATCCACCGGTAAACGACTTCTACCGGAGATTTTGCAAAATTCATAAAAAAGTTAAGATCCCGCATGAAAGAGAAAATAGCCGCTATTTGAATGGTAAAAAGATATTTTTTTCTGTAACATTTTATCTCTGTTGACAGGTACTATAATATGCCTTTTCATGAAATAACTTTTTTCCTGGATATATACATAGGTAAGGGTAGTTATCTGCTATTGCAAAAGCTGATCTCGCACGCATCCGAATGTTCAGCTCGGGGCTCTAACCCAACCTTCCACTTTCATCACTCAACCTGCACACTACTAACCTAACCGGCCTTTATTCTTAAGTTCAAAAAAAAGCTGATAAAATGAAAAAAAAAAAGATGCCTAAATGTCGCTTTGAACCACGTACCTATGGCGTAGTAACCCGCAATCCTAACGATGCGGCTATGAACCATGTTTGTATATGTAGATGAAATGGTTGTTCATAAAAGAAAATGTAAAAGATCTCGCGAACCGAGAAGACATTTGATTTATTTACTATTAAATCGTCGTTTTTCCCGTCACATAAAAAAATAGTGTATTATACACGGGAAAATAACAGATTTTAGCTCTATTTAGCTCTCGAGCTAAAATCTAATACTTTTTTACCTTGTATAATAAATAACTATTTGTAGCCTAAAAAGCCGTTATCATTTTGTTACCAAATATTTTAAAATCATGAAAGAAACTAACAAAAAATGTAATCAATAATTACAATGGATGAATATAATAAAAAACAGATATTTTTCAAAAATAAAAAATCAACCAGGTGTCAAAACGAAGGTCTTGGGTTTAAATTTAATTAGTCTGGACAATAAATGCCAAAATTGAGTTCTTTGACAATGAAGAGCACTTTTAGAAGTGATGTAATACTTACTGCTCAATTAGGAAATGGAATAAGGGATGACCACATACCTGTAAGAAAAAAACAAAAATGTTCATTTATTCAGTCTAGACTTGAAATCAAAAAATCAATAAGCTATATAGATAACAGGAAATAGAATAATAAAAACCGACCGAAAAATGTCAATTCGGCCTCTGTCTGGAATAATCTGCTGAATTATTGATAAGGGGTACATTATCAACCGTACATGTTTCGGTCCAAAGCTATTTACCGTTTCTCATTATGCTTTGTTGAATCAACTCATATTAATCGAAATAAAAATCAGATAGTATTACTAAAACTTGACGACGGAAGAAAATGTGTAAAAATAACGAAATGTACACTTATAGTATAAAGTTTATAACAACTTTTATTCGAAATATTGAAAAAAAAATAAAAACAGAAAATAACATAAATATCGAAATTCTCAAGTGTCGATTCGAAAGCCACTCATGAATTTTTTCCCGTACCGACAATCAAAAATCACCCCGAGCCTTTTGTCTTTCATATTAACTGTCCTGTACCAAAATGAATAAACAATACCAGCCAATCAGAAATTGCATAAATGTTCAAGTACTGAAACTTAGCGGCATTAGTTAAGCTTGATGCTTGATTCATAGAACTTGATAATTCATAGAGACTTGATTGAAGGCATTAACGTAATACGAGGATATGCCTAAATCTTTTTGAGCGAAGGTCCTTTTTGAATCGGATAATCAGACTCAAATGGATAACTTAATTATATTGTTAACAAAGATATGTGGCAAAATTGTGGAAATATTCCAACAAATAGTTTTGTATAGATTAATATATTTATTTATAACACTGCGATTTTACTGAGGATAGTTATCTGATCTGATATTGACGATATATTCAATGAAGCCGCTTATTATCATCTCCCTTCCAGTTACTGTCATTAGTTAGAAGAAGTACTACTGAGAAAAATGTTCAAAAGTCGGTCGATGAATAGGTCATCCTCGTAGAAATTGTCAAAGGACTGGAAGATGATGACATATTTTAGGTAACGATTTTGCTTGTGAGAGGACTGAAATATATTAAAGTGCTGATGAAAATGATGGAACATTTGAGTTGTCCCCGCGTGGCTTTCATATGGAATATTCAATTTTGATTTTTAGAAAAAACCTAACCTCACTTCGGCATTCGCAGACCTTATGCCAATTTTTATATGAACATTTCATGATGAAAATTTTCATATTTTTAATTGGCATAAGGGTTGCAAGTGGCCAAAGGGTTGAAATGATGGGGTAAACTTGAAAAAATTAAAATTTTCGGTGATTTTCTCGTTGCTGCCAATTGAAAATATGAAACTTTTCATCATGAGGTTCATAAAAAAATAGGCATAATGTCTGCGAATGCCGAAGTGAGGTTAAGTTTTTTGCAAAAGTTGAAACTGAATTTTCCATATTATTATTATGAAAGCCACGCGGGGACCGCTAAAATTTTCCAGCCTTTTCATCAGCACTTTTATATCTTTCAGTCCTCTTGAACTATTATTGATATTTCAGAACAGTATAGTCTATGAAAATAACATTCCCGATAAGTGCATTAACGAGCGAAATATCACCGAAAAGACAGACAGTTCTTCACGCTATATATCCATATTGAAATGAATTCGGGAGACTAGTCTTCAAACAGCTGTTATCATTATTATTGTTTATTATTTTTTCATATTTTTCAAAGGAGTGATTATATCAGAGTTATTAGGCCATATTTACAAAAACGAGTATTTGCTTTTTTTACTTGCAGAAATCGAAACATTTACTTCATATCACATTCACAAAGAAAGAAGGAAGAGATTTGGTATTGTAACAATAACATTTTACTCTAAAGGAAAAGGTTTAACTTTTTTTGTAATTCATAAACAGTAGCATTAGCTTCAAAACGGAATGATTTGCTTCAGAAAATATGCATCTACTCCAGAGAAGCTTCTGTAGCGAATACTTCAGTAGTTCAAATGGAATTATAGGAAGAAGGTATTCATTAGATGTGGAGTGCGCGCGTGATTTTATTGATTTCGAATTTCCCTTGGCAGTTGTGGTGCACGCATGTACATTATTATTTGCTGAAAAATTGGCTTTGTAGATTAAATTTCAAATAAGTTTGTCCACGTAAGCTGATATATCCTTCCTAAGTATCATTAAGTTGATGTTTGTCCACAGGAGTCTGAAAGCCTACGGGCATTATAAAACTTACTTGTATTATTATTACAAGATCACAAATGTTTTCTCATTCTCGTAGACAAATGCTGGAGCGGGTAGGGCTCCGTCCTTCAGTTTGGCACTGCATTGAGAAAAAACTTTGATAACCACTATTGAAACTTAATTATCAGAAATTTAAAAAAAATCTCATGTACTCGGGGCTGTGTCTCGCTTCAATTGCCACAGGTAAAAAAGACCCAGTGTTCAATTGCCATTATCAAACTATCAAAATAAGTATTTATACTGATGACACTAAGTTTTTGGCCACTAATCAATATTTCAATTGTTTATTGTTCATTTGATAAAAGAAAAAAAAGGTGTTTTTGTCAAGAGCTATGGTCATACATGGTCGCTATAACTCCACCAAACAAGTACAAATATAGAACTCGTTGTATCTACCTTTTCCTCTTTTTTTCGAGGACTTGCTCGCAAAGATAAGGAAAAGATTATGAATACGAAGTCAAACAAAACCTTTTCCTTCTTCTTACCATTGTGAGACCTTTCTTTTACTTTTACCTTTCTTTGAAGGAAATACTTAATTTTTATAAATACGGCATAATAAATTGTTTCTTTAACGCAAGGTGGTTTAATTTGCCGAATAGCTTTGAGCACCGAATCTTCAATATCGATACATTCAACACATGTTAGTAGATCATAAAAAGATTTTAGTGCTTCTGAACATAAATTGTTAGATTTTAGTAGCTGTATACCTAGCAGTGATAAATAGCTAATCGACATTTCTGAACAAAAAAAATTATTACGAGGCCTGTTTGATAGGTCTGTCGCTTCACCAAATATGGCGACCTAAAAGTACTTAATTACTGTTTTGTTTTTTCAAGTGGTTACTATTTGAGTGGCACACTGAAAAACTTTCAGGTTGTTGTGTCAAACAGTTTATTTTTTTATTGACCTTTAAAAATATTCGAATTCCTTATAAATATGGGGAGAAGTGAATTTAGAGTGTTATAGACCAGGATCCCACGCCTATTTTCAAAAATGATTAAAACAGGCTGAATCCTCCTGAGTAGCTTAATTTTGCAGAGACGCCCAACTTTTTTCTCTACGAAATTTCTCGATAGTGCTGGCTAATAAACTGCGCAGGCGTCAATCATGTCGATTTGGGGAGTGCAAAAAAGTCATTAATAACAGTTAGTTTTCAACATGAATACCTCCCAAGAGGTTATCTTGAACGATGGAAAATAGCGACTAAAGTTTGTCTTTCAGTCGCAGATGATTCCACAACAGATTTTATGAATGTCCTATTCATATTTTCGAACTAAAACTTAGTTTTTTATTTGAACCTCGAGATAATTCGCCAAAGTACTAGAAAAAACTTCTGACCTACAAAATGGATGGTAGGACTGCAGAGTCCCCCACTCCCAACATGTACCAATGACGTGGTCATAAAAAATCATTAGTAACCAGCGGATTTTTTTACCGTTGCTTGGTTGATATTTGTATAATTTAATGGTCATATTATCCTACAAGTGGAATGGTAGGTGTTCCCAGACCCACGCTCCGAAATTGTCAATTCCATGCTAAAAAAAAATTATTAGAAACAGGCTGAATCTTCGTGAATAGCTTTGTTCTGATGAGACGCCCAAGTTTTCCCTCTACGAAAATTCTCGAAAGTGGTAGCTAATAAAATGCGCAGGCGTCAATCATGACGATTTGGTGAGTGCAAAGAAGTCATTGAAAAAAATTGATATTGCAGTATTCATCTATTTATGTGAACCGTTTCTTGCCATGCTGTAATACAACACCTTTTGTGAGATATTATTTTCATTCAACTCATGATCTTAAAATTAGATGCGAAAAGGTTATTTCTGAAGAAAGTTCAATTTCGATCACCTTCCATTCTGATGGATCGTCAATGATAAACTCGATCAACTTATACACTCGTAGGCGAATTAATACACTGGAGAATTGATTATATTATTGACTACCTTGTAGAAAAACAGTTTCGTTTTTTCTGTATTATGAGATATATTTCTCACGAATGTTAGTAATGCCCAGTCGTTCACTAGTTCAATATTGGATATGAATGGTATATTGATATTTTTTATACAGTCAAGTTTTTCCAAAAATCTCAAGTAGGGCCAATGTAGACTTTTACTCAGAATAGCTCCAGCTACAACATACCGAAAATTCAGCCATTTTCACTCTTTTTCATTAAATGTGTGCGTGGTCTTTTGATGTTAGTTGCATAAATTGTTGTTCAAAATTGATTTTTCCGTTAAGCAGATGTCGTTCCCTCATGAAAGACAGCCCTCAAGAAACGAAACTTGTGCAAGCCAAGGATCCAAGGATCATCAGAGAAATATCTGCAGTCGCTGGGCTTCAAACCCACGTCCGGCGACAAGAGTGGATGAAAGATTGGTACTTTAACCCCCGTAAAATAGAATATCTTCTTTCGAACTGGACTTTTTGAAGACTTAGGAGACACCATACATCCTATTTTACCGTTGAGCAGATTTTCACAATTCGTCTGACCTCTTTGAAAGTTTTCAATTATAAATATCAGCTCTTCAGACGACGGGGTGTTGCAGGTGTTTCCGGGTTTCCCTGCATCTGTGAAACCGAATGTACCATCATTTAAGCAGATTGATTATTTCAATGTTTGTACTTTGTTATTGTTGTTTCAAATATGTTTATAAAAATTATGAACGCTAAACAAAATTTGCCACTTTTTTTATACAGTTTTCACGTAATTATGATATTTTTGAATTGAACAAACAATTATGAATTGAAAGTAACATTACTTTACGAATAAAAGTATATTAAATTAGCTAAACCACAATTTCAAAATAATTCGTTATTTTGAATAACTCTTGTAGGTCTAGAACATACCCGTTTTTTTGTAGGACACTGTATTATTTGTGTGAAGAATACACTAACCTTTCATGTGCAATCATTGTCCTACAGTTATTAATACTTTTTTAACCATGGAATGGACAATTTCGGATCGTAGGTCTGGGAACACCTACCATTCCACTTGTAGGACAATATGACCATTCAATTATACAAATATTAACCAAGCAACGGTAAAAAAATTCGCTGGTTACTAATGATTTTTTTTTACCACGTCATTGGTACATGTTGGGAGTGGGGGACTCTGCAGTCCTACCATCCATTTTGTAGGTCAGAAGTTTTTTCGAGTACTTTGGCGAATTATCTCGAGGTTCAAATAAAAAACTAACTGTTATCAATGACTTTTTCCTACGAGCGTGCGGAAAAGTAACTTTTCCGCACGATTTTTCGTTTTGAAAGTTGTACTTTTCCGTACGATTTAAAATCGTGCGGAAAAGTTACTTTCCCGCACGATTTTTACTTTTCCGTACGATTTTTACTTTTCCGCATGATTTTTGTATTGTTGAAAATGAGGATATTTAGGGCTAATTAAATGATCTATGTAACTATTCTGTTTTATTAGTCATATTGTAGCATTATTATGGAAACTTGTTTATTAAAAACCTTGTTTTTTCATAAATAAGATGGACAAAAACACTCGTAGGAAAAATATTGTACCTAACTCTTACGGAAAATGTCTTTTCCGCCCTTAACGGCTTGCCCGAACTCCGCTCCGCGTCGTTCGTGCAACTGCCGTCGCGTGCGGAAAAGTACTACTTTCCGCACTTGTTAGGTAAATAACTATTTCCGTCGACCGTTCATTTATGTTGTATTTTAACGCACTAAAAATCGTTGATTAATGACCCCTGTTAATGAATGATTTTCTATTAATCAACGATTTGCTTATATGCAACCCAACATACATTGCTCTAATACATTTTATATTAGTTAGTACTATCTGTCATTATTTATTTGTCAATTCTGAAATAAAATTTCAGAGACTCTTCAATACACCAGTAGTTGTCACATAAAATCAAAGAAGTCTCGTGGCGTAATGGTAAATTCAGTCAGACAGCCGAGAGAAGATACTGAGGTCGATAGTTCAAACCCACGCGTTAAAATATCTCGATTGTTAATCGCCCTTATCAATACACTTGTTCGTTAAATAACTATTTTGCACTCACCAAATCGACATGATTGACGCCTGCGCAGTTTATTAGCTACCCCTATCGAGAAATTTCGTAGAGGAAAAAGTTGGGCGTCTCGGCAAAATTAAGCTACTCAGAAGGATTCAGCCTGTTATTTATCATTTTTGAAAATAGGCGTAGGATCCTAGTCTTAAAACCTATTTTTTTGCGGTAAAAAACTGAAAAAACTAAAAAGAAGTCTACAAATGGTTTACGAACAGTAATTTTTGAAACTGGTTAATTTCTATATCCATATCATAATTGAAGTAACAAGTTATATGATTTGTACTATTGTTCAGAACGTACGCAACTGCATATTTTGTATGAAAATCAATAAAAGTCAGAGAATACTAAGTTTTGACTTCATATGCTGTTTGATGTTTCTTGAAACAGTTCTATACAAACTGAAAATTATAACTGAGCTTATGGAATCGTCAAACTCGAGCATTATAGATGGCATTTTAGAGATAGACGACACAATACGAAGCCTTTCAAAAATACGAAGAAACTTGATGAATTGAGAGAAAACCCTGTTGAATTGGACACAAATAAATTTTAAAGAAACTTTTCTACCGTTGTCCAGTGACCTGCTCACCATTCAGAACATTCAATATGTTATTGAATAATACCCGCCTGGTGAAAAACCGGATGTTTATGCTCTTCAGGTAAAACAGGGTGTTTCCAAAATTGGAGCGATAAAGACACGCTGTGGCCTGGAGAATCAAACCAGTGCCTCCTTAACAAAGGTAAAAGCAGAAGCGATTTCATACAAAAATCGAAAATTTTTGATTGCTTCAAAAACGAAAATGCTTGCTATTTATTGTTTCATTATGTTTCATATAACAACCCATTATAGGGTTAGGTAGCTCAGTGGCTAAGACCGTCGCGTTCAAAGCCATTGATGCTGCTGGGCGTGTAGGTTCAAATCCTAGCGACTACATATTTTTTCCTGATGACCCAAGGAAGTGCTATGCGCACGTTAAAAGGCAGGACCTCGTTAATCCATTGTTCGCACAAGTTTCGACTTTTGAGTGCTGCCGTTCGTAAGGGGACGACAGGGAAAACAATTTTAACAATAACAATAGTTTTATTTATTTTTTTAATCGCTCCAATTTAGGAAACACCCTGTATGTATTAAGAGCAACAATGAATGATACCGTGAATACAGCAAAAGAATATGAGTATGTTTTGAAGCTTTCCTTTCGACTGTGACAGCTTATTTTCATCAAGTACATGATATTCGGTAGCAAAAAACGAAAGATCGCATAGTACGGCTACAGTTTGTTAAAAATGAAATACGTTCACTGATGGTCAACAGAAGATTAGATTCGCTCATGTTAACTAAATCTTTATTAATTTCTTCTCTTTCCATACCTTGAAAACATCTCGATGGAAATGGTTATATAAGGGACAAGTGTATTAATAAGGGTGATACACAATTGAGATAATTTAAGGCGTGAGCGGAGCGAGATATCTTACTTTCAATGTTTATTTATTCAACGATACGATAAACAACAATCACTATTTCGTATTTATATTAACTTTAATCAAAGATAGTTTAGTTTTCATTATAGTAGTTTCATTATATTTTTTTTCAAATTGAAATAAAAATATGTAAATAAAAAAATGCTCTCATGTTGGTTTGAACTATCGACCTCACTGTCGCCTCTACTCGGCTGTCAGGCCAACGTTACCATTACGCCACGTGACTGTCTATGATTGCAAGTGACAACTGGTGTATTGAAGATTTTCTGAAATTTGATTTCAGAATTGACAAATAAATAAAGAGGTTATCTTGAACGATGGTAAATAGCGACTAAAGCTCGGACTAAAGTTTGTTTTTCAGCCGCAGATGATTCCACAACAGATTTTATGAATGTCCTATTCATATTTTCGAACTAAAATTAAATAATGACATATAGTACTTACCAATATAAAATGTATTATGTTGGGTTGCATATAATAAAATCGTTGATTAATAAAAAATCATTCTTTAACAGGGGTCATTATTCAACGATTTTGTGTGCGTTAAAATACATCATAAATGAACGGTCGACGGAAATAGTATATAAAAATATAAGTGGATGCACTGGCGCACCCAGGGGGTGGTCTTTGCACAAAATGTTTGTACCTTCAGAATGATTTTTTTAATAGAAATTACATGTGTATCATTTTTTCTTATGGTATATCAAAGAAAAACATTAGTTCTTGATAAAAAAAAAATGTTCCGTACACTTGAATTGGTTTCAAACTTTACACTTGAATTGGTTTCAAACTTGATTCGTGATATGAAATAATATATTAAATACTACTCCAAGTTTGCAGAACTTTTGGAATTTTTTCAACGAGTATACAGCAAAATTAGAGTTGATTGCAATTTTGACAATGTTGCTGACTTCGGAACAGTTTGCAAAAATATATTTAGTGCTTTCTCGATGTACCATTCACTTGACCAAAGTTTGAAAACTTTTGGAATGTTTGTTAAATTTTCGATTTTTAATGTCTATCTCTACTAGCCTATATTTCGCACACGTTGTGTCTGGATATTGAATATGATCAACTACAATTCCAATATATCTGAGTTCATTGTGTGGATTGTGTTGGATAGATCGCCCTGTACACTAAGGAACATCTCACAGTTTACGAATTCATAAACATAGTTTGCACACATGTTCTGCGGAAATGTGTGTCATCTCGGTCAGTTCGTATAAATATTGACTTTCAGAAAAAAATACCGCATCATCCAAGGTCATAACTTCCTTATGATGAACGAGACGTCGAGTGATCTATGTTGATACGTGGAACATTAAAGTGGATTTGGGTAGTGTACATCTGTTCCTATATGTGAGCAACATCATAATCATCGGGCTAGACTACAGCCGACAAATAATGATGAACATTACAAGTTATAGCCTTTCAATGACCACAGCGCATTGTATATAATTAACAATCGCATTAAAAAAAATTAAATGATCAAATTATCTCGAATTCCCAAGAACCTGATGGTGACGAGAATTACAGATTTTTCATCAGCCATAACTGAATATTTCATTGACGGAATTACAAAATGATGCCTATAATGCAATACTTTCAATTACAATAAAATCGAAATGATGTTTCGAAATAATATATTATGGCGGACGTTAAGAGCATTATTGCTGTGATATTGAAAGATTATTTCTTAAAGTCAAACAAATATAACCTATTCACATTATACAGTGCCCTTCAAAAAGTTGGCATCATATGGAAAAAACTTTTATTCGTCTGTATCAGATAAAATGCCGTGTTCGTTTGTTTACCATTTTTTAAATATTTTAATATTGTAATGAATATTAAACTATTATTGAATATAATTATTATTATTTTTCTACTAATTATTATTGAATATAATTATTATTATTTTTCTACTGATTATTATTAATTATATTTTTGTTTTCATCCGTCAGGATTGCTCCAGTCAGGCCCTCTCTCCGCAGCCCCGATACGTCCGGAGGGCGCGCTGGTGTAATTTCCCCAGATAGTCACTCCCGACGTCCGTGATGTGAGTGATTACTTGGTCCGAGAATCATGTGCCCTGTGTAGACGGAGCGAACAAGGATGACGGCCTTCTGCATATTTCGGGCTAAGATTTCTGCCACATCACGGCAAACCGTTTTTTAGATTTGAGAGCAGTGTGTCCATGATTCCACCAAGAACCCCTATGTTCAGAACCACCATTTCAACAGGTTGGTTTGGGTAGAGTCTGCGGATCTTCTCACTATGATGGTCGAGGAGGACTACATCGGGCTTATTTGCTTGTATTTGCTTGAGGACAGGTTTTTCAATATCCTGTCAGCGTAGTTTGACTGCCAGCTAAATCTGACTGGTGGTTAGAATGAATATGAAATTCGTTCAAATGAAGGAATAAATTCACATTCTAACCATCAGTCAAATTTAGCTGTAAGTCAAACTACGCTAACAGGATATTGAAAAACCGGACCTGAGGGTGGGGAATCAGTAGTTCCAATAGATTCGGCACTTCTCATTCTCCATAACGGACTCAATATCCCCCGGAGCACAAGGCAACACCGATGGCTTGTCTATACCCGATGAGCATCATATATTGCCGTACAATACTCATAGAGCCGCGTTATGCCTGTGGATATAGGCTGAGACCGCATAAGGTTGACACGCCAACAGCAAATGCATTATGGTCTCAGGAGCCCCACGACACGCTCTACATCTAGTGTCCGGAACCTCTAAACCCATCACGTGACTTCAGTAGGTCAGGGTGTTGGATAAGCCAAGGTCATCGATGTTCTTGAAGGAGACCCCATGCATTGGCTTATCCTTATGCAGCTGCAGGAGCACTCCAGTCTCCACAGCTTTACGTGAGACTTTTGCTGAACGGGCTCCAACTCGGTGACAGAGATTGGATTAACCCGTTCAAAGTCTAAAACGAGACTAAGTTCATCAGTTGCACGGGCGGCTGCCTTGAAAAAAAATGCTCCGATCCCTGCTTTCTCAATACCAAGCAGATAAGGGGATCTGATTTACTGATAACTTCCAGAACCACTCCAAAGTCCACGGCCTCTTTGCTGTCCGGGAAGTACAACCGTCGAACGGATGATTTAGCTCCTATTAAGATGCATAATTTTTAGAGTATTCACTAGCTAATATGCTATATATATATATATATATATATATATATATATATATATATATATATATATATATATATATATAGGGTGTTCCAAATTAAGTCGGCACCATTGCCAACTCCGTTATTATTGATGCTACGAATTCGGTTAAATGGGCAAACTAGTAGCCTTCTCGACGCCGAAAACAAAAAAAAAAGACAGTCGCGTTTTCGAAATATTTCATAAAATGATATTTTTGTAAATGGAACACTCTATATTTTATCATGCATTTCGACTCGTAACTACATTCTCAATAACAAAGCTCCCATGACTTTTTTGCCTAAAGTTGAAAATAAGTCAGTTTTGTCAATAGGAAACATTTATAAAAATCGGATTTGATAAAGCGCTATAAAATATCGAGTAAATGTTCAAAATCACCGGCTTCTGTTTGGTCTAGAGGCTAAGGCTCCTTCAGCGCCCCTTAGCGGGGGAGCTATGTTCGCCTTGGCAAGGCGCCCCTCTGCTCTCCTGACCGGGAGCGGGGGGTAGCTACTTTTGCGCCCGTCTTCGTTCCTTTTATAACCCCCCTGGATCATGAAGAAGAGCGAAGAATGTCAGTGGCTTGTTATCATGCATGAAATGTAGATGTCAAATTGTAATAATAAAATATTTTTGATTTGATTTTGATTTGCTCCTTCACCTCACGCCGGCGACCCGTGTTCAAATCGTGGTCGAGCCATTTTTTTTTATATGTGTTAGAGATATGGATTGTATTGCCAGTAATTTGGATACCGCCTTTGGCTATATCTATTGAAAATTGTCAGAATTGTACATTCAATTTTAATCTAGTAAATAATAAAATAAATGAATATTATTATAAGGTAATCAATGATCAATAAAGTATCGAGTGTATTGTCTGTATCTGAGATCTGCGTTTGTCGAAAAAATATTGTGTGTATTTCGAGCACAAATTGTAATTGCCGCTCTCCAAAGAGCGCTCTGCTTCGCGTCGCGCGGTAACTCTCTTTGTTCGAGCGGCAATCCATCACTTTGCGCTCTAAATACACAAATAGCTATTTCCAACCGCATTAATATGACGCTCCAGCATTTTCTGTACAAAAACGGCTTCAAAGTTATCATTAGGTATGGCAGAAATATTTTGATTCACAAACTAAATACGGCTAGTGGAATGGTTTTAAGATGGAAATTATCGTTTTGTAAATTAATACCAAATAGCTCAGTTGTATCAATTGACGGGTTTCACGAGTTCGAATCCCAGCACAATTTTTTCTTTTTACTGTCTTATTTTGCTGTTAGTAACAAAATATTGTCATTCGTATAAATACCAAAATTGGGTGTTTGGACAATCATGAGGTTTTGTTCGCCAAAACAAAGAAATTTTTTGTACTAGTGAAAAAAATTAATATTTCCACATAAGTCGCTCATTTTCAACTTTAGGAAAAAAAGTCATAGGAGCTTTGTTATTGAGAATGTAGTTACGAGTCGAAATGCATGATAAAATATAGAGTGTTCCATTTAAAAAAATATCTTTTTATGAAACGCGACTGTCAATTTTTTTTTTGTTTGCCCATTTAACCGAATTCGTAGCATCAATAATAACGGAGTTGGCAATGGTGCTGACTTGATTTGGAACACCCTGTATATATGAAAAATGTGCAACACTATGCGCAGGCATGCAATCTGATGAATTTAATGAAGTGTTTTGTCGATACTCAAATAATCCAGTACGATTGGGTTTTGAGACGAAATTCGATTGTAGCAGTAGTAGCAGTAGAACCATAAACACAAAAAAAATTCTTTACCAAAATTCCAGGTTGGAACATATTTTTTTTTTCGTTTAAAAATATATAAATAGATTTTTGCTATAATCTTGGAAAGAATACGATTTATCGAAAAAACAACTCAACATAACCCTTAATATAATATTTGATTGGTCATAACTCTGCTAAAAATGATCGGATGAGGAAAAGGAAAAGTTCATATCGTTTCTGAAGACTCCTACCTTCTCAGGCAAATATAATATGCGAGTATTTGAGTACCTAAAATGTACTTTGTCGCACTTCACGGAGATGTTTACGGATGATCCGAAAATCATGAATAATTTAGTAAATATGGAATTATTATACTGAAGCAGCAACCCATACCCTCTTTGTACCTACCTTTACTAATATATCCAACAATTTTAAAGTAGTGCAACAGGTCCCACTTATACATGCCAAAAAAACCTTTGTTTTACTCCTGCCTCATTTTCAACTTGCCCATAAAATCGGCATTCTCTCTTCACTAAATGTTGAAAATAATCGATTATTCATTTCTTGCATATATATATATATATATATATATATATATATATATATATATATATATATATATATATTGTGCACTAGCTGGCGGTAAAGTGTACTTTACCGCCCGTTCAGCGAGCGTGAAGTGGCACTTTGCCGCCCGCGAGTGCATTATGGCCCGCGGGCCGTAAAGTGGACAAAATTCTCAAATTGTCTATATTCACACATCATTTCATGCAAGACCTAACACGAATCAGAATTGTTTCAGTACAATAGAGAAAGACTCTTCATAACATTTCTTCATAAACGACATTTTTTCAACATGTAACAAGGGTCTTAAGCCTGAACATTGAAAATGAAGTTGGTTTAATTATTGATATTGTTGGGATATTCTCTTGAACATAATTATAACATATTGAAAGCTTTGTTACAGTATCTGCATCGATACCAAAACAAGTATATTCATTTTAGAAGTAGATGGTTTTTCACTGACTGGTCATTCTGGCACAATCGTTGTCAATTTTTTCAGTGATGATCAATTTATTTGAAATAGATTCTTCAATATAAAAGTTCTCAGCTACTATAGTTTCACATTCCTAATACTATGCTACTATTCATTATTGTATACATAACGTATGAAACGTGTATAGACCATAGGAATTCAAGTCAGCATTTGTGATTCGGGTTAAAAAACCGCTAGGGCATAAAATTTTGTATGTGTCACGTGCGTAAAATGCGTCTATGGCATTCAGCGTGTGATGCGTGTGATCATCCACGCCGCAGGCCATAGACGCCTACTTTACGCTCTTGATACATAAATAACTATAATAACACTACTTTGAAGTGCAAACCTCAAGCTTGAAATCACAAACTTCATTTTTTATGTAGGATGTGTATGAGCGATTATTTCCGATATTTTGATATATACAGAGTGGGCCATTGAAAACGAAACAGCGGCTCTGTAGGTCGGCAGAACCGAGTTATATAAAAACGCTCGGACACGTCAACAACATTTTCGAGCGGGACATCGTTCACGATGAAATTCACCCGAAATACATTCCATCCCTCGGAGCTGTGACCGCCACCCCTAAATTTTTAAATGGCAACATATGGCAAGTGATACCTCATTTGAAAGGTTTTTTCCTTCTTAATATCAAACAACAAAAATAAATTAATTCTATCGATTCGTTTCCGAGATATAGGAACTTGAAGTTGGAAAATCACTTTTTTTCACTCAATCAATAAAAATAAGATCTAACAATGCAACTGTTTAAAGATAATTATCATTGTCAAGGAATTAAATGATCTAACTGTTTACCAACAAATAACATGCAATTCCGTTTCAAATTCTTATTTCATCTTCAATTACTTGATCGAAAAAATGTTAAAGTTCTTGAGAATCGATAAAAAGACGTTTTCTCGAATTCGACTCCAATGCGCGTACAACAAAAACATGTATCCGATTTTTTTCGCCAAATCGCAATTTTGGACGTCTGGCAATGTCAAACTGATCGTTGATTGAACGACATTAGAGTGAATTACAGCTGCTGAATATTTCCTCAATAATGGTGTATACGATCGCGGAAAGAGTTGAAATAATAACAATTTTTTTCAAGAATGATGAGTGCGGTAACCGTACAGCTAATTTGTTCAATGAAACGCATCCAGATAAACTTGTTGCTAGAAAATACGTTCTAGAATTAGTGCAAAAGTTTCGTCAAACTGGATCAGTAGCCAACAAGAAACGAGACCCAGAACGTGAATTTCCTGTGAGAAATGAACCTGTTGAAGTTGCACTTTTAGGACAAGTTCATGCAGACCCAACATTGAGCACAAGGAAATTGGCAAGTGTTACCAATATTAGTAGAACCAGTATCCGCCGTATCCTGAAACATCATAAACTTCACCCCTACAAAATACATTTGGTACACCAATTGAATGAAGATGATTTTGATCGGCGACAGGAATTTTGTGAAATTATGACTACGAAAATAGATGCTGATGAGAATTTTCTTTTCAACATCTGCTTTTTTGATGAGTCTACATTATTTTTGAATTCGACTGTGAATCGTCATAATTGTCGTTATTGGTAAGATGCCAATCCACATGTTTTCCACGAAGTCCATACTCAAACTCCCGAAAAACTCAATGTCTGGGCCGGTATTTTTGGGGACCGTTTGATTGGACCAGTATTTCTCGACGGTAACCTGACAGGAGAAACTTATTTGGAATTATTGAATGAATTTGTTTATCCACAATTAGTAGACATCATTGAAAATGACAATCGTTACCATGAAGACCACTTGAAATTTCAACAAGACGGAGCACCTCCACATTATGCACAGCCTGTTAGGGCGTTTTTGGATAGAATGTTTCCTGGAAGTTGGATTGGAAGAAGAGGCGCTATAGAGTGGCCAGCCAGATCTCCAGATTTAACCCCACTCGACTTTTTCCTGTGGGGTCACTTGAAAAACAAAATCTATGCAACCGAACCAGAATCTCTGGAAGAATTACGACGTAGAATTATTGAAGAATGCCGTCGAATAACGCCGGAAATGCTACGAAATGTGAGGTCTCATTTTGAGCAGAACTTGTACTATTGTATGGAAATGGGTGGTAGACAGTTTGAACATTTAATTCATTGACAATAATAATTATTGCGACAGTTGCTTTATCAGATATTGTTTTTATTGATTGAGTGAATAAAAAGTGATTTCCCAACTTCAAGTTCATATATCTCGAAAACGAATCGATGGAATTGATTTATTTTTGTTGTTTGATATTAAGAAGGAAAATACCTTTCAAATGAGGTATCACTTGCCATATGTTGCCATTTAAAAATTTAGTGGTGGCAGTCACAGCTCCGAGGGATGGAATGTATTTCGGGTGAATTTCATCGCGAACGATGTCCCCCTCGAAAATGTGGTTGACGTGTCCGAGCGTTTTTATATAACTCGGTTCTGTCGACCTACAGACCCGCTGTTTCGTTTTCAATGGCCCACTCTGTATATATAAATATCATCATATTTACGAACCCTGGATTATAGTCGAGTTAAAAACTGAGGCAGGAGTAAAACCCAGTTTTTTCTTTGTCATGTATGTATAAGTGAGACTTGTCTCACTAGTGTTAAATCGTTGAATATGGTCCAAAGAGGGTACTGATTTCTGCTTCAGTATAATTATTTCATATCAACTAAAATATCCTCCGTAAATATCATAGGGTAAGGGTTATGTGAAGTGAGATAAAACACATTTTAGGTACTCATCAGATACTCACATGTTATATTTGCATGAGGAAGTAGAAGTCTTCAGGAACGATATGCACTTTTTCTTTTCCTCCTACTATAATTATTAGCAAAGTTATGACAAATCTAATTTATTTTCGGCCCTGCCTGAACTTGCGCGAGCATGAAATGTGACGTCGGCGTTAAACTACGTTTTCTGAGAAAACGAGTGTATTTCATAAAGGTATTACTGAAAATCATTCTTGTGAAGAATTGAATTATGTCTCAACCTATTGTAATCGTTTTTTTATAAATCTTATATTTTCTGAAATAACAACAAATTATATTTTTTTAAATGAAAAATTTTTTAGGTTCCACCCCTGATTTTTTGGTAAACAATTTTTTTTTCTAATAATACATGATGTCGAGATGTCATGTGCCGAGTTTCAGAGTGCTACAATTCATTCTTCACTTCTTGCTTGAGTTTGTCTGTCGTTACTGGATTAAAAGAGAATTACCATAATTTGTAATACTTAATACTAAAGTAGTAGTTGAGAACACTGAACAAGAATGATTTATTGGTCTCTATATCAATATGACCTAGAGACAATTGAAAATTAATAAGTCTGGAGCTAATGGACCCAATAACCGTCGAGCGTTCTCATATTTGAAAACAACTAAGTAACTTGAATTGTTTTTAATTGAAGCTGACTGAACATTACTGTTATATGCAAGGGTTACTGCATTTTAATCAATATTTGAAGTATGCAGGTTTGGTATTATTGGTGATATTTCAGTAATTTTTAAGTTTCGTAAAGATATCAGACAAAAAGTTTTCTCAGTTATAAACGATTTAGATTCCGATAATTATTCAACATGGAGACAGTTAGAAATTTGAGAAGAAAAAATGCGAATCAAACCTAGTTTCGAACCCAACTTTATTGTCTGTTGACCTTATATTATAAAACCATAGGGAATCCACTTTTGTGATAAAAAGACTGCTATATTATAAGCCAAGCAAGAAAAATTCCAGACCACGAGATAGAAGATCAAATGGGATACTGCTGTGGAAAATGTTATGCTTGATTAATGAAATTACAAATAAATACAACCTAATTTGCAAAACAATTCACGCGCTAACAAATCACAAACATTTGGCGGTGATGACTCTATGTACCTCCTCCGCCTCATTCTCCGGATCTATAACTGCTTAACATTTTTTACCAAGATGAAAATAGCAGGAAGGACAGACTTTAACAAGCAGTGACTACAGCAGTTTCAGCAATTGTGCTTCAGGTAGGAGGCACTGAAGTTTTAGAGATCATTGGGCGAAAAGACTGGAGAAATAGAAAATGATAATGTACATCACTAATATGATTCATGTATTGTGTCAATGAAGAAACGATTTGAAAACTAGTTTATTTTTGAGGCAATTGCAGGTTGTTTTTTTTTTAGAATGAAACACAACTGACCAATACGAAGGGAATCAAGAAAAGTGATACTCTGCTATGGCATTTTTTTGCGTTCTGTATTACTTACCTACAGACTAGACTCCTCATCAAATCATTTGTGTAGTGATTGTGCAACACTGTAAACCTGAGACCATAAAAATAAGTATGAATCAGCGGTTTCATTTATGTCCTGGGTAATATCTTCACTATGGTAAGAAAAATAAGGCCATTGCAGATATTTGGTTTGATTGCACAATAAAAAAATCGTGAACTTGCTTCGTGAATGAAATTCCATGAAAATTACTTCATTTCACATACTTCGCGTCATAAAACAACGGAACGGTTTTCAAATTTGATTAGAGGATAAAAACTAAAACATTTTTTACTTTCAACAAATCTGAAGACATTTTTGAAAGGCGTACCCACCAGGAGCATAATTTCTTCTGAACTATGACAAATATGGAAATAATGGGGAAAAAATAAGAAATCAAAAAATTTATATAATACTGAGCACGTCGTGTCTACGTTTGCTTGAGAACTATGTCTAATAATTTTTTTTCCAGATAACTGAACACAAAGCTCAGGGTTCTTTTGGGAGATTGTTACATGATTCATGTGCAATAAGATACATTGCACAAGTATCTGTCAAATATAAATCAATACTCGTCGTGGTATTGGCCAGGGGATGAGTTGTTTTCTGACAGGTATTTGCCACAATGAATATGGGAGTGAAAAAGGTGAAACATTGGTCGACAACGACTATCGTTAATTTTTCTTTTGTTATATTCATACAGTATTCCGCCTTTTCATGACAATATTTATTGTTGACAATTAAAGATATAACTATCACAGACTAAAAATGTTTGGGCTCATTCATGATTTTGAACAAATGTTTCAGCCTCGATCCGAAGGGCTTTTGTCCTGCCAAAACAATTTCCATAGTTGGAATTTTCGTTGTGCCTCGTCTAGTTCCACCATGTCCTTCTACATCACCAGGTCCCCCCTTGGGAATGGCGGTTCAATTTCGGAGCATACTGTATAGACATAAGAGTGTACATAGCAGCAACACTTTTTTGTGGTCACTTAATATCAATTTGAGCTGGAATTTAAGTGTTAGGGATGTTGCAACAGTTATGTAATATTACTATTCGGGGTTATTGGTGTTTGGTTTGGTGCCATGCTTCTGTATCGATATCAATCATGGAATCTTGATATCTTTATCGACATCGGCCAATAAATCCTTTGCTTCCGTAAATTAATTTGAAACAAATCCGAGAAAATCTTCTTTTACCAAATAAGTTTCGGCCTTTTTGTGTGTTCAGAAATATCAGCAGTTTCATCTCCTAAAACGAAGAATACCTTCGCTTCATTTGAACATTTTACAATTCCACTCTTAATTTTCAATACAGTAATTCATATAACAAGACTATGGATTCAATACAGTTTTCGCTCCACGTACAGTACATGAAAATATAACGCGAAGTATCTGTCTATCTATTTTAAGCATTTCTTCAGAAACCCCCCATGATGTAAGTGAGATGTGGAGGGGTTGTCTTTAAAATTATTTTGCTGTTGGTGACTTGAGCTTCGGTGGTAGGAAGGGGGCTTGGTAGACAGTTTGATAAGTTGATATCATCAAAATAGTTTCAAAATATTATTTCTGTTTTTGATATTGCCGATTGTAAGTTTGGCAAACCAAAAACCACGGACACAGGGGATAGATTACCCGAACAAACTTGGATAAGCAATTTTTCGTTTAATATCCTCTTTTACATACGTTATTATGATACACATCATACCTTCATAAATCTCGCAGAATAAAACTGACATGTTCTAGACCATAAAATAAAAACGTACCTTCGATCTTTTTATGAATTCTCCAAAGCATCCGTAAAATTAAAACAAGCCTAATGTTTATGAAATTGAAATAAATGTTTGCATTACATGCGTTATTACTATTGTGTCCAGCGTTTCGCTTTGATTTTATGAGGTGATCAATATAATTATCGAGAATATTTCGTAGGCGCTTTGGATACAGATATTATTGATTGCAGTCCTCATAACTTATCAAACACTACATCAAAGTATAATTTTGCTCAGGCGTGTTAGTGGGTTGTAGTTAATAACAAAAATATCTCCTGTTTTCTTTGGAAAAGTAATGTTATTCAGGGAAAACTCCGAAAATAGTAACTTTACGAAGAGGAGTGATCAATCATCAATGCCACCCAAAATAATAGGTAATGTCAGATATGAAGTCCAGCTGTAATTTAATTTTTTGAATGTTCTGGTTCCCAAGAAAAGAAAAATTTTTGTATTGTTCAGAGAACATCTTGGATCCGAGGAAAACTAGGTAGTTGATCTTTAATGCCGGAAAACATATTGTCGACCATTGATGATGATTTAGTAATTCATCAAGACTCCTATTAAATTATTTTCTGTAGTAGAAGGTTGAAATCCCAAAAAAGTGAAGAATCGAATTTCCTTCACAAAATAAATCTTTCTAGGGGGATTTCTATCATTCACTGACAATTGATAATTTTGCCCTTCCATACTTTTGTAGATTTCCTTGATTCTCCATTTCTTTATTTTTAGAATGTGCAAAGTTGAAATCCCCAAAAAAGTCAAGAAACACTTTTTTTTTTCGCAAAATCCGACCTTAAATCATAACACTCCATCAGGTGTTTCGAATTATATGCCATTAAAAAAATTAAATACATAGAGATAAATATTTTCCTGAGTAATAACTTGACTTCTGATGAAAGTTAAAACTCTCGATAAAGTCTAATATAGACAATTTGCAAATGTCTTCTACAAACAAATAGTGAAATTCAATTTGATTTATGTGTCGATTCTTTGTCATATTTTGCGGAACAAAGCATCAACTATCTTCAATTCCAATTCAATCGAAACGTTTTGTTCGACAACTTCCAATAACGTAGTAAATACAGCTTGAATATCACAAGAGAATTCAGTCCAAACACTGATCAAACATTCATTTCATATGTAAATGAATTCTTTTTTTTTCTCTCTTGGTCGATATGTTTGTCTTCGAGCGTATAAAATATATTCATCAGAAAGTATTCAAATAGTATGTGATTTATTTGGGCAAATTTATTTTCAACTTAGTTAAGTTCATCGCCAAGCCTGCCTTACCATTGGTAATTGTAAATCATATAAGATTCAAGTATTTTATAAATAAGAAGTGCTTCGAAATACTTGATTGAGGAAACTATGATGATTATCTTCATTTTCTGAAGATAATTTGAATGGTAATAGAACTAGTCAACAGATAAATAACGTATACACATACAGATTCGGACAATTTCAAACAGAACATTATTTCTAATAGAATTAGGGCAACTGGCAACATCGCTGAGAGGGGCATACTTTGTTTATGTTTATTTGTACTGAAAACTTACGTATGTTCACGGTTTCTTGGTGACAACAAATAGTACCTATTTTCTAATCCTCAAAATTGGAAACATGGTAAATTTTTCAGCCCTAGTGCATTGAAAATTAAACTGAACTCTAAAAGAATACTGCTAAATCTGTTATACAGATATTGAATTCACACGTTACAAGGTAGGACCCTCGTCATTCCCAGCTTCTGAGGGTTGCTCGTAGGGATGACAGATATAACAAAAATTAGTACAAATGCCATATCCCTAAGCTGATTCGGCATAATAGTTACACATCATTTGATTATTTGTTTTAAATTGTGACATACATCTATGGTCACACGACAAGACAGAAAAGTAGAAAATAAAAAATAATATATTTTTTTTCAAAATCACGCCTATAATTTTAAATACACTAAAAAAGGGAAAATAATTTTTTTCGTGATTATCCAAAAACGAAGGGTATGAGTAAAAGCGTGTAGCGTCAGGAAAATATATTTCGCAATGATGATTAAGCACTCCACGCTTACTCATACCCTTCATTTTTGGATAATCAAGAAAAAAATTATTTTCCTCTTTTTAGTTATAAGCGTGATTTTGAAAAAAAAAATTATTTTTTATTTTCTACTATTCAGTCTTGTCGTGTGACCCTATCTGTATCGATTTCAAATGCCATTTCACCTCATCAGACTATGTTGAAACATTGTAAAATACTAACACTTGTGAATAATTTTTCTTAAAATCATTCAAGGTTTATCGCCCTGTAGGATCATCATTTAACTATGAAACACCCTGTATAACTTCCTCTCGAGTCTCTCGAGGACTTCGGAGGGTTCCTCGTAAGGGGGCAGCCGGTTGACGAAAATAACCATTTTAACAATAATAACAATGGATTTATATCTGTTCCATCGAACTAGAATTCGCAAAGCCGTATTTTAAAATACCTGTAGTCTATGAATATTTTCACTAGCGGTCTAGCGCAAGACATTAAAAAAGACATACAGTAGTTAAAATGTTGATGGATAATATGTCAAAGTTAATAATTTTTCCTAGTTAATAAAGCTATACATAAATACCAACATTAGCGAAAAGTCGATTGTAAAGAGATTTAAAAGTTTTAAAACGACATCTTCGTCGCCCTATACCATACCATTAACCATATTGAGCTCAATTGTACCACCGCGCAGTTGAAAGTAGGAGTGTTCGAGGATTAGGGCTGTTTTTTAATACCCTGTTAGCGTAGTTTGACTGACAGCTAAATTTGACTGGTGGTTAGAATGAATATGACATTCTCTCGAATGAACGAAGAAACACATATTCTAACAATTAGTCAAATTCAGCTGTCAATCGAACTACGCTAACAGGATATAGGAAAACCGGCCCTTAGTTCCAAATGTGAACGTAGGTTCTTATAACAGCTCTATCGCGTATTTTGGTCTGGCCACCTTGTATGATGTTTTCGTCAACATAGCTTTCATTGACAGATGTTGGGATAAAGCCCGTTTTTATTTCTAGTACTCTTAGTACTCAGCCGATGTGTCTCCTAGACAATGACGCACATTAACAACATTTAACTCTCGCTGAAGCCATCATCTGGCAATGCAGGAGAGCGATTTAATCACCACAGCCGATTAAAGATGAGAATACGAACGACCTTGAAGTTATGAAGAAGTGCGTGTGAAGACAATGTACGATGTCGACGTGAGGGTTCGTTAACCCGTTCTGATTCGGTTCAGGGAGCATATTCGCCTTGTCGTTCTTCTTCTGTGAGTTACCTACCATCCGGTCTTGCATTATTCATGAAGAATTGGCAACATCGGTTTTCAAGGTGAAAACAATGAGCCAATACAAAGTCCCATCAGATTCTTCCTATGACTGAAAGTTTATAAAGAGAGAGAGAATTATTTCAATGTGCGTCGTGGTATTAGCCATGGAATTGGTGTTTCAACTGTTGGATATAAAGAGAAGAACGAACTTTTCAGTTAAGCTGCTAAGAAAGTCCATAGACTTTATTCCTTCGGTTTCCAAATGGTCAGAATGGTTTAATTTTGCAACTATTCAATTTTCAATTGAAGTAATAATTTGAAATGATGATAATAATAATAATATAAATAGTAATGAATGATTTAATTTTAAAAAATGTGAGATTCCATTATAACACATTTCCTAAAAAACTCATGGTAACTTCCTAATTTATTTTATTTATTCTTTTTTCGGCAGCTTCGATTAATACAAATCATACTCAAAAGACAATAATCAAAAGATGAAATCCAACTAAAACATACTAAGTGGTCGTGGTGACAAATCTTTTGCCTCTCACCCAGGTGGACCGGATTTGATTTCCACCGCCGGCGCCGTCACGGAGCTAAAAAGTAGTTCGGAATCCAGTTTTTAAGCTTGCTCATACAAGCTCTGCGTCTGAGGGGTTTTCTTTGAAAACCTGGGAGATTCGTAGAAACAAAATTTTACAAAAATATTAAATATACATACAATAAATATAGTTTATAATAACGACTATTATTGTTGCTGGTGATGATTAAAATTTATCAAATATAATTTCTACTTCAACCTAAACATTTTCAATGAATCAAGACATTAACGGTAATTTGACAATTCATTATAATAAGCAAGGCTCTTGAAGAATTCCGAATTTGGTGTTGCACAAGTAAGATCAAATAGTATCAGAATTTCATGACGTCATTTTGAAAAGCTAATTATATTCTTCAATGTAGACAACTTCCGGTTATCACTTTTGGAAAATATCGGTTCATTTACTTTGTTACTTTTTTGGAGGAAGACTGCATGAACTGATAACATTACCCACTGGTAGATGGCGGTATTGTTACGCTGCTGATTTCAAACATTCCTTTGAAGCAATTCATCCAGTTTCTAGTAAGGGCGTTTCATCCAAGTTGCGACTAGTAATAACATTGCACCTATTTTTATATTCCTTGAAAGACATTGACGAACATTTTTTATATTATAACAGAATAATTGTTTCGTTTAAGTAGCAAGCCCATAAAACGTACAATTCTTAGTTCGATAGAAGAGGAATTAATATTATTATTACCATTTAATTGTTTGAACTAGTTCCGACAACAGTTCTTTGACCGGGACAAGTCGTCAATTATGTAAGTTTATAAATGACGTCTAGAGAAAAGACATATGATTTCCGTTTGTAATAAAATTTGACTTGGCACTCTAGACGACTAGGAGTGAATGATTCAGCTATAGCTAGTGCCTAAAATGTCAGTTATAGAAATCAATAATTATTAAACGATTTATTTAAGCCGCCCCTGCACTACTAACATTGAAAATAAATCACGGTCCTACAACTATAAATACCGAGCAAATGATTTGAACCTCTTGATTGAGTATCATTGATTCAAATCGATTTCTTCATTTCCACGCATCATGCACAATTACGAATAAAAAATGATTGTCATCATACGAATTCAAATGAATTAAACTTGTTGATATTCGAAGGCCATTCGCTGAAATGATCCGGAGAAGAACCACATGAAATCATTCTCGAATGAACTAATCCGGTGTCATGTCATAATTTCATCAATGGAAAATGAGTAGTTGCCGAAGTGAAAAATTGAGGAAGATTCTTTACGGGAATGTCTCTATTGTATCCAAAGTAATACATATTTGGAGGGTGTTACTGGAAAAGGAGCCAACAGCCATTTTTTATATTCCAGAAAAACGCACTTGAAATTCAGACTATATCATAAATCACTTGAACATAATTCGAATCATATTTTGATATATTCTGAATAGTTGTAGTCGAAATTAAATAAACACTCAAAAATATTGATGAAATAAAAAAAAATATATGTTTTTTTTTGATATTCTGGCGTTTGGTTCTTTTGGTATTTATAAGGAAATATAACATGGATCATTCTGAACAATTATTAATATTTTTATTATAATGAGTTACAAAACTGAAAAGCTCTTTTTAACTAAACTTAACAATATTATGTGATATCATCTTATTGTTCTTCTTCTTCTTCGAATTCAAAGTCAGCTTCTTCGCCGAATCCATCTACGTCATCATCAAAATTTCTGTGCTGTAAATTTTTATAAAAGTCCTGGACATCTTTGGGAATGAGAGGTAATAAACTCTTTATATCAGATAATTTTTTGTCGGAGATTGGGTTTCGTTCAGGATATAAAAGTTCGAATTTTGAAGAAAATTTTCTTCCCCTTATGGCCTTTTTTATATCAACTTCTTGAAATTCACCCTCTCCATGAGTGGTCGTGAAAAATATTGAAAAGGGTTTATCTTTAATAATTTTAATTACTCTGGCATTCAGCCAGCTGACTTTGTTGCCTTGAATATCCACTTTTCTATTAGTGATAAGCTTTTCAATTTCTTTGGTGCTTAGGAAATGTTCTTTTAACATTTCGTGAATGATGAATTTACGCTTCTTTGAACACCCTAGTACAATATCTTTAGATTCTTATTTGATGTTTTAATGCACTTTCGATTTTTCCAAAATTAGAGTCATTTGGCAGGTAACTGTGGCCGGGCATCAGATATTTGAAATATATGGTTTTTAATGCTTTGTTTGTTTCTAATACACTTTTCAGAAACATAACGATTTTCAAGTTTCTGTTCTGACCACCACAAGAGTCGGACCATAGAATTAGCTCTTCAGTTACAGGTGAAAGGTACTGTTCAATCATAACTTTCAAGCATGAACCAATCTCTTGTGCTCCTCTTCCAGCGATACCTTCTTTCCACATAAAACAGTACGGCTGAATATTTGATCCTTGGTAAATTCCTTCATTGTATACTGAAAGCTGTCTTTTATAATAGATTATGTTGGTTGGCAGTTTTGGAAGTCCAAGAACTTTTTCCATGTCGTAGGTAAGTGTTTCTATAGTAATATTTTCTGTCGATCTTGTCAAGTCACTTTTCATAGCATTTCTTGCTTGTTGTGCTTTTTCCAAATGTTGGTTGTGTAAAATCTTGGTATTGTTCAATAATTCTGGATCATTCTGACAACTTTTTATTTTTGCATTGAATTGATCGCAAGTATTACACGTATCTTTTATAGGTGGCTTCCTTTTCAGATTGAAGTTCTCATAATACATTTTTTTGTATGTAGAAAAGGCAACTTTTGGATTTTGGTCTTCCAAATAAGTGTCAAATCGAAAGGTTTCAGCCCTACAATATAGACTACAAGCCCAGGCCGATTTTGGAGGGGTCATTTGACCCAGCATGAATTATATTCAGAATTATAGTGCTATGCGAAACAACTCCTTTGCGCACTGTGCCGTCAGTTGTGAGCGGTGCAGATGAGTACGAAAGTCAACGAAACTTTCCATCCAGAGGAGGGATTTTTCGACCAAAGATTCTTGTACGGCATTTCTCAAGATGATAAGATCACTGAAAAATAATCAACTAGGACCTAATGCCGTACAAAAAGAACGGTGCTGAGAGCCAGCAAATTATTTTATTTTCCCCAAAATTTTATTATGAATTCAGGTGATTTATTACTGTACGGCATTTGTATCTTTGAATTTGTATAACTACTTAGATTTATTTTTTAGCAATGCCGTACATATTTGCCGGTACAGGGTTGGGAAGCTTCGCACTTAACCCCTTAACCCTAACTAGTATAGTTTGGGTCATTTGACACAACACCAAACTCAATGATCCTAATACTATTTTATGAAAATATCTAATTTTTTTTATGCCGTACATTTTTCGTGGAACATGTGACCGCCCTGGAAAATTTATTTCCCTCTGGAAAGGGTAATTTTACGGTCATTTGTTTTTTTACGGCATGAATATAATTTATTGGTTAGTATAGCAATAATAAAAAAAAAACTATATGCCGTACAAAAAGAATAGTGCTATACGACTGAAATTGGTATATAGTGAGTTTCAAAAATTTGCACCATATGGGAAACTTTTTTATTATGCACTTGTCAGAAAATTTTATTCTTCATAAAAGTTGGTGCTTCGCGAAATACTTATATTTGAGTTATCAAACTTCTGAATTTCTAACCAGTGTACAGGGGAGAAAAAAAAATAGTAATTTTGTTCAAGAGTAATCTACCCTTATTTTTGATATTATCAAAGAAGTTCATTTAAAAAAGTTGTTTAGAATCAGATTTGGAATCACAGCTACCTACACAACAAAAACAACAAAATTTTTTCCTAATTTTTTATAGTTCTAGTCTCATAAAGAGTACCTACTAGTATCTCATATGCACCTTAGGCGCTTCTCTCACATTCCTATAACGATATTTCAATGCGAAATTTGGTACAATTTATCATTTGTATTAGAATTTCGACGTTCTTTGAAAATTGTTTGAATTTTTACTAGTGTAATAACTATCAGTGTGATTTTATGAAAGAAAAATTGAATAAATCAATTAATTATTGGTAAACGATTAAATAATATATTTCTGCAAGTTTTTACGATCACTTCATTCATAAAAAAATTTAAATATACAATTTACGCTCTATATCTATTATTATAATTCCATCAATATTATGGAATCCTTGTATTACCATTGGTCCTTGATAAGTTTACCGAATTTCAGGTTATTAGAGCGATTGGAAGTGGGTGAAAGTTAAATATAGAAATTCTCATCAGTATTTTTTTCATCCGATAGGTTTATCCCAGTCGGGTCTCATCTCCGGAGCCCCGATATATTCGGAGGGGGCATGCTCGAGTCATTTACCCAGATCGTGGGGGTGAGTGATTACTAGGTCCGAGATTCATGTGTCCTGAGCAGACGGAGTAAACCAAGGCTAAGATTTCTGCCGCATTACGGCACACCGGTATCTCGTCTACACCAAATGAGTGTTGTAGATGATAGTAGCGCTGGCAGCGCCGCGTTATGCTTGTGGACATAGGATGAGACCGCATAAGCTTGACACGCAGACAGCTAATGTATATGTATGTGCTATAGTTTTGACTGCATGTTTGGCAATATGGAGTCGAGAGTCCAGTGATGATATTAGCGACTGAAGGATCGAATGTGAATTTATTTTGCATGGCTTTCAAGGAGCTCAGGGAGTCAGAGCATATCAGAAATTGCTGACTGTCAGTAGCGAATTCACAGTAGAGGATAGCTTGCAGCGGGGTGGAGTGCCCATGGGTATTCCCGTTTCTGTACGACAAATGCACAACCAACCCCGTTTTTTGTTTTAGATCCGTCGGTGTATATTTTTGTGAAATTTACAAATTTTTCAATATTCTGCTTATATTCCAATATCAGCTGTTCTGTATTCAACTCCGACTTATTTTGTTCTCTCTCTATTGCATAATATTTATGTCCGATAAAGACCTTGGCGAAAATTCTGGAAAATGATGTGTAATTGGGTTTTGTTCCCTAATGCGTATTGCCATAGGTCTGGTGATGGTTGGCTTTGCAGAAAACTTATTGTAAATGTTGTCAATATCAAAATTTGGATGGTGTGGTTGGGCATATATTTTCATTGCATAGTCAGACAGAAATCTGGATCTTTTGTATTCAAGTGGAGGAAGTGCTGCCATACAGTTTAGTGACAATGTCGGGCTTGTTCTGGATGAACCAGTTGCCAGTCGTAGGGCGGCGTTCTGAATCCTATCTAGAGTTTTCAGGCGGCCTTTCCTGACAGAAGAGTAGATTGTGCATCCATAAGCAATTCTGGAAAGGGTTAGACTTTGACAAATATTCAGCAGTACTTCTTGATCTGCGCCCCATCTTATTCCAGCTAGTGTTGTCGTGACACTGAGTGATTTTTGGCATTTCACCCTGAGATCGCTCAGATGAGGGCTTCATGTAAGTTTGGAGTCGAAAGTTAAGCCTAGATATTCAATCGAGTCCTGGAATTCTATTGCAATTTCATGCAGATTGAGATTTTGCACATCATGATGTTTTCTTTTTCTGCAGAAATAAATGGCTTTAGTTTTAGAAATAGAGAATTTGAAACCTTTTTCTGTAGTTCCTCTGTAAAGGATATCAATGGATCTTTGCAGAATTTGTTCAGTTTCGTTGATGGATTTGGAGAAACAAAATATTACCAAATCATCAACGTAAATGATTTTATGAATCTCTCTTGGAATGCTTTCGATTACAGAGTTTATTGCTATTGCAAATAAGGTCACGCTCAATGTAGACCCTTGGGGAATTCCATTCTCAATGTTACGAGAATTCGATATATCTTCTAGTCTAGCCTTGAATTTTTTTTCACTCAAAAATTGCTGTAAAAGATAGGTGAGTTACCCTCTTCTAATTCATGGATTGTATTCATTATACCATATCCCAACGTTAGAACATAAGCTTTCTCCAAATCGAGAAATATTGCCGAGAGGTGTTCCTCCTTCATGACAATGGTTTGTATCTCATGTTCTATGTGAGCTAGCGGGGCTATGATTTAGCGGAATTTTCTGAAGCCCATTTAAAACGTGGATAGTAGGTTATTGGTGTCAAGATAAGACGGTTATTTACCATTTTTTCCAGTAACTTACTCAGACTGCTGCTGAGGGAGATAGGACTTGACTATCAGGTTTGGTGGTATCTTTTCCAGGTTTCAGTATGGGAATTATTATGACTTCTTTCCATCGCTCAGGAAATATACCGGAGTACCATATTTTGTTGAATATTACCAACATGTTTTCTTTCTAGTCCGTAGGTAGGTGTTTCAAGAACTCATAGTGGATTTTGTCTGAACCAGTTCGTCCATAGTGAAGGAATGGTTATATGCTAGGTTTTCATCTGTAGTAAAATGTGAGATTACTTGTTCTGTTTGGGTTTTTATTTCTAGAAATGTAGGATTGTAATCTTCTCCAGAGTTGTCTGAGTGATTGTGGTCAGAAAAAATTTCGGCCACGTCTATGGGGTTGTTGGAGATTACTTTTTCATAATATTCCAACGTGAGGAATGCCGTGCAAGAATATTTTGTCAGAAAAGCACATTTTCAGATGAAAAATTATTATTATCATTATTATAGTCACCACCCAGAATTGACAGCTAGTGCCTAAAATTATTTTTTCATGTAGCAGCATCGTTCTGTTCATGTCCCCGAAATGTTATACGGGGGTTATACGGGGTATATTCAATATGCTTACATTTCCTAAAAACATAATGAACAATCTTATCAACTGTGAGAAATCCTTGAATTGAAAATGCACTGCATCATTTTATGTTTGTTTTGGGATGCTTGATAAATCCTAAAAATTACTTCTCTAATAAATAACAGTGAATTTTTTTTTAAATTCATATTTTTATTTAGTTCCATTGATTATAACCTGATATTACGTAAAACGAAAATAGTTAGCCTAGAAACCGGTTGCCGTACAGGCATTTATATAATCTCTTTGAATAATATAAGATTCAACCCCCCAAATGTAGGTAATTTTAATTTTTTTTTTTCATTTTATTTTATGCACCAACATTTTTAGACGGCATAATTTGTGAAACTCATTTAATGTGTTGAATAATAATGTGGGATCGATGCCGTACATTTTGCAATGATACTGAAACATACAGGTCGAAGTATGAATTTGCGTGCGGGGTTCCCCGCCCCTGTACCGGCAAATATGTACGGCATTGATAAAAAATAAATCTATGTAGTTATACAAATTCAATTATACAAAGCCGTACAGTAATAAATCACCTGAATTCATAACAAAAATTTGGGCAAAATAAAAAAATTTGCTGGCTCTCAGCACCGTTCTTTTTGTACGGCATCTTATCATCTTGAGAAATGCCGTACAAGAATCTTTGGTCGAAAAATCTCTCCTCTGGATGGAAAGTTTCGTTGACCTGCGTACTCATCTGCACCGCTCACAACTGACGGCACAGTGCGCAAAGGAGTTGTTTCGTATGGCACTATAATTCTTTTTTTTTTTTAACAACAATTCATGCTGGGTCGAATGACCCCTCCAAAATCGGCCTGGGCTTGTAGTCTAATAGTGGGACATATAAGTGGGAAACGAAACAAACGAACGAAACGAACGAAACAAACGAAACTACTTTTTTTTTATTTCCTCCGGTAGTTTTTCATTTTTATTACCTTTGTTTTCACAGTTACCTCTTCCGTCTCTTACATTTCCTGTAATGAATTTTTTTAGAGCAGTGTCAACCCTTTTCGTAGATATTTGTAGTGATTTAATGAACATATTTCATTGTTATTATGTTTCTATTATTTTCTGGGGAACTGTTGAAATAGTAGCTAATACTCATACTTCCACTGATTTTAAAACGGGCATCAGTTTTGAAGAATGAATATTAGATCTTCAAGAACATAACCTCGAAAAATTTACTCACCTTTTCAGCAACATTTTCAGCATTATTCGTAATTCTTTTCTACTTTGCTAGTATTTTTTTCCTCTCAAAGACATTTTCAAACACAGGATTTGAAAAACGTTGGGGAGCTGCACGTGTCGTAAACCGGTAAAAATATTGAAAAAGAGCCATGCGCCAAATAATCATGACTACCAAAAACCAAACGCCAACCAGTCGCTTGGATCTCTTCCAACAAATGTCACGGAACCTGTTTTACCGGTTTGTCGGTTGGTTCGATAGTCCAGAGAGGGAGCTAGAGTGTAACTAAACATAGTTGTTCGAAGGCGCTTGACACTTTTAACGCAAATTTTGGGTTTTGGCGCTTGGCTCCTTTTCCAGTATCGACCTCCATTTGTTCAACTAGGAAAGAAAGTGTCACTTTTCCTCTCGCATGCGAGGTTTACACGCAAAGGGAAGAAAAGACACTTTACTCCTGTGTAAAATATATGATTTTTTTCTTCACTATCAGCATAAAACCACCAAATGATAACAAAGAATATAGTGTTTCAAATATATTGACCGATCTTATATTTTTATAAATACAATGAATAAGCCCATATTGCCATCAGATTGAAAAAAAATTCAAACCCAGTTAATCTAATTGTTTCACGACGTTCAATTCGTACCCATAGTAACGTATAATAAACATTAAACATTTTGAATGTATTTTCTAAATCTCTCAAGCTCCCAAAATACGGTCAAAATATTTAATGCTCGTTATCCGTTATTCAAATTTGGTATGTGGGGTCTTTTTAGGTCGTAGATTTCGAATTACTTGTCAAAATCCATAAATTTAAGATGGCGGCTCCAATATGACGGACGAGATTAGTCCGATTAGATTAAAAATTAGTATGTGATGGTTTTCGGGGTCAGAGATTATGGCGACCCAAGGTGGTGGACGAGTTTTGTGATTATGATCAGATTCGAATCAAAATTGGTATGTAAGGGTTTTCGGGGTCGGAGATTTTGATTTTTTAGTCATAAAAAATAATAGTTTAAAAAACTAAAGAACGCGCTTTACTTTCAACATGGACTAAAAAGTAAAAAATAATTGACAATGTAATGACTCAAATGTAAAAAAAGCGTGGGGTGCTTGACTAAGTTCTCTTGAGCTTTTGAACGCTCATAGTATTGTTAAATTAAATTAAAAAAAAAATTGAGAATATAGATCGTTAGCACCTACGCTATTTTTACATTTGAGTAATTACATTGTCAATTATTTTTTACTTTGTATTTCATGATGAAAGTAAAGCGTTTTCTTTAGTTTTTCAAACTATTATTTATTTTTCTAGATGACATTAAGAAGTTATTGTCGAAGCACCATTACTTAATGATGATGGTAATTTTTTTTGTAGGTTGTTTCAATAATTTCGATTTTGTAATATAACGTTGAAGTTATACAAGATAAGGGTAATAATATTATTTTTCGTTGGCCTGAGAGCCGAGAGAGGTTCAAACCCACATGAGAGAATTTGAAATTGAAAAAATAAAATAAAACTACCACTAAGGAAAATTAAACTATCTTTGATTAGAGTTAATAGAAATAGGAAATAGTGATTGTTTTTTATCAAATTGTTAAATAAATAAACACTGAAAGTAAGATATCTCTATTTTTGAAAACTACGGTCGACGAAAAAGTTTTGTAACAAACTCGTGAATTAAAATGGGGATTAACAAACTCGAACGTTAACGCGTTCGCTCCGCTCACGCGTTAAATTTTCTGGATTGTTAATTTCCCTTATTAAAACACTTGTTCGTTAAATAACCATTAATAGTTAGGTTTAAATGTGAGTGAGCCCATATCAGGCTCTCCACTGCGGCCAATGGCCTATTGTGGCTCACCATTCATAGTACTTCAATGAACATTTTGTCGTAAATGATGGCTTCTAATCATCTTAAAGCTTTGAGCTCCAGAAAATAATCATTTTCTTGGCGAAACAGGCGTCGGCGTCGGTCGAGAAGACGTAGTTTTGGTGTTATGTGTAGTTCATATTTCTTGAATTGTATTCACTCCAAAGGTTTCAAATATTGATTTATTGGATTTTATTCTGAAGTAAAAATAACAGCACTTTCCGAAAAACATATTATGAAATACAATGGACTATTCTGAAATTCAAATGATGATTCATTGTTGGAAAAATCGCAATGTGGCGATACAAAATCTATTGTTGCAGAGTGCCGAGGGGGAATTTGAGCAAAACTTTTTTTTAGAAAAGATATGTATTTATGATATTTGTAATATTGACGTTGGATTCGGATAAAGACTGAGAACAGAAAATTTTATTTTCATTACTCATAGCCTTCAACCAGATCGTTTATGAAGAAGTCGCGGGCATTAGGTTCAAACAAGCGAAAGCATCCATCCTCAACCACACCCACCAATAGTGGAACAGGCGACTTTCCGGAAAGCATCAAAGTAAAAGGAAACTCTCGCTTCGGGTGCAAGTGCTCGATCACATCGTTCAACGAAGCGTTAGGACAATAGCCTTTGTGAAGAGACAGTTTTATACTGACGCTTATATTTCCAGGTCAGGTCGATAAAAAAACACGGTTAAATTATGTTCGATCTGTCGAACAGCAGATCTAGATAGTGCTGCTGAATAAATATTATATTCAAGATGATTAATCACGAATCGTACCTAGTATCCAAGTATCCTGCAGTACCGCAGGGTAATATCTTGGGTCCGTTCAAATTCATTGTGATGTTTGCTGGGAAGAACCAACAGTCATTAACTATGTTGCATGGTAGCTCTTTTATAGTTGAATCTGACAATGAATTGAAAAACGTTTGACTTGTCTGAAATCTTGACAGGACATGCGTTGATTTTTTTTTTGGAAACAAACTGAGATTTTCAAACTGCTTCCAATATTTAGGCGAATCAAAAGGAATTTGTATTTTTGGAACTCTTGAGGTTGAACTTAGAAGAATCACAAAAGACGTGAAAAATAGCATTGCTGGAAACTTCAATTACAAGTTTTCACGGAGTCCCTAGAGGTACAGCAAAACAAACTAGCTGAACTTGTGAAATTGCACGTACGTTCATGCTGACTGCCTTATCACTGAATATACTAAAGTCCGCTGTCCGACGAGTGTGCATCACGTTTACAGCTAGTTTGGCGAACTGTACTCCATGCTTTGTTGTTTTGAATTTTATCCAACACATTTTAACCATAATATTACTCCAGCTTCCTCCTTCACGGTTGTACTTCAAACTGAAGATGGACATTTAAATGTTCGAAACGTCTTTATATTAGTATAATATACTAATATAAAGACGTTTCGAACATTTATGTGTCCAGATCTTTGAGAAAAATCGATTTTTGGAGACGACTTTGGTGATATCTCCAAAAAAACTCGGAGTGAACTATTACTTTCGTAACTGATGATCTTTTTTGTTTTGTGCTCATGTCTATGTTGAATTTTTTTTTTGTTATTTGTAAAGATAATTCTACATCATCGAAGATGATGATTATAGATGTTTCCACTGCTTTGCAGTAACTAAGATAAGAGCATTAAAAAAAATGTTTTTTTTATTCATAATTTTTCATTTATTCAATAAAAATCGAGATAAAAATCAAATTTTGCCCAACAATAGATTGATATCTGACAATTGTCCTAATAAATGAAAAACAAATATAAGGTTCATTCGTTTGCATCGTGGCTTATCATTTTTTTACACCTTTTGTAATTTACACTCGATTTTTAGTATTCGTTTGCAATTGTTCTCACACGTTGCTTTGTGCGAACTGCACTAAGCTATACTGGGTTTAAAATGTGGTGTAAATTACATCAAATTATGCTGCACCTCGATGCAAACGAATCAACCTATAGTCTATTTCACTATACATGAATGAACGTTTCCAACATTATCATACTTTTGAACAATCATCCTCTCTTACTTGCAGGAAATGGCGAATCGAAAAAATGAGGCATTCACAGACACCAGAACCCTTTCACATTAATATTGAACTCAATCGAATCCGTTAAAACCACCTGGGATTTTTTACTAGTGCGCATCGGTAACCGATATTCGAAAGTCCGCATTGAAACTTTGATTCAATGCTCCAATCATTTCAGTAATTGAATTCTACCGGAGAAAAGAACGATTTTCTGGTCGAGAACAGTCAAGTAAGACAAGCACCGTGAGATGTTCCCGTAACGGTTAACAAAATTTACGATTCTAACGGTACCGTCCGTACAGCACAAATAGAATTCGTAATAATACTAGTACCAAAACGGTAATATACAATATCAAGTTGTACATTCGTATTAAAAAGGAAACTCAAAGCAAAAAAAGAAAATAAATTTTGAAGTAAATCGTGCTAAATATTTTGTAACATTATGAAATTGTATATAAAAAATTGTCCGGGAGGCAGCGGTGCATTCAGGTCGCTAAATTTTGTGTGTAGTCGATAGTCTAGATATAGCTAGCAATTATACTAAGAGTCAGAGCTATCAGATATTGAGAACTTGTAATAATATCTTTCAGATTCAGAATAAATTATATATATATATATATATATATATATGCAATTGGAAAGATTATTTGGGTAAGCAGCAAGCAAAACGTGTACTCTTTTAACACTAATTGCATCCTAACTAGTCAGCAAGGAAAGCAGCAAAGACTATATATAAAGCTAGGAAAACTTGTTGGGTACGCAGCATGCAGGAAGTATACTCTTATAACACTTGTTCCAATATTTCGACAACGTTTATTGTCATCCTCAGGGAAAGAGTGTCGGTGAGGTTATGTGCATAGATATTATAAAATAGACGTTAACAATTGCAATGTACATATTAAAACAATTTGTGAGAGTCCTTAAAGGTCATCATCAACAATTATTGAACTTTTATAGTTAAAAAACATTTATTATAATAAAATTGAAAAATTATTTCCTCATACCGGTATTTTAACGTCGGCATGGGAGAAGAAGAATGTTTTTTAACTATAAAAGTTCAATAATTGTTGATGATGACCTTTAAGGACTCTCACAAATTGTTTTAATATGTACATTGCAATTGTTAACGTCTATTTTATAATATCTATGCACATAACCTCACCGACACTCTTTCCCTGAGGATGACAATAAACGTTGTCGAAATATTGGAACAAGTGTTATAAGAGTATACTTCCTGCATGCTGCGTATACCCAACAAGTTTTCCTAGCTTTATCTCAACTGGTCAGCAAAGACTTCCTCTCTCCTATATATATATATATATATATATATATATATATATATATATATATATATATATATATATATATATATATATATAATTGGGATATAATAATTGGGATATGCAGCAGGCCAATAAGAGTACTCTAATGCACTTGTTCCAAGCTTTCAATAACTTTTTATTATCTTCAGGGAAGCTGTTGGTTGAATGAAGTTTTACTCCCAGTTCTGTCCATATATCATGATTATTTCTAACATATACGCCACATAACCTCACAGCACTGTAAGTTTATTCCTTGTTTTTCATTGTTGAAATCTCATGAATGTCTTTCCACATTGTAGCTTCCCTGAAGATGATAATAAAAAGTTATTGAAAGCTTGGAACAAGTGCATTAGAGTACTCTTATTGGCCTGCTGCATATCCCAAATATTAAAAACTCATTTCCTAACTAGTCAGCAAACAAGACGACCCTTTTCTCTATGTATATATATATATATATATATAGTCTCTTTGCTGTTTTATTTATATATATATATATATAATATTTATGCAACAAGTGCAAAAAGTAAGTGTTTCACGTCGAGTGCAATAAACAATTTTTGCACGAGTTGCATACAACATTTTTTCTACGTTCCTGCAAAAAGTAAAAAATTATTTATCAAGGTACGGTACTAGGTGTTGGAAAATGAAAAGCGCAACTTAAATACAATTGATTATTACTATCGATTTGCATTGAAACAGATCACTATCATCTATTTTCCATTAATAATACTCATTTCAAAACTTTCAATTCTGTAATTGTCAGAAATAATTTTTGACTGACGTTTCTATAACCACAGTTGCATTATAAAAATCAAACTCATAGTAGCCGTGAGAGCGTATGTTATCACGAGGTATGGTCATAGTACAGACAGTTTGCTCTATTCAGGTAGACGGTTAAGAACAAAGTGGATCAGTTTTGATTATGGAGTTTTTCTCGGGAAGGCATTGGTTTAGCTCTGACTGCTAACATTAATACAAAATAATATAAAATATGTAACTGTTTAAAACATATTGCCATTCTCATAGAATATCTGGTAAATATGTGGTGTGTTTAAACATTTATGTTTGTCATGATGACAGCACGTTGAAGTTTTGAATGACAGATGAGTGCAATAAAAACTTTATTGCACTAGTGCAATAAAGAACTTCTTTTTCCATTAAATATAGTTCAATAAAGTTTTGCTTTTTGCATGAATGTAGAAAAATATATTTATTACACTTTCAGCACTAGAATGTATTCAAAGATTTATTTTAATAGGTGCCCAGCTACTCGACCCCCATCCTACTGGATACATACATAAGTACATTAAAAGTAATTGCATACCTACCAAGAACCATAATCGATTTTTAGAGTATGCAATGGTTATTTAACGAACAAGTGTATTAATAAGGGCGCTTAACAATCGAGATAATTTAAAACGCGTGAGCGGAGCGAGCTCGTTAATGTTTGAGATTGTTAATCGCCATTTTAATTCACGAGTTTGTTACAAAACTTTTCCGTCGACAGTAGTTTTCGAAAATAGAGATATCTCACTTTCAATGTTTAATTATTTGACGTTACGATAAAAAAGAATCACTATTTCCTATTTATATTAACTCTACTCAAAGATAGTTTAATTTTTCTCAGTGGTAGTTTTATTTTATTTTTTATTATTTATTATCAAATTGAAATAAAAAAAAAATTACCCTCGGTGGGTTTTGAACACTCGACCTCATTGTTGCATGCCAGGTGAACTTTACCATTAAGCCACGGGACCATATATGGTTTTGAGTGACAACTGGTGTAATGAAAATTTTCTGAAATTTTATTTGAAAATTGACAAATAAATAATGACAGACGGTACTAACCAATATAAAATGAACAGGGGTCATTAATCAACGATTTTGACCCAAAGACGACAGGAGGAGGAAAGCAAAATTAAACATGTACATTTTGTGTAGGGTTTGCAATCCCGAAGTGATAATACAATTCCGGGATCAAATTTACACTATCCCGGGATCCCGGGATTTCGGTATCGGGATTACAATTTGAAAAAAGTATGGGGTATATTGTAGATACGTAGAGAATACATAAATACTCGTATATGAAATCAAAAATTTATTCTATACATCAACAAGTAAAGAGAAAAATAGCCGAACATTCTTTACTGACAGTGTTGATTAAACCAGTAGCGTAAAAAAATCAACTCATTAAGGGTATTATCTGCAAGTCGGGATCTGATTTTTGTGCAAATGTTACCAGCTGTGGAAAATGCTCTTTCAGATTCTACGCTAGTTGGTGGTATTGTTGTTAAAAGATCATATGCCAGCTGAAGATATGTACCTCTATTGTCAGTATTGTCACCATTTTCGAAAAGGACCATTTTCTTTATTAAATTTGATGATATCAAATCGTTTCCAGGACGCAATCAAATTGGGTGCATTGCGTTTTCCAATGCGTCATTTAACATTGGTTCCAAAGTTTTTTCTGTTCGAGGTAGAGATTGAGTCAGTGACGCAAGGGGAATTCTATCTTCCTCATCATCTTCTTCATCAATTGCCTCTGAATCTGATTCTTGCTCATTAGGATTATGCAAGTACCGGAGAATGCCGGAGTAACAATTTCGGCGTTGGGCAATTCTAACTTTTAGTGCACCATAGGAATCAACACTAACGGGAGTGTCAACTTGTTTAATTAGTTCTAACATAAATTTCAGAGCGATATCTGCTGTATATAAATTTGCATCACGTCGGCACAGTGCCTCCACTGTGATTTTAAGTGGTTCCACTATCAACCAAGTCAACGACAAGTTTATATTCTGAATCCAATATCGGAAGTGGAATTTTTAAATCAATCATTGCTTTTTGAACACAATTTCGAAGAAGATTAAAACGTTCTAACATTGATAAAAGACTGTTCCATCGCGGTTTACAATCTAGTATTAGTTTTAGTTCTCGTCCAAATTCTTTCGTCCATAATGAGGAATTTAATCATAACTAAATTCACTTGACGATAACGAAATCTTGGTCAAAACTAATCCCGAAAATCTTGGGATCCAATCGAATCTGATCCCGGGATTCTCGGTATCACAATATCGCTAGGATCCCGGGATTCTCGGTATCTCAATATCGCTAGGATCCCGGGATTTCCGGTATCGGTATTTCGGGATTACAAATCCTAATTTTGTGGCGAGCAATGTTTAAGTGTGCTCTAACCAGAACGAATTAACCTTCGGCAAAAACTTGGGCGCAAGAAGATTGAACGTACTTTGTGAGGACTTATTTTTTAGGATGTTCTAACCAGAACGAAATAACCTCACGTAGACTCTTGAGCACGAGGAAATTCAACACATATATTTTGTGAGGACCAGTTTTTAGTATGTCCTAACCAGGAGGACCTAACTTTACGCAGACACTTAAGTGAGAAAGCGACAAGATTTTCTTCATACTAAAATTTGTCAATGTCAACGTAAAGAAATAACGATATCAGTCTGTAATTTATTATTTATTGAAAAAGGTTCTTGGTTTGGTCCACAATTCAAGTACAGAATTATTAAAATCAGGTTGTCGTTCCACAATTCTAGGCCGGCAATATAATATAGAGGTCCTACGAAAATTATTCGACGATAAGGGTCATAAGGAGCTCAGTGGTTGAGACTTTCGCTTTCGAAACCATTGACTGCTGGTCGGCTAGGTTCGAATCCTTAGCGACTACAGATTTTTATCTGATGGCCGGAGAAAGTGCTAGGAATCGCACGTTAAGGAAACACCTCGTTAATCCTTGGCTCGCACAAGTTTCGACTTTTGAGGGCTGCCGTTCGTAAGGGGACGACAGCTGGTTAACGGAAAATACAATTTTAAACAATTTTTTTAAATAATATTTTGATGAATTTTTCCCATTTTACTTTCATGACGTTTGGAACCTTTTTTTTAAAAGTAGGGGGTCTGAGCACCCAAACAATATTTACGCGTTCTCTATCTAGCGTTCAGAGGGAAAGGGTGGTCAAATTGTTTAGAATTGGATTACTCGACTGCCTATCCGATATTCTTTACTATGTTTACGTAATTTTCCGATGTCATTTCCGCAAGTTTCTGCGACTTTTTCAAGAAGGAGGGGGGCCTGAGGTCCCGACCTATATTTTTTTTTCGTCGAAATTGTCAGATAGGGTTGTAAATTCTTCGGAATTTCCTATACGTGTTTTTTTATCTAGCTCTAGATTGGGGCAGGGTCAGATTATTTTTCACCATTTTTACAGATATCCTAGAATTAAATTTCTTGAGTTTTTGTGAAGAGGGAGGAGGAGAGACTTCCAATCGACATTTATTTTTTCACCGTAAATAACGTCGTCCGAAACCATCAAACATTTGTCTAAATCCCTATGCTTTCTCTAGCCGAAACGGGACAGGGGGGATTTTATTAGCAAGTTAAATAATAGCTTTAATAAAAAAAATAAATAAGGCTTACGATTGAAATAACACAGGAATAACTATTTGATTTGATTCTATAGTCGATGGACGATGGAGGGAGGCAACTTTGCAAATTAATGATGGTACTTTCGATAACTGCAATGCAGTGACGTAGGAAATTTCGCAACAATAATCTAAAAACCTGTTTCAAACATATGCAACTTTGACCCTTTGTATAGTATAACCAGCTCAATACTCTACGTTGGCAACAACATTTCAGGTACTTTCACCAGGATCTCATATATCCCTATTGTTCGTGTTTTTTTTCAGAAAAAACAAAAATATTGCATAAGTTATTCAAAATTCAGGCAATTATGCAATAAACCATTCCATGAATAAATGAATCTTTAGTACAATGCCAACCCTTGAGTCATAGCGACCATATCGAGATAGATTCCCCGAATGAACTTTTTGTCTGGATTCCGATCGCGTGTAATCCCAGCATAAATCAACAAGATACGTAACGAATTAATTCATTCATTAGATACACACACTCGTTTGTTACGTGAAGAACGAAGAGGAGTCTTGATATATTTTTTCATAGTCGAACTGAATAGTAAAAGTGTTCCAACGTCGATTTTTTTCGTGATTTTAGTAGTTTATTTTGGTGACACTGATATGAGTTATGCACACTGAAAATTATGTTTGCGATGTAGTATGGCAACGAGTTCCCCATATGACAGATATACATCTTTTTTTTCTGGTTGACTCGGCCGTTACTTGATGAACTTTCATAGTGATTGTTTAAACTACACAGGAGACGATTCGATCTTCACAATCTTTATTTCAAATCAGACGTGTTTCGCCAACACAGTCATCACTTGATTTATGTGAAAAAGACTGCGAAGAAATGGGCAAATAACTGCATGGTATGTTCAATGAATATGACGTCTACACACAATTCGGAAGGTTACAAGTTTTGTATTCTAATGCGGATATTCCTATACAGTATCGAAAAGCATCTCAGGTATGGTGGTTTCATGGGAGCGTAAAGAATAGCTTGCTACATGTTGATACAATGTCTCCTCTACTCGCTCGAAGAAGGGATATATATCCACGTGTACTCTGTGCGGTGTGTCGCATGGCCACGTGGTCCGTTGATGCGTCAGGTGGGTCTTATTTATGTGGTATTATCATATCATTGCGTTCCTCGTTGCTCGCGTAGATTTCTGTTTATACACCAGATGCCAGATGAAACAGTTTCCGATACTGTATAATATTATAAAATGCAATATTATTATTAGGAGTCTCATAAAAATATCCATTACATCTACCTCACTTGCGCACTGACATACACGGCTTCGCGCCTCTTCTTCTCTGCGCCTGGTCGTCTGAATGAGTTTTAATAATTTTTATCTCGATAAATTGATGATATAAAAAATCGAAAACTGTGTACGAGTTACAACCTTCCGAATATGGATTTGCACGCGAAATCTTAAACAAAAATATGCGAAAATAGAGAACATTTATTCAGTATTACTTTTATATGTATAAAACAGATTGATAATATAGGTTGTTACTCAATGAATTATTTGATATTATGTTTCTGACATTTCATTCCACCGATTACTCTTGGTTGACAATAAATTTATATATTCGTCAATGAAAAATAAATTTCCTCAAGCTACTTGTATGGTAAGGCGCCTCAATTCAACAACTCCATAATACTCAATGATTGATTACAATAAGCACTTGCAATTGTACCCTCCTACATGAACATTGGACAAATGGATGTCAGATGTAATTCAATGTTCATAGAGGGATGACAGATATTTGCCTCAAGTTTTCCACTTTGTGGGTTAATGTGGAGAGAAGGGGGCTTCGACTCCGTAGAAATTGTTTATTTCATTTATTTTAAACTTTCCGGTACATGTTTCGAACATTGTTCGAATCATGCATCAACTCTTCTTGGAGTATGTGCTACCGAGCAATGCTTCTTCCTGTTGATTTTTGGTTGTTATCGTTCATTGGATGGACCAGGATAACGCTAATGCTGTGTGACCTTTCCTTGCACTGACGAGTGAGAAACAAAATGTGCAACATGTCATGTCTGCAGGTGGTCATTCCCAACCAATGGAGAATAATATTCACTGCTTGATTACAATCAACATTTGCAATTGTCTGGAGGAACATAGCACAAATGGATGTGGCATGTAATTCTATAGTCGTGGGGAGAAGTAGTTGTTTTCTGACAGATATTGGCCTCAAATTTTCCACTTTGTGGAGTGTGGAGAGAAGAAGATTTCAGACAAATTTTTAGAACTTTGTATCAAACAACTCCAATGCTAAATTTTTTTCTAGAACTAGTTATTCTAATATAAAGATTTTTTCTTATTTTCACACTAGCAATAATAAATTTTTTATTCAATTCAATTGCTTAATACATTTTCTTCAGTATGCTACCCAACAGAGTATTGGAATTTATTTAATTAGATCCGATGATTTTTCCAAAATATCTGCATATTCAGAAATAATTTCAGAAGAATTTAATCCATATTTGATGGGCGCAATCTGTATTTTATAGAATCTAGAAATAGAATGAGATGAATATATAAGTTACGTTTACGTCGATTCATTCAGTTTAAGTTTCATTTATACAGAGTGTCTCAAAAAAGCACAGCGACTTAGAATTTTGAACTTAGATAATAATAATAATACTCCTTCATAAACACTTGTAGAGTGCACCCAAAGGCATAGCCTGTGCGGGTAGAAAACGGCTATTATTAATATTTGCCTATGCGCTCTGGGGAGTCTTACCGACGTTTGGCGTATTTCCTTTCCAGCTGCAGGAAAACCCGGAAAACCTACAGCACAGAATATCTTCACGGAGATATCGCCTATTATTCTATTATTTCATCCATAAGCCCAATGAGTGGGAGAGAGACACTTTTTATCTCCGTAGTTTTTGGAGATAACAGCATCAAACTCAGTATTGTTGGATTTCTTATGATCATCCCTAACCGATCATGCAATGAAATACAGGGTATCCTATTCAAAAAAATAAAATTCCAAGTCGCTGCGCTTTTTTGAGACACGCTGTGAAACCATTAAAGATATCGAATGAAACCCTACCACTTATGTATTCAACACTTTTCTATACTATTTCAAATAAAGAAGTTACGGGAGGTGACGGACTTTAAAACAGCTCACGCTAACAGTCCTCCTTTTCGCCAACACCTATATTTTTGAACACTTTATCAAATTTTATAAGGTGAATAAAAACGAATTGTTATTATTTAGGTTTTGTTTCACACTTTGGGCGATTTCATAGAACATTGTTGCCACTTTGACAGCTTGAATTCCACCAATAACGAGTTCTTACAACCAACATTATTTTGTTGTTACAGACTGTTAACCGAAATGATTTTCAAATGGTGGATACTTCTTGTTCGCAAAATGAACCCACAAGGACCGCGCTTACCAAATAACACCAATAAGTATATTTTCGATGAGTAAAACAATTTGCTGAATCAGAACAGTTCACTGCATTATTTGATATAACTGAGCCGAAATAGATCGCTTCGACCGCAGAATGCCGGTTTCACCAGCTTTGAAATGCTTTTTCCCGGAATCCCGACACTTCCTAGTTGAAGGGTAGTTGATTGTGTTCGGGGGTACGTCGAGGAGGGTGACGGGTGTCCATTTCGAGCGTTCATCATGGCTAACAGCGGATTATGAATGTTTTCCTGTTGAGGGTCAGCGTTGAAGATGAAAATCTTTCTGGAAAGACTGGGATGTGGATATTTATCATTTAACGAAAGCAAATTGGTAGATGAATTTATTCGAATTCATTTCTCAACCGTTCTCGAGATATGGCCTTCAAAATACTCAAGTAGTAAATTTTTATTAATGAAGAATTATTGAAATTATACATTGTCATTGTTTTGTTGTCCGAGTGTTTTTGAAAAAAAATTACTATCTTGGCATTGGCACACTATTTTTTTTGGAGCTCGTGCATTAAGAGACTTCCCAACGAATTTGACAAAAGTGATACGATTTCCGTTTTTGAAATCTATATAATGCGATATTTTTCCTTGAAAATTATTGAGTATATAAACCATATGATCCGCAACTTTAATTGAAGTTTGGCACCAGGGACTCCTATATCTTATATCTTTCCTCCTCACTTGTGTTCCTTGCTATCTAGCTCTCTCTCTCCGACAGATCTTTCTTCGTGGTAGTTGATGGATATGACACTATCAATAAAGACACTGTTTCTACCTCACATCAATGATTTGTTGGGAGATCCCTCAGTATACAGCTTTGCAGATGATAATAACCTTCAAGCTCCGAATCAGCCAGTGGAAGCAGAAATTAATAGGGAAAAATTGTGAAAGAATAATTGGATACAACAATTTGGTGGAATTCAATGCGAAAAAAACTATAGCATATATTTTCTCTCAAACGGCCGATCTCGCAGTGACCAGCGTAACTATGGACAAAACATTTTAATGGACAAACTATATGTCCATTACCTAAAGTTCCTCAGAAAAACTTAGATTTTTTATTCGTGGCAAGAAGTATTTCAACGTCCCGTCAACTAATCAAGATTTATAAGGCAGCACAAATCCTACCCAATGACATATTACGGCTAGACTCCGTTATCAACATTTCGAGCTGCGGTCACATTCTTAGCAGAATTTTTAGTTATCAGTCAGCCGAAGTCGGCAAAGCTGAGTTTCTGCTCAATTATATGCTTATATACAATGTGTATGGGCAGATAATTGTCGCGAAACAAGCGGTAGTAAAAATTGTGCTTAGAATGTGAGTAAATGACCGCAGCTCGAAATGTAAATAAAACGGAGTCTAGCGGTAATATGTCATTGTTTTACCTGTCCTAGAATACTGTTTTACTAATGAACCTAAACACACATTGAAACTCTTAAATTATGTCCAAAAAAGAGTCATTCGTCTCGTCGGTGATACTTCGCTCAAAAGCTTCTCTGGGATACCGCAGAAAGGTTGACGATCTGTCTCCGTTTCATATATACTTTCATGATCGATGCTCTTCTGAAGTAACATCAATTGTTCCACCGTTAGCGGTCCTATCGAGACTGATCTGTCGAGCTCAGTTCTCACATCCATATGGTCACTTTGGAAATATGCAGAACAGCTTTCCCAAGGTTCATTCTTCCAACGAACGGCAAAGCTTCAGAACCTACTTCCTCGAGACTTCCTCGCATTCAGCTTGCAGAAATTCAAGAACCTACCTATTTTCCCTCGGCTCTCAAAATGTTTTCTGAGCATTACAGGATTTTTTCTGTAAGAGGGAACCAGAATATATATATAAGGCTTGTTTTAAACAGGATATGAGGCTTATGGGTACAATAAAGAAGTCTCATGTCTGCTTTTAATTGAGAGCTTTCGAAATATCTTTATTTCTTTTTCAATCAGTGTCTCGAGAAAAGTATAAGTATTGGGGTTACATATGATGTTGTTGTACTTACAGCATAGCGAGATTAATTAGTAAACTAAACGCAACTTCGACAGAAGTGGTTTTTTTGAAACTTTAATGCGTATCTTGGTCAATATTTCTATTTTTATGTATGAAGTTTAGTAATGATTCTTATATATAAAAAATAAGCTGTCATCTCATGAAATTAAAGCAGTCCTGTCCTTAGCACTCTGCACAGATGATTTTTCTTTTCAACAGCTTCCAAACCAGTGCCATTCTGTCCGATTTTATTTCATTCTTCATAAAATGAAGATTTGTGATTCCTGAAGCTTGAAATGAACGTAGTCGGAGAAGACGGGAAAGGTCTGATTACGGACCATAACGATAAAGCGTCTAAGATACGGAGCTCGAAAAGACGGATTTTTATTTTTACGGGATAACTCGCTCTCGCACTTCTCTCGAAAGATATTTAAGTCCTCGGAAAATCCTTTGAATTTTCTCTCGGCGTGGCGTCTGGTTACGCGTGGAAGGACCTTTGTCGGATGGCAGATGATGTATGCGAGAGATTTCGGGATATATATTTTATGAAGTCTAAGTGAAAACGAGAGAGCTTTCCGTAATTCTTCCAACCTTAATTTGATCGTTAGTTATTTTCTCACGAGTTATTAATTTGTTGAAACATTAAGAGGGATCCATACCCACTTGAAACGACTTTTGCTCTAGTATCCACATTAGTTAACCAATTTAGTTGCAATTTTCACTGACCGTTTCAGAAAAAAATGTGTTTTCCGGGAAACTCATTATTTTTTTTTTAATTTGAATTTCGGAATTAATAACAATATTCATATGTTCCAGTATAATGATCATTGAGTTTCCCGGAACTGTACATTTGAATAAAGGACACTGATATCGTTTTAATTTCGAAATATTGAAAACTAAACCAATGAGAGCGAAAATCAAAAATGCATTATAAGGCACCCGATTAGTGTCGCCCCCTAACAGACCCTTTCCCATAGAGATGGATGCATTGCAGTTTGCAATCGCCACGGCAAATAATCCAAGGGCGTGCGGCTTATTATTAGGGCATATTTTATTTTAATGCTTTTTCAGGTATTTGTAGCAATAGCTCATTATATGAATGAGTGATTATGGTTCGGTTCTACCTACTGGTGTATATTTAAGTATTTGATGATATTGAGGAACTTCTTATGACCTGAAATACTTACCTGTTCTCGTATAAATTCGTTTTCGGTATGAATGTTTGTTTATTGTTGGTTCGGTCTAGTTCGAATTGAGTGCTATTGTGTGATTTTAAACCATGGGAAAATTAAAACAAATGAAGGGTGCTGAGGAGAGAAAATATTTGTATCCAAGTGAAAGAAGACATAGCCCCGTAGGAATGCTCTGAAAGAGGCATCACTGAAAAGGTGAGTTGTGTATGAATTATATTTTGTTAAGAGAATTCCATGCCCGCCTGGAACTATTCTACTCTTTTATGCAAAATACTCTTCGGAGGGGTGATTTTTTAATTCTCGAATTTTCCACCCAAAAAAAAACTATCTACAATAAATTGTTTTGAAATCACGGAAAATGGGAGTTGCCCCTAAGTGAATACAAGTTTTTGAACAACATCTTTATGATTCAATGTTCTCTATGGTTACATAGTGAACAACTATGGTTAGGGCAAATTCATTGGAATGCAATGTTTCTTTTGCATGACAAAACTAGTATATGTCCGGTTCTATATTCATAGAAGAAGAAAAAATCGCGTCATTCTGTCTTTTATATATACAGCGAATTATGATGAAATTATCGAATATTAATAATAATGTTTTTTCGTAACTCAATGATACATGTAAAAGCAAAAAGTATATACCCATTTCTTAACACGTATCAAATGTATACCTCTAGATCGTTGGTTTGTTGGTATTGGTATACAGGTTGTCACATGTTTCATTCATAGATGATTTATGAATTGATTTTATGACATTTTCGGATATCCCTAATTTTAGATTACAAATAAGCATATTCAAAAGTTCATTATTAATTTCTTCGTCGACCAAACACAAAAAAATACGTATAATTGAAGTTGGGATTTACAATTTTGGGAAAACCCGGTAACCCTTAATAATGCCATTATTTTTGTTTAAGGGCATATTTCCTTTTAATTTGTAATTATTAATTATTTCATTAAATTTCATTCGTTAATAGAATTTTCGGGGAACAATTTATATCTCGATGTTTTTCAGGTATTCCCAGAGTATTGTTTGGCATTGTAATAAGTACCTACTTAGTGCATAATATTTTCGACAAACATATGCTCTGAAATCATTGTTTTTTCATAGGTATAACTGAACGGACCTGGCTGGGATATTCCTTACGGGAAAAAATTATAATGCTAATATTTATTTTGAAAATATTAAACTTTCCAATTGATAGCCATCGAGTGTGTGATATTCGAAACACATCGATTAATTGAGTGTTATTTGCAAAAATTGATTACCTACTAGTATATTTTCTAGGAGGTCGTAGCCAAATAATTATTTCGTTTTCTTTAGGACAAAGTCAGTCACTGCCGACAGCGAAGAGTACATTTCCACTTTTCCAACTGCATCTGTTCACGTTTCGAAAAGGTAATCCATTATTATTTCACGAAACATACCTAGTAGTACTTTTTTGAGGATACGTTAGCATACGAACCAGAAGATAAATCGAACATTTATTTTTCAGTGACAATTTCAGTGATGATGTTCATCCAATGTGTAGCAAAGATGTCCCTGCCGTGTCTTCACCCGTTCAAAATGTGGAAACGGCTGACAATATTTTTCAGAGGTAGAAATTTATTCGTTCTGATATCTCTTGTATGAACCTACATGTTATTTTTTTTTCAGTAACCTCTATACTGGCATATCTCTTCAGGGGCGGCGTTTGGTAGATATCGGATATTTATTGAAGCAGTTAGCAGAAATATCCAAGCACCCACCATTCGATTGTACATTCAGTGATATGTATCCAATTAATGAATATAGATTGGGTTTGAAAACCAAAATTATATTGGTATGCAGAATGTGCAATATCGAAAAAACCATTAAACTTATAGAAGAAACCGTCGTAGAAATGGACATAAATAGCGTTTTGGCGTTGGCCACAGTTTCAACCGGAAGTGGCTACTCTACAGTGGTTTTGAATGTACCTTTCATGAGTAATTCTACGTATCAGCAACACCACGAAAATGTGGCTGATATCATTGAAGAGACTTCTTGGAAGGTCATGGAGGAAGCAGGCCAAGAAGAGGCTCGAATAGCTCAAGAGTTAGGATAGGTCGATGGAAGCGGTATACCAATGATTACCGTTGTAGCTGATGGGGCTTGGAGCAAAAGATCATACTCTGTGAATTATAATGCATCTTCAGGAGTGGTAGGTAGCCAGTTGCTGCGTGCACCGAATATAAAGCATCATGTATATTTGATATATTCGTAGTTGAACTAAACATATAGACCGTCAGCCAGTGACAGATTTAGGTGCCCCATTTTCGCATACAAGCCTCAAATAGGGTTGAAAAGTATATCGATTTGGAGTAAAATGAAGATATTTTTACGAGTGGCTCCTGGGGATAACATATCGAAAATTGATATTTTTTTTTGTTTCCCTCGTGTTTCCTAACTAAGGTACGAAACTACAGGGGGTGATTCGATAGGTCGTTTTAAGAAAAAAAGTTCCTATGAACATATGTCCAAAGATGCTTCGTTTCTGAGATACAGGGCGTTAAAAAAAAAAATTCAACACCCTGTATCTCAGAAAAGAAGCAACTCCGGACATATGTTCTTGAAACGACCTAACGAATCACCCCCTGTAGTTTCGTACCGTATTTAGGAAACACGAGGGAAACAAAAAAAATATATCAATTTTCGATATGTTATCCCCAGGAGCCACTCGTAAAAATATCTTCATTTTACTCCAAATCGATATACTTTTCAGCCCTATTTGAGGCTTGTATGCGAAAATGGGGCACCTAAATCTGTCACTGGCTGACGGTCTAATACATATATGAAATAATTGTGGGGATGCAGCTATATTGGGAGGGTATCAACTGAAAACTCTAAGTAATTATTAATGTCTTAATCCGTTCAAAAATTATTGTTAATTCCATTTTAGAGATACTAAAGAATGAATAAAACCATTCCGGAAGCTTACTCGAAAGTAAGAGATTTTATTTGATACCCTCCCAATATAGCTGCACCCCCACAATTACTTCATTTGTATTATTATTATTTGTATGTATATGTATAATTATAATTAGGCTCTTTTTCCATAGGCCTGTATAATTGGAGCTAGAACGAGAAAAATTTTATTCCTTGGCGTCAGAAATAAGTTCTGTGCCGTGTGCTCGCGTTCCGCGGTAAATAAAGATATTGCTTTACCTTAGCACAAATGCTACAAAAATTGGAGTGAATCATCAACCAGTATGGAATCCGATATCATAGTTGAGGGTTTCAAACGAAGCATTGACATGCATGGTTTGATATTCCACAAGCTAATTGGAGATGGTGATAGCAGTGTTCATCAAAAACTTCTGGAAGCTCGACCTTATGGAACTCTTCTTATACAAAAAATTGAGTGTCGTAATCACATGATGAGGAATTTTTCAAAGAAGATCCGAGAAATTTGTGGTAGGTATCTGGTTATATGATATAGTTTTCTACTTTATTTTTATTCTTGCAATGAAATGAAGATAATAAACAAAGTTCAATTTACATGCAGCTAGAAAGCGAAGTAATTCAAAAAATTTGCCAGTACCTCCATTTTATACTAAAAGATTTGTAGAAAAGATGAAAAGGAGACGTGAACTTCGGAAAATGATAAGACGCAAGAATAAAGACCTTCCACCAAAATCTAGTAAGAAATATGCTCTGCCGGATAAGGATTATGGCCCAGATGCTATCCCTGATCCTGATTTATCTACTGATCAGTTCGAGCGGAAGAAAGAAGATTTTCTGATTTTAGTTCGAAAATATGAATAGGAAATTCATAAAATCTTTTGTGGAATCATCTGCGACTGAAAGACAAACTTTAGTCGCTATTTTCCATCGTTCAAGATAACCTCTTGGGAGGTATTCATGTTGAAAAGGGGAACATTCTCCATGAAAATTTAAAGGAGACGTGAACTTCGGAAAATGATAAGACGCAAGAATAAAGACCTTCCACCAAAATCTAGTAAGAAATATGCTCTGCCGGATAAGGATTATGGCCCAGATGCTATCCCTGATCCTGATTTATCTACTGATCAGTTCGAGCATTTTTTCATTTTTAAATTTTCATGGAGAATGTTCCCCTTTTCAAGATTTTCTGAATTCTTTGAAAAAACTCCCGAAGAGATAAAACTCATTGAACTTAGTACAAGAGGCAATCTGGCAATCCTTTATGGCAACAAGAGAGAAGTATTCGCTTAACAGCTTCACATTTTGGTGACATTTGTAAGATGCGAAAAACAACATCTTGTGCCAATAAGGAAAAACTTACTTTATTCCATCTTTGGAGGAAACGCAAACACCAAGTACGGAACAGAACAACTGGAGAATGATTTTGATGTTAGGGTAATATTCTAATAACATACTTAATTAAAAATAGTTATTTATGATACAAGTGTTAAAGCGGCATTTTATTCTGTGATTGGGGAATATTGCGAAACGAGCGTTAACGAGTGAATCAACTCCACAAGCAAAATAAAATCAATTTTAAAAAATTAAAAGATCATGAGGATTCGAACAGGCAGAGGCTCCAACTATAATAACCCCAACGCACTTTATTTGTGAATGTCATTATTTGTCAGTGATGAATGACCTTCTACAGTTCGACTGAATACTACTTCGTTTGTAACTTCAAAAGGAATTAGTATTACCAATTGCACAAACGGCCAAATACATGTGTGAACTTTTATAAATGATTCCTCTTGAGTAGGTATCCTGATTATAATATCTGTTTGAAGTGTTTCTATTAGATAGATCTGTATTACTGAGTATCCATCATCTCATCTGTCATTTTACTATTAACACTAGTGTTAAAAGTATTTTTAGTTTATATGTCAATGAATAAAAAACATCATTTTTAATTACAGTTTTATAAACATATTTTTTTTGTGTCACAGGTTGAACCTTGCGAAATGTTCGTTGATGAAGACGATCCTATTTTCGGAGCCAGTCCTGATGGGTTAATAGGAGATGACGCCATTGTTGAGGTGAAGTGTCCCAAAACTGCCTCAAAAATGAACCCCAAGGAAGCAATTGACCAAAAAATTATAAATTTCTGTTCTCTAAATGAGAATCTACACATGCAGCTGAAACGAAATCATAATTATTACTATCAAGTACAAGGGCAGCTACACATAACTAAGCGTTCATTGTGTTATTTTGTATTTTGGACTCCATTGGGAATGTTAGTTGAAAAGGTGGGACATCTTCACACAATATGTGATACCTAAACGAAAAAATTGGTTGTGAAAGTCTTTCACGGCAATCGTTGAATGAATGATGGTTTTCCGGGTTTTTAGGCCGACGTTTATTTTGAGATATTCTCACTGATCCGTTGAAAATGCCAACCACTCGTGTTGGCGAAACGTCGAGAATATCTCAAAATTAACATCGGTCTAAAAACCCGGAAAACCATCATTCATGCGAAAAAATTAGTATTCATTCATATTTTGTCTGCCTTCAGTTCAACAAGAATTAATTCGTCCCCATTCATCAAGTAATTTTGTTCTGATTATAAATATTGGAATTTTAGGCTCGACATGTTGTGAATGAATTCGGTTTTATATTCCATAATATAACGAAATTGATAGTCATTTTTTTTTAGATTATTCGAGACGATTTATTTTGGGCGGTTGATATGAAACCGAAGTTAGAGATTTTTTACAAGAATTGCCTATTGCCCGAACTGATAGATCCTAGATACCCGAGGAAATTGGAAATCCGCAATCCACCACGACAGTAAAACATACAGCTCATGTTACATTCGAAGTGTATTTTAATAATATTGACATTTTTTCGAAACTCGGAATTTCATTAAGTTTTATATTATATGTATAAGTAACCCCCCTTCTCTGTTAACTTTTGAACAAATTAAAAAAGGTTGTTCATAAGCTACTTTTTGACACCACAAAAAATAATCTATCTTTTAAAATGGCACGTGGCCGCCATTTTAGAAGATTTTTTAAAATAGCATAGTGGATCCAGTGATACCTCTTTCGACACGTCTTTCAATTATCTATACGACAGCAAAATTTCAAACATCCAAAACAAAATGACGGTACATAATATTAGAACTCTTATTGAGTAATCCCACCCCTGTTAACTTTTGACCGGATCGGAATTATTCTTTGAAATTCTATTTTGTTGAATGATTGAATGATAGTTCATATATACTTTTTTCTACAAACGTCAAAAAATTACAAGGTTGGCGCATTGGTAACGATATGCAAAGTGACCCTTTTTTATTTTCATTCGTTACCATGACACCGTGCGCGAAGTAGTATGCGAAATATATATTTCGCACACTACGTGTAAACTATATGGGATTTTTATATTTTAACCTTTATGGTCTTCAATCAAGCAAAAATCCAAGAAATCATTTATTTCTTAATGTTTAACAATAATTAAGGTTTTTAAATACTTTTCAAATCGTGACAAAATTTAAACTACCTATTTTATTTTTTTAAATTAAGCTACTTAAGCATATTAATATTTTAAAACAATATTTTTTGACGTTGGTAAAAAAAAATATTGTTTGCATCTCGTTCGCGAAATACTTTGATGATCTCGACTATTTTTTTGCAAGCCTCATTAAAAAAATCAGTTCTCGATCACCAAAGTAGCATTTCGCGCACATTCGTTAGAATAATTAAAAAATATTGAAAAAATTATGCCTGCGTATTAAATCTTTGTAAAATACATTCGAGAGCATATTTTACATAAATAAATACATTCAAATTTTTTTGTCTTCGGCCAAAAAATATCTTATATACCTACCTACCTACTTCTCGACTGCCAAGACGATACAATTTCCATGCAATTGAGCATGTATTTATCTACGATTCCCTAGGTATTTGCAGCAATAACATAAAACCCGGATCCCCGTCTATGATGTGCCATCATGTGAAATGCAACAATAAGGCGAATATTGCTCTACGACGTGCTCGTCCTTCTGCGTTGTGAATATCGTCAGGGAATTGGAAGATGCCATTCGAATAGTTAGTCATTGATCATCCCTCTCGCATATATTGGGACACGCCTACAGACTCCCGCAAAATTTGGAGGTTAATGCATTTTCAGAACTCCGGTGCAGGTGTGGATCATTCTTAAGGTGCGTATTCACTAGAGCATTCGTTCCGCATGAGCACCGAACAAGCAAATGCTCGGGTAGTGTGGACGCTGATTTAAGCACGAACATAATGCGTGTTTACATTACGCAGCATGACGCAGTCTGGGCTTGAACCGAGCAGAATATGTGAAAAAGATTCTTGGGAAAAGTTTGTGAATGTCCGATAACCTAAAAATTGATTTGACAAATGTCACGTGATCGCTGGTATGGCGGCAAATTGAAAAAAATTACCATGAATAGTCAAAAAGTCGGATAAAATGGCAAGATATCGAAAAAAGTTATTTGAAAAAGTTGCTTAGAATTCAATTTTATACACATATACAAAGTTTGAGAAAATTATGTGGGAATATTGAAAACAGCAATTTTTTTAAAATAGTTTTCTAGCTGTAGAAAAATATCCAATTATTTTCTTATGAATTGCTTGACCATACTGAAATATTTGTATTCCGATGATAATAACAAAACATTCTCATTTTCACCACACCAGAGAGCACTAAATTGAAAAAATTGAATTTTTTTAGAACCCTTGCTGTTACATTGGTTCGTATCTAATAGATATATCACAATTCCACTATTATTGCGATGATAGGGAGATCCAAAAATATCGTGTTTTTCAGATTATAATCAATTTTTGATGATAATCGTGCACGAACGTTTCACTTCGCACATAATCTTAAAAATAGTGTGTCAAATTAAAGAGGCTTGAGTTTTCAACATTGCATGCGAAGTGAAACGCTCTGGCACGATTATCATCGAAACTTGATTATAATCTGGAAAATATCATGTTTCTGGAGTGTCATTTCATCACAATGGTCGTGGAATTCTGATATAACTGTTAGATACGAACCAATGTAACAGCCAGGGTTTTAACAAAATCCAATTTTTTTAATTTAGTGCTTACTGGTGTACCGAAAATGAGAAAGTTTTGTCATTATCATTGAAATACAAATGTTTCACCCCTGATTTTTTGGTAAACAATTTTTTTTCTAATAATACATGATGTCGAGATGTCATGTGCCGAGTTTCAGAGTGCTACAATTCATTCTTCACTTTTTGCTCGAGTTTGTTAGTCGTTACTGGATTATATTAACACGAGTTTGATATATTAGTCTATTCGAAACTTTTAGAAATGCTGATAACAGTGATAGATTTAGAAATTGGAAGGCGAATACCAAAATACTGTAATTTTTTTTGCTAATTGTTCTCTTTTCAGAATTTCTGTTGCTTCTTGTTTTCCATTTTGGCAAAAAAAAAAAAATTCAAGAAAACTTGGTTAAATAACTTGTTCATTTTAATTTTTTTTTTTTGGGAATTCAGATGAAAAAATGTACGTGCTCAGAGTAACTTACGGTAATTTCCTTACCTGTCTTGTGAAATGTAAAATGATCATACCAGAATTTGTTGGTTATTGTTAACTGATGGTTTCTCTTTTGAATGTTTTATTTCTTTGTTGTTCCGAAATTGAAATACTTGAAGCTATTATTCAATCAAACCAACACATTGAAGAAACACGTAGATATAAGACAGATAAGTTGGAAAATGTCGAATCTACGAAGTTACTTTGTGAAGACTGTAATAAGAAGTATGTCTGGTACACATGGCTCATTTGAGGTTTGGTCGCATGTAAAAGTCAAATATCGATGGATACGCTTTCGAACTTGACCACACGATTAGTGTTGAAATTGTGATTCTATTTAATAAAAAAATATTCACCATTGAAGTTCTTACAATTATTTAAGACTCATTTGGCTATTTAAGGTATTTGGATCGCTAGAACCGTTTTCTTACAAATTCAATCAAAATTTGATATGATATTTCTCGACAGTGTCTACATCTGCTGATTTTTTTTTTGAGAATTTTCGTCCGTTTAGAATCGGAGATAATTGGACTCAAAGTTGCTTCCCAATAGACTTTTGAATCATTGTAACATAGGCCAAATGCAATAATTGCTTCAAATAACACGCTGTACAGAAGAAACACGTCTTACAAATTTGATGAAAAACTAATACATGTCAATAAACTTGATAACAATGCTAATAACCAAATCTGAAAAAATTCGTCCGTCTAATTATCGAATTACAAGCTCCCAAAGTCGGCAATGTTTTGATCGGTCAGATCATAAAAATTTTCACGTCAAGAGCAATGGCAACAACGCGCTGCAGCTGGTGAGGAACACGAGAAATATATTCCGAAATAATTAGACCAGGAAATATAGAGAATTGAGAATAAAGAAAAGTTGTGATTACTCATTTGGTTTTCGTAATATATTTTACCTCACTTTCACGTCGGAAATCACGATATCTTCCAGAGTTAAAATTTCACGTGCTGGTTAAGTTCCGATGACATATAGATAATGTCAAAAAATGTATCCCCTCGTGTCCTCCGAAAGTAGATAGAGAATGAGTAGGTTTTCCTAAGTTTTTTTAACGAATTTAATTACGGAGAAAAAAAATTGGTCGGGGGGCTCGTCCCCCTTCCGTTTTCTCGAAAAAAGTTGAAAAACTCGTGAAATTAAAATAAGAAAAATCCGTAAAAATTGTGAAAAACATCTGACCGTCGAATGAAAGGGTTAAAAAAAATCACCGCCTCTACCCCATCGAAAACTAGATAGAGAACGCGAAGGGACTCAGTCAATTCTTCAACAATTTCGGATATGGAAAAAATAATTGGGAAAAAAATTCAATCGGGGTGCTCGCCACCATTCCCCGTCACGAAAAAAAATGGGAAAACTCGCGAAATGGAAACGAAAAAATCCGCAAAAATAGTGAAAATTATCTGACCATCAAATAATACGGTTTCAAAAAATTTCATCCCTCTGCCCCCCTTCGGAAGATAGATAGCGTAAGATTTCGGAAAAATCTCCAGTGGTTTCATACATGGAAAATTACGACGAAAAATATGTATGTCGGTGGGCTCGGCAAAGCCCTCTTCAAAAAAAAAAAGTTGCGAAAAATCTATGAAATAGTGGTGAAATAGTTATTTACCTAACAAGTGCGTAAAGTAGTACTTTTCCGCACGCGATGGCAGTTGCACGAACAACGCTGAGCGGAGTTCGGGCAAGCCGTTAAGGGCGGAAAAGTCATTTTCCGTAAGAGTTAGGTACAATATTTTTCCTACGAGTGTTTTTGTCCATCTTATTTATGAAAAAAACAAGGTTTATAATAAACAAGTTTTTATAATAATGCTACAAAATGACTAATAAGACAGAATAGTTACATAGATCATTTAGTTAGTCCTAAATATCATCATTTTCAAAAATACAAAAATCGAACGATTTTAAATCGTACGGAAAAGTACAATTCTCAAAACGAAAAGTTATTTTTGCGCACGCTAGTAGGAAAATTATCTAATCTCCCTAGAATAAGAATGCTTGGAAAGTTAGAAAATTTTTTGATTGTTTCGGACCATGAAAATTACGACAGAGGGCTCAGACCCTCACAAAGTTGCGAAAAATTACGAAAACTGTATACTTAACAATTACAGATACATTCCTTGACGATTTCAAATTTAATTTATAATGAATACTTTTCTCGCGATAAGCTTTTATATCATATGAAATTTTATAATATAACAAAATGATGGGTTCCCTTTACATCAAAGTTCATTTTCCACTTTTTATTGCATTTAAATATAACCTTTTTTACGCACTTCACTTGTATGTTTGTTTGTTTGTATGTTTGTAACTGACTCTTTAGGGCGTGATTTTCACCTATTTCCAGACGTCCAAATGATTTGAAATGTGGCAGTCGTTCATAGTTCCGGTAACAATGCAATGTGACATTTTTTTTGTTATAACAAAACAAAATGGCGGCTCCAAGATGGCGGACGAGATTTGTGATAATGGTCCGATTCCATTAAAAATTGGTATGTAAGGTTTTTTTTTGGTTGTATATTTCGAATTTTCTGTAAAAAATCGTAAATTAAAGATGGCGGCTCCAAGATGGCATTATGGTCTGATTCGATTCAAAATAGTGTGTGAGGGGATGAATTCAAGATGGCGGACCAAGATGATTGACGAGTATTGTGATTATGGTCAGATTCGATTCAAAATTTAATTTCTCACATGTAAAAAAACCGTGGGGTGCTTGATAAAATTCTCTTGAGCTCTTGAACGCTCTGTATTGTTAAATTAAACTAAAAAATATGAGAATATGGATCGAAAGCACCCACGCTTTTTTACATTTGAGAAATTAAATTGTCAATTATTTTTTACTTTTTAGTCCAACGGAAGTAAAGCGTGTTCTTTAGTTTTTTCAAACTATTACTTTTAAAATTTTTTTTTTGCTTGGAAATCTGCACATTTGCATAAATCAAGAACGATTATCAAATAACATTCCAAGAGTTCACGAACTAGAATTCTTTTCTTTTTGGTTCACGACGAATAGCTCGAAATAATGCAAAGTTAACTTATCGAAAACGACTTTTGTATTTACATCAGTTTGTTTGCCGTTCGATTTGGAAGTGGAACTGTTGCAAAATTAGCACAAAATTTTTAAAATTAAGGGCAAACCCAATCTCCTCTCATTTATGATGTTTTTCATCGATAAAATCCTCTTGCAAATATCATAAAACAAATTTTTGCCGAGCTCGGACGATTCTACGATGCGCCTACCTTCCTTTAGAGCTCCCTTCACATAATTTGTCATTTTCCATTTTTAACTTTTTTTTGCAGCCAACATCGCTACGACACCATTGCGTCTTTTTTCAAATAACTTTTTTTTAATGAACCGTACCTACCTTGTGAACAAAATTGGTTGGAGGCATCACTTTTAAGCTACCTGATCGCCAGGATTATAAAAGTTACTGACACTGATATTAGTGACAGAGCAGAGTTGCCTAGCGCTTCCAATAAGAGATTGGATGCTTTAAATGGTGGAAAAAACGTACAGTCAGAATACCAAATTTACTTGTGTGATCGACGTATGTCTAATGGGCCGCAAATGGAAAACCTTTGGCGCATGCCGTACTGTTCCAAATACCTTAAAACTCATTGCCGAATGAGTCTGAGTCTTAAATAATCGTAAGAACTTCACCTATATTGTTTCATGGGTTTGAAAGTATTATGATAATAAAATGTACATTATTTAGTTTAGATAAGGACGGACGATGGATCCTCTATGGATGGATGGTCCTCTACACATTATAATTCGGTATAACTCAGGTAGGTAGGCAGGTAAACAAATTTTCAAGTAGTCACAGATGGAAAATATGGGATGTTATAAAGAAATTACTGGATTTATGTGTATTTAAATATAATCTCAGGATTTATAGGTCAGGCATAGTTTAATGAATACTGAAAAAAACATTTTTAAGACAAGCAATTATTCAAATGCACTAAAAAGTAATAAATAATTTTCTTAGATGTCTAATGTAGGTGGTTATTCTGTGATTGGAAAGCTTGCGCGTAAAGTTATCAGTTCGAATACAAAAGCGATAACTTTTTGAATCTGTAACTCACAGAATAACCAATATTACACATTTGAAGAATTTTTTTTATGTTTAGCGTATTTGAATAAAAGTTTGACTATAGTTTTTTCATTAGTTTATTTTGTACTTTTTAGTTAGTTCGCATTAATTTATGGATTTCTGATAAAGCATGATTATTCTGTAAATTTTGAGCAATTTAGCTCTCTAAAATCTGAAAATATTAACTTGTTAATATTCAATTTATACATTTCAACAAGGCTTCATGATCGGCGATCCCAAAAACGCCAACATAACAATTTTGAATGGAATCGGACATAATAACAAATTTCGTCTGCCATTTCGGAGCCGCCATTCTCTTTTCTCTCTAACAAAATTTACTTTGACATATACATTTCAACATGGGAAATCAATATAAAAGCATGTAAAAATAGGTAGGTACCTAGTTTAGTGTTCAGTTAGTTCTGGAATTGAAGCAAACAGTAGCGTTACATCAGTTAAAGTAGTGCGACGGGAACGATCACTCCAACCGGTGCCACATCATTGCCTTCGATAACGTATGCCGCAAGTGTATTAAACTTTCGGCTATAAAATAACATTCTCTCAGTAAAGAGTTACTATTTGGTAACTAATTAGAGTTGCCTGCAACAAAGTGAATAATAATATATCAGATATCAAACAGTCTTTTGAGCAGAATACGGTTCTGCAGAATACGACTCTATAGGTTACCACTGTATGTTTGCCAATAAAACTTCCATTCTCCTCGGCTTCCACCGATACACTAGTGAACGAAACTCGATTGCGATATCCGATATCATTATATCGCCCTTCCGTGTCGGTTTTCTTACACGAAAATAATTGGCAATCCAAAGAACATTTTTTCATTTCGATTGAACTCGAATGCCGGAGTCGCGTGTAAAAATGTTTTTTCACCAATCGTGTCTGTTCATCATCCATTCATCCTTCGCAACTGTGCACATGAACTTAGCGAAGTGTTCACTACTCTGTTGCGCAATAATTTTTTGAACTGCGAAATTCCCGTTTCCTGGTGCACAACCGTTGTCAGTCCCATATTCAAAAAAGGGAATAAACTATTACCTGAGAACTATCGCCCTATCATCACAGTTTCCGTACTCCGCAAAACCCTTAAGAAGAAATACTGGAATTTGCCCTCATCCACGACATCATCCCCTCAAATCAGCACGGCTTTCTTCCAAAGAGGTCAGTCACTTCCAATCTTCTTTTAGCTACTGATTATTGTTCCAAACTTCTCGATTCATCCGAAACCGTTGATGCAGTCTATTTCGATTTTTGTCGTGCATTCGACAAAGTGCCTCATTATCTTTTGCTAACAAAACTGATTCATTATTTAAAAAAAACAACAATTTTAACAATCTTTTGCTAACAAAACGGATTCATTGATAATGAACTGATATTTTTGACACTTTTCAATGAATATATTATAGATTATATATTAGGGACTTTCGTGCTACAAGCCTCTACACCGCGACCTTTTCAGATCTATTGTGTTTGTCCTCGAGATCATTTAGAGTTCTTTGTCTAGCCCTGTCTTCTTTACGAGACTCCACAGGTTAGTTTCAATGAATAACTTTGTTCACACAAAGTGCGCGCAAAATCAGCACTATAAATGACATTCCAGAGACGAGAGCTTCAATTTCAGTTGATACGTCAAGAAGAGTTCATCGACCACGCCACTGAAGATGACTGCTGCAGTAACAGTTGAAACGTTTGGAGACTTCAACCAAAGAAGACCACGGCAAAAACCAAAAACCCGGAAACCAACCAAAACGATTCACAAATATTCAATATAAAAAAAAAATGCATGAACATTTGTTAACATTTATGGAAACATTAAATTCACTATTCTTATGAATCCGCCCCGAAAACACAATTTTTGAAAGAAGTTCCTTTCTCAGTGATTGTGTAAAAATTGACTTTTATGGACTAAAATTACCGGAAAGTGACTGAACCTATCGCTAAGGCTCGGAACGCGGATGTTAATTTATATAGGAATATATATGATTGACAAAACGCACTGGCTTTCCAGCGGTTACGTTAATGCCAGTGCGTTGTTGGTCTAGATACAAATTCTACCTGCGGTACCCTGCATGGTAGATAAACATAAAAATAATTTAAGAAAAAACAGGTATATTCATACGAAGTCATTTGAGACAGCATAGAAACTTATTGGACCTACAACTCTTAAGGGCACAAGTTGAAAAGAGAAATTTGTGTTTTTTAGTAACTATTCAATTTTCTGACATTTTCTCATTTCCCATTGAAGCCTCGTAAGATTCTTGAATGCCAACTTGTCTCAACTGACATCGTTCAGACTATAGCATTTATCGATATTTCAGATCGCCTTTGAGATAACTTCCTCAACTTCCTCGACTTCCTTCCATCAGCATGGTCATCAGAGAGTAGCGGGGTGATTCTATCTGCTGCAGATCCTTGTTTTAGTAAAACTTGAAAGCCTCCTACAAAACATTCGAGAATGTCTACAAAAAGGATGTTTTGTCATCTCTACTGTTGAAACTCAATAAGATTGGATTTACCACCAAAGAATATATCATGATTCATTCACCATGGCTATATAGGACGAAATTTGTCAGTTCAGTCAGTATGCTACTGAAAAGGACATTGAACGAATCCAAGAAGACAACACATGATTGTATAGGAATAGATCTTATAAATAAATAAAATTAACAGATACATATGATAATAAATAAAACTACAACTACATACAGTAAAAATTACAGTAGAAACATGTCCACATTTTATATATATATATCAGCTGAATAACGCTTCAAACGACTTCTGAATGAAGACTCGAATTTACATTTTTTCGTCCTACCCCTATAGAAAGTACACACTTTCCTCCCTCAACCCAGGGAGGAAACTCATACTTTTTCTCCCTAGGGAGGAAAGTACTTTTCTTCCCCATCATTTCAAGTAAGTTTTAAATGATGACATTGTGAATCTATTATAATCAAATTGTTTCCGTAATTTCTAGAACATCTTATATATCCTGTATTCTGGAAAAAATCAAACATGAATGATACTTCTACTTTGGTTCTATATGTGTATTTAGAGCGCAAAGTGATTGATTGTCGCTCGACAAAAAGATTAATCATTGGAGAACGGCAATGACACTGTGCTCGAAATACACACATTATTTTTTTCTACACTTCATTCAAATAGGCATATACCATTAGTTATGAGAAAATCACTCAATAGCAATCCGAAATGTATAAATTAAATGTCCAATAATTCAAATCACTAACAAGAAAAAGTAAAATAACGTTCTTAAAAAAAAGTTGCAATTGCCAGGAGCTGAACCCGGGACCTTCTGATTACAAGCCCAAGACGCTAGCCATTGCACCACCGCAGATTCACAGATGGACATGACTGTATTGTCTATACTTTCTCATGCAAGTATAGGTCCGTTTTAAACAAAAGCATTTGAGAAGCGTTTTAAATTTACAAAAAAAGGTTCATTAAGTGGGTAGGAGGACAAATCATATGTATTACATGGGAGTAAAGTGCCAGGATCCAAGGGAGGTATTGGATCCTGCGGGAGGAAAAGTGGCACTTTCCTCCCTAGTTATACAAATAGCTATTATTTCATCTGGTAGCGAGTTGAAAAGTTTTGGTCCCATAATTTTAGAAGAATTAAAAAAAAACAGTGGTTTTACAGTGTTGTACAGAAATGTCATTTTTGTGTCTGGTATTGACATTTTGGACGTCTGATCTTACTTTGAAATCTCCCCAAGTTTTTGAAGATATAGATACATGTTTACATAATGTATAGGGAGGAAACAGTTAATATTTTATATTTTTTAAATGCATTAATGGATGACTCTTGGCATTTCCTTCCTGTCGTACTCCTCAGTACCCTCTTCTGGGCTATGAAAACATCATTTGCTGATGAAGATGTGCCCCAAATACAGATTCCATAATGGATTCTACTTTCAGCTTGGGCATAATATAATTTCATCAAAATATCCATATCCAATACCGTTATCAGATTCCTTAACTGATAAGATATGGAGTTCAATTGTGAGATCACAAGTTCACAATGGGGTTTCCATGTTAAATATTGATCTAAATATATACCTAAAAATTTTACGGTATTATCATTTGTCTTGATGTCATGAAAAATAACTTGTTCACATTCTCTCTGTCTATTATGAAACCTAGTGGACTTTGTTTTTTCTATGTTCATCAAGATGTGATTGGAACCAAACCATTCTTCCATTTTTTTAACCATTGTACATTTTTCCGTTAGAGCAATATGGTCCTTACATGAGATCACTACCGAAGTATCATCAGCATAGATACATTGTGAGGAAAGCTGGTATGTCGAGTTTGTCAATGTCGTTCATGTAAATAAGAAACAGAACGGGACCCAGGATTGAACCCTGAGGAACCCCAATGTCGTTATATGTTTGTTCCGATGAGGTGTTATTGAGACAAATATATTGCTTTCGATTTTTTATGAAAGTTGAAAGTCATTTCAGAGATATACCCTATATTCCATTTCTTGATAGTTTCTCCTCTAGAATATCATGATTGACAGAGTCGAATGCCCTGCTGAGGTCACAAAAAACTCCAACAGGACACTCCAACAGGAATATTCAAAAATCTTGGTCGATGGTAAGGGTATATGGACAGATAAGAAATGTTGATTCGATGTAGCCGATACGTAAAGAAAATCCATGTTAAAGTTTATAATAAAACATTAATGTTGATTTTAAAAAATGTTTGGTTAACAAAACCGCGACATGTTTCGCCAATACAATGGCTTCTTCAAGAAGTACAATTCTTCCAAACTGCAGTAAATATGAAGTCACGTGACAGTCAAATCCTGATAAAATTATGTTTCCTTACGATCATCACAGAATTTACCAATTCTGAAATGAAAAATGATAACTTTCTACTCGCATTTACGGACACTGGCATTACTAGGGGTCACAGGTGCTATGTCCAACACATCTACGACCAGCCAAGATGGGAAAGTCATATCAAAGGTCATATCAATGCTGTCAAGAGGGGAAATCTGGTACGACAAGCAATGAAGTAGGGGCTGGAATATACGTTTACAGTAAATTTTCATTACCGATGTTAATTTGTAATAAAAGTCACAGGGATATAGGCCTCCCTCATTGGCTCTCTCACCTTTTAAAAAAGGGGATACAGGCTACAAGCCTCTATTATTGCAACTTCATGAAAAAATTTAAATAAAAAAAACATATTTTTGGTGCCCACATAACCCCTAGTGGGAACATGTGGTGACACCCTTTTTTAATTTCATTAATGTTTCTATGTAAGTAATATCTTACATTACTGATAGTTACACTGTTCTTCTTTTATTGTAGAATTTTAAACTTAGCAGATGATGAACCTATATAGGTTCTAAACATTTCTACTTTGATATGATAGTTTTACCATCACAACATTTGGTGGTAAAATTAAATTTGTGGAAATGACTTTGAGTTTTTCTTCATCGTGAATACACTATATTCCAAGACGTGGTAATGGCTATTTCTGTTTGCACAAGAGATGTTCTAAGGGATTCTGGAAACCATCCCACAGTTATTCTCTCCGACAAACTAGTTTATAAAATTCACGAAAACCTCAGCGACCTACGAACACAGAACAAGGTGAAACTTGTCTGGGTACAGGTCACAGGTGCCTAGAAAGAGCGGATACTTCAACAACTTTCATCGGGCCGGCCAGCCTGTGGATATCCTTTTGGGACATTAATTAGAACACGAAGAAATGGGTTAACAACCATCATCAGTTTTCCTGGGAGAATGCCTCCGAAAATACTAACGGAAAGATCATGATGATTGGCCAACCGACCGGCTATCAAACCGACTCAGAACTATCTTTGGAAGATGGTAGGACTCCTAAGACATCACTGACGCCTGAAAAAAAAACGGACACAGTAGTGCAGAAGATACCACCCGAAATACCATCCTACAAGAAAACGTCGTGGGAAATATCCATTAGTTCATCAGAAGATCCGGAGTACGCACGAGATAGACCTGACAGCGAGAAACAGAATGGTTCTAAACAGACCTTCGGCAGAAAATAATAAAAAAAATTCAAAGCGCCTCAAATTTTCATTCTAACCTTGTTGCAAAATATACTATTGATTCTTCCAATATTGTTTAATAGATAGAAAGATAATTTAATCAGCCTTATTTTTAGGATTCCATTTCACTAGTTGACGGCCCGCCACCCGCCAACCGCCTCCTTACAACCAGCCACCCCCGCCGAGCCGGGAGCGGTGTCAGTCGCCGGAAAGGGCGCGTCGTCCGCAACACACCCCTACTGAATGTTTTCGAAGGTGCGGTCGCGATGGGTGCAGCGGCGGCACAGGGGGTGTGGGGCAGCGGGAAGGCCGACGGCGTCGTTGAAAGCGACGGCGGCACGCGATGTCGCGTGTGTGCTCGTCTTCTTCATCATTAGCGAGAGCTTCACCCTACTTAATTAAATAAAATGTATATATACGTATGTCACTACGACGTGCCAGAATAAAACGTCGCAGAAGGCCAGAAGCACTCTGAGGAGGAAGGTAAACTCACTCTCAGGCATGCAGTTCTAACGATTTTCCAACCAAAAAATAATTACCGCCTTCTCACATTACCCCATGTAACTCAAACACAAGGAAACATGCAGTCAGTGCTACCCTAAAGAACCAAACAAACCAACGTGTTTTTCCAATCAAACAAATGTGTTCCAACCATATTACTCTTTTGAGTTGTTCATGATGTTGGCCCATTTGTTAAAAATCCAAGAAAGTAAAAAACACGAAAATTTCAACCTTCCTTCAGTTATTAGCAATTTCAACATTCAAGGAGTAGCGGATACAGGGAGAGGCGCAGGAGTCGCTCCTTTCTCCATTTAAATGTACCCTGTATTCGCACTTGGACTAGTTTGGCGATAATAACCACTTTAAACTTTTTCAAAGTAGACTAAATTTGCTACAGTTTGGGAATGGAATCGTGTTTCCGAAAAACAGATTCTCAGTATTATTATGGAGTTCGAAAATTTTTTAGCAATATTTTGTTGCTGACTAAAATGATAAGCAGAAGCGTATGGATCAGAATTTCAAATTATCTCAGTTGAAGGCCTATTATCCATTCTAGAACCCTCTCGCCTACAGATGGATACCCAGTTGATAAGGCCTCAAGACAGGGTTTGTAAATAAAAAAAAAAGTAAAAAATATTAAATAAAAAAAACAATTATTTTACGAAATATAGTCAAAATACGAATAATAAATAATAAAAGCCAAATTATTTTTTTTACTTGAAGTATAAGTTATTTTCTCATCATTATTATCATGCTATGTTATACTGTTACTTTAAAATCTGTACAAACATTATCCTTATTACTATGAAATTCTTGTATTGCCATAGGTCCTTGCTATGTATACCAAATTTTTGATTATTCGGACGACTGGAAGTGGGTGAAGATTCAATAAAAAATTCAAATCATCACATCATCATTACGAAATTCAATCAATGATTTGTCTGCTGATTTTAGATTACTCGGACAACTGTAAGTATTAAAAATTGAATTTTAAGATTCACAATATTAGTATAATTATTATCATACTATTATCAAGGAAATCTTTTATTATCACCACTCCTTTAAATTGATGTGTTCACCAAATTTCAGATTATTCGGAAGATTCCAAATAACTGGAAATTTTAATTTAAAATTCTTATAATTATCATCCTAGCATTGATATTATAAAATTCTTGTAAATTTTGTCGTCGGTGCCAAATTTTAGATTAATTGGACGACAGAATGTGGGCGATGTGATTGATAATTTTAAATTATTCCCACAACGGCAAGTACGTGATACTTAAATTCAAAGACTCACATTATTGATTTAGTTTTCTGTTAGATATTAAAAATAAATCACATTTTTCAATTTTCAAGGAGAATGTTCCCCTTTTCAACTCACATTATCATTATTATAACATTATTATCATTGAATTCGTGTATTGTCGTTAGTCCTTGAAAGTATACCACATTTTAGAATTTAGAGGATTGAAAATGGCTGAATATCGAATTTAAAATCCTCATTATCATATAATTATTCTTATTACACCAACATTACGAAATTCTTGTATTGTCATCGGTCCTTGATATACAGTGAATTTCAAAAAGTTTGCACCTTATAGAAAAATTGTTTAATATTTATTTGTGAGCAAATTTTATTTTTTATAAAATTTGGTGCATTGCAGAAAACTTGTATATAAGTTGTTAGAATAAGAGGAGAACAAAAAGTAGGAAATTTCATCATTATATAAACGGCCCTTATTATTGACATTATCGAAAAAGTTTATTTAGAAAAGTTGTTTTGGATCAAAACCAACATTCATATTCAAAATCATAGCCCCCTGCGCGAAAAAAATAGAAAAATCACATTTTTTATGATTAAAGTGATCCTAAAATTTCGCAGATTTGTATTATTTAATGGTTTACCAATAATTAATTGATTTATTCAGTAATTTCCTTCCATAAAATCACCGATAGTTATTATCGACATACATACAGAGTGAAATATCAAATTTGCACCAAAAAACTAATAAAAATTCAAACAATTTTCAACAAACGTCGAAATTCTAGTACGAATGAAGAATTAGACCAAATGCTGCATTAAAATGTTGTATGAATATGAGGAAGGCGCCTAAAGGTACAAACATAGAGGAGCGACGCGTTAAGCGGCAAGCGACGCTACTAGCGATGCGACTAGAATATTTCTGTGCACATAGTGAGGAGGTAAGCGACGCGATGACGCCCTACGTATCTCAAGCGACAATATTTATTTACGCGTGACAGCTGCGTCTAGCGTGGGAGTGAGTGCAATCGTTTGTATTTGGAAGGAGAGTGCATTTTGTAAATTTGATTATTGATTTCAGTACTGGGGATAAGTATTCAAGAACGATGAAAACCGAACAGATAATAAATTCTGTGTTCAAAATACAAGCTATATGGAATAAATCCCATCCGGATCACCGAAATCGGTAGTCACTGGAGCAATTATGGGCAGAAGTAGCTGAAGAAAGTAAATTAACAGGTAATAAATATAATAGAATTCATATATCAAACTGACAAGAGTTCAAAAAGTGTCGCCTTACTATGTACATGTTTTTTGTCTCGTCGCTAGTCGCGTCGCTTGCCGCTTGACGCGTCGCTCCTCTATGTTTGTACCTTAAGGTGCATACGAGATACCAGTACTCTTTATGAGGCTAGAACCATAAAAAATATAATTTTTTTTTGTTACTTATGTTAGAAACAAGATATTAGCCGCCACCACTGTAGTACGGAACCTGACTCATTTATATTACTGACTCATTTATATGGGCTGATGGAAATATTGGTTTTAGTCATAATAAACTTAAAGGTACCGCAGAAAAGTGGTACCACAATTTTATCAAAGATGAAATTGGATGGGCAAATTATTCATGGGCAAAATGGAAAGAAATTCTGTGTGAGGTATTTCAAGCTGACCGAAATACTTATGCACTTTTCATGGACATAGCTAATCACAAACCTCGCAGGGGTGAATCTTTGTATTCTTTTCATTTTGACCATCTGGCAAAAATAAACAAACTCAAATCGAATTTTTCTGAAAGTGATAAAGTCTCTCTTATTTTGGGTGCAATCGACAATGAAACAGTATGTTCCTCAGTGAAAGCGAGTGGTATAAACAAACTGAATTCATTGGCTAATTACTTAAAGGACCGAAAATATGACGGCCCTAGTATTAACAAATCTTTTATGAACACCGAACCACAATACCACAACTCCACTAGAAACGTAAAATTTCAAAATAAATTTCAAAATAGAGTGAGACCTGATTGTTACAGTTGTGGTAAATCAGGCCATATCAGAAAGAATTGTGACTTCCAGAATGCTGCCAAAGAACATATATGTAAAAAATCAGGTCATTTTGAGGCAGCCTGTTATACGAAGAAAACGAACTATCATCAAAAGGAGACTCAGTCGAAATTAGATGTTAAGGTGATATCGACTGGATCTAAAAGCAAATTTTTCAGAAATATTTCTATTAATAACAAAGACGTTTCGGCTTTCATAGATTTTGGAAGTGACTGTTCGGTGTAAGAAAGACATGTTGCTGAGCGTCTTACTCTAAATATTTCCGATTTGAATAAACCAATCTCACTAGCCGGATTTTTGAGACACACTATAGACATTCAGCAATTTGTTGAAGTTAATGTGGATATTGGTGAGGTATGCCTTTATTGCAAGCTATATGTTATCGATGAAGGTCTAGGGTCCAGTGAAAGCATGATTGGGAGAAACTTCACTGAAAATAAAGAAATAAATTATTGTAGAATAGGTCATGAACTCAATTTCTTTTATGCCCACCAAGGAGTCAATCAAATAAACGAAATAATCAAGTTTAATGAAAATAATGCAATTCAGAAATTATTATATGATTATTGTAGTATTCTTTCCGTCTCTATTGATGACCTAGGTCAAATGATTTTCTCACCTATGAAAATAATTTTGACATCAGATAAGCCTATTTCTCGAAATCCATATAGGATGGCCGAAACTGAAAAATTAAAATTAAATGAGATCATCTCCAAATTATTGAAGGCAAATATTATTCAAGAAAGTCAGTCTCCCTACGCAAGCCCCGTTCTTTTGGTAAAGAAAAAGAACTCTGATGAAAAACGTCTCTGCGTTGATTTTAGGGCACTCAATGCTATAACAGTAAAGGAAAAGTTTCCACTACCTAGAATAGAAGACCTCATCGATAGATTACGAAACTGTAAATATTTTAGCAGTTTGGATTTCAAATCGGGATACCACCAAATTCCCATGCACCCGGATTCTGTAGAGAAAACAGCATTCGTAACACCCAACGATCATTTCGAATATCTGAGAGTTCCTTTTGGCCTTGCCAATGCACCTTCCGTATTTCAGAGAGCTGTGTATACACTATTTGGTAGTATGATATATGAAAATGTTATTATATATTTAGATGATGTTCTCATTGTTTCAAAAACTAAAGAAGAGAACCTAGATACACTCAAAAAAATATTTCAGCTACTGCTAGAGCATAACGTTACCCTTAACTTTACATTTTTGGGTTATAAAATAACAAGTGATGGTGTGTTGCCTGATACGCATAAGGTTGAAGCAGTCAACAATTTTCCACAACCCAAGAGTGTTCATCAGTTACGCCAATTCTTAGGCCTGATAGGCTACTTTAGAAAGTTTATTTTCAAATTTGCTGAGAAGTCGAGTGTATTGACAAAATTGTTGAGAAAAGACGAAAATTGGCTGAGGACTGATGAACATACAAATTGAAAAATTTCAAAAGAATATTGATGTCAAGCCCGATATTGACAATATTTGACCCGAATCTAAAAACTATATTATATACCGACGCTAGTCGGGACGGATTAAATGCAATACTCATGCAAATGACCGGTAGTGGAGAAAAACCAGTGGCGTACTATAGTAGGCAAACATCTGCACTAGAAAAAAAATACCACTCTTTCGAACTCGAGCTCCTTGCCATAGTAGCTAGTACTGAAAGATATCGACATTACTTACTGGGAATTGAATTTATTATTCGTACAGATTGTAATGCTGTTAAAAATACACTTAAGAAAAAGGAAGTTAATACTAGAAAAAGTAGATGGGTTCTCGGCCTTCAAGAATTCACCTATCAAATAGAACACAGACCAGGACAGCAAATGCGTCATGTCGATGCGTTGAGTCGTAATCCACTGCCTAGTGGAAATGAAGGCTCTAATGTTGAATCAGTTATGCTCATATCTGAAGGGGACTGGTTAGCTAAGGTACAAGATGAAGATTTGGAAATTAGAAAAATAAGAGAGGTTTTAGAATCTGGAAATATCGAAGAGGAAAAAGATATTTTTAATAATTACGATTTAAGGGCAGGTAAAGTTTTCAAATTAACAAAAAATTGTCGAAGGTGGGTTGTACCTAAAAATTGCTGTTGGCAAATAGTACAAGCAAACCATGATGACATGGGTCATTTTTCAGTTGAAAAGACTCTTCAGAGAGTAACCGAAAGGTATTGGTTTTGTAAAATGAGAAGGTTCATTACTAAATATGTTAAATCTTGTCTCCATTGCCAGTATCATAAAGTGCAAGCAGGAAAGAAACCAGGGTTTCTATTTTCCATTGTTAAGTATGCTCGTCCGTTCACACATTACATATTGACCACGTTGGACCGTTTGTAGAAACTAAAAATGGTAACAAATATCTATTAGTAATTGTAGACTCATTTACAAAATTTACTTTTGTTTGTGCAGTACCTGATACCAGAAGTAGATCAGTGATCGATCAGTTGAATAATGTTATCAGTATTTTTGGATTCCCATACCGATTGATCTCCGACGCTGGAAAAGCATTCACATCTTCGAAACTTAGGAGGTAGGAGGTTTTGCACTGAAAAGGGAATACGACACTATCATACGGCTATAGCTATGCCCAGAGCAAACGGACAGGTAGAACGTTTCAATAAAACCATTCTTGATGCAGTGGCAGCTAGTGGGGCCAACATTGAGTCCAACGAGTGGGACGAGAAAATTGATCAAATTCAACTTGGCATCAACAGCACGGTGCATAAAACTATCCGAAGCACCCCGGCGGAGGTTTTCTTTGGCATCAAACTGAACGCAACAGGTGATCGTTACGTAAATCATGTCATGGAAGTACCACCCATTGACGTGATGAAACTTAGAAAAGACGTTAAAGAACTTTTGGAGAAAAACAGAAAAAAACCAGACGAGTATCACAACGCCAAACGTGTTAGGGCTCCAGAGTACCAAGTAGGCGACAAAGTGCTAATCAAGGTTATGAACTTCGACAGTGATGGAACTAGTAAAAAGTTGAGAGAATTCAAAGGGCCATTTACAGTGCAAGAAATAATGGGAAATGATCGCTATAAGGTATTTATTTTGTATGGTACAGTTTTGGGAAAATATATGTTATATTGTGGTGACAAGTGACTTTTAATTATTTGGATTATTACAAGTAGTCAATTATCTATATTCTAATACGTAGTTGGCTGTGATTTCAAATCTGACTATTAGTTTTGATTCTTAACAACTTTCCTAAATAAACTTCTTTTATAATATAAAAAATAATGGTAGTTTACTCCTGATCAAAATTCCTATTTTTTGTGCTTCCCTGTACACCGTTTGGAAATTCAGAATTTTAATAACTCCAAGTTTTCCGCAATGCACCAACTTTTATGAGAAATATAATTTTCTGACAAATGTATAATAAAAAAATTTCCCATAAGCTTTTTGAAACTCTTAATTTCCATACAGTTGAATAACACTTGCATATAACTTCATTCATGATTCAAAATGAGGTGAAACAATAATTCAGACACTACGCCAACATTAATGAAATTATCAATTCAAACGAATGTTCTCTGCGAAAATCAGTACGAAAGCACATCAAAACGTATCTTCCATCTCACATAAATACGAGTTGGATGAATAACATCTTAAAATAGAACTAGCTCTTCGTCGTTTCATTCTGATCGTTGAATATGGAACTTGTGCATTACGCATTTGTAATAATTTCAGGAAACTACTGACAGAATGCATGAAGAATTCCTATTTTCAACGAAATTGCGCAGAATAAATACATAATATAAATATTTTCTTTCAGTTTACTTATTCAAAATTTGTTTGGCGACTTCATTTCAAACGCTAATCTAAAACACACAAATACAATTTGCGTGTTACTGTCGTATCTCACTTTTATATCGAAACGAATGTCAAAAATACTCCGGTTTATCCGCAACATATACGGTCGAAGAATGATGGCCGAATTATTAATTAATCCATTAATTAAATTGCAACGTTCACGCGATCCGCATATGCATACTCTCAACACAACCGCTTTGGCTGACGATAAACCTCTAAATAATGAAACTGTATATCAGTCCGATAATGAAACAAAGGGCTGATGGAGCTTGGCGCCAAATACCACCAGAAAAATGTAACAAGGTTGCAGAATATATTTGTCAAAAAAGAATTGCCATGCATATTGAACGAACGAAAAACCCCTTCAACTAGCTGAACAGCAGATGTTTGTTTTTTGAGAGTTAAGGATATTTCCAATGATATTTCTAGACAGTACAAAAAATTTATACCATGTCAAATGGTCCTAAAGGATTATTCAAGGGAGGAGGATAATGAGGGTAATTACCCCCCTGAACCGAACATCCTAAGATAATATCAGTGCGCCCTTCTATTGACTGCTGACGGCGTTTCTTCCATAAAACTTTGGGCTGACTATGTTAGTCTTGTTCTAGGTACCTACTATGAATTACTTATACGGAAATTTTTAGATTTTATACAACACTTTCACCAATCAAATTTTTTGACGGGTTTCGTGGGCTGCTGACTCGTACGGTTCTGCAGACTGACTATGACCGCATAGTTTGTTAATTGCCTCACTATCAACAGAATTATTTTCAGATTTTATAAAACACTTGCGACGTACCTGGTTTTTTACAAGTTCGGAACCGCGCCAGTTGTCCCATAAAATGGCTGACTGATGGCTGACTGATGGCAGGCTATTGATATTCAACCTGACCTGACCTGACATTGAAATATCAGCCATTATAAAAAATTAAAACTGTTGCATTTGTGGTCCCTCAGCTCTCGGACTATTAGGAGCTAAACCATTGAATAACAAACTTTACTCGAAATCAAATGAGTAAGATTACTCAGACCCAGCAAAATGCATCTGATAACTTCTGGTATTGCTTTCCCAATGGATATGGATAATATTTTGAGAAAAAAACAAAACATCATCTTTGTCATGTTTTTGTCTGTGTCATATCAGAATATTCTAATATATACTTCGCTATTTTGATTTGAGTTTAAAGGCCTTCGTCCTTTGGAATTGTTTTCTAATATTTCGTTGATATTTCACCGAAAATTCAAAGATGAACAAACCTCTGAAGAAGTTAGCCACTGGTGCTAACAAAACGTTAGGAAACAATTCTAAAGAATGATGGCCTTTAAACTCGAATACAAATAGTGATAGTGAAAACTTCGGTCGCGAAATCCTTAGCCATTTCATCGTTCTGAGTTATAGCTGAGAATCAAACAATAAAATAAAATAAAAGTATACTTGTCTTCTGGAACAAAAATTAACTGAAACAACTTGGGGCGCTTAGAAAAAATACTTATTAGGACTAACCACTTTATATGTATTTGAAATATCAAAAAGTTCCGTTGTTGTCTGAAGCGCCACGGCAAATAATAATAGATAGTTGCTTTACCTGTACAGGCCATGTGTTCATCACACGTAGCTTATCTCGTTAACAATCTCATTTCTAACTAATTCGAATCTGGAAAATCCGTCCAACACCCTAATGAAATTCAGGCTAAAGGTAGAATAACGACAGACACGCGAAATCTCCGGACAGCATGTAAAGTTTAGCAGGATTGAAAACTCGATGAAAACGGAACAGGACTTATCAGATAATGTGAGAAAGTTTCAAAGTGAATTAGGGGACTGTCTCCGGAGAAGTCTCTTTGTGATCGCGTTAAAATTCGAAAAGTAAGTCGGGACGTTTTTTGTTTCGGGATATGTCGAAAGCTTATATGGGATTGGAATGTTAACTGGAATTCATTTGTTTGTATGAAAATTCGACAACTGCGATCTAAATGGGGATTTGTCCCAGAAAAGTTATTTCATGAAGTTTAATACCCCTTTTAAAATATTACAAGTGAAAACTGCGTTTTACACATTCTCACCAACTCATGTAGGTTACGTCATTCAAAAGGAATAGTATATTCTGTAATACGGTTGAATGAAAAAATCGATGTGACTGGGAAGTTCCGAACAAAAGCTAAAAGCGATCGCGAGTAACCACGAGCATCGCGAATTTTCATTCTAACCGAGTAACAGACTGTCCTTTCTCCACAATCACAAACTTTCCATATAATCAAATTGAAAGCCAACGAAAAATTATTTTGACATTTCAATTCACATCTTGTCACTATGATGCCAGTCAAGGCTAACATTATTATTGCTACAACAGTTAGAATATTCATTCCTCAACCAGTGATGGCGTGAAATACACGCAAAATGCATAAGACAGCACAAGTGTTGTAGAATATTTGTTCAATATCAAGAAGGAGAATGTTAGCATTCTGTTATCAAATTTGCTTTCAAATTGTAGAGAAAAAACTAAAAAAGCTTTCAACGAGGTATTACATTTTTCAGCTTGGAAAAGCTAATTATTGCAAAGTTGAAACAAGAGTTTCATTTGATGTACTATAAATTTCTTTCTGTTTGGTATATTCAAAGCGAAAAACTTATGAATACTTCTAGAGTATTTAATTACTCTTCAATTTTCGTTACCACCATGCAATATTCTTAGTTTGGTTCAGGAATTAATAGTGAATGGCTTCGTTAGTTTCCTAGACTATGAAATTGAAAAGTTTCCACTGCATACATATTTTCTTCATCGAGGATTAACACAATTAAAAACTCATATTTGATAAACAGACCAGACGCGTTGAATAGTTTCATCATCGGCGACTGCACCAAAATAGCGATTTAAGGCGCATTAACCCGTTCATTCGCCATTTATTAGGATACAGTAAGGTATCCTCCAAAAATTTTCCATTTGCAGGGCCCACTCGACATACGTCGTCGATTATTAAGTTAACTTTGGTGTTCTGATTGTACGATTGAACGACAAACAAGCTCATAGGTAAATACAGAAGTCGTTTTCGCCAAGTTAATTTTATATGTCAATGCACAGAGGTATACAAAAAAACGTTCTTGACTTTTAATTTTGAAATTGATATTTTCAATGGGGGCCATGCATTCTGATATAGGATGTCAATAATTATTGAAGTCATTGTTTTTTAGTTCTTCAAAATATTATTTTATTTTTTTCAATCTTATATACATTATTTCGAGTTATTCGACGTTAGATCTCGTTAATTCTTAGCTCGCACAAGTTTCGTCTTTTGAGGGCTGCCGTTCGTTAGGGGGATGCAGCAGGTGAACGGAAAAAATTATTTTAAACAATATAAAAGCTTGTCGCGAGTCGCGAGAAAAGTATTTCTTATAAATTAAATTTGAAATCATCTGTATCATGATTCATTTCTTCGGCACGAACCCTATCTTACTAGATACATACATGATGGCCAAGGTACGAAAACTACTCGACGATATGATGTTTATCACAATTGGTACTTAATTCAGTTTTCGTATTTTTCGCAAAATAATGTTAGTCTGATCCCTCTCGTAATTTTCATCATCCGAAACAATCACAAAATTTTCCAATTTTCCAAGCATTCTCAATATAGGCAGGAGGGTAAAATTTTTCAAAATTGCATTATTCGACGGTATGGTCTTTTTTACTATTTCTAAAGATTTTTCCGAATTTGATTTTGCAAGAATTCTCATTTTTTTTTAAGAGGGTGAGGTGTGGTTAGCCCACCGACATATTTTTTGTCGTAATTTTCCATGTATGAAACCGTTGGAAATTTTTCCGAAATCCTACGCTATCTGGCAGCTTTCGAAGGGGGCAGAGGGATGACATTTTTTTGAAATAGTATTCTTTGACGGTCAGAAAATTCCCAACTTTTTTCTTGACAGGGAAGGGTGGTGAGCACCCCGATAGAATTTATTTCCCTTATTATTTTCTGAAGAAGTTACTGAATTCCTCCGTGTTCTCTATCTTTTCATGGAGCAGAGGGATTGGTTTTTCTAAACCATATCATCCAATGGATGTTTTACACTATTTTTTCAGATTTTCCCTATTTTACTTTCGCTAGTTTTTCAACGTTTTTCGAGAGAAGGGAAGGGAGCCGAGAGCCAATCGACTATTTTTTTTCTCCGTAATTAAATTCGTCAACAAATTTCCGAAACACTACCCTTACGTATTCTCTATCTAGCTTTCGGGGAGCAGGGATGACATTATATGATCGGAACTGAACCAACATGTGAAATTTCAACTACGTAGGATAGCATGATTTCAAACTAGAAAGTGAGGTGAAATATACTTCGAAAACCAAATAAGTAATCAAAAATTTTCTTTGACCATTTTGTTCAGAAAATTATTCCACTACTTCGTCTCAATTCACGTCTAATCTTTTCCAAAATTTCCAAATAATTATATTCTGACGACAATATGGGCAAAGAGGCTGCCCAATTCTATGTTTGTGAAGTTAGCAACGAATTTGTCAGCAACATTTCTAAAAAAAATCGTTACCAACAACGATTTGATAGTTTGAAATGATCATACCTATGTATAAATAGAAAATTCGAAATTTATTTTTTTCCTATTTCAAGTCGTATATCAAATGTTGTGTTTTTTCCAGGTATGATCCAGAGAATTCTTAAATTCCGAGGTGAATGCCGAAAAATAAATAAATTCGGTTTTTAATTATTGTTTCCAACTTCAAGAAGTATATCTCGAGAACAAGAAATGGTGCCACCATGAAATTCAACAATAATATGGAAAATGATGTGCTCTTTCCAGCCATGATATAGACAATTCTTTAATTCCGGGGTGAATGTCCAAAAATTATTAAAATACTGTTTTTGTTGATTTTTTCCAACTTCAATACGTATATCTCGAGAACAAGAAATGGTGCCACCATGAAATAAATTCAACAGTATTATGAAAAATGATGTGCTCTTTCCAGCTATGATGGAGGGAATTCTTAATTTCCAGCGTGAATGTCGAAAACTAATTTAAATACCGTTTTTATATTTTTTTCCAATTTTAAGTCGTATATCTCTGAAACAAGAAATGGCGCCACCATGAAATTCAACAGTAATATGAAAAATGATGTGCTCTTTCCAGCTATGATCGAGAGAATCCTTAATTTCCGGGGTGAATGTCTAAAACATTAAAATACATTAAAATACCGTTTTTATATTTTTCGTTGCTAACTTCACAACAATTCTCTATTCTCAATTTTCCATATTCCCTGGTCTATTTATTTCGGGATACATTTCTAATTCATTAGTGTACAAGAAATGACTAGTTGTTTCCCCCTCCGTAAATTTTTACACACTGTTGTTGTGCATTTTTGAAAAATACAGTATTTTGGGTCAAATATAACATAACTAGGAAGTCATCATTTGATAATCCGACGACAATAATTCATAACATAAAACATTTGGATTATTGAAACAATTTAGCAATATAATAACTGTCGAAGATAAAACTTTGTAACAGAAAGGAATCTATTATTTAACAATGAGCATATCAAGTTAAAAACTAGATGTCAATTTTCCTATACGATTTAGGAATATATTTAGGTAAAAAATCCATCAGAAAACTACTTTCCTAGCTAATACCACGACGAACGTTGAATTACATCCAATTAATTTCCGTGCAGAGTTCATACAAGGCTATCTCCGCAATTGCTAGTTGCAAGGAAAATGTTAATTGAAACATTTGGACCACCTATAGACTGATTTCTGGGTTCTTGCCCTCATCAGTGTAGGTATCTACAGACAATAACTAATGTCTGCAACAAATGGTCAAATTATCAATCCATATCAAGGCAAAAGCTGAGACACCACCTGCAGATCGGTGTTAACCAAACCACGAGCGCCATGTCAACATCAGCCCAACTAAACTATACCCACTTGTTCGCAAAGAACGAACGTCTCAACTTTTGCCTTGACATATATTGATAATTGGACCATTTATTGCAGACATTAGTCATTGTCTGCAGAGACCTACCCTATACTGATGAGGGCAAGAACCCAGAAATCGATCTATAGGTGGTCTACATATTTCAATTAACATTTTCCATGCAACTAGCAATTGCGGAGATAGCCTTGTAGGAACTCTGCACGGAAATTCATTGGATGTAATTCAAAGTTCGTCGTGGTATTGCCAGGAAAGTAGTTGTTTTCTGATGGATTTTTGACCCAAATATATTCCTATATTGTATAGGAAAATTACAGTGAGCATCCTGGTATGGCAGGACATTTAGTATGATACACTTTCGTAAAAGACTTTTTTGTACTCTTGTACTTCACGCTCATACGAGTTCTACTTTACGAATTTGTATCATGAATAACTATTTGTTTACAACAAATAATATAAGAGGAAATTTTTTATTCAGCTATATTTTAAATTTTATCGTGATCGAAATTATAAAATAACTTTTGATAAGCTCAACACGATGTTATAAACAAAAATATAACATCAACATGAGATTGTGTGAGAGTATGATTGGTCGGAATCTTTTTTATTCAGTTATAGATTTTGCTAAATAAAACTTTAATTTTTACTGATTTTATTGTATTTTGATTGGCATTGACAAGGGAATATTTGTAATGAGTTTTGAGCTATCCTGGATGCAGAAACTTAGGAATGGGGTGAAAAACATTACCGCAAGGCTTTGCAAAGTTAAGACTGGAATTTCAAATGTTCACGAAATCAGTTAATATATCGGAAACAATTCAAGACGGAAGTAGGGAAAGCCACAAATAGTCGATTTTTTATGGATAACCTTATATTATCAAGAATTTTTCGTTTCTATTTGTTTCGATCAATTAAAACAAAAAAAAGTTCAAATTCAATGAAGATATGAATCAAGTTCACCCTGTCCAGCTTTTAGAGTCAAAGTGAAAAGATCGATTGACGTCCCCATCGAACAACAAACCCAAGCCATCCCATATAAGGTTCGGATCACTGTAATCAATTTCCAATTTGATGGGAGAGCTGATGTCAAAATTCTCATCAAAAGAAATTAATGAATATCGAGACTCATCAGGTTACGCGTGCCATGGAGTAATAAAAACACAGATTGCAAAAATGATAAAAGAGAAACATGAAAATTATATGATGTTGGAAGATTAAGATGAGCCACTTTCCTTCATAGTTTCTAATTTCAAAATTTCTCAGCCTTTTCAGGACGGCCACCCGAACTCTGATGATCAGCCCATATGAACTAACTTAAAAAACATGTTTGTAACCCTTGAAATAATAATTAGAATGATTGTGATTGTTGAATTTGGCGAGGAGAGAGTCAGATTCTCAAAATATATGTACATGGAGGGGTGTTGAATTGATAGCCTATATACCATGCTATTCGATGTGCGAGACAGAATACAGTCGATCAGCAACACTGCTTCCCAGAGTCAATCGCCGCTAGTCGAGTGATTCCGTTTACTCGAGTCTCATTATCAAGTTCGCCACTAATATTATGTGATGGTTTAATGCAGTTTTCGAAAGTTCTGAAATCAGGGAGAAGGCGTAAAAGCAAACTTTCTGAAAATCTCTAGAATATAAAAAAAATCTAGAATATGAGAAAGAAAAGTCTAGAATGTTCTCGAAGCTTCTAGATACTTTTAAGATCTTCGTGGAATAGGCTAGAACAGAGTCTCCGTAATGTTCTGGAACATACTGAAAATACAAGCAGATAAGTGTTCAAAAGTTTGGTCAAATATGAAAAAGACATTTCTCTAATAATAAGAATAGTATATTCTGTAACAAGGTTAGAATTCAAATTCGATGCGAGTGGGAAGTTCCGAGCGCGAGCTGAAAGCGAGAGCGATGAACCACGAGCAAATGTTGCATATAATCAAATGGAAAGTGAATGAAAAATTATTCTGACATTTCATTTCACGTCTTGTCACTATGATGCCAGTCAAGGCTAACGTAATTATTGCTACAACAATGTGAGAATATTATTCTTATACAAGTGATTGAAATACACGCAAAATGCATAAGACAGCAAGTGTTGATATTTGTTCAATATCAAGAGCGAGAATAGTATATTCTGTAACAAGGTTAGAATGAAAAATTCGATGCTAGTATGTAGGAAGTTTCGAGCGTGAGGAACCACGAGAATAACGAATTTTCATTCTAAACGAGTAACAGACTGTGCTCTCTCCACAACCACAAACACATATAATCAAATTGAAAGCAAACGAAAAGTTATTTTGATATTTCATTTCACATCTTGTCACAATGATGTCAGAATATTCATTCTTATACAAGTAATTGAATGAAATACACGCAAAATGCAGAAGACAGCAAGTGTTTTAGAATATTCATTCAATATCAAGAGCGTGAATGTTACCATTCTGTTATCAAATGTGATTTCAGAATTGGCAAATTCTGTAACGGTTGTGGAGAATGTTACCATTCTGTAATCAAATTTGATTTCAGAAAATGCAAATTCTGTAACGGTTGTGGAGAAATAATATTCTAGAATGTTTTTGAAGCTTCCGAGAAGTTCTAGAAAATTAGAGATCTCCATCGAATAAACTAGAACAGAGCCTACGTAATATTTTATAACATACTAAAAAGGCCCTTAGGTGCATTTTACGAAAGTTCGGCCATCAGGGAGAGGGCGTGGTGAGGAAACATTCTGGAAATCTCTAGAATATAAAAAATAAATGTGTATATTCTATATATATACAGTGTGGCCCACCTACGACCGGAGCACACTCATAAAATCTACATTTTCCAACCGATTGGAATGATTTTTCTTTCATTAGGTAGATATTCGAAAAGTCTACTACACCAAATTTCATGAATGAATCTCCATTTCCAGGGCCAACTAATCGGATTTTTCAAGGTCAAAGGTTAAAAAAATTACTAGCGATTTTCTTATAAAAATTATAAATACACCACTGCATTCGAAATATTTTCAAATGGATCATATGAAAATTACGCTGGAATGCGTCAATCAATAAAAAAGTTATAAGGTAATGAAATTTGAAAAATATGCCGTTTAATCAACTCACCAATTCAATTTCAAAACTTTTATCAGAACTTGGACTACACTGGATTCAGCGAGTCTCGAAATATTAATGGCTGTAATTTCATCGAAATCTGTTCGTAAGGGAGTAGCCGCTTGATGGAAATGACAATTTCAACAACAATATTTATCCTTTTAATTCCTAAAGATTGAACGACACTATTTGACTGCAGACAATCAGCCATACAATTTCAATAGGGAAAGTACTAAGTGTTACATAATGAAAAGGTAATTTTATTTGGAGTTCAGCCATGCAACTGTTCGCTAGGTAACTTTTTATTTTGGCGACCTCTTGCGGGAAAAACGAATGTTTCGTATCCCAAATTATGATACTTCATTTAATTCATTTTATGAACTTAAAAATAGGAACACCTTGCATAAATTCAACTTCACTCATGCCAAACTACGTTAATTCACATTATCTTAAAGTGTTCTCCATTACCTTCAATACCTGAGTATAAGTTGTTATATAATGAGTTTTGTTGATAATATTTTAGTTAGATGAGTTTTGAAAAAAGGGCACTCTATACATATCTCGGAGGAGAACTGTCACTTCTGAACTTGAAATAAAAGTTCATATCATTGAAAGTTTATTAGATTAGTACAATAAAACATGGTGTCAGGTGTAAATTAAATCTGAAACAGTATGCAGAAAGAATGCAATGATTTGTTGAAACAGTTTAAGCAGCTGAGGGAGGAGACATCTTCCAAAATCGATAAGTTGTCGAAGGAGAAAGAAGAAGCACTGAGAAAAGTAACAGAAGAGAATAATGCACTCAAAGAAAGAATATACATGGAATAATGCTCTTATGAAAGAAGAACAAATGTGCCAGTACCAACACCAATACAGTTAACAGGAGATGTGATCTGAAATTTAGAATACTTCGAAAAAATGTGAAACAATTACCTGATTATAACTAATATGATCAATGATGATGAAAAAGTTGAGATTGCTATGTTGCTATCTTGCATTGGAGAAGACTCTAATGGAAGAAATATTATACAAAATTGAGAACGTCAATGATGATATACAAACGGCTGAAAGTTTATTGGGAAAATTGCGAAGACATTTGATACCTGAATTAAATGTAAGGTTCGAAAGATATTTGTTCACCATCGTTCAACAGGAAGAAAATGAATCATATCATGCATATTTCATCGAACTAAAATCTATGACAAAAACCTAGAGATATGGAGATAAAGAAGATGAACTGCTGCTCGACAAAATTATTTGCTCAGTTAAGGATATGAATACAGTTCCGTCTCGTTCGTGGTAGTGGTCGGACGTGTCGAAGTGTGTCCGATCACAAAGATGGCACGTGGATACCGCATAGGGGCGGGACTCAATTCTTGAAATATTCAATATTAGTTTTTTATTATAAATATTCATTTTTGTGTGACGTTATATAACTACTTGTGAAAGTTTCCGTTTTCCTGGCTATCTACGCGAGTAACCAGGCTCGATGGCAACGGATTTGCCGTAACCAGGGTCCGGCTATATGTTTCATTTACCATTTGTATTTCTACTTTTACCTGATTATATAATAATATGATTCAATAATTACCTGATCTGGAGAAATTGATTCCGCATAGGAGTCAGAAATCCAAAAAACTAAGCTAAGAAGAAGAAGAAGGATATGAATATCAAACAGAAAATTTGGTTAAAAAAGAATATTACATTGGAGGAAGCCATTGAAATATGCAAATCATCTGAAATAGCAGATTCACAACTGAAACAAATGGGACCAAAACTAAATGAGATATGTAAAATCAAAAAAAAGAACGCAGTTTCAACATCATTATCAAGAATAATAAAGATAAAACGCAGAAATCTGAAAAATCAGGAGTTTATAAATTGAATTGTGGATCTTGCTCAAAAGTATATATCGGTCAGACAGGTAGACCATTTAAAAGCCGCATACGTGAACACCGTATGAATTATATAAACAATGAAGCACACTCATCATATGATAATCATCTTTTGGAGGAAGGCTATGACTTCGATGAAAACTTCGAAATTCTTCATGTGGAAAATAAGGGCATTAGGCTTAATTATTTAGAATTCTTGGAAATTAATAAATTGAAAAATTCATCTTAAATGATTATTAAATGATCAACTGGACCTGAACGGTTCCTCTTTGTTATATTTGTTCAATTAAGCGGTGGTTGTGTTTTGAGATTTCCAGGTAGGTTCATTGTTATGTCAATTTTATAAGTTGTATGAGTCTAGGTATTAGCGATAATTATAGGTAGTCGCTAATTATTTTAATGGGTATTTAAGTAATTTCAATGAAGAATAGTTTAATGTACTACATTCGCTTGAAAAAGATACTGTGTATCGAAACATGTCGCAAAGACAATAAATTTTGTGGAAATTTTAATGGAGGATAAAACCAGACCCAGAAAAAGTAAGAGCTATAAATAACATACCAGTTCCGAAAAATAAAGAAGAAACTCAAAGATTCCTGGGTATGGTTACATACATGTGTAGAAAAATTTATCAGAAATATCTGAACCTCTACGAAAGTTGACACATAAGAACGTACCATACAATTTAAGGGTCAAGTAGCTCAGTGGTTGAGACTGAAGCGTTCAAAACCATTGACTGCTGGTCGGCTAAGTTCGAATCCTTAGCGATTTCAGATTTTTATCTGATGGCCCTAGAAAGTGCTAGGAATCGCACGTTAAAAGGTAAGACCTCGTTAATCCTTGGCTCGCACAAGTTTCGACTTTTGAGGGCTGCCGTTCGTAAGGGGACGACAGCTGGTTAACGGAAAAAAACAATTTTAACAATAAAAAAAAAAATTGTTTAACATTCGAGTGGAATGTAAATCAACAAACAGCTTTTGAACAACTGAAAGAAATGATATAAAATGACATCACGCTAAAATACTTCAAAATAGAGGAAGACGTAAAAATTGAAACCGACGCCTCTTCGTAAGCTTTAGGATGTGCATTAGGTATTTCAAAACGAAAGACTGGTGGCATATGCATCTAAGACTTTATCCAAAACCCAACAAAATTATGCACAAATCGATAAATCGATTTGATCAGTACATTTGTGGCAAAAAGGTACTGATAGTCCACTTATAAACATATTTAAGAAACCATTACTGAAAGCTCAAAAGAATATTACAGAATATAAATGATCCTGAGCCTGTAGAGATATAGTATAGAACTCAAATACAAAAAGGAACAATAAGTTATTATTGCATATGTACTTTCAAGGGTTCCAGAGAATATTAACAATGAAGAGAAATCAATCGATATTTATGAACTCGAAGGAGATAAATATATTACATCAATAGAATATCTGAATCAGATCCGTACCTTCGAAAATATAGGTGAAGTAACAATGAAACAAGAAACCATACAGAAGATTAAAGAAGTCACAAAGCAAGATGAAGTATTGAAACAAATAATAGAATATATAAACAATAAACAAAGAATGGCCAAATTTTAAAAATAAAAATGAAATGAATACAGAATTGAGAGTGTTCTGGACATTTCGAGAAGAATTGATAGTAGAAGATGGTGTGATTCTGAAAGGATGGAGGATTTTAGTACCTTCAAAGTTACGACCCGAAATAATTGAAAAATTGCATTCGGAACATGCTTGAATCGAAAACACAATAAAAATAGCGAAAGAAACAGTTTTTCCGCCTGGTATATCAAGAGATATAAGAAACAAAGTTGAATCATTCGAAATTTGTGCTAGATTTGCGTCATCTCAAAAGAAAAACACAATGATTTGGTTTAAACACCAGAATATCCATTTCAAACAATAAGCATGGATGTATTTGAAATATTCATAAATGAAAAAAAAACATTTCTTAGAAATAGAAGAATTGGGAGATTTGTCAGCTAAATCCACTATTCTGATATGCAAAAGACAAATCAGCAGATATGGTGTTCCTTCAACAGTGATTACAGATAATGGTTCAAACTTCACAAGCAGAGATTTCACGAAATTTGGTGAAGAATGGGAATTCAAACAACTGAATAAGCAAAATGTTGCCAAACAATATAACGATAGAGAGAAATAAAAAATGGGTGGATGGAGACAGAATATACTACAAAGATAAGCCAGACGATGGAGAATCGAAAATAGGGCTAGTGGTAGAAAAGTATGATGACAGATCATACATAATAACTAATGAAAAAGGAAATATAATAAGAAGAAATGAAGATGAAACCGGATAAAAAACATAGAGAACAGGAGGATGAAGAAGGAATCAAACAGAGAAGAAATGAAAACGGACGTAACAAATATACGACAGAAGAATCCGAAAATTTGCCAGTTGCTTTGCGGAAAACAATGTAGAAATAGAAGACCACCACAAAGGTGGACGAAGAGTGAAGCTTGTAAAGGGGGATGTTATATAATAAGTTTTGTTGATGCTACATTTTAGTTGGATGAGTTTTGGAATGAAGGGCACTCTATACATATGTAGGAGGAGATCACTTCTGTACTTGAAATATAAGTCATAGTTCATATCATTGAAAGTTTATTAAATTAGTACAATAAAACATAAGTTAGTCTCGAAACGTTTTCTGACGTTTTGGAGCATTATTTGACAACATTGGTACTTTTGGAATACAAATTGTAACAGTGCTTGTGTGTAAGTTTATTATCAGTAGTAAGTACTGCAAGTCTATTAACGAGTAAACTATAAAAATGGTGTAATTATTTGAAAAATAATGAATGTCACAACACAGCCAATAGAATTTTCAATGAGCAACACCCAAACAAAAACTTTTATCGTAAATACATTTTAGAATTGATTTAAAAATTTCGACAAGCGGGATCTGTGGCCCATAGAAAACGTCAAATTGAAGACGAATCAATAGAGGTAGCCGTTTTAGGACAGGTTGTTTGCGGATCCACCACAAAGTACACGAAAGCTTGCCGAATTATCTGGAGTAAGTCAACGTACTGTCAGGCGAATTTTGAAAGCTTACATATTCCATCCCTATAAAATTGAACTGGTTCAGGAATTTAACGAAGACAATTTTTATCGTCGCTTACAATTTTGTGAAATCATTAGTGAACGTGCTATACGAAATCATTTTTTTTCTCAACATTTGGTCTTCGGATGAATGAAGTTTTTATACGAACGGAACTATAAAACGACATAATTGTCGGGACTGGTCAGATTACAATCCAAAAGTGTTTCATCAAGTACATTCTCAACAGGTAATTTGACTGGAGACATGTGAAAGTTTTCCTTGGCACTAAATTGGAAGAAGAGGATTCATTGATTGCCCCTCCTCGATATTCCGATCTAAGGGTGGTACTTAGATTATTTTTTGTGAGGCCATTTGAAAAGTAGAATATACACAACTCAGGCACACTCAGCCAGGATCTTGAGAAGAGTTACGTCAACGTATTATTACCGAATGTCGTCAAATAATTCCGGATATGCTCCAAATCGTTAGACAACGTTTCGAGTCTAACTTACATTCATGTATGGCCGTTAATAGCGGAACACTCTGAGCATATACTGTGAATTGGTGTAGTTAGGAATGATTCAAGTTGAATTTATGCAAGATTTTCCAATTTTTAACATGTGTCTTGAAGATACTAGATTTGTTTGGTTTTCAGTGACACCCACACCCTGTATAAAATCACACATCAAATCCCAACCTAACTAAAACCGTTATAGAAAAACCAACTCACCTGTACATCGAAATTGTGTTGCTGCTGCTGCAAAACGGCGCTGTCCACCTGATGCGGCTGCGGAGGAGGTGGTGCGTACTGATGCTGCTCGTACGGATTGTTACCAGCCTGCTGCTGCTGTTGTTGTTGCTGCTGCTGTTGTTGCTGCTGCTGTTGTTGCTGCTGTTGCTGCTGTTCCGCCGCGAAGTGCTCGAACTGCTGGTTCACCGATTCGGCCAGAGTGACGCCCAGATGCGGCGCCAAGTGATGGCCAGGCAAGTGGTGCAGGTGGTGCTGCTGCAACTGCTGTTCCTGCGGCTGCTGTTGCTGCTGCAGATGTTGCTGCTGTTGTTTGAGCACGGCCAGGGCGGTGGCCTGGTCCAGGATCATGCCGTTCTTGTTGAGCTCTTCCTCGGCGGGCGAGGGTTGCCGGCTGCCCGGGGTTCGACTGCAAAGGAAACTATATTTTCATTAGACGGGCTCAGTTATAAAACAAAGGTACGGTAAATTGAGTGGGTGCGGGGAGGTTGAAGGCCATATGTGTTCATAGTTATATACCTTAAAAGCAAACAATACCCGTGATGAAACGGGAATCGGTTTCAAGTAATCAGTTTTATTTTTTTGCGAAATATTTTTTGTACACATGATACAATTTGTTTGCGAGAATAGGTTACCTCCCGAAATTTTACGGAAATTATAAATCCAGAAGAAAAAAAATCAAATTAATAATTATCACGTGAAACCAATCAGGAAATATCTACCCTTATTGGCGCTCTCAGCTACATTAGTTATCTCCACTACCGCTCTTGAAAGATATATGCCAACACACTCAAGATGCGCAGCAAAATGATAAAATTTGACTTTCATGATGACAAGCTGATAGTTACTCTTAATAAGATAAGTTGGCGACATCCAAAATACTTGAAGGTTATTCGCTAGTTTGATAGGTGGAAGTTGGAACACTCATTCTATATTCATTATAATTACCAGGTAAGTATAATCTATTATTTTCGTTTGCTCGAGTGGTATTCGTTACGATTATACATCGTATAAACTTGATGATTTCTTTGACGTTAACTGACAAACGTCAACATTGAGTTGCTAATGGCAACATTCACTTTGTGCGAAACACCAAATCGATTATACCAAGTCTTCAAGGGTATAATCAGTTATCCATACCTGGTAACTAGGTAAAATTCGCAGACGCAATTGGTCACTGCAATGATGAAAACGTTTCAAAAAGGATTGACGTTTCTTTTATATTTGCTCGGTTCTTGAAAGTTCAAGATATCAATTTAAAAGGACTCTCAAATTAACTTGCATCATTATCTATGTGATTATTAACTACCTATGTGATATGAGCTTATATTTTATATTTTATATTCGCAATTTTGTAACCAAAATTTCTCACTATTTTACAACTGCTATTTATCTAATATTTATGTGAAAATTATCTTATATTTTTTATTTTTAACTATCAAGCACTTTATTTTATATTACAACACATTACAACACTTAACAACACTTCTACATAGTGTGTCCATAAAGTAAACCCCCCCTGTTAACTTTTGAACGGAGTGGAATTTTCTTTACAATTTTTTTTTGGTGAAATGGTAGTTTATGAGCTACTTTTTGACAATAATAAAAAATGACTACCCTTCAAAATGACGGTAAATGCAGAGAAATGTTGAAAAAAATGCTGTTCTTTCTTCAAAAGCGCTATTTCAACTGCGAAGGAGTTGACTGAAGAACTAGAAACTGTGTTTGGAGTCACAACAAGAATTCGACGTGTTGAACGCCAAGATTGTGAAACTGCAACTGTCTTTTGGGCACTATCTCATATCACTCAAAAAGTTATATGAGTACTCGGAATCTTGGTCGTTTTTTGTACTATATAAATATTCCGAAAAAACCTGATCTCGTCAAACTCTGTGGTGATCTCCAATTTAAATTCTCTAAATAAGATATAGATGGTTGTATATTGTCTGAAAACTCATAAGTCTGAATTCATGTCTTATTTTTTTTGCAACTTAAAGGACCATTATCCAAATGTATGGAATAGCATTGCGAATATTGATCACTATACCTGTAACGGTTGCTAGCGGGTAAAGGAATTTTTCCAAACTTGGGCTGATAAAAACTTATCTGCGATATACAATATCTCAATCTAGATTGACAAACTTGGCAACTTTCTCAATCGAAAATGAAGCTGCGGAAAACATAGATGGTGTCTCTTGAAAGAGTTCGCCGATAGAAAGGCTGGAAGAGTTAATATTTTATTAGTTTTTTTTTTGTAATAAATGGTAACTTTATTCTATAATATCTGTTGCCGTTTTTTCGTATAGGTTTGATTGATTGTGGGGTAGGGGGCGCCGTAGAAATCTTACCCAGGGCGCTGGTAGTGCTGAAACCGTCCTGGTTGTTTGGTAACATATGGTAGTGAGGATCAAGATCTTCTATAACACCGATAAAATATCTGCAACCCCTATCGAATATCACTACGTCTCTTTTTGAAACCATGCGTCCAATTATATCGTTATGTAGCTGGCTCATACTACTGCAAAATTGTCATCTTTATTATGAGAAAAGTACGTTCCACCAATTGCCAAGATGAAGCCATCTTGAGCAACTATAATTTCTGGTATGTGCTCATTTGTTATGGAAATAATAAGATTGTATCAATATCTGGAAATTAAACAATAGTATTGCTCGTTGTATGTTGATTTCAACATACAACATCGTTTTATTCTAGTATGACCCTGAAAACAAAATCAACAACTTTAACATAAATGCAACCCCATTACAATGAGACAGCAACGTGGCTAAGCGAAAAGCGAGCAAACCTAAAAATTCGCTCATAAAAACCCAACGATATAAAACGCGAGTTACGTTTGTCGGTTGTTTTGCATAATGTGAGCCGCGACTTCATATTATATACAATCTTCCAGACAGTAATATCCTCTACTATTATGCAGAGGCCGTCATAAAGAATATTGTGTTTGTGCACGAGTGTGGGTGTGGGTGTGTGGGTGTGTGTGTGTGTGTGCGAAATACATAAATACATAATGTAATCGCTTTGGACGAGTTTGTCTGGAAGCTTTTCCCTACTGCTTATGTCAATGTTTCAAAGCGTTTTTCTAGGCAATATCACCGTCGCAAGGGTACAATACCGATATTTTAACCTTCACGACAAAATGGAAATAGCAATTTGGTAGAAGAAGCTGCCAGGGATTTTCATAAGGACTTCCTAAATAAACAAGCATCTTTTCAACAAGACATTTGCTCACCTTCAATGTTTTTATTGATAAAATACTTGCTAATTACCCGTTAATTAGCGAACTCATTCCGTTCTTTGACAAAACTGCAATACTTATGGTTTAAATTTGAAATTCATGCTTTTTTTGTTCTATTACTTTATTTCTTTATAGAATTTTTAATAATGATATAACTGAGAAAAAAAGGGATTGTGATGTGATGGCAGAAAATAAACAATTTTGAAAGAGCAATCGTGAAATTTAATGTAGATTTTCACGCTGATCCTTCAACCGGATTAAAATGAAATATTTTAGGTTTGTAAGGCAACATTTACTGGCCCTTTTTGCTTAAACAAATCATATCTACACGAAAACCAGAAGCAAACTAAAGCTCTTCTAGAAGAAGCAGAAGCGAAAACAAAATCAGTTTCATTCAAAGTCACTGCACTGCTGGTAAAACGAGAATGGGTGATGAAAAAGGTCCTACGACGTCGATTGGCAAGAACAAAGCAGGAAAAAATAAATCTACGTTACTGAGGAAGATATTGGAGGCATGTGGCCAAGTTATTAGTTATTCTTACAAGAAGTGGGGCTTCTGCTAAAAAATGGAACACAAGAGGAAAATGTAAAAGTAAAAATAAAGAGAGTGTTTCATTTAAAATTTCCGAGTTGGGATCGTTCCGGTGAAGCCTGAAGTGATAGAGGGTGAAAATATATTGAAAATTTTTCTAGTACTTAATTAAATCCAATACACCTGCCATGTTAAATGTCATACTCTTGAAACTCTACCAACCATGAATTGTCTGAAGAATACGTTGACACCAAGTATATTTGCAAGTGGAAGGGAGTAAAAAAGGCAAAACATTAGTCTGCAACGACTATCATTAATTAACGATCTCCCAAAAGAACTGGGTCCTTTGTATTTAGATATTTGACTGAATCTCTCATACCGGAGAATCGGAGTGTTTCTTGCTCTGCTCGCAAGGTGGAGCAGCTAACATCGATTTCATCAGCGTGAGATCAGAGTAACCGAATAGACAGAGTGATTGATGAGATGATTTGGATGTGGAACAGATGGCCTGCCTCAAAGCTGTTTGTAGTAACCCGCATTGATGAGAGGCAAAATCTCGAAACTAGTGTGCACGTGATCCCCCAGTCCGAATCAAAACAAAATTCTGCTATTCGTCTAGAGGCAGCACTTGCAATTATGTCCTCTATAATGAGGAACATCGCACAAGAATTTACTAAATATAATTCAATACCCGTCGCGGTATTAGACAGTAGAGTATTTACAGCTCTCCCAAAGAACTCTGAGCTTTTTGTTCAGATAGCTGACATTAATGATTTGTTTCAATCATTGAAATTTTCAAAATAATATCAAAATCGAGATCAAAATTGAATAAACTTCAGTTCAACCAAGTAATAACATATAAGAATGCAAAATCATCAATTATATTTTATATGATATTCTCCAAAAAACCTATTTACCCGAATTATTCGTTAGTCCTATTAAATTTTTTCCCTGTCGCGGAGGAGGGGGTGGGGCAATTAATATCTCGAAAAGTTGTTTTAGAGGTCCAAATCTCCAATTTAATATGTAACGTCAAAAATTAAAGAAGAAAAAAATTGGATTGATGATTTATTTAATTTTGGGAATTCATTTTGAATTAAAGAATAAAAAAACTTTTGTTATTACTGAAGAATCGACACATATAAAGATGAAGTTGTTTTCGAAAGATTTTTCAAATACGAAAGTAGCAGTTTTCTTTATTTGTCAATAACCAAAACAGAACCCTAAACAATTATTTCAGAAACAACTCTATATTTTTTGGACCAAACTTAGTCCAGCAATATTTGAGTAACAAAACAAATATACACGCACCACTCTTTATACTGATCATAAAATTTTTAAAAAAATCTGAATTTCATTGAAATATTCCATTGTATGTCCTTATCAAAACTCAATAGTACAATAAACTTTTTTGGCTGCGGTGCCTCTAGAGTCACAATTACGGACATACAACACTAAAAATAGTTCATCAATTTCATTTATATCCGCTCATGACTTACTGAATGATTCAAATGTTCAATTCGATGGCAATACAGTAAGATTTTTTTCGGTACAATTTTCCAATTCATTCGGACAACACTTTTCTCAGTAGCGATTTATGTATCAAAATAACTATCCTCTAACCCTTCAATTTGAATCAATTGAAACTGAAAACTGTAAAAATCATTACTGACAAAGAACTGCGTGTTCAGAGTTTAATTGTGCCGTTTCAGACTTTTTGTTCACCTCTAATATGTGGAATTACGACTTTATAGCAGTATTTAACAATATTAAAGTGAATCATCATAAAACATATAAAACTTCTGTATATCGAGCAAAATATATTTCGTCAACTAGAGACACCTAGCCAATCTCTCACCAGAGTCCGTCACCGTGTTGCGAAGCGTGTCGCCAAACCCAATAACCAAAGCAAACGTTAGACTTTCAGCTATCAAATGTCAGGTGGCGCAACCTGTCCGTTACCGGCATAAATTATACAACCGCCAATACAAAGCCTGGGTGGGAGTGATTGCTCGTTGGCAGGACGACGGAATGGATACAAAGTGCAAAATGGGAATCGCGTGAAATCTAGACGTTGCCAGATTGGAACTGAAGACGTGAACTTTCCGAAATTATTAATATTAAAACGTATATTTTGTGAATACACATGTTTTTTCTTATCAACAATAATACTGAATGTCGATTGGTACCGTCGAGACTGTGACATAAATATTCACTTGTAAGGATTGTGCATAAATGGTATTGTGTAAGATTACCTAGAAGTACCTTCGAAAAAACTTAAATGTCTATACCTCATTCAGAAAATGCTCGTTACACTGGAGAGTAGAAAGGAACCTCGACTCAGACCATCCCATATATTCTCAGAATATCTGTGCAAATTCTAATGAATTCAGAACGGACTCACATCATCCTCATCTCTATGCAAAACTTTCAAGGAACTACTATTTATGAGCTACGGCGCTTCAGGGTGACTTACTGATTATTGCTATAGCACGTTAAATCTACTCTTGAAGAATACCAAAAATTTTCCGGGTGCTTTCACTGCTTATCACTCTCGAAATTCGGATTCAGCGGGTCAAAATCCATAAGAATAACTTGGGTGATCCCGTCGCGCTTCATCGGCTACGAAAACCCTCCCTGCCACCGGACTAATTGGTTGCCTTATAAAATCAATATTCAATAATCTGAGTTTCAGAACAATGTATTTACACTACACCACTGTTCTATTGCTATTACTATTATTGTTAATTTTCGAGATAGCAGATCTTTGGAAGGAAGTAGGCGCAGAGACTTAATATATATACAGAGTGATCCATTTGAAAGCGTGCCACCTCTCTAAAACTGTTATTTATTATCTGATTCAGAAGTTTTTTTTTAATAAATAGAGCAAAAGTTCTAGTTGAGTGCCATAAATTCGAAATAAGAATCAAAATTTCAAGGCTTTCTTAGAATTTTTTTCAAGGTCAAATATCCAAAAAACATACTAGCGATTTTTATAAATATAATTTGACGACGCCACTGGATTCACGACATTTTCAAATGGTTATGTGAAAATTACGTAGAAATGCTCCCATCAACAAAAAAGTTATAAGGGAATAAAATTTGGAAATTGTGTCAATGAATCAACCCACCACTTCAATTTCAGAACTTTTATCAGAATTCTGTCTACACCACTGGATTCAGAATATTTCGAAATATGTTTGGTCAGACTTTCATCAAAATCTGTTCATGAATAAACAAATCATAAAATAATAAAATATCTTTTTTTCTAAAATTCCACCAAACAACATTCTTTTCAAATATTATTATTTTATAATTTTTTTATTCATGCATAGATTTCGATGGAATTCTGGCCAAATGTGGCCCGCTTTCAAATAGGTCACTCTGTATATATATATATATACATCTATTTATCTTTTTAGCGTCTTTCTATTCAGTACGCTTTCAGCGTCCGAGGAAATATATTCAACTATTCCGCCTTCAATAGGTGGCAATAGGTTCAAAGAGCACAAAAATGTAAAGTATATTGAAATATTAGTATTGGATCACTCACAATTTAGATTTATATATTCTGCATATTTTTTACGTCCTTTCATTATACTATCATTTGAACGCCCTCAATATACACTACTTTGTACTATCCTTACTACGTCCCCCCGTATGATTATTGGACGAATAGAATACTTTCGGCGTCCGACAGTGTTGCCATGTCTGGTATTTTGTAACTTAATATATGCAGACGTATTATTCCACATCATTAGGAAATAATGTCATGAGATTCGTGAACCTGTGAAGCGCCATGAAGTGAATAAAAAAGTTTAAAAAAATGAAGAACACGCTTTACTTTCAACATGGACTGAAAAGTAAAAAATTATTGACAATGTAATAACTCAAATGTGAAAAAGCGTGGGTGCTTACAAACTATTTTTTTACGTTACTGATTTCAACTTTACAATACTGAGCGTTCAAAAGCTCGAGAAAACTTAAGTCAAGAACCCCACTATTTTTTGCATTTGAGTAATTACATTGACAATTATTTTATACTTTTTAGTCATTGTTGGAAGTAAAGCACGTTCTTTAGTTTTTTAAACTATATTTAAAAAACTATTTTGTTTTTTAATAAAAAATCAAAATATCCGACCCCGAAAACCCCTATATACCAATTTTGAATCGAATCTGACCATAACCATAAAACTCGTTCACCATCTTAGGCCGCCATCTTGAATTCATGAATTTTGACATAGAATTCAAAAAACCCCCACATACAAATTTTGAATCGAATCTGATCATAATAACAAATCTCGTCCGCCATCTTGAGTTTATGAATTTTCACAGAAAATTCATTATCTCTGACCCCACAAACAGTTACATACCAATTTTGAATCGACTATTATCACGAATCTCGTCCGCCATCTCGGCACCGACATTTTTCAAATTTTCCTGGAGAAGAATCATATTATTCAAATTGAAGAATAAATTGATAAAATGTATACAGTATCGGAAACTTTTCATCTGGGGTATAGACAGAAATCTACGCGAGCAAAAAGGAACGCAATGATGTGATAATACCACATAATTAAGAGAGACGTACTACCGTGCGCCTCTCCTGTTACCCCACCCGACGCATTAACGGACCACGTGGCAATGCAACACACCACACACAGATCACGTCGATATCCCTTCATCGAGGGAGTAGAGGAAAAATTGTAATGCTCTCTTAACATATAACAAGCTATTCTTTACGCTCTCATGAAACTACCATACCCAAGATGAAAACTTTCCGATACTTATATATAGAAAGCCGCCCAAAGTTTTCGAATACGAAAGTGGCAATAAGCTTTTGAATCTAACTCAAATCTCAAGAAATTACTTTTTACTTTTTAGCGCCTTCGAATAAAAGCTTGTCTTTAAATTTTTTTTTTAATTATATCATTCTGTGCTTTTTAGTTAGTACGCATTGATCTATGCATTTCAAAGAAAGCATGGTTATTACAGGGGCCGTTTCCTGTGAGTTTTGAACTATCTAGCTCTTCACTGAGGAGGCCACCTAAATATTCACTCGTCCGCCATCATATGAATTTTAGCAAATTATTCATGATCTTCGACCCCTAATACCCCACGTACCAATTTTGAAGAGAATCAGACCATGATTACAAAACTCGCTCGCCGTCGTGGATTTATGAATTTTGATAAAAAATCTATAATCTCCTACCCCAAAAACCCTCTCCTATCAATTCAGAATCGAATCGGACCATAATCACAAAACTCGTCCGGCATCTTGGAACCGCCATATTGAATTCATGAATTTTGACAAGAAAATAATAATCTACGACCCCAAAAACTCTCACATACAAATTAAGAGTCAATCGGACCATAATCACAAAACTCGTTCGCTATATTGGAGCCGCCATATTGAATTTATGAATTTTGACAAAAATTTCATTATGTCCGACCCCAAAAACCCCCACATACCAATTTAGAATCGAATCGGACCATAACTACAAAACTCATCCGCCATATTGGAGCCGTCTTTTTTAATTTTTCTCTAACGAAAATTTCATAATGCATTGTCACCGAAATTATGAACACCTGTCAAATTTTGAATCAGACGATTAGAAATGTCTTATATTTGACTTGCAAGATTTGATTAGAAACGCACAGACACCGTGACAGGTGAAACTAAATAAAAGCTTGTATTGTAATGAAAATGGAGTTATTTTCCGTTTAGTATGCAGTATTCAAGTCTACCTACTATAACATACATTTTGGGTGTGGTGCATATCTCGGTGTGATATTCTAGAAATACAAGAAATACTCAACCAGATGTTCAAAGTGAAATCTCACAAGACTTCCATAAAAAAAATCAAAATGGTGTTCAGGGTCGCCATCTTGAGATATATAACAATAATATAGTTTTGTCAATCCATTGGGGGGCATTTACGATCCAATAAAAAATTGATAAAGTTGTATGATATTCATTTGATTTTTTTCATATACAAATTACTATTTTCGGCAACCGTCCGGTAAGAACCTACGTTCTGGACGGTTTTTCTTTCAGAAAGTAGCACTTCCCGCTCCAGTCCAGGCAGTACGTACTTCCCGGACTAGGCTGAGAAGTGCTCGAATTTTAATGTGAATATTAATCTGAATAAGAATTAGAATGTTTCTCTTAGTACCTATCTTCTGTTCAAATTTCAATATATAATACAAATAAAAGGACTAAAATGTTCGAAATTTTGTCCTACAAAGAAATATAATGAATAAATTATTCTAAGAGCCGGAATATAGGTCGACCTTCACCCATCTGTTAACCGGATGAAACATACTTTTTATAGAGCTACATAAATATACAAATACATCTATAAAGGCTTGCCTACCAAAATATGGTCCATACTATATAACGTGAGTTTAAAAAATTTGCACCATATGGAAAACTTTTTTATTATCGATTTTTCAGAAAATTTTAATCCCCATAAAAATTAGTGCATGGCAGACTACTTGCATACCTATGAGTTGTCAAAATTTCAAATTTCCAGTGTACAGGGGAGAACAAAAAATAGGAATTTTGATCAGGTGTAAACTACCCCTTATTTTTGACATTATAAAAAGTGCATTCAAAGAGGTTATTTAGAATTGAAAACAATATTCAAATTTGGAATCGCAGCCATGGTAGTTTACTCTTGATCAAAATTCATTTTTTTGTCCCCCCCTGTACACCGTTAGGAAATTTATAATTTTTATAACTCGAATACAAGGATTCCGCAATGCACCAATTTTTATGAATATTAAAATTTTTTGGCCCGAATCGATAATAAAAAAGTTTTCATGTGGTGGCAAATTTTTTAAACTCACTGTGTATAGTTTGGACTACATTCAGATAGGCAAGCCATTAAAGGTATATTTGTCTATTTATTAAACTTCATAAAACGTACGTTCCACGGTTGCGGAAAAAATAGTGTACGCAACACGTCTGAAAACAGTTTTTTTGGACCCGCTGTGATTCAACAAAGCGTACAAGTTATATAGACAAGGGGCTTCATTGTCTGCTGTGAAGTTTCTCATATCTAATCCTTTTAGAGGAAAATCAATAGTGACCTTTTATTTTTCTCTAAATTTTTCTGTTTGAGAAAACCTTTTTAAATGGATTACCAAAATTTTTGGGAATTTATGAATCAATAGAGATTTTGTGCTTTTTCTTCTTCCTGTGCAAATCGAACATGTCATACTAGATACATTTTGCATTTCATCTTGAGTACAGAACTAAACTATTCTTTTTCGGAAACTGAACTCAAATGTTGACTTTTCGTTAAAATCTCAGTAAGCGAAGTGACTCTTTGTTGTTCTAGAACGTAAAAGACGTACAGTTTTGTACATAAAAGAGTCGTACAAGGCATTGCACTAATTGCGCTGAAAAAATGTTAAAAGCGCGTTACTAACCAAAATAGTTTGAATTTTGACACTACTTGTCAAAGTCGATAAGAAGTTCAATTAAGATTGACTCACAATAGCTTCGTACAGCAATAACTGCTGTACGACTTTTTTATGCACACAACTGTACGATAGTCATGCAAAAAATATCACCTAGATATTTCATTTTGCTTCAAACACGAAATGTCAATTAACAATAACAGATACTCATTTATTAATTTTTTATTCTCATATTAGTTTTAATTCGAATGCAAAATACTGTTGCGTCCTCGAATGCGAATTTTCTTTCATCGTGTATTCATTGTTACCCCACTGAGTCCATCAACGATAAATGAGACCACGTAGAAACCTCCCGAATACAAATGGTGTGTTGCCAAGTGTCCGGACGCTGAAGAATCTCAGAATGTAGTCCACAATAAGTATACAGTATGCGTTTGTAGCGCTGCAACGGACATGACTTGAACTACACGTGAATATATTTTGATCAACTTGTGATACTTTAGCGTCCACATGATGGCGAATATGTAACTCCGTCAAAGTCACAGTGAAACTCACGACCACAGACAGTAATCTGTCAAATACGGAGGTTCGAAAGTAAAATGATAGATGTCACTAGCAGTTCTTTCACACGAAATAATAAGGGATTACATTTGAGCGTCCGTATACGGACGCATAAAGGTGGGGGACGCTGAAACATATGTAAATTTAAAATGTATGGACGCACAAATGATAGAAAGATATATATATATATATATATATATATATATATATATATATATATATATATATATATATATATATGATTGAATAATTTCGTGACTGTGACAATGTTATTTTATATATATATATAAAAAAACTAAGTTTTGGAAAGTATCAAAAAAGAAACTTTTCCTTGAGGTTGCAGTCAATTGGGAACGGCCAAAAATGAGCTTATTCGAAAATCAAACATGATTTAAGAATATTTCAGTCGGCACCCATTTTATTCGTTTTTACAAACTAATGTGTAAGATTTTTTAATTATGAAGTGCACTGTGATCTTCTTAATAGCAACCTCGAGTTAATATCTTGATAAAGAAAATATACTTTTCGAAAGCTTGATAATTTAACAAATAGTTTTTCTATCCACCCCGTCTTCTATATATATATATATATATATATATATGTATATATAAATCATAAACAGCACGGCAAAGAAAGAGTGGTCAGAAATTGATTCCTTGTGGTATGCCCGAATATGAGATAAATGTATCAAAAAAATAGAATTATGAAGAAAATAATAGTCGGCTATTTGAGCTGAAAAGCTCTCGGCTTTTATTCTGAACATAAATCTCTGAATTAAACTCAATAAATTTTCAAACAAAATCGTTTTCATTGAAATTGAAAAAAATATTCGCTGATTAAAGAGGTCTTGTTATATTACCCCCGATAATTCCAGACACTTTGTAGATAAGGAAATGATAAACTACCATTCTGATGCATTTTCAAGACGGGTCTTCAGTCATTCAAAGATGAGTTTCATCAATTTCACCCTCATCATAATTTATTTTTTCTACTCACATAACTAAAATGGCATTTAGTGTACGAATCTGTGTTCAGTTCACATTTTTTCAACATTACCATGACAACTCCATTCTTCAAATGCATTACTATATGTGTTGGTTTCAGTGACCGACTATTTGTTAATTGAAACTGTCATGGTGACATAGGAAAAATTTAACTAAAAAAATAAAATTTTGTTTTTTTAATAAAGAGTTCGTAGAAAAACTACGGGATGTAACGGGTTTATTAAACACTCGCTGCGCTTGTGCATAATGTGCTTGTTGATAAAATAACGTTTACAACACTTATAATATAATATTAATAGAATTGTAAAGCGTTTTAAATTATTAGCTTTGTTTGTTCAAGTCACACAAAATGTCAACTTTCTAAACTGGAGTTATAACTTGTGAACCATCGGCAATATAATCTAATGAAAAACATAGTCATCCCAAATCATAAAAATCTAACGAAATACGCGCAACGCAGTCTGGCAACGCCGCCGTCGTACGAGGTGCCAGTAATGCTGCACGCACGTGTCATTGACACGGACCAAGGTAGACGCGAGACCTTGAACCGCGAGATCAGAGTACAGGGTCGGACTGGTTGGTCTGCGGTCCGCGAGATACGCATAACTAACCAGCCGCATCGTAAAACTATCGAGAAACGTAAACAACGACACAGCACAGCAGTTACGCATTTATTTATCTTCCCGAATTAGATTACACTACTGAATCGTCGGTTATTTCCGTTATAAATGAATATCAGGATGAGATCAGTTCGGAATATCGTTGCTAGTCTCTTCGAAAAGCATATTGGTTCTCCGTCTCCGTTCTCCGATCTGGCACACAACATTGAAAGGCGCAAAAACGAAGCCATGTATTGCCACGTTTTGGTCATCACAGTTACCACAGAATTGTCATTCCATCGCACAACTAGAACTCCAAGAATGGGATCGAAAGCACAAGTGTAAAAACCTCTTTCCTGTTTAGCCATTGTTTCACTATCTCCAACGGGGCATTTAACAGTGCGGTTTTCCCTCACTGTTCCTGTTGCGAAAAATTCTCAGGCTCACAAAAAGAGAATATGAAGAGAAAAAATTATCGAAAAATATCCTACAAAAAGAGAATATGAAGAGAAAAAATTATCGAAAAATATCCTACAAAAAGAGAACATAAAGAGAAAAAATTATCGAAAAATATCCTATGTTGTTCTGGATTTTCAATCACTGACAGGAGCTCAAAAACAACTCTAGTTCCAGAGGCTTTGCTTTTTTCGATTTTCCGCCATATGGAATGAACTTTAATAAGTAACCAGTATCAGAACATAGACAACATAGACACCATAGCTTGAAACCAAATCTCACTGGTTTTCCACGAATCAACATTTTGCAGAAAGGGAGTCCCAAATACGGACCATTTCTTCATCAATAGAAAGATTGTCTGCAAATATCCCGAACTGTGTATTCTTCCTGTCAATAATATCAAAAATTGTCGTCAATTTTGAAAATGTATCATCTTTGTTCAACAATGCTGACAAATGGATGTTTTGTTTTATTGATCTGAATTTATTTCGACTCATTCTTTCTCTCCCAATGCGCACTTCTTTATCTTCATCCTTCCACCAATACAGGTCAGTTTGTGGTAGAGTATGATATCCAGATATTATCAGTATCCCCACAAATTTTTTCAAGTCTGATTTTTTTATTTGAAAATTGTGCCGGTTTTTTTGGGATGCATAGGTATTTCAGAAATTCAAATTTTTTTCGGTCACCTCGTTATGCAAAAATAGTGAAGATTTCATAAGGCGTCTTGTCGTCATGTTCTGCTCTTATGTTATTCAAATGTTAAATAGAATGGTATTGGGCAGAACCTGAATAAGTAGGTATATCTATTCGCTTCCATTCTGGAACAGCATATTTTTGAGATTTCGTAGCTTTTTGATTTTCTGATTCATCACGTTTTGCTATATCACTCAGAAAGAGATCTTTTTCTGAATCATGACTATCTTCATTCAATTGTATGCCAGAAGTTCCGGCAACATCCGCCTCAGCACGTTTTGCTATTTCACTCAAAGGGATGTCATCATCTGGATTATCACTATCCTTATTCACTTGTATTTGATAAGTTCCCGCAATATCCTTCTCCATTATTTCTTCTCCGATTTTATTTTTATCAATGTCCTCCTCATCGGTTAATTCGTCTATTTCCGGCGGTACATAAACAACATCAATCGAATCATAATTTTGATAATCCCACTCTTCCTCTAATAAAGCACTCAACTCCGGCGCCGTCAGTGCTCTCTTCATTTCCTATTTCGAAAACTGACTCAAATATTGAAATACAAAAATCTACACAGAGTTATGATTCTTACCTCATTTTGACAAAAAATCGAGGGGGAAACAACTCGTTCATTAGGTGTACATCATAATATTTTCATTACATCATTACTCATTCTGTTTCGAGCATTAGATCGCTTGACCATTACAGATTTACGATTGAAACGTTTACATGCATAATTAAAAGATTGGTCGACTTACCTGGTAAGGAAGGACAATCTTGATTATCCGAGTTCCTATTCCGGACGTTTTTACTTACACTGTAGTATACTGCGATGTGTCACGACCCAAAAGTTTAAAGATCCAGCTGAAACTTTTTCTTGTACTGAGTCACAGCAGCGTTAATCACTGATACCTCATTATATTGTGCGTGCCTTATGTGAATAGATCGTAAGGGATGGGAGACCCAGAAACAGGGAGGGCAGTAAAAACGTCCGGAATAGGAACTCGGATAATCAAGATTGTCCTTCCTTACCAGGTAAGTCGACCAATCTTTTAATTATCCTTCGTTCATATTCCGGACGTTTTTACTTACACTGTAGATGTTTAAAGAAAAAACGATCTATGAACACTTATATAATAACGAACGAAGGTAACATATAATAAGGAAATTGAACAGGAACAACACTTTTATGATAGTAACATCAGAATGTAATTCACAAGTAAAATAATTTACCTACTAAGAGAAAAACTAATAGTAATGTTTTATGTTAGAGAAATTATAGTTTCGGCGAATCTGGTGGAATCAGTTGTAAGTGGTCTATTGTAAAATGTATTAAAAACTTCCGAATTTTTTGTCCAACCCGCAGTTTCTCGAATTATTTCAATATTGAGTCCAACACGCGCTGCTGCAGATGTTGCAGCATGACGGGTACTGTAACCTTTGAAAACTTCTGTATCGACACCACTAATCATTAGTACACTTTTAAGCCATCTACTTATGGTCTGCGTAGATGCTGCTCTATGTGGTTTCTTTATTGTAATAATAAGTTTATCTTCTCCTTCTGGCCGTAGAGCCGTCGTTATATTTAAGTAATGATGAATGGTTGACGCTACACAGAGTTCCGGCCTTTCTTTAAAAAATGGAAAGCGCAAAACTGGGTGGAGTTTATTATTACTTGAAGTTTTTATTTTATCTGGTATTTGAATCTCGATAAGTTCTTTCTTTATATGAATATTGTGAATTCTTATTAATGAAAATCTATAATCAATGATAATGCGGACTTATATGTATTTATTGAACTGTAAGAGAGATTATTATGCAGCAAGGATTGTAAAAAACTTAGAATTTCTGCTAAACGGATCTAACTTCTTTCCCATGCAATAATTCCACCACCTATTAAATACTGTATCATACTGTTTAATAGTTTTGTCAGTTATTGATGCCAACAATATAGGAATTCCAATGTCTGGGATATTTTTCTTTATAAAGGCCTGCCGGATAACCTGCCTGCCGCCAGGGTAAGGTAACGGTGACTGGGATGTGGCGATCTGTAAAGTCGGATTAGGTCCCAAAATAATTTTGTTTTTTACTAATTGGTTATAGATTGGATATCAAGGTTGGTTGGGCCATTCTGGGACAACAATTCCATCGGCTCTGTCGCTAATGATTTTTTCTAGTACCTTGGAAATCATAGCGAATGGTGGAAAGGCGTAAAACGAAATATTTTTCCAATTTAAAGTAAATGCGTCAACGGCTTCTGAATTCGGATCAGGTTTCCATGAGACGTATCTTTTACATTTTGAGTTGAGCTTAGTTGCAAAAAGATCGATTTCTGGTTTTCCAAAATGATTAAAAATTATTTTTGTATAAGTTTTGCTTAACGAATATTCTGTTTCGGTTCTCAAACAACGAGATTCTGAATCCGCTATTTTATTATCAATTGATCTTATGTAAGAAGCAAAAACTTTAATATTGCGCGTTTCGCACCATTGCCAGATCTCCCTACAAATTTTATTCAAATGTACGTATTGTATGCTGCCCATTTTATTGATACATGATATGGCGGTTGTATTGTCAATTCTAAGTAAAATTCTGCAATTCCTTAAATTTTTTGAAAATGATTTTAGGCCATTAAATGCGGCCACTAGTTCTAAATAATTAATATGACATTTTTGTTGAGCATCATTCCAAAAACCGTGGGTTCTTTTATTTTGACAATGTGCCCCCCAGGCACTTGGGGTTGCATCCGTAAAAATTTCAGAAGCAAAGTTCGCCTCTTTTATTTGTTGGTAGCTAGATGGTAAATTGTTTATCCACCATAAAAAATCATTCTTTAAATATTTAGGAAGTGTCATTGAAAAATTAAAATTATTATTGGAGTTTGTTAGTGCTAACCATTTTTCTCTCTCAAAGTTCTTTGTATAAACTCGACCATATGCAACTGCTGGACACGCAGCAACTAAATGACCAATTACTGCCGCAAATTCTCTTATTTTACAAGAATCTTTTTGAAGAAAATTCTGCAGTTTTTTACAGATTTTTTCTCTTTTTTCCTTTGATACTGAAAAAGTAAGGTTTTTTGAGTTGAATGTGAAACCAAGGAAGGTTAGCTCATGTGATGGGTTCAGTACGCTCTTTTTTGAATTTATTGTAAAACCTAGAGATGTCAATAAACGTAATGTGTATTCCACATTATCTTTACACGAAGAGTCCGAAGAACCTAGGAGTAACATGTCATCTAAATACACTATAGATAGGAAACCTTTAAGTCTTAAATGACTGAGAATAGGTTTCATTAACTTGGTGAACACATACGGAGCTATATTTAACCCGAAAGGAAGGGCATTAAATTCATAAAGAATTTCTTCGTATTTGAATCTTAAATACTTCCTGTAATTTTTGCTTACGGCGACCGCAAAGTAAGCATCTTTAAGGTCGATTTTTGCCATAAAACAATCCCTAGTTAATAATTTCAATACAGATCTGTAGTCCTCCATTTTGAAATGAGGCGCTTGAATATTTTCATTAAGCCGTTTAAGATTTAATACAAATCGAAAACCCCCATCTGATTTAGGGACTAAAAAATATGGAGAAATGAATTCATCTCTACTATGTTTACATTTTGATATAGCACCTTTCTCTAGAAGTTGTTCGATGGCAGAATCGTATAAGGCTTTTTCCTTTGGGTTAATAGAGACCGTAGGTATTTCCAATTGAATAGGAATTTTTGTGAAGGGTATTTCATAACCCTTAACCCAGTCTAAAATCGTTTTACTTGACGTTATGAATTTCTTCGTATTTGAATCTTAAATACTTCCTGTAATTTTTGCTTACGGCGACCGCAAAGTAAGCATCTTTAAGGTCGATTTTTGCCATAAAACAATCCCTAGTTAATAATTTCAATACAGATCTGTAGTCCTCCATTTTGAAATGAGGCGCTTGAATATTTTCATTAAGCCGTTTAAGATTTAATACAAATCGAAAACCCCCATCTGATTTAGGGACTAAAAAATATGGAGAAATGAATTCATCTCTACTATGTTTACATTTTGATATAGCACCTTTCTCTAGAAGTTGTTCGATGGCAGAATCGTATAAGGCTTTTTCCTTTGGGTTAATAGAGACCGTAGGTATTTCCAATTGAATAGGAATTTTTGTGAAGGGTATTTCATAACCCTTAACCCAGTCTAAAATCGTTTTACTTGACGTTATGAATTTCTTCGTATTTGAATCTTAAATACTTCCTGTAATTTTTGCTTACGGCGACCGCAAAGTAAGCATCTTTAAGGTCGATTTTTGCCATAAAACAATCCCTAGTTAATAATTTCAATACAGATCTGTAGTCCTCCATTTTGAAATGAGGCGCTTGAATATTTTCATTAAGCCGTTTAAGATTTAATACAAATCGAAAACCCCCATCTGATTTAGGGACTAAAAAATATGGAGAAATGAATTCATCTCTACTATGTTTACATTTTGATATAGCACCTTTCTCTAGAAGTTGTTCGATGGCAGAATCGTATAAGGCTTTTTCCTTTGGGTTAATAGAGACCGTAGGTATTTCCAATTGAATAGGAATTTTTGTGAAGGGTATTTCATAACCCTTAACCCAGTCTAAAATCGTTTTACTTGACGTTATGACTTTCCATTTTACCATAAAATTTCTCAAATTTCCTGCGATTTTCTGATTTACCTCTAACGCTGGTTCCTTTTCCCTTTCCACTGGTATGGCTTCTTGAAGGCATTGTTTGGGTTTTCCGGCCGTTTTTGAGGTCTGTTTATCCCTCTGTTGGCATTCCACTCTGGTCTGTCTGCCCGTCTGTATGGTCTCAAATTGGGTTTGCTGTTGAGTGGGCCCTTGTAGTTTAAATGATGTTGTGGAACCGGGTTTTTTAGCTTCATAATTGCCCCTACCTGAGAGGATGCCGATTGTGCTGCTTGCGATAGCTTTACTTTCTCCATTAAATTATCGCCATATAAAAGTTTTTCAATCGGCTGATTTTCTAGAAGCTTTTTATATTTTGGGTTAAAAAATGTATGCAAAATAAATCGTCTATGCAGAGAGATTTGATGAAAAATATCTGTAAATATTTTCCCTGCGTCGGCTAAAGTCTCCAAACTCTTTGGATTGTCTGACTTTTCAGAGACGAGGACTTTGATTGGCTCATATAGAGCCATTAAACCAGCTGACATTTGGGCTTGAAGTTTTTGGAGATATTTATCTTCTCTCAGATTATTTTCTTTTAAGGAGCCAGCTATTTCCTCATTTAAGAGTGGGGGAATCAATGCACAACAATTATTTGCTGGAGGATATTTGTCAACAAGGTTTTGTATTTCCTCAGTTCCCAATCCTTTTTTAATATTATGGTCCCAACGAGATGCGATGCCCTCCAATAATGCCACACCCTGTTTATTATTGTTTAACGGGTCTACACCAAAAAGGTTCATTATATCCTCTGTAGAATCCTGGTTTGTGGGCTCCACTACTTGAATCCCATCTAAATCTTTGTCTCCCATATTTGTTCCTTGATTAGTCACTTTTTCAGATTCATCAATAACCAAGTGAAAGTTCTCTTCCGTATGATGAACCTGAGCAACTGTCTCTACTGCCACACTTTGTGAGGTTTCCTCATCTGAAACGATGAGAAAAGTTGCTATACTAAGCTGTACAAACTGTGTTGGCTATTCTCTGAATGCCTCAAATATAATATGTACCGATAATGAGTCATAAAGACCCGGTGGGCTACTCATCGAGTACCCTCGGTATCAAAGTATTCGGTTAAGAAAAGCAGAAAACCAACAAAAAAAAAAAAAGTTGTAGTGGGCCACTCATCAAGTGCCCTCTGCTTTTTATGTTGTAAGCCCAGACTGAACCACCCATTGTTTGAAGGAAACCCTCTACGTGATGAACGATATACTAGTTGTGAAAAGGCGGTAGTATTTTGCTTACAATGCTTTATAAAAATTAAAAAAAAAAAATGCATATATAAATAAAATTTACCTGAAGAGTCACTATCCGTTATAGTTTGTATCTTCTGTTGTAATTTTGCCATTTTCTTCTTCAATTTTTCGTATTTGCGCTGTTTTCTCTCGCGTCCATTTTCAAAATCACCACTACCACACCTTTTTGGCATATTCCACCACAAAAATCACATTACTAAACCGTGAAAATCCACTTAATAAAGACACGCATCTGCAGTCGATGAAACAACACAATATAATGAGGTATCAGTGATTAACGCTGCTGTGACTCTATAAGAAAAAGTTTCAGCTGGATCTTTAAACTTTTGGGTCGTGACACATCGCAGTATACTACAGTGTAAGTAAAAACGTCCGGAATATGAACGAAGGATAATTTACGCTAATCCAAATAGTCAAATCGCATATCACGCACCTTCAATAATTTTTCAGAGAATAACCTGGTCCCTAAAACTTTTTTCATTACAAGTAATTACTGGACTACATTCATTAGGTGTACAAAAAATGACTGGTTGTTTCCCCCTGCTGATACTACTGATTGGCACTGAACTACACTCAAGCAAGGCTAATGATCAACTCACCATCGGATTCTAATATTCCCAAACTTGTCGAGACTCGCATACTAGTGGATGAAAATGTTCACCATTATCGGCCAAAGGTGCGCAACCATGACAAGTACATGCAAAAATGAACATCCGAAAATATTTACGTGAATGAAAATACACGTTACTTATCATTGAGCATATTTTTCATTACTGTTCAGCACGAAATGAATTTTATCATTTTATATTCAGTATCAAAAAAGAATAGATTTTATTGGAGAATTTCAAGAACGGTCAATTTATAATATTTTCAAGTAAATTTCAGGAATTGAATAAATCATGTTTTGGACTGAATAAAAATATGTTTACTCCTTCTGGATTATTGTAATGAATATCCATCAGAATAAATATGAATGATATTGATCCAAACCACAAAAAAATGTCTATAGAAAAGTTGCATTTACGCACATTTGGCGGTTAATGGGTTAATCGAGACTAGGTAATAACTGTTACTATTATTTTCGACAATTACCAATTCTGTAATTCCTTCCGACAATTATGGTAATACACGTACACTATTCGGAAAATAATGAATATTTTTTTTTACCATTGTTATTGCAAAAGTTGAAGAAGAGTTAGCAGGCCCGGGGGGAAAAGTCATTCACCTCCCCACTTTCAACAGCACTGCATAGGAATAGTTTAGACGATATGAAAGAATGTTTGATAGGAAATGAGAGGTAAAAATCTCTTTTCGAAAACTCACTTTTCCGGAGCGTGTAGTTTGAAAACGGATGGGAATTCAAAAAAAAGTATAGATTAAAAGTTGTATGAAATTCATTTTGAAACAGAAATGTTTTCTCTGCGTCGCGCGGCGCACCGGTTTCGAAATCTTAGCAAAAAACCCAAAAGTGGGACCTTCCCCGCTGTGCAAAAACTCGTAGAATAATAGTTATTTATGGGACTTGTGTGTTATGTTGAAAATAAGTCACGAGAAAAAGATTTCTCAAGTGACTTAGGAAACATAACACACGAGTGGCATACAATGTATTATCCAACAAGTGGATGAAATCTTTTTTTTGAGATAAAAATTAATAAGTTTCAAATATGAACGTATGAACACACTAGTGTATTATTTGATAGTTTGAAATGACATTAATAATGACAGTCATAACTGTCATGTGTTCGATAAACGTTATTATTTAGTAAGCAAGGAACATTGTAACGTAATGATTATTCTCCCAATAATCTACCATTGACTATTTTGTGAGTTGTTATAATATGTCCACCAACATAACCAGGTTGTAGTTACGTTAAATAAGTGTCGATCAGATTGAACGGCTTTGTTACAGAAAAAGTACTTTCATTAGTAATGTATACAGTGTTGCTTTTAATAGTCCCCCCTGTTAACTTTTGAACGGTTCGCCGTAGAAACATGAAAAAAAAAACGTTTCGAGGGCTTCATCAATTCTACTTTTTGAAATTACAAAAATTGTGTTTGCAATTCAAAATCGATATATCAAATATAAATGAGGATCTGAATACTACTACTACTGAATACAACGGTTTGAAAGGTACGACCGATACTACTTTTTGAGGAAAAAAAAAAACATTGCAATTACTCGACAGATGGCGCTGGGGGCACATTAACTCAAAAAATTCGAAAGGCATAAAAATCTAAAATGGGAAAAAATTATGAACAAAATTCGAAAATATTTAGATGGTTGTAATGAGAATTGAATTCTCTTTTCAACGATGTGACACTTGACCTCTCATCCCATTTAAAAAATTGAGTTGATACCCCCCCCCGTGCCCCCTGTCGAGCAATCAACATATTTTTCATTTCAAAAAGTAGTATTAGTGAAACCCCCGAAAAAAAATTTTTCATGTGTACGTCAAACCATTCAAAAGTTAACAGGGGGGGGGGCTATTAAAAGCCGCACTGTATAATGAAACCGTTACGTAAAAAGTACTTTCTCAAAGAGCAACTGCAATGAGGCCGTTACGTCTCAAGTATTTGTTTCTTACGATTTTGTGATGTTTTCAGAACATCAATGTTTCAATATTTAGAAGTCTCCGTTACCTGCCAAAAAATCAAATTATTTTTCAGACATACACTAAAGTTGGACTCGAATGGAAAATCGATTTGGGTCTAACTTTATGCTGGACACTAAATGTGTGGTGAAATAAGTAAAACATAACTTTTCAGGAATTTTTTAAGTCGTCATATAATGAAACAATTTTATGTCAGCCTAAAAAATACTTGAAACATGTGAATGTTACCATTCTGTAAATTTCACATACACCATCATATATACAGTGTCTAGCATAAAATCAGAAACCAATGGAATTCTTGTGTGTGTGTCCAACTCTATGAGAACAAAGAATATCTAGAACAATCGTTGAAAGTTCTTGGCAGGTAATGAAGGCCTCTAAATATTAATTTCATTCTAAAATGCTGTGGTCATTTACATATATGTTATTCAAAGGAATAAAGAGTTATTTATACCAAAATGTTATGCAAAAACTCTTCCAAGCAGTCTAGAGATGGCAGAAAGCTAAAATAATTATTATATTTGAAGAATATATCACTCTTAGAAGATTGAATTTTCACATATTTACTTCTATAAAAGGCAAATGTATTTCAATAAAAAAATTAGATCTGCAAGTAAACTTGATCTCAAATAAAAAATATATTCAACAATTAACTTTAACAGCAAAAATTAAATGAATAGGTTGATTACCCAAACGTAACAAAATATAATATTTTCAAAAATACCAAAATGTCAAAAGAACAGGTAAACTCCCCGCCATAATACTTGTACAAAAACCTACAAAAAAGAAGATAGGAATTGAAAAAGCATGTTTTAGCAATCATTTAAATATGAACTTACAGTTTTTGCACGACAGCTAGTTCCTGGATTCTCTTAGTAATAGTCTGAGAGCCGAAGAGAGGTCGACCTTCAACGTTCTGTTTAATGGTTGAAACATACTTCTTATGAAGTTTCATGAATAGACGAATACGCCTAAAATGGGTTGCCTATCAGAATGTGGTCCAGACAATATACAGTGAGTTTCAAAAATTTGCACCATATGGAAAACTTTATTATTATCGATTTGAAATTTTGATCAAGAATAAAATACCCCTTATTATTGACATTGTCATAAAGTTCAATCAAGGAGGTTGTTCAGAATTAAAAACAATATTCAAATTTGGAATTACCTGTACAGCGTTTGGAAATTTGAAATCATATTCAAGTATTCTACAATTTGCACTAATTTTTATGAAGAATAACATTTTTTGACAAATCGATATTACAAAAGTTTTCCGTATGGTACAAATATTTGAAACTCACTGTGTATCGTCTGGACAACATTTTGATAGGCAATGCATTTTAGGCGTATTCGTCTATTTATGAAACGCCATAAGAAGTATGTTTCATCCGTTAAACAGAACGGTGAAGGTCGACATCTCTTCGGCTCCTTTGCTTGGAATGCCCCTATTCCATGTCTATTTTATCAAACATGCAATCTGAAGTTATAAAACTTTTTGGGCTGCACATAAAATCTGAAATCCATGGTCATAGAAATATACCTATTACTACCTACCTCATATATGTTCGACTATCTCTAGAATTATTGTTTTGACCCGCTTAGGAACAATATGATGCCAGTGAGTTGGTCATGGTCAAGGATAATACCAAGAAATCAGTCTCATTTTTTCTGTCTGTACCCATGGGCGCCGCTACTTGAGGGCAAGGGGGGTCGACTGCCCCCCTGGATTTTAGCCTTTAATAGCCAAACGTGATAAACGTAAATTGCGAATGTTTCAAATAACAGGTGAGGTTTAGTAAAAAAAACTGCCCCCCCTGAAATTTTTACCAGCGGCGCTCATGTCTGTACCTAAACATATTTATAATCAGTTTGAGTTTCTTTGAATATTATCAATATGGATATAGTTCAGATGCTACAATTGAACAAACAAATGCCTAAATTGTTCAATATAAATAATTATTTCAGTATCCTATTCTATGAAAATGGCATGAAGGAAAAATTAAGTTATATGCATCATTATATGGTTTGTCTGTCAATCGGATAATGAAACACTGAAATCCAAATTGGTTGTCCATCTTGCTCGCTATCTTGCCTTCTGCAAGTTGAATGTGGGTGCAAGCCATGCACTAAAAAAATATCGAGACGACCACTTTTATTTCACGCATCTTGTATTTCACTAACCCATAATTAAAAGCAACTACATAACTACCTCATAATCATAAACATAGCTACAAAAAATGTTAACAGCAACAAGAAGATAAAGTCAACAAACCTCCCGGGAATGTTTCTTGCTCTCCCGGGAATGTTGCTCAGTGGGTATCTGCTCCCCCCCCCACCTCGGCTCACCTTCTACACGTCGGGGTTTGTAGTATGTTCACTCCCCAAACACCTTGAACAAGTTTTTGAATGAATCGCTTAGGTTCCTGCTCACGCACTCTAACACCTCGTTTATTGACTGGACTAATAGTCAATATGGGTTTTATTACTGTCGCATGTTTTTTTTGGTCCAGTTCTAGCGTATGTCTCTGAGCGGCCTAATACTTTTAGTTTTGTGCTGTGTTCGTGCAGACGCTCGTAAACAGGATGTAATGGTCAGAACCAAATGAGACTTACGTTTAGATTTCCGAAGTAAGGAATAATTATTCCTCTTGAAACCGGCCCCGACTTAGGTGGCTTTTACAGGTCAATAACTAACTACACCTACGGAATAGACCCACTAGCCACTGGTGAAAAGAGCAGTCGAATAATCGATCGGTTATCATAATTATAGTTCGACAGATCAAGTTGTATCGGTATAAAATTGAATTTGTATAGTATTAGGTGAAATAAAAGGTCGTTGAAAGAACAGAAAATGAATGTTGATTTTAGTTCGAAAATATGAATAGGAAATTCATAAAATCTTTTGTGGAATCATCTGCGACTGAAAGATAACCTCTTGGGAGGTATTCATGTTGAAATGGAGAATGTTCCCCATTTCAATAGAAAATGTATGATAATGAATGGAATAATTCAAGGTTTGTTCTTGTTTCGTATACCTCAAAAATGTTCCTGAATTATCTTTGTTTCGTACATTGAATTAATCCAGGAATTAATTAACCCATTTTCGACTTTTGAGGGAACATGTAATTTGTTTCTTAGATCAGGTAGTCTCTCTCTCTCTCTCTCTCTCCCTCATCATGCAATGATATACCGGGTGTTCTATTTAAAAAATTATTAAAGATGACGCTCAGCTGCCATTTTGAAACTTTTAGATGGAATTTTCTCATGTAAAAGTAGGTTTTTATCTCCTATTTGAGCCTACCAAATTTCGTTGCGATATAAAAATTAGTAGGGGGGAACAGACTTTAGACTAGCACTGTATATCCTTGATATAGAGAGTGACCCATTTGAAAGCGGGCCACCTTTCTAAAACTTTTATTTATTATCCGATTCAGATTTTTTTTTTCCAATAAATAGAGCATCAAAAGTTCTAGTTAAGTACCATATATTACAGATAAAAATCAAAATTTCAAGGCCTACTTCGAATTTTTTTCAAGGTCAAAAATCCAAAAAATTACATAGAAATGCGTCAATCAATAAAAAAAGTTACATGGGAATGAAGTTTGGAAATTATGTCAATAAATCAATCCACCACGTCAATTTCAGAACTTTTATTAGAATTCTGTCTACACCACTGATTCAGAATATTTTGAAATGTGTTTGGTCAAAATTTTATCGAAATATGTTTATAAATAAACAAATTATAAAATAATAAAATATTTTTTTTTGAAATTCCACTGAATAAAGTTCTTTTCAAATTTTATTATTTCATAATTTGTTCATTTAAAGATAGATTTCGATGAAAAAAATGAAAAAAATTTGACTTTCTTCGTCTTGATTTTCATCAGTGCAGATACCTTTCTCGAATTAGTTTCATGTGTAAAAATCACATCAGATGGTGCTCATTCCACGATGTATAAATTTCAACATGGGAACGTGAAAATTATATTCAACACTAGAAAAGTGGTTTTTTCTGTGACAATCCATGTCAAGTTAAGTTCTTTATTGGTGAGTATTTAACTTTCATAAAAGTTTGTAAACGGAACAAATATATTTTTTATTTCCAATTTACAGTCAGTAACGGGAAAAATCCCAAACAACTCTGTAAGTCAACATCGATAAATCTCTTAATTATCATTATCAGCGCGTCATCACGAAAGTCAAATTTTATCATTGCGCCGCACATGTTCGGTGTATGGGGATATGTTTTTCAAGAGCGATATTGGAGGTAACGAAGCACTTGTCCGTAAAAAAACTACGTAGCTGGGAGCGCCAATAAGGTAGATAGCTTCTAATCGTAGAATCGGTTTTGCGTCAAAACTAATGATTTTATACATTTTTTTTTTCTTTTTCTGAGTCTATAATCTTCTTAAGAATTCGGAAATTTGCATATTTTTTCCATTTGTCAAACCATAAAAAATCATGGCAAAAAAATAAAACTGAACGCTCAAAACCGATTCCCTTTTCATCAAGGGTATTGTTTGCTCTTAAGTTTTATATTCTTTAATGAACATTTTTTCAAAAGAATACCCCTCATTGCAAATGTTTACTCGCTCCCAAGACTTCATTCTAACTTAAGAGGGGGTTAACCCTATTAGTGGCTATAGGTGAAACAAGGAGCAGAAGAAATCAAAATACTCGGAGCTCGCTCAATGAATTCGAGATTTTTTTTCACCATCTGAATTCAAAAGGTTGGATCTAGGCATCTCTCAGAGTACTTTTTCCAATTAAAAATGACCTTGAAAAAATTACAGAAATTTGACCAGATTCACCATTTTTTATCTCACTAGCAAATTTTTTTTCAAAAAAGTACTCTGAGAGGTGTCTGTCTCATACATTTATATTTCTTGTCACAAAATTTTGCAAGAATTCATCTAAAATCGCACCGTCAAAGTGATTTTTGCTGAACCCCTGCATACTCAATGGGTCTAATGAATAAACCTTGAGCAAATGCTTTTACTCAGATTTCTTGAAACAGACCTATCCATTTTATTAATTAATGAGAAAGACACACCTATAGTAAACACTTTTGCTAGCTTTTATTCATAACACCCAATATTGGATCTCTTTTTTTCACTGATTCGAGCGCCCTCGCATAAATCCACATGGATACTATGAATGTTTGAATGGATTGTTGGTTCATTCATTGAATTTGGAAATTATACTGAAGCTATTCACGAAATTTTAGCACAGGAGATGAAACCAATAGAACTTGTAAATGGGATTATTGAAGTTTAGAATATGTCGAATAAATAACTACTGAAATTGATGAGTTAGTTTATTAGATATAGCAACATAATGCCTTGAAATGGTTCAACCCAAGAACTTTTATCCAACGAACAGGTATCATAACAGATCGAAAGTTACTAGAAATTGCCTTAAAATTCATGAATTATTGGTGAATGAATATTGACGACAATTTTCCATTTTCACCTGTCAATAAAATTCAAGTTCACAAAATTGATGAATTTATTTGATCGTATCCATTGACACTAACGACGTATCAATGGTTTTCCAAGTATTTTATTTTCGTTATTTCATTACGAAATATGCAAATGGCGTGGCGGCCTAATTAAAATTGTACCCGAAACAAACAATTTTCGAACAAAAATGACTATTCATTTTTCAATATGAAGAACCCAGGACTATATAAAATGTATCACTTGAGAAAAAACTAAAAGTATCCCTGGCGGAATTTTGACAAGCTGATAAATAAATAGGTAGGAAATGAGAGCGGTGGTCACTATAAGGGGGATATATACAGCACGTAAATTAAATAAGAAATAAAATATTATATTTTAAAAGAAAATCATAAGAAGTTATCCCTATTCACGTAGGGAGTTCAGCTGAATCTAGTCTCGGGTTTTCTTTAATTATTTTTGTTCTCTTACATGACTCCATATTCCAAATAAACATGTACTACATTAATAAATTAATTAAATAATTTAATTTGATTTTTTTATCATTTTATATTATTCAGCATCATTTCCTTGTTACTGTACTAGTTTGAGCAAGTTTAGTTGTTAAAAAAAAAATTGCACAAAAAATTTTGAAGTTCACTTCAGTTCAAAAGCAAAATTACCACAGGTAACCTAATATTCGGGCAGTTTGTAATATTAGACGATTTTTGATGAACCGTTGTATACATGATGTCATTTAAATGAACAGTACCAACAATTATTTCATTTTCCGTCAACTCATTATGATTTATAAGGCACAAATCCGACCAGTCTTGGGTTTCAATATATGGAGTGAAGCACCCAAACACATATTGAAACTCTCGGCGGTGATACTCCGTTCACAAGCTCGCTCACTTCTCTGGAACACTGCAGACAAGTTGCCGATCTGTCTCTGTTTCATGCATATTTTCATGGACGATGCTCTTCCGAAATATCATCAATCGTTCCACCGTTAGGGGTCCCATCGAGCACATCCATATGCCGTTACTTTGGAGACAAGCCGATCATCTCTTTCTCAACATCGTTCAAAAAAATATAGGCCATTCAGGGGTAAAAATTTGTCTACTCCCTATAACATGGATTTTCATTATACATATTTCAAAATATAAAGATAATTATGAATTGTTGATTTAAAAAAGATTTATATATATATTTTCACTTTACGTTGAAGAATTTTCAAAGAAACTCAAATTTTCTTTGTGGATGCAATGTTCGTATTGAAATTCATGTTGACGTAAAGATTGAACATAACTAGATTGAAATACAGTTTTCTTTTAATTTTGTATTGGTCGTAGAAAAAATAATATATGCAACGATCATTTAATTGCTACTATCGATTGCGCACGAGATTAACGACAGTCGCACGAGATTTACGACACTCGCCTACGTCTCGTGTCAACATGATCGTTACATAATATATACCTATTACCTATTTATCCGGTTTTATCCCTGGTTCTATAGATATATGCAATGACTTCCAAAATGAAAATAGTTATTTATGATACAAGTGATAAAAGTGAAATTTTATTTTGTGAGTAGGGAATATTGCGAAACGAGCGTTAGCGAGTGGAGCAACCCCAAGAGCAAAATAAAATCACTTTTAACAAATGTATCATACACATTTTTTTGTTCAACAGTTACTGCTAGTGAGAAAAAACAAAAAAAAATAAGATCCATGAGGATTCGAACACACGATCTTTGGATTACAAGACAGAAGCTCCAAAATAATAAACCCCAACGCACTTTATGAATGTCATTATTTGTCAGGAACGAAGGAACTTCTACAGTTGGACTGAATACTACTTCGTTTTTAACTTCAAGAGGAATTAGTATTACCAATTGCACAAACGCCAAATACATGTGTGAACTTTTATTAATGATTTTCTTGAGCAGGTATTCTGATTATAATATCTGATTGAAGTGTTTCTATCAAAGAGATCTATATATTACTGAGTATCCATCATCCCATCTGTTATTTTACTTATAACACTAGTGTTAAAAGTGATTTTGTGAAAAAGTCAGTTTTTAGTTCATATGTCAATAAATTAGAAACGTCATTTTTGATGACAGTTGTACAAAATAGTTATTTATGATACAAGTGTTAAAAGTGGCATTTTATTTTGTGAGTGGGGAATATTGCGAAACGAGCGTTAGCGAGTGGAGCAACCCCACGAGCAAAATTTTTTGTTCAACAGTTACTGCTAGTAAGAAAAAAACAAAAAAAAAATAAGATCCATAAGGATTCGAACACACGATCTTTGGATTACAAGTCAGATGCTCTACGGATCTAGCTACATGGACTTTATAATTGACAACCATATTTTGTATTTCAAATCTAAATTGCAAGCATGACAGGCAGGTAAAAAACAACTGCCTAATACTTGTTGTTTATTAGTTACCACAAATTAATAAACGATCCTAGCTTCTTTGTGTTCGTAGCTATTACTGTTGCAAATATAAATATAATGGAAGTTGGAATGGATGATTCAGATGATTTTCTTCCACCAGAAATTCAAGAAGCTGCAAACAGAGCAACTTTAGATCTGTTGCCTGAAAAATCACGGCAACAATATGATATTGCTTATAATGGATTCATCGAATGGAGTCAACTGAAGAAAGTTGAAGGCAAGTTCAGCGAAAGCGTACTTTTAGTTTATTTCGAAGAAAAATCGAAGTTATGGAAATCATCAACACTGTGGTCTAAATTCTCTATGATAAAAGCTGAACTGAAAATCAAGGAAAACGTGGATATAAGTAAATACCATAAATTAGTCGCATTTTTGAAACGAAAAAGTGTCGGATACCGTCCGAAAAAATCGAAAATTCTGACAAGGGAACAGATTGACAGATTTTTAAATGAAGCTCCCGATACCAAATATCTTATGATTAAAGTGGCAACCATTTTTGGATTATTTGGAGCGTGCCGTCGTGAAGAACTCTGCAAATTGAGCGTAGATGACATTGAAGAAACTATACAGTCATTACTAATTCATATTTCGGATACCAAAACCAACATTCAAAGAAGTTTTTGCATCGTTGGACACTACGTGAATTATTACCGTGAATATGCTGTATTACGCCCAACTTCTGTTACTCACCGTCGATTTTTCCTGAATTACTCTAACTACAAATGCACTATTCAACCAGTTGGAATAAATACTTTTGGGAAGATGCCTTCCACTATTGCTGAATTTCTGAAATTACCAGATCCGCAGCAGTTTACCGGCCATTGCTTTCGAAGATCTTCAGCATCTCTGTTAGCGAATTCAGGAGCAAATTTGACTACAATAAAACGACATGGCGGGTGGAAGTCCTCAACTGTAGCTGAGGGTTATATCGAGGATTCCATTGAAAATAAAAATAAAATAGCTGATAAAATGTTTCCTGGTATAAGTTCTAGTTCTCTCCCAGCATTATTTGATCATCCCACTTCAATAATAGCACCATCATTGATTGGCGATGAAGCTTCTGCAGTTACTTCGTCAGTTAATATCACAAATTGTACAAATTGCCAAATACATATTTATAAGTAATTTTGATTCTGATTGTTATAATAGTATTAATATCTGATTAAAGTGTTTCTATTAGAGAGATCTATATTACTGAGTATCCATCATCTCATCTGTCATTTTACTTTTAACACTAGTGTTAAAAGTACTTTTAACACTAGTGTTAAAAGTGATTTTGTGAAAACGTCAGTTTTTAGTTCATGTGTCAATGAATTAAAAACGTCATTTTTAATGTCAGTTGTACAAAAAATTATTTACTGAATTGACACACATTTCTATGTAACCCTTTTACCTCTGATTGCGCTACTTATTTTTTACACATGAGGAAATTCGAAAGTCTCGTATGCTAAAACAATGCCATTGAACAAAATGCAACTGCGGACTTATTCATAGAAATTTTCCATAAATATCTCTAATGAAGACCCGTAGGATGGTTTTCTCATAATTTGAATGGTTTTTGCAGCGTTGCTATTTACATGTCGATAAACACGATTATTGAGTTATATCAATACCAATCAATATACGAAATATCGATCCCAATGAAGAAAGCAAGAATTTTCATTATTATTACCCATATTTGAGTTCTTCCTTTTAGAGTATACTGGACAATGTAATGAAAAGAAGTCGGCCAGAGTGGCGAGCGTTTGGGTACCTATTTATAGACAGCCTCGAAGTGTTCAAGGTTAAACTTACTATGACTATGAGTAATTTTTATTTTACTGCGAAATTTGCTGAAGTGAGAGACTTAGATTTCTTTCATTTTGAGACTCCTCCCCTATCAAATGGAATTCGTACCTCGTCCTTTTACCCGCAAATATACTTTGACCTTTTTCAGAAGGTAAACCTCTTCTTAAAAAAGACCCGAAAAGAACCAAATTCGTCCCTATCAGCTATCCAAATACTTGCTGCGCATAAATATCTCGACAAAGAATATATCGCTTCATCGTTTTCCGTTTCTCCAACGAAAAGGAATTATGAGCGAATTTAATCTCAGAATTTAATGTAGCTCAGTGGTTGAGACTTTCGCGTTCTAAACCACTGACTGCTGGTCGGCTAGGTTCGAATCCTTAGCGACTACAGATTTTTATCTGATGGCCCGAGAAAGTCCTAGGAATCGCACGTTAAAAGGTAAGACCTCGTTAATCCTTGGCTCGTAAAAGTTTCGACTTTTGAGGGCTGCCGTTCGTAAGGGGACGACAGTTGGTTAACGGAAAAAACAATTTTAACAATCTGATCCTGCGGTATCTCACACACAAAAAGGGACCTGTTGCGGTCCTACACCTCGGTAATAAAGGATTATTTATGTCAGGACAGAGATTCCTAAGATTTTCAATTTCGTTTCACAGTGACTCGTAGCGGCTTTTTTCGAGCGATTAAGAGCAATGACACACACAGCGGTTTTTGCCGAGTCGGCCACTTAGGGCAAGAAAACACACAGAGCGGTTGTTGGCAGTCGTAACGAAACAGCGGCACCATGGATTTAGAACATCAGCGTATAATATATATATATATATATATATATATATATATATATCTATATATAAAAAAACTAAGTTTTGGAAAGTATCAAAAAAGAAACTTTTCCTTGAGGTTGCAGTCAATTGGGAACGGCCAGTGGATAGAAAAACTATTTGTTAAATTATCAAGCTTTCGAAAAGTATATTTTCTTTATCAAGATATCTGAAAAACACAAAAGAGTCCATTTTGTAAAAACGTGACTTTATGTTATAAAAAACAACTTACTAACTCGAGGTTGCTATTAAGAAGATCACAGTGTACTTCATAATTAAAAAATCTTACACATTAGTTTGTAAAAACGAATAAAATATAAACATGAGCTTATTCGAAAATCAAACATGATTTAAGAATATTTCAGTCGGCACCCGTTATGACCAAGAGCATGCAGCTCTACTCACATCTTGTCACACAATGGCACCTGGTACATGGAACACGCAGACGGCTGACAAGACAGCTGTCAAATGTCCCAGTCAATTGTACAACAAGTGGGAGAAAACCGCAAGTTTGGTGTAAATGCTGCCAACTTAATTTATGGCGGTTGAGTTTGAAAAAGAGAAATATCACTAATTTTATTTTTGTCAAAATTCAGTAAATAATTGTAAATCACGCTGAGATTTGCAACATCAGCACGTTTATTCATACAGTTAGGTTCATTATTGATGTGCACCATTTCAAGAAAATTTCTTTTTGAATAGTTACTTTCTTTTGCTAAAATAGGTACAGCGAGGATTAAATCATCAACATACCGCTTCACGAAAGAGGTAGAGTCAATGAGGCCCTGTTTTACTTCAACAGCTACGATTTACACTTACAGTTCACCTCAGAGGAGGAACAATCTCAAAGTATCCCGTTTTTGGGCATGAGAATTGTTAGAGGTAACGATAACGTCCTGCGAACATAGTTACCACTCACATCATCCATCGAACATGAAAAACAACCTGATCATCGCTTTAAAAAACAGAGTTATTAACTTATCACATCCGATTTACCGTTTGGAGTGCCTGAAGGAATTAAGAACTATTTTGAAAGAAAATTCTTACCCTTTGAAATTAATTAACAAATTTTTGTTCAATTCAGACAGAAGTCATAACCCAGTAATTCAAGCCCCCATTATTAATTTCCCCAATGTCAATGTCAGCACCACAAGAAACGTCGAGGAACTGCCTCCTCAACAAATATTTTTTATTTATAGAACCCTTCCTCATATTGAAGAACTCAATTGTAAACTTTCAAATATTTTCAAATTAGACAATTTAAGGATTGCTAAAAAAAATTTAAAAACAGTGTCTAGCCTTTTCACAAAAACGAAAGCTCCTATAGCTACTTTAGAAAGTTCAAATGTCATTTACAGTATCCCTTGCCTTAATTGTGACAAAGTCTATATAGGACAAACAGGTAGAAATTTATCAGGTCGCATTACGTCTCATAAAAGTGATTGTAAACTAAAGAAGAATAGATGTGCCCTTGCAGAACACACTATTCAATTAAACCATTTTGGTAATTTCAACAATCCAAAAATTTTAGCAAAAGAAAGTAACTATTCAAAAAGAAATTTTCTTGAAATGGTGCCCATCAATAATGAACCTAACTGTATGAATAAAGGTGCTGATGTTGCAAATCTCAGCGTGATTTACAATTATTTACTGAATTTTGACAAAAATAAAATTAGTGATATTTCTCTTTTTCAAACTCAACCGCCATAAATTAAGTTGGCAGCATTTACACCAAACTTGCGGTTTTCTCCCACTTGTTGTACAATTGACTGGGACATTTGACAGCTGTCTTGTCAGCCGTCTGCGTGTGACAAGATGTGAGTAGAGCTGCATGCTCTTGGTCATAATGGGTGCCGACTGAAATATGCTTAAATCATGTTTGATTTTCGAATAAGCTCATGTTTATATTTTATTCGTTTTTACAAACTAATGTGTAAGATTTTTTAATTATGAAGTGCACTGTGATCTTCTTAATAGCAACCTCGAGTTAGTAAGTTGTTTTTTATAACATAAAGTCACGTTTTTACAAAATGGACTCTTTTGTGTTTTTCAGATATCTTGATAAAGAAAATATACTTTTCGAAAGCTTGATAATTTAACAAATAGTTTTTCTATCCACTGGCCGTTCCCAATTGACTGCAACCTCAAGGAAAAGTTTCTTTTTTGATACTTTCCAAAACTTAGTTTTTTTCAACTAGTCCAGTCAAGAGACTACCCGTCTTTTAAAATATCTATATATATATATATATATATATATATATATCACTACTGTATCTTCGATGGAAAAAAAGAAAAAGAAGAAATCGAAAGATGTGGGTACATAGATGTCTTTTCTCGTCTATTGACATATTCTCATTCGCAAATATATTGGTGATTTCCTCCCAGGCCTCCTTCCCCTTTAACCTTTCGCTGTACTCAGATATTTTCATATTCCATAATGCTGGTCGAGCTTCTATTTCCCGTATTTCTTGTTCCATATCAATATTAGCATCCATTGTTTCATGCATGTCGAGGCGGCTACAAGGTATGAAATTCATATACGATTTGTGTGTTTGTTATTATGCAGACAGACATGTTGTAAGACTGATACACCCTGTAGCCGAAATATGTGACTCTTCGAGTTCTTAATAATAATAAACAAATGCGGACAACGATGACTGTGAGGCATTTGTACGTTATGGAAAGGTGTCGCTAAAGATATTCATAAATAGAAAGATGCACCGAGAGATCACGCTTAAAAGGCGTTGGTGGTCTGAATATTTGGTTATCTACTGTCAATTAAAGTGCTCTTATTTTGATATCAATATATACTACTCCTTTATGAATGTTAGTGTTCGTCTAACAACATTCAGAGTATGACAAGTCAAAGAGCCAAAACATACGAAAAACGCCAACAAAACCCAGTTGTCTACCTCTCATACATCATGATTGGCTCAAAGAAGATAGGAAACAAACATCAAGAATTCCTTTTCCTTTGAAAGTACTTTAAGAATAAGATAATAAACAAACTAGAGATGGCTGTGATGGTAGAGCATTTGCCTCTCTCTTTCAAATCACACCAAAAACGAAGATCAGTACGTCAAGCCAAAATATAAACACAGCTACTGTCGTACAATTCTGTAGTTCGAATTACTGCCATAGAGGAAGCCACTAAGCACGTTTTTTAGCCAATATCACTACCGACAATCCAATTCAGAAAACACTTAGAAACAGAATACTCTCTGTAAATTAATCGCGTGACGCTCCAACCATATCGATCCAATGAATTAATTACGGAAATGGACAAACTAAAGCCCGTTTATTATTATTTTTTGCTTCCGTGTACTACCTCGTCATTACGCCAACATCGGGAGCCCTTCGGGAATTCTATATTTACGGTTAGGAAACGAGCCGATTATTTATAGATGCCTCTCGAAGGCCACTCGAAACTTTTCAATTTCCTGTCGCGGCCTAATCTAATGAGCGAGACATCGAATGTTTTAACTCATGTTGACATTGGATTGCATCACAAACGCGTGGCGCAAGATCGATGAAAAACTGTCCGTTTCTATGTGATTTGCGGTCTTCCTTCGGAATTTTTTGAGTCTCAAATCCTACAGATTGAGTTTTCTCTGTGTTCAATTATTTTCAGAAACCCATTCTTTACGGTCTATGAGACATGTTAAGCAGTCCGTTCCAGTGGGATATTTTTTTGATTGAAGGTTTTGGAGAATATTACTTACGAGCAGGCTGTTGGTTGTGGTGATTCTAGCTTGATTTGTGTGATTGATGACTTGTTTATTTTGTGGAAATTCATGATCACTTTGATGAAACGAAAGAACACTCTTTTGTCTTATTTCCACTAGATTTTTATTGTTACGACCGGTTTCGGGTTTTATACTTGATAATGGAATAAAACCCGAAACCGGTCGTAACAATAAAAATCTAGTGGAAATAAGACAAAAGAGTGTTCTTTCGTTTCATCAAAGTCATTCTAGCTTGAGACATGTTAAGCAAGTCCGTTCCAGTGGGATATTTTTCTGATTGAAGGTTTTGGAAAAATATTATTTACGAGCAGGCTGTTATGGTTGTGGTAATTCTGACGATTCTATTTGTACATTAAGATTATTTTGGAAGGCCTGGAAATTCTATTTGAAGGATTATATTCAGTTGGGAGGCCATCATCAGATGATTTATAAGGGTTAAGAATATTTTGGAGGCGGCAGATTCTAGGTTCAGAAGATATTGGATGGAGATTCCTGGCTAAAGGTACAAATTCAAAATTCTAGTTAGAAATAAAAAGTCAGTTTGTCCACATAAAACCCAGTTTCATTTACAATTACTTTCATATGCTATATTATTCATATTTTCTTAAGAAGGGCTAAAACCCTAGTAAAATTGTCGAAGTTGCATTTTCGAGAGGGAAAAATAGCATTCAGTTACAATCGATAATTTTTTGAGATATCTGAGGAAAGTCAGTAAAGTCATTAAAAATAGCACAATTCTGCAAAACGGTAACCTCTGCAAAAGAATACATTCGTAGACGTTTTCATTATTTGGTGAGTTTGAGTCCTCTTTTCATACGGTTAACCCCTCAAATGACTTTTTGTTCTCTCGTATAGGTATATGAAAGCTAATGATACATATTCATAAAGGGAAAACGATACTATTGAAAAAAGTAGCGACAATTGAATTATTTTTTAGTTACCATAATTGTACTGGGTGTGCTTTTTGAATTTCATTCAATACATAGAGTATAATTATGGGAATTGGGTTTTCCTTTTTTCGGTTGCCTAGATTTTCAGGAAGAAACTAGCGGAAGGAAACTAGGTGATGTCCATATTTTTCTACAAGTAAGGTGAATGGTTCTGTTAGTTACTTCAATGCTCTCCTGTATTTTACCCACGACAATCTCCACTCTAGTGTAGCCGAAAGCAGAAATTTTGAGCATCGGTCCCCGAGACAAGCCCTTGTAACGTCCAATGCGGTATCACCTTCATTGTTAGTAAAATCATTTCAGCTAGATAGCAGGAAATTAGCTGTTCCAATGGAACTTTTTGATTTTTATTCAAAAATATGAACAGGATTTTCACAAAATCAGTTATGAAATCAATATCCAGCGTGGTTTTAGCCAGGGAAGTAGTTGTTCTATGGAGAATGTTTCCCTATTCAATAAATCAACTATTCCACCGCGACCCTATGAACAATTTCCAAATTCACGAACTACGAACATGTCTACGTAACCATTGTATTTTGACCTACCAGGAAAGCTAACGAGTCGATCAATTCCATCACCGTTTTCGCTCGTGACAGTAACTCATCGCGAACAATACCAGAGTAATTGAAATTTTAATGGAATTTTCAATTAATCGGAGATGTCGTTTGCAAACGTATATAATCTGCCGTATTCTACGGACCGAAGCCGAGCGGATCCATGAAAGTGTTCGAAACATGAATTTGCACAGAACGAACATCAATCTGTTTGACTGCAACTTTCAACGCCCAACGCTGATTCCAAAGGGAATTCACGATGAATAAATATGACAAATATCTGATTCAGGTTCAAAACTTTGTTGTCAAGTTAAGAACTTGCTAAACGTCATTCTATTTTTCAAAATGCTCAGAACAAGACCATATGAATCATTCGACGATATAATAACCACTAGCTTTTTTAATGTATGGGTTCCGATGTTACTAGAATAAAGGAAGAGCTATAGACAAGCTTCAATGACTGCAGGGCCTTCAGATTAGGAAGATAGAACGATCGTGATATGAAGAAGTGATTGAGTGAAGAAAACTGTAGTATTACCAGAACACCAAAATTAGATATCTATTTGCTCAAAGCCAATATTTTATTCAGCCAACCTTGTTAAAGAAAACAGGTATACGTGGATTTATATTGTATAATGAATATGCTTATATCTATAAAAAACGGCCAGTAATTTTTGTCGAAATGAATTGACGACTGAATGCATAAATTTTAGCTCGAATGTTAATTAGAAAAAAAAATATAATTTGAAATCAGTTTCGCCTAAATGTGAGTCACAAAAGAGTACTCTCATTCAAAAAAAAAAACACATATACATTTTGAAGTTGTCCACATCCACAAATGTACACTGAGAAAAATTTAAAAAAAATCATAGAAGGCACAAATGGCTTTATACACGTTTCTGCCCGGAATATGTTATGAGAAATGCTCTTTCCTTTATCCCTCATACCACGTAGGAGTTTTCCAAGCCGTCTAAGGGGGTAGAATGTGGGTGAATTTCCGAAAAAAAATCACAGAAGGCACAAATGGCTTTGTAGCCGATTCTGCTCGTAATATGTTATGGAAAATACTCTTTTCTTTATCCCTCGTACCACGAAAAAGTTTTCCAGGCCGTCTAAGGGGGTAGAATGGGGGTGAAATTCCGAAAAAAAATCACAGAAGGCACAAATGGCTTTGTAGCCGATTCTGCTCGGAATATGTTATGGAAAATACTCTTTTCTTCATCCCTCATACCACGTAGGAGTTTTCCAAGCCGTCCAATGGGGTAAAATGGGGGTGAATTTCCGAAAAAAAATCATAGAAGGCTCAAATGGCTTTGTAGCCGATTCTGCTTGGAATATGTTATGGAAAATACCCTTTTCTTCATCCCTCATACCACGTAGGAGTTTTCCAGGCCGTCCAAGGGGGTAGAATGGGGTGAATTTCCGAAAAAAAATCACAGAAGGCACAAAGGCCTTGTAGCCGATTCTGCTCGGAATATGTTATGGAAAATACTCTTTTCTTCATCCCTCATACCACGTAGGAGTTTTCCAGGCCGTCCAAGGGGGTAGAATGGGGGTGAATTTCCGAAAAAAAATCATAGAAGGCACAAATGGCTTTGTAGCCGATTCTGCTCGGAATATGTTATGGAAAATACTCTTTTCTTCATCCCTCATACCACGTAGGAGTTTTCCAGGCCGTCCAAGGGGGTAGAATGGGGGTGAATTTCCGAAAAAAAATCACAGAAGGCACAAAGGCCTTGTAGCCGATTCTGCTCGGAATATGTTATGGAAAATACTCTTTTCTTCATCCCTCATACCACGTAGGAGTTTTCCAGGCCGTACAAGGGGGTAGAATGGGGGTGTATTTCCGAAAAAAAATCATAGAAGGCACAAATGGCTTTGTAGCCGATTCTGCTCGGGATATGTTATGGAAAATACTCTTTTCTTCATCCCTCATACCACGTGGGAGTTTTCCAGGCCGTCCAAGGGGGTGAATTTCCGAAAAAAAATCACAGAAGGCACAAAGGCCTTGTAGCCGATTCTGCTCGGAATATGTTATGGAAAATACTCTTTTCTTTATTCCTCGTACCACGTAGAAGTTTTCCAGGCCGTCCAAGATGGTAGAATGGGGGTGAATTTCCGAAAAAAAATCACGGAAGGCATAAATGGCTTTGTAGCCGACTCTGCTCGGGATATGTTATGGAAAATGCTCTTTTCTTCATCCCTCATACCACGTAGAAGTTTTCCAGGCCGTCCAAGATGGTAGAATGGGGGTGAATTTCCGAAAAAAAATCATAGAAGGCACAAATGGCTTTGTAGCCGATTCTGCTCGGAATATGTTATGAAAAATGCTCTTTTCTTCATCCCTCATACCACGTAAGAGTTTTCCAGGCCGTCCAAAGGGGTAGAATAGGGGTGAATTTCCGAAAAAAAAATCATAGAAGGCACAAATGGCTTTGTAGCGGATTCTGCTTGGGATATGTTATGGAAAATACTCTTTTCTTTATCCCTCATACTGCGAAAAAGTTTTCCAGGCCGTCTAAGGGCGTAGAATGGGGGTGAATTTCCGAAAAAAAATCACAGAAGGCACAAAGGCCTTGTAGCCGATTCTGCTCGGAATATGTTATGGAAAATACTCTTTTCTTCATCCCTCATACCACGTAGGAGTTTTCCAGGCCGTCCAAGGGGGTAGAATGGGGGTGAATTTCCGAAAAAAAATCATAGAAGGCACAAATTGCTTTGTAGCCGATTCTGCTCGGAATATGTTATGGAAAATACTCTTTTCTTCATCCCTCATACCACGTAGGAGTTTTCCAGGCCGTCCAAGGGGGTAGAATGGGGGTGAATTTCCGAAAAAAAATCATAGAAGGCACAAATGGCTTTGTAGCCGATTCTGCTCGGAATATGTTATGAAAAATGCTCTTTTCTTCATCCCTCATACCACGTAGGAGTTTTCCAAGCCGTCCAATGGGGTAAAATGGGGGTGAATTTCCGAAAAAAAATCATAGAAGGCTCAAATGGCTTTGTAGCCGATTCTGCTTGGAATATGTTATGGAAAATACCCTTTTCTTCATCCCTCATACCACGTAGGAGTTTTCCAGGCCGTCCAAGGGGGTAGAATGGGGGTGAATTTCCGAAAAAAAATCACAGAAGGCACAAAGGCCTTCATCCCTCATACCACGTAGGAGTTTTCAGGCCGTCCAAGGGGGTAGAATGGGGGTGAATTTCATGTATTTTATGTATATTTTATTTTATTTTATTTGAAGAATCATATTTTGGTTTATAATTTTTTATGTATATTTTTATTTTATTTAAGGAAGTATATTTTGTTTTGGTTGTCCTATATTCCTATATATGGATATTTTGGTTTATATTTTGTTATGGATTTTATGTAAATTTTATTTTATTTTATTTGAGAAAGTATATTTTGGTTTATAATTTTTCATGTATTTTATGTATATTTTTATTTTATTCAAAAAAGTAAATTTTGTTTTGGTTGGTTTCCTACATTCCTAAATAAGTGTATTTTGGTTTATATTTTTTTTATGTATTTTAAGTATATTTTATTTATTTGAGGAAGTATATTTTGGTTTATAATTTTTTATGTATTTTATTATTTATGTGATGTCGAAAAACTCAGCACTGTATGCTCCACGGTTTCAGTAATCCTGGTCTAAAGTTAACAGAGGCACAACCTCTGTTAATACTTTATTTGATATACAGGATATATATAACGAAATTTTAGAATGTAGTATAATTTCGAATTTGGAGTTTCCGTTCTCTGAATTTTAATACCTATAATTCAGGGCATGCCATAGTTCGCTTGTTTTGAATTTTTATATTTTTTTGTCAATATACATAATATTATGTTCTTGCCAAAATTATCATATCACTCTCTAAGACTGTTCTGAACTGAAAACACTCATGAAAAATGAGAAGAAATGTAAAGAAAAACACAAAAAATACTTACTTATTTTTTTCGGAAATTCACCCCCATTCGACCCCCTTAGACGGCCTGGAAAACTCCTTCGTGGTATGAGGGATAAAGAAAAGAGTATTTTCCATAACATTTTCCGAGCAGAATCGGCTACAAAGCCATTTGTGCCTTCTGTGATTTTTTTTCGGAAATTCACCCCCATTCTACCCCCTTGGACGGCCTAGAAAACTCCTACGTGGTATGAGGGATGAAGAAAAGAGTATTTTCCATAACATTTTCCGAGCAGAATCGGCTACAAAGCCATTTGTGCCTTCTATGATTTTTTTTCGGAAATTCACCCCTATTCCACCCCCTTGGACGGCCTGGAAAACTCCTACGTGGTATGAGGGATGAAGAAAAGAGTATTTTCCATAACATTTTCCGAGCAGAATCGGCTACAAAGCCATTTGTGCCTTCTGTGATTTTTTTTCGGAAATTCACCCCCATTCTACCCCCTTAGACGGCCTGGAAAACTTTTTCGTGGTATGAGGGATAAAGAAAAGAGTATTTTCCATAACATATTCCGAACAGAATCGGCTACAAAGCCATTTGTGCCTTCTATGATTTTTTTTCGGAAATTCACCCCCATTCTACCCCCTTGGACGGCCTGGAAAACTCCTACGTGGTATGAGGGATGAAGAAAAGAGCATTTTCCATAACATATCCCGAGCAGAGTCGGCTACAAAGCCATTTGTGCCTTCTGTGATTTTTTTTCGGAAATTCACCCCCATTCTACTTCCTTAGACGGCTTGGAAAACTCCTACGTGGTATGAGGGATAAAGGAAAGAGCATTTCTCATAACATATTCCGGGCAGAAACGTGTATAAAGCCATTTGTGCCTTCTATGATTTTTTTAAAATTTTTCTCAGTGTACATTTGTGGATGTGGACAACTTCACACCCATCAAAAAATTTATATTTTTTCTGCGACTTAGGATGACCAAACCTACAGCACTCGTTATACTAAACCTGATACCTGATTGAGGTTACTAAACCTGATATCTGATTGAGGCTAAAATTGAAAATCCCAATAATGTGAAAGTATAGAAAAAAAATTCAGTTGTTAATTGATACCGCATGAACAAATTATCCATTCACCTGTCATTCTTCCGCCAGTATTTCAAATCACCACTGGGAGTGCTTGCGCAGTGCGCATATTATGGAATACTTTGCAGTTTTTGCACTGTTGCCAAACATTTCTGATACTTAGCTAAGGATTCAACGGTGCAAACTATCTCCACCTTGACCTAATCCTCTACCTAGCTAGGTTTGTTATTAAGGAGAACCGGTGCAAACAGCTGGTAAACTTGTAATGTTTTACAATTTCTAGAGAACAATAAATTGTCAATAAATACTTTGCTTTTCTATTCAGTCGTAGATCGTATTGGGTTCAGAATACTTAGTTTTCCAAGGTTTAACAAAAGGTATATGGGCTAATCACCATTTTAGTTTAAAGAGAACCTGTCATTAATTTCTCTTTACATTTTGATACTGGTATTTCAAAGTTTTTTCAGAAATTTCTATTTGATTATTTCTATTCACTGAAATTTCACGTTCACATTACTGATTAACACTCATTAACACTCACACCCTGTAGTTCCGTAGTTTCTCTAATTTTTCTCGCATTAAGTATTCCTAATTACTGACATATATGAAAAACACAAGCTATGAATATGAAATACGTCTGAAGAGTAGTTGGCAAAATACCTACCAGGTACGAGAGTTGTCTTTCTGGGGGGCATCAACAAGCATCAAAATTACTATCCGACGATAGTCTAGTATCCCTGGTGTACCATGACTAGTACTTGCGTTCCGGTAGTGCCACTACTTGATTCTAGCATAATCAAAAGATGGTACTTCTTCTTTCAACCATATCTATAATATAACCTTTCACAAGACTCTTGTCAAACTTGCAAGAACCTGCGTCATCTAGATTGTGAGTGTTAGCCATTTAGAGTGAACTACTTTCGTGATTTTCCAACAATAGAAAAAACATTCGCTCCAGTTTTCGTCGTAATCAAGTGTACACCTTCTACCCATTTTCTGCAGATAAAATACCCCGACGCCCTCTCGCCAACTTTCAGATCAGTTTCTGCGGTTATATTTTACCATGGAAACATTTTCCAAATGTGCGCCGCCTGATCCAGTTAGTGCCCTTTTAGTGTCAATTTAAAGTTGTGTATGGCGCGTAACTCAATGAAAGGTCTTCGTCGCTAAATAAACATGACGGCAAAATCGATAGCAGCGCCGCTGAATACGCGGTTCGCCGAACTGGATATAATCCAGCTTCATCCTATTCCGAAAGGGTTTTGGTTTCATTTCCACCATCCACCGACAGCTGTTTGACTGTAGATGTCAGAAGCAATTCTTCACTATATATATGTATATATATATATATATATATATATATATATATATATATATATATATAGACTTTATAACGACAAGCTCTCATTCAAATGCACTAAAAAGTAAGGAATAATTTATTAAGCTGTGTAAAGTAGGTTATTCTGTGAGTTCTTACAGATCTAACAGCTAGCCGCGCAGTTTCAAAGTCGAATACGAAAGTCTTTAAATATGTAACTCACAAAATAACCTACATTATATCTAACAACTTTTTTACTTCTTATTTGAGTTTTGAGCTATCTAGCTCTTCAGTGGGGAGGTAATCCAGATATCAACTCGTCCGCCATCCTGTAGCCGCAATCTTTAACAAAACATTCATAATCTCCGACTACGAAAACCACATACCAATATTGAATCTGTTGAGCCTTTATCGAGTGACATGAAGATGCTGTTTTTTTTTCCTGATCAGTTCTAGGTAACAGAGCTGTTTTAAGAAAGTATATATAAGGTGTCTATTTCCAGTTTCGAACCCAAAGGCTTATGATGCTCAAATGTCGACAATGGCCTTGCGATTATAGCTTAACAAGTCTGATGTGAGCTTAGCAGATGTTCTGCTATTAACTTTTTTGACTCTCTATAATTTCGAAAGTTTCTCCACCAATATGAAGATATGCATTGAGGTTCTTTCTGCGACGCGGCAGAAGAATTCAAAAAACAGGACCGCTTTGCGTGATACGTTGCCTTCTGGAGCACGCATTACTACTCACTGCTGAATTAAAAACTTATATCTTTAAACGAACAATTCTTGTATTACCTATCGTTACAAATCAAAACTACTAACACTTCCTGCACACCTATTATCTGTGACTCCGGAGACACTGGTCAAGAGGCCCATCGTGCTAAGACTGCAAATATTATAGAGCGTGTTAGGGATGAGAAGGTCGTAATTTCAATAGAACATAATAAAAGTTTATACAGTGTCGGAAAATTTTCATCTGGGGTATACAGTATCGGAAACTTTTCATCTGTGGTTTAGACAGAAACCTACGCAAGCAACAAGGAACGCAATGATATGATAATGCCACAATGCGACACACAGCTCACGTTGATATCCCTTCCTCGAGCGAGTAGAGGAGAAATTGTAATGCTATCTCAACATATAGCAAGCTGTTCTTTACGCTCTCATGAAATCACCATACCCAAGATGAAAACTTTCCGATACTGTATAAACTTATTTGAAATACCCTATACATTCCAAAAAATATCCGCTCAAGTGTTTGCTGTAAGAGTTATCCAATGAAGGAATTGGACAGTTCGTTCCAAGACATCTTCCAGTCGAAAAACAACCCCTCTGTCCTCACTGTCGATCTCCACAATCGCCATATATCAACGGACGTGGCGATTAGACCGATTCCAGAGTGCCTCAGACGGAACGTCAGTCTTCTCTTTCATTTCAATTAAGGACACACACACACACACAAAAACAAACAATAACGTGGAACGACCGCCTCCAGATGCGGCGTCGAGGGGAGCGAAAAAGGCGACGTAGTGGGTGAAATTAAAATTAATGATCTTGCGACACACGATCGGTCTCGTAAGAAATTCCATCGCCACCCTCAACGATGAAACGATAAAACCGTTGTGTCACATTGCCAGCCATATATCAAAAGTCTGACTTCTTGAAAAAGTGGCATCAAGTGAGTCACCACAAACAGTGATACAGTTCCAGTTACTCACCCCTTCATCGCTCTTCCGCTGCAATCGCTCTCAATATATAAACTGTGTGTCGTTATAACTGTGTCAGTTACTTGACTGAAAGCAAAAAAATTGGTGAAAGAATAACATATTCAGCTCTAGCCAACATGGACCAAGGATCGGTGCTTGGTCCAATACTCTTTATCACGTATATGAATGTTTTTCTCATGAAAATTTCTCGTGAGTTCAGCGAACTTCGATTGCCCGTCCCACTTCTACATTTGTTAAGGAATCTTTTATACACAATAGCTACAAAATATATAATCTCACTTACGTAGTGATATTGTAAAATATCGAGTGATTTTCAAAATTTAAAATATATTGCGACATTCTTATTGATACGACCTATTGGCCTAGAAAAATTTTATGAGATAGTTTTCAGCGTCATTAAATTGTGATGTTATTTTTATTGTGCTTGTATGTATGTATTTTTAAATCTACTTAAATATGTATTTTCGTGAAGAAACGTGTGTTCGTTCGTTTCTTTTTTAGAAAATGCTTTGTAAATAAGGCAATTGGCAATAATAGCATAGAATCTATCTATTAAAAATTAAATGATGAGAATTCTGATCATCAGGGTGTCCCAAAACCCATCGTCATCCTTTAGTAGGCTGATAGTCCAGCTCACGACTGACCAGAATTTCACAATATGAACTTAGTAAAATATTGATATATTTTGGATATATTGACACTTTTATGAATTTTGTGAAAATCGTAATCAGTATTCCGAGTGCCGCAGGTACAAAACTTCATACTTTAAGAATATAATTATTGTTATGCAACCCTATTAATGAAGTCCAAATAAAATGAATGCTGTCATAAAAAAGTATTCATCCGATTCACGAGTTAATTCAAATTACCTGACATTCTCAACGGAGATATTTATCGCGATTTTTTATGAAACGAACTACCTTCTCTTTTGGAAGATGTACCTTCAACCATACGCAGGTCAATGTGGTTCCAAAATGACGTTTGTCCAGCTCATTACGCATGACCAGAGAGAAATTATTTGGATCAAACTCATCCACAGAGATGCCTTGGTCTTGGTCCTATTTTGTAGCCTCCACGACCTCCAGATCTATGCACACCCAGTAAATGATGAGACGTCGTACTAATGAAGCAGCTTTCCAAATAAGTGCCGAAGGAAGCACACGGCGAATAAAAAGCTCGTTTTGGCAGGCAATTTGAACACATCCTTTAATTTTTCTTTGTGTTTTGTTTGGTTATCAACAAATACCTGTCACCATGTGACAATGAGCTCCTACTGTATTTTTTGTACAGTATAAATAAAAATGGACCGAGTATCCCTAACCAAAAACAACCAAAAAAGCGGTGACCTCACTAGTAATGACCAGACACTCTTTTGGAAAACAGTAGGAACTGAAACCATATATGCTGCACTAGTTGTACAGCACGGTGGCCATGCCTTCTATTACATACGGAGCTTTGATGTGATGGCCCACGACACAACAAAAAGGAGCCATAACAAGAGTAGGCAAGATGCAAAGACTTGCCTGTCTTGGAATCACAGGGGCAATTAAATCAATACCAACTAAAGCCATGGAGACACTCCTGGGACTGTACAGGGGGAGGCAAAGCTTGGTGTCTCCAGACTGCAGAACACACCCAACTTGAATGTTGGAATAGGACACATGAGCATCGTTACAATTGTGATCGGGGAAGCGTTGAAAACGGGAACGCACCACACTTCGAAACGGAATAAACAATTCAGAACTGAGTCGGACAGCTCGTGGCTCAAGGACTTTCTAAAAAAAATAAGGGTTCCTAATTGTACAGTAAAAGCGTCTGTAAAAGATTGGTCAAATAAAAAAACTACTGGAAAAGCATTCCAGGAAACAAACAAGGAAAAAAATACATCAAAGGACCGTGCCATAGAAGAACGGCAGACTTTTAGCGAAGGAACACCTGAACAAAATGGGACTATATTATAATGGAGTCCTGAGCTGCAGAATGTGTGGTAAGGATCCAGTAACAGTAACACACATATTGTGTTGTTGCGAGATACTAGACTGCAAATGACAAGGAATTTTTGGGCAGCCATCTGGTGATTCAGAACTATACAGGTCGCAAAATCTCCTACTATAAATAAGTACGGATCCTAATGCACTACAATTTTTGACAATCCATAAATATAACAATACCATAGTCTATATAGTTCCTTGTAGATATAGCTCATCGTACATTTTCAGGTTTTTACGGGATTTGAAAGTGCGGGGGATGTGAGAAAGTGGGAAAGTAAAACTTGATTTACTAAGTACCTAGCTGATTTCTGTTCCATTTCTTGCCCTGCTTTATTGTAGCATTTATTTCTTTCTCACTGTATTTTTCTTTTTTCATAATAAGATTCACTAGAATTTGTTCTCGTTTGGCATTCTTATTTTCCCGGACCGAATCGCCCCAGCGATGAAGGCAACCACTTGCGAGTTTGTACTGCAGCACCTTCGCTGTTGCTTTCGTTTGAGGAAACTAAATATGCAATTTTCTGTAAGGGGTAGATCATAGGAAACGGTTGAAACGATGCTTATTGGTACTCCTGAAATCAAAGTTATTAACTGAGAAGTCAGAAAATATAGACGAAATTTCGGTAATTTTTAGGTAGTTTTCAGGATTTTTTTTTCACCTACTCGAGAATGAATTACCAATAAAGCAGCATAACGGCATCGTGAGGAAGATGGGTACGCTTCGATAAATTCATGGTCGGTATCGCAGTAGCGTATGGGTATTCATTTTATCACATTTTCGTCCGTGTGGGTGATATATTTTTAGGTGAATTTGCTGAGAAAATAAACATCTTATCTTCAAAGCACCATAATCAATAGCTAGGAAACCGTGTAAATGTTGAACTAATGAAAGTGCATCGTGAAAGCAGCATTACGGCATCGTCAGAAGGATAGGCGGCGCTACGCTTCGATAAAGTCGTGCTCGGTATCGCGGCAGCAGCGTATGGCTATTAATTTCATTACGTATATTTTCGTCTGCGTTCATTAAGTATTTTTATATGAGTTGCTGGGGTTATGAAAATATTATCTTCAAAGCACTATAATAAATACCTAGGGAACCGTGTATCTTTCGAACTAATGAAAGTGAATCGTGAAAGCCGCACGGCATCGTGAGAAAGATGGGAGGCGCTACTCTTCGATAAATTCGTGGTCAATAGCGCGGTAGCAGCGTATGTGTATTCATTTCATCACATTTATTTCAGTCCGTGTATTGATTACATTGAATGTGAAAGTTTACTTTGTCGCATTGATTTGACGCCCTTTCACCACTTAGAAATAATAAAAAAAAAACCGACTCTCTATATCATCTTGTTAGTATTTTTTTCACGAAAATACTGATAAATAAAGTGTTGAATATGTTGGATGGAGTGATAAAATGAAGGATAAACTCATACACTCCTACATGAATAGCATGATTCTAGAACTAGACTATAGTAGACTAGTTGAGAATTAAAGATCCCCTGATGCTCTCGAAGCAAGCAGAATAGTAAATGAGAAGAAAGAAAAAAAATCAGTGAATATAATTTCATCAAGTAGGCAGACATGTATCTCAAAAATCTATTGTCGTTTCATAGGAATGTGAGATAAGTTCCGTAATTTTTGACGTAGTATTGGAAAATTTGCAGGATCGGTAGATGTAGTAAAAATATAACGACTGTCCTTGGAGGAGTCATTTTCAGTTACACCCGCACACCAGTAGCGATGGAACCACCGACATTTCCGAAAAATCATAGTAGGAGGCAATTTAGGTCAAAACTATCTTCGGATTCGTATTCAGAATAACAATTTTACCACTAACCTAATTTCTATTTTCGGAAATGAAGTTTTTTCAGGTGCAGTGTATATAACTTAAAAGGACTAGACCCCTCGGGGTTATTCAGTGTATATTATTGGTGTATCTATCGACTTCAAAAATTACGGAAGATTCGGAAGAGAGACAATGCATATCCACAAATCAACTTTTTTATAGTTTGTCAATAATAAATAATTATATTTATACTAGCTTCGATATTTCATTTTACAAAAAATCTGAACCTCTACTAACCGAATTTTACTGAAAATACCGTTACAAACAGTAAATATTCGCACAAAACACTGTTATGCACCTCGTAAAATAACAAATATCCAAATTCCAACTAGTTGCTTCCTTTTCGTTTCCACCGGAAAATCACCCTGTTGTGTGACCAATCTTCAAGGTTGCGAAATTATCGTTTCTACATGAGTATATGAGTACAAAATAAATTAAAATTCACCATTACTCAAGAATCATGTATCCGTTTTTTCTCCTTTGATATTTGAAATGAATATAAGACAAACAAACGAATCTTTACCGATTTATAAAAATCATAAAAACCGGTAAGAAGTGTTTGCCTTGCATGCGATTTACAGAAACGCAATTTACTACAATTCGTTTACGTTTCTGTGTCCAGCTGTTGATTTATGACTTCTTTGTTACCGCCTACCGACCGTTCCATTTCATCCCCGCGAGCGCAAATTTTAACAGTATGGAGCGCCTTGTCCATTCTTGAGACAAGTTTCGAAGTTCTATGATTGTTCCCACCTGTACAATACCCTCACCTTCATGGAAGTTTGGGTCTGAACATCTCGAATACCTGTTAAGAAATAGTTAGTTCAGGTAGGATTGGTACCAAGTGGGTTCTGGTAATCTTTGTAGCTTTTAATTTATTTGGTTCTGAAAATCATATACTATGATTGACTATCATAGTATATACGATATACTCTTACGGTGCCTTTTTGCTACCTTTTCAACAAGTTGAGAACCAATGAAGACTACAGGCAATTTAATTTTTTTTTGTTAAGTTCTACAAAATTTCAAACATTTCTCTTATGTAAGTACGTTGATGCATAGCATGCTATGAAGAAGCTCTACTGATAGGTAGTTCGCTTACTTCCTTTAAGACATTTCAATTGAAAGGTCAGTAATTACTAGAATTATCAAGATGAATTCTAGAAGAATGTCACATTTTTAACAATATAAATGCATAGCAGGAATTCTTATGGCCTGAGAAGTTATTCTAAATCTAATCTATATTTTTTATCAAGTGTTTGAAGTTATTCTAAATTTAATCTATATTTTTTATCAACTGTTTGAAGTTATTCTAAATCTATTCTCTATTTTTTAATAACTGTTCATGGTCCACAACCAATATTTTTATATTATAGCGTATTTGGGAAGATTCTTATTTTGATTTGTTTTTTAGTGATTTGGTTGGTGTCAGTCAACACGTGAGCACTTTTGAAAACTTGATTGTCTAGGAGAGATAACCATGGGTTGGAGCTGTACGACGTGCACATTGTAGAGATTTTTGGTAATATTTTGGAGCAAGTTGGTAAGAGTTTTGCTTAAAAATATTTTGGATTGATCTGATAATACTGATAATTTTTCACACTTCTGACATAATTTTTTAAACTTGATTAATATTTATTAATAGAACTTAATAAGTTCTCCATTTCTGATAGTTCACTGTTTTGGTAATATTGATGCTGGACTTTCTTTGGAGATATTAGTATTATTTTGAAGTTTTAATTGGTAAAATGGACTCTACCTTTAAAGTGATCCATTTCTTTTCAACTGAGTTGAACTATGAGCAGAGAATTAGGAGAGTTGTAACCGACAGATCTCATGATGATAAGAGAAAAATTTTGAGTAAATTAATACAGAAAATTCTTTTGACGTTACTAAATTAGCTGATCCTTTATATGATCCTGATGTAGAAAAACTTGAAATTGAACAAACTCTATCCTCTATAGACACCTTGGTTAAGGAATTTGATGGTCCAACTTCCGATTCAACTTACAAAAGAGTAGTTTCACGATTAGAGCATGTTGTTAATAGAATAAACAGAATTCTAGTACAGAGGCAGGATACCAAGAAATGTTAAAATTTAAAAATTATTCTTATGCTACGGCTTTGCATTCAGATGCTGAACTACAGGAGCGAGTTACAGAACCAGATCCTGTCCTTTTTCATAATCCAAGCCCAGTATTTGGAAACATGAACAATTTCAACCAACAGTTGGTTAGCCCTTCTAAGTCTATTCCAGTATATAAGTTCGGAGTTCAGTTTGATTGTGAACCAAGGAATTTACTTTCATTTGTGGTGGAGAGAGTTGAGGAGATTGCACAAGCGAGACTGACTTTCAGCATCAGATCTTTCCACGGGAAAGGCCACTTTTTGGTTTCGACAAATCAAACCATCTGTTAGTGATTGGGATGAGCTTGTTTCTAAAATGAAAAAAGACTTTTTGGTGTCTGATTATGATGGCGAAGTTTGGAATCAACTTAAAATTAGAAAGTAAGGAAAAAATGAACCAGTTGTAATATTCATAGCTTGCATGGAGACCCTTTTTGCTCGACTGAGTAGATCCTCTCAGGAAACTACAAAAATTAAATATATCAAATCTGATTTGCAACATGAATATCAAACTCGATTAGCTCTGAGTGATATTGATAGTGTTTCGACTCTTAGTCTTATATTTCTGATAGAGCCTCAGTGAACAGTTCAAGTCATGAGAAATAGAAGAAAAGGTCAAAACCTCATAAAAAAGGCCAGTAAATAGAACCAAAAATTTGACTAGTACAGAAGTTAGTGTGACAGCTTCTCCTTTCGAAGCTGTTATAACTTGTTGGAAGTGCAGTTTACAAAACCATGCATTCCGAAGCTGTAAGTCCAATATAAGAAAAAGATTTTGCTTCAAGTGTGGTACTCCAGAAGTGACTTCCAAAGAGGTGTAGTTGCAATAAGGGAAACTAAGGAAAAGGGCTGGATTCTATGGCTCATCCTTCCCTCCTAATGATTTTCAAAGAGCCTTTAAAAATAAGTCTTTGGAAGGTTCAGGTTAAAAACTTTAATAAAAATTACTCTTCAAAATCTGAAGCTATAGCACCCCTTTTCATACAAAAACATATGGATAATAGGCCATATATATCAGTTGAAATTTTTGGTAAATCAATAGTAGGACTTTTGGATAGCGGAGCTCATGTGAGTGTTGGAGGAAAAAAGGGTAGAGATATATTAGAAAAACTTGGACTTTCTGTCTCCCCTTCCCAACTCAAGAATATTTTTACTGTAGATGGTATTGAACGTTGTGTACAAGGTGTAGTTGATTTACCAATACGCATCCATAATATCGTTCAAATTGTTTCTGCCTTCCCTACCACTTTTCTTTATTTTTGGAAGTGATTTTTGTAACCAGTTTGAAGTAAATATTGATTTTAAAAATAATGTGTCGGATATCCACAGTAATTTCACGAATAGTAAGATTACAGCCAGTTCAGATTCTAGAAATCCTCTCCATACTTTTGACCTCTATCGTTTGGATGAACTGACTTCAAGTCAACGTAATAGAATGAAAGAAGTAATAAATGCTTCCCAGGAGGTGAATAGTGAAACTAGATTAGGTCGTAATGACAAAATCACTATGAATATTGATACTGGTGACTCAAAACCGCTCAAAGTTGGACAATATAATATGTCTCCCTATATGTTGAAAATTTTAAATAAGGAATTAGATGCGGAATGCTAAATTTTGGTGTTATTGAGCCTTCACACAGTCCCTGGAATAGTCCAGTTCTTTTGGTGAAAAAAATCTTCAGGTGAATAATTATTCACCTACCTTTTTAAATTTTGGAATACATATTCCACTTTCTGGAAAATATTATGGAAAAGTATCTAGTATTCTGATTTTGAACTATGTTCCAATGACATGAAGTATTTTGTAGAGAACAAGTCTGGTCTTTCTACCATTTACATGAGGAAGTCCGTGAAAAGATCCACAAAGCATATTTAAGAAATTCTATAAGTCATATAATTTGAGAAAAAGGGATATTCAATTTAAAGTTGGAGACAAAGTGTGGAGAAGAAATAAAGTGTTGTCAGAAGCTGTATCAAAATTTAGTGCTAAACTAGATCCAAAATATATTTTGAGTTTGACTAAGAAAAATATTTTTCCGTCTGGTTTATTCTTTAGAGAATGCAAATGAAACTGGAGAATGGCATATAAAATATATGAAACCGTATTTCGGTTCCAATTCTGATGTGTCAGTCGGTGTCAGTTGGGTTAATTTTGTTTCTTAAGATCGAGGAATAGTCTTTTCCTTATCACTCCATTATAAACAATCGAGGAATACTTTTTTCTGATTTATTTTGCTATAAAGATCGAGGAAATATTTTTTCTGGATCACTCCATTGTAAAGAACCGAGTGATACTTTTTACTGATTTATTTTGCTATAAAAACCGAGGAAATAATTCTCCTGATCGCCCTGTTGATAAGGATCAAGGAATATGTTTTTATGATTTATTTTATTATAATGATTGATGAAGTATTTTCCTAGAATTTTCAGCCTAAGAAGTTATGGTAAGCAACCCCACAGACTTCTTAGTATTTTTAGGGTGTTGAAAGTTGATTATTATTTTCCTGGTGTTTTCAGCATAAGAAGTTATGGTAAGTAACCACACAGGCTTCTTGGTATTTTTAGGGTGCTGAAAGTTGATTATCTTCCTGGTATTTTCAGCATAAGAAGTTATGGTAAGTAAGCTCACAGGCTTCTTAGTAATTTTTAGGGTGTTGAAAGTTGATTATCTTCCTGGTATTTTCAGCCTAAGAAGTTATGGTAAGCAACCACACAGGCTTCTTAGTATTTTTGGGGTGTTGAAAATTGATATTTCCACTTTGAGTTTAACCCCGATCTATATTCCCCTATAGTGAGACACATATGTGCACTATTTTCTCAACTGCTATTTATTCCGCGAAGAATTTATTGTTTTCTATTATGCAAAATAGGAAACAAAATAAATTCCTATTCATATTTCTTAGGTTAGTTTTTAGGGACACCGTTCAGACTTCCATTTCTAGTTTTGGCAGACTTCCCGATTATGACTTTTCACGTTATTGACTTTTCTCACTGAATGCGACTTCCCAAAGTAGAGTTCCCATTAGGATGTATGGTACGCATTAGTTACTGATTCCAATTTACGAAATGAAAGCATGTAATAAAATAGACCAGTGGTGGTCCATTTTATTTTATTTGGAGAGGGTTGAATTATGAACCGTACAACCTTATGAGTCACTATCTACAATTTAGGGCCTATACTATATCTGTTGACGCCACCTATAATCGAAGGTGAATTTCAGATTTAAGGACATGCTTCACAACTTTACATGGTCATGGTAGGGCGTTATTATCAGAAAATAATCGGATCATACCCAAGTCGGAAATATTACGCAAAATCTGCCAGAAAAAAACTACTCCACTGAACAATCGAATCTAATTTCGATAATATGATCAGTCAATGTTTTGTCGAATTGATAAAATCGAGAAAGTCGAAATAACTATAAATGATGAAAGTCAGTTATTGTTGTCTTTGCTAATAAAACGCAAGGTTGTTATCTAGAAATCTTGTAGATAGCTGCTATTTAGGTTAGACTCTTAATTACTTCCTGGGTGAGTTGTGTATTTTAACTATTTACACATTACCAATGGCATATAAATGCTACATCAGGAGTACAATTTTGAAAATGTGTTTTATGGCATATGCCTACTAGTCCCAGAGCTGGCAGTAAAATGAACTGTCTCATAAGTTACCAAAGGTTTGAGTTTTGGATCGTAGGGATGTAAGCATATTAAATAGAGATCCACCCGTCTGCCGAGCCGTAACGGTCGCCTTCAGGCCCTGCCGTTTTAGAATTTTTTAAAAAATTGACGTACAACCACCTCATTATTACCAAGAAGATATTCGCGTCAATGAAGAGGGAAAAGTGAAGCGAACACAAAATACATACGTCTGCCGCGCCATACGGTCTCAATCTGAAAACTGACGCCCCAAAAATTTCTCAAAAAACGCCTTCAAGGTCGTCTTCAGTTACCAGCATAATTTTTTGCACATAATTACTATAGTGTTCAATCATTCCCATGGTAAAAAGAAAACTTCGGCAGACGGTCGCGTTTAGAAGACAGACGCATCGAAAGTTGTAAAAAAAAAGAAATTACGGATTTGTCCTAAAAAGAGTTCATCATTATTACCAGAATACTTATTTTGCAAAACGATTGAAAATATTATTATTTTTCAAAGTTCAGAAGTCTGTCACTAGCAGGTGGTCGCAAAATCAAAACAGACTATTTTGTATAAGATAGATTCGCTACTGCGAATTTTGACTTCCTACATTGCGACTGGTATTCATAATTATATTTGAATAAAATGCGGGTTATATATTACACATTTTTTAATGAGTTCGACCTTTTTAAACAATAATACACAAAGTGAAAATGAAAAACAAATATGTAATACACAATATTAAAAATTAATAACACATATTAACAATTAATACTATGAGAAAAATATTTGGTATGTATTTCAGTTCTTCTAAAAATACACCTGAAAATGCTTAAATTAAAATGCGGTTACATTATTAATATTTAATATTATAGTTACCAAATAAAAGTGGAAAATAGTATTTTATTATTTAAACACAAGAATATTATATCTCAAACATTCAACTTTTCATAATAAATTTCATTCTGTAAATGAATAATATTTTTTGTTTTCTTTGCATAAAATAGTGACTTAAAATACTTTTAAAGGCAACCAATAAGACAGATATCCTAATCCTCTTCATCGCTTGATTGGTTGAAAACGAAATTTTCGTCGTCACTATCAACTATTTCCGGAGTTGGTGCTACTAAGATTCTTCAATTTTGCTAGGAGTTTGTGAACCTTCAAACCAATCAATTTCAAATTTGTTTTCAACTAAAGACCAGCCGCTTTCTTCGGGTCGATAAAAAAAAGGCTCGGGATGTGTTGCAAAATTCCATATTGCGCAAATTTGATTTACCCTTTTAATTTTGTTAATTAAAACATTGCGACAAGGGGGCATTAAGCTACCATCAATATTTTTTATTTTATCAAATGGTTTTTTTTCGTGTGCTGCATTTATGCCAAAACCTCTTATGAAAATATCCAACCGTGCTTCGTTCACTTTATCTATGTTTGGTCTACCATACATCTTATATACACACAAACTTTTCAACACTGGTTAATTGTTCCTCGGAAACTTGTTCAGAACTACCAAATGTAGCAAATATTTCTGCAGTTATCGAACATTTTTCTATGAAAGATAATTGCCTTGTTATGCCCTTTCTTGCAAAAGATTCATTATAATCGCTACCGGTTAAGGCATGGTAAGCTGGAAGTGCTTTTGCCACAGTTTCTCCTAAACTTTCGTAAATATTATTCACTGCAATATAACCTAAATTATTTTTAGATTTGAATCCAGTTTCTATCCATATTTTAGCTTTATTTGGAAACTTATTCATATTACCTAAAATTATTATTAAAATATCAGTATCTGAGGCACGAATAATAACGTTTGTATTATCTGGTAATTTTGAAATATGAAAAACAATTTTGGTATCAGCTTCAATATGAGTACAACAAAGCTAGTCACTCTATACGGACATCCTTAGTAACACATTTATTGCAAAATCTCAAACTAAATTCTGGTGAAGATGTATCAAATGAACTTCGTAATCACAGAATCAAGAAAGATAACCTTTTTCTGAAAGAAATTTTAAATCAAATTTCTGCTTATTTAAATCCATTTTCATAACTAAACCAAAGACTGACATCTCGAAATACCAGAAAAATATGTCGCGGTATTGTAGGCAATAGTGAACTTGGGAAATAAACAACAACAGTGGCGTAACGAGCGTATTGAAGAGGGGCTCCCCAATAACAAAACATCGTATATTAGAAAAGGAATATTTTGAGACATTGCACACACTGAAACATTACAACAAATAAAACCAATTGCCAGAAAATTAAAAACCATGTTTGTTCAGTCGAAAAGGTTTCAACCCGAATATTGTCAAGATGAAAATAAAACAAAATAAATCAAGAAGATAATTATTAGCAAATAATTGGAAAAAATAATCGATTATTTCAGGATGAGTTCTAGAGCAGCGGTTGGAACGAGTGTGAAATTGTCCACATCCACAAATGTACACTAAGAAAAATTTAAAAAAAAATCATGGAGGGCACAAATGGCTTTGTACACTTTTCTGCACTTTTCTGTTATGAGAAATGCTCTTTCCTTTATCCCTCATACCACGTAGGAGTTTTCCAGGCCATCCAAGGGGGTAGAATGGGGGTGAATTTCCGAAAAAAAATCATAGAAGGCACAAATGGCTTTGTAGCCGATTCTGCTCGGAATATGTTATGGAAAATGCTCTTTCCTTTATCCCTAATACCACGTAGGAGTTTTCCAATCCGTCCAAGGGGGTGGAATAGAGGTGAATTTCCGAAAAAAAATCATAGAAGGCACAAATGGCTTTGTAGCCGATTCTGCTCAGAATATGTTATGGAAAATGCTCTTTTCTTCATCCCTCATACCACGTAGGAGTTTTCCAGGCCGTCCAAGGGGGTAGAATGGGGTGAATTTCCGAAAAAAAATTATAGAAGGCAGAAATGGCTTTGTAGCCGATTCTGCTCGGGATATGTTATGGAAAATGCTCTTTTCTTCATCCCTCATACCACGTAGGAGTTTTACAGGTCGTCCAAGGGGATAGAATGGGGGTGAATTTCCGAAAAAAAATCATAGAAGGCACAAATGGCGTTGTAGCCAATTCTGCTCGGGATAAGTTATGGAAAACGCTCTTTCCTTCATCCCTCATACCACGTAGGAACGTAGGAGTTTTCCAGGCCGTCCAAGGGGGTAGAATGGGGGGAAATATCCGAAAAAAAATAAGTAAGTATTTTTTGTTTTTTTCACATTTCTTCTCATTTTTCATGAGTGTTTTCAGTTCAGAACAGTCTTAGAGAGTGATATGATAATTTTGGCAAGAACATATTACATATATTGATACAAAAAAATATAAAAATTTAAAATAAATGAACTATTGCATGCCCTGAATTGTATTAAAATTCAAAAAACGAAAATTTCAAATTCGAAATTATACTACATTCTAAAATTTTGTTATATATATATATCCTGTATATCAAATAAAGTATTAACAGAGGTTGTGCCTCTGTTAACTTTAGATCAGGATTACTGAAACCGTGGAGCATACAGTGCTGAGTTCTTCGACATTAAATGTATCAATCACATAAATAATAAGATACATAAAAAATTATAAACCAAAATATACTTCCTCAAATAAAATAAAATATACATAAAATACATAAAAAAATATACTCAAAATATACTTATATAGGAATGTAGTTAACAACCAAAACAAAATGTACTTTCTTAAATAAAATAAAAATGTACATAAAATACATAAAAAATTATAAACCAATATACATAATATTATGTTCTTGCCAAAATTATCATAGCACTCTCTAAGACTGTTCTGAACTGAAAACACTCATGAAAAATGGGAAGCAGAATCGGCTACAAAGCCATTTGTGCCTTTTCGGAAATTCACTCCCATTGGACGGCCTGGAAAACTCCTACGTGGTATGAGGGATAAAGAAAAGAGCATTTCTCATAACATATTCCGGGCAGAAACGTGTACAAAGCCATTTGTGCCTTCTATGATTTTTTTTTTTAATTTTTCTCAGTGTACATTTGTGGATGTGGACAACTTCACACCCGTGCGGTTGGAGTGCTTTCATAGCGCTCGTGATTCAGTCAGTTTCGCAGGAACCTACTTGCGTCCCGCGGTCAGAAAATTTGCCCGTTTGCGTCCTTCAATTAAAATTTCATAGCCCATTTGTGTCCCATGGATCCCACTGCCCACTTGCGCACCGCCGTAGGTATACCTGAAAAAGGTCAATTTGAATAATAAATTTCAATTTGCATTTAGTGCCGTACGTATAACTGAAAAATGTTAGGTTGAGTCAGGAACTTTTTACAGTGCTCCGAAAGCTTTCACACAAGTGTTTGGGATTCATGGTTTTCATGAAAACGTTTATGTACAATCAGTATCTTTGTAGATTTTGAATTGGCCATACACTCAGCAATTAAAAAAAAGTTTTATCGAGTGTTCATATACGAGGATGTAGATTTCATTTAGGCGAAAGTTGATTAAAAAAAATTCACACTCTTGGCCTGACATCCGAATACAAAAGACCTGATTCGGAATTAGGGAATTTTTTAAAATTATTTTTTGTCTTACCATTTTTGGATCCGTCTGAAATTGACGGTTGTTTTACAGACGATTTAATAAAAGTTAAGCGAACAACAAATAGCTGTGAGTCATTTCATTCTTAATTTAATACAAATACCAAAAAATTTTAATATTACGTAGACTTTACTACTAGTACATAAATTGATAATTATATACCTTCATTTTTATACCACGTTAGACAAACGGATTGACTTTCTGACCGCGGGACGCAAACGGGCACACCCGGGACGGAAACGGGCTACACCCGGGACGCAAACGGGCAGCTAAAGGGTCAACTTTCTGACCGCGGGACGCAAACGGGCACACCCGCGATACACCTGGGACGCAAACGGGCAGCTAAAGGGTCAGCTTTCTGACCGCAGGACGCAAGCCGTCAGCTTTTGCCTGTTTCATTTTGGGTGACCAGAAAAGCTAGCCAAATGTGATTCTAGGTTTTATGATCACGGTGTATGGGGTAGTCCAAACTCGACATATTTCTCAGGTTTACGAGTCGCTCGGCACAGGGATTGAAGATTCACTTTTAACCCTTCTAACTTAACGAGTGGGCGCGTTGCGGCATTTTGACGCATTTCATACTTTTTTCCACAACTGTCAAAAATCCACTTTTTTGAGTGGTTTGTGTTCGTAAAGTAGGTATTACAATATTTCACTATCAACATAAGATTTCATTATTACACGGATAAGTGTGAAAAAGTGCACTTTTTTTAACCGTTGTTGCTAGGCGACAACAATGACAGATCTGAATAATAGAAATCCTGTCATAGAGCCAGTTCTCATTTTTTTTGGAAACTAATAACCCATACATATCTGATGAACGAATTTTTCACAAATAATATTTTGAGCGTTCTTACTATCAAGAATCCCAACAATCGCGGCGAATTCACAATAATAGAATATATCTATTTTTTGGCCATAATGAGCAGTATACAGCTAGTCACTCTTGGGATGGAAAAACCCCCGTAACTTCTGTAATTTCTGACGCATTATTGCGAGATTCGCAGAGTCGTAAGATTCAACAAAAATGAGGAAAATTAACAAAAGGAGATAATTTCCGAAAAATTATAAGATTGAAAATATCTTTGAATTAACATAACAACCATTTTACCAATTTACTTTTTTCTTCAAACAACAATTTTACTGTCAGTTCACTTTGCCTGAATTTTTTTAATGAAAAATCCAAATTTGTTTAATTTTTATTGGAAAACCACCGTAACTTGTGTTAATTCAAACGGAAATACTACGGACGACCTAGTTTGTCTCCTATTGTAATTTTTTGTCTCTAGCTCCATCGCTGCTGGCGTGCGATGTATATCACTTGAAATTACTCTCTCTAGGTAATTTTTTTACACGCTTTATATTAGCTTCACTTGTATGTTTGTTTGTATGTTGGTAACTTGAGTCCTCACCCATTTTCAGACCTCCGAATGATTTGAAATTTGGCAGGTGTTCATTCCATTCAAAATTGGTATATAAGGGTTTTCGGAGTCAGAGATTATGATTTTTTTATCAAAATTCATGAATTCAAAATGGCGGCTCCAAGATGGCGGACGAGAATTGTGATTATGGTCAGATTCGATTCAAAATTGGTACATGAGGTTTTTTTAGGTCGTATATTTCGCATTTTCTGTCAAATTTCGTAAATTAAAGATGGCGGCTGCAAGATGTCTATGGTCTGATTCGTGTGAGGGTTTTCGAGGTCAAATTTATGAATTCAAGATGGCGGCCCAAGATGATGGACGAGTATTGTTGTTATGGTCAGATTCGATTCAAAATTGGTATGGTTTTCGGGGTCGGAGATTTCGATATTTAAGTAAAAAAAAAAATTATAGTTCAAAAAAACTAAAGAGCACGGTTTCCATGGACTAAAAAGTAAAAAATAATTGAGAATTTCATTTCTCAAATGTATTGTTAAATTAAACTAAAAAATATGAGAATGTAGACCGAAAGCACCCATGCTTTTTTTACATTTGAGAAATTAAATTGTCAATTATTTTTTAATTTTTAGTCCATGGGAAGTAAAGCGTGTTCTTTAGTTTTTTTAAACTATTATTTTTTCCTTTATATTTTTTATGGTCACTTTTGGAGAATTCCTGAAACGGCTGAAGAAATAATCAGGTTTCACTATAAGTAATCCCAAAATTGAATGTTCTTCAACGAACGCGCCTAAAAACATAATTAAGAAAGCAATAAGTGCAAAAAAGCTCATGTTACTGCAATAAACTCACAGTTTATTCTACCTATTCAAGTAATTCTGCTTTTTTGCTTGGTTTTCTTATGGCCATCTTCGTTGAAGAATATCTAATTATGAAAACACCCATAATGAAACGTAACGTAATTTTGGTTCCTTTCGGAATTATCCAAAACTTTTCACAAGAGTAATTTTATAAGTCATCTTTTTCCACCATGAAGATGTGAAAGAAACTATTCCGTTTTGATTCAATTTTTAATAATTGTTGAAATATAATATAGTTAGGGTGCCCTCAGCAAAAATTTTACTATGATAGATACTCTCTCCAAATTTTCTGTGTGGCTTCATTGGACCTAGTCTTCTGTGACTTTTTTGACCAGCTGATTTTCTCAAGATCCATTCATTCTGCATCCACACTTTACTAACATATATATGGTCTCTTTCTACAATTTATAGTGGGATCAATATTCGGAAAAGAAACTGAAAAATTCCAAGCCTGATGGGAAGGGATTGTCAATTTTTGGTATTGCACCGGGATATGAACGAACATAAATATCAGATCTACATAACCTTCTCGAATATATAGTTTACTTGTTCCAAATCTTATCCTAAATATAATTATCGCTTAAGGTCACCTGTTTCGTTTACTATATTATTTCTTTTTGTACATTTGTTCCACAATGAATCATGTACTTTCGAGATTCCGCAGTAAAGCGATTCGTGAGATTCACATTTGAAGACTACAACGCACCTGCTGGGTTTCAACGAATTACGAATTCATTTCTGCTTCAAATGGTGGTAGTAAGTTTCCACGAACGGATTTAATTTTTGCGTAAAGTGAATTTTAGGCTGCTCGCATGGTCTAACTATTGGTTGAAGTCACCGGAACGGTAACACCCCAATAAAAATAGACCTTCAATCTCTCACCCCTCAAATTTCCCCTTACAGCGAATACAGATATTGAAGTAAAGCGAATCGGAAGATTAACATTTGGCTACTACAACGCACCTGTTGGGTTCCAACGAATTACAAATATATTTCTGCTTTGAATGGTGGTTGCAAGTTTCCGTGAACTTAATGTGATTGCAATGGTTTTTCCGACTCCACTTTTGCGTGAAATGAATTTTAGGCTCGCACGGTCTAATTATTGAATAGAATCACCGGAAAAGTAACACCCTAATAAAAATACACCTTCAACCTCACAATCTCAAATTTTCCCCATTCAGCAAACACTACACTTACTTGAATCCCTTGTCTTCGTCTTGTCCGACCTGGCCGTTCTGCACCACCACCTGCTGCCCATTGCAGTCGTCTTTCGGACTCTGGGGTTTGTCCTTGTCTTTGTCGTCTTGCAGGTGCAGCGCTCGCATCCTCGGTTCCAATCCACTGACCATCTCTTTACCGGTCGGCGACGTTCCCAGAACGTATTCTACCATTTTTACGCCGAGGCCGCCGTTATCCGAACCGCGCGGGGATAGGATGCTGCCCGTGTCGCCCCCGGCGAAGCCGCCGCCACCGGGTCGGCGGCCCATAGCTAGGGAGGCCGATACTGCGTGCTCTGAAACAGAATAGGCAACTGTGGTGAAAAAAGTCACTTTTTGATGAAATACAATATCCATGAGACAGTGTTGTGTTCGTTTTGGTTTAAAGCACAGACCACCTTTCCTACACAGAAGCATCATTCAAACTTCCCGACAAAACAACATATATTTTCTCTGACGCTATGATAAGCTTGTATGATGTCATTTCTGCGTGGTAAATTCAAACTGGGAAGCCGCATTTTTTAACGATAGTCGTTGCCAACGTCCATCATCTCAATAGTTAAAAGATCTCTATTTCTTTCAATTTTTCACAATGATTCAATTTCTTGAATCCGATGGTCTTCAGGTGCATACTGAAAAATTAAGAAGCTACGCGATGTTTTTATAGGTCTGTTCATGTAGTGTAATTATGGTGTGATTACGTGCAGTCTTTATAACCCTGTAAACGAATTTTGTTTTTATTTTGTCCAAATTCGAATGTCGCGCTCCGGCAGTTCATTTGTTAATGGAACAGAATGGGAAGTGGGTAAAAGGATATCTTTGACATTTACTTTTCATAACAGACCTATCATATTATTCAAATTGATAAGATCCAGTGTAATTTAAAGTTATAAGCGGGCGCCACCGGAAGTGTTAAACAAAAAAGTCCTCAAGCTAACCCTTATCAAAATCTTTCTCTTTCCAGTAGAAAATTTAATATAATATTAATTTGTTTGTTACCAGGGAAGGAATAAATAAAATCGACATCCATCAAAGTATTCAAAATTTAATAACAAGAAAATCTTACGGGGTTTATATCCCTAATCTCAAATGTCAGGCTATCCACGACACAGAAGTGTGTTACCAGTTGCCAACTTTATGTATATGTGTAAATTATTTCGAACTAACCAGTCGCACAACAATGAAACGACAGTTGACCATTATTGATGTAAATATTACAGTACCGAATATAAATTTGTGAGATCTAAACATATGATTCTATCAACTTCCATATAATAAGTTGTGACTAGTTATCTTCCTATACAAAAGGCCTTGTAATGGACGCACAGGTGTAATAATTTTAGGAAGAATTTGCTATGTACTATGTTGCATTCATTAGAACAAACTGGTCATATTTCTTAAAGGTAAATATATCAACATGAAGTTGTATGATCGGTATCTGATATTACTCAAATTTTATAGGTAGTGGCGACAAATAGAAATCATATAACCTGGTATATAAACACTATCAATCACGAATAAAATGTCTATATAAATCTTGTAAAAGTAGTACTTTACCACAGATGTCTTTGAAACCTCCTTACTGTCCTGTCTATGGCTTGGCTAGGTCTCCCAGTAGTGTGTATCGTGTGCAACTTTTGTGGAAGGTGCAACGTGTTAGTTTTTATTTGACCGGATCAAGTTTGGATAAAATTCTGGTAAGTAGATTTACTTTCTGTGATGCCACGGTGAATTTAATGATTCATCCTCTGCATAACAACTGCCTCCGAGAGAATACAATAATGTAGTTAGTTTTGTGGTGGATTAGGTGGTCCCATATACGTCTCAGCTATTTTAGCATGTTCCTTTAGAGACTCTATAAAAATGAACTTTTTCTCTTATTTTTACATATATATATACATATAATATATATATATATATATATATATATCGAGAAGGGTAGTCTCTTGACTGGACTAGTTGAAAAAAACTCTTTAAATTAAGATATTCTCAACCTGATGAGTAAGAATATCCTTGGGGATGCAGTCAGAAATAAAAGGCCTCCTTGAAGTAACACTCTGGTGTTAATAAATAGTCAAGCTTTCAAAATTTTTTAATTTCTTTATCAAGACATCTGAAAATATTAATGGTGTAAACATAACACTAAAAATATGACAATATGAAAAACAACTTACTAACGTGAGGATAGTTTGAAGAAAATAGCATGTGCTTTTCCCTTGGTCATTGTATACACAATAGGTTTTACGGAGAAGATATGAAAAATATGCACTGGTTTATAAAATCGGAAAAATTAAAAAGTGACAAAATGCACACTGTGTGTGTGTGTGTGTGGGTGTGTGTGTGTGTGTGTGTCTCTCTCTCACTCTCTCTCTTTCTCTCCCTCTCTCTTAGTTTTCTTCTTCCACAGAATTCCTCTGCCAGAAAATTTGGCTTTAACTCAGGGGATTCATCAGCCCTAACACCATAAAATCAAATTGAGGTGTATGCGGATCACCGAACAGAAAATCTGTTCGTCTACCCAAAATGCAGTATTGCTAGATATCATGGAAGTAATAAAAACTAGAAAAGTTGTAACGGAACAAACGCGACGTTATACCTTCATACTTCCGAAATGGTCCATGAGCGGTCTTCATACCTTTTTATTTTCTACGCATGGTTGACTGAAGTCGCCATTGACGGTTTCTATAAATTCACATTTAAACCAATGTTTCTCTCTATGAAGAACAGAAACAACTCAAAAGGTCAAAGACGATAGAAGAACGACCCTAAAACCATGTCCTCGTCCTTCCATATATCAGGGGTGTCTCCGAGAATATCAGAAAGATCGGGAACAAATACAATATCAACGATTTCTTTTAACCGGCAGTAGCTTGCGAAGCTTCCTCACCAATATGAAATTAGAAAACACAATCCAGCAAAAACTGTATTTAAGAGGGGGACGCAAGAAAATGGCTATGCAAAGCTGTATTTGCTGATCATAATTTCGTGAATTGAAACTTTAACTAGAAATTAATTGGGGAGTGCAAAGATAAAGGTTGGGAATAGGTATTGAGATGTGATAAAGATACAGTACAGCCTAGAAATGAAGCTGCATATAGTTTTTCGAATGACAACATTGAGAACTTTTCGTCTAAGATTTTTATGAAACGTTTCCAATACTTGCGATAAATATATTATGAGAGGTGTGGAAAGTATCAGCTCCTAAATATCAGTCATTGGATGCATATGATAAGAAAAGTAATTTGGGTAGCTCATTCTTCATTCCACGTAATGGCCATCATTTTACTAGCAAGAATTTGACCAAATTTAGCCTGTTTCATTTAGGTGGCACTAAACTGTAAGGAAGACATTGTTTAAATATATCTGCTAAAAGTAATTCAAAAACCATTTTTAACAAATTGCATTTTCTAGTAATTTTATAGTCTATTATGTAATGAATATGATGAAACATGCAACTATTTAAAACGTAATACAATTTCACAGAAAATGGGCTAAATTTGGCGTCAATTTGAAAGTTTATGTCTGTCATGATGACAGAACGCTATAGTAGAATGACAGATGAGTGCAATAAAGTACCAGTTTTTCCACCAAATATAGTTCAATAAAGTTTTGTTGTTTGCATGAACGTAGAAAATAGTTATTTATGCAACAAGTGCAAAAAGTAGGTGTTTATTGCACTCGACGTGAAATTGTCCGACGAGGCCATCAGGCCGAGTTGGACAACACAATTCCAGCGCTTATCCAAGACGTAGAAGCCCGAGGTCGTCAAGTCAGCATCCAGAAACCTATAAATGGAGCCTCCGAGAACTACGCAACGCTATTATTGCTTCCAGCTTTAGTCCGTGCAAGTTCACGTTGAAATATCATTGATTGTATCTAACTTTGTTTTGTTTGTCAAGTAAAATAAAGTTATTTTTTAAAAAGTGGTTTGAGAGCATCCCAATCTAACAAATTGGTGCAGTCGGTAGGATCCCTCAACACCGTAAAAGAAGAATATTAAGCAGAGGGTAAGGCCCCCTCAAACGGAGAAAACCCGAAAAAAGGAAGAAAGAAGCATTCCTACACAACGGTGGTGGTTTCCAAACCTTCAAGGGAGAAGAACACAACGCAAGACAAGAAGACGGTCTCTGTGGCTCTGAGAAACACGCGTAAGTCGTTGAACGCTGCTCATCTTGTTGTCAAGAAGGCACCGAGAAACACGCGGAAGTCGTCCAACGTTGCTCATCCCAGAGTAGCGCTAGTCTCACACAGTGGAAAGGATTTCATCTTCTGTCAACCCGAAGACCCAACACAAACCCGAAGACCCAACACTAGCCCGAAGACACTGAAAAACACATTTTAGCTATTAGGAAAATTGCTGTAAGTAACATTGAATCATCCTAGTCATTAATTCTAAGAAACATTTTTTAATTTCAAACTGCGAAATTTCCAAATTTGAAATTTTTATATTTGAATTTCCAATAAAAAACAGTTGAAATACTGCTTTCAACAATACAAAACTCGAAACAGTCGAAATACTGATTTTGACAACAAAGTGAACCTGTCGAAATACTGATTTTGACATTACCAATCGTGACAATTCTCAATTTTGACAATTTTCCCAATTTTCCATTTTCCGTTTAAGAAGAAAACAACTCAAAATGTCAAGTCAAGGAGAGAATAACGTACATCATGACGATGTTCCACCAGAATTAGAACCATATAAATTATCTGAAATATTCTCAATCATCCCCGAATATGATGAGACTCGATAACTTTAAATTCATTTTTAAATGCTTGCGATGCTGCCCAACAAATGGCAGTCGGTCAACAAAAAGTTCTATTGACCATCCATATTAAAAACAAATTGAAATCAAAAGCTTCTCAATTAATAAATTCATGAAATTCAGAAACTTATGGTGAAATCAAAACTCTTTCAAGTGCTCATTTTGGTGACGCTAGAGATTTAACTTCACTTATTCAAGATTTACAAAGACTCAAACAAGCGAACGGAGAAAATGCATTGACATTCTTCTCTAGATTACAAACTCACAATGCCAAAATGCATTCATGTATTCAAAAATCGAATTTAACTCAACTACAAAAAATGCCACAATCAACACTTATTGAATCTATGGTATTGAACACACTTTTAACAGGACTAGAACCCCCGGCTTGGAAACATAATTCGTGCAAGTAATCCAGCAAATATGCTCAAAGCATCTTTAAGAATAAAAAGAGAACTTCAGTTATCTCGAACTAATGCACGTCCACAAAATTTGCAAATGCTTAGAAATTTTCAACAACCAACAACGAATTTTAATCCAAACTTCAATAGAAATCCTCAGAATTTTCAGAATCCCCAACATACAATGTCAACTTCTCAAAATTTTCAGCCATTTCGACAAAGAACGAATCAACTTTAGAATTTTCAACAAAGACCGAACCAATTTCAAAGAAATCCAACGCCAAATTTTTATAGATTTCAACCAAAACAACCAGTACATCCAAATTTTCCAAAACCATCTCAAACACATCATTTCAATGAATCCAATTATTTTGAAGAACCAGCTGAAAACTCAACTCAACTCAACATGAACTCAGTGACAACTCTCACTTTCAAAACGAATACAATGAAGACTTTTATCCTTACAATAACGCATCAAATAACTATTATACTGCTAATAATTATTACGATTCATGCCAGTCTGAATTGAATCAAAATGATGACTATCATTTCAACAATTAACCTTATTATGGAGAACCAAATAATCAGGATTTTCATTCGCGTCTATCTCTAGACAGACCTCCAGCAATACTATATGCGAACCAAGAAGAAATCACGATGGAGAATTTGAGCGATCTTGTCGAACAAACAAAATTATTGCAGATTCAAGACAAAACACAGGAGCGAGTCAATTGCACAAACCTAATACAAAACAATCTTCAGAAATTACTTTAAATTCTGTTAATCCTAACAATTTATACTATATAAAAAATATAACCAATCAATTTAAATTTCTAATTGACACAGGAGCAGGAATTTCGATATTAAAACCAAAAGTTGTTGAACAATATAATTTGCGAAACAAAGAAAATTTACCAATTCGTGGAATAACTGATGAAAAAATTATAATTACGGAATCAGTTATGATACCCTTTACAGATACTGATTTTCATTAAGTATATGTACACAATCTTGATATAGAATTTGACGGATTATTAGGAGCAGACTTTTTAGAACATTATGACGGAATTGTAGAGATTAAACATAAAATTTTGAAAACAAATTTCAAAACTGTCCCTCTTTTCAAAGTTGAATTGAAAAAGCCAGAACAAACAGGTCCAAAACAAAATGAAATCTCTCAAATAAAAATTGACGACACAATTTCTATCGAACCTCGAACAGAACAAGTATTTAAATTAAAAACAAATTTAACTAACGTTGATGCTATACTGTTAGCTCAAGAAAAAGATAAAGTTCGTCTTCCCAATGCCCTTATACGAATAAATAACGAAGGAGAATTTTTCACAACAATTGCTAATGTGAATAATATTCCAAAAACAGTACATTTTTCAGACTTGATACTAGAACCTATAATTGATACAGAATCAATTATGAATTTCAACTTAGGAAATGACTTTCAACCTGACATACCATTAGATAGAGAGTACGAAATTAAAAAACAGTTAAGACTCGAACATCTCAATGAGGAAGAAAAGGAAACGATTACGGAAATATGTTTAAAATTCTCAGATATATTTTATCTAGATGGTGATAAACTCACTTTTACTAATGAGATCAAACATACTATTGATACTAATGATGCAAAACCCATTTTTACAAAATAATATAAATACCCACAAATCCATAAGAACGAAGTTAAAACACAAGTTTCAAATGCTAGACCAAGGAATTATACAACCTTCTATATCCCCATGGTCATCCCCAGTTTGGGTAGTCCCAAAAAAAATGGATGCATCAGGAAAACAAAAATGGAGAGTCGTAATTGATTATAGGAAACTAAATGAAGTAACTGTCGACGATAAATATCCTTTACCGAACATTACTGACCTATTAGGCCAATTAGGACAATGTCAATAATTTACAACACTCGACTTAGCTTCAGGCTTTCACCAGATAGAAATGGATTCTAAAGACATTCAAAAACCTGCATTTTCAGTAGAAAACAGTCATTACGAGTACTGTCGTATGCCATTTGGATTAAAGAATGCCCCAAGTACTTTCCAACGTGTTATGGATAACATTTTATTAGGAATTCAAAATGAAAGATGTCTCGTGTATAAGGATGACATAATTATTTATTCAGCCACAATTCACGAACACATTTTAAGACTAACCGAAATTTTCCAGAGATTACGAAAAGCTACTTTGAAAATTCAACCCGATAAATGTGAATTTCTTAGAAAAGAAGTTGCATATCTAGGACATTTAATTACAAAAGAAAAAGTTAGACCTAATCCACAAAAAATAGAATGTGTAAAAGAATTCCCTGAACCAAAAAATCAAAAAGAAATAAAATCGTTTCTAGGACTCGCGGGTTATTATCGGAGATTTATACCCAATTTTTCAAAAATCACGAAACTTTTAACACGCTTACTACAAAAAGATGTACCGTTTAATTTCAATGACGAATGTAAAAAAGCATTTGAGACTTTAAAAAATTATTTAATAGAAAGCCCTATTTTAATATATCCTAATTTTAATGAAGTGTTTATTTTGACAAGACTCGAGTAGTTTTGCTATAGGAGCAATACTTTCTCAAGGAACTATTGGAAAAGACCTTCCAATCGCATATGCCTCTAGAACTTTATGTCCAGCAGAAACACGATACTCGACAATTGAACGCGAACTTTTAGCGATCGTATGGTCTGTAAATCACTTTAGACCATATTTATTCGGTAGAAAGTTTATTTTAGTAACTGACCATAGACCATTAACATAGTTATTTTCCATAAAAAATCCCGGTAGCAGACTTGCTAAATGGAGGCTCAAACATGAAGAATATTCTTACGAAATTATATATAAACCTGGAAAAATAAATAAAAACGCAGACGCTCTATCACGAATAAAAGTAAATCATTTTAATCAATGTGCAAAATTTCATTCAAAAATATATATGACAAATGAAGAGTCAGAAGAAATATCAGATACAGAAACAGAAGTTGCCCCTGAAACAATTAAAGAAGAACTAGATGATTTTGTTAAGTTATATAAAACAAAATCTTTAATTAGAACAAAAATGAAAATGAAATGCGCATCTAGGAATTAAATTACTTGTGTGGTGAAGGGGTAAAATACTTTTTGTTCTCATTGAGTGACACCACAGGCGTCCAATATCCCATTTTCGACCAAAATCTTTAATTGATTATTCTAAATTTGAATTTTCTAATGCTCAATTATTAGATGAAAATTACAAAATCATTATAATTTTTCCACAAGAGCATAAAGCAACTGCGCAACATGAAAAAATTTTCGAAGACATATTAGAGGAACAATATGATTTATTTGCCTATAATAAAATAAATGTTTTCAATAGCTCATCAGTAAAAAATCGAAAATATTATATTCCAATACCTTTCAATCCCACAGAAGCTATTGAATACATGTTCTCTTCACTTTATAGAGACAAACATTTATTCGACCCATCAAAGACTTACCATGTCGAGAATAATCCAGACCTTCCAATTCAAGAAATGCTTTCCTATATATTAGCGGAAGTTAATGAAATTAAATTTCAAGTTTGCCAAGATGTACTTAAAACCCCAGATGAAGACCAAATTCCAATGATACTTGACCAATATCATAACGGAAAAGCCAACATGCATGGAGGTATAAGTAGACAATAAGAAGAATTAAAGAACAAAAGACGTTGAAAAATATATTCAAGAATGTGAAATTTGCCAGAAAACTAAAATTTGTAGAAAGAATTTAGACAACCCAATGATAGTAACTGAAACTCCAAAAGTCCCATTTGAAGGAATAAATGTAGACATAATGGAAATCCAAACGAAAAACTATGCACTAACTATATCAGACGAATTAACAAAATTTGTACAATCCTACCCACTTGAAGATAAAACCGCACAATCCGTAGTAACGACACTATGTGTTTATTTTCAACACTATGGAACACCCCAAAGAATACATTGTGACAGCGGCAAAGAATTCAACAATCATATAATGCGAGACCTATGTACTTTATATGACATAAACCTAACTTTTTCTAGTGTAGACCATCCCCAAAGTAATGGAAGTATAGAACGCTATCATGCTACTCTTATGGAAATGATAAGAGCACACGTAGCAGAAAGTCCAAACGAACACCCCTTTGACATTCTACCATATGCTACCATATGTTATAATGCTACAAAAAAATAAAACGCATGGATTTACCCCTTACGAATTAATATTTGGACATACAGCAAGTAGAATTCCATACACGACATACAATGAAAAAGGCCTTATAACGAAATGCGTCAGAGACATGAATAATAAAATTCAATATTTTTATAAAATTGCACGCACAAAAACGGAACAAAGAAAAGAAAAAGCAAAGCAACGCTTTGATAAAGACATTAAACATGAACCCCCAGACTATAAAAAAGGAGACAAGGTTTATGTTAAAGAATCGTAGATAGGTAATAAACTCAAAAATAAATTGAACGGACCATTTGAAATAATCGAGGTTTATAAAAATTCAGCCCAATTGAAAAATTTAAATACTAATCAGCAATCAAAAATAAATTTCGATAGAATGAAACCTTACTATGAATAATTGTTTCAGATTCACGATGCTGTTCATCGCGATATCTGCAGCTGTCGTCATTATAGTTTTCGGACAATATTCCGTTGTGCCTATCAACAATACAATAGGTATTTATTACCATCAGCGAGAAGAAATAAAAATCACGAATGATAAATGGACATTATTAGTTTATAAAGACTTAACTTTTATTAGAAACGCTTTAGAGCAGAATAATAATATATTGCATACTCTATTAAATAACTTTGCAGAAGATGAAAGTGCACGGATGAAATATTTTTATGCAGATACTGAAACTGTAAGAAGTATTTTTAGATACACCAAACTTTCATAGTCGCGTAAAACGAGGATTAATAAACGGAGTAGGAACTGTGTGGAAAGCAATTTCAGAAAATTTAGATAGTAGCGATGGTGAATATTTTAATGATTGCATTAATAAAATTACAAACGATGAACATGAACTAGAAAATCTTATGAAAAATCAAATTTTAGTAGTAACCTCAGTAATTAAAAATTTTAATACTAAAATTCAAAAGCTGCAACTTGATGAAGTCACTTTTAATGAGGATATCAAAGAAATCAATAATTTTATTGTTGAAATAACTGACAATTTTAATTTAGTAGAAGCAAAAACAAGGACACTAGAACTTTGCGAGGAACTTGTTTATAGAATCTTGATGATATTTTAAATTCTATAACGTTTGCGAGATTGAGAATAATTCATTCTTCAATTATTACACCAAACGACTTACTTTATAACTTTCAGGAAGTCGTACAATAAACTTATAAGTTACCTTTACCAATAAAAATGGCATCAATTTCGAAATATCTAGACCTGATAGTAGAGTTGTTTTTGTCTTAAAAATCACTCTCGTTGAACCTTAATTATATACAAGTTACCAACTATACCCAATTCCCATCCTTGGTAATAGGACAGGACTTCATCACATTTTAACTGCAAATCATAAATTTATTGCAAAGGATGATGATTCTATGTTATATTTTATTTTAGAAAATATTAACGATTGTAAAGATTTGAGTTTAAATTTGAAATTATGTTCAAACATTTTACCATACCCTATTGATAGCAATGCTATATGTTAGGCTCAGATTTTCAAACACTTGTTTCAACTACCTAGAATTTGTGAAACGTCTTTATTATATGCTAAAGATTATAATGTTTTCAACTTAGATCCAAATATATGGCTTATAACTTTATCAGACCCTATTCCAATTACAATGAAATGTTCATGATTTGAACCAGTATCAAAAGTGATAAAAACAAATTCAATTTTAAAATTACAACCAGAATGTGATGCATTCATTGGTATTACAAGAGTTTATTCAAAATATCTTTGGAATTTTGAAAAGAATGTAACTTATAATAGTCATACGATTTCAATTCCATACGAATGTTGCAATCATTTACCAGAAAAGAAAAATCTTCCAAATTTGAAACCATAGCACAGCATAAGTTGGATCAATATTCGGAAGATTTTGATAGAATTATTAATGAACCTTTTATAACAAAACATATTTCTTGGTTTACCTATTTCATAATTGTAATAATTTGCATTTTGATAATTTTATATATCTTTTGTAAATATAAAAGAAATCGTACTGGTAATCTTGGAATAATGGCATCAAGAAATGATGATCAACCTCCAAGACCCCCAGGACGAGGATCCTTCAGAGCCCTATCAAGATTCATCCCTTTGAGGAAAAGATCAAATATTCACATTGGAAAAGATATCGAAAAAGAAGAACTCTCATTGAATCCATCTTCAAGCAACAAAACTCTTGCCTAGTTGCTGCATCCAAAGCATCAACTTTTTCAAAATGAGGAGAGCTGTTATATGAAAAAATACAATGGCCCTTTGTTCCAAATTACGCAGTTAGCTACGCAGTTAATCCCAGTGGTGCCAGGAAGTCGCCGACCATCGTCTCCAGCGCAATTCCACTTTGTTTTGGTTGTCAAGTAAAATAAAGTTATTTTTTAAAAAGTGGTTTGAGAGGATCCCAATCTCACATACATTTATTTAATGAAATGTCAAATCAAACAAGGGAATGGAATCTTTTACCAAATTATTCATAAAAGAAATGGAAATAATTATATATTATATAAGTATATGTAGGTATTCTTCAATCTGGGTTTTTTGGTACACCTGGTTGTGTATCATGCATTTTGTCCTTGAATAACCAAGAGACTTAAGCGACATCTGCAAACGGGGTTTTCAACCGTACCAGAGGACGTCCTAATTTTACTGCTAAAATTTTCTACTCAAATAAATTCGTATTTTTTACGCTAGCGCCTCTGCTGGCGGCCAACGACGGCGACTTCATACTGATGCACTCCCGCTCTTAAGAAGTTCCATGTGAATGCGGGAATTCCATTATGGAAGAGACCAAAAGGTCATTATCCGTAAAAATAGCCAAAAAGTGGACTCAACGAGGGGAAACATCTGAATCGGAAAGTGCTGACCACGACTGGGCAGAGCTTCACCGAATTCTTTGGGACAAGGCTAGTGTGCTTAGAGAAGAACACTGGTTTGAAGGCAAATTTATAGAAACCGCCTCTATCCAAGCCAATAGCGCCTTTAGTCAACCGAGCGTTTTGGAGGGAGAAAACGCGCGTAATTACACCGTCATCACACCACACCGACAGACCTTTAAAAACTCTTTAATTTGTCAGTATTCAACTGAAGATGATTTCAGATTCAAGCAATTGAAACGCTGCGAAAAATTGAAAGTATATTTCAACCATTAAGACGATGGACGTCCGAAATGTAAGTAATCTGAGCTGTATGTTCAGATATCGGGCTGGTCTTTTTATTGGATTTTGTGTTCAAGGGAGTCTATTGTGTGAAAAGTATCTTCTACCAAACGAGAACTAAAGATAACGCTATTCCGTTTATCGGATATTTACAAAGGCGGATTACTTGAGATGTATTCCAACCGATTGCTTGAATTTTCCGCCCATAATGACATTATACAAGCAAAATTACAAATTAAGGTTACGAAAATTAGACCCCAAAAGACCAAAGGGCCGCCTTTCACCAAGGCAAGGTGTTCTTTGTTTAGGTTTTCTTTGGTGTTTCGGTATTGGTTGTCACGCGGTTAGGTTGTAGATACTTTTTGTTATTGCAAGTAGTTTCTTTCACCATAAAGTCGGCTTCGTTAGTATTTCGAATGGGGCTTATGTACAGTTTAATGTACTGAAAAGAAGTAACTACTTCGAAGCCCTTACCTACATGGCCTCAGGTTAGTGGATTCTATTTGAAACGAGTCACCCTGTATACGTTTTGAAACAATGATTTTTTGAAGAAAAAAACATGCCAACAAAAATGTTACAGGGGGACATATTTTGACACATTTTCAATTGAAGAATACTCTTTTTACTTTACTCAATTGTCCACTACTATTGGTCGTAGTTTATGTACAATAAAATTCTAAGCAACTGTTTCAAATAATATTTGTCGACATTTTGCCATCGTACTCTTCTTTTTCCAGTAAATGTTTTTCGATACTATAATAATGAACTTTTTTCCCATATGTTACGTAGTTTTTGGCGGGCACTGTATGTTACTGTTGAATGAATTTATCCTTGTAGGTACGCATTATTATATTTTGAAAGATTTTCGAACATCATACACTCGAAAAGTGGCTATTGATAGAACTTGTAAAAATCTGGTGTTTTTCAACCCCATAAACCACAATTCAGTGCTCTGACATCCAAAACTACAGTTCTGCTAGTTTAGCCGCTTTATAAATCTTTATTTCCATCCGCGAGCAGATGTATTTCCAGTCCGTGCTCCTTTTATCTTAATTTCCAGCCGTGCAGAATTTTCTTTCCTGTTTCTGAAATAGAAATAGAAATCTAGCTTTTCGACGGAAACGCGTGACGGAGCGAAAACAGCGCGCCAAGAGATTCTAATCGGACTGATCGATCTTCCTCAACAAGGCACCGCGACGTCAAGCGCCTCCCCCACCGGGGATTTTCACAAACTCAAATCTATCCAGTGTGCCATTTTTTTATAAAATCATTTTCTCCTGTAGAAAGTGCTCCTTTTCCAAAACTTCCCTTCTATTTACTGAATGCTAATTGAAATTCATCATTCAAATTGACCTATTTCAGGTATACCTATCCTATGCTATCCATGCTATCCTATGCTATCCATGGAACGTAACTGGGCTATGAAATTTTAATTGCGTGATGCAACTGGGCGATTTTTCTTACAGCCCGACGTAATTGGGTTACAGCCATCAGTAAAGATTTATATACGTTTTTGTTCACTAATTTTCGATGAGTGAGTGAACTACCTCCACCTAGGTACGCTCTCGCTCTTCAACTTCTGTGTTCCATATGAATTAACTAATCGACACGCAGTCTGTCATTTTTAGTTCATTACCATTTTTGCCTTAATTTCGACGTATTTTAGTTAATCGATCATTTCATTTCAAATCACCACCTTCAGTTCTACATTTGATTCAGGAGAAGGTGGAACCACATCGATGATAATTTTTCACTAAGAAAATGACAACCTGGTATAACGTACTACTAAAAGTGTCGGACAGCTCGGATATGGAATCCTATTTAGTACTTAAATTAATTTCAATTGACTTTGTCCGTCATATTAAAGATCAAAGCAGTTTTCTAGCTCCAACTCTCATGCTATTAGTTCTAGTACCGTTGAAACAAATACTTATAAGATATTATAGATAACTTTGGGATGAGAAATCAACTTTTAATTCAAGTATCTTATATATCATAAGAGCAAATTTTTCTAGAAGCAACTTTCGTAATTAGTTCATCGACATGATTAAATTTAGGATGTATCTTGAAAAGGAGATTTAATTTCTATCGTTCTCAGGAACAGGCAACCAATATGAAGATGAAGGTTCTCATCACCATGCAAAATCCTTTTCTTCCTGCAAATCCTAGAAAAACATCTCACACCAATCTTCAACATTAAACAAAATGTTAAAGCGTTCCGGAATTGGGAATGAAAGACACAATTTCCTTGACAACCAATAAAACAAAAAACGATCATTCCCCAGACTGAAAACGACATCTGTTGTGCTTGCACTATGCTCTTTGACAATCACATCACCTCAGCAGATTCCTCCAGTTCAATTATCGAGAACAGAAAAAAGTTAACTTTTCGTCGATTCCACTCCATGAAGTTTCCATATTGCCAACTCAAACTCCGAAAGATCCACAAATATCAGACGACCTACATTCAGCCCAACGATTGGCTGATTTGCTCTTTGTTCAACAACGGTGCCGGTGAATAAACGTAGTAATTTCTATCGAGACTTTACAGAGTTTTTCAATCTTGCAAAGAAAGCTCATCAATAAAAATATACATACGTACTATTGAGCAAAATGCCTTTTTTTACCGCCATCTAGGAACAACATTATAATCGAATTACAGGAAATTTTATGGACAAAAATAATAAAACATTGGTTTTTAAAAGTAAAGTGTATATGATTAAATGAAAGGGGGAGGGGGGAAATTATGATGAAATTATACTTATACCCTGGATTTCCACGTTAAATGCTCAAAGTAAGACACTCACCTTACATTACATCTGTACATATTGCTGTAGGACTAATTTTGGTTTTTTATTTTTTTTAGGTATATGCAGTGACAGCCAAAACGTATGTACCATACGGGAAATAAGTTTAATATTAGAACATTGGAAAAAATATTCTAGGGAAAACTTTGCGCTAACCTAAAAATCGATTTTGACACATGTCACGTGAATGCTGGATATAGCGGCAAATTAAAAAATACTATGAAAAAGCAAAAAGAGGAGTAAGATGGAAATATATCAAAAAAGTTATTTGAAAAAGTTGATTGGAATTCAATTTTAAACACACTTATAAAGTTTGAAGAGAAAATGCGAGAAAATCGGAAATGGCAATTTTTTTCAATATTTTCCTATCTGTATAAAAATATAATTTATTTTTCCTATAAATAGCTTGACTATAATGGAACATTTGTATTTCAATGATTATGACAAAAATTTCTCATTTTTCCACACCAGAGAGCACTAAATTAAAAAAAAATTGTATTTTGTTAGAACCCTTTTGTCAGAAACCTAGCAAAAGTCCACGAGTATTGCGATGATGGAGCAATACAAAATTATACAGTTTTTTCGATTTTAATCAATTTTAGATGATAATCGTGCACGAGCGTCTCACTTAATCTAATAACTAACAGTTCGTCAATTGGAGGCTTCGAGTTTTCAAGATACCTAGTATGCGAATTAAAATGTTCTGGAATATACCATGTTTTTGAAATGTGATGTTATCACAATGGTCGTGGTGTTTTGATATAACTGTTAGATACGAACTAATTTATAGGAGACGGTTTTGACAAAATCCAATTTTTCACATTTAGTGTTCTCTGGTGTGGAGAAAAAGTTTGAAACACAAATGTTTTAATATACACTGAAACAAATAATGCTAGTACAACGTGAAAATAGCAGCCATAACAGTTGTAGATTTTACCGCAATAGACGCTGTAAAAATATTTAACCATTGGTTGGAATGCAAATTTACAATGCACCATTTGATAATACAAAATATTATGTGGTTTTCCCAAAAGAATTATTATGTGAATTATCATTTTTTTGTGATTGCCAAGAGTTTCATTAAATATACCGAGTGATATCCATTTTCGCTTGTATGAATACAATAATGATGATGAATTCCAGTGTTAATTGTAATTCCACTTCAACAGCGATGAATATCTTAGGATAAATTGTGATTCGAGTACAGTGTTTTCATTGTATTTTGAGTTTGTTTTCTCAAAAACACAGTCTGAGAGGAATTATTCCCGTATTTCTGAATTATCACCATGGTCTTGTGATATCACATGAAATTATCATTAGTACGTCGTGAAAGTAATATAGAACTTGTTGATTCACAAATCATATTTGTTTTCATACTGAGATTTCACAAGGTTGCTGTAATTGTAGCGGTAATTTCACAATTATATTGTAGAAAAGAATGGTATTCACCACTCGTTTTGTGATTTCTCCGCTGTATAGAATTTCAGCCAACGACTTTTCTGTAGCTTATCACGTGGATGGTGGACGTGTTTCGCGAGTATATGCTGAATTCCGATCATTGCTCTACGTTTTTTGGCCTATACAAGTCGGAACTAGTTTTATGCCAGTTGTTCAATTATTTCAGTTTTTTTCATTGTGTGTTTTGAGTGAAGTTGGTTGTCGGTAAGTACAATGTTTCTTTGTGAAATTTGCGGTGTGATACTGAAAACAATCATTGAGAAAATATGAACTCCACCATTATTATCACGGAATTGCCCCCTCAGTGAATTTCAAATGTGTCTGAAACAAACGCAATATCGTTCTGAATAGCCAGGTAAAATATCAATTTACCTTAATTCGCCATCATTCTGAAAAACGTTTTACAGAAAATTTCAAACAATTCAAATGCTTGGTTGGAAATTAATTAGCTCAAGGAAATGATGAAAACAAATTACAAACACAATCATATTAAAAATGGAATTCAAATTATATGCCCCCTGAATAATTGTGCTTCAGAAGTTATTTTCCATGAGGTTTCCAACATCAGGAATCATATGTCACTCACAGAGTCTGCCCAATAATGTTCAGTATATGGAAGAAAGTAGAGTCGGAGAAACAAAATTAAGATGATCTTGAATTTTAATCACAAAAAAATATTAATTTTTTTTTAAGAAAACAGTTTGTAATATTATGTTCGCTATACCTCAGTTGAGAACTCAAGTTCTTTGTAAAAAACATGGCCTTGCAAATTTTTAGCGACTATTTTGAAAAAATGTAATAGCACAGGCTATGTAAAATTGAAATAGAAACAATATTTCTCTTAATACTTTCTTTTGACAGATAACGAAAGTCAAGTGACCCCGTCCCAGTAGGTCATTTTTGAGATTTTTTCAAGCAGGACTCAACGCCCAAGTCGAGTTTTAAGATAATTTATTATTAAAAGTTTTTTCCCATTTGATGGTCTCCGTATATAACTCTTCAATTTATTTGAAAATTAAATTTATTAGAATACGTATTGTCTATTTTGAATGTAAATATATTACATTCTCTTATTGTTTTGAGCTTTCCTGGATTTTTTCTCAATTTTTTTTTCACAGATTTCGACGACAGAAGATGGGATGTGATCATAGAAAAAGAGTTCGTCACATCATGCACATCCTTTGTATAGAGGCGCCGAAATACACCTTTGCACTATATTTCAATCAAAATCTGGAATATCCGAGGCAAGTTGGCGTAACTTTAGAAATGATCATCAAGTACAAAGAAGGAAGTATTGAACTTTATGAATAGACTTAAAAATATCAAATGAAATATGTTTCTACTTGTTAATTAAATTCGTTCAAAGAAAGCTTTTCTTTCTGTTATTTTTATTTATGTTTTTGTATACCTAAGGAGTATACATTTTTTGGTGCTCTTTGCTTTTTTGCGTTTGTGCATTATAATTTATAACAAAACTTAAAAATTTCATTTCACTTTCCCTCTTATTATCATATTTTTTAAGGAGCCATACGATAGTAATAGTACATCTACTACTACTTAACTTACTATGTTATATTCAAGCCACACTGGCATTTTATCGTGAGAATGCAGGGATGATTTTAATATTTAGTCTACCAATATTGTATTATTACACTGTAAAGACACAATAATAAAATATTGGTGGAGTAAATATTGATATCAGCCCTGCATTAACACGATAAAATGCCAGTGTGGCTTTAAAATTTCGTAGTAAATTTATTAGTAGTAAATGAAGTATTGTGAAAATATTGGGTGGATTCACAGTGATGTTTGTAAAAACCAGTATATATTGTGCAATGACATTTAGTATTCACAATGAAATTTTTAAACAATATTGGTGAAATCACAATAGAATTGATTGAAAGATTTGCGAAATAACAATGTTGTATGTGAAATCCATTGCAACTTGAACAATCACATTTGATATTCACAGTAATTATATTTCAGTAGGTTTGTGAATTCACAAATCAATCTTCAATGTACCCTGTGGAATAACATAATAAACTGTGATGTCACAACAAGCACAGAGAATATACAAGTACCAATGGCAAAACTGATTTACAATACTAGCTGTGTTTATACCGCTCAAGCAGTGATTCAACAATTGTAATTGTGATAATTCAATCAATATCGCTGGCTACATATAACCAACGATTTTAATTGTAATTTCACCATTTTGGGTTTTCAGTGTAGTCGGAAGGCCAAAAAAATTATATTTACATAGGACAGAAAAATATTTAAAAAATGCTTTTTTCAATTTCCGGTCATTTTCACTCCCAACTTTGTTTTTGCATATTAATGAGAAATCCAAGCAACTTTTTCAAAAAACCTTTTTTGATATCTTGCCATTTTAACCCACCTTTTGCATTTTCATAGTAAACATTTTCAGTTTGCCGCCATAACCGCGATCACATGACGTGTGTCAAAATCGATTTCAAGGTTATCGGATATGCACAAACTTTTACAGATAATTTTTTTACCAATACTCTAATAATAAACTTTTTTCCCATATGGTACATACTTTTGGCGGTCACTGTACATTTTACTTTCCATATTGAAGGCCAAAGCAGTTTGTCTGGTCCATCAGCTCTCCTATTACTGATAAGTACTGTATGTAGTACAGTGAAACCAATCTAGCGATAAATTTTAAATTGCGCGTTCGATCATGTTGAGTGCCTTATCACTGGATATATTATGGACTATATTCCGTTGCCCGACAAGTGTGCAGCACGTTTTCACGTCTTACGTTACGCTGGTTTTACTGTACCGTGGGACCAAATACTCATAGAAATTATAGATAATTTTGCTATAAGAAATCAACTTTTAATAAAAATAGTATCTTATCATAAGAGCAAAATTTTTCTAGAAACAACTTTCGTAATCGATATTAGTTAATTTAGGGTACCTACCTATATTTAAAAATATCTTTTCCAAGAACAGGCTAACCAGTATGAAGATGAAGGTTCTCATCACTATGTAAAATCCCGTTGTCTCTACAAATCCTAGAAAAACATCACCTCAATCTTCAGTATTGTACAGAATGTTATAGACTTCCAGATATGGCAATAAAAGACACGATTTCGTTGGCAACAAATAAAACCAAAAACGATCATTTTCTCGACTGCCGATATCTATTGTGTGCATGTGCTACGTTCTTTAAAACGACGTATTATATATCATCATGTTTGACATGTTTGACAACCATAATACTTCAGCATATTCCTCCTGATCAAAAATCGAGAACGAACGAAACAAAGTTCACTTTCGTTGATTCCACTTCAGGAAGTTTCGATATTGCCAACTCAAACTCCGAAAGATCTACAAATATCAGACTACCTTCATTCAGCCCAATGATTGGCTGCTTGTTCATAAGCGGTGCCAGTGAATAAACATAGTGATTTATATCGAGACTACAGATATTTTCAATTTCGCGAAGAAAGTTCATCGCCCCCCCCCCCCCACCCCGAACAAAAAGAGCGTCGTTTTCCGTTCGCGAAGCTTCCGTTTTGTTCCGAATTTCGAGCTGACGAGGAGAGAGGAGAGACGAGAGACGTGAGAACATTATTAATTATGCATTTGGGTGAGGATGCCAAACAAGAAAATTATTATGTCATTTTCGTTGTCGAGGGCGAGGGTAATTTGCGTGTTAGTCAACGCTTTCTTGCGGTCGGTCAATCAATCATACAGGGTAGGTTTTTGTTCTGTGTGAGGTTGAGAGTAACGGAATATGCGATAGTTCTCGAGGCATTAGTTAGGAAAGTGGTAGTTTCATGTTCAATGTACTATTATGAAAGATGCATTTGATTGTGATTCATAATGTTGATAACCTTTATACCACCCTCGCGTCCGTCAGCTGATTTATTGTTTTTTCCATTGAATATACAATCATTCATAACCATTTTTGTGTACTTATTATACAGGGTGAACTGTGACAACTTACAGAAAGTTATAGAGCGTGCTCTCCCCACCAAAAGAAGCAGAAAATAAAGTGAAACTTGCTGGTTATTTGAAATGAACTTTCGTTAGCATGACTCCCATTAAGAAGTATCAAAATATATGATTTTTGAAAGACGTAATCACACGAGAAATAAATTAAGTGAATAATATTGGTGCTGAACGAACTTTCAACGACATTCAATACTGCGTGCGACTGGGCAATCCTGAAGTTCGTAAATATTTTTCCATAATACAGAAACAAAACGCCTCTGTTTTTCTATATTTCCAAAATATACCCAACTCTTCAGTGAATGGATTCGCCTACGACGTTTTGATTTAATTGAGTTTATCATTGAGTACCAATCAGAATGCTGTGTTGATCGACCATAATATAATAAATATATATGAATACAGAGTGTTTGGAATAATGAAGGATTTTTAATATACAGTACCGGAAACTTTTCATCTGGGGTATAGACAGAAATCTACGCGAGCAACCAGGAACGCAATGATATGATAATACCACATAAATAAGAGATGCACTACTGTGCGCCTCTCCTGTTACCTCGCCCGACGAATTGACAGGTCACGTCGATATCTCTTCTTCGAGCGAATAGAGGAGAAATTGTTCTTTCAACATATAGCAAGCTATTTATTTACGCTCTCATGAAACCACCATACCCAAGAAGAAAACTTTCCGATACTGTATACTCAATTTTTACGCGAAAGAATTTTCGAAACTAGGAGATGATTGAGTTAATTATTACTAATGATCGATCATTACACAAGTTGATCTCACAAAATTAAATGGCATTGAAAATATAGAGTATTTCACATAAGGAAGGCTTCATTTAATTTGAATAAGTAATTAATCTTCTTGAGGATGCATCATGACTTCGTCCTAATAAAAAAGGAGATTTTGAAACCATTCATAATTATGAAGGATATACGTTCCTTTTGGGTTTTTTAATTGTTGTTGTTTTTGTTGTTAAAATTGTTATTTCAATAAATCGGCTGCCCCCTCACCAGCAACCCTCAGAAGTCTTCGAGAGACTTGTGCTAGCTAGGGAAGATGAAGCCATTACCTTTTAACGTTTGATGCCAAGCACGAGGTCGGTGGGCGCAGTGATTCGAACCCACACCTTTGTCAAAGCAAGCGAGAACATAACCTGTACGCCACCAAGAACCATCGAGGCATAGTTTGGTAAGTTCATACTCATGGTTGAATTATCCTTGAATGTATACGGGTAAACTCAGTTAATACATTTCAAATATATAGTCGAGGGATATATACCTACTTACTCTATTTTCTCAGAACAGATATATTTATTTGTATGACTTTGGGTTAATTGGAGATGAGATGACTTCAGCTCTGTGTTGAGGACGAAATCATGCTTAAATCCTAAAGAAGAGTACATACTTTTTCAAAATAAATGGAGCCTTCCTTATGTGAAATATTCTATATTTTCCATTGCATTCCATTTTGAGATAGCATATCAATCGATAATAATAATAATAATCAACTCAATGAACTCATAATCTGGAAGGTAAATTCTTTACAAAAAATCCAGTATATTGGAAACTACCCAGTAGAAAATCTTCCTTTTTTTGTTTTATAGGATTCACATGTTGGTAATGCTCATTTTAACAACAAGTGCCTATCGATTACAAATAATATGTAAATGTTTCTTCTGAATTCACCAAAAAATTATAAAATTCGTGATCTGGAGTAATTACACATATATAATATGGACACTTTATTATTTCAAATACTCTTTTTCATATCTTTATTATATTTTGGTGGATCAACAGACCACTCTGATTGATCCTCAAAGATAAACTCAATTAAATCATAACCTCGTAGGCGAATTCATTCACTGAAGAGTTGGGTATATTTTGGACTACCCTGTAGACAAACAGAAGCGTTTTTGTTTCTGTAATTTTAATTTTTAATAAAAAATTTTTTAACGATCAAATTGGGCTAATAGACTTTTACTCTTCTGGCTTCAGCTACAACATATCATAAATCCAGCCATTTTCCATATTTTGTCACTAGTTCACCCCAGGATTTCAACCCTTTGACCACTTGCAACCCTTATGCCTATCGTTTTCGGTGCTAGAATCTATCATAACATTCTGTTGATGAACATGGAGTGACGATAAAATAAATACATACGATACAAGGATTCAGAATTTATGATCCACTACATTACTCAACACATCATACCACGACAATTTTACTCACGATATGAAACTTCCGACAATGAACTTATTAACTTCCTTGCCATTGTCCATGAAATTATCTCAATACAACTCGTGCTCACAACACTATATCGAAAATTCTGTCAGAAATCTTAAATTCGATCAAATTATTTTGAGGTAACACTACTCGTGGTTTTACCAAGCAATTTGATCTCGTTGATTTCAGACAGAATTACTATCGATAGTATTGCGAACACTCGTAAAATGAATAGAAATAATCTAACCTATATATTCTTTGAGCAATGGATTCAGTAGAATATCCACATTTTTTGTCCATATATCAAAATTACGTACGTGGGACCTTTTTTCAAGCGAACTGTACAGAGTGTTTCATAATGAATGATGATCCTGAAGCGCGATAATCCTTAGATGATGTTGAGAAAAATTCATCATATAAACATAGGTGTTGAAACTTAACAAAAATAATAATGATATGCCACTTTTTTTCACATATTATTTTAATTGTCCCCTATCGTCTCATAAAAATGGCCTTCCGACTTTTTTTCATCCAGCGGACAGTTTTCGATTTAAAAAAAAAAACAAAATATATTTCATTGAAACTAACAAAAAACCGCATAGGTACTTATAAGCAAATCAAATCATTTTATTTTTCAAATCGAAAACCGTTTGCCGGACGACGAAAAGACAATGGTTCATTTATATGGAGTGATAAAGGACAATTTAAAAAATAATGTGCACCTATTTGAGAAAAAAACAGTGATGTATCAATATTTTGCTCAAAAATATGACAGGGCATGTTAATAGGAACGCCACTGATGTAAATTTAGAAAACATTCATAATGAGAAAATATATTTTCATGAGTACTTTGCATGCACCTAAATTTAAAAGAGGCGTCGTAGCGGTTTGAGAAATTTTGGGGGATAACTGATTTTTTCGTTAAATTTCAACATCCTGTATTTTAGAAATAAAGCGGTTGCATGCGGACCTATGTTCAACTGGAGAATTTTTCTTAAAATCACTCGCCCTATAGGATCACCATTCAATTATGAAACACCCTGTATAACTATAATGCATCCAATAAAAAACTACTTTGACTACTGACGAATTAAAAGAGTTTTTCGATGAATGGCAATCACGTGACTTATCGAAACAATCATATTTGTCTATCAAGATTGATAGATTTTTCATTGATCTAATATTGTTCCTTGTACTCCCCAGATGTGGGAGTCCAATGAATAATGACCCTTTCTGAAATGATGAATGTAATCCCACAGCTGAGTATTCATCAATCAGGAATAGAGGCATAAATCATTGTTCCATTCACAGATGACGAACAGGCGAATTAGACGATTCGTCATGGAAAGTAACGAAAACGCTGTACGTTTCAGTTCATCAGTTGCATCACAGTGGATGAAGAGAAGAAAGCAATAACAAAACATTAATAAAAGATGGATAGACAAATATCTATTAGAAATAATCAAGACCACTTGGACAATGACATACCCAAAGAAGTAAAGAATAAAAATGGATTATACAGAGTGGGCCATTGAAAACGAAACAGCGGCAGAACCGACAGAGCAGCGACAGAACCGAGTTATATAAAAACGCTCGGACACGTCAACCACATTTTCGAGGGGGACATCGTTCGCGATGAAATTCACCCGAAATACATTCCATCCCTCGGAGCTGTAACTGCCACCCCTAAATTTTTAAATGGCAACATATGGCAAGTGATACCTCATTTGAAAGGTATTTTCCTTCTTAATATCAAACAACAAAAATAAATCAATTCCATCGATTCGTTTTCGAGATATAGGAACTTGAAGTTGGGAAATCACTTTTTATTCACTCAATCAATAAAAACAATATCTGATAAAGCAACTGTCGCAATAATTATTATTGTCAATGAATTAAATGTTCAAACTGTCTACCACCCATTTCCATACAATAGTACAAGTTCTGCTCAAAATGAGACCTCACATTTCGTAGCATTTCCGGCGTTATTCGACGGCATTCTTCAATAATTCTAGGTCGTAATTCTTCCAGAGATTCTGGTTCGGTTGCATAGATTTTGTTTTTCAAGTGACCCCACAGGAAAAAGTCGAGTGGGGTTAAATCTGGAGATCTGGCTGGCCACTCTATAGCGCCTCTTCTTCCAATCCAACTTCCAGGAAACATTCTATCCAAAAACGCCCTAACAGGCTGTGCATAATGTGGAGGTGCCCCGTCTTGTTGAAATTTCAAGTGGTCTTCATGGTAATGATTGTCATTTTCAATGATGTCTACTAATTGTGGATAAACAAATTCATTCAATAATTCCAAATAAGTTTCTCCTGTCAGGTTACCGTCGAGAAATACTGGTCCAATCAAACGGTCCCCAAAAATACCGGCCCAGACATTGAGTTTTTCGGGAGTTTGAGTATGGACTTCGTGGAAAACATGTGGATTGGCATCTGACCAATAACGACAATTATGACGATTAACAGTCGAATTCAAAAAGAATGTAGACTCATCAGAAAAGCAGATGTTGAAAAGAAAATTCTCATTAGCATCTATTTTCGTAGTCATAATTTCACAAAATTCCTGTCGCCGATCAAAATCATCTTCATTCAATTGGTGTACCAAATGTATTTTGTAGGGGTGAAGTTTATGATGTTTCACGATTCGGTGGATACTGGTTCTACTAATATTGGTAACACTTGCCAATTTCCTTGTGCTCAATGTTGGGTCTGCATGAACTTGTCCTAAAAGTGCAACTTCAACAGGTTCATTTCTCACAGGAAATTCACGTTCTGGGTCTCGTTTCTTGTTGGCTGCTGATCCAGTTTGACGAAACTTTTGCACTAATTCTAGAACGTATTTTCTAGCAACAAGTTTATCTGGATGCGTTTCATTGAACAAATTAGCTGTACGGTTACCGCACTCATCATTCTTGAAAAAAAAATTGTTATTATTTCAACTCTTTCCGCGATCGTATACACCATTATTGAGGAAATATTCAGCAGCTGTAATTCACTCTAATGTCGTTCAAACAACGATCAGTTTGACATTGCCAGACGTCCAAAATTGCGATTTGGCGAAAAAAATTATCGCATACATGTTTTTGTTGTACGCGCATTGGAGTCGAATTCGAGAAAACGTCTTTTTATCGATTCTCAAGAACTTTAAAATTTTTTCGATCAAGTAATTGAAGATGAAATAAGAATTTGAAACGGAATTGCATGTTATTTGTTGGTAAACAGTTAGATCATTCAATTCCTTGACAATGATAATTATCTTTAAACAGTTGCATTGTTAGATCTTATTTTTATTGATTGAGTGAAAAAAAAGTGATTTTCCAACTTCAAGTTCCTATATCTCGGAAACGAATCGATAGAATTAATTTATTTTTGTTGTTTGATATTAAGAAGGAAAATACCTTTCAAATGAGGTATCACTTGCCATATGTTGCCATTTAAAAATTTAGGGGTGGCGGTTACAGCTCCGAGGGATGGAATATTTCGTGTCCGAGCGTTTTTATATAAATCGGTTCTGCCGACCTACAGAGCCGCTGTTTCGTTTTCAATGGCCCACTCTGTATAATCTAGATTCACTCATGAATCTATAAAATATAAGCATCAACGCGAGCAAGTTTCCAATAATAACAACTACTGCCTCATATTTGTTAAATTGTTGGCCATGTTTTTTACAAGAACATCTTTGCGGTTCTTTAGAAATCTTAGACCCAACTTATATTTTGATCAAAAGCAAAACGGGGTAACATCTACCTCTGCAATGATAAAATAATTCCTAAGAAATAATGAAACATACAAATACAGCGCCATCTCTAATTTCCCAAAAACACCCTAACCATTGGGTTGACTTCAATATACTTACGAGAAATAAAATGATTTTATTGATCTTCCGTTGAGTACTTAGTACTCATTTCTCATAAAAAATACCAGAAAATAGATCCTCGTTTTGAGGAAAAATTTTGAAACATTCTTAGACTACTACAGAACCATCTGCCATATCTTCGTTGGAAAAACATTAACGTCCTTTCAAAAGAAGAAGTTCAATGAGACGAAGCCAGATTTAGTGGGAAATTTTGAAGTACTCTAACCTTAAAGTAACCAATTTTGCGATTTGAAATAAGGAAAGAAAATCTTCGTCCTTCAATCTACCTTGTAATGAAATCAGAAAAGAGCAAATTAATGGAAAGGTGATCAAGTGGGACATTATTTGAAAGCTTCTACAATATTATTTTCAATAATAGCCTCACCGGCTAATACCACAACGAGCATTGGAGTATATCTGGCAGATGCGCGGTGTGTATCTTACAGCGATTAGAAGAAGAGCCCCTACTGACATGGACAGACCGCAATAAACATCTGTCAGGCATTTTCCTATCATCAGTGCAATGGTCGGTAAGACGACCTTCGAAAGCACTACAAAACAAACTAAGAACTATCCATAACCGATCAGATTTTGAAACATTTCCATTAACTCCTCTATTTTTGCAATTACTTATTGAGAGGTGCTAAAACTTCATATTAAATCATCAGCAACACGTATACTTATAATAATAATAATAATAATATAATAATAATACGTTTGATGAAGGAGGAGATATGTTGTAATACTGAGTCTGACTGTCCATGTACATGGACGGCGCTTTCCTAATAATACAAAAGGTATTTTTTTCCGAATTTCACTTGGTGTTCTAATTCTTTTAGTGGGGACAGCAGACTATATAATTTTCAGAAATTGGTCGTAGTCATCCAGGTGATCAGAAATCGTTGAGTTTGCTAACTCATGGTAAGACATATTTTTGACCGATTAAGTTCACATTTCCAGCAAAAGATCAACTCCGTCGAATCGCTACTGGGATTCGGTTGTTTTCAGGTAACCTGCAACTGTCAAAAATATGTACTTTTTTGTGTACCTACCTTAAATACTAAAAATAAATTCATAGCGTCAGGCAGCAATATTCAAAGCAATAAAGATAATTTTTCAGGTCTAAATTTTCAAATTTCACTTATTTTTCCACTTCTTTTGGCGGAGAGGGCATACTGAATAATTTTTAGTAAGTGGTTGTAGTGCAAGTCTTTTTTGAATTTGTGACATTTGTGACAATCTGAAGTAGGTACAATTTTTAGTAGTTTTGGCAACTACATGAAAAAATAAAAAGATTTTGGCACAACCCCACAAACGTATGACATGAATTATGAAACATTCCGTATATGAGTCTTGAATCCGAGTCAGACATATTTCGTTCGCTAGTATCTTTTTTATGAATGGCAGGTTGACGAACTAGCTGAAACCGGGCTTTCTGACGAAAAACTGTTGAGGAGCGGAAGCCATGGAGGGAGATTGTTTGACAATAGCACATCACTTCAAAGCTGGGTATTTGTTGGTCTCTGACGAAAACGGGAAGAAGTACGAGTGCTGTTGACGTACCTATAGCAATGCATATTGTATAACAATGGATCTGACAGTCAAAGTGGATAGAAAAATTAATAGGATAAACAATTAATAATATAATAAACCAATGATAATAATAATAATAATAATAATAAATAATTATTAATATGCTTGAATTCGTGCTATAAGATGTTTACGCGCATTTTATACGCGCGAATACTCTTCGCAGTTGGTCCGGTGTACAAACGGATATAAGAGCAGAGAGGGCCAAAGAGGGGGGTCGCTGGCTGCAAGGAGAACCTGCTCATCGACAGATGTATAACGCAGGACTCCGTGCAGTATAAGCGGAACCTTTCGATGGCCTAGATCGATTACCGCAAGGCATTTGATACATCGCATGAGCTAATCATGCATTTGCTCAGATGCCTTGCGGTGCCCGATCAAATAGTGAGATGCATTGAACAACTGATGCCACTCTGGAGGACTCGCTTCACCACAAGATCTGGTCAAGTGAGAGTCCAAACAGAGCAGGTAATCTTCAGAAGGGGCGTATTCCAGGGAGAATCCCTCAGCCCTCTTCTCTTCTGCATCTCATTATTGCCATTGTCCGTTGCACTCAGGATAACCCGTAGATATAACTGCGGCACCCCCAACAACCGGAGGCATAAGGTTACCCATTTATTTTATATGGATGACCTCAAACTGTATGCCTCTGGAGAAAGGGACCTACATCAGCCCTTAAGGGTGGTGCAAGAGTACACGCGTGCTATCGGAATGGAGTTCGGTATTGACAAATGTGCCACGGTTCATCTCAAAAGAGGACGATGTGAGGGATACGGAGAGGATGTCCAGCTCGTAGACGGAAGCATCCTACATCATCTTGATGCCGGAGAGACGTATACCTACTTGGGAGTGGAGCAACGCCGCTCCCAAGAGGTGAACACAGTTAAAAACCCTCTCCGCGGCAAGTATCAGCACAAACTCCGAAAGATCTGGTCGTCAGAACTGTCGGGGAAGAACAAAGTTGCCGCAACTAATATGCTTGCCGTTCCGATCTTACTCTACTCCTTTGGAGTGGTGAAATGGACTCAAGAGGAGCTGCGACAACTCGAAGTGAAAACTAAGATGATGCATCTTAATAGGAGCTTGCATCATAAATCGTCCGTTCCACGGTTATACTTCCCCAGACAACAGGGAGGCCGGGGACTTTTGAGTTTGGAGTGTCTACATAACAGAATGGTGCTGGATGGAGCCTGTAAAGTCATGAGGAGTTCAGATCCCCTTCTCTGCATGGTCCACGACCATGAAAAAGCAGGGATGGGAGCATTTCTTTTCAAGGCAGCAATCCGGGCAGCTGATGAACTTGGTCTCGTATTCGACACTGAACGGACAAACCTGTCAATCAATCAACCAATCAATCAATCAATCAATCTGTCAATGAGTTGGAACCCGTTCAGCAAAAAGCTCACATCAAAGCTGTGGAGACTGAGGTCCTCCTGCAACTGCACAAGGATAAGCCAATGAATGGGGTCTTCTTCAAGAACATTGAAGACCTTGGCTTATCCAAAAACTTGACCTTTGCTTTCCTCAGGTCAAGTGAGCTGAAGTCGAAGACCGAGGGATTCATAATGGCTTGCCAGGATGGTGTCTTCAACACCCTGGTCTACCGTAGCCGCGTGATGGGTATAGAGATCCCCGATACTAGATACAGAGCGTCTCGTGGGGCGCCTGAGACACTTATGCATTTGCTGTGAGCATGTCCAGCATATGCAGTCTCAGCCTATATCCACAGGCATAACGCGGCTCTACGAGTGTTGTACTACCATCTACGACACTCGTACGATAGAGACGAGGTGTTGCCTTATGCTCGGGGGGATATTGAGTCCGTTGTGGAGAATGAGAAGTGCCGAATATATTGGAACTACTCATTCCCCACCCTCAGGCAAATACAAGCCAATAAGCCCGATGTAGTCCTCCTCGACCATCAGAGTAAGACGATTTTCGTCATGGAGTTTTCGGCTCCTAGTGAAACGAACATCGTCCGAAAAGAGGAGGAGAAACGGACTACATATCTAGACTTACTCTTTGAACTCCGCAGGCTCTACCCAAACCATTCTGTTAAAATGGTGGTTCTGATTATAGGGGTCCTTGGTGGAATGATGGACACACTGCTCTCAAACTTAAATAATATGTAATATGGCAGAAATCTTAGCCGGACGAATGCAGAGGGCCGTCATCCTTGGTTCACTGCGTCTGCTCAGGGCACATGATTCTCGGACTCAGTAATCGCTTACCCCACGGACGTGGGGAGTGGTTATCTGGGTAAACGATCCAGCGCGCCCTCCGGATGTGTCGGAGCTCCGGAGACAGGGCCTGACTGGAATATCCTTTTAGGGAAAAAAATAATTATTGATTGGAGTTACCCTCGAAACTGTAAGAATTCATGTAATGAAGAATTTGAAGGTTTAAGCTTCAATAAATACATATTGCCAAAAGAACGAGCTCTGAGAAAAAGATGTTCGGTAAGTTTGCAGACTAACGGTAAAGGAGTGGGAACACGGAACTCTTCGGGTCATCTTCACAGTCGAATAACACTAAAGGGGATCCGATGATATTTGGCACCACTAGAAACAGAAAACAACACTTTCTTTTTCAAGTTCTGGTCCCACGAAAAGGAAAATCCTGTATTGTTCAAAGACCATGAGAGCAGAGGGAAAGTAGGTAGGAATTGGTGTTGTACTTCTTGAATTTCTGAAGGCTGTATGCCTCAGGGAACACCTCCAGAGGCAGCGAGTTCCAAAGCTTTGCCGTTCTGTGAAAAAACAAGCCCTGCGAAGCAGATGTGCGGCATGTCTCCAAAGTGACGGCATTTGGATGTGAGGACTCAGCTCAACGGGTCAATCTCGATGAGACCGCTAACGGAGGAACGATTGATGATAGAGCATCGTCCATGAAAATATCTATAAAACGGAGACAGATCGCCAACCCTTATGCGATGTTCCAGAGACGTAAGCGAGCTTGTGAGCGAAGTATCACCGACCAACCAAATCTAAAAGTTTCAATGTGAGTTTGGCTGCTGCACTCCATACATGGGAATAGTATTCCAAAACAGGTCCAATCGAATCTGTGACTTATAAATCATAAGCATAATCAGTTGACGAGAAGTAAAATACTTATTGGCGCGAAACAGAAAACCTAGTTTTTAAGAGGCACTCTTGGCAATGGATGGATCTCACATGGTTCTTCCATGAGAGGGTACTGCTGATGGTAATACCGAGCATTGGAATGGAAGATTTCATTGGTATAGATACTCCTGACATAGTTACGTTGGCTACATGTGAGATCAGCCTTTCTAGAGAAAAGACATGCTTGGATTTTATTCGCATTGAATTCCACAAATTCACGATTCTTCACCGTTCATTTCTGCATTCACTGACCTTTACCGAAGCTTTGGAAGATAAAGCGGTATGAAGGGTACTATCATCTGCAAAGCTATTCACTGGACATGAGGTAGCTCCCAACAAATCACTGATGTGAAGAAGGAACAGTATTGGTGCTAGAATGGATCCCTGCGGAAAACCAGCATTTATTGGTAGAGTATCAGATGATACTCCATCGACCACCACGTGGAGAGATCGGTCTGAGAGAAAGCTAGATAGCAAGGAACACAACTGGAGAGACAAGCCATAAGATGGAAGTTTGGCTATGAGACCTTGGAATTTTTGCCCACCAGTTTGTGCAAGCATCATACATAAGCTATTGAACGGATTATGATGATAGTAGTGATAGCTTATATCCTTTGTCAACATTTTGGAGGTTTTTAATTCCGGTAAATGTATGGGTTCCTGCAAGATAAACTGTATGTGTGAAAGGATTATGATGAGACTTGGCAGAGTGATAGGTTATAGCTTTGAACAACAATTAGGAGGCTTTCAATTCCGAGAAATGTAAGGTTTCCTGCGAAATAAACTGTATGTGTGAAAAGTTAATGATGAGGACTTGGCATAGTGATACCTAATATTATTTGGGAGGCTTTTCATGCCGGGAAATGTAAGGGTTCCTGTAAGATAAACTGTATGTGTAAAAATATGAGACTTGGCATATATGATAGCTTATACCTGTAGGCTTTTCTATCTGTAGGGGCTTTTGATCCCGGGAAGTGTGAGGGTTCCTGCAAGATAAACTAACTGTATTTGAAAAGATTATGGTGAGACTTGACAAAGTGATAGCTTACATCCTCGGTAAAATAAGATTTTTATTCCGGGAAATGTAAGAGTCACCTTTATAGCCTTATGAAACTAGATGGTATTTGGAACCTCAAACAGAAAATACAACTTTTGGAATTTTTGCCTGCCAGTCTGTGCAAGCATCATACATAAACTTTTGAAGAGATTATGATAAGACTTGGCATAATGACAGCTTATATCCTCGGTCACCGTTGTGAACTTAGCAGCATCTTTCTAGCAGCTGTTTTTATCTAGAAGCAAATTCGCCAGTGGCGTCGGGTGTAGAATTAAAAAAAAGGCTTTGGATCGGAATAAACCTCAATTTCTATATATTGACTACTGAAAAGAACTGGAATGATATACTTACCGAGAGATGGTTCATTTCCAGGCCGTCTAAATAGCAGTTTATACTTGTCGATTTTTGGAAAATCATTCTGAAACCTCCCTTGGAAATATTTACCCAAGTTAAATTTCTGCATATAGACTTTTTAAAAGCCCTGGAAGCCCTGAAGCCCGAGGAACGGTTTATTTGCAGGCCGTCTAAGGGGCTGTTTATATTTGGCATTTTCGGAATTATTCTGAAACTTTCCTTGGAAATATTTAGCCAAGTTCATTTTCTGTATATAGACTTCTCAAAAGCACTGAAATGATATACCGAGAAATGGTTTATTTGCAGGCTGTCTAAGGGGTAGTTTATACTTGGCAATTTTTGGAAAAATATTCTGTAATCTCCCTTGTTCATTTTCTAGATATACACTTCTTAAAAGCACTGGAATGATATACCAAGGGACGGTTTATTTGCAGGTCTAAAGGGCTCTTCATATTTGGCGATTTTTGGAAAAATATTCTGACCTCCCTTGGAAATATTTAGCAAAGTTCATTTTGTGCATATAGACTTCTTTAAAGCACTGGAATGATATACCGAGGGACGATTTATTTGCATTTTTTTGAAATTTTACACCCAACGCCACTGGCAAATTTGCTGATACATAACGGCTTAGAAAGTGGCTGCTAAGTTCACACTGATTCCTCGGTCAACATTTAGGAGGTGGGTATATGTATGTGTTCCTGCAAAATAAAGTTTATGTGTGACAATATATTTCCTTGCTTAACAACCAATCAGTGAATTTCAAATTTTAAAATTCAGCCAATATAATCGAAACTACAGTAAAAATATAGCTTGTCGCTGTATTTTCACGGTGATAAACCTGCTTAGTTTTGTTTTACTATCTGTCAAGTGAAAATAATGATTAAAATTATAAACGTCAAATTTATGTGTGTTGACTAGTTATCTTTATTTATCAATATGAACGATCGTTGGGGACAAATGTCCATTGGTATCATAGATGAGGCCGTGGAAAAGAGTCTTCCGTTGAATACGGCTAGAAGTAAAGCATCAATTACCAATCTATCTATATACTGTCGTCCTAAATATAATTCGTGGTATGATTAAAAACCTATAATTTTTTGGAATATCACAATTCATTGGCAATCCCAATGCAAGAAAATACAACTCGTCCTGCGGACTCGTTGTCCTGCGGACTCGTTGTATTTTCAGCTTTGGGATTGCAATTCATTAATATTCCAAAAAATTATCGATAATAATCATACCACTTATTATATTACCCCTGAAAATATAATGGCGACTTGGCATAAAGGCTTTTAATTCCGAAAAATAAGAGGGTTCCTACAAGATAAACTGAACCTTCAGAATTGATCTTATTGCGCAAAACTATAACGTGCTTACTGAACACTCAGACGCTACCGATATCTTTTAACGAGGTCGGAGGAACCAGCTAGGGGTGGGGTTATCAAGAATATTACAGAAGAAATGAACACATATTTATGAAGTCACTAACGGAGCTGATACAATTATATTTTCATGGCGTTGATTAGCGCAGTGGCCTCCGCCTCCGCCTGGTGCGAGCTTTTTTTATTGAATCTCGCTGCCAATTGGGAATAATCCTCAACGATTTAATGTTCCGTTAAAAGTTAGTAGCAGGACTCCTAGAGTGACGTAAGGAGTTAGTAACACAGTTTAGCCAGTACACGTGGCTAATGACCATAGCAGTCGATGCCAAAAAAACAAAAACAAAATTATATTTCTTCGGCAAAGATAATATTGATATTCATATATGGAAAATGTTATATCATTAACAGTACGAGACAAACGAGACAATACCTGGAGGTATGTACTCTATTAAGATTTGTGGAAAATTCTGAAAAGTGAGTTATTTTTATTTTTATTTCAAAAGCTTCGCTCATTTTTATAAGAGAACTTCACTTACATTTTCGTCTAACTTTTCACTTCTCAGAATTTCCCATCGGGATGGTCGTATGACCGAAAAAATTCGTAAATAGCTACTTAGATAATTTTATGCACTATAGCCCGAAGGCATGCATCTGATATAATGAATATATTTTCATAGACAAATTTATATTTTTCAATACATAATTTGAAAGTATAGTTGAAGTAAACGATATAGTGCAACCCATCTTCAAACACTTCTCCTTTAAGAAATAGCACGAAAGCTAAGTAATTATAACTTGGGACCTATACAATTTTTAATATCCCCAGTTTTACATTACAATACTGAAATCGGGCTTACTGCCTCAACTAACGTAAATGTGACGATAATAATCTTGTTTGTCGCGGCCCAGAAATACTTCCAATAAAATGTTATGACTTTTTAGCGAATCATAAAACAATGCTGTGTAGCGCGATCATTGCAGCTGTTAGAAACTGTCCAATACAAAGCGCACGAAGTCGACAGTTCTTTGTCAAGTCCACGTGGACTAGTAGACGGTTGATTTCGATGGAGAATGTTTTGGCCTTTGAGAGTGCTGACAACTTTAACTTGGCACAATATCGTTTACTCGAACTATACATACATACAACCTCGGTTTGCATCTATTATTTATTATTCATAGACTGCAATATTTGTTCTTGTGAAAAATCGTCGACCATCAGATTTTTTCCGTTTTGGGAAAAATACTGCAATAGCTCATTTCAAGAATAACGTAGAGTAAATTCTCAGAACACTAATAGCCGAAACCTCGAAATACATAGGCGTGCATAATTTACAAATGCTTCGTTTTATTTAATATGAATGAACGTTGAAAAAATATATTTCACAAAGTGTATGAAGAATGTTTCTTGTAATTTCTTAGTATTTGAAACTAAGAATTATAGGTTTCTACTATTATTTAAAAATTTTGATATTTCTAAAACTACCTACCTCAAATTTAGTGTGGGCAATAAGGTTTGGAAAACATTTTTATTATGGGAGTTACAAAAAATACTTTTTGTACAACTGTCATTAAAAATGACGTTTTTAATTCATTGACATATGAACTAAAAACTGACTTTTTCACAAAATCACTTTTAACACTAGTGTTAAAAGTAAAATGACAGATGAGATGATGGATACTCAGTAATATTGATCTCTCTAATAGAAACACTTCAGTAAGATATTATAATCAGAACACCTACTCAAGAAGAATCATTTATAAAAGTTCGCACATGTATTTGGCCGATTGTGCAATTGGTAATACTCTCTTTTTAAAGTTACAAACGAAATATTATTCAGTCCAACTATAGAAGGTCCTTCATCACTGACAATTAATGACATTCATAAATAATAAAGTGCGTTGGGGTTTATTATAGTTGGAGCCTCTTTGTAATCCAAAGATTGTGTGTTCGAATCCTCATGGATCTTATATTTTTTTGTTTTTTTCTTACTAGCAGTAACTGTTGTACAAAATAAATTTGTATGATACATTTGTTAAAAGTGATTTTATTTTGCTCATGGGGTTGCTCCACTCGTTTCGCAATTTTCCCCAGTCACAAAATAAAATGCCACTTTTAACACTTGTATCATAAATAACTATTATAGGGGATCGTTTCTGCATATTGAAACACCTAATTGATTTTGATATTATGTCACAGGACTAACAAAATGGCAGCATTTTGGAAAAATTTATTACGAATTGGCAAAAGAGGGGTTATTTGTAAAGATAGTAAAAAAAAGGTAATTGAGACAGTTCTTTATAATTTAATTTTAGGCCCACATATGGGGTTTTAAATATCTATTTGAAAAATTGAAAATCGCAATTTCTTCTGAATATTTCTTTTTTGGTTAAAAAAAACGTTGTTTTTTTTTGGTCCCCACTAATTTTTAGGGAACGTTATAAACTGTAAATAATAAAATGTAAATTTTAAAGTTTGTTTTCAAAGGGTGGTGCAAAATTTCAATGTTGCTGCAGTGGTTCATATCTTCCAAATTCATCTGATTTTTCATATATTTTTAGTCCAGTTTTGTGGAAAAAGAAGGAAAACTTGATTGCGGTCGAGAAAAGTTTTCTATGTGGTCTCTTCATATTTGAAGAAATATGAACCATTGCAAAAGCAAGAGTAATGGTAAAACTAATTTTTGAAATTTTGCACTACCATTTGGGAACAGATTAGATTAATTATCTATTACATAAGTTTATATCGATCCCTAAAAATTAGTGGAGACCAAAAAAGTATTGTTTTTCAATTAATAAAAAATAATATGTAGAAATTTTTTTTAATTGATATTTCAAATGACATATAAGGGCCTAAAATTAAATCATAAACAACTTTCTGGCATAACCCTGTTTTGCTATCTTCACAAATAACCCCAATTCATAATACATTTTTCTAAATTGCCGCCATATTGGTAGTCACGTGACGTATGTCAATATCGATTATCAGGTTTTCCAATATGCAGAAATGATCCCCTATAACGTACGTTTTGTAATTCTTATAATAATTTTTTTTTTCGTATACTGCAAACGTTATGGCCCATACTGTAAACGTAAGCTTAATATAGTGTGTTAAAAAATCTAAACAACAAACGAAAAATATGTAAAATATTACGATTTTTTTAATCAAAATCATATAAACAATGTTATTTGGAGAAAATGTAAAATAAACTTCTGAGCTACAGTTTACGGTGTTATGCTTCCTCATATTCTGTTTCAGTCGAAGAGAAATTATTATAATATTCAGTATAATGTTAGGTTTCTAGATTCAACTAAACTCAGAATTAAACTAACAACTAAGAACTACGAATGATGAATACAATAGAACGTATATGAAGGTTTATACTTTTTCGTCTTGTCATTTAAATTAAGAATTAATAGTGCTAGCTTGGAGTGCACGCCGGTCACCCGAGGTGGTGCTGTAGGTTTTCCGGGTTTTCCTGCAGCTGAAAAGTGAATACGCCAGCAAAAATCAGTAAGTCGCCCCGGAGCGCCACGGCAAATAATAATAATAGCCGCCCTCTACCCGCACAGGCTATGCCTTTGGGTACACTCCACGAGTGTTTATGAGGGAGTATTATTATTATTATTATAATAACTTTAGTAGTTTAACATTCAACTAAACAAATAAGACCACTAAAAATTGAGAATTTTTGTCGATGGAAAGAGCAGAACGTGTTATTTTAGAATTCCATCAAATTTCATTGTTGAATTTGGCGGGTTTGGTATAAAATAGCTCAGATTTGGTGAAATATAAGGTTGAATTTTTCGTGTTATTTTGATTATTTCATTAAATATTTGATATGGATTGTGGAGATCAAGACTTTCTAGTGCTTTTTTGATTTATACGACAACAGTCCTCACAGTTGGCATATTAAAACGCATACTTAGTTCATAATTCTTAATTGATGTATATAAACACCTTCTTAATTTTGTAATGATAATTTATAATTATTGTTGCGTGATGAACGGTCCACATTTGATTTTTTCACTGGTCCATAATCACAAGTTAATTTCATATTCGATAAAATCACTATCAACTATCGCAAAAATCATAATTACGTCAGATCTCTTCACTCGCCTATAATCAAGGGGACAAAACTAGTTTGATAATAATGAAGGAACCCAAACAAATAAAGTAATTCTCCTGGAAGTACGCCTATGACTGGCGGAATACTGGGCTAGTCTTTTATCCTAACAATAGGAGAGTAAATCGACCGATGGTGTCGCTACCATCGCTAGGAAAATGGCGACTTAGGCAGTGTTTGTTTGTTTACATTTGATCATGTAAAAATATGAAATCATCGTCATTTGCAGATTCGTTCAATTTTATCATGTTTGACTTATTATTCTATCGAGTGGTTTTTCATATCCCTCAAGTAATAGATTAAAGTGTTGTCAAAATATCGAAGTAAATAATAACTGGAATATTTACAGGTTAAGTTGTACACAAACAAAAAACAGCTGATCAGCACGTGCTAGCACTTGCTTGACATATTCAAATATTTTCCGACAGGGGACCTAATGCTAAACTCTCCAATAGCCGGTAAACACTTTTTATGATAGTCTGGGTGGTGTTCTAAATTGTATACCTAAATAGTCGAAAACAATGTAAATTGAGCTGAAATTTTGCCGTTGTACGATAAGCACACGTACTGAAATATGCATATCAAATTAGTTTGTTTTCTGGGAATTTACTCTACGGTAATCCTGAAATTGACTATACAAATTACAATTTACGTTCGAAGCCGGCTCTCGAAAATGTGCTACATCTAAGGAGCTGCAAGCGAGGGCTATTGAATGAAAGTGCGCGCTACCCGTGCGGAGGTTTCCCGGGCAACAGACGCCGCCAGCCAACGCCGTACCCATGGAGACGGTGCCTACGCCCGGCACGCCCATCTCCCTTACTAGCGTCGTGAGCCAGCCGATCCGGCGCCGAGTTTATCTATCGACAACGCGGACTCTTCGAAAAAATGTTACTGATCATTCTACGATTTACTACAAACATGATAATATTATGGATCATGTCTTTTGATAACACGCAAAACAAAAGTTAGCATGCAATATGGCTGACATTTTCAGTGTTGCCAATCGATAGCTGGCCTTTTAAAACAATCGCTTCACCAATTAAATTATGAACAAATTGAATTGGATTCAAAGAAAAAATTGAATTGAATTCAAAGAACAAATTGAATAGATTTCAAAGAACCAATTGAATTTAATTCAAACCTTCAGCATTCCTAGACACGGAGTTCAATCGGTAAGTATCTGACAGAAAACTGCTCCTTGCGACCACAGAATTACCTACATGTGTCAAACACTCGGGCAATAGTTCTACTAGAGGGCCAGGTAGCCAAGTGGTAAAAGCGCTGATATTTGAATCACTCTGACTGCCGTTCATGGGTTCAAATTCTAACGACAGGAGACCTTTTTGGTTTGAGAAAGTGGTACGGCAATATACAATGGGCCTCTAGGGCTACGTGTCATCGAGACAGCTCAGGGTACTGGACGAGCCTACCAAACGAAGTGGGATTCAACTAGGACTCAGGGGATTTCCACACTACCCTAAGTGTTTGAAACAGGCCTGATAAGGTGGCCATAAAGAGTTTCAACCACCTCGTTAAAAAATAAAAAAAGAGTTCAACTAGGATAACTTTGCAACGTTCTATAACAGAAAAAATTCTGTAAACCGATTATCAGTGCAGGTCAGTTTAGTTTAAAAGTACTATAATGATCAATTGAATTAAATCAGATAATTTCGCTTCAACGGCCTTTCCTGAAGTAAGAACTGTACCATAAATAATATATAAAAGTACAACTCTCATATTGAAGAACTTCAAATATGTGTGGGTACAATATCTATCGTAAATTACCGATAATCTTACCTTGGTGGATACCAACAGGTAAGTATAAAGTATTTGTCTCTGGTTATAGTTGATTTCAAATATAACGTAGAGTATATTCTTAGAAATACATAGGCAAATGTAAATAAGTTTGTATTCTGAGAATAAGCAGATCACGTTTCATGTGAGTGATTGGATAAAAAAAAACTGTCCATGTCTCAATAATGAGAAAATCAGTATTCATTGCTTTTAGAACTGTTCATTCTCAGGTTAAAACTCCCAATGCCAAACTCTGAATAAATGAGATCTTATGTTCTGATAATGAAACCTTATAGGTATCACACTCCACTACAATCTGAAATCGTACACAACAATCTTTAACTTGTCCTTTAAACTTCCCATGTACATCTCAACAACGTAGCTAGAATATTGTTTGACAATGTATATTTATAAAAAATTCCAAAAAAATTATTTTTTTGTGTTACAAAAAAGGGCTGCATCCAAGTTGCGTTTGAAAGTCAGAAAATTGATCCTTTGCCTGCCCAGGCGCGTCCCGGGCGCATATTCGTAATTCGCTGACACATTAGCCGCTCGGAACAATTCGGATGCTGCGAAGGGGTCAGGTCAGGTTAGGTTGGGCAAGCTAGATTAGCCTACTCAGGTTATGTTTGTGTTAAACTCACTTCCACCATGGTACAAAGATAAAAAAATCGCCGACGCATTAGTCCAGTACGTCGCTAATTCACGATTCTTTGATTCGCAGCACCCGAAGTGCTCCGAGCGGCTAATATGTCGGCGAATTCTGAATATACGTTCCGGCCTGCAGCCGAGTTGCATCCGGCGATCAGAAATTGAACACATACATTTTGCTAGGAGTAAATTAGTCTGACCCAACCAGAAAGAACTAACCTTACGAAGACATTGGAATACGTGGAAAGTACGTCCGTCTATCAATTTGTATAACATGGTATAAAAATGAACAATTGGACATTGAGATAAAACACTTGTTTGAGTAACCAGAACGAACTAACCTTACATAAAAATTTGAGTGGGTGGAAATTAATAATAATAATAATAATTCTGGCAGGCGCACCAGATTTTTCATTAATTAGGTTTTTAAATAATTTCTTTTCTTTTGAATAAATAAACAATATTCATGCTTGGTAATAGCGTACCTATATAATAATTATTTTTTTTCAAATTTGTTATTTATTTAAACAATCTTGATTATCCTCTAATTATCCTAACTATTCATTCCTCGGTTTATCTATTCTCGCTCCTCAATAGACATCAAACTTTGACAGTCGCTGTCTCATAGATTATATCATTGGATGGAAAAGTTATAAAACAACACAGTGACAGTATTTCACTTCGTGCTATAAATTTAAGCACTTAGAAGCATGAATATTTTTTTTCATATAAAAGGAAAGAAATTATTTAAACAACTAATTAATAAAAATCCAGTGCGCCTGCCATAGGTTACCAAAGGTTTGAATTGCCACGTCGGTTTTACTTTGGATTGTGATTTTAAAACCGCCCGTCTGCCGGGCGGGAGCGGTCGCTTTATTATACAGGGTCGTCCCCAAAGTACGCACCATATGGAAAACTTCTTTATTATGGGGTTTTCGATAAAAAATTATTCCTTATAAAAGTTTGTGCATCCCATAAATTTTAACATACACCAGAAAATAAATTGCAAAATTTAAGAAAAAGACAACATTTAAAAAAATGGTGATAAATTAAAGCTCTACTTAGATGGCCATGACTTCAAATCTAGATGTATTTTTCAATTTTCAATACTAAAAAACTTTTTTCAAATACCATTTTTAAATATTTTCCGCAATAAGGGCACTTTACTCCTCTCACTCAAAATAAAGTTTTCCAATAAAATGTCTTTCGTAAATTTTGCATTTTTTATTTGTATGTTAAAATTTAGGGGATGCACAAACTTTTATCAGGAATAACTTTTTATCTAAAAACCCATAATAAAGAAGTTTTCCCTATGGTGCGTACTTTGGGACGACCCTGTATAATAAAGCGACCGCTTCCGCCCGGAAGACGGGCGGTTTTGAAATCACAATCCAAAGTAAAACCGACGTGAGGCAGTTTTTTTTTCACCCTCAGCTCTTTAGCTATAATCTCGAGCCGCTACGTTTACGGCGTCAGCTGAAGACTTTTACACCAGCTGATCGCCAGCTGAATATTCTTCTTGTGTAATGCATGACATAAACTACTCTATCCAAAAATTTGAAGCTTGCTGAAGTGAGTTTAATTTTAACGTTTCGACAACCTGTTCACCCTAGCAGCGGAAGTATTTTATCATGTTATAATAGAATGTAATACTGTACAATTTTTCAACTCTGCTGAAATTACTTTATTTCCATAAATTTTTGACACGTTGAAGGTGCTCCAGCATCCGCCTCCACCGCGTATGGCCAGCTGACTTCCGTTCCGTGTATGTACACGTAATGAACTACCATCTCAGAAAAAACTAGCCTTGCTGAAATGAGTGACTAAAATGTGTCACTGTCTCCCGGGATATGACCGCGGGACGCATCTCGGTTCCAGCGAAAAAAGGGCCATGTCTGTATCGTATCAATCTTGACTATTGCAATCATTTAGAGAACACTTCAAAAGCCTCTCAATTCTTACAATGTGTTCAATTTATATCTATTAGGTTTTATGCTTTGTTGAAATATCGGAGAATACCTTTAAAACTCGTACGAAAATAAGATTGCTTTCATCAAAACATTCCTCCAGTCTGAATCAAAGAAATGTCATTCATAACGGTTGCAAATTATATAAAACTATTATCGAAGAAGGCCCATTATTCGTTATAAGAAATTGATATGATTTTGTGGAGGAGATTTCTATCTATATTCTTATTTCCTTTTTGTCTTCATTGGTTTGACCGTATGCCATATTTATTATTCCTTTAATCAATTAATATATATTATCGAGTGCCTTGTAAAATAATACCACTATATTCTATTATTTTGTTTTTTTTTTCTTGATCTTGAATTTCCAGTGCCAATGATACAACTCTAAAAAGCATAATGAAGATAAGCTCATAGACCAACCAATATAAATTTTTTGTGGAAATTAATTCTAATAGTAAGCGACTTGCGCCGTGACTTCGGGGATACTTTATAAATAACTAAAATCCAAATTGCAACTCAAAATTTTTTTTGTGCAATTGTTTAAAAAATGATTATTAAAAAAAAAGGTACTTTTTTTGTTTTTTTGTAAATATCTCAAAGAGTACTGGACGAATGGCTTCACTCACAAAAGACCGTTTGTAGAGAATGAAAAAACCTACAAAATGTTTTTTGGAAAATCCCGATACGACCATTTTTGGCCGAGAAAAGCCGGAAAAACTCTTGAAAAAAGGCCTTTTTTCAAAAATTCGTATCTCCCTCAATTTTCAATATTAAGAAATAATTTTTCGGGAAATGGTAGCTAATATCATGTACGTTGAGCTCCCGAAAGGTGGAAATTGACGCTTCAATTCTTTTCCTACAATCGGGTTTTAAAAAAATTACAGCCATATTTTGCATGATGCGTCATATTACAGGAAATGGTCCGATTTGACTTTTTAAAGCGGCATTTTGAAGTTGAGGTTAAAAACTACAATTTGTCTATCTCACATTTTCCCATAAGTTTGGAGAACATTGTTAAAAATGCTTCTGAACACAGCGCTTCGAGTGAAAATTCGTCGCAGAGTCGTGCTAAGGTAGTAGTGGAGGGGTAGTGGGGAGTTGCAATTTGGATTTTAGTTATTTATAAAGTATCCCCGAAGTCATGGCGCAAGTCGCTTACTATTAGAATTAATTTGCAAAACAGGCTTTATTTTTGTTATATTGGTTGGACTATCAGTAAAATTACCACGATACGTCACTATCAAAGGAATTCGAAGAGTGGGACGCATTCATGAGACCTGATCAGACGTTCTAGACGCCATAGGAGTTCTGTAAGATTCGAAAGAAGTAAGGTATATCAACCCGATCAAACAGACACGTTGGAACTGAGTGGTTAAGTTGTATAAGTGAGTTGGAGTAAAGTTGAACGATAAGTTGGGTGGTATGAATAAAACCTAGCAAAAGCTTTTACTATAGGTTTGTCTCTCTAATTAACAAAATAGATAGATCTGTTTCAAGAAATATAAGTAAAAGCAATTGCTTATGGTTTATTCATTAGACCCGTTGAGTAACTGACTAGATAGAATTCAGTGAAGTGCACAGAGGGCATTTTAGCAGTAAATTCGAGAGTAGTTGCGTTGTGGAAATTTATTGTTGGCGATCAAACTATGAATGACCATAACTCTCTATATAGTATTTCTTAGCCAAGAACCCCAATATCGTAAAAATATACTACCTTTCTGCCATTTTCACAAATGGAAACATTGTAAACAGTTATACAGAACACACAAAATTATTCAAATCAATAAACTACATACAAAGTTACGATCGACAAAATGATAAATTACATATAATGGTATGTACTTGCTTCTTTCCTTGATTCAATCTACATACAATGAATGGTATGTATTTACACACTTCAAATTATGATTTGCTGTAAAATGCATTCATCTGATCCGCAATGTAAAATTTTAAATGCATCTTTTTTATAACGGTCTGTTTCATTACATAACTAGTGATTATGAGAGAGTATTATTATTGTTACATTAAATTCAAGTTAAACTCAAGCTAGTAAACAATAGTGATCAGGACGTGATCAACGCGTGCTTTGCTCGTGATCAAGGAAAGGCGGGCCGCTATTGGTCTATGTTTCTCAGGCAGGTTTGAGTGAGAAACACGCCCTGCCTATTTCACCAATCCGACATCGATGATCACGAAGTAACAGCGTGCATTTGTTTTGATGCGGCTTGACCTGGAGTTGTATAGACTATAGGTATTCACTTTTGGAAGGGAGAAAATTAACTCATCGGGTTTTAAAACAAATACGGATTTTCTTAATGTTTAGCTAGAGAGGGTTTCCAGAAGAAAACACTTAGCAGCTTTCAAGAGCTTGTAGAGCAAGGAATATCCGTGACTAGCACGTAACGCAGGCAACGCTGGCATTTGAAACGGAATATCTGTTTTAACACTAGGAATTTAGAAAAAACAATAATAAAAATGGGGGTTATCATTTAAATAAAATGTCAATGACGTCGTACCTCATCCTCATACATTAATCATACTGAATGTAAGTTTCAAAAGTTACTCTATGATTTTTTTAACCAATTTAAACACTTTTTCATACGAACACACTATAAACCTAGACAAGTGCCACACCTACTATTATTTATTAACTCCTACATCAAAAGGTTGAATAAAGGTTTCTAAACCAGTTGCCATATCATTTCTTCTGACGCAAACATAAAAAACGTGTAGATGCAAAATCCATATTTCGTATTAAAATTTCATAATTCCAATTTGAAAGCATGCGTCAGCTGAAAGAGTTATCAAATTTTACTTAAGTTTATTCGGTGCTTCATTATCTCGCAGTAGAGTGGCTCAACGAATAAAAACTCGGGGAAGTAACCAGGTAATTTGAGAATAACCTCCGGCCGTTAGCGTGGAAATTACTGCGGTCTGTATGATGGACGTCTTGCTTTGAAGGCGAAAGGTCTACGGGAGTACTATTTTAAGCCTAAAAAAAAGTGAAAACGTACAAGCATTTAACGATGATCTTCAATCGATGTATCTGTTGACAGTTGTTATTGGAGTTTTCATATTCCGGATTCATCTAAAATGTTACGTTGAATTTTCATTCGTTTTCTGTTCGTGGTGCTGAAATAATTAATGAGCAACTTCAATAACATTTTGATTGGACAGAATGGTCAGATGGATGATTCCATTACAATATAATTTCAATACAGACAATACAGTATTAGCTCTGGGCAGTTAGTAAGCAGCTGTGATTCAACTTCTTTTACAAATAGTTGGATAGAATAATTCAATTTGGAAGTATACTCAAACTATTCAAAAATAAATGTCAACTTGTTATAACTAGGAGTTTGAAGTCATTTGTACAGGAATACTTATGTAGGTATATTGGATTAATTTTTTTTTTATTTTCAGATTGTGGAAGGTCATAAACCCAAAAAATCATGTCAAGAACTGAATCCATATTTTTCATTCAATAATTCATCCGTCTTTCCGTCTTTAGCATAAATTGCGAGACTTGTTTATCTTGGTATGCAATATACGAATCGCATGCCAAGCGTTTTTTATAAATTAAAATTTCATTTGCTGTATTGTGGCAACAAATTTTAATATCAGCCCTCAATATGAGAATAAACAAGTGTTTGAACTGTCCAACTTATTGGGATAATTGATATCACAAGTTCCGAAGGGATTTGAATTTTAAGTATAAAATTGTGTTTCACATAAATAATACTGAACAACAATTCTTCTTGTCTTTCAGTTAATTTTCGTAGTGTCTACTCAATGTAACGAAAATGAGCTTCAATTGTGATTTGCAACCCATTCTCTGAGTATGGAGAATGTTCTTGCAAAACTAAGTTAATATTGACTATTCAACTTTCTGTATGAGTGTAATGCTTAATGTGAGTGCGAAAATAACAGCGAATAGAAATGATCGAAAGTAACGTTTGGAAACATGTGGGACATAATAATTATCTGAATGAGAAATCTCTCCAGAAAATATCTCAGAGATGACCATTATCAAGTTTGACCCCTGAGAACGGTCTGCGATATTGATATAGCTAGTCAGTAGTCTCCCATTTCATGGAGACCTCTGATTCATCTCAGGATCCCACATTATTTTATAACTTTCAAAAGAACAGACAGCCAGTGTTTTCTTTATAGGTTTCTGTCGTTTTTAAGATATCTGACATGAGACTTAAGCATGACTTCATCATCAACTGAATGTTCTGTTTTCTAGTTTCGGAAAAGTAACACAGAAAAAATATATGTTGTTTATTTAAACCTCTGTGAACAAGTCTTAGATCATTCAAGCTCTTCTGAGAGCACATAGGAAATGATAGTAAATTGAACAATTTGGATCCAGCACCAAACTCAAGTCCATTGTGTCAATAACGCCGGAAGTAAAGGCCGAATCAACAATGTTACCCCTCAAAAGACTTAATAAATTGTATTTTTTAAATCACATCCAAAGCGAAGAATATTACTCATTTTCTAAGAATTATCAACATCGAATAAGTAATTGAACTCTCTCAGACTTGAAAAATCTATTAATAATCATCCGTAACCTCCGTAATTATCTAATGCACACTGTAAAAAGTATTGTTTTGAAAGAAGACAGTGAAATTTTTCAAAAATAATATATCTGATGAAGAGTTCACTTCTTCAGATCAATTACCTCATGTGCAACTGAAGTTATCCAATTTCTTACATCAACAAATGCCATTTCTTGGTCATTTATTAAAATGGAACACTCGAACAACTTGTCTGAAATGAAGAAACTTTGGAACAAGATTAGTGATTCTTATTTTGAAACTGGCTACATCTTTGAAGTGAGAAATGAAATATTTCTCATTTAGAATATGTTGAAATTGAACTAATTGAATAATATTTTGTTTCAACTTAATGCTTTATATCACTTGAAAGATCTTAACTCATTTGTAACCAGAAATAAAAAAGTCTTGGAACGAGTGTATTTCGTTCTACCCGAAAAAATGTCATTCTCATACTGAATTTACACTGATGTCTTGAAACTGGCTCATTATTCGTATCATTTTGAGACAAAATGTCTCATTTCAGTATATCCCACGCGATTTTTGGAAGATCTCAATTTCATTACTAAAAGAAATTGAGAATATTCGATAGAGCGAAGATTATCTTGTTTGTAAATTATTAGTTTTTCACAGACCGGTATCATTTGTAGGGGAAGAGGAACAACGGTTCTATGTGCACGCGGTCGAGTCCATTCTTGTTGAGTGTTCGTTAAGAAAGGGTGTGGAACGTACCAATGCTCCAAGTTTTTGATATAAAAGTACTTGTTAGAAGTTTATATAGGTACAATTTAAACCAAGAGCATCTTCGAGAGTGGAAGCTTCCTCAGTTGATCCAAGTTCTTCAAGGTAAGTGATGATATAATGTTTCATGTCAATATTTTACCACGTTGATTGTTGGAAAAACTGTTCTTTACTACAATAATATGTGCATTCATTATCCTCGCTGATTATGTTACAACTTTTTTTTTAAATAAAATCATTCACAAATAGGTTATGTACTTTCATGAGATCAGTAGATATTTTCCTTGTCTTTGAATTAATAACGTATTCACTTAGTGAGTTTTCTTCAATTTCATCATGTTTTTTTTTTCAAGAATGTCCATCTTTTGTTTCAGTAAATTCATTATTTTAATAGGAGAAAACATTTTTGCCATCCAATCAATGAAACTTCTCTGATTCTTGACTTAGGTATTGAGCCTTGGCATGAAATACGGTTCAATTATTCTTCCATTCTCGTTCCACACTGAATTTCTACAATATTGAATATCCATTATTGTTTTTTTGTAGTAGAAAAAAACATGAAGATTACAATATTATGACAGCCAAAACCATGACACTCTTTTCCAAAAAGAAATTCAGAAACATTAATTCAGTTTCTGCAAAAGGAAAATGAATGGATCAGGCCAGGAATTGGAAAAGACACATTATTTAGTAAGAAAGAACAAAGTTCTTGTAGATGATTTTAATAAAACGATTCCTCTTTATGAAGAGGAATGAAGAGGAATAGCTATGGCTAAAGAAAAAAAGAAAATATTGAATCACAAAGGTGCCTCAGCTCAAGGTCAGAACTATGGGAAGAAGTCAGTCACTGAAACACTGGAATGAAGATTTCCATTTAAAAAGAACTACAAGTGAGAGTAGTCTTTGTTTGCATTGAATGTTATTTTGAATATTGACTAATGAAAAAATTAATAATTCTTTACATCATAATTTGTGAAATCATCAAAAAGAAACAACGATTATCTCAAAGTTTTACCCTGTAACTCAATTAAATATACATATATATATTTGAAAACACGGTTTTCATTATCCTCTCTTGGACACAAATTGGTAGAAAAGGTCTCAAGAGAAACAATTCATCCTCAACCAAAATAACTGATCTATCTCATTGGAAGTTGTTGAAGTTCTCAGTTCTCAATTGAAATAAACCAAATTTTTTGATAAGTATAATATGATCATCAAGTTTTCTTGAATTAAGTTTCTAGTTCTCTTCAAGTAAGCTATATACTCAATTCAACAGAAAATCATTACATTTTTGTTCCGAGTACGTTTTTGGTCTCTCCAAATGTTTAGATATTTCTACTTGAAATTATAAGTTTCTCCGATCAAAGAATTGACTAATTTCAAATAACCATAATATCTGTGAAATTATATTTAGTCCTATTGAACAAATGGTCCAATTTCAAATTGAGAGAATAGATTTCTCTATGTGTGAAAATATTTCTTTATGAATATGGAAGACAGGGATTTATTTGATCGGAGATATTATTCTTTATTTTTATTTTTACTGTGCACCTACGATTTTTTTCCATCGCGATTGGCGGGCAGTGTATATCACTTAGGCCAACACCATTGAGCCGGTAGATGCATTTTCAATAGCTTCATCCATCCTGAAAGTTTCATCATTCATAATGACGGAAACTACAGGAGTGATATAAAACAGATACAGATCGCCAAACTTCCTGCGGTGTTCTAGAGAAGTGAGCAATCTTGCAAGTGAAGGAAACCCAAGACAAGTCGGACTCGTGCCTTATAAATCAAAATTAGTTTGACGGGAAGTGAAATACATTTTGGAACGAAATAGAAATCATTAATGTGAGGAAGTAACAGTGTTGGTGCTAGAATAAACTCTGCGTAACACCAGCATTCATTGGTAAAGTGTCGGATAATACTCCATCGACCAACACGTGGAGAGATCGGTCTGAGAGAAAGCTAGATAGCAAGGAACACAACTGGGAAGGCAATCCATAAAATGAAAGTTTTTCAAGGAGTCACTGGTGCCAAACGAGATCAAACACCCTGGAGATATCCAATGCAACGAACAGAGTTTCACAATAGTTTTCGATTGATTGCTGCCAAATAGGTGAGGAATAAGCAGGCAGGTCACCAGTTGAGCTCTGATGCCGAAAACCACATTGTCAATCATTGATAATTCCTGAGGATTTTGGATATTTCATGAGCTCGATGTTGATAGCTTTTTCCATGACCCACGAGGTGCTGGGTAGGGACTTTTCCTCTTTTTGCGACTTGTACTCTTGCAATTTTCCCGTTGGACAAGAACTGGTGTTAGTTCGGGAGGACATTCCTTGAATACGATCGGTTCAATTCCGCAAGATCCACTAGATTTGTTAATATTGATAATAATGCATGAATCAAAGAGTCGTCCAGGGTTCTTCATATTAAAAAATTAATCGTCATTTGTTCAAAAATTAGTTGTTTCGGGTAGGATTTTAATCAGGCTGCCATGTGTTTCGTAATGAAAAAAAAATTAAATACTCGGGAAATCATTGGAATTCCGTTAAAGCCAATTCACACCATCAAATAAATTCATCAATTTTGTGGTCTCGAATTTTATTGACGGGTGTGAATGGAAAATTGTAATCAATTTTCATTTACCAATAATTCATGAATTTTACAGCAATTTCTAGTTAGGTCTGTTATGATACCTCTTCGTTGGATAAAAGTTCTTGGGTTAAACCCTTTCATGTCATCATCTTGGTTTGTCTAATATAAACTAACCCCAGAGTTGACTAAGTTGAATAAATTGTCTTGTGTAAATATAAACAATATTCGTCAATTTAAATGATCATTTATTCATGAATTCCATTTGACTCTGTAAATTGGCACTTAGGGTGGGTCCGAAGGGCTGGTATGCATGGTTTCCGGGGATTCTATGTTTTTTATTTCATTTCAAAACACATGGTGGCCTGATTAAAATCGTACCGAAACACATAATTTTCGAAAATATGGAATATATACAGTATCGGAAACTTTTCATCTGGTGTATCTCAGTTGATATCCCTTCCTCGAGCGAGTAGAGGAGAAATTGTAATGCTCTCTCAACATTATAGCAAGCTATTCTTCACGCTCTCATAAAACCACCATAACCAGAATATTACGAAACATTGCTAATGTATCAACAAGAACTTCCTGTCGAAGACTATTGAGAGAGTATAATATTCTAACAGTTTATGGCCTACACTGAGAAAAAATATCGAAATTTTAATTTCTATAGTAGAGACTTTGTATACCTCTAATCACTGAAAATGGTTTTCCCGGCGGTCAAATCACTAAATAAAAAATGTGGTGCCTCAGTTTTTCAAGGGATGGAAATGGTGCTGAAAATAAGAAATATATAATACGACTTTGAACACCATTCATTTATAAAAAAAAAACAATAAGAAATTATTTTGTTTTATCCAATGGATTTCGGTCAACGAATAACTTTAAGTAATGTCTAAAATAAGCTAAAAACATATTTAAACAACTATACATAATATATATGACATTTTTCAAAATACAAAATGGATTTGTATTTTGTAATAAAAATAAGAGAGCATTGTTTAAAAAAAAAGTTGATTGGAAACGAAATATCGTTATTGCTCGAAATGCATTGAATAAAAATGAAATAACTGATGATACTATTTTTGTAAAAAATTATATGAGGAACATCATTTTTAGTAGGTATACAATTTTCTGTGTGACCGATGGTTTCTGAGAAAAACGAGATAAACTACCGCAGTGCGTATTAGGGGTGGTTTTTTGGGGGTGAAGTTCAACCTACTAACTTAAGAACTCTTTTGATTTTGAAAGCTCTTCCTTTGTTGTGTATAATCTCCAAATGGCAAAACTATATGATATTTTGGGAGTAGATACTATAAATGGACTAAACAGAAACTGAAAATACTGTTCGACAAAATAGAAGTGGTGACACTTTACGGTTTGAAGTACTAAGAATTATTATTCTTTTGAAAAATATGAGAAATATTTAGCCAAAGAACCTCGCACTGGATTATGCATGGTTTGTTATGAAGATTATGACGCTCAAGAAAATAGTTTCGGTCATATATATGAATTTGAAGAGTAAAAGTTTATTTTTCTGAATCGTAGGTAGCTAATTGAGTTAGCGATGAATTGTACCAAAGATTTGTTTTTTGATTATAATTTTGATTTGAATTAATATTAGTTCACAAAAATATAATAGTTATTAGTTTTTCTCTTAAACGTAATGTAAACGTAATCGTGGATGTATTCTCTGTAATTAATTTCAATTTCATTAAAACATTTCAAAAAGTTGGTTTGCTAGACCGAAGTTATCAAAAAAATTTGAATTGTCTTCCGTTATAAGCGGAGGGTTAATTTCTCTTATCTTTTGTCTATCTCCACTTACTCTACCTTTCTCTTTTTAACCTATTTTGATCCGTCTTTTAATAAATCTCCTTTTTCAAATGAGTTTCTTTCTCTCAACTAAGTGTCAGTCTTGCTATTCAATTTTTTTTCTACCTCGATATATACATTTTCTAAATATATTCTTCCTTAACTGTCTGTAAATCTCCCTCTTTTCTCTTTTCTCCCTTTCTCTCCCTCTTTATATATCTTTCTACACTTTTCCTTTGTTCTGAGTCAACACTCACTTCTTTCTTTTTCCCCTCCTTCATGTAGCCATCATTCTCCATCTTATATGATTAACGCGAAGAATTTCTTGCAGAAAATTTTACCAAGAATCTAACAAATACAAGGAGGCATTCCTGGTTTTCTGTTGTTGGCTTATTTTAATTTCTGTGAAATTGGTTTAGTATACCGAATAATCCAGTATTGATTATTTGTCAAAATTATGCAATTAAAATTGTCGTGAACTAAATACCTCAAAGTAGGTATGTCTTTTTTGTTTGAAAATGTTTGATTAATTCCAGTACATACATATTTTTATCCGTGATTTTGGGACATATTTGGGACGCAAGTTGAGCTTGGAGCAAGACTCTTAAACAACGTTTTCGGGAACAAAAAAAAAACAGGACATGGAATGAGGCCCAATTTTCAAATCATTCAATCTTACGAATCATTATCACGTCAATCATATGAGTTGAAATAATTCGCTGGTTACATACGTTAGTCCGTTAGTTTCAAGAAAATTGAAAATCGTTCTCGTTAGGAATATTTATAAAAAATTGTCATTTCACAAAATAATGGCAAAACTATATCCATCCTGTACTACTCTTTTGGTTGATGCGAGAAACACATAATATACTACCGATTGTTTGTACCAGGTAAATATAACATAATACCTGGTTGGACACCATTAGTCTCTACTATCTACTTCAACTTATTCAGCACATATTACGTCGGAAAAAGTGAATTTTCCATCCAAACAAGATCACGACAGCGAGATGAAAACCTCAAAGACACACAAACGCCGTAATATTCAGCGAGAGGCCGAGCGGTCCTACGACTGATCCATTTTTTTTACGATTCCCATTCCCCGAAAATATGCCGCTGCTCTGTACTCGTAAAAGAACGTGTAACAGGAACATAATCCACCGCCTGCTTGTGTCGATAATAAACAAAGTTGCTTGTGCGATGCACATGTAGCGAGAAACAGCTGAGCTGAGCTGACCTATATACGTCCATTAACTCTATTAAACACTGTAAATACGGGAATAAACGAAATGAATATGCTGAAAACTGTACTTCACTCTAGAGTAAATATTTCATTTTAGTTTCAGTTACTAGTCGACTGAAAATATTCTTTACGGTTGTTTTTGGCCTTTCTTCCTCACTTGATGGTTTTTATCAAATGGCCCTCAGATGACCACAAAATGATTCTGGTTCACAGAATGGCGTAGCACTTATTTGCGAACAAAATGTGTACAGTTTCTTTCTCTCCTGTTGCCAAAGACGTTAGTTCGTATCAGCCTCTTACATTACCTAGACCAATTGAAGGAAATACCACCAAAAGAAGTAGAAAATTAAGTGAAATTTAGAAATTTTACTTTTCTTGTAGCTAAGGTTACATTACTATTAATTTCGAACATTTCAAGAGAAAACGCGCTATTTTGTCCAACGCTCTTCCTAGTCGGATGAACTTTCCACCGTTAGGTATGAGGCCATCAGGACATAAACAGTCAGATTCAGTATTTCCCTGTTCCTTATCTTTCATCAAACGTGGGACCAAAGCTGGTTATTTCATTTTAGCAAGCTCCCAATGAGAAATTGCAGAAATAAATTATTTTTGAAGAGCATAACAGCATAAAATTAAAGTTGAAGTTAATGAAATTGATGTTGAATTAAATTTGTAGGCGAACACATTGTCCATTTCAGCAAAAATAACATTCGATTGGCAAAAATGCCTTTCCAATGAAAGATGATAAGTTTATATAATTTATCCATAAAAATGACAAGACGACGTGAGCGTTAGTTGTAACGAGTGTGGGACCATAGAAATTACTTAGTTGTAAAGAGCGTGGTACCATAGAAATTGAACATTGAGATATCGTAGACTGTTTGAGAATGAGAAAATATAAGTCATACAAATGTAAATCCAAAAACGCGGAAAAGATGACCATTTGGAATGAGCTTACCTCTGTTCCCTAAGGTTGCCGTCCCTTTCCAGACCTGGAATGATACTGGAACTATTTGTCCACTTGTCACTGTGATGTGGAGAGTAGATGGAGAGTAGAATAAGGCACTGTTTCAAAGTTGAGAATTATTGAGATAAATGACACGCACTTGCCATTTGCCTACTCGTTTTCGTATGTTTCTGCCATAACGGCGCACACACACTCGTTTCTATCGGCTGGCGTTCGTGTAATCGAAGTCGTCCGAAGATAGGGTGATCTTTTTTTGCTTGGAACGTGAACATTCCGGCCGCCAAAATGAATATTTTTAAAAGCCCGTCGATCATGCAAACTGAATTATTAGATTAAACAAATGAAACTAATTTGATAACTGAAACTTATTACAAGAAATAGTTGTAGTGAAAAAAATAAATAAATAAAAAATAATGAAGAATAATAATCGTTTGGGAAGCTATTGGCTATTCCGTAGGTAACGGACAAAGCTTACTCACTGGTCGCTTAAATAGGACTTTTATAGAGACCACTTCAAAGGTGGCAAATTTTCGTCCTTGAGTAAGACGAGAGTGTTTAATGGGATTTCCACTGACGGTAACGTCCATTTACCCCTTTGTTGAAGGGTATGCAAATATTCACGATGCCACCTAGTCCAGAAATCCTGGTGGAACCTCTGGACGAGCTGCCAACGTATGAGACGAGATAATTTTACAGAGCTCAAGTCATCTTCAGGGGGCACGGTAATAGGGCATAAAGTTAAAAAATGTGCAGGCGTTAGGGGGTTTAGGTCGTGAGGGTCAGAACTCTGTGGTGATAAATCTATATAAATAATTCTATTTGTACTAAAATCGTATAGAATTTCTCATATGTAAGGATCTGGTCACCGACCACACGAACTAAATGAGTTTTAACTGACTTCCATAAGCCTCCAAAATTGGGGGCTGAAGGGGGATTAAAGTGCCATTTTATGGACTCTTGTTCTGCCGCATTCTGCAATAATCGTGCCGCACCTACAAAAGTTGTACCGCAGTCACTGTAAATGTGACTAACTGTGCCTCTTCGAGATATCAAACGGCGAAGTGCTGCAAGAAATGTGTCAGTATCCAGACTGGATACTAATTCTCGATGAATGGCCTTCGTGGCCATACAAACGAATAAGGTATAAGCCTTGGTTGACTTGGCACCGCGTGTTCGATTCAATGTTATGAGAAAGGGCCCACCATAGTCCACACCTACTCTGAGAAAAGGCTTCATTTGTGAAACTCTGGCAACAGGCAGGTTTCCCATAGGAGGTTGAATGGGGGTAGGTTTAGCTCTGAAGCATTTCATGCACTGAGCTGTGACTTTATGAATCGCTCGTTTGGGTGCTAGAACCCAAAATTTTTGGGCTAAAAAAGATTGCAAGGTTTGCATTCCAGGGTGCAGGTATCGCGTGTGATGATCTTGTATAATCAATTGTGTGAGTCTGCTGCTACTTGGTAATAAAATGGGATGTTTTTCAGAATAACTGAGTTGACAATGAACTAGTCTTCCACCTACCCTAATAATATTTTGATTGTCCAGGATTGGATTGAGCTTTCGAATCCATTTTGGTAAAATTTGCTTCCTAGTCAGGGCTATGATTTCTGAAGAAAAATATTGTTTCCGAGTGAATTTTACGAGGTGACGTAATGCAATATCAAAATCAAATTGGGAGAATGAGTGATGAGATCTATTCAAAGGATTACGTGAGTTGTGAATAAAACGCAGAATATAGGAAGTTATCCTAAGAACTTTTTAAGGATGAAAAATGTGTTAAGAGAGCTTCTAAAAAGTTCAATTTTTTTATGGTAGTAGTCAAAACCATGGGACGGCGTTCATCAGAGACTTCTGTGACAGCGTCATTAACAATGCTTGGTGGCCATAAGTGACGAGACTGTTTAAGCCAACCTGGACCTTCCCACCAAAGTTTATGATCCAGTAGGTCGTGTGGAAGAACACCCCTAGATGCAGGGTCAGCTGGGTTCTCCTCGGAAGGAACGTGAAACCATACTGAAGGTGGCAGCTTTTCCTGAATCTGTGTGACTCTATTAGAGACGAAGGTATTCCATTTATGAGGTGAGGCCTTCACCCAAGCGAGTACAATCCTGGAATCTGTATAAGCGGATATTTTGCGGATAGATAAAGTCGACATGAGAGTATTACGTACAAAATGTAGTAAGTCAGCAAGTAACAAAGCTGCACAAAGCTCTAGGCGCGGAATTGAAATTTTCTTGAGCGGAGCCACGCGTGTTTTGCTACATATGAGAAAGGTGGATATATTCGTAGAAGCTTGATGACTCAAGTACACTACGGCTGAATATGCTTTTTCTGAAGCGTCACTGAATGCATGGAGTTCATATTCGAGACAAGAAGTATCTAGTATGTAACGAGGTATATGTATAGAACCGAGTAAAGGAAGCTGATCTTTGAAATTTTTCCAAATTTCAATAATACTATGCGGGGGAGTAGCATCCCATTCGAGACCTAAAGTCCATAGTTGCTCTATGAGAATCTTTAGGTATAACGTAACGGGTGCTAAAAAGCCAATTGGATCGAATATCCGAGCAAGTTCCTCTTTTTGTGCAGGGTTGATTGAACTTTTGTACCTGATAACAAAAGAAATCTTTTTGAGGGTTCCACTGAAGCCCTAGTATTTTGAAACTGTATTCAGAATCAAAATCAAGAGAAAGTTTGTCGGACTGTAGTAAAGATGGTGGCAATTGTGCAAGAAAGTGTTTGTCATTGCTTGCCCATTTTCGCAACTCAAATCTACCCTTTGACAAAATTGCCATTAATTCTTTGAAAATTGTAAGAGCTTCACTGGAAGAGTTGCAACCTCCCAGTAGATCATCTACATACAAATATTCCTCCAGGAGCTTGGCAGCTTTTGGAAATTGTTTTTTGTAGATTGATGCGAGGTGGAGAATGGTACGTATCGCTAAAAATGGAGACGACGACACACCGTAGGTTACAGTGTTTAGTTGATATTCTTGAATGGGCTCGGAGTTTGAAAATCTCCATAGAATTTTCTGGAAATCCAGATGAGTGTCAGAAATTAGTATTTGACGAAACATTTTTTTAACGTCTGCTGTGATAGCTACAGGGTGTAGTCGGAACTTAATGAGTAGTGCAACTATGTCTTGTTGTAATTTCGGACCAGGTAAGAGGGTATCATTCAGTGATAATCCATTGAGGGGCTTTGCCGAAGCATCAAATACAAATCTGAACTTCTTTGGATCATCTTTTGTAATAGCAAAATGCGGGCTATAGTATGAAACCGGCGATGATGATGACTGGTCAACCGAAACCTTTTTCATATGTTTCAAATCTATGTATTCTTGCATAAATTCTTTATAGCGTGCATAAAGGTTAGTATCATGTATCAGTCTACGCTCTAGACCGAGAAAACGCTTAAGCGCTAATTCTCTAGATCCAGGAAATTCAAGAGCAACACTACGAAATGGGAGAGAAACTGTGAATCTGTTCGAATGATTCTCTACAGATTGGAGAAATAGTTGTTCAGCTAATTCATCCTCATTTGAACGAATTGGCTTATGCGGAACACAGTCAAGTTCCCAAAACTTCTTAACCTATTTTTCTAGATTAAATTAAGTTGAAATCAAAAAAGAATGTGTGACTTTTGGAGCATTTGTATTAACTTTTTCCATTATAACCCAACCGAATAGTGTATCGATTGCTGTGGGTGAATTTTGTGAAATTTTAGCTATATTGCCTTTGAGCACTGAAGCAAATACATCTGCACCCAAGAGCTTGTCAATAGCTTGTGACCTATTGAAATCGGGATCCGCTAACTGCAGATTTAAATATTGTGGGAATTTTTCACGTGAAAGTGTTACTGAAGGCATATCCGAACATATATGTGGTAATAGTTATTTACCTAACAAGTGCGGAAAGTAGTACTTTTCCGCACGCGACGGCAGTTGCACGAACGACGCGGAGCGGAGTTCGGGCAAGCCGATAAGGGCGGAAAAGACATTTTCCGTAAGAGTTAGGTACAATATTTTTCCTACGAGTGTTTTTGTCCATCTTAATTATGAAAAAACAAGATTTTTAATAAACACGTTTTTATAATAATACTACAAAATGACTAATAAGACAGAATAGTTACATAGATCATTTAGTTAGTCCTAGATATCCTCATTTTCAACAATACAAAAATCGTACGGAAAAGTAAAATCGTACGGAAAAGTAAAAATCGTGCGGGAAAGTAACTTTTCCGCACGATTTTAAATCGTACGGAAAAGTACAACTTTCAAAACGAAAAATCGTGTGGAAAAGTAACTTTTCCGCACGCTCGTAGGAAAAACTACAAAGTCTAATATGAGAATTGGCTGTTCAGCTCAGCGTGATTTCAAATAACAAGTTACTCCGTGTGATGCTTGAGAAGTCGTAGAACCAACACCCCTAATATCTAGGGAACACGGTATTTTTTTTAAACCATGTTTTGCGCAACATTTGGTTGTGATGAAATTACTCTGACTGCCACTGTCGAGCATCACACGAACGGGTCGGAAATTACTAAAGGAATCTTTTACGTCTACAACAGCTGTAGACAATAATACAGTGCTTTGACAATGAGAAAAAAGATTGACAGAAGTTACTACATCATGAGAAGTGTTAGTGTATACACTTTCATTAGCAAAATTAGTAATTTCTGGGGGCGAGACATTGATAGTATTATCTTGTGAAGTATCAAAATGTAGGAGCGTATGATGTCGTTTTGAGCATTTTTTACATGAACTTTGTGATGGGCAAGAAAATAAATTGTGCTTATACCCTAAGCAGTTAGAGCACCAGTTTTTAGATTTGACGAATTGAAATCTGTCTTTGGGAGACAGCGAGAAATTTAGGGCAACCATAAACCAAATGAGATTGCTAACATATTTGGCAATTATTTTGTTTTTGCTGCGAATTAGCAACAAGAAAATGGCTAGGTCACATTTTTATATGTGAGTTTTTACTACTTTTTTCTTTAAAAAAGCGCTTTTGAGGAGTTGAATTATTGACATATCCTTCAGGATTATCTGTGAGTATAACGCTGTCAATTGCATCGCATTGGTTCTTCAAAAAGTTCAAAAGAGTGCTATAATATTGAGTCACCTGCAACATGTCATGATATTCTAGTTCAAATCTAGTTTTAGTGTCTCCATCAAGGCGATCAAACATCATATTGAAGAGAACAAAATCCCAATGTTCAGTTTTATGACCCAAGTTATCTAAAATAGCTAAATTACGATCAAACTTATCGATAATTTTTCGAAGTGATTCGTAATCAGACGAATTTTCAAGTGTAGGTGCGTTTAAAATATCATGCCAATGCGACCTGGCTACAAGTAACTTTTTGTCATAGCGTTTGCGTAAATTATTATACGCGACATTATAAGTAGTGCTACTAAGCACTAGCCACAATATGGTAGGCTGCTCCCGAGACAGATGTCAGTAAATAATTGAATTTATCAACATTAGTTAGAGAATCGTTTTTATGTACCATAGAGTCGTACATATCTATGTATGTTTGCCACTGCTTATAGTCACCTGAGAAAACTGGAATAGAAAGCTTAGGAAGTTTCACATTACAAGTTTTTTTTAGAATTTGCCGTCAAATCTGCTTGAGCATCGGAAAAGTTAAGAGAATTATCACCTTCGAATATTTGCAAATAAATAGCTTGAACTTCAAAAAAGGATTTATCGAATACAGCGTAAATTTTGTTTTAGGCATCTAAATCCCCGACATCTTGTGTAGAAACAATTTGAGTGATGCTAGCGTGTGTTTTTTCAAAAGTATCTTTTATTTCATCGAGATATTTATACCTACACTTCAGATTGTGTTGTGAATTTTTATCTACTAACGCTTCTTTTGCAATCTTTTCAATCTCCGACATTTTAATTATTTCGGTTTGCCGAGTTGCAACGTACTGCTTAAGTTTCTTTGAATTGGAAGACATACTGATAAATTTATATTGACCAAGTGTACAAGATATTAACAATAATTTCTAATCGAGAACAATGATTATATTTAGAGCAACTGAATACAACTCTGTGCTTCAAAAGGCGACCAACTCCCAAACGCCTTGAACCAGTAAAATTTTTGTTTATCACTGTTAAAAAAACAAACAATCAATATCAAGCTACCAAGAATGAAGTAGTGCTGAGAAAATGATTAGAGCTCCAAATATGTAATGAAATAATCTTATGATTCTGGTACATTAATAATTAAAACCCACAGAAGGCGAAAATTCAAAATAATATTTTGAACTGCGAAAGTACACCGTCGATCAGCTGATGGCCGTCGTGAATTTCTAGCGCGAGCGAGCACAGAACCTAATAAATCTGTAGTGAGAGAGAGAATAAATAATAAATTGACATGTGCGCTTGAGCAAAGCGCCAATTGAGGTGCGCGTACGGTTCAAATAAACCTTACTGATTTGAAGTGTTTACCGAGAACTATTTTGTGAATAGGCGACAAAAAAAGGCTACCAATTTTATAAAAAAGAGGCAACGAGTTGAGATTTGACTGAATAATTGATAATAAAGTAACAAATGCACAAATGATCCGGCTCGAAGGACCAAAATATTTGAGAATGAGAAAATATAAGTCATACAAATGTAAATCAAAAAACGCGGAAAAAGATGACCATTTGGAATGAGCTTACCTCTGTTCCCTAAGGTTGACGTCCCTTTCCAGGCCTGGAATGAAGCCGGAACTATTTGTCCACTTGTCACTGTGATGTGGAGAGTAGAATATGGCACTGTTTCAAAGTTGAGAATTATTGAGATAAATGACACGCACTTGCCATTTGCCTGCTCGTTTTTGTATGTTTCTGCCATAACGGCGCACACACACTCGTGTCTGTCGGCTGGCGTTCGTGTAATCGAAGTCGTCCGAAGACAGGGTGATAAGGGACCCATTCCAAATTTAATATTTGAGAAAAGTATAAAATAAAGAAAATCATTCGAAATGAGATTTTGGTAGCTCTTTTTTTGCTGGAACGTGAACATAGACAGAGAGGCAAAACCTACCTAGGACCTAGGATTCTGTAGCACGTTTACGAATGTTGGCAAACAAAAAAATCTATACAGAGTGTTTCCGAAATTGGGGCAATTAAGAAAATGAGTTGTTATAAGAACATCAATAAATGGTAAGAATTTTCGTTTTTGAAGCAATCAAAAATGTTCGAACACTTTTATGAAATTTTATGAAATCGCTTTCAGTTACCTTTGTTTGGGAGGTACGGGGTTGATTCTCCAGGATACAGCGTGTCTGAACGCTGGCAGTGTTTCAGCGCGGTTTGCGCAGGCTGCAGACCTCTTATCAGTGATTACCAAAAAAATTCTTAAAAACTTTAAAATTCGATATCTCCCAAAATAATTTTTTTTCTACAAAAAAGTATTCATTCATTTCATTTTGTTTTGTCATCTTCTACTTCCCATTTCATTTATTGCCCCTATTTCGGAAACACTCTGTACAAATCATCACGAATTGCTTTAAATTTCACAGGTGTGTTTCCACATGATAGACTAGTAATTTTATTTTCGGTAACTGGTCATAGTTTATTTATTGATGATCGGATATCACCCACATAAATGCTTATAATGAGAATGAACCTAAGAACTTTGAATATAATGAGTGAAAAAAAGGTCCTACCTAATATACCATTACAAATTAGGAATAGATGACAATCTTCGTTTTATACGCGTTTCAGAAAAATTAAAAATATCAACTCGAATATTATTAGCATTCGCTATAATTTTGGATAATGGTGATTGTTTTCCATAGTTGCTTCTGTGGAAATCAATAGACATTTCCAGAATTACCTGTGCCATCAGGTGAGAGTTGCGCGCGTCACTTGTAGAACAAGAATACATCCTATTGGTCGAAATTTTTCGGTGAAAATTGTATACTGGTTTGTTCATTTATTTTATAGGTTGAATTTAGAATTTAAAAAAGTGAATATTTTAGTAAAACCAGTAGGATCTCAATTCATAATTTTCCTAAACAGAAACCATAATGCGGGAACAACGGCGTTGATTTGAAACTTTGGACTGGGACGCTATCACTGAAATAAAAACCTGCTTGCAACGAGATGCAACATTTGCCCACTGCCCACTATCATTCTACGGTAATAATATTGAATTTGCTTTGGTTAATATGAACGCAAATAAATAATTTCGTTTTAAGCAGTACGCGCACTGAATTCGCTCGACTCGGATCGGCACGGAACGGGTCGGATCGGCACGACGCGCGACGGAACAGTGCAAAACGTTCGACAATGCCTTGCCGTGCCGATCTGAGTCGAGTGGATTCAGTGCGATTACTGCTTTAGGCTGTCTTCGACACATGCAAGGAAATTGAAGTTTCACAGCAGAATTTTGCCTTAGTGAACGATTCACCATCAATGTTACGGACAAATTCAATAAATTCAATTGACCAAAAAAATTACATGTTGAATTTAATTACATTCAATTTCATGAAATTTTCAGAACATCATTTAACGGGAGAGTCCGAGTTGGGTCCCGATTCTATCAGATATATTTAATTATGGTTCAATTGGGTCCGATCTATGGTCTAATTGGATCCCCGTAAATAATAAAATAATTGGATAAAACTAAATTTCAATACAATTGTTGTCGTTGTATGAGAGACATTTTTTCAAGAGTACAAAGCAAAAAATTAAATCAAAAAGGTAATCACCCAATATTCTGGTTATATCAGACAGAAAAATGTCTCTCTCATGATCTCGAATGTCTACGTAAGGTTGTTAGATCGTTCTGGTTAGATCAGACTATATTTTTTTCCATATTTTGTTACCAACTTGAAAGTGCGGCAAGAGAGCCATTTTTTTTCAATTTTGAGACACAATTTAGCCCAAGCCATCTTAAAGGAAGACACGTGTACAGTATCGGAAACTTCATCTGGGGTATAGACAGAAGTCTATGCGAGCAACAAGGAAGGCAATGATATGATAATACCGTATAAATAAGAGAGCCGCACTACTGTGCGCCTATCCTGTTACCCCACCCGACGAATTAACAGCTCACGTCGATATTCTTTCCTCGAGCGAGTAGAGGAGAAATTGTACTGCTCTCTCAACATATAGCAAGCTATTCTTTACGCTCTCATGAAACATACCCAATATAAAAACTTTCCGATACTGTATATGGTTTGGGACCTAACTTGGATACGTCGCATTTAACAACTGGAGTAATGTCTTTTTGAATATTCTCACCATAATGTTTGTTGGTGATATGGCTGAAGATTTTAATATCATTTGCAAAAATCAAAAATATCAAATAACATCATAATTATTCCTTCATCATTATGGTACTCCAGAAGTGACGTGAATATCCTCAGATATGAAACTTTCAATTTTTACATTTCTGTCTCGAAGATAGTTCCCCCTGAAACCTGAATGTCAAATTTCCAAAAATGGTCATGATTGCTAAAAACTACCAATCCTAAATCTTTAAAATTGGCAAAGGTGTTAAGTAATGCTTTATAATCTAATACGCAAAAAAAATTGGGTTGTCTATACAATCTCATGACATATCACCAAACCAGCAATAACCGTTGACATTGGAACATAATAATACTGAATCAAATTACACGACCATACGAACGAAAATCCAAACAAATTAATAGTAATTACATTCGCAACAATCAATTTATTGTCAATTAAAACCTGGCGCAACCTCTAAGGTCACAACGTATCAAATTAAAACTCCATATCCTCTAGATAATCTTGAATGCTTCTTGAAGTTCCTCGGAACAAATTAGAGGGGGTTAACCCTATTAGTGGCTATTGAAGAAACAAGGCGCAGGAGAAATCAAAATACTCGGAGCTCGCTCAAAGAATTCGAGATTTTTTTTCACCATCTGAATTCAAAAGGTTGGATCTAGGCATCTCTCAGAGCACTTTTTTCAATTTTTGTTAAAAATGACCTTGAAAAAATTGCAGAAATTTGACCAGATTCATCATTTTTTATCTCACTAGGTAATTGTTTTTTTAAAGTATTCTGAGAGGTGCCTGTCTCATACATGTATCTTTCCTGTCACAAAAATTTGCAAGAATTCATCCAAAATCGCACCGTCAAAGTGATTTTTGCTGAACCCCTGCATACTCAATCTTTTCTTCACTGATCGACACCAATGACGTATCAATGGTTTTCCAAGTATTTTATTTTCGTTATTTCATTACGAAATATGCAAACGGCGCGGTGGCCTAATTAAAATTGTACCCGAAACAAACAATTTTCGAACAAAAATGATGATTCATTTTTCAATATGAAGAACCCAGGACTAAATAAAATGTATCACTTGAGAAAAAACTAAAATTATCCCTAGCGGAATTTTGACAAGCTGATAAATAAATAGGTTGGAAATGAGAGAGGTTGACATTATAAGGGAGATATATACAGATATATACAGCAATAAAATAAGAAATAAAATATTATATTTTAAAAGAATATCATACAGACATAAAATAAAAGAAATAAAAGTGATGAAATATATAAATTCAATTCTTTGGAAAGAAATCTGTACAGATTTCTTTGGATTAAATTTTTTTTTTAATTTTCAGATTGTGGAAGGTCATAAACCCAAAAAATCATGTCAAGAACTGGATTTCCTCCACAAAATCAAACTTTCAATCAATATATAAATCCAAATTTTTATTGGCAGCTTCTCATGTATTATAATTCACTCAGCTCTGTAAACACTCGTTTTATTTTATTTTATAGGGTCTACCGCTCCCATTTCCTACCTATTTATTTATCAGCAAGTGTGATATTTTATTTAGTATGTATGAAATAATGTGTTAATGTAGTACTCCACATAATGACATGTTCTTTTGATAATTAAAAAAATAGATGGAAAGGCAGAAGTTATTCCTATTCACGTAGGGAGTTCAGCTGAAACTCGTCTTGGGTTTTCTTTAATTATTTTTGTTCTCTTACATGTCTCCATATTCCAAATAAACATGTACTTCATTAATGAATTAATTAAATAATTTAATTTGATTTGTTTATCACTTTATATTATTCAGCATCATTTCCTTGTTACTGTACTAGTTTGAGCAAGTTTACTTGTAAAAAAAAAAACAACTTTGCACCAAAAATTTTGAAGTTTACTTCAGTTCAAGAGCGTAATTACCAGGGGTAACCTAATATTTGGACGATTTTTTGATGAACCGTTGTGTGCTCTATTTCGTGCCAAAAATTATTTCATTTTCCGTCAACTCATTATGATTTATAAGGCACAAATCCGACCAGTCTTGGGTTTCAATATACGGAGTGAAGCACCCAAACACATATTGAAACTCTCGGCGGTGATACTCCGTTCACAGGCTCGCTCACTTCTCTGGAACACCGCAGTTGCCGATCTGTCTCTGTTTCATGCATATTTTCATGGACGATGCTCTTCCGAAATATCATCAATCGTGCCACCGTTAAAGGTTCCATCGAGCTCATTCCTCACATCCATATGCCGTTACTTTGGAGACAAGCCGATCACCTCTTTCTCAACATCGTTCAAAAAAATAGAGGCCATTCAGTGGTAAAAATTTGTCTACTCCCTATAACATGGATTTTCATTATATACATTTCAAAATATAAAGATAATTATGGATCTTTGATTTAAAAAAGATTTATATATTTTTTTTACTTTACGTTGAAGAATTTTCAAAGAAACTCAAATTTTCTTTGTGGGCACAATGTTCACATAACTAGATTGAAATACAGTTTTGTTTTAATTTTGTATTGGTCGTAGAAAAAATAATATATGCAACGATCATTTAATTGCTACTAACGATTGCGCACGAGATTAACGACTGTCGCACGAGATTTATGACACTCGCCTACGTCTCTTGTCAACATGATCGTTACATAATATACCTACTACCTATTTATCCGGTTTTATCCTTGGTTCTATAGATGTATGCAAAGACTTCCAAAATTAAAATAGTTATTTATACGAAGTGTTAAAAGTGGCATTTCATTTTGTGAGTAGGGAATATTGCTAAACGAGCGTTAGCGAGTGGAGCAACCCCACGAGCAAAATAAAATCACTTTTAACAAATGTATCATACACATTTTTTTGTTAAGCAGTTACTGCTAGTGAGAAAAAACAAAAAAAAATTAAGATCCATGAGGATTTGAACACACGACCTTTGGATTACAAGGCAGAAGCTCCAAAATAACAAACCCCAACGCACTTTATTTACGAATGAATGTCATTATTTGTCAGTGATGAAGAACCTTCAAGAGGAATTAGTATTACCAATTGCACAAACGCCAAATACCTACATGTGTGAACTTTTATTAATGATTTCTCTTGAGCAGGTGTTCTGATTATAATATCTGATTGAAGTGTTTCTATTAAAACCATTGACTGCTGGTCGGCTATGTTCGAATCCACAGCGACTTCAGATTTTTAACTGATGGCCCGAGAAAGTGCTAGGAATCGCATGTTAAAAGGTAAGACCTCGTTAATCCTTGGCTCGCACAAGTTTCGACTTTTGAGGGCTGCCGTTCGTAAGGAGACGACAGCTGGTTAACGGAAAAAACAATTTTAACAATTTTTTTTTATTTTTTATCAAACTACTGAGTATCCATCATCCCATCTGTCATTTTGTGAAAAAGCCAGTTAGGCAAATTCATGGCTGTCTATGAAATTTCAACGTATATTCGGGATCGCTGGCGATCGGGTGCGCGCCGTATAACCACGACAAATTCATGGTTGAAACTCATGGCTGCTCATGATGCTCTTGGTTACAATTTTCCAGGAACCACTGGCAAAAATCAATGCGGCGTTCAAAATCACCTGGTCTGAGTTTGTGGACTTTTCTGGACCTGTATGGCTTGAATTTGGGCTTTCTCAAAATCCGCCTAACGTTAGTTCTTGGTATTAGGCCTGTTGATATATTCAAAGGACCCCGCACGTAAACAAATGTAAAGTTGGCTCTCGGTCGAATTGGCTGAAATTGTATTATGTTATAGTGGGATGGGTGATTAGGAAAATGTGCGAGTTTAAATGATTTTGTATGTGTCGTTTGTGAGATATAAGCAGCCAAAGTTCGAAAAAACGTCAGAGTTAGGTATAGGGTTGACAAAAGAAAATATTGTTTTATCAGTCGTAGTAACACAAATTCAGGATGAAAATGTATTTATCGGAATTCGTTAACATGTCCAATTATAACGTTATTAATGAAAGTACATTAGGATTCATACGGGGCATAGTCAAAAAATAGTTTTTTAGGATTTTTTTTCCATCACTAGTTCTGAACCAACAATTTATATTTTGGTAGAATACCATAGGTTCAGTCTATTCTAGGCAATACAAACATGTTCTGTTTATTGATGACTTTCTCTGTTTGAAATATGAATTTTTAATATTTTGGATTATACTCTTATACTGAAAACAATTGACAGATCGTTTTTGAATACAAAAAAATTATTTATTGCCACTGTTGTTTGAATAAAAGATAAGGGAATTATCTGGTGAATTGAGTTGTTCAATATTACCTTTCATTTGGATACAGGATGCGTTTCATTTTGTTTTAGGTCACTTACAAGGTTTTTATACAATATCTCAAAAACTTTTTGGTCAATTTGGACCTAATTTTACTTTCATTACTATGAAAGTGATGACTATTAAATAAGAATATTTGGTCAACTTTGTATGTTGCGTTTCTAAGATATGCATTTTTAGAGTTCATGGTATTACGATATATGGGGTTGCTACTATCGATTAGAAAAAACTTTGGGAGACCTAATGATAAATTAATAGCTATTTGTATTACTAGACTTTACTCCCATGTAATACATATGATTTTTCTTCCTACCCACTTAATGGACCTTTTTTTGTGAATTTAAAACGCATCTCAATCGCTTTTGTCTAAAACGGACCTATACTTGCATGATGGAAAGTATAGACAATACAGTCATGTCCATCTGAGAATCTGCGGTGGTGCAATGGCTAGTGTCTTGGGCTTGTAATCCGAACGTCATTTTATTTCTTAGTGATTTGAATTATTGGACATTTAGATAGCTTATACATTTCGGATTGCTAATGAGTTATTTTCTCATAAGTAATGTTATGTGCTTATTTGAATGAAGTATCCATCATTTTTTTTAAGAGCTGCGCTTGTAGAAAAAATAATGTGTGTAATTCGAGCACAAAATGTCATTGTGGTTCTCCAAAAATTAATCTTTTTGTCGAGCGACAATCAATCACTTTGCGCTCTAAATAAACAAATAGCTATTAAAGAACTAAAGTGGAAGTAACATCCATGTTTGATTTTAAATTACGGAAACAATTTGATTATAATAGATTCACAAGTTTCATCGTTTACAACTTACTTGAAATGAGAGGGAGGAAAAGTACTTTCTTCCCTAAGGAGGAAAATTATGAGTTTACTCTCTGGTTTGAAGGAGGAAAGTGTGTACTTTTTATAGGGGTAGGAGGAAAATTCTATTACATGACATATCGAATTCTTTCTTGAGTTTTTTCATATTTTTGAATTCTATCTTATTGTTGAGTGTAGTTTGTGTTGTTTATAGTATCAAACCATTCGATATGTTATGTAATAGAATTTAATTTATCATAAGGTCTCCTGAAGTTTTGCGACATATAAAGATGACCAAACTTTCATATTTAATAGTCAACACTTTCCTAAAATATTTCTTCCAACTCTTTATCCCTATTTGATGCATATAATTTTGGTTTTTACTTTTCAAATTGACCACCATGAATTAAGTTGTGTCGCAATCTTTCGAAAATGTCTCTAAAAGGTTATCTTCTGGATACCTCTCGTGGTACAAATTGCTTTCAGCTTCTGCATTTTCTCCGGTTTGGATAAAACAGACTATCATATTCCATTTTTCATAATTCTCATACTTCATTTCGAATATGTTTGAAAATTTAACAAAAACCAGGAATTGAGGAGCGTCTTTACTGCTCAAATCAAAATTTGACAGCTACCAGTAAACATTTGCATGTTTTATCGCCGCGTCGTCCAAAGCCTACTTGTTTAAAATGTGTGTTTCAAAGTCTATATACATGAAAAAATCTAAAAGCACTGTATTTCAAAGATGACTAGCAAAACTAAAAGTGTGCTACATTTATGGAAAGGTAATTTTAGGCTCTACTGAAATATGCAGGAATATACAGGGTGTCTCTTTGAAAAAAAAAGTTTTCATCAATAACAATGGATGTTATTCAAAAAAATAAATTACTCACACCATTGAATTCTACGTAAAAAAGTGCTAGAGAAATGTTTCAATACAAACAAGGAATTTTCGACAGGAAAAAAGTTACAGCAACTTTTTGTAAATGCACATTTTCGAAAAACACCATTAAGTTCGTCATAAAATTTGACCCTCAGACAAACCCATCAGTTTTCACCTATTTAGTTTAAAAACAAGACTTTCCCTTTAAAAGTGTCCAGTTTGGCCCACACTGTACAATTTATACTATCCTCTTTGTCGTCCGAAAACTTTCTCATTTTAATTCGCGCATCTCATACGCTTACCGACTTTCCTTTATAGATTTGCCAAGCTGTAAATGCGATATTAGAGATACTTCGTCTCTTCTTGTAACCTTGCACCATTGTTCACGTATTTTCGCATCTTTTGGAACAGAAAAAAAAACACTTTATCTGATGGTGTACTAATAATTGTGTTTTGGCATTCCGGTACTAAACAATATCTATAAAATTGTTTTAGCATTTTTCATTATCGAAATAGCAATTAATAACTGTCTATGCATATAGTGAACAACACTGAACGTGCCATGTGATGTCATCCAAAGCGCGTAAAAAATTGAGGAGATCAAACAGGTCAAATATAATCCGTATTTTGAATATTATTTTAAATGCTATTTTAAAAATTAATTGAAACACTTTCAACGATATTTATATTTTTTAATATGTTATAGCGAAGTGAAAAGTGACTTGAACCAATAAAAAAAAACATACTTATTACCTATTACACAATTACTGCCACGACTACGACAAACCAGACTCAACTCAAATGGAAGAAAGTGGAAAACGGAGAGAGTTATGGGTCCACATTCGTCGTACAAGTAACGTACGACCGTATGGTTTGAGAAACAAATCGAAAGAAGAGCTCGAGTAGGTCTATTTTCTGGGCTTACGTCAACATTGGAAAAATCGATTTGATTCATTGCAGAACCTAGAGATTTCGCTGTCGGGGCAATGTTAAATGAAGAGATATCACAGGAGAATCCTGGAAATAAGACGAGTAAACCAGGAAATTAAAAAAGTATAGGTAAAAAAAATCCAATTACTTCTGTTAACCTGAAAGCTTTCAGATACTTTCCAACAAGGTATTATTCAAATTTCATGAATTATCATGATTACGAATTAGGGAATATTAAATACTAGCTTTTCCCGCGACTTCGTCTGCGTAGTATTAGTACTTCAAATATCCAATTTTTTTTCTCCGAGCGTCCGTTAATATTCAATTCAAATAAAAAAAAAAACTGTTGAATGATTTTGATGTCAAAATGTACCAAGTACAAATCACAAAGTGAAGAATGCCCTCATTACAGCACAAAATTTTAGCGATTGCAAACGTTTTCCTAGTTATTCCTATGCAGTCATTCCCAGGGTCGCAAACTATCCGAGAAACTATCTCCATACCAAATTTTATCTAAATCGGTTCAGCAGTTTAAGCAATAATAAGCATAATTTTGCGAGTATTAAACACAAAAAAACTGTCGAAGTATTTATATACTTGTTTGAATTAATTGAAATACTATGGTAGAATTGAAACATTTTTGAAAATAAAATTGGCCAACTCTTTCAAATAAGGAAACATCTGCGGAAAATTTCCAAAAAAAAAAAAACGAATCATCGCACATTCAAAAGATCATTTGGGATAAAAATGAGCTGAAACGTTCAATATGTATAAATAAATTACTCACCAGGTGCCGCCCATGTCGGATCTCTCCAAACGCCTTCGTGATTCAAATGATTCAGGACCAATTTGCTCGAAGCATCTTTTGATTCGAGACCCCATAGTTTTTTTGCTGCTGGGGCAATCTGAAACAAAAAACAAAAACTATTAACGCACCGGGGAAAAAAAAGTTAAAGAAAATAATTGAGAGAATAGGGATCCAGAATCCAAATCGTTAAATTATTTCTGTCATCCATGCATTTTCAATGTTCTGCTAACAAATCAATTGAACAATGAGAAATCTTACTAAATAATGGAAATTGACACCTAAATAGACATGTGTCCATAAAGTAACCCCCCCTGTTAACTTTTGAACGGAATGGAATTTTCGGATGAATTTTTTTTTGGTGGAAGTTCATAAGCTTTTTTTGACAAAAAAAATGCCTATCTTTCAAAATGGCGGCCCGACGAGAATTTTTTAAATGGCATGGGGGTCGAGTGATACCTCATTCGAAACGTCTTACAATTCTCAATACGTCCCCAAAATTTCAAACAAAAATATCCATCCGAAACAAAATGGCGATACCTACATAATATACTCTCTTAGAGTAACCCCACTCCTGTTAACTTTTGAACGGATTGGAATTCTGTTTTGATTTTTTTTTTGGTTAAATGGTAGTTCATACGCTTCTTTTTGAGAACAAAAAAATATGTTTTTTTAAAATTGCCATGGGGGTCGAGTGATACATCTGTTAAATTGTATTTCTATTCTCTACACGACAACACAATTTGAAACAGATATATTCCTCCAAAACAAAATGGCGGTATATAATGTAAGAGCTCTGTTATGAGGATCCTTGGAATACTTTAGTTCTAGAAAAATTATAAAATCTTCTAAGGCACCCTTTCTACAAAAGTTTTCTGTAATTGATTTATTATCAACATACAGAGCAAAATGAATAATATTAATATCGACCCTGGTAATCGGGGCAATCATAGTTATAATAACATCCCTTAATTAAAAGGAATTCCTCAAATTAGAACAATTCATCAATTAGTCATTATGATATGGCACCTGTGTAAATGTTGAATAAAAAATTTCATTATGACAACTCATAGTTGTAAACTCAATCTAGCACTTTCAACATCGAGGAGAGCAATTGCTGTGAGATTAATCAATGATATGTATCTGGGCAATCCCAATGACAGAAAATATTTAAGATAACTCATTAGGAAATTTGAACGAACTGGGAATCTAGAGTAATATGAAGAAAAGTGGTCGATCATCTGTCTCTCCAAACAAGTAGATTGATATCTTGGTGGATCTTAAAGAAAACCATCAACACTCCACAACTGAATTAGCGGATGAAAATGATATGCCACGCCCGACAGTATATAAAATACTAAAAAAAAAAAAAAATTACATCCCTATAAAATAAACGAACGAACTTTCTGAAGACGATCTTCATCGTAGAATTCAGTTCTGTGACCTGATGAGTGAGAAACTTCGTCAAAATACGATTTACGTGAGCAACATTTTTTTCAGTGATGAAAGCACGTTTTTCTTGAAAGGACATGTGTATAGGCATAATCACCGCTATTGGAGCACTGAAAACCCTCATGAATTCAGGGAAATATACTCAGTACATCCAAGAAGTTAATGTATGGTCTGGCATATTGGGAAACCGTATCATAGGTATCATAGGTTCATATTTCTTGAGATGCCTGTAATGCCCGTCAGAAAAGTAATTAAAATATAAAATCATGTCTTAATGTTAGGTTTGTTGTCAAGTACAATTCTGAAGACCTTTTTTTCTTTTTTTTATTGCACATTTCTGATTTCCGCCACTGCTCTCTAATTTTTTGGATAATTCATGTAATTTTCAATGTCCATGTTTTGAAGACTAATTGTGCAGTAATTGTTCTATCACTTCCGAATAATTTCTGTAATACACATGTCATGGCTCGAGTAATACCCCGTGTAATTCCCAAAAATTTCTAACTAATTCCGCGAATGCCGCTAAAGAAAAGTGATTTCAAAATTTGTTTTTCATTGCGTATAGTACTCGAAAATATCTACCTTCAGGTTTATGAAATATTCCTATATCCATTTTCCATGGCTACCTACGACCAATTGAAAAGTGAAAAATTGGGATAAACATTCTAGGCATTTTTTTAACGCAAAATTGACACCAGATTCTGTTTGAGAACACCCTAAAACTCCCAAATCTCAGTGCTAATTCATGAAAATATACAGGGTGTCATCTGTAACTAACAACATTTGTTATTTGTTATTCATCCGTAATGTTTGGTTGATTTCGAATTTTATTTCCTTAGTCATGAAGAACCTAAAAATGTTCAAAGAATGCTGTAGGGAATATTCGAATATTACTTTTTCATGGCTACCTACGAGCAAATTGAAAAGTGAAAAATTGGGCAAAACATACACACATAAAAAAAATATCTTAAAACAAAGCAGCCTGCTTTATATATTAATTAAACCAATATGTTCTCAAAAGAAAAGAATAATTTACCATTAAAAAATTAAAATTCACCGAATAAAGCAAACACCTTCACCCAAAACGTTAGTTTCTCGATTCGAAAAATTATTCCTTTCTTTTGAGAACCTATTTCATTGATTATATATAAAGCAGGCTAGGCTGCTTTGTTTCAAGATATTTTTTTAATGTGTGTAGTAGGGATTTTTTTATCGCAAAAATTACACTAATTTCTGTTTCAGAGTACTCTGAAACCTGCAAATAGCAGTTCTTGATTATTTAAAATATACAGGGTGTCATCTGTAACTTACATATTATTGATTTTTATTCATCCCTAATGTTTGGTTGATTTCGAATTTTTTTTACATAGTCATTAATTACTTGAGAATGTTCGAATAATACTGTAGGAAATATTCAAATATTACAATTTCATGGCTAGCTATGACCAGTCGAAAAGTGAAAAAGTGGGGAAAACACATCAAGGATTTTTGTAGCACAAGTACGTAACAGCGGATTCTGAATTAAGACACCCTAAAATCCCTAGAACATAATTCATGAATCAAAACAAATAGATAGGGTGTCATCTATAATTGGCAAAATTGATAACGCTTATTCATCAGTAGCGTTTAGTTGATTTAAAAAAATTCTTCTCCAGTCGTATAGTACCCAAAAACGTTCAGTATATTACTTTTTGATGGAAAACATAATAAGATTGTTTTATCTCCGAGCTAACACCAAATTTTCGTTCAGAACACTCTCAACAAGATTTACAAGATCTTACCATTTACAGGATTATATCGTGTTTGATTTCCTGACCCGGGCAACGGAATCTGGGGGCTTTGCGGTATATTTTCAACCAGGATCTGTTGTCTCGGTGGTGTTTACCCCAATTTTTCAATTTTCGACTGGTCATATCTAGCCATGGAAGTATAATATTTCGTTATTTTCCACAGCATCAATTGAATATTTTGTGTACTTTTTCACTAGAGAAGAAATTTTGAGAATCAAATTAACACTACTGATAAATAAAAGTTATGCCAGCTATAGATGGCACATTGCATATTTTTAGAATAAAGGCTCTCAAGGTGTTCTAATCCAGAAACCGCTGTTACTTTTGTGCTTGAAGTATCATTAAAGTATTTTCCCCATTTTTTCACTCCTCAACTGGTCATAGAAAGCCATGAAACAGTAATATTTGGTAATTTTTTATAGCAATAGTTGAACATTTTAGGTAAGTACCTACTTTGTTACTATAGACACAATTTTCAAAATCAACACAACATTACGGATGAATACAAATTAAAAATGTTGCTAGTATGTAAGACACCCTGTATATTTTAATGAGATCTGGGGGTTTGAGCATGCTTTGAAACAGAATCTGAAAAAAATCTTTTAGTATGTTTTTCCCAATTTTTCAATTTTCAACCGGTCATAGCAAGCCATGAAAAAGTAACATTTGGTTATTTTCTATAGCATCAATTGAACGCATTTAGGCACTTTGTGACAAGAGAAAACAATTTTGAAAGCAACTAAATTTTTCGGATGAATAACAAATAAAAAATGTTGTTAATTACAGATGACACCCTGTATATTTTGATGAATTAGTACTGGGTTATGGGGGTTTTAGGGGGTTCTGAAACAGAATCTGGTGTTATTTTCGCGATAAAAAAAAGCCTAATAAGTTTTTCCCAATTTTTCACTTTTCAATTGGTAGTAGGTAGTCATGGAAAATGGATATAGGAATATTTCATAAACCTGAAGGTAGATATTTCGGAGTACGTTTCTGTGATTATTTTGGGACAACTAGTATAGTCGATGTAGATATTTCTACTTTTTGTATAGAAAGATTCTCCCGTTACATTGTTTGGGACTGAAGTATGTTCTTTTGAGAATTTTTTCCTATATCAATAATTTATCTGTTACATCTCTAAGACAACCACTATAGTCCATATCAATATTTCAAGCTTTTCAGTGATATTTTTGAGACACCCTGTATAATAGTCAATATAAGAGTATGAGTAGATCCAAAAAATATCTAATAACATTTTTATTTTTTTGCTCGAAAACTATTGCATATATTGTTTTCAAAATCTTTTGATTTGGAATCCCAAAGAACTCGACTTGTCTGCGGTGTTCCAGAGAAGTGAGCGAGCTTGTGGACGGAGTATCACCGCCGAGAGTTTCAATATGTTTTTGGGTGCTTCACTCCATATATTGAAACCCAAGACTGGTCGGATTTGTGCCTTATCAATCATAATGAGTAGACGAAAAATGAAATAATTTTTGGCACGAAATAGTGCACTGTTCATTTAAACGACGTCATGTATACAACGGTTCATCAAAAATCGTCTAATATTACAGACTGCCCAAATATTAGGTTACCTGTGGTAATTTTGCTTTTGAACTGAAGTAAACTTCAAAATTTTTGGTGCAAAGTTGTTTTTTTTAACAACTAAACTTGCTCAAACTAGTACAGTAACAAGGAAATGATGCTGAATAATATCAAGTGATAAAAAAACGAAATTAAACTATTTAATTATTTTATTAATGATGTACATGTTTATTTGGAATATGTAGACATGTATAAGACAACAAAAATAATTAAAGAAAACCCGAGACGAGATTCAGCTGAACTCCCTACGTGAATAGGAATAACTTCTGCCTTTCCATCTATTTTTTTAATCATCAAAAGAACATGTCATTATGTGGAGTACTACATTAACACATTATTTCATACATACCAAATAAAATATCACACTTGCTGATAAATAAATAGGTAGGAAATGAGAGCGGTGGACCCTAAAATGAAATAAAACGAGTGAATTATAATAAATGGCTGCCAATAAAAATTTGGATTTATATATTTCATCACTTTTATTTCTTTTATTTTATGTCTGTACTTATGATATTCTTATGATTTTCTTTTGAAAAATAATATTTTATTTCTTATTTTATTTACGTGCTGAATATATCCCCTTTATAATGTCCACCGCTCTCATTTCCCATCTATTTATTTATCAGCTTGTCAAAATTCCGCCAGAGATATTTTTAGTTTTTTCTCAAGTGATACATTTTATTTAGTCCTGGGTTCTTCATATTGAAAAATGAATCATCATTTTTGTTCGAAAATTGTTTGTTTCGGGTACAATTTTAATTAGGCCGCCGCGCCGTTTGCATATTTCGTAATGAAATAACGAAAATAAAATACTTGGAAAACCATTGATACGTCATTAGTGTCGATGGATACGATCAAATAAATTCATCAATTTTGTGAACTTGAATTTTATTGACAGGTGAAAATGGAAAATTGTCGTCAATATTCATTCACCAATAATTCATGAATTTTAAGGCAATTTCTAGTAACTTTCGGTCTGTTATGATATACCTGTTCGTCGGATAAAAGTTCTTGGGTTGAACCATTTCATGTCATTATGTTGGTATATCTCATAAATTAACAAAAGAAATGGCGAATAAATAGTCGTGTGTAAATACAACCAATGCTCATCAATTTCAGTAGTTATTCCCATTATCCCCATAATCCCATTTACAACTTCTATTGGTTTCATCTCCTGTGCTAAAATTCCGTGAATAGCTTCAGTATTATTTCCAAATTCAATGAATGAAACAACAATCCATTGAAACATCCATAGTATCCATGTAAAAGTACATATTTATGCAAGGGCGCTCGAATCAGTGAAGAAAAGAGATCCAATATTGAGTATGCAGGGGTTCAGCAAAAATCACTTCGACGGTGCGATTTTGAATGAATTCTTGCAAATTTTTGTGACAAGAATGATAAATGTATGAGACAGGCACCTCTTTAAAAAAAAATTACCTAGCGAGATCAAAAATGGTGAATCTGGTCAAATTTCTGCAATTTTTTCAAGGTCATTTTTAACAAATTGGAAAAAGTACTCTGAGAGATGCCTAGATCCAACCTTTTGAATTCAGATGGTGAAAAAAAATCTCGAATTCATTGAGCGAGCTCCGAGTATTTTGATTCTCCTGCGCCTTGTTTCATCAATAGCCACTAATAGGGTTAACCCCCTATTCTTAACACCAGTTGATGATTTCCTGGAGTAAGACTACCCGTAGTATTTTGGTATTTAACCCTTGTAACTCTGAGTTTCGAGTTTAACTTTGAAAATGAGAATCCGATACATTGATCATTATTTTTTACAAGTTATGGTCCCTCGACTTGATAGGGACGTTCCTTTCCCGTTGAGAAGGAAACAAATCATATCATTTCAACCAGACGCACCCAGAACAAAGCAACCTTATAATATCTAAGACCAATTAGACAGGTTAAAGTATAGTATACGGCCCTCAATTGGTTTGGGGCTGAAACGGGTGATATCTCCAACCTTATTATACGCTGGTATCAGCTTAAAGACTTTTCTGATAACGTTTAAGAGTAGACTGTTGTTTTCTTTGTTGGTTTTTGCATTTTCAAATTCATTTTATATTATTTCAAGTACAGAGTAAACATTTGTTAAAGTTAGTTTTTTATATTGATATCATTGATTCTTCTTATTTTATTCAATAGATATTAGTTATTTATTGTATAAGTGTTTTAGATATCATTTTATTTGCGCAAGAATGTTTAAACGCGAGAGCGAAGCTCGAGCGTTTAAATTTCTTAAGCAAATAAAATGTATCTAAAACATGCATGCAATACAACGTTTTATTCACAATCACATTCATTTAGAATCAGAATCGCGGAAATTTTTCATCACAAAATGATTTGACGTTTTGTTCTAACAGCGGCTGTCACCTTAACAGCGGCTGTCACCTCTAAATTAATAAAATGTGATTGATATTAAATATTGTATTTTTCATTATTCCACTAGTGTAATAAAGTAATTTCATTATTCCACTAGTGGATAAACTGGTACTTTATACGGTTCATATAAGTGTGGATAAAACTTCAATTATAAGGTGATTGTGGATAAAGAATATTATAATTGTTTCAACCTCTGTGTTTGAATTGACGTTCCGCTAACACCAAACCTCTGTACTAATAATCAAGCTTGCTTGCGAGGTGTACGAATTCCACTAGCTTTTCCGGAGAAGAGACAATTCAAAATACATCAGAACCAGTTGCCCTGTAAGGGAACAACATTACTGGTGTTTCTGAGCATTAAACCTTAACATCCACAGTTCGAGGTAGTCATAGCAACTGCTAGAAAACATCTCGATGGTTCAAGTTAGGTTGTGGGCCTACCACCGAATATTGGGTTGTTTGATTGAATATCACATAGACAGGGAAAATAACCCAAGTAAAGTTTATTACAATAGTGACGGCAGGGCCGATCATTATTACAAAAAAATTTGATGACAGTAGAGCGATTTATCACTATGGCTACGTTACGGTGGGAGTAATTTTTTCTATTGAGGGCTGGAAACACCTCAGACCACTGTCACATTTATGACTATGTTGACATGGGTGTCGGATTATTAAAAATAAATATTGAATACATTACGCATTCATTACAAGGGTAACAACATTTATTTAGAACAAGAAAGATAAATGAAAGGCGCATTTATCATAAATATTGGAAGTACAAAGAAAATTGTACAAGTAAAGAAAAAGAGAAAAAGAAATAGACTGAGGCCAAACGATACATTTGTGCATCAATTTAATATCCTAAAATATTCCTAATTCAAACACTAATCGAAACCATCATTTTAAATAGTTTTTCTATTTATACACTACAACCTCGATCATAATTATCGTAATCTCGTAAACTCTCTATGTTCTAGTGTTTACGAGGAATACGTCATGAGATAAGACAATAAACACAATTTTAAAATGCTCGACCTACCTCACCGTCTTATCTGTTCGTAATTGGGATTCATTGCACGTTTGAATTTGAAGCGTTTATGAATGTGTTATCGAGTGTCGCGCAATTTATCATGCGCGCATTCACATTTAGCGGATTTCCCAAGATTTATAGACAATTTTTGACATATCTAGTGGTTCTGAAACACTTTCAATTTATTTTTTCAACGATTTCAAGGCCAAATTTTAGTATATGATGCTTAAAGTGTAATAGCCATCTGAAAATCAGTCCTTCAATTTTCATTACTTCTACCCAACGGACGTGAACACAATTTACCGTTTTGCCCTTTGGTTTATATTTTGATCCTATCACATTTGAGAAGTTCATATTTTGGGACATGCAGCTTTTCCAACATGAATGGAACCTCGTCCTACGAGGAGTTCATATCTGATGTCATACTTTTTTTCTGATAAATCCCTGACTTGCAGCATTCAATTCATCATTAACCAATACCAATTGTTCAGTAACCGTTGGAGTACGTATTTTCGCTACATGTTCATGTCACATTCATCACAATGGAAATTCCGAGGGGGAAACAACTCGTTCATTAGGTGTACATCATAATATTTTCATTACTTTATTACTCATTTGGTCTCGAGTACTAGACCGCTTGGCCATTACAGATTTATAATTAAAACATTTACATGAATAATTCATGTTAATTAAAATAGTCACATCGTATATCATGCCCCTTTAAGAATTTTTCAGAGAATAACCTGGCCCCTTAAACTTTTTCATTAAAATTAATTACTGGACTGCATTCATTAGATGTACAAACAATGACTAGTTGTTTTCCCCTCAAGTATTTCTATCTGCAAGAATCCAGCAGAAAACAAGAAGTGATCCTTACGGCCGAAGAATTATATCCGTAAGCTAATTGATAATGACTTTACAAAAGATACTTCGTGCTCTACGAACGGCATTGGACTAAGATATGAATTCCTAGGATGAATACTAGCGCTATCTCTGGGATCCAATACCCCTATTCTATAGGGTTTATGAGGAAGTCCGAATTGCTAGTTAATTTGTCATTGTAACAAAGTTATCGAGTTCCCAGTTTTGTTACGCAGGCAGAAGCAACATTTCCCTCTCATCGAGGGGTATTTCACTTCCCTAAAATTTGTACACCAAATTTTCATTTGAGAGATTTCAATTGGATTTCAGAACTTTTGAACGGATTTCTGGATTTCATAAGAAATTTCGAGATTTCCTTTAGGTTTTCTGGATTTCACCAAAGATTTCTGAATTTCATATGGATTTCATGATTTCATTCGGATTTCAAGATTTCATTCGGATTTCAAGATTTCACTGGAAATTTCTGGATTTCATAAGGGATTTCAGGATTTCACCGGAGATTTCTGGATTTCATAAGGGATTTTAGGTGTCATTCGGATTTCAAGATTTCACCGGAAATTTCTGGATTTCATAAGGGATTTAAGGATTTCATAAGGAATTTCAGGATTTAATTCGGATTTCAAGATTTCCTTCAGGATTCCAAGGTCAAAAAAATGCTGCACACAGTTGGCAGTAATGTATTCAAGCATACGGGTGCAGGTTCATCGAAATTTCATTGCTTTTGGAGAATTTTATTTCATTCGTTGACAACGAAATGTAAATGAGAGATGTGATTTGTTTCTAGCAGTATTATTTGCGATTTTTTTAGATATCAAGTGGATATCGGGGGCTTTTCACCTGTTTAACAATTGTATACCAAATCAGGATTTCTACGAGGGGTGTTTCACTGTCAAATTCATAGCCCACCTTGATAACAGTTTCATTTTGCATGGCACACACGAGAACTACCACTTGCTTTACTGGGACGCGCACAACGCATTTATTTGCGCACATGAACCAGTTTACAAGCAACCGGTGAGTATTGTGGATACTTGGCTGTGATTGAGTGAGCGTTTTGTACGGAGCATAACCTATGGAAAACTGATAGTTCTTGAATTGTGTGAATATTAAAGTAATAAATACGCAGTTTTAGTCGAAATAAAATGAAATTTAAAATTTCACAAAATCTGTAAATTGTAGGGGCTAAGTCATATTAACAAAAATTCAGGGAATAAAGTGGCTCTTCAAAATGGTAGAATAACATACTGGGTGTTTCATTTGAAAAAATCGAGTTTTTGTTAGTTAATGTCTCTGTATAAAATCTCCTGTCAGAGAAATTTAACTTTCAGTCCATACCGACATTTCATTCCACTCTTGATATTGCATGTCTCAAATATTCCTGCCTAAATTCTATTCATAAAGTTTTTATGATGGCATTTGTGGTGGTCTGTTTTTCCGAAGATTTTCTTTCTTTCAGTAATAACTTGACAACACCGCAAAATTTTCGAAAAGAGGAAATACTTCCATATGTAAAATATTTCGCTCGGTTCAAAGATTAAAAAATTTACAGGGTGTTCCGTTTAAAAAATTGATGTTTTGTGTTGCCCTGCTTTAAAGAAACACTCTGTATATTTCAAAATATTTTTATAATGAGGCACAAAAAAAACCATATAACTTTTATCTGAACATTTGTTTCATAATCTTCATGATAGATGAGATATTGTACTTCCTTACACTAATGGGTCACCCTGTATATTTATATGCACTATATTTTTGTAAGTCATGTAAGAACATGTAGATACTTTAAATATTTTTACTCTTTTATACGAAAGCAACATATTTACCCTGTATAAAAATAAGACCTCTAGAATAATGATCATTTTGAACAAATATTTGGGTAATAGTTAAACTGAATAAAAAAAAAATCAAATATCCAATTTGTTGATATAAAAATGTAAGTGAGAGTTTTTCCCTTAAGATTACTCATTAGTGCCATGTGTATTTCAATAAAAAAAGCGATAAGAATGTTTCATTCGACCCTGGTATTGAGTGACGCGAGTTCAAAATATTGGGCAATTTCATTCCTCGCATTTCCACACTTATAAAGTCGTTTTTATTAAAATAGTCAATCACCGTTATCGACTTCGAGTAAATTTACAGAATGTGCTTTAGAAAATACAGTATCAACTGAATACATCTTAAATAGCAAAAACCACTAAGACTTTTAAAATTTAAAGATATTGCAGCTGGAATCGCAACGGTGTACTACCGAATATCAGACCACATTATGCAAAGTGACGTCACAGTCAGTTCTGCCGCTTTTTAATGGAGCCCCATTTATCTAAGTAGTGGCTCACGTTCAAGAGCTAAAAATTTGACCAGTTATTTTGATGATTGAGTTTCACAAAATAACTTTAAAAAAACCGAGAAAATATTTCATTGATAACAAGCCCATTGTTTCAAAATTAGAATCCTTGGAGATATTTGCAAACTGCCTCGCAATGTCCCCTTTCTTATCAACTGAATTTGAAATAATCATTTATTTATGTTTATTCTGAAAAGTACATCTGTGTGTTACATAATATTTAGTTGAATTGTAGCAGAATTTTCGTTACCCTCCGCAGCTCGCTCCGCAAGTAATAAACACCATAAGCTAACCTAACAGATGATTAAATTTTTAATTTTATTTGATACCACTCGAGATTTTCCTTTTGGGGTTTGATATTATGAAGTTTATAACTTTACTATATCCTCACCTCTGTAGTTTCAGCAGCCATATTCAATTCTTAATTCAATTATAGGTACAATAACTTTTTTAACAGAAAATGTTTGTAGGCGGCAAACTTTACCGGCACATATACTTACTGCAATAACTTGTTTCTGTCGGGTTCTGCCGGTTTCAGGTGGGGCTTTATGCGGGAATCCCCGAGTATTTGCGAAGTTTCTTTTAAGATTTTCATATTTCATTAGAAATTTGATTATTTCACCAAGGATTTCAGGATTTACACTTAGATTTCAAAAGAATTTCAAGATTTCATGAAGATTTCAAGATTTCACTTAGGATTTCTGGATTTCTTGAGAATTTCAAGATTTCTATTGAGATTTCATAAGGATTTCAAGATTTCATAAGGATTTCAAGATTTCACTCGGATTTCAAGATTTCTTGTAGGATTTCTCAATTTCACCTGATATTTCTGGATTTCATAAGGATTTCATAGGGATTTCAAGATTTCATATTGGATTTTTGAATTTCAGGTTGGATTTCTGGAATTCAACATGGATTTCAAGGATTTCTGGTGATGTTGTACACCAGATTTCCGTTTAAATGAATCCGTGGTTAATCCTTGGGAAAATACCAAGCCTTATAATAATTCGGTTCAAGCCACCTCGCGTTGAGTATTAAAATTCCAGTATTTCACCTGTATCCGTTCAGCCGAAACCATCGCATAGAATGCTCCGTTGCTTGGGGCCAGAGCTATTTGGTAGTACACGTCGCCATCGATAGATGGGCCAATCCGCGCAATATCGTTGTTGACAGAATGGCCTTAAGGCCGATCGTACACCAAGGTTGCATCAAACAAGCAGCACACAACTTCCAACATGAAAAATCGTGAATCGCTAATACTCAAGACCCTCTGTTCACTGCAAATCAATTGTTGCTGATATGTGGGCGGTACCATAAAATATTTTACTTGTCACATGTTCTATGCGGCATGCTTGATGAATTCTTGCTGGACGAGCGGCCTAAGGATCATATTTCAGGAAGCACAGAGACATCCAAAGAGCTCCGAAAAGATCCAGTCGAAATAATGGATAATACCAAGACAGCAGAGCCAAGCCGTCGTCCAAAGTAATACAAGGTGAGCAGTTCTTGGGCCACCGCCAAATGCAAAAGGCATAGTGATGTAATTAATAGGTAAATGTAGATAATTGCTTACCGATTTATTTAACCCGCCTATTTTACAGTATTGAATAAGCCTCTGGTTATTTTTGTTCCTTCCGCCGTTGCAAGGTGAACATTTCCGGCGATGTAGCCTGTATGTCTTTCTCTTAAGAACATATTTAGTGCTCCCGCGTGTCAGTCCAATTACAATTAGGAATTCTCCAATATTGGCCTTGCAGTTCCAAATGGCAGTGGAATCTAATTACCACGGTCTCTCTTAATAAATTGGTTTCTGCTTTGTTGCCATAGTTACCGAATTGGTGTCGTTTTTCCCTTAATAAAAAATAATGTGTAGGTGGAGGAGTCACATGTAGGCACTATTACCGTAAGTTTGCTTCCAAGCCCTAACATGAACTCAAATTTCTCGGGTTAAATAGACTCGTTGTCATCTGAAGGCAGGAGCATTTCAAAAGTCAGTTTATTGTCCACGTTATACTTCTTTTGTGCATTATCGAGTTTCTTGGCAGTGACCTCGAAACAGCTGACGCTCATTCAAATTGGAGTGCGCTAAGACGGGAAATTTAAATCTGGGAATTTAGAATTACAGCCTTATCTTCGATTTGTAGCCAAAACGTAAATGATACACAATGTAATCCAGAGTCTGTTGTCATATCACAGCAGGCAATAACATTTAATCAAGGTGAAGGCAACTATAAGTAAAATGGGTTGATTGGCTTAGGACTAAAATTGAAAGAACGCTTGCTGTCAGAATGTAAACATAAAATCACACAGGCAAATGATGTAGTGTGATAAATTCACAGCGTTGCCACGTTGAGCGTCGAAATAGCGCGATGCAGGTGAAAGAGCGCAGCGCAACGACTGTCAACATCATGCTCTGGCAGCAGCCGTCGCCAGCGCGTTCAACTCAATTTGGAAACAGCCCAGATATGTGAACTTTTAAGGTTTGAGCACATATACGCGGTGGTGTTCAGACGTAACAAGTATAATCAAATATGCCGTTGCACACTTGTCTTAACTTGTCTGCGGCCAGATATGTACCGCGTATACAGGGTGTCCCAGAATAAAGGGGACAAACTCCGAGAGTAGAATCCTCACTTCATTTCAAGGCTGAAAGTTCCAGTAAACATATACCCTAAGATGAGTATTAACCGAGTTACAGGGTGTTGAAAGTGACACAAAAAAATATATTTTCCAGAATAACACCTTAACAGCTTAACTTTTCTTAATGAAATTTGGTATGTTCAGGTGGATTCATGCAACATCACTAAAACTAAAATGAATTTTAAATCAAGAATATGACGGTGTTCATGCAACATCAATTTAACGAAATTAAGAAAGTACTAGACATGCGCATATCGTTCCAACTGTCAATTTTTAAAACGTCTTCGGGTATTCTTTGATCAGAAAACAGAAGGTGAATCCTAACCTGAGATTATCGTGGTTTGTTGTTTTTTGTTTTATCTACTTATTCTGGTCTGGTGTTTACAGTACAGCATGAAAACTATCACCAAGAGAAGTGAGTATGGTTTAGTACTGAGTATATTATTGCTTCTGGCCTCTGGTGTTGCGAGGAATAAGAGATATAGAAAATATGGCGTCAAACGTATGCTGAAATTGCGAAAATGACATATAACCTCTTTCCTCTTTGAAAGCAATCAGCTGTGAGTAAAGAGACTACGCATGCACGGTTTCTAATTTATGGAAGAAATCAAGTTATTAGTTGATGTTAATTTTAATTGCTAAATTTTTTGCGTGAACACCTCCATTTCATTAGACTGTTTTATATTCTTAATTTTAGTTTTAAATTCATTTAAGTTTAGATTTATGCTTGCATGAATCCACCTTTACTTAACAGCATTCCGTTTCATATTTCAAGGCAAATCATGTGTTTGCAACTCTAAACAGGGGCGTACGGCAGGTGGGTACCCTATTCGCCCCTCACCAACTTTCACGCTACTGGATTAATATCGATTTCGTCTTCCTTTTTCTCAATCCCCAATATTTCCTATACAAAAAAGAAATAAGTTTCGTTTCACAAATATCAACGGTTTTCGAGATATTTGAAGTTGAATAAGTGGGTGCGTATGTGATACGGATACTCATTAGTGATTATTTTGTTATTTTGTTAGATTTAAATATCAAGAAATTTTTATGAATAAAATCCCTCGTAAATAACAACAATTTTTGAAATATTAGAATTCATACTCATTGCAAGGTATGAAATATGTTGGTTATAATGTTATAAATAGTTACCTTCACATTCCTTTCAAAAATAGTAAAGATTTTGATACGCACGCACTTATTCAACTACAAATATCTCGAAAACCGTTGTGAAACGAAACGTATTACTTTTTTTTTATAGGACATATTGGGGATTAAGAAAAAGAATACGAAATAGATATTAATCAGTGGCGTGAAAGTTGGGAGGGGCGAATAGGGGTACCCACCGACCGTACGCCCCTGTTTAGAGTTACAAACACATGATTTGCCTTGAAATATGAAACTGAATGCTGTTAAGTGACATACCAACCAACCAACAAAATGAGTGCTAATACCAATTTTTCAGTTATATTGTATCGTACAGGTGGTCTGTCGGACAATGTCCATAGAGGTTTAGAGTATCTTACAGGAATATATTTCTGAAAAAAAAAACATTGGGTAGCAACTTTTTAAAAGAAATTTGACAATGCCACTGGATTTGCCATACTTTCTTTGCTGAAACATTACGTATTTGCTGTCACTATACATTCATCATGTGCGGGTCCGTCGCTGAAAAAGAATAAGAGCCGAATTTACTGGATCTACATACAAGTTTTTGGTTTTGGACAGAATAAATAACACCCGAAAAGAAATGTGAAACGAAGTAAATGAAATGTCGAACTCTTAGATCTTTTCTGGCTCTATCCAAACCACTAGGATTTTAATTATTTTTTTACAATGGAATTCATTGAAGGAAATGAGTGCATTCGCCACCCTTGAACTAGCGCACTCATAACGTGTTAGAGCTTCCAGAAAACGGGCCTGACAATATTCATAAGTTTAAAGTGCAGCTGTACATAAAACACAAACTTTCAAATACAAAAGAGACGACGAAGTGTGAATATTAGAAGATATTTTGCAAAATCATCAGTGTTGTATTTCATCAACTCCCTTGAGAAAAAGGATAAAGAAACTAAGTTCGCGATGAAACCGTGATTTAAAATGTGTAGTTGAACTAAGTTATCAAGTAATTGGATTTTCACCATTTTGATGGAATCAAATCAAAATCGAAAGTGACGCCACGCAAATTGAGTTGTCAGACAAGAAGAAAAAATAATTGAAAGTGTTCAGGGTTATATTTGTCTTTCGAAATTCAATTTAGTGGATGAAAGCCATTGTTCAGTTTTGTTGGTTGAAACTGTTTTTTGCAATGTTTTGAAGAAAAATCATTTCTGCAGTACACTAGAAACCCTATACGAAATTATTTTTTACATTTTTACCCAATCAGTAAAAAGTACCTATGACTAAATATCTCGAAATGTGAAAATGTGTAATTTAAAAAGTAGTCTACAAAATAGTTTTTTTTTTTTAAATAACTGCAACGCCACAACGGAATTGAATATTGATAAAATTGTTGAATAGCCAATGAAACAGCCTGTCGAAATATACGAAAATATACTGCGTGATCCATTTGAGACAGCTGTAGTGGATAAGTCGAGTGGTGTCGATCAGAAAGTCAAGCAACCATGACAGCGGTTACTGTCTGGATGGGTGACCGGCACGCTTGGACGGACATATTTTCAGGATGAGTTCTCGACCGTGCTTGGGAATGCATCTTAAAAGGTAAGACCTTCGTCTTTTTCAGCTCGCACAAGTATTCTGAAGACTTCTGAGGGCAAGGTAAGGGTGCAGTCGGATGGCGGTTAGAACAAAATTAAAATGCGCCTTTGGGTAAACTCAAGAGTAAAGCTTTGCTCCACTCTTAGAAAAGCGAGATGCGGTGGTGTGTAAAAACATGAAAATTAGTATTTTCTATGAATCTCTGACACTCACATTTGAATACGAAGCAAAAATTGCTCGTCACTGAACAATTATTCTGCTATTGGCTAATTATAATACATTCGAGAATTCCAATACCGCGTTTACGACTCACTGCCTCATTAACGAGTCTATTCAAAATGTTAAGGACGGATGTGAAGTTATCCACATCTACAAATGTACACTGAGAAAAAGTTAACTCGGCTGGTAAACTTTTTCTTTCTTATTTGAATGATGAATTAAACATTTCTCAATGGCTCCATCACATTAAGAAGGTTGATTACCATGAGATATGAGTATAAGGGTAATTTTTTATGAGAAATGAGAAATGGGGGTGATATTATTTAAACGAATAAATTTAGTATTAAAAGGGCGTTGTAGAACATTTTTGATGGAAGATTTGTTTTAAGGAAGGTAGACTACATATTCGTAGGTATAAGAATTCATTTGTAGCACCGTCGGAGAGGGTGTGGTGGGGGAGAGTTTGTCAAAAAAAAACAATTTTCTGGGAAAACGACATTGTAGAGTTTTTTGAATTGGATATTCTTTCAGAGGAGATCGAAATACATAGTTGTGGGTATATGAATTCATTTGTAGCCCCGTCGAAGGGGGTGTGATGGGGAAGAGTTGTCGAAAAAAAATCAATTTTCTGGGAAGACAACATTGTAGAATTTTTTGGATTGGATATTCTTTTTCGGGAGATTGAAATACATAGCTGAGGGTATATGAATTCATTTGTAGCCCCGTCGGAAGGGGTGTGGTGGGATAGAGTATGTCGAAAAAAAAATCAATTCACTGAGAAAATAACATTGTAGAGTTTTTTGGATTGGATATTCCTTTTCAGGAGATTGAAATACATAGCTGGGGGCATATGAATTTATTTGTAGCCCCGTCAAAGGGGGTGTGATGGGGGAGAGTTGTCGAAAAAAAATCAATTTTCTGGCAAGACAACATTGTATAGTTTTTTGGATTGGATATTCATTTTCGGGAGATTGAAATACATAGCTGAGGGTATATGAATTCATTTGTAGCCCCGTCGGAAGGGGTGTGGTGGGGTAGAGTATGTCGAAAAAAATCAATTCACTGAGAAAATAACATTGTAGAGTTTTTTGGATTGGATATTCTTTTTCAGGAAATTGAAATACATAGCTGAGGGCATATGAATTCATTTGTAGCCCCGTCAAAAGGGGTGTGATGGGGGAGAGTTATCGAAAAGAAATCAATTTTCTGGGAAAACGACATTGTAGAGTTTTTTGGATTGGATATTCTTTTTCGGGAGATTAAAATACAGAGCTGAGGGTATATGAATTCATTTGTAGCCCCGTCGGAGGGGGTGTGGTGGGGGAGAGTTATCGAAATAAAATCAATTTTCTGGGAAAATAACATTGTAGAGATTTTTGGATTGGATATTCCTTTTCAGGAGATTGAAATACATAGCTGGGGGCATATGAATTCATTTGTAGCCCCGTCAAAGAGGGTGTGATGGGGGAGAGTTATCGAAAAAAAATCAATTTTCTGGGAAAACGACATTGTAGAGTTTTTTGGATTGGATATTCTTTTTCGGGAGATTAAAATACATAGCTGAGGGTATATGAATTCATTTGTAGCCCCGTTGGAGGGGGTGTGGTGGGGGAGAGTTATCGAAATAAAATCAATTTTCTGGGAAAATAACATTGTAGAGTTTTTTGGATTGGATATTCTTTTTCGGAAGATTGAAATACATAGCTGAGGGTATATGAATTCATTTGTAGCCCCGTCGGAGGGGGTGTGGTGGGGGAGGGTATGTCGAAAAAAAATCAATTCACTGAGAAAATAACATTGTAGAGTTTTTTGGATTGGATATTCTTTTTCAGGAAATTGAAATACATAGCTGAGGGCATATGAATTCATTTGTAGCCCCGTCAAAGGGGGTGTGATGGGGGAGAGTTATCGAAATAAAATCAATTTTCTGGGAAAACGACATTGTAGAGTTTTTTGGATTGGATATTCTTTTTCGGGAGATTGAAATACATAATTGTGGATATATGAATTCATTTGTAGCCCCGTCAAAGCAATTAAAATTAACATTTAAACTAAGAAAGATGGCCAACTTTCAACTAATAACTTAATTTCTTCCATAAATTAGAAACGGCGCATGCGTAGTCTTTTTACTCACAGCTGATTGCTTTCAAAGAAGAAAGAGATTTAACGCCATATTTTCTATATCTCTTATTCCTCCCGAAGAAGCAATAATGTACTCAGTACTAAACCATACTCACTTCTCTTGGTGATAGTTTTCATGCTGTACTGTAAACACCAGACCAGAATAGATAAAACAAAAAACAACAAACCAGAATAATCTCAGGTTAGGGTTCACCTTCTGTTTTCTGATCAAAGAATACCCTAAGACGTTTAAAAAATTTACAGTTGGAACGATATGCGCATGTCTAGTACTTTCTTAATTTCCTTAAATTGATGCTGCCTGAACACCGTCATATTCCTAATTTAAAATTCATCTAAATCTTAAATTCATTTTAGTTTTAGTGATGTTGCATGAATCCACCTTTATATACAAGCACCGCGTGCAATAACCTAACTGATCGTAATCTGCCTTTATTCGAGCTTGATTGCCTCAAAAACTATTTACCAATTAGAAAAAATTTATTGAAGTCGATAATTAATAGATATAACTAAAAATTATACTTCAATACTAACTAAACTAAAAATTATACTTCTATAATTTTTAGTCCAATGTGTAATCAGTATTAATCGCAACGTTTTACATGCAGTTTTCTGATTTTTCACAATTAACCAACAAATTACTTTGTTTTTAAGTAAACCCCAAAACTTTCCGTAGTTGGTTCCATAACAAATAGGACATTTTTCATCGAATTTGGAATATACAGGGTGTTAATTAGGTACGTTGACAAACTTAGGGAGGAGATTCTTTGGAAGTTTTCAGGACGAAAAGTTCATAAAAACATATATGTTGTAACCTAGGGCTCACATTTGGGTCCTGTACTCTTCATCATATATCTAAATAACATAAAGTCTTGCTTTCGAAATTGTAAATTCATACTATACGCGGACGTTCTCAAAATATTTTCCCAAGTTAGTAGTGTAACTGATTGTTCTCTGATTCAAAGTGATTTAAATAAGTTTTTTAACTTCTGTCTAATCAACAAACTCTATTTGAATTTAGATAAATGTTGTTACATTTCTTTCACTCGAAACCATAACACTTTTTCATACGATTACCATTTTAATAATATCATCTTTAAAGAAGCTAACGAAATAAAAGACCTAGGTGTTATACTTACGTTCTCAACACACATTGATTACTTAGTATTAAAATGTAATAGAACATTAGGATTCATCCTCAGAAAATGCAGGTTATGGAAACTTTATTCTACTCCTTTGTATACAGCAAACTGAATTTTGCAAATGTCATCTGGCATCCACAATACGCTATATACAAAACTAGATTGGAAATCGTAGAAAATAAATTTTTAAGATATCTCGAATATAGGAATAGTGGCGAATACAATTCTACAATTAGTACAACCTTCCTAGGAAACAAATTTCAACTGCTCACATACTAGAGGCTCGTCGAGAGCAATCCAACATAACCTTCACATTCAAAATTGTGAAGAACTTAATCGATTCGCCTGAAATATTGTCAAATATATATTTTAATGATCCTTATCGTTCTCTGAGAATTACTCGCCTCTTCTCCGAAATGTTTTGTCGTACAAACTCGGGAAGAAACTCACCTCTGCATAGAATGGGGGCATTATACAATGATAATTTCAATGATATTGATTTATTTAATCATACACAACAAGTATTTAAATCTAAAATAGAAGAAAAATACAAAATTTTATGGCTAACATCAAATCAAATGTAGTTTAGAATAAAACTATGTTAAGCAATAAAATGTAATAGGAGTACTTTCTGTACGCTCTACTGTTTCTGTGGACAATACTTTAGGTTATGCCTGTTGTTGTCCTATATGTTTTCAATAAGTAAATAAATAAATAAATAAATTGGGCGAGTACATCTATTCAATAGTACCCATGATACAAAATAATTCAGTTCACCCCTTCATATTTTTTTTCCGCCGTCACTTACATACTATGAGACAGGAATAATCAATTTTGTTTCATTTAACATCTTTTTGTTCTCTTGTAGTTTTTCATTTACTTGTATGGTTCAGGAGCTACATAAAGAAATTTGAGAAGCAAATATTCTCACAAACTTCGAAGGGTGATTCTTTGATAGTTTTCAGGACGAAAAGTTCATATAAATATATTTCCCAAACGGATTGGTTTTCGAGATGCAGGACAACGTACTTAATTAACACCCTGTATATACCTTATACGATTATTGATTTGATTCTTTCAATCTTCTCAGTACAAATCTGACAGAATGCGACTAGAGTCTAGACCATTTTTAGCGTATCATTACAGGAAAGTGATTATCAAAGGGAGTTTCTTTCTTTTTTTAATGGAAAAGACGGTTAATGGTTGAAGACAATATCGGAGTCTGGGAGATATTAATTTAGGGTGTGTGAATTTATTTTAATTGTATTGTATATTTATAGTTTTATATTTTGAAAGGTTAACTGTCGAGTATTTAGGATTAAGTCTTCAACAATTTTTTTTACCGCCAGCATGTATTTCACGTACTATGTAGTCAATAAATAATACTTGTCGTCAAAGTAATGGGAGTCAAATGATTTTTACAGTTCTCGAAAAGCAAAAGCAATTTCATTTGTTCCCGTAATCTGCGTCAACAGCATTCACAGCAAACTGAACTCAATAATACTCGTAGCTGGTGAGTGCGGAATTTCTTTTAAAAAAAATTGGTTGTTACACAAATATTTATCAATGAGTACTATTCATCATTGATTACTCGGTCGAATGCACAAATGCTAGAAACTTAATATCTCACCTTGATGAATTTTTGTGCTAAAACTCTTCAATCATTTCAAATCTCTCAATTAATTCACATTAATTCAAAATTTTTCAAATTTTAGTCAAGTGAATGCTACATCGAGAAAAAACTCAGTTTGCAACCTCTTCCGAAGTACGCAACAAATTCCGAAAGTTCTGCAAACTTGGAGTAGTATTGAATATATTATTCCATATCACGAATCAAGTTTGCAAATGGGATACACCATTTTCTTCAGTTTAGGGAAAATCCCCGTTCAGAATTCATGACGAGGGCCTTAGTACCGGTTCGGGCCAAGATCCGCACAAGACACTCACTCCTCGACATAGTAACAGCTTCAGGATACTTTGCACCACCAGAAGAAGTACAGAGGCTATCCGACTACTGCAGCAGGAGCAATCTACCCCTTCTGCCCGGCTGTTGTTATTGTTGAATTGAATTCATACTAGCTGCTAACCTAAACGTACTTAATGTGGGGTGTCCCCACCTTTGTAACTAGGGCTAGGCAAGAAGTATTATATTTAACGCTCGGCAGCTCGAGCATTAGTAGAATGGTAAGGAACTAGAGGGTCTCAATCGAACCCCTTTTTCCGACCATAGAATTATTATGTTCAACGTGGAAGGTCTTGTGACCCAAACAACCTTTACCAGAAATCCTAGAAACACAGATTGGGAAAAACACCCAATCTAAAATGCAACCTTAAACAGATCAACGGCAACAGTCACGTCGAATTTGAGCAGACTCTAGAGGCGGTTAACGGAGCAAGTATGGATGCAAACAAATCCAGTTGCCACATAAAAGAAAAGGGATACGTACGTACGTGGTACGTACCATTTGGTGGAATGAGAACCTGGCTATTCAACAAAGCCAAGCGGGACGGAGATTGGCAGGGTTACACCGAAAGGCTAAAAAAATATAACAAAGATATAAGGAAAGCCAAGAAACAGCTTCAGGAGCTTTTGTGAGACAATCACATCAAGCCCTGCAGCAGCCAGATTACACAAAACATGGCGAGGGGCATAGAGCAAGGACCAATGTCACTCAGAAGAACAGATGGTAGCTACACAGAAGATGAAGAGCAACGTGCTCTCCTCTTACTGGAGGCGCAATTTCCAGGCAGTATACCATTTGAACCTAACAGATCACTGGAAGAACCAGGTAGAGCCAAACGATAAGAATGGAAGTATCAAAAGCCATCATATGCACTCTCCAAAGAGTGATACGGACAATTTACTCCTTCCAACCATTCAAGTCACCCGGAATTGACGGTATATTTCCGGCCCTTTTACAAAAAGGGCAAACGGAACTACTGCCGTTCATTATTAAAGCAGCCAGATTCAGTCTGGCGCTCGGGTACATACCGAGCAACTGGAGGAGAGCACGGGTAACCTTCGTTCCCAAAGTAGGAAAGAAGGACCCTACCCTCCCGAAGTCATTCAGGCCAATCCGTCTCTCATCCTTCTTACTGAAGACACTGGAGAAGATGGTAGATAATTATATTAGAACCGAGATAATAAAGAGGGTGCCATTGCACTCCGGGCAGCATGCATACAGTGCAGGCAGATCAACGGAAACAGCTCTGTACGTGTTCACCGAAAGCATCCAGAGATCACTTGAGCATATAGAAATGGCCATATGCGCCTTCTTAGACATAGAGGGGGCATTCGATAACACCTCTCACGAAGCAATAAATAGGGCCCTAATGAATAAGAGAGTGGACAGAACCACATCCAGATGGGTGAGCCAAATGCTGGCTACAAGAACTGCTGAAACGAAAGTGGGCGAAAGCAGCTGTCGGATCAGCACAAACAGAGGATGCCCACAAGGAGGGGTAGGTACTATCATCCCTGATGTGGAGTCTCGTAGTAGACGAACTACTCGGAACCTGAAGACTGTTCGCCTCGACGGAGCAGACTTAAAATGACAGCGAGAGGTGAAGTATCTAAAGATTACCCTAGACTCAAAACTACTCTGGAACAGACACGTAGAAAAGATAGCTAATAAGACAAAATCAAAATGGTGATCAATAACATTGCAGAAAAACCATGTGGCTGTAACCCATCACTACTGTAGTGTGGCACGGCAGAACCGAACTCGCCACAAATAAGAAAATCTTGGTGAGAGTGCAAAGACTAGCGTGTCTTCGTATAACAGGAGCAATGATGTCGACGCCAATATAGCAATAGAGGTCATTCTAAACCTCACTCCTATCCAAAACATAGTGAGGAAAACTGCTTGGGGAGCAAACCTCAGGTTGGCTAAAATCGGACTCAAAGGGACTCAAAGGGACAGGTGTAAGGGGCTCAACCCCCACCGAATGTGCACACCTTGCCGATCTACCAACTAACGAAATTACCACGAAATTTAGTTTCGAAATTTTTTTTCGAACAGAACTAAATACCAAGCGAGAATCGAACAAAGAATTCATTCGAGCATTGGAAAAAAGAATACCATAACATGGTGCACGGACGGGTCCAAAACTCCTGAGGGAACTGGAGCAGGAGTCTTTGGGCCTCGCACCAAATACTCCGAACCCATGGGCCAGTTACCCAGCATTTTTCAAGCGGAAACCTGAACAGAAAATACCGGAACAAGGAAATCGTGATCGTCTCCGATAGTCAATCAGCCATCAAAGCGTTGAACTCCTCTAACAGCAACTCGAAGATGCTTTGGGAATGCCTAGACAGACATAATGATCTAGGCAGGAACAACAAGGCGACTCTCTTCTGGGTGCCGGTACACGTCGGAGTCGAGGGCAATGAACAAGCAGACACCCTGGCACGAAAAGGCGCACCAACGCCATTGATCGGGCCAGAACCATTCTGCGGACTTGGAAAATCTTACTTCCAAGAAGAACTCAATAAAATTGAAGTGGCAATAAGAGCAACATACTGGCTGAGACTTCCAGGGCTGCGGCAGGCCAAATATCTAGAGAAAATTAAAAAAATCAACTATCTTAATGAAAATGCGAATTTTTACTTTCAGATTTTTTCTTTTCTTTTCAGTTAGAGTCTTTTCACAATATCTATCAGATGTAGTTCAATGTCCAGCGTGGCTTGTGCTGAGGAAGTACTTGTTTTCTGTTAGATATTACAAATAAATCACATTTTTCGTTTTTCAATTTTCACGGAGAATGTTCCCATTTTCATCTCCTCGGCAATTTCAACCGAGCAAGATCAAAGACACTGATTAACAGGGCATTACAGACTCAAAGAACACCTAAGGAAGCTAGGACAGCACCTGCAGATTTTGTGGGGAATTGAAATTGAGGCTTGAAGGGCTGCTTTAACCGAGAACACCTTTTGATAGCAGAAGAAGATGGGGCACAATAGATCTAATCTAATTATGGTATGTTAAAGAAAAACATCATAGGTCAGTAAAAAAAAAATGTTCCGTACACTTGAATTGGTTGCAAACTTGATTCGTGATATAAAATAATATACTCAATACTACTCCAAGTTTGCAGAACTTTTGGAATTTTCTCAACGAGTATACAGCAAAATTCAAGTTAATTGCTATTTTGACAATGTTGCGTACTTCGGAAGAGGTTGCAAACTGAGATTTATTGTTTTCTCGATGTACCATTGACTTTGCCAAAGTTTGAAAACTTTTTGAATTATTATTAAATTTTCGATTTTTCATGTCTATTTCAACTGGCCTACAAATTGAAATTGTACATCAACCAAAATTGAATTTACTATTTCAATCTAGATGTGCCTTGGCATCTGATGACCAGAGGATCAACTTCAAACAGTCACTAAGTTAACGAATTAACAGGTCTTAGAAATAATAGTATATGCAACTCTCCGTAATAGCGAATACCCTTATAGACCAGGTGAATTATCTTTTTTTGATTGAAAAATTTCGTACAGGGAAAACTAGGTTGGAAAGGGTAGAAAAGGGTTTAATTAAGTGGCGACAAAAATTCAACATTTGAATGCTTGCAGTCGAGCAGGGGTGGGGGATAAAAGGGGATTGCCGAGTAAAATACAGAAAACCGATATTTTCGTTTTTGTTTTTTATTATTTTTTAAAATTATTTTACGTTAACAGAAATTGGTAGGATTGTAATATTTTTCATGCCAAGCAAGAAAATATTTTATTTTTGTCAAAAAGTTCAGTGGTTTTTAATAAATTAATGATTTTCGAAAAAAAAAAACTCGTTTTTTTCAAGTCCCCGAAAAATTGATTTTTTTTTCATTGTAAAGATTTCTGTAGAGGCGCATTTTTTGGAAAAGACTTCAATTTTCATATAAAAGAAAAAAATATACTACCTCAATGGAAACAATTTGTGGAAATTGCAAAAAACTGAAATTTCGAATTCTGCCAATATCGACTCACTATAGTTACAAATTTCATAATATTTCTTGAAATACCGCTCAGAAATTCACAATAACTATAAATCATAATATTATTTATAAATTTTCAAGACTATTGAAGACATTCTATTCATTTAATTGAAATGAAGTAATGATTCAATAAAAGAAAATGCAGAATAACGTATAAATGCAGTGATTACATTTGTTTTCAACATGGCTTCTGTGATAGGCTATGAAGATAATAATTATAATCTCTTACATTTAGATTAAACAAATTTATTTTTGAAAAAAATCATGAAAAGAACCCTAACAATTCTATTTAAATTCCAGATTGATTCTCTAATTACTTAATAATTCTTAATAAGTAAAAGGAACTCCTGGAAACAGTTTGTCTCCACAATCAATAACTTGTTCGACTCCCATTACCGACACATGGTACAAAATAGGAAGATTAAAGGTATCGACACACACTACAACATATCTTCTTTCATTCACGAAGGACGCGAAATAACGCAACAAGATATTTCGAAGCGGAAAAATTGTTTCTCAAACTGGCTTTCAGTTTTCATTTTCGAAAACGAAATACACGTTCTTTCAAAGACGAAACACTTCAGCATTCTTGGGAATGGTTTTTGACGAAAAACTGGAATGAAACGCTCATATTCGGCAGCTCAAACAACATTGTAATAATGGTCTCAATTTAATGAAAATGCTATCAAGCTAATCTGCGGGAGCTGATACTACCACCATATTATAGATCACTCATTCGTACCAAAATTTATTATGGCGCAATAGCGTATTCGACAGGTAGAAAATCCTTACTGAAGCAGCTGGACACTGTTCACAATACGGCAATCAGACTTGCAGTGGTGCTTACCGAACCAGTCCTGTTGAAAGTCTATATGTCGAAGCAAATGAGCCCCCGATGGAAATCAGAAGACAATTATTGAGTCTAACGTATGCAGCGAACATCTCTTCAGACCAACTTCCCAACTCACCTTTTCTAATAACCTTGAACGAATCTTTTGCGAAAACACCAGCGTCAGAGCCCCATTGGTTTATAGATATACCTCCTTCAATACATCTCTCACCGATTTTCCAAAAGATAATGCCCCAACATTCCCTGCCAAAATACTCTGAAATGAAAGCTATAATGTTCTCTACACCGACGCATCCAAAACATCAGGAGACGAACGTGTCGGAGCAGCAGGTAACTTCAATGAAAGCAGTCATAGTTTCAGCTCACCACCATCCTGCAGCATCTACACCGAGAATTGTCACCATCATCCTGCAGCATCTACACCGGGGAATTGTATGCTATAGCTGAAGCCATAGATTCATCAACAGACATCAACGATAAAGATTTTTCAGTTTTTTGCAATTTCCACAATTTTTTTCCATTGAGGTAGTATATTTTTTTCTTTTATATGAAAATTGAAGTCTTTTCGAAAAAAATGCGCCCCCACAGAACTCTACAATGAAAAAAAAAAGCTTTTTCAGAGACTTGAAAATAAAAGCTTTTTCACTCGACTGCAAGCATTCAGATGTTGAATTTTTGTCCCCACATTAGTTAAACCCTTTTCTACCCTTTTCAACCTAGTTTACCCTGTACAGAATTTTTTCGTGACTTGTACGCATGATGAGCTATTATTTTGCCTGGCCTATTAGTAGCAAGTATCGACTTTTTACTCGGTAGTACTAGACATCGTTAGACGATTGCTGCATAATATTCTATAATCAATATTATAATTTAGCCAATCTCACTGTAATACCGGATTAACACTCCAATGACTTCGCCTCTTTGAACGTACTTGCCGACCATAGACGGAGATATTTTCTCTTACTTGGGTATAACTTTTGCGTATTGCTTGCTGTATAAAAATTTGCGAATATAATGTGTCTTGTTCTTATAATGAATAGAATTAAAGGATTGCGCGTGTATGGGTACGGGACGTTGCTCGTAACTTATTGACAAGTTATCTGACACACCGAAAACAAGTCGTTCCAAAAAATAGAATAAGAAAACATCAGGAAACATTGTTAATTTATTTGCTGGTACGGCTATCTTATATACACATCAAAGTCGTGGCAAGACTCAATCATCATAATCCTCCCAATCAGACGAATCACCCATGTTTATGATTACTGGTTGAATGGATGGCAAAAGTAAATATTCACTTTTTTTTGAAATACATGTAAAATGCATTCTGTCCAAAGATCTTTATATTCCTCTCCTAAGATTCTCCTAACATTTTCTACTACTTCTCCGCTTAGATTTGGACATTGATTGGATTTTCTCAATTTGTTTTTTATAAATGCCCAAACCAATTCAATGGGGTTGAAAACACAATAATACGGAGATAACCTCAGAAGCGTATGACCAGAATGTTTACAAAGTTCGTCAATAATATATTCTTTTTCAAAATTTTCATTTTTAATTATACGTAGTAATACCTCCTCCGTGGCTTTTTGAGGAATATTAAATTTTTTATAAGCCATAAATTCCAAAATGTCTCCTTTTTTTGTTGTTTTCGTTGGTATTTTTATCTTTTGACGCGAGTGGTATGACGCATTATCCATTACATTTATACTCAGGATAATCAGATAATTTGTTTTTGATTGATTTCAAGGTAGGTACTTCGTTTCGTTTATAGAAATCATAAACTTGCCTTCGAAGAAAATCTTTTGTGGCCTCATCAACTTTGTTTAAAACTGATCTTCTCGTTTTCTTTTACGATAATGATCTACAACATCCCCTTGTTTAATCACTTTGTAAATAGTTGAATGCCCCAAACTGGTGAGATGATATATCCTTCCAAAAATTTTATTGTCACATTTGTCGTTCATTTCCTTTTTAAGATTTTTATATATATTTAGAACAAGTCTTTCTGAACATGAAGATCTTTGTTTTTAAATTCCCATTGTTCATCCGGTTGTGAATCTTGTTCCTCACGTTCTTCGAATTGTTAATCAGGTTGTGAGTCTTGTTCCTCACGTTCTTCGAATGGTCGCCAAAATGCCATGTTGCAACACTAAATCCGCAAACGTTAATACTAAAACTTTAATGTTGATTTTCACACTTTTAGTTTAAAAAACCGCGGCATATGTTTTTCAAATACAATGGATTCTTCAAGCAGAAGTATACTGAGTTATATTATCACAATGTCCTTCTTTTATAAAGCAGCCAGAATGTTAATTAAGTTGGGAACAGTTTTATACCTGTTTTCGGATAACTCTATGATAACAAATAGTGTTTGTCAATAATTACTTACATATACCTATTTATTACTAACTAATTGAAAGGAATAACATTCTATCAATGTTTGACGTAAACCTAATATTTTCATAAAATATTTACCATTATGTTTTTAAACACAAATTATACCCCAAGATACGCCACTGAAAGGTGGCTGGTCAGAATTTTAAATCCCTTACGAATGGCCTTACAATGGCCTAATCCGACAAATAGATATTGTACGGGGTGGAACTACCTAGCAAATGAAGAAAACAGTTGCTTGCATGTTTTCCTAAACGTTCTACATCAAAATTTGCACGAGCCTCCTTGTATCGATTTTGCATACTAAATGAGGTTTTATTATTGAGCTGAAGAAAGTCATATTACACTGAGTTTGGATAAATTATAAGTACTAACAAAATTCAGGAATTGACAAACCATTGAGACAACCAAAAAAAACTTTAAAACAAATTATTCAAAATTGTTCATTGCCGTCAGTTCTGTCAATTCAATAAGACATACGGACACAGCGTAAAGGAAACATCTAAATAAAACGAAAAATTTCGACAAAGTCGAATTTCCCTTCCATCTAAACTATCCCACAAAGTGGAAAATTTGAGGCAAATATCGGACAGAAAACAATTACTTCCCCCAACGAACATTGAATTACATCTAAGAGAAGATATCTAAAGAAAAAGTACCATTCATACCCAATTATGAAATCACGAAGGGACACACAACCAAACCTCCCACATGTTTTCCAATTTCTATAGCGTAGAGTTTCTGATCCCCGGCCGCCATCAGACCTGTAGGATTTTCCAGTTTATTGCGATCCTTCGATGAGTCATGCCAATGAAGCCCTATGCGAGATGTGAACACCCTTACAATGACCTTTTCTTCGCCGTACAATTGGTCATAGACGTGTTACATTTGCTGGGGTCGTGTTTCCATTCAATCCTCTTCACTGGAAAGGGATTTGAAAGGTTCGAAAAATTAGTATACGAGGTGCAGTCAAAAGTATGACTGGGAAGCAGAAAACGAAAATGGATTCCCAGACTGAAATGTTCTTGACAACCAATACGTTCTCGATAGCGGTGTATCCTGAATTTTAATAATAGACATACCTCGAACCTGTTGTTTTCGACAGAACAAAAATTACATTTGTAATAAAGTTGAATTGCGCTCAAGATGTTTAAAGATTAATTTAAAACAAAAACAATGTAGATTCGACATCCCGAATGCAAATGAACTTTTATTATATGGCGCAGTCGTAATTACAAATATTCTACAACTGCAAGCAGACAGGTTCATGTCACAACATTCGGTGAAATCAACGTAGAGGAAATGCTTTTCCACGGCATATTGTAATGCTCTTACAATATCCGATACTCAGATTTCACCCAACTGGAAACTTAATGTTCTCGCATCGAATTTAAATTGGTAGGGCGGAAATGAAAACTGGCTTCGACGTGGAGTTTCTCTCGAGAAGCGTGAACGATTTGCCGTTTAATTATTCAGGCTTATGTTTTGCGTAGGCAAGATTGCTGTCGGAGAAAAAGAAATTTATTGGAGGGTCTGCCTTATTCAGTTCGCTTGAAGTTTCCGAGGCGGTGTTATGGTATACACTTTGAAGCGATGCATTTGATATATTCGAAAAGTAAACGTTGGTACTGATATTTATTTATAAGTAGATTGAAATGATAAATATTTAATTACAACTTTTGACTGACAACATTTTTCATGGATTCATAAAATTATTGAATTTTAACGATATGACATACAATTTTCGAAAAATAAAACACCCTATGACACTCCCATTGAAAAAAAAAATGATGATCGAAAAAATAAGATATGTCCTGTTTCTATTTTGATAAAAAAATACCAAAGTGAATTCTTTGTTGAATTTTTTTAACACGAAAACGTATTATCAGAACCGAAACATGAAGATGAGGCCTCTAATCTGCCAGTAATTGTAATAAATCTCGACACGCATCCTGTCAGAGAAATTCTAGTCTCAAATTGTTTGTCAAATTGTATCAGGAAAATAGTACATGAAATGAGGCCACACATAATGAATGCAAAATATTCAGGGCCCTGCAACTGTGTTCCGGTGGTCCATAGCTTCTAAATGGCGCAACTTAAAAATTTCGTTCTGATGCAAGCATAGGCTCTTGGGAGAGTATCTTTGAAAAATATTGGGAGGTATACAAGATGACCCAGAAAAGTGCACCAAAGCAAAGTTAAGTTTTTGGTAATGAAATATACCCTATATATTTCATCACATGGTTTGAGAGAGATTACTTGGGCCATTCAAAAAATATAGGGTCATGCATATGTTCATCAACGTTATTTCCGTAGATATATCGATATTACTTCAAAACACATGAGTTATTCAATACTCTGTAACTCCGAGTCGGAAAATAATTCTAAAAATTGATGGAAGGTGAAATGACTACAATCTAGACTAGTTTATGTAACATGACACACATTTGAAATTTCATTACTTTTTGTGTACCGGATAGATCGAAACGCAAATTGAAAAATATCTTCGTTTTTTTACATGAAAACTCACAAATTCAATTTCAGTGATGGAAAAGCCACTTTCCTTTTCTATGATGTATCACACTCAGTATTTATGTTATAACTTTAGGAGTAATTACTGGAACAAATATTGGGAGGTATACAAGATGACCCAGAAAAGTGCACCAAAGCAAAGTTAAGTTTTTGGTAATGAAATATACCCTATATATTTCATCACATGGTTTGAGAGAGATTACTTGGGCCATTCAAAAAATATAGGGTCATGCATATGTTCATCAACGTTATTTCCGTAGATATATCGATATTACTTCAAAACACATGAGTTATTCAATACTCTGTAACTCCGAGTCGGAAAATAATTCTAAAAATTGATGGAAGGTGAAATGACTACAATCTAGACTAGTTTATGTAACATGACACACATTTGAAATTTCATTACTTTTTGTGTACCGGATAGATCGAAACGCAAATTGAAAAATATCTTCGTTTTTTTACATGAAAACTCACAAATTCAATTTCAGTGATGGAAAAGCCACTTTCCTTTTCTATGATGTATCACACTCAGTATTTATGTTATAACTTTAGGAGTAATTACTGGAACAATTTTCTCATCTTCTATGGTTTTAATTCAAGTAATTTCACTTAGCGCCCTAGGAGCTAAGTAACATGCATCAATATAGAAAATTACAAATATCTCGAAAACGATCACCTCCAGCATTGTTGAGAAAGTGTACTTTTTTTACTTGGAAAAGGTGTGGGAATGAAGTTTTTTCATGAAAAGTACCAAAAGTTTGCTGTCAAAAATATTAGGGCATTTTGAAATGAATAATGACAGCGTACGCAGCGCCCTCTGGATGTTACATGAAAATTGATGCGAAATTATGATTTCCCACGCAAAAAAAATCCCGGATACCAAATTTCGTGCAAATAACTTATTTCTTGAATATTTTAACGTACTTATTTTACACACTGTAACTGAAGAGCAAACAACTATATAATTGGGTAATGAATTAGCCTGAATAGAGCCTGAAATTATTGTCCAACTGGATTTGTTCTGGGGTTCTGCTAGCTTAACGGTAAAGCTACCAGAACCAAGGATTAAAAACAACGCATTTCCAAAAAATCGGCCATAGGTTCAAACGTAGGCCTAAAATGAAACTAAAATTATGACGTGATCATAACGATTCAGTTAGCCTTTTGGTACAACCAGCTCAATGTTGAGATTGCAGAACCTATGATTACCACTCAAACTCAAGAACAAAAAAATATATACTAAAATTGTTTGTTGATTTTGTTCTAAGTTGTTTTTTTAAGGTGGGGTTCAGCTATCTTAACGGTAAAGCTAGCAGAACCGGGATTTTTTTTAGGTTCAAACGTGAGCCTAAAATGATACTAAATTTATGACATGATCAGATTTTTCATAACGATGCGGTTGGGTTAGGTTTTGGTACAGCCAGCTCAATGATGAGCTTACAGAAACTATGACTGCCACTCCAACTGAAAGAGCAAAAAAGATATAATAGGGTAATAAATAAGCCTGAATAGAGCCTAAAATTACTGTTCAACTGAATTTATTCTGAGTTATTTTTATGGAGGGGATCTGGTAAAGCTAGCAGAACCCAGAATAAAAAAAAAATCATAAAAAAATCGAAAATATGTTCAAATATTATGACGTGATCAGATTTTTCTTAAACATTCGTTTAGCGATTTGGTTCTGCCAGCTTAACTTTAAGCTAGCAGAACCCGCGATGACTCCTTCAATTAATAATAATAATAATAATGCTCCCTCATAAACACTCGTCGAGTGTACCAAAAGGCATAGCCTGTGCGGGTAGAGAACGGCTATTATTATTATTTGCCGTGGTACTCCGTGGCGACTTACTGATTTTTTGGTAGCGTATTCACTTTTCAGCTGCAGGAAAACCCGGAAAACTTACAGCACCACCTCGGGTGGCCGGCGTGCGCTACAAGCTAGCACTAGACGAGATTGGCATCTAGACAACACACAATACACTTGCTTTCAACAAGGACTGTGGTCGTCTATCGATTCCGATATTGACTACTTGAGAAAAAATCCCTCGTACATACATCGGGCTCGACCGACTACCGAACCGAAAAATTAAAATTGGGAATAGGGTAATAAATTAGTCTAAAGTTAGAATGGCCAGCGAGGTCACCAGGCCGCAAACACCATGTTTTATTAAATGGGAATTTCTCAAGACCACTATTTAAAAAATCCTGACACATTGCTGAATTCCTCTTTGAATGAATGTCCTTTCCAATGATGTGCCACTTGGCAAAAAACTTATTGAAAAAATTACGGTGACGTCACCGATAGAAGTCACGTGAGCCATGATTGCAACTAAATCCGCTATTATCAAAATCGATTGACGTGTTTTGCATATAAGTGACAAGCGTCAAAATGGAGATAGTGACTGTGGCCGAGACAACATTGCAACCTCTTACAACAAAACTGACTAATACTTCAACTCTGTTGCCCTAATAAGGTTTTTATTTGAAAATGAAACAGTTATATTGAAAAGTAAAAGTCAATGAATTGTAACGAAACACTATGCCCTTCTATAGACTATAGAGTATTTTGTAGAGAACTAAACTAACTCAAGTTCAACTATAACTTGCGAGTCAATATGGCACTCGGAGGAAAATGTTCGTTCGTAATAGTGAATTTATAATATATTCAACTAAACTAAGAATCAAATCAACAACTAATGATCAAGAAAGATGAATACCAGACACACCATCATGGGTTTATATACTTTCATCTGTCAATTAAACTAGGAATTAGCAACTACGAGAATAGCCATATTCATATTTTCAATTAAAAATTATAATCAAGTTATCAGACGTATGCACACACGATATTTCAAAAATTTAAAATAGGTTCTGTTGTACGTTGAATCTTTAATTTTAAATTCTCAGTTTATTCAATAGAGTTTATAATATAAAATCACAAGATTTTGCTCTATAAGATTTGAGATAAAAAGTAGATAGAAAAAACACAAAGAAAGTTGTGGACTGTCTAGGCAGCAAAATTTTAAAACACTCGTACTATTTGTACATATGGTTTAAACGAAATGCTTAGCTGAAACACAGTTTAAATTAATCTTATTTCTATTTAAAATCAATAAGTACTAACCATGATGCACTTTTGGTTTTTATCTGTAGGTACTCCTCAAGTTGAAAATTCCCTTCCAGTCACCATGAAACAAAACACACACACACACGATTAACTTCCCTTATCTCTCTCTCGATTTTCCGATAATAAACTTTTCGCGTGTTCCTAGTATACAACTCGAAAACGAATCCAACAAATATACAGTTAAAAGTGAAACAGACTGTGTACAATATAAACAAAACGATATCTACAATATTATTATACACTATATACAAAAGATAAAGTCGAGCCCTTATGGCGTCTACGTAGCAGAACGTCACCGAATATACTAACCGAACCGTGCGGCAGGCAACGGAGAGTGGGGCGATAGTCGGTAGGCCGGTTTGGGTCGTCGCCCCTCGAATACAACCCCTGAGGTATGTATTTCGAGGAAAATCCCTCGGTAAGACCATCTTATGTAGTTATAGGATATTAGGAGAACGGTAAATTTCGGAGAGAGGCCAAAGATCGAATGATTAATTGGGAAACATATCGATTGATTATACAGTATCGGAAAGTTTTCATCGGGGGTACTAATAGACCAATCTATGCGAGCAACAAGGAACGCAATGATATGATAATACCACATAAATAAGAGAGACGCACTACTGTACGCCTCCCCTAGTGCCTCGTCCGATGAATTAACAGCCACGTCGATATCCCTTCCTCGAGCGAGTCGAGGAGAAATTGTAATGCTCTCTCAACATTATAGCAAGCTATTCTTTACGCTCGTATGAAACCAGCATACCCCCGATGAAAACTTTTCGATACTGTAGATTAAGTTTCCTAACTACCAAAGAAAGAAACTACCAAAACTCGTCATAGCATTTTTTTTTGTGACAGTGATTGCAATTGAACACCAAACAATAACAAACACACAACAGTTTACCGGGTTATTCTCGCTAATAAAACAGGTTTCTGGGCAAAAAGAAAAAGTCAAGTCCCCTGCAGCTGCTAGTAAGAGTACTGAGTATAGAGAGGGTGGTACGAACAAATAGGTTTAGAGACAGTATTCGAGGTGTAATTATTTTAAGTGCAAAGAAATTCATATCACAAAGATGATGCTAATCTTTGAAAGTATTTCAGATTTTACTGTAGCAACAAGAGAGATAGTTGAGAAGGTTTTTGGTATAGACTATTATGGATGAACTGATTGGACACTTCGTTTCGGATAATCTTCAATGGCCTTCTAGTATTACTGACAACGATACTGGTAGGCTATTTCATGACCGGCTATGGAGAAATTTCAGGAACAAAGGGAGCATCGATATAATATGCCGGATACGGAACTTTATAAGAATAGATAATTTGTTGAAAAAAAAATTGTTGGCACAGTCTCTGATATGTAACAACAATTTACCTTTTCACAATCAGATTTGGTTCATACAGAAAATTCAATACGAGTTAATAAGTAGACTGTATTCGGAAGATATATTATTATTAGAATTAACATTTTCGCATGTGGTGCTGTTCACCGATAATATATTATGAGCTTGGTCGCCCAGTGATTTTGGCTTAAAAAATGCTCATATATAATAAATACAATATGCGACCTTAAAATTTAATTTCACGGTATGTTTGAAGTACTTATTTGAATTGAATGAAAACAACCATGAATTATTGAATATTCTTTTGGTTCCTGCACTTCACACAGTAAACTGAAGATGAATTTAATTTTTAAAATTTTTTCCCATCTTCTCCTCATCGCCCTGTACAACAATAAACACACTTTGCTAGACGGATGTTATATTGTTAGATATGGTGCTATTACTCTATGGATGTTCTCTCCTTTCTCCTTCTCATCGGAAAATCACATACATTATTTGGGATATGTGACAGAATTTCAACAAATCTTGCTGCACATGGTAAATAAAAGTGAACTGTCTCCAAGGTATGACACCAGAATGAAAATGAATTTATTTTCACACTACGAATTACATTTTTTAAACAAATATGCCCCATTATTCTATTAATTTTTATTCTGGCATCATATCTTCGAGATAATTCAGTTTCATTTATTATTTGCAGCAAAATTTTGCGAAATTCCGTCACATATTTCAAAAAATGTAATTTTCTGATAAAACGAGGAAGGCGAGGACATCCACGGAGTGATATAATCATACCTATGAATATACCATCGGTCTAGCATAGTATTTCTTATCTCGTATAAACAGGGCGATGAGGAGAAAATGAGAAAAAAATTGAGAAATTAAATTAGTCATTGGTGGCTATGACTTGAATTTCTGGATCAACATTCGATTCTGAACAATATTTCCTCTTGACTTTCAGTTAAATCCCCTGATTACCTCAACCTGATTACCTCAATGATTCCTTGCGATGGATTGAAGACAAACTGAAGACAGTCCAAAATAAAACATGCATTATTCTAGGTGACTTCAATTTAAACCTTTTGGCTCAGCATGATCTAATCGAGATTTACCAGAACAATTACAGTATGAATGGATTTTCCATACTTAATGAAACAATACGAAGAAGCATTTCCAAAACTACCTAATCACTAATCGATCATATTGCACACAATTTGGAAGAAACAAATTTGCTAAATCTGTCAATTATAGACCATCCTATGAGCGATCACAGGATTCAAATTCTGAAAGTCGATGCTCGAAAACCAAAAACTAATTTACCAAAATACAATGTGGTGAACGAAGTTGACATCAACGAAACCAGAGTACGATTAAACAATATCATTCGAAGGTTGTATCAGCTCTCATATAAAAAGGGGAACAAATACCTGGGTCTTCACATGGATGAGGTCCTCTTATGGAAAGATCACATAACATTTATTAAGAAAAAAATTTCACCATTTATAGGGATATTGTACAAAATCGCTCGATTGATCTCGCTGAGAATTAGAAAGCAATTATACTACTCACATATTTACAGTCAACTTCAATACCTAATCTCGGTTTGGGACAGCTCAGGAATCAATTATAAATCCTTTGAAAACCCTACAGAATAAGGCTATGAAGAAAGTCTCTACCGCTCCGATATCCCACTGTCCAGTTATACTCTCCTCGAGGACACCTCTCACTGGGTAATATAATATAAAAAATTGCGTTATACAGGGTGTCTGGTAAACCTTGTACAATATTGAAACTGGTGATAGACCAGATCATGACTGTTCAGAATATCAGAATTTCACCTCAGTAAAAATCTCACCGTTTTCAAGATAATGGGCATTTTTTGAATTTCCAGAAATTCTCTACCTCCCATTGGATTTTTGAGTGTCATGTCTACAAATCGAGACCAATTCAAATATCCTTGCTGTTTAAGATAACTGATGAGTGATGCTTTGAGATGTACAGAACAGTTTTTCAGAAAGTGATAACATTTTTCAAGAAATGTGGTAAAATGCCAGATTTGAGTTTCATCAATTTTTTAAAACAGAAGTTTGACATTCTTATCGGAAAAAAGCATAACCACGTGGATTTGCAAATTCATTACAAAAGAATGCGCATTTTGTCCAGACTCTACCATGGTATAGAACATACTAAAACTTTTGGAGGGAGTAATATTTCCAGTGAATCAGAGTGTGGTGTTATTCTGAGCTAAAATTAACTGTGTAGACTTTGTCAATAATGTATTTTATTATTATCCTATCAAGACGAAATGATGAAATAATCATGAGTAATAACGAAACAGTTACTTAGAATCATTCAATGATATGTAAAAAAGTAAACACTAATTCAAAGTTTTTATGAATCAACATACACTAATAAACCATAATAACGCTTATTCATCATTGCACTGAAAATATTACAATAAATGTTCGAATTGTTTCCCATTCACTCGTATGCAGAGACGACATATTTTCAAGAAGGACCTTGTCAAATGCGGTATAGCCACCGAATCAGCGATACTCTGAGCGGCAGTGTGAATACGCCGTCTCAATTGCACCACGTCAGTTATAGTTGTGGAGTAAACCAGTTCTTTCAAATATCCTCAGTAGAAGCAATATAATGGATTAAGGTCTTGGGATCTGGGCGGCCACAGGATTGGACCAAGGCGTCCTATCCATCGCCGTGGGTATATTTGATTCGAATACTGCCGAACTTGTACGTCATAACGCGACGGGCAGCCATCATTTGGAATCCACATTGTTTGTATCAGTATCAACGGTAGATTTTCTAAAAGAAGAGGCAGTTCATTTTGCAGGAAATTCAAATAAATGTTGCCATTTAAGGTTTGTAGCAATTCATGAGGGCCAATTACTTCGTCATTTAAGATTCCCATCCATAAGTTTATTTTGAACTGGTGTTGTGATCTGTTATCGGTAGAATATGCCCACACAATATAATTCCTTCAAGTCTTCATCAATTTGAAGAAAAAGAAAATATTCTTTCTCATTTTTGGAAGCGTGTAACGTTTCAAGGAAAGGCCTAATAGTGTTTGTTTACATGAAAGGCCCCCTTTAATTTTCTACAAAGATTCACCTCCTAAAAACTATTGTACTTATTTATTTGTACAATCTTTCGATCTCTGAAATTTCGTTGTAATCTGGATGTTGGTCAATTGCGACATTTATCACACGAATTCGTGTATTCAGCGGTGCTATATCGGATAATCGACAATTTCCTTTCGATAATAATTTATTTAGACTGATTACATAAAAAGTTAATTTTATTGACATACTATTCAATGCTACCAAGCAATTTATTGTTTCTTATTAATAAGCATTTCTACATTTTATCTTGACAATAATATCGAAACAAAATACTTTTTCGACGTGAGCATAAAAGTAGAAGGAAGCCTAGAATAACACCACCCTCTAATTCAGTGGAAATATTACTCCCCCCAAAAATAATTATAGTATGATCTATACCATGGTAGAGTCTGGACAAAATGTGCATTCTTTTGTAATGAATTTTCAACTCCACGTGGTTATGCTTTTTTCAGATAATAATGTCAAACATTTGTTAAAAAAATTGATGAAACTCAAATCTGGCATTTCACCCTCATTTCTTGAAAAATGGTATCACTTTCTGGAAAACTGTTCTCTACGTCTGAAAGCATCACTCATCAGTAATCTTCAGCAGCAAAAATATTTGAATTGGTGTCGATTTGTAGACATGGCACTCACAAATCCAATGGGAGGTAGAGATTTTCTAGAATTTCAAAAAATGCCCATTATCCGGTAAACGGTGAGGTTTTTACTGAGGTGAAATTCTGATATTCTGAACAGTCATGACCTGGTCTATCACCAGTATCAATATTGTACAAGGTTTACCGGACACCCACTATATCAAGACTCACGAAAAACATTCCGTCACCCTCTTGACAGCTGTGTCTGACATACATCAGCACGACACTAGACAAAAACATAATATTTATTTACCAGTGGTGTCTTCCAAATATGGATTAAACTCCCTTTATCATGAGGGCTTGAAAGTGTATAATAACATCCCTATTACTATTAGGAATGCCCAAATTTAAGCATACCTGTTCAAACGCAATCACTATTTATTCTCTTAAACTTTTCTTTTTTATATTCTTAGTATACTTTGATGTCATTCTCTATACTAATGATGTACTTATGTAATTGCCTTTACTAACAAATTTATTAATTACTACGCGCTTTTAGTTCCTAGTATAAGATCCACTGTAATCTTCTTAGAATTAAAGCATTGCAACTTTAAAAAAATAAAGCATATTTTTTAATCTTCCTCGTATACGGTCGGGAAAAATTCAATTCTGGTGTTTGCAATTCAGGTTTGGGATGAAGCAGGGTTTCAATGAAGAATATATTTTTTTTTTTTTTGAGAAATCAATAATAAAAAAGTTTTATACATATGCTGCGAACTTTATGCCGGACACTGTATACTACCCTAGCTGTGATTCCAAATTTGAATACCTTTTTCAATGTTCTTTCAATTTTATACAGCTTATTTGAATAAACTTTATTGATAACGTCAAAAATAACGGGAGTTTACACTTGATTAAAATACCGGGAAAAACTAAGGGAAACCCAATATTTTACAGATTCGCCCCTCTGCGACTATTAGCTTTTTCAAATCTGAAGAAATTGTTCTGTGGGTAAGAGATTTAGGTTAGATGACAAAGTCATCGCTGCCTATTTTGTGGGCTGTAGCCCAGTTGCGTCCCGCAATTAAAATTTAATAGCCCAGTTGCGTCCCATGAAATGGAAAGCCCAGTTGCCCATGAGTACATGAATTGATAATTATGATAAATTGATAATTACATAATTTTTATATTGAAAACAAGTGTTTTATCTCAATGTCCAATTTGATACCACGGGACGTAACTGGGCTGCAACCCGGAACGCAACAGGGCCCAATCCCAATCAACTGGGATTATATTTAACTGGGCCTAATCATTTTATTCGGAAGGTTTAACAAATTGGGGCTCATTTGAAGTGTATTAATCTAAAAGAGGACTCTACTAACATTGAGAAGGAAAAGATTATGTCATTGGTCACTTTCGCGCAGTCAGAAAACTATAACTGAACTAATAACTATCACATGAAAAATAATAAATGATTTTTCCTACGAGGGTACGGAAAAGTAACTTTTCCGTACGATTTTTACTTTTCCGCACGATTTTTGTATTGTTAAAAATGAGGATATTTTCTGTCTCATTAGTCATTTTGTAGCATTATTATAAAAACTTGTTTATTAAAAACCTTGTTTTTTATAAATAAGATGGACAAAAAAACTCGTAGGAAAAATATTGTACCTAACTCTTACGGAAAATGTCTTTTCCGCCCTTAACTATAACATATTGAAATTAATTCAACAGATAACACAAAACAAAATATTGCTCTTTTGACAGATAACAGCAACTACAGAACGTTATTCCTCTTAAGTATGCGTACTAAAAATAAGTCGTAATTTTTTATTCATTAATATGAATGTTGGCCAACTTTTCTTAAGACTTGAAACTTATGACTTGGATATTATGAACACTAGTGCAGTAACACTAGTGCATGCCACAAGTGAAGAATGAATCATAGCACTTTGAAACTCGGCCCATGACTTTTTGACATCATTTATTGTTAGAAAAAAAAATGTTTATCAAAATATCACGGGTGAAACCCAAAAAAATGTTTATTTAAAAAAATTATATTTTTTTTTGATGTTGTTTCGGAAAGTATAAGGTTTATCAAGAAACAATTTCAACAACGTGAAAGGTGATTCAATTCTCCACAAGAAATATATTCAATAATTTCTCACGAAATGCACTCGTTTTCTCAGAAAACCTGATTGAATTCCGATATAAAATTTCAGGCTCGCCTTAAGCCGCCACTGCAATTTCTGGCAGGGCCGAAAATTAGATTTGTCACTACTTTGCTAAAAATTATAGTAGAAGGAAAAGAAAAAGTGTATATCGTTCCTGAAGACTTGTACTTCCTCATGCAAATATAACGTGAGTATTTGAGTACCCAAAATGTGTTTTGTACCACTTCACATAATCCTTCTACGATATTTACGGAGGATCCGAAAGTCATGGATATTTTAACTGATATGAAATAATCTTTGGAAGAAGTCCATTTTGCTCAAAGTGGAGTGGTGTAGACTAAACGGGAAGATATATCACAAATTTAAAGTTGTGAAGATGATTTTGCCATATTTCTTCCCGTTTTGATATGAAATAGTTATACTGAAGCAAGAATCAGTACCTACCCTCTTTGGACCATATGCAACGATTTTAGACTAGCGAAACACGTATCACTTAGACATGCCAAAGAAAAAACTGGGTTTTACTCCTACCTCCGTTCAGTTCTACTCACCCATAATCCCGGTAATTTCTTCAGTAAATATTGAAAATAATCTCTTTTACACATCCTACATGAAAAACGAAGTATGTGATTTCAAGCTTGAGGTTTGCACTTGACAATAGTGTTATTAAAAATATATGCAGGATATGAATAATCGATTATTTTCAACATTTACTGAAGGGAAAACACATTTAAGGTAAACAAATACTCGCATATTATGTTTGCATGAGAAGGTAGAAGTCTTCGATATGAACTTTAAATTTTTCTTCTCCGATCATTTTTAGCAAACTTATGACAAATCAAATATTCGGCTCCGCCAGAATTTTCAGCGGCGGGTAAGGGTGAACCTGAAAGTTGATATCTGCGTTCAATCATGTTTTTTGAGAAAACGAGCGCATTTCGTAAGAAATTACTGAGAATAATTTTTGTGGAGAATTGAATTGTCTTCCACCCTGTTGAGTTGTTTTTTCGATAAATAATATACTTTCCAAGATTACAGCAAAAATTTATTTATTAATTTTTAAACGAAAAAAAAAAAAAAAATGTTCCCCTGGAATTTTAGCAAACATTTTTTTTTCGTGTTTATCATGGGTACAACTACTAGCATACAAAGTTTGGTGGTGCTATAACCGATCTTCGTCTCAAAACCCAATCGTACTGGATTACACTCCCATTGAAGAGCAATGATGGAACTTCTTACGACAAAATACACACACATTGGGTATTTGATGTAAAATAGGGGTATAACCAAGTCAAATCAAGAACAATTGAACGACGTCAATCATCGTCTCTAGACTGTGAGATCGTGACATGTGGCAACACACCAGGGGTGGGATTCTGTGTACTATAAAATTCTATTGTCAACAGTTTTGTCTCTTTCTCTCCCATTGATTCAACCATAATGTCATCTCACTTTTTCTATAGACAATGGAATTCTATAGCACACTGAATCCCACCCCAGGAGCGAGAAGGTGACTATATTCTGCGAGAGAATGCCTGTGTTTTCACAACTACTACGATGCAATGACGCATCTATGGAGGTTTTCGTACGAAAAATTGTTTGAATCATCACGGATCAGTACTTCTTGTACCTCTTGCAGGGTGGTAGTTCACCCTGAATCTGTACTCAACGGAACAGACACACCATCGAACAAATAAAGATCAATTTCTACAACATACCGGGTGACCACGAGGTGAGGTACGTCCCCTAATTTTTCTATAGTTTTAAAGATACAGATTTCAAATTTGGTATGTCGCCAAAGTACTTGAATACGCACACTTTAACCCCTCTACTGAAAATTCACCACTTCCGGTTTAACCGGATTAACCGGAAGTGACCCCAAGCTCTTTTTTTTTTTCAAATGACATCCTGTACATATTTTTTCATTATCCGAAAGAGCACGCAATTTGTGGTAACACTGTTGTTCAAAATTGGAAATCGGTTGAAAAATAGCGGAGATACAGTTTATTGTTCTGCCGAACAAAGTTGGCCATGAAATTCTAACTTAAATCACCACAACTGACAAAGGACATCAGAAGTTATCAGAGGAAGTTTCGAAGTGCGATACAGTTAAAAACTGAGTTTCTCGTGTAATTGCAGCTCTCACATAATCCAACAATTATCAAAAATTTCCTAAAAACAGTATAGTACCCATAAAGAAATGCTCTGCTGCTATTTCTCAATTTGCCCCCCCTGCCCTCCCTTATCACCGGGCCTGTTTAAGCCGTCTATGTTGAAGAACATTCAATTTTAGGAACACTCATCATGAAACCTGATTGTATCTTCGTTTCCTTTAGGAATTCTCCTAAACTTTAAAATACGAAATAACTTTTTGGAATGCTCAAGTCCTTTTTAAAAAAAATTATTTTCATTACAAACTGAGATACACGAAAATAAATGTGAATTGTACTGATTCTAACAGAAAGAATTATGTTAACATCTCGTTGGTAAGGCGGATACTGCTGCGGCAGCATAATCAGCACATTTATTGGGAAAGACGTCGAACTCGGTGAGATATTTCCTCCCCACAGGGTTAGCGAGGGATTTGAATATCTGCAAGGTTTATTGGTGGTTGCTCGTTTTCTTTCTTCTTGTTGTTGCATCATCTTGATCTGGTTCTCTTGTATCCGATAAACCCAATCAATATAATTCCAAGTCCATACAAAAGCATTGCCCATATGCTAGGGGTATGTGACATTACGCTGAATGACAAATTCGGTTGATTTTCAGCTATCATCCTCTTAATATTTTGTAGATCATCTAATTCTATGGCTTCTAAAGAAATCTTGAGGTTCACTTTAGGCATTTCGTATTATTTTTGGAAATAATATTGCTTGTCCTGGATGGGTGAAATGTTCCTGGTTATTGATGTTGTGGAACAATGTAATTATTTGGCATCCCACTGGAATGTCGAATAGGTTTGTACCGTTGATTAATACGATTTCTTCTTGGTTGTAGCAGTTGATTTTTATTTTTTCTTCCTCTGGCAGCATGGTTACCCATTGGTTGGATTCTCCAAGTCTTTGGAATATAGGGTGATTCATAAGAACGTACGTTTGCTGACATGTAGAGGTGTTTTTCAGGCTCAGAAGTTGGACTTTACAGGGGTTCTCTTCTCGAAGTTCTTGGGGTTTCATTTCATCACACAGGTATGATTCAGGCATAACTTTCTTGCAGCGGTCGTTCGAATATGCGTTTATTGATTGCCAAAAATTTGTTTTTTGATACGATAACCTCGAATTGACTCAGGAATAGGAAAGGAATACAAGTGAAATACAAGTGGAATAAATCGAATTCGAATGGAAAATTGATGATTGGTATATTCAAAATATATCATTCTGTTATTGAGTGTATAGCTTTCTATTTTCACAATTTTCTCCAATAGAAGTACATTTTCTGGGGTAACCTCTAGAGGTAGCTGGTTTTTATTGAGTTTGTTTTGTAAGTACACAAGTTCGGAGAAAAATTCAGAAGTTTTTATTATACTAGGGTGCATCATGCCTAATCTCGAAAACATAATAGAGTTTTCAATGTCCTGCATAATTGAGAAAATCATTTCATACAAGATAATTATTTCAATAAAAACATTTTTTATATACATTGAATTTTCTCGATATACTTGACAATCAACAATTTTAGCAATTTGGTTCATTTTGGATTCAATTAGTTTTTCGTTGTGGCTTATATTCTGAACGGTGTTATTAAATTTATTGATTACTTCAAAAGAGAGGGAATTTCTCATTTTGATATTCAATGCTAATTCTTTTTGATTATTTTCCAGCTGTTCAATCAGTTTTTCATATCGTTCTCCATCATTTGCATCTAAATTTCCTGAGATAGCTTTGAAAATTGATCCCAATCCATCTATTAGGCCGCGTTTGATTCTATTGGGATGGGGTAAAACTTCGGTTAATTTGTATGCCACTTTTTCTTTTACGAAACTCAGGATTTTGACACAATTTGACGAGTCATTTAGGTACAGTGCATTTTTATTTATCGTTAGTAATAATTTTTGAGCCTGGTTATCCAACAAATTTACCTCTGAAACTATGGGTTGTAGATCATAGTAGTGAATTAGTTTGTAGGAGCTTTCTTGAATTTTTGCTCCCCCTAGTTTGAGTGGGGTTATACCAGGGTTCGCTCAAAAAAGCTGAAAAAATATGAATTGATGGTCAATTATTGAATATGAAAGTCTTTTTCAGGTGAAGTTTCAAATTATTCATGTGGATTTTTTCTTGATTATTAGTAACTACCGTTTTTGCTGAATATTTACTGACTTCAGTTTGGTGGATTTCTTGAACTTATTAGCGGTTTTTTGCCTTTTATGGATTCTTTGAAATACTTTTTGATTTGGTTGATATATTTCGGGATTGTCACGATTCTTACTGACATTTTTGATGCGTTTTTCTTTTTCTTTTATTAGATCTCCGTTATTTTTTCAATTTCCAAATTAAATGGGTCATTGCTGCTGATATGACCATTAATAACGTCAATCGGTTTGCGATTCGTTACAGAGTGTAACGAATGATTGTAGGCGAGATCGCGTACACCATTTTCATTTTAACCGTTCAACAGTTTTCAGGAAACCTCTGGTGTTGAGAATTCTTACATGTTCAATTATAGTCGACTGGAAACGTTCAATAGCTCCATTCGATTGGGGGTGATTTGGCGAACAAAAGTGTGTTTTGATTTTGTGCAGGCCGAGCGATTCCGTGATTACAGAATTTTTAAATTCAGTGCCGTTGTCGACGATAATTTGCTCGGGGACACCGTGATGTGGATCAGATGATCGACTATCTCTGTACTTGATAAAGAGTTGAGGTGATATGCCTGAGCATATTTCTGAAAACTATCAATAATGGTCAAGAATTTATTTTGTTCTATAGTGAAGGTATCCATATGTATGATTTTAAAAGGTTTCGTGGAAGTGGGAGTGACATTCATTTTGATGTTTAAAGGGTGTCGTTCGTATTTACTTTGTTGGCAAACTTCACAACTATGAAGGTTTGTATAGAATTTTTCATTGATGGCCAATAATATTTTTCTTTCATGCGTTGAAATGTTTCGTCTATTTCTCTGTGGTTGGTCTTTCCTTCGTGGTAATTTTTTATTTCTTTCTTGTCAGGATCGTTAGTAACGTCAATGAGTTTTTTCGTACACTTCTTCAGTTTTGAGGAAGAGGATTTGAAGTATTGTTGAAGGACTTTTGAGAAAGTTTCGTAGTTTCGAGTTCGGGATTTTCGAAATACAGGTAATATTGAGTGTCAGGATTAATGTAATTTTTTACAAAATCAATTATATATTTTTCGAAGTTATTTTTTGAAAGTTGAACGAGGATACTTTTCTTTTTTCCGAAATGAATTTAGATTCTTGGTTTACAAGAAAACCTTTTTAATATTTTATTGTGCTTTCGAAGATATGAAGTAGTAATAGCAGGGGATGTGGAAAAAATGTACCGGCAGGTTTTATTACAAAAGAGCACAGGGACTTGCAGAGAATTTTATGGCGATTTTCATGTAATCAACCACTTGGCGTTTATCAACTTACTACGATCACGTATGGGACGGCACCGGCATCCTTCTTAGCAGTTAGGTTTAGACAATAATGAGAAGTTTCCTATTGGCTGTTATCAGGGCGCAGATCATCATAAATATTTTGCACAAGTGTTTAATATGTTTCAGGGTCAAACCCACAGGTTTCAAACATATAATGGGTGATCTTCCCAAATCACGTATTACTCCTAGTCGTCCTTTCACAAATTGTGGAGTTGACTATGCTGGTCCTTTCGGTATTAAGATAGGTAAATTAAGGGGACATAAAATAATCAAGGGTTACTTATGCGTTTTTGTGTGCTTTGTCACCAAAGCCGTACATTTGGAACTGGTCAGCGCTTTGACTACAGAGGCTTTCATGAATTGTTTCAAGAGAGTTGTGGCCAGGCGCGGCATTTGTCAAACATTTATTCCGACAACGGAACAAATTTTGTGGGTGCTCGCAATGAGTTACAAGAGCTTCACTCATTCCTTAAAAATCCATCAACCCCATCAACATTTTCAGAACATTTTACGCAAATGTCCATAACGTGGCATTTTATACCAGCCCACTCCCACACTTCGGCGGCTTATGGGAGTCAGCAGTTAAATCTGCGAAATACCCTCTTACAATACTTTAACGTATGACGAATTTAACACGGTTATAACACAGGTTGAGTCATGTTTAAATTCCCGTCCTCTTATCCCTCTATTCGAGGATCCCGATGATTTAAATGTACTCACTCCTGGACATTTTCTAATTGGATCGTCCTTGGCAGCCCTACCTCAAGAAGATTTACATCAATATAAAACTAGCAAACTCAAGAGGTACCACCAGTTAACGCAAATGGTACAGCACTTCTGGTCGAAATGGTCCAAGGACTACTTGTCTCAACTTCAACAAAGAAGCAGATGGAAGGCATCTACATCCAACAGTGTTCTTAAACCTGGAACAATGGTGGTAATCAAGGAGGACAATTTGCCTCCACTGAAATGGCAACTAGGTCGAGTTGTCCAAGTGTGGTACGCGTATGTCGGTTTTAACATCAAAAGGAATTTTTAAGAGAGCTTCTATGAAGGTTTGCGTGTTACCGATAGACGCTACCAGTATGGACTATAATAATAATAATAATAATAATAATAATAAATCTTTATTTCCCGTCGACAGTTACATGTATGAGAATTGTCAGTACCTAAATCTAGACCTATTTAAAAAACAGATAAAAATATATAAACACATATAAACATATATATATATATATATATATATATATATATATAAGTACAAATATAAACACACACATAAATATATAATATATATAGAAGAGTTAATATTTACATTAAAAATTCAGATAGTGAATAAAAACATTCATCCAACAAATAGTTTTTCAGGTCTTTTTTAAATAACAAATTATTCGTGTGGTGCTTTGTATGCTCTGGTAATTTATTATAAATTCGAGGTCCCATATAATTTGGAGCATTATATGCTGTGTTCACTTTCGCGAAGGGAATATGGTAAGATTGCTTTTTTCTTGTATTATAGCCATGAATGTCTTCATTCAAGTGAAATGATGACTTGTTATTGAAAATATACAAGGATATTTCATAGATATATAGACAAGGGAGAGGTAAAATACTGAACATTATGAACAACGGTTTACATGATTCTCTACATGATACATGCCCCAGAGTACGCAGTATACGCTTCTGGCTGATAAATACGTCCGATGCTGAGGAAGAGCTTCCCCAGAAAGAAACCCCATACCTAAATCTTGAATCAATCTGTGCATAGTACATTGCCAGTAACTGCTCCTGATTGAGGAGATCTCTGAGATTGAGGAAAAGAAAATTCAACGAATTCAGTTTGGTTGCTAACTTGTTACAATGTGTCTTCCAGTTGAGAAATTCATCGAGAAACACTCCCAGAAATCTAACACTTTCATGAGTATTTGTCAGGATTGATTGATTCACTGTAATATCCGAATTTTCAGTTATATTCTGCCTACTATGAATTCTCAAAATCTCGTTTTTTTTCATATTGAAGAATAAATCACGACTATTGAAAAATTCTGACACTTCAGTCATCAATTCGGAGCAACTGGCTTTAGGTAAATCAGTATCAGAGGCGGATACAACCAGTGATAAATCATCTGCATAGGCTGAGTGGTGAGAACTCGTTATGACAGAATCAATCTGATTTATGTATAATATAAATAATACCGGTCCCAAGATAAATCCTTGTGGAACACCCATGTTAACGTCCGAGCAATTTGACGTTTTGTTATATGTCTTGTCAGCGGATTTCATCTGGATTGAAACGTATTGTTTCCTTCCCTCGAGAAATGACTGAACCCATTTTAATGGGATTCCCCTCAAACCATACTTTTCTATAATTCCTAATAATTTGTTATGATTAACGCAGTCGAATGCTCGGCTCAAGTCACAAAAAATGGCAACCGGACATTCTTCTGCTACAATGTATTCTATGATTTGATTATAAAGAGAGAACATAGCCGTTGAAGTTGATTTACCGTTTTGAAATCCATGCTGATTAACTGATACAATTTCGTGTTTTTACTAATACTGGAACACTCGCCGTTTCTGCTTCCAGAAGCGTCCAGCTTCTTTGGCACCACCCAAATTGGGGAGGACCAAGGTGAGCTACTAGGCTGAATTATTTTGTATTTGCTTTTCGACTTCCTCTCTATAAATAAAGGGATATCGATATGGTCTAGAATAAACGGGCATTTCATCAGTTGTCTTTATCTGATGTTTTATCCTATTGGAGAAGGTTAGAGGCATATTCTCATGGTAAAATATATCGGAATATTCATTGCAAAGATTGAGTATTGACATCCTTTCTTCATCATTGAGATGATCGATTCTATTATTTTGGAGGTCAAAATTTTGTTGTGGACTGTCATCAATACAATTCAAATCGAAACTCTGAATTTCTTCTCTATCAAATTTTTCAACTAATATTGGTTTTGAGAAGTCTAGGGTCACTCGTGTAGTAGTGTTGTTCAATATTGTTGTGAAAGCTTCACTATTTTTTGCAATAGTGAGACTTTCGGGTATCTCACAATTGTGAATTTTTTGGTGAGGAATTATAAGTTCTCCATTTGGTATAGAGGTTATAATTTTGATAACTTGTTGGGTTCTAGGGTTTACGGAGATGAGATTGAGCTCTTTTTATTGGCTGAAACAGAAGTTGAATTTTAGTATGCGGAGTTACTAAATATCCTTCGTTAAAATCAATATTAGCTTGTAAATATTTCAAGTTATCGAGCCCGATAAGCCCATCGAACACATTATGAAATTTAAAAAGATAAAATTTGAGGTATTTGTTTTCAGGCAATTTGAAAATTTTTGAGGCAGGTATCAAAGCACTGAATTTATGCGCTGATTTTTGAAAAACTGTAGACACTATAAAAGGTTCAATCTTTACAAGATCTGGGAAAAATTAATAAGCTATTTCTGGGTCAATGAACGATTTTGTTGCTCCAGAATCTATCAAAACTTTTACATTGAATTCAGGAAATATAATGTAAGATAGCTCGCTCGAATCAGTGGTGTTGAAAGAAATTATTTGAGGTTCTATGTATTGTCGTGGTGTTTTCTAAAAAATTTTGGTCAGAATTGTCAGCGTTCACATCAACATCTTGTATTTTGTATTTCTTCGAATCTCTCAAAATTTTGATCACTGTTTTCGAAATAATACTTATCGATATTTACTTGATTGGGTAATTGATCCGTTTGGTAATGATTGACATTGTCTTGATCAATTTCATAGGCGTGGGCCCAAAATGGCTGATTTTGATGTTGATATAATGTTGATGGTCTAGCAAAATTTGCAATATTTCTAGTTGTGACGCTCATAGGTGTTGGTTTAGGAAAGGTCTGGTTAGAGTTAGGTTTGAACACATTTTTGTTTTCAGGCTGTTTGAAAACTTGGGCGTTCGTAAAAAACCGTTGTGGTTGATTGATCGGTCTTGTTTGGATGTTGATCGGTTGCGAAGGAAATGTGTTTTGTCTAAATTGGCTGTTTTGTGTTTGAGAATTAAAAGGTGAATACTGTACATTATTAGGTCTTTGTTGTGCTCTTTGAAACTCTCTCTACTGACAAATTGTAAAGCTTCACTCAAACTGCATGGTTTCATGCAGCGTATAGTTGTACCTAGGGGCTCTTTTAGCCCTGCTAAGAATGTTTTCAATGCTAGATCTTGGTAAAGGTTTCGTTTTAAAATTTTCGCCTCTGCCGTACTTTCGTGTACATCGGCGTAACTGCATAAAAGATTGAGGATATTAAGACATTTGTCGAAAAATTGTTGGGGTTTTTCATTGGGAGCTTGTCTCAGCATTACTAAATCTCTGTTGAGACGCAGGCTTCGTCCCTTTGATCTGCAAAATTTCGAATCAATGTGGACTTCAGTTCGTCCCATGAAGCGATATTTTGAATAATTATTACTAATTTAGCATTGCCTTTCAATTTAGAGATAATGTAATTTAATAAGAAAGTGTTTTGGAAATTAGTTGTGTTTACTTTATCGAAAAAATGTGCGATTAAAGATTCACTTGTTGAAATATATCTATTCAATTCGTTGGAATTTCCATCGAATTCGGGGACACGCACTGTAGGTACTCTGGTTTGAAGGTTGGGGTTGTCATGATGGGTGTAAAATTCGTATTTAAAAAAGGTAATTGGGAAAGAGAGTCAGCTAAAGGATTGCTAATATTCAAATTTTCAAAACTAATCAATAACTTTTCCATAAAATTGTACTCACATAAATGTAAAAGCGACTATAAGCATCTCCCGCCTAACTATGAAGATGACCAACAGATTTGCTATTTTTGTTTTGAATTTGGGCAATTTGTGTCCCAAATTCCGATGTCGCGCTGATGATGGGTTGGAATTGGTATCTGCGATAGATCCGGTTTCTTGATTTTTGAAGAGCCGCCCATACAACACCTCCACACAACGAATCACCAAGGTTCGAAATATCTATCGTAGAAACGAAAAGTTCACGTTCAATACGCGGAACTCCGGATAATCCTTATATCGACTGCGCCAAATAACTTTTTGGAATGCTGAAGTCCTTAAAACAACTAAACTGAGATACATGAAAATAAATGTGAATTGTACGAGTGCTCAACTACAACTGATTCTAACAGAAAGAATTATGTTAACATCTCGTTGGTAAGGCGATACTGCTGCGGCAGCATAACCAGCACATTTTTTGGGAAAGACGTTGAACTCGGTGAGATATTTCAGGAGTAAACTGATAATTTATAATTTTTATCACGACAAATCGAAAAGTACATGTTGCCGTTTGATTTCATGTCCAACTTTGTTTGACTGAACAATCAACTGTATCTTCGTCATTTTTCAGTGTTATCACAAATTGCGTGCTCTTTCGGATAATAGAAAAATATGTAGAGGGTGCCATTTAAAAAAAAAGTTTTGGTCACTTCCGGTTGAACCAGAAGTGGTGAATTTTCAGTAGATGCTTCAAAATATGTGTATTCAAGCACTATAGCGACACACCAAATTTGAAATCTGTATCTTCAAAACTATAGAAAAATTGGAAGGCGTACCTGATCTCGTGGTCACCCGGTATATGGAACATCAATGACGTGCATCACCTAGGTACTTGTATAAAAAATAATTTGACCCTAAGAAAAATTCAAAGGGACTCTTCATCCAAAAATATCTACATGCTCTTTCTAGTTACCCTCCTTTGTGTGGTAACATTGTCCGACAAAATTTTCAAGAACATCTAGTTGTCGAACGGTCCCATAAGAATGCCCCTTACCGAGAAATCGCAAATAACCCTTCCCCCTGTACACCGTTTGGAAATTTGAAATTTTGAAAACTCATATGCAAGTATTCTGCAATGCACTAAGTTTTATGAAGAATAAAATTTTCTGACAAATCGATAATAAAAAAGTTTTTCATATGGTGCAAATTTTTGAAACTCACTGTATATAGTCTGGACCACATTTTGATAGGCAATCCATTTTAGGCGTATTCGCCTACTTACGAAACTTCAAGAAAAGTATGTTATCCGTTAAACATAACGGTGAAGGTTGACCTCTCTTCGGCTCCTGTACTAGAAGTAGAATGAATAAGTATGGTTTCCGTGGAGGTGGTTCCTTTGGACGTTTCGCTCACAACTGCGGTGAGCATCTTCAGCTTGGATGTTGTCTTCTCGAAGAGCAACGTAAAACTGACACAGGCAGCGGTTGGAAATTTTTCGCAATTTATAGTCAGAGCCTGGCTAACTGCTTTGTTTTCAATAACATGTTTTCGTTTTGCTTGGGGTGACTAAAAATTATTAATGAATATATAATTATATATATATATATATATATATATATATATATATATATATATAAACGGAGAAAATTAGTGGGTAAACCCTCATAATGCAACCGTAGACGGATCCGTTTCGGACTCATTAGACCTCTTCAGTACGGTATAGCCAAGTGTAAAGTTGTGCAACACGAATGCAAGATCACACAAATATAGGAGCCAACCACAGGAGCCAGCAACACATTTGTGGTTAAAGTCAGAACACCTCGTGTTTACAAGTCTGAACTAACATTACCACGGAGGCAACTATAGCTACCTGCGTGACATCCTAACCCAGGAATATATAAATGAAGAGAAAACCATAGAACGGTAGAGCGCGTGAGTCATCGATATCAAAGCCAAGCAACGTGATGCGAAGTTATGGTTTGGATGGAGACTTACGGACGACCTCCTTTCGAGATCTATTCTCTCAGATCGTGCTAGGAATCGCACGTTAAAAGGTGAGACCTTGTTGATCCTTAGCTCGCACAAGTTTCGACTTCGGAGGGCTGCCGTTCGTAGGGGGACGACAGCAAGTTAACGGAAAAACACACAGCACACAACTAAATTGCTAGGGCTACTAATCCTAGGTTGCATCGAGATGAGGGCAACAACCCGTCAACACCATCAAGAGAGTTACCAACCGGATTGGAACAGTACTGGCAAAACACGACGTCAAAGCCATCTACAAACCGACCAGAGAGATTGGTTCTTTGCTCCGTTCAGCGAAAGATCCACTGGACCACTTCGCTACTCCCGGTGTATACCGAATACCGTGCTCGTGTAGGTCTGTATTATTATTATTATTATTAATAATAGAGAAGCCATAGAAATATACAAACATAAAAATAATTTATGTTAAAAGTGTTGAAAGTGGCATTTTATTTTGTGTGGAGTGGGGAATATTACGAAACGAGCGTTAGCGAGTCGAGAAAAATAAAATCACTTTTAACAAATGTATCATACATTTTTTTTGTACAACAGTAACTGCTAATAAGAAAAAAACAAAAAAAAAAATATAAGATCCATAAGGATTCGAACACACGATCTTTGGATTAAAAGGCAGACCGGCAGAGGCTCCAACTATAATAAACTCAAACGCACTTTATTTATTAAGTGAGGAATCACACTGATCGACCAGGACCGACCGTCCGCGACCGACCACTAGAATAATTTTGTAAATCTGACATTAATTTGACATTCGAAAGGTTATGTGAATTGTCTGTTCATTTATTGAAAATAAGTTAAATTCATAATATCAATAGTTTTGCTTTAAATAATGAGCAGTAGTGATACTGAAGAAGAACATTTTATTTTTCCGGTAGGAAATATACCTATTTACATGAGTTTTGTTGAAGTCAAAAGTTCATCATATAAATGTGTGTCAACATGAAATTACGTCAGGATAGTGTGACACCGACCAAAATTTCCAGCAGACTACAATTTCGAACATGATCTTTGAAAAACGGTCGAGGACGGTCAATGACGATTATACAGTGTGAGTTGTGTGATAAGAATATACGTGTTGGAAATTTTGGTCGTAGGTGGACGGTCGCGGACGGTCGGTCCTAGTCGATCAGTGTGATTCCTGGCTAATGTCATTATTTGTCAGTGATGAAGGACCTTCTACAGTTGGACTGAATACTACTTCGTTTGACAATGGCAACATCCCATTGGTCAGGTAACCCAGTCACCCCAAGCAAAACGAAAACATGTTATTGAAAACAAAGCAATTAGCCAGACTGTGACTATAAATTGCGAAGAATTTCCAACCACTGTGTCAGTTTTACGTCGCTCTTCGAGAAGACAACATCCAAGCTCAAGATGCTCACCGCAGTTGTGAGCTAAACGTCCAAAGGAACCGCCCGGAAACCATACTTCTTCAGATATACAAATGCTCAACGTTTAGGTAATAATTGTTTTTCACACAGGGTGTAACTTAAATGATGTCATTAATTTCAAAAGGTGATTTCCTTGTCACATTTTAAAAATATAAGTTCATGGTGGTGGTCGGTGGTCTGGCGGTCTAAGGCGCAGGCACTTCAGAACTTCAGTATAGCGGTAGTCGGTTCGAGCCCGATGTAAGTACGAGGGTTTGTTCTCAAGTACGCAATATCAGAATCGATAGACGACCACAGTCCTTGTTGGAAGGAGGTGTATTGTGTGTTGTCTAGATGCCAATCTCGTCTAGTGCTAGCTTGGAGTGCACGCCGGCCACCCGAGGTGCTATAGGTTTTCCGGGTTTTCCTGCAGCTGAAAAGTGAATACGCCACCAAAAATCAGTAAGTCGCCCCGGAGCGCCACGGCAAATAATAATAATAGCCGTCCTCTACCCGCACAGGCTATGCCTTTGGGTACACTCTACGAGTGTTTATGAGGGAGTATTATTATTATTATTATTATTATATAAACGTACGTCCTAACTTGCTTCGTTTCTGTGTAACAACGGGGTATCAACTGCGACGCCACTGGAATTAAAATTCAAAATATAATTTCATGAAAAGAAGACCCTTGTTACTACTAACAAACACACGAAGTTTAATCAGAATCGGCGTAAAGAATTTTGAGTAATTCATGAAAAACCGATTTTTTTATTTTGACACCCCGTTACTCGGGAACGATGCAAGTTAGGACACACGTTTATATGAACTTTTTTTGTAAAATGTGCCAAGGAATAACCACCTGAAATTAATGACATAAGTACCTTCTAGTTCACGAACAAAAATAAAAATTCTGTAATAATCAAAGGAAATTTTCGCCCAGGAAAGAGAAAGATTGATCCGATTTTTCTTAGCTCTACAGAAAAGCTGATGAATAAAACTCATTCTGGACCACTCGAGATGTTTTCTTTTCGGAGGACCTGAACGAGGAGCATGATATATTGCCGCTTTTATATCCATTCCCTTTTCGTCCTGGCCATGAGAGTGGCCCTTACCGAGGTGATATAAGGGCAACAGCCACTGATGATGTCGACAAAAAATACGTCAAAACTACTAACAAGAGAAATGAAAAAAAAAGGACGACATTGTGATGATATTTCAGACCATTCTGCAGAAGTGTTTATCCTCTTAGAAAAAACTCAAAGAGGAAAATCAGTTCCTGAAAATATCAAAATTTCTTTGTGGAAAAAGCATAATTAATTATTCGTTACAGGAATTACTGTCTTGGGATAGCTCCGAGGGGGTAACAACTTTCAGTAGGTGTACATATCAGAATTTTCAGTATTTCAGTATACCCATTATCAAGTATCTTTTCGGTACTTGATTCAGTACCTCAGTCTCACTCTTTCAGTACTTCATCAGTAAATGATATTTAATTATGGTGTACAAAATTCTGCCTAGTTGTTACTCCCTCGGATAGCCCAGAAACGTTTCCGTATTGAATCCGTTCTTTTTGAGCAAATCGCAATAATAGCCATACTTTATTTTGTACCAGAAAATCTAAAATACGTTTTGAAATGATTGAAACCTTAAAAATGATAACCCTAGTTTAATCACTGATCACGAAAGCTTCACCTACCTCAACAGTAATAAAAAAAATACATCTCTCAACTCAATGATACATTTGATGTTTGATGATTATTTTTTTCACATGTCAAAATCTGACATATTGGTAATTTCAACCAATTGCAATATATTATTCTAGCCAATCGTTTGGTATTATACTGAAAATTCAACACCTGTAATTTTGAACCAATGAATTTTGACAGATGGCAACGGAGGTATTTTAGTGGAAATTTTTTTCTCGTGGGAACACAACAGCGAATTATACTGGAAATTTATTGACGTTTACAATAACAGATCATTTTTGACAGACTGGTTTTTATTTGTTCACATAATATTCAGTTTTGATACATTTTAATTACAAAGCTAAGATGTTTTCTATATTCTTCGACACCTCCTCTCTTCTTAATGGCGAAAATACAGGACTTTGAATGTTTTCAATCAAGTGTCTATGTCTAATAAAATATTTATTATATTTAGACACTAATTTATTTACCTTTTTCTCATCAAATACTTTCAATTTTGCGTAGTTTAGATGCAAACATTTGTGGACAATTCGGAACAAATTTTCTTTCTTCAAGTTGGACGCACAAACCTCTATTAATGCGAATAAATAAGTATGATACGATGATTGATCATTACATCAGACAATTTCACGCATATTTTGAATATAGTATGATTTTCAAATCGATTAATTTTTTAAAAATAGAATTTTGATTACCTCACCGTTTTCACGTAATAATCATCCATTTGCAAGAGGGGTGGAGGGTTAAAATCAACCCTCGAAAGAATTAAAATTGACGAATTTTTTCATATGTATACCACGTGACGCAATTAGATTTTACTATTGATTAGAGTTTGTGTTCTGAAATTGTGTCTTGGTTTTCTTCTGGAACTTGATTAGGATGAAAATCAAGTCCATCCTCTTTAGAAATGGACGAAATTTACACGGGTAGTTCATTTTGTGAATAAAAAAGTTTTCTGTGAATTTCAAAATGGCACGTTCCTTCTGAAGGCGTTTGTCCATTTTATATCTTTCTTAGAGTTGATTTTAGCCCTCATCCACTTTGCAAATGGATGAAATTACATTATGATCATTTCGTGAAAACAAATGTGTTATGTAAATTTCATGTGGGCAGGTTTTTTCCGAAGGCTTCTGTCTATGTTAGGTCTTCGGGGGTTGATTTCACCCCTTAATCGACTTTGCAAATGACTGAAATTGATATGTCACGTTCATCTCGTGAACAAAAACGTTTTCTGTGAATTTCAAGTTGGCAGATTTTTTCTGGAGGCATTTTCTCCAAAGAAAAATCAGGTTTACAAATCAAATTCACACAAATCAATCAGGTACCCAAGTCCCAAGTCTAATGGAGATTAGAATTAGATGCTCTCGATACGTTCGTTGTCACGCTGCAGTTTTTGCATTTTTCAGTTTTTAAGAAGAAATAGATTACATGATTAGATTTAGATAGGTATGCGTGATCAATAAATTTTTTGAATCTTAGTGTTAATTTTGATTGTAACACTGAATTTTCTTCGATCGTGGGGGGTAATTACCCCCATTTTCCACTTGATACAATAAACCCCAACAGGTCTCAGTGTTAAAGACATCGGGTAAACCCTCCATCTGGCTCGTCAGCTTCAAACCAACCAACTGCCTCCCTCTGCCCCCCGTGGCGCCGCCACAGATCAGATGATGTTCTTCTTGAAGTATTAGGCTTATACATATGTTTGCAATCCCAACATTATGATCTCAGAAATTGTATCGGCGCATTGTGTTGAATCTCCAAAAGAGAAACACACTCTTTTCCATGGAAATGCTGAGAAAAACCATCCCAGTAGGCAGAATTTTATAGTGCCATATGAGACGGAGCAGATTGGATTATATAATCAATTTTGCATTATTAATATTTTTCGAGTCCTCAAGGGTTTTCGAGAATCTCATTTATTTTCAATACATTCTTGCATTTCAACATAAAATGCTGGATTTTTGGAAATGCGTATTAGGAGTTGGCAGATTTTTAAGTTGCGGGACGGTGTACTGATAAGACTGGAAATAGAGAGGAACTGTGTTCGAATCCCGATCGGTCTACCGGTATAATTTAGTTTTATCTTTATTTCTCATATAAATTTGAGAGCAAATTATTTTTTCGAAAGCTGAAGTTCACTGAAATCGTTATTGCAAGTGAATACTTTTTTAACCGAGAAAATAAACCCATTTTTGCATGCCGCTATTCAAAAATAGTGTCCGCATTCTTCCATTCAATATTCACCGCAAAGAATTCGAGAAAACCACAACAAAATCACGGCGGCGGCTTGTCGTACTGCAGGTGAAGGCATCAGCGAGGGAAAACCGGTGCGTCGCCGCCGTCGGCGTCGTCGCCACCGCCCCTTTTGCGTTTTCGCATCGCGGAGTGTGCAGTGCAGCCTACGGGATCTGTACAGCTCGCTATCACCGTCGCCGGGGGGCGAGGGGTATCATCGACCAGTAGTCTGGTCGGCCGTTCGGACGACGGGAGAGAGGTCCAGGCCAAAGACCTCCAGATCACGACCCCTCGACGGAAAAAGAGGCTCCCGTTGCACATTTGACGATGAGTTGACGATGTTTTCGATTAGATAACAAAATCATTAAACTATACGAATGGATCATACTCCGATAGCTGTGTTTTTAATTCGTTACCCATCCTAGCACAGATGATACGCAAGTACCATGAAACATGGCATGCATGCAGGTGGTCATTTCCAATTCAATGAATAGAATTCATTGTTTTATTACAATAAGTAAGCACTTGCAATAATATGAGAAACGTTGCTAATAATCCAATCAATAGAGGCTCCAAAAGGGGGTTCACCTTACATCAAATGAGGGATCGTTTTTTATTTTTTGATATTGTTAAGGACCATTAAGTAGTTATCAATCCAAGTTTCCGTCATTCCTCCCCCTTTGCTTCGTCCGCCATCTTGAAAAAATTGTCAGAAATCGGCACCTTTTTCAGTTTTTGGCCTCTAGCTCAATCCCAGTTAATTTTTTAGAAAATATGTTCGACTAAAAAAATGTATCCTATTCAATTTCCAACAAATTTGATAGATATTTTTTTTTCTAGAACCAAGCGTATTTGAGCTACGAGAAGGCGAAAAAGAGCAGAAATTGGCGATTTCGCAAATTTTTCACTTTCGCTCAACTTTCCATCGCAAAAAAGGGAAAGACTTGATCTCAGCAAAACGTTCATTGAATGAAAGTTGTAGAGAATTTAATTTCCTTTGAAATTCATGTATAAAAAAAAAATAACGGGCAATGGGTAGGAGTGGGGTTAAATTTGAGAAAACTGAAAGAAATGCGTTTTTTGCGGGTCAGTCCTGAAGCGCCCTGTTGGTGAAAGTATTTAGAAGATAGAATGTGTTTCGTGGGCGGACGGAATATAAGCATGAAAGCCTATCATTCGGGCCCGTTATGCACCCACCGCTACTGGGAACTGGTTCAATTTTGAAGGTAGCTTATTTCACGAGCGAAAGAAGCAAGCCTTATAACCGATACTCTTCTCACTCTCTCCGGGTTCAGAACGATGTTCCCGAGGTGCCCTTCCCGTATTGCTGCCCCTGCTGGGCATTAAGTGAGGATGATTGTGACTCCTCATCCTCCAAGCACCACCTGCATTCAGCATCATCCATGATACCTATAATGTTGAGATGCTTGTTAAGAAGGCAGATGGTGGACGAAGCAAGGTGGGAGGGATGACGGAAACTTTGATTAATAACTACCTATAATGGTCCTTAACAATATCAACAAATAAAAAACGATCCGGCATTTGATGTAGGGTGAAGTTCGTTATTTACTGGATTATAATATGGACACAGAGAAAGATATCCCTGTGTAGACTTTTTCCTTGAACAGTGTAAAAAAATATTTAAATCCATTTTTTACACAATATTGTTCAAATTGGGTAACAACGCCGTTGTGTATAAATGTTACAGATTTTTTATTATTTTTTTGTTTAATTTTGTTGACCATATAATTGAAAAATACACAATATTGTGTTATTATTTTACACATTTTGTTTTTATTAAAGTTCTGTGGACAATAAAATAGCTGATAGGGAATATAAATTTGAAATACTCCCTATTGTTTGAGACATTTACAGATCGAGTTTTCAAAATATCTCATCACTGCTTCCTCGTTCTCTAGCTATCCCTTCCTTCCTAACCGGTCGGGGGCTGAATGGAACTGGTGCTGAAAGTTGCTTTGGTCTTATTAGCAAGCCTGGGTCTTAGTGAATTCTAGAATAGCGCGGGTTGTGCCCTCTATCGGCGAGTAGTCTTGTTTGTGATTTATTACACATTTCGTGTTGTACCTTTTGAAAAAAAAAATGTGTATATTGTGTATAAAAGTCACAGAGCTGGGGAAAATTTCATCACAAACCCAAGAAAACTTGTTTTGGAAGTCGAAATCGATGCAAAACCTCCGTATCTGTTCATTTTTCTAAATGATATTGCAGCATTAATTTTTGATAATTTTATGAAATAACAATAGTTTCTGGGTTGACGACAAAACTACAATTTCACAACAATTTGAGGTTACAATCTTTGAAATAATATCGTCAATCCAACACGTTTGAAAGTTTTACTTAAACCACTGTTATTCCATAGTAATACGAAAATCTCGACTTGAACAGCTAGTCTAGTTAACCATTGGTTGGAAATCATCTCGAAATTATGTCGCATTGAACAACCGGTCCCAAGCGATACATTTTTCGTGCCATCAAGGTGAGAGAGTATTTTTTGAAAAGTTGCGACCCTTTAGAAAGTCGGTTGTATCTCAATTGCTAACACCCAGATTGCGAACATGTCTCGATTGCGGACACTTTGTACTTGATGGTTCAGATAAGAAGGGTTGAGGTGATGTAATACCTGTAGCCGACTTTAAATTGCGGACACAAATAAAGTTATTTTACAATTATAACTTTTAGGTTAATTTCTTTAATAGGAAATCCAGTCCAGGGTCCACATTATTTGAATCTAAGAAAAAAGGAGTAATTATTTATTGAATCTAAGAAAAAAAGGAGTAATTATTTAGTATAATTGAATCAGAACGAACTAATCTTACGTAGACATTTGAGTGCGTGGAAGTTGAATACATACATTTTGTGAAAAGTAATTATTTAGTATAATTGAACCAGAACGAATTAACCTTACGTAGACATTTGAGGGTGTTCGCAATTTAGATGTCCGCAATCGAGAAGCCACCTAGAAAGGTAAGGCCGAAGATTAGCCGAGTTGCCTAACGTGGTATAAAATGAACAAGTGGAAATTAAAATAAAACACTTGTTCAAGTAGTAATTATTTAGTCTAATCTTACCAGGGCCTCGATTCTCGACATTTTTCTTGCAGGAAAATTTATTAAATTCTCATGATTTAGTATTCTCTACATGTTTCAGTAGAAAGTGGTCCCATGAATTTCAGTGGTATATTTTCACCTTGTCTTTTTCCATACGAATTCAAATTCCAATGGGTTTTCTTATTTATTATTAGTCATCTGAAGGCCAGTTTGAGGTTGGAAATGTTGGATTTATCATTGTGGAATTGTTGTGCTCAGAATTATTTATGAATAATCAGTGTAATCAGCACTCTTATTATTATAAAATCACCAGCAGCTAATATATCTGAACATGGACGAGCTGATACTTCTGGTTCAACAAGAAATTGTTGAAGTGACCGAGGAAATGGCCGGAAATGCAGAAAGAGATTTCTGGACAAGTTGGCAAAAGGGAGATCCATTTGATTTGTTATCAGATTAAAAAAAAATTGAAGCTCTTTAGATTATCTAAACCTCTGGCACTGGATCTCATCCAAGACTTGGACAATTTTCTAGTACCTCCTACCAGAGAATCAGCACTGAAACAAAAAATAAAAGTAAGTGGAACCTACATGGCACTCCTGACAAGAAACTCTTCTGCCAATTGATTTATCATTATGGATAATCAGTATTTCTTCAAATTATGAAAATTCAGTATGGAACTGAGTACATTTGAAAATATCAGTTTCCACTACAAATACATTATAACATTTGAATACGTAAGAACCTACCTATACATTTTCAGGTTCTCATTGGTGAGTTGCTTTTTTAACAAGTTTATCATAACAACTATTTTAATATATTGTTACAGACCTGAAATTTGATAAAGACTTCTCGAATTGTTCGAGATCGTTCGATGAATTAGATGGAAAAATCTAGAAGCACTAACTTTTGTTCTGGATCAATCGTCGAACATTCTATTTGTGTTCTATTGATTTCTTAAGTTTTCTAGAACTTTATTTGTATATAAAAGCGATGCATTTGTTAGATAAAGGAAGTTAGTTAGAAAGTTACCTTGAGTTACCTTGGATACAAGTATTTTGACAGTGACTTGTATTACAGTGTTGTCAAGTTTGAATAATAAAGGCGAGTTCATACCAGAGTACACTTATTTTTGAACCCGAAGACGCAACAATATTTTATGTACACGAAAGGTGATTCAGGATATGCTCTAAGAAAGTTAGAGGTCTTCCACCTAAGTCCCCAGAAGAAGAGTATAATTCCGTAAAGCCAGATGCACCATAGAGAGATGCAAGGGTTTATTGAAAACAAGATTCCGATGCCTACTCAAAGATAGAGTGTTGCATTATTCCCCAACTGTAGCATCTAAAATAATCAATGCATGTGTTGTTCTACACAATACAGAGTGGTCCAACGAAAAGTATGCACCTAGCTTTTCTCCCTTTTTTGGAATTCATAGCAAATATACTCGGACACGTGAAGTGTGCCTTTGAGGGGGACACATTTTAGATATATTTTGCAATTTGTGTCTTTAACCCCCTAGCGAGGGGGTATTACAACCCTAAAATTTTAAATGGAACGTGGGGTCGAGTGATATATCATTTGAACGGGCATAAAATTATCTTTCCAATGATACCCTATTTGTTGAAATTTACTGAAACAGTTAATGCGAAAACGGCTTTAAGAACATTAACCCGATAATTTTGGTATTAATGAAAAATACAAATCAGTTTTGGTTACTAGGAATCATGATAAAGACAATCATTTCTAAATTACTTCATTTTGCCGAACATTTCAATGATAATTTTTTGTTATAACAACTAAATTCCCCATTTATCGTTTGCCTGATTTTGACGAAAACGACTGCAGATAAGTCTAAGAAAAAAACTGCAGATATGTGTAACATTTGTGTTACAGATATATGTATAACAAATAACACCCCTGTACCAGAACCAGGTGATGAGGAACTTGATTTGTAAATGGATTTAGATTTTGGAGAGCAAGTCGATGAGGATGATGAATTAGTTAATCGAAATGCTGATTTACAAGAAGGAAGGAGGTTGCAAAGTCAAATAATTACGAATTATTTTGGTTGAATTTTGTTTGTTATGGAAATAAATTATAGGATACTTATTGTGCTGTTTTTGAATGTAGATCTCATTATATAAGATTTTTCAAATACAATGTTAACCAATTCATAGATAAGCAGCCTTCTACACATTAGGCTACATTTTCGTGCCTGATTTTTTTCTCAATAACTTGGAAAATCTACAGTTCTACTTATAGGAGGGCAGGCGATTTAGTATTTTATAACTGATAATGACAAAACTCAAGAAGAATTAACTGTTCGGGTACAAAATATACATTCTGTCAACAAAACGTAAAGGCAGTCAAAGAACATTCAGCCAACAAAAAGTAACATAAAAAAACGATGCATTATCAAAATTCCCTATCGCATTTAAATTAAAACGCATTAAAAAAATTTTCTGCAATGATCTCTAGAGCCTTGGCTATTCTTTCTTTAGCTTCCACATCTCTTTTGTAGAGGTCTATTTTTTGAGAATAGTACTTATCTTCAGAAGTTTGAGAATTAAAATTTGCTTTATCCTGCAGAACCTCATTTTCTGTGGGTACTACTTCTTCTATAATATCAGTAACCACGTCGGTAAACATATCACTTTTATTGATGTTGTAATCATAATCATGATCCTGAAATTTAAAGTGAAAATTATTGTCATTAATAATATTTCCAAAACAGTTATTATACAGAAACATTCACAAATATAACAACAGATAGATTCTTGTACTGAAGGATCCCCATCTACAGCTGTTGGTTCCAGCAATTTCAAGATGTTCTCATCATCTTCAGTGAAAATCTTTACAGGTGGAACAAAAGGACCACCACCAGTACCTCGTGCATACTTCCTTATCTCACTAGTTTTCTTCTTGGTATTTTTCTTGAGATCCTGCCAAGTCTGCAAGAGCGATGATTATTTCAAATTCACTATAACATGATAATAGATGCTGACCCTTCTTCATGAGGTCCATTCTTTCTGGGTTCCTGTTATACTATTCAGCTCATTGGTAATGCTTATCCATTTGTTTTTGGCGATTTTATGAGTGAAGTCGTTTGTAAATTTGCCAGTCCTAAGATAATGTTCCTTTTCCATATACGAAATTAATAGTTTCTTTTGCTTCTCAGACCACGTTTTTTTTATCTTCCATGATGAGAATAATTGGTTTCCTTATGGTAAATAATGTTTTGCGAAGCCCCCAACCATCGGGTTTTAATTTTGTATTCAAATTTTGTTTTTAAACGTTAACCTAAAACTTCACCATACCACTACCAACCCAAATCTTTGGATATATACAGAATATTCCTAGAAAATATCGATATTTGGTTGGTTGAGCAAAGAAACTATCAACGACATACAGTGTTTTCGATTCCACTAGGAAATAGCATTCCTAGTGTGGTCGAGAATTCTCATCATGATTTCCACGGGAATACGAGCATGGGAATCCTAACCAGTTGGAACGAATTCAACTGAAGTCGAGAATCGGGGCCCAGAACGAACCAACCTTACGAATACATTTGAGTGCGTGGAAATTGAATACATACTAGACTACAAGCCCAGGCCACTTTTGGATGGGTCATTTAATTACATTCAGAATTATATAGGCCAGGCAAAATAATAGCTCATCATACCTAAAAGTCACAGAAAAATTCCGTAAAGGGCAAACTAGGTTGGAAAGGGTAGAGAAGGGCATTACTAATGCAGAGACAAAAATTCAACATCTGAATGCATGCATGCAGTCAAGGAGGAGTAGGGGATGAAAATGGGTGAAATAATTAAAAAATCTACAACTTTGATTTTAACAAATTTTTCACAAAACCTCAAAATTGCCGAATAAAATACAAAAAACCGATATTTTCGTTTTAATTTTTTCTTTTGTTTTTTTTTTTAATTTTTTACGTTAACAGAAATTGGTAGGATTGTAGTGTTTTTCATGCCAAGCAAGCAGATATTTAATTTTTGTCAAAAAGTTCAGTGGTTTTTAAGAAATTAATGATTTTCGCGAAAAACTCGTTTTTTTTCAAGTCCCTGAAAAAGCTTTTTTTTTCATTGTAGAGTTCTGTGGGGGCGCATTTTTTTCGAAAAGATTAATTTGCATATAAAAGAAAAAAATATATTACTTACCTCAATGGAAAAAATTTGTGGAAATTACACAAAACCGAAAAATCGAATTCTCCTAATATCGACTTTCTCACTATTATAGTTACAAATTTCATATTATTTCTTGCGGTACACCACAAAGTGATAGCGTGTCCATCGTTTCGTTTTGCTATGCTAAACAACTTACAGAGTACCACCCCAGGGCTGGGACTCTGTAACTTTTATAGCATAGCGATAGCGAAGCGAAACAATCGTCATCTCTTTCCGGTACACCACGAGGTGATAGCGTGTGCTTCGTTTAACTTCGTTTCGCTTCGCTTTGCAAAACAAAAAACAAGTTACAGAGTACCACCCCTGAAGTTATGTCTGCAAAGGAAAAAATTTAAATCGAAATAGAATTGGCACATAATTGTTTCTAAATCACTGAGTAGATCTGCCGCATCTCTTTGTTGATGGTAGGAAGGACATTAAATCAGGATATGCTTTACATCAAGTTGCATTCGGCAACATACTAGGAGGTTCCTGTTTGATAAGGTGTTGATGTGAAAGCCTCGTATGGCCTATGCGAAGTTGTGATATCATAACTTGTTGTTTTATAGGTATCCCAATGTGTAGGATTTAGATTTGGATTTAATTGGAATAATTTGTTGTTTACACTTCCGCGTCATCTGTCCCACCATATATTCCTCATGTATCCGACAATTTTGCTTTTAATTCCAAATGAGAGGTTTTTGTTACAAAAGTGGAATATGGGTTAATGCTGAAATTCTCAGCTACCGTGTCTACCTCCTCATTGCCAGTGATACCAATGTGATAAGGGATCCATACCACTTCGACGGTTCTATTCTGACTTTGCAGTTCGTGCAGTTTTTCCTTAATGCGTCGTAGTAGTGGGTGTTTGGGGTGAACTTGTTTAGACCTTGTATGGAGCTTAAAGAGTCAGTGAAGATATCTGCATTTTCATCGTTGATGTCTGTTGATGAATCTATGGCTTCAGCTATATAGCATACAATTCGCCGATGTAGATGCTGCAGGATGATGATGACAATTCCCGGTGTAAGTAGATGCTGCATGATGGTGGTGAGCTGAAACTATGACTGTTTTCATTGAAGATAACTGCTGCTCCGACACGTTCGTCTCCTGATGTATTGGATGTGTCGGTGTAGAGAACATTATAGCTTTCACTTCAGAGTATTTTGGCAGGGAATGTTGGGGCATTATCTTTTGAAAAATCGGTGAGAGATGTATTGCAAGGAGGTATATCTATAAGCCAATGCGGCTCTGACGCTGGTGTTCCCGCAAAAGATTCATTCAAGGTTATTAGAAAAGGTGAGTTGGGAAGTTGGGGTTGTCTTGGTCTGAAGAGATTTTGGCTGCATAAGTTACACTCAATAATTGTCTTCTGATTTCCATCGGGGGCTCATTTGCTACGACATATAGACTTTCAACAGGACTGGTTCGGTAAGCACCACTGCAAGTCTGATTGCCGTATTGTGAACAGTGTCCAGCTGCTTCAGTAAGGATTTTTTACCTGTCGAATACGTTATTGCGCCATACTAAATTTTGGTACGAATGAGTGATCTATAATAGGGTGGTAGTATCAGCTCCCGCAGATTAGCTTGATAGCATTTTCATTAAATTGAGACCATTATTACAATGTTGTTTGAGCTGCCGAATATGAGCGTTTCATTCCAGTTTTTCGTCAAAAACCATTCCCAAGAATGCTGAAGTGTCTCGTCTTTGAAAGAACGTGTATTTCGTTTTCGAAAATGAAAACTGAAAGCCAGTTTGAGAAACAATTTTTCCGCTTCGAAATATCTTGTTGCGTTATTTCGCGTCCTTCGTGAATGAAAGAAGATATGTTGTAGTGTGTGTCGATACCTTTAATCTTCCTAATAATAATAATTGTCTTCTGATTTCCGCCGGGGGCTCATTTGCTTCTACATATAGACTTTCAACAGAACTGGTTCGGTAAGCACCATTGCAAGTCTGATTGCCGTATTGTGAACAGTGTCCAGCTGCTTCAGTAAGGATCTTCTACCTGTCGAATACGCTATAGCGCCATAATAAATTTTGGTACGAATGAGTGATTTGTATATCCTTAATAAGGTGGTAGTATCAGCTCCCCCCGATTGGTTTGATAGCGTTTTCATTAAATTGAGACCATCATTACAATGTTGTTTGTGCTTCCGAATATGAGCGTTTCATTCCAGTTTTTCGTCAAAAACTATTCCCAAGAATTTAAATTCCTTCATAAATAGTTTTCCGTATAATTCCGAATTGGGTTATGTTGAAGTGTTTCGTCTTTGAAAGAGCATATATTTCGTTTTCGAAAATGAAAACTGAAAGCCAGTTTCAAGGCACCACGTTTATAATTTTCTTATTGTGGTCTGAAGCAATTTTTCCGCTTCGAGATATCTTGTTGCGTTGTTATTTCGCGTCCTTCGTGAATGAGAGAAAATATGTTATAGTATGTGTCGATACCTTTGATCTTCCTTATTTTGTACCATGTGTCGGTCATGCGAGTCGAACAAGTTATTAATTGTGGAGACAAACTGTTTCCAGGAGTTCTTTTATTTATTAAGAATTATTAAGGGTCTGCATCCCTGAAAAAAAGGGGGACGGAAACGATTTCTTTCTTCTGATTGATGAAGGAATGTATGAGTGTATACAGATAAAAATAACAAAAAAAATATTTTGAAAGTATTAACTGAATGAAACGGATATTTCTTCCCATTTTTGTGCATTTTTGATCAGTGCCACCATCAAAATGAACGAATATTATTATGATGTTGTATTATTGAAGTCTATCAATTACTTGATGGAATGACGATCTCGTTTTCCTCTTACACAATTCGGTTTATTTGTGAATAATTTTACAAAAAATTGTTGTTTTTGCGAAATGAATTTCCTTGCATTATTCCATTCGAATTGGGAAATAGCCAATTTTATAACCGTCAAGCTATAAAGGAATTTTTCAGCCGTCGACTAGTGAAAATTAATTATTAATTACAATTCTTGAATCCAAAATAGAACTGAATTTCTTTACGCACCTCACGTTGCTCCTCCAATACGGCTGATAACGTGAAACGTGGAGAGAGGGATCATACAAGTTCTGGCACAGGGTCGGATTTCGGATCACTTAAAATATTCGCTGCGCCTAGACATTTTTGTTGTGCTATTAACTATCGGTTATGATATTAAATGAAAGTACATTCCATTTAACTTACTCGAAATTGTTTTCGCTAACTTATTTGGATATGAACTCTACCGATGATGCAACTATTTGTGGATGTATTACAAAATTCATAATCAAAAAACTTGTCCGCCATCTTGGAGCCGTCATCTCAAAAACAATAATTTAAAAAAAAATATTCACTATCTCCTACACCGAAAACCCACACATACGAATTCTGAATCGAATCCGACTATAATCGCAAATCTCGTCCGCCATCTTGAATTTATTAATTTCAACAAACGATTCCTAATCTACACCCCCGAAAACTCTCATACCAATTTTGAATCGAAAAATCTGAAAAAATATTACAATGCATCAAAACCTTCAAAAAATAATATACGATAAAGACTTCATACACCAAGCACTGTATATTTATGCTGCATGCATGTCATTAGCTTTTATCCAGTATTCTAGATGAGAACATCGGTATAACTTTTTGTTGTACACTTTTCTTTCCAAAATTCTCATTCAAAACAAAAAAATGCGTTCCCACAGAACTTTACAATGAAAAAAAAAAGAAGCTTTTTCAGGGAATAATCATCAAGTTCTTGAAGACCATTGAACTTTTTGACAAAAATAAAATATCTGCTTGCTGGACATGAAAAATACGTATTTTACTCGGCAATTTTGAGGTTATTTGAAAAATTTGTTGAAATCAAAGTTGTAGATTTTTTAATTATTTACAACTTTCAAATTCAACTTTTTTTGATGAATTATACGTATTTACGCTGCAAACCGTGAAAAACCGATTTCACCCCATTTTATCCCACACCCCTACTCGACTGCAAGCATTCAGATGTTGAATTTTTGTACCCCCCACGTTATTTAAACCCTTTTCTACTCTTTACAAGCTAGTTCACGCTGTACGGAATTTTTCAATCAAAAAAAGGTAATTCACCTGGTCTATATAGTGCCATACGAAACAGCTCCTTTGCGCACTGTGCCGTCAGTTGTGAGAGGTGCGGATGAGTACACGCAAGTCGACTAAACTTTCCATCCAGAGGAGGGATTTTTCGACCAAAGATTCTTGTACAGCATTTCTCAAGATTATAAGATCACGGAAAAATAATCAAGTAGGATCTAATGCCGTACAAAAAGAACGGTGCTGAGAGCTAGCAATTTTTTTTCCCAAATTTTTGTTATGCCTTCAGGTGATTTATTACTGTACGGCATTTGTATCTTTGAATTTGTATAACTAATGGGTCATTTGACACCACACAAAACTCAATGATCTTAATACTATTTTATGAATATATGTCATTTTTTGACCGGAGTGAAACTGGCAAGACGTAAACGCCAGCAATATGAACGGCGCTATGTTTCGATAGAGTCGTGTTTGATGTTTTGCAGCAGCATATAGATTTCCATTTTATCACGTTTATTTTCATCTGAGTTGGTGAAATATTTTCCTATGAATTTTCTAGGGAGATGAGAACCTATCTTATCTTCAAAGCACTATAATAAATAGCTAGGAAAGCATGTATATCTTGAACTAATGAGAGTGAATCATGAGATATAATGAAAAAAATGTTTCTTTATCTATATACGATATTTATGGAACTATTTCATGAAAAATATTGAGAAATGAAGTAATGAATACATTGAATGTGAATTTTGATTTTGTCGCATTCATTTGACCCCTTTCCTCCACTCTAGAAATAATAATAACGACATGTAGATTCGTGGGTAACTTAACATAAATATAATGATTTCACTAGTTACAACATTTATATATACATATATACACATGTGCGTATAATAAGTAACTAACTATAGTAAGTAACTAATCATAAGTGAGTAATATTCTGTAATGTATAACAAATAATATAATAATAATAATGATGTTATAGTAACAATAATGATAACGAGAATCAGCAGAAAGATCCCTAGAAAGCGTGATATGCACGTTACGCTCCTTCACATTTATACTTAAATATATGGAGTTTGAATAACAGAAACTGAATTCAATTTGGCTGAATCAATAAATTTGACAGAATATCTTTTTTGAGGTTTTTTTTCATGGTAGAGAGAGACATACGTTTATACTTATCGGGTAACCAATTGTAGAGCTTAGTTATGTTATAAGAGTAAGAGCATTTATATAAGGAGATAGTGTGTTGAGGGGGAGTAAGCCTATTCTTAAAACGAACATTAAGGTTGTGGATATCAGTTCTGAATCGAATTTTATTATATAGATATGAGGGTTTACAAGAGGTAATGATTTTACGGTAAAGCGTACATGCGTGGATGAGTCTAATGCCTTCCATATTCAACCAGCCTATCTCTCTAATATACGCAGAAGTTGGAGTACCTCTCTTATACCTCAATACACACTAATTTTATTATTTTTAACAATTGTGATGAAGTTAGAAAATCAGAAGGTGAAACAAATGTGAAATTTCAATTATCTCGTTCTCATCACGATTTGAAGAGGAAAACAAATATTTTCCCAAGAAATTTTTGGTTCTTTTTAGATCCCGAGGGTAGAATATACTTCAATACACCCCAGTTTTATCATTTTTCATTTATCATTCAGTTTTCAAATTTGCAAAAGTTAGACAATGAAGAAGTCAACGTTAAACAAAATTAATTTAATTTGGGATTTTTGCGCCTTAGGAAGCGGAATATCGAAACTCCTTGTATATCTAAAAAGTTAGAAATTTCAGCATTTCAATCATTCGAAAATTTTCAGCAGTAAAAAAGTTACGAGACGGCTATGCCAGCTTAAGCGTTAAGCTAGCACAACCCCCTTTTTTCAGGAACGGCTCGAGTTAGAAAATTGAAAGTTGTGTTAGAAAATTGTTATTAATCAGTTAGAAAATAGTGCACTTGTTTTTGTGCCAGCTTTACATACGTTACGGTCACAGCGCTAGGCTTAGTGAGTCCCTACTTCATGTTTGGTAACTATAGGGGACTCGTCTGGATAAAAATCTAGGTCTGGTCAAATACATACAGATAGCCGGCCACTGGCTCTTAGACTAAATAAAAAATCAGTTGATTCAAATAGTGATTTAAATAATTTGATTAAAATCGTCGCAACCTCAATTTCAGTCTTTTTTTTTACGGCTTCGCGAGACCAAGATCAAAACTGATCAGTTTTGGTCTCGAAAAATAAATGTAGTCTTGGTCTTGGTATTGGTCTAGATGTTTCAAAACCAAGACGAGACTGGCTCGGTCTTGGACTTGGTCTTGATAGTATTGGTCTTGGATCAAAATGCGTCTAGAAATTTGATTTATCCAATTCAATTGTCCAACAGATTATATGCATATATAGGCCAATGAATAGAGGATTTTTCGTTACAAAAATACGATTAGGAAACCGACTGTGCCTTCACATAGAAGATAGTCCGTAATTATATTGTGTTATGTTTTGGAGTCGCAACTGTTATTTATTAATTTGTTGTAAACATTTAAATGTAATAGGCTGTACAGGATGTTTTATTTAAAATAAAAAATCGTTGCTAAGTTCAGCTGAAAGTGACAACAACGCAGTATCAAAAATATTTCCAAAAATTTAAAATTCAAACCAAATAACTTTTGTATAAATTTGTTTTATCTTCAATAGTAGGAGGTATGGACCACTGCGACCTTACAACATACACCTATTTGTTGTAAACTGTAAAACTGGGTCTCGTATCAAGACTAAGACTAGCCTCTTGGTCTCGCGAAGCTCTACTTTTTTTCTTCTATCTTTTCGGACGCGTCCTACTATGATGGTCGTGGAAGACTACATCAGGCTTATATGCTTGTATTTCATTATATTATTATTATTTTACTCATTTTTATTATTACAATAATATCATGAAAGTCTTGGAAATGCGTGACCAATTTTAGATTATTCAGAGGATTGGTAGAGGGTAAAAGTTGAATTTGAAATTCTCATTATTATTTTTATTATTACTATTTCATTATTGCATCAACATTTTGTAAAATTCTTGCAAATTTCGTCTATCTCTCATCAAATTTCTGATTATTCGCATGTTTGGAAGTGGGTGAAAATAGAATTTGATAATTCACATCATCATTTTTATTATTATTAGTGAAACAGCGTTTTTTTTTTTTCAGGAAAGACGTCTATATAGTTGGACTCCTGATTTTCATGCATTGTAATTCACTTCTGAGCTATGGTTCAAATTTCAAGTATCTAGCTCATCGAGAAGTTAGTTTAAAATCAATTATACAAAATTTCACCAGGACAGACATACAAGAAAGCGAGTTAATAAAAACATGGTAAAATAAAAATACACCTATCCTTTGTGTAAAGCCAACAATGTTCATGCCAACGAAATCTACAATAAACAGTTTTATTTTGTGCATCAAATAAAAATACAAATCCTGTTAGTTCACGAAAGATACGTTGATGAGAGGCATTTTGAACATCAAAAGTGAATTTATTCTTGATAGGTTCGACCGAGGAAGAAACAACTCTTTCATTAGGTGTATATCATAAAATTTTCATTACTTCATTACTCATTTTGTCTCGAGCATAGACCGCTTGGCCATTACAGATTTACGATTGAAAACGTTTACATTAATAATTTACGTTAATCAATATTTTTGAAGGTTTATCAAAAATAACAAATACAAAACGGCCAAATTCGAGAAATCAAGGGTATATAAATGGAATTGTGGTACTTGTCCTAAGGTATATATCGGTCAAACTGGTAGAGCATTTATAAATCGCATTCATGAACATCGTATGAGTTATCTGAAAAAGAAAACAATTTCAACATATTCAAATCAAATCATATATATTTATATAACGATTTGTTGAAATAACCCCGGTTATACCTTCCGTTTATTTTACTTATCTTCAAGTCACCTCAATATCATCGAAACGCTTTAAAGAAATTCTTGTTATCTCGTTTCGTTTCCAAGATAACTACGGTTTGATTTGGTGACCATAATATTATTCTGAACAAATTATACGCCATATCAGTAAACTAAAGTGAATCCAGTGGATAGAAATCAACATGTTTCTGCAATCACGCCCGAAGATACAAAGGCATACGAAAACATGTTACAAGACAATAAAAAAAATACCTGCTCTGTAAATGATTTCCTGTCCCACCTCGACCACTTCGAATGATAACTTACCTGAAACAAATATAAATTAATTAACAATTTGTCGCGGTTCAGGCATGAATAAGAGTATCAATGGAACGGTTCAATGATGAACAAGGACATTCATAAATCTGATTAGTTGATCATAAAATCGTAACAGGCAAGAATTCAACTGCTACACTCGAATTAGCTATTTACAAGTATATAGAGTAGGGTGCGTTGAAGTGTTTTTATTGGCAAGAGAGCTCGATTAGTCGCAAAAAGTCGAAATACTTGTCTGTACATTGTGCTTTTTATTGTGGATAAGTGACTTAAAAATTATACTAATTTTTTTGCGGTTTTTCTTTAAATATTTCAGTTGTGTATTCGTTATACATTTTTTGTTTAGTATTATTCATTTCAAGGTTAAGGCTGCATCTCCCTAGTCTCTCGAAGACTTCTGAGGGTTGCTCGGGGCAGCCGGTTGATGGAAATAACAGTAACAATAGTACGACAGCATCATTTGAGAGAACTCACTTCAAGGAATTCCAAGGAATCTAAGTATATGCTGATCAGCTTGCAAAAACAATTTTTTTAAGGGTCTGGAATGCTTCACAATAATTGGAGTTACCTGGAATTTTGTAAATAGAATTTATATTCATTCTCACATTCTCCACTGGATCTACATGGCGGTAATCAGACCCAGAATCCTATATGGAGGAGGGAAGCCGGCCCTGGACGCCCGGAAAAATTATTCTGAACACGTGGATTCTTTTCTCAACCGATCCTGATACCTACCCTGAAATATGAAACTGGCAGAGTTCCTAATAAGGAAGTTAAGATTTATTGCTGGAGTGATGCCGGCTCTGGACGCCCGGAAAAATTATTCTTTTCTCAACCGATCCTGATTTCTACCCTGAAATATGAAACTGGCAGAGTTCCTAATAAGGAAGTAAAGATTTATTGCAGGAGTGAAGCTGGCCCTGGACGCCCGGAAAAATTATTCTGAATATGTGGATTCTTTTCTCAACCGATCCTGATTCCGGCCCTGAAATATGAAACTGGCAGAATTCCTAATAAGGAAGTTAGGATTTATTGCAGGACTGAAGCTGGCCCTGGACGCCCGGAAAAATTATTCTGAACATGTGTTCTTTTCTCGACTGATCCTGATTGTTATCCTGAAATATGAAACTGACAGAGTTCCTAATAAGGAAGTTAAGATTTATTGCTGGAGTGAAGTCGGCCCTGGACGCCCGGAAGAATTATTTTGAAAATGTGGATTTTTTTGTCAACCGATTCTGATTGTTACCCTGAAATATGAAACTGGCATAGTTCCTAATAAAGAAGTTAAGATTTATTGCTGGAGTGATGCCGGCCCTGGACGCCCGGAAAAGTTATTCTGAACATGTGGATTATTTTTTCAACTGATCCTGATGTTATCCCGAAATATGAAACTGGCAGACTTCCTAATAAGGAAGTTAAGATTTATTGCTAGAGTGATGCCGGCCCTGGACGCCCGGAAAATTATTTTGAACATGTGGATTTTTTTCTCAACCGATCCCGATTGTTATCCTGAAATATGAGACTGGCAGAGTTCCTAATAAGGAAGTTAAGATTTATTGCTGGAGTGATGCCGGCCCTGGACGCCCGGAAAAATTATTTTGAACATGTGGATTTTTTTCTCAACCGATCCTGATTCCTACCCTGAAATATGAAACTGGCAGAGTTCCTAATAAGGAAGTTAAGATTTACTGCTGGAGTGAAGCTGGCCCTGGACGCCCGGAAAAATTATTCTCAACATGTGGATTCTTTTCTCAACCGATCCTGATTCAGACCCTGAAATATGAAATTGACAGAGTTCCTAATAAGGAAGTTGAGATTTATTGCAGGAGTGAAGCCGGCCCTGGACGACCGGCAAAATTATTCTGAACATGTGGATTCTTTTCTTCACTGATCCTGATTGTTATCCCGAAATATGAAACTGGCAGAGTTCCTTATAAGGAAGTTAAGATTTATTGCTGGAGTGAAGCCGGCTCTGGACGCCCGGAAAAATTATTCTGAACATGTGGATTCTTTTCTCAACTGATCCGGATTGTATCCTGAAATATGAAACTGGCAGAGTTCCTAATAAGAAAGTTAAGATTTATTGCAGGAGTGAAGCCGGCCCTGGACGCCCGGAAAAATTATTCTGAACACGTGGATTCTTTTCTCAACTGATCCTGATTCCTACCCTGAAATATGAAACTGGCAGAGTTCCTTATAAGGAAGTCAAGATTTATTGCTGGAGTGAAGCCGGCCCTGGACGCCCGGAAAAATTATTCTGAACATGTCGATTCTTTTCTCAACTGATCCTGATTGTTATCCTGAAGTATGAAACTGACAGAGTTCCTAATAAGGAAGTTAAGATTTATTGCTAGATTTATTACCGGTCCTGGAAACGTGAAAAAATTATTACCAGTGCTAGAATCCCAAAAAAATACTTATTTATTTTGCCCAATTCTGTGATCTACTAGGGTCTTGAAAAAAAATATATATATATTGCTGAACTTTATTGCCAAAGTAACCAAGCTAAATTTCTTTCAGACTTGGTAGGACATTAGGTCAAGGACTAAAATTAAAAACAGTCAATATAAGAAGCACCAGAAAGTATTGGGGGGTGGACCTTGGCTACAGAATTCAATCATGTCGGAGAATGAAGTGCTACATTCAGTAAAACTATTCGCAGAAGAGGGAAACACGTATTTATCTGAATCAGGTACCGAGTTCACAATGGATTCTCGGAAAGATCTGCTGATGCCTTAGAAGAACATGCTTCGCAAATTAGCCGTAGTATGAAAGGTTTATCAGAAACATTTTGAAAATTTTAGGCAATTAACACTTTTATATTTGTTTCTAGTAATATTTTGTGAAGTTAAGATATCCTTATTTGTGACAGGAATATTGATTAATATATAACTGATATGGAATTTTATATGCGTTTTATTTTCACAAAGAGTATTCGAATACAATAAAAACCATACTTTCAAAACATATAACATGAATATTGCCGTTTTCACCAGTAACTTCTTCAATACACCGAATAACTGACAGTTTAGACACAGTAAAAAATAAACATTAGGTATAATCTGTCTCGAAACTTCCTCATTCTAATTGTTTTTTGGGTTCTCATCAAGGGAGTTAGGGTGTCTGCACAACTCTTTCGTAACTAAGAATTTGCATAAACTGATGTTCACTAAAGGTATTAAAAGGGTAAATACCATCAAAACGATTATTTTGACGAATTGTTCCAATTGCCGATTCAATATATTCTAAATTTGCAATATATTCCAAATAATCCATTATTATTTCACTTGGGAAGGTAATTTCGATTAAAACTTAGATCGAAAATACCTTGAATTCGTCTTTAATTAATAGGTTACAAGGTTTTATTACTCCTCAAAACGCATACGCAATCCATTGGCGATCAACAAATACCACTAGTTGTTAAACACGCATGATCGCATATTCTACGAATGGTCTAGAATACCAAATGCAATTATCATTCGCAAAATCCTGAGATGCGAACGACTTCGAGAGATGCGTACGGTCAAGAATAGAGCACCCAGAACCAGATCAAAACTGGTTCAGAGTGCAGAGACGCTCTAGGAAATATCGGTGATGTGGGTCACGGGCTATGCAGGGATTAAAGGCAACGACCAGGCGGACCAGCTATCCGAGCAAGGAGCCGGGCGACCCTCCTACACTGAAAAAAATGTGGTACGTTATATCGATAAATGCCGTTTATTACCTTTCCGTTCAATAGCAAAATACATTTTTCATCTTGGCAATGAATAAACATTCACTGACGTTCTTAGTTATTTATTGATACAATGAATTCAAGTTTATTGAGATCAAAGATTATCGTTTTTTACATTTATGAACAGGTTTCGTTGCTGATATGGAAAAGTTCATTGAGTTGATGAAAGGGGTGCACTGAAACAATTTGCAATTGTTCATCATATCAACAAACATAATTCATGGTCCCAGAGCAGTTATATGTATCTTTTTATTGTTACAATGAATTCAAGTTCATCGAGATCAAGGATGATCTATTTTCAGACCTAGGAACAGGTTCTGTTGCGGTTGTAAAAGAGGTCATTGAAATTAAGGAAAAAGTACATTGAAACAATGTGTACTATTTCACGAAAAAAATTTGATACATTATATCAATAAATTCAGTTTATTACCTTTCCGTTCATTGACACAATACACTTTTTTTGATACAATGATCAAACATTCACTGACGTACAAATGTATTTTTTGATTCATTGAATTCAAGTTAATTGAGATAAAAGTTGGTCGTTTTTTACATTTATGAACAGAGTTCGTTGCAGCTATGGAAATGTTCATTAAGTTGAGGAAAGGGGTACACTGGAACAATTTTAAATTGCTCATAATATAAACGAACATAATTCATTTTCCCAGAGCACTGATGTATACAGGGTATAACATAAGTACGTTAAAATATTTAAGTGACGTATTCCTGAGACAATTTTAAGAAAAAAAGTCTTAATAAACTTGTGTCCGGAAATGCTTCGTTTCGGAGATACAGGGTGTTGAATTTGAATTTTTTTGCACGCTTTTTAAAAATAACTTTTGCAAAAAATAATATTTGCACGAAATTTGGTACCAAGGGTTTTTTGACGTGGCAAATCATAATTTCGTATTGATTTTCATGTTCCATTTAGAAGGCGCTGCGTAAGGTAAATGTCCCAATTATCGACACAATAGCGTGTTCGTGAGAATGACGAATAATTTTCGAACCCAAGGGGTATCCTTATCTGGTTGCGATATTCAGTTTGCACTTTTAATTTCGTTGAACAGACAAAAAAATTTATCATAAAATTGTGAAATAATTCAAATCAAATGAATGAAAACGTTAAGAAGATGTCCCACTTTTCGACACCTGAAAAAGATCAGTAACCAATTGCCGACATGTATGAGTACCAATTTTTGACACCATGAGAAATCGAAAACTAATATGAATGATATATTCATATTTTTATCTATTGTGAACAAAACAGTATAAAAAAAAATCAATTTTCATTCATAATGAATAAAGAACACATAGAAGTTAAAAAAAAACTGAAATATAAATTCTCGAATAAACTTAAAAGAAAATGTTTGGTACAGTATCAATGCCTAGAAACTATTTCCTCAATTTCAGGTACTTCATATATACAGTGCCGGCTTAAGGTAATTCGCCGCCAGACGCTATGACTGAGGGACCGCCCTTCAACCTCACAAAGTCATACAAACTCACAACCACGACATAAAGAACAAATAACAATACTCTGCTGATTCTGAAGTGAAACTGAATTACTGACTACTGTACTACTGATGAACACATAATGAAAAAAAGGAATATTAAATATATTATATATCTCACATCTCACTGTTTATTAGTTTATTTTGGAACCTCCTTGCCCGTGTATTTCTTTATTTTCTTTGTGTAAGCACGCCGCCAAATATTTTTTCCCCTTGCAATGCGACCTGCGGACGCCATCGACTTGCCAGAGTCAAAGCACAGCCGGACAGCCGACGTCGGCTACCTCTCCAACAAGCCAGCAGGCGATATTGTATCTACTGATTTTCATTTAATTAGAATTCACATCGAAAATGTCGAACAATCTTAATTTTTTTTTATAGTTTTCTTTCAACATCACCGTAAATTGTAAATTTATGTTTTAACTTTCAAACATCAACTTGTTACTGGGGCACGACACGGGCTTCGCGCGTACCGCACTAAAGATTTTGCCCCTGGTTAAACCGGCACTGCATATACACCACGTTTATTTAAACGTTCTGGCTCCGCAATCATACATATGATTACTGTAGCCTTCTGGACATTTTTGAAATATGGAGTAAACTGAAAACGAAATATCAACAAATACCGTCACATGAATGTTCTGATAATCGACACTTGTAAAAAAATGAATAATAAAATCATCTAACTGAATTATAGTCTAATGTCGATTGATATGGAGGAAAATTCAAAGTCAAATTCAAATCAGTCACCGACAGAATGTCACACCATTTATCGACATAGAGTACGTATTATCGACAGCAAGATTATTTGTGATATAATTTGATAAATCGAAGAAAAACAGTGTGTCGATAATTGGTAGGTACACAGAAAATTTGGAGTTAATTGAACATACCAACGAAACAATTTTTTGGAGGAACATTAACATGTTTTAGATGAACCTATTACCGACACCCTAATTTCTCATGAAATATGAAATGAACAATATTTTTTTCATAGAAATGAAGACAAACAAACATATAGAAATAGCTTCCTATTCAAAATATCATATTTTAATAACATTTTGTGGATTTAGGGAAATATAAGTAAAGTGCGCGCACTTACCAGATCAGCAAGAAAAACAGTATTCACCCAACGACTACTGACACTCGACTAATTAGCACCAATTGTTGTGATAGGGATGATACAAACTCGCCGAACACAAATTTTCATTACATCCCTCTTCGTCTTGTTATATTAAAAATAAATGGAAATTGACGATGATTAGGTCACTGTCGATAATTGGTACATTTACCTTACGCTCTCATTATTTAATTCAAATTGCCCTAACATTTTTGGCAGTAAACTTTTGGTCCTTTTTATGAAAAAACCTTTTTCCCACACCTTTTCCAATTAAAAAAGGTATACTTCCCCAACAATGCTGGATATGATCTTTTTCGAGATATTTACAATTTTCTATATCGATGCATGCATGTTACTTAGCTCCTCGAACGCTAAGTGAAGTTGATGAGAACATTACAAAAACTAAGTATGTGGTAGATCTCGTCAAAATAAACTTTTTTTTTCCTATAAAATGTTCATCGAAAAATTATTCGTTTTCGAGATACAGATATTGAAATTTTCCAAAACATGGTTGGTTTTCGTCATAAGTTATTTGCAACTGCAGTTTTTTTCATCAAACTTTACATACAGACTTCTTTCAAACTGAACAATATCAAACTGCTAATCGGTTGAAAAAAAAGTCAGGTTTAATTATTCAATTAGAAAGTGAAAAAGTGAAAAATTGAACGAAATAACTATTACAACAACTGTCCAAAGTGACGACCCCCAACAGTAATACGAGCTTCCACTCTCCTCATCAAAGAATTCCGCACACGTTGAAAAATGCTGGGAGTGTTTTTTATCGTTTCACAGCAAGCTAAGATGCAATCCCTCAACATTTCTTCATTTTAAATGGGGCTAGCATAAACTGGTGATTTTAGGTATCCCCAAAAGAAAAATCGACGGAATTGAGGTCCGGTGCTATCAGACTAAAATGAGCAGGGGTTCCATCGTGAACAAACCAAGAGTGATTTCGGAGACCAATGGGAACATCTTCCATAAGCTGGGGAAACTCGTGTTCCAAAAAATTTCGGTAAGCATCTCCATTCGTTAGGGAAGAAAATAGGGCCCAATTATGCTTACCCATACATTAAAAGAGAATTTGTCTTGGAAATGAGTTTGCGTTATCGCATGTGCGTTATCTTCCGCCCAGATGTGGTTGTTATGGAAGTTCATAATACCATTTCTCGAAAAATTAGCCTCATCTGTGAAGAGGATTTTCGATAAAATTTGGGGATGCTGTTCGACTTTTCTTTGAAGCCATTGAGAAAATTCGATACGTGGTTGAAAACCACGTAGTGAGTGTAAGTGCCTGGACAACGCTGAATATGATAAGGCTATAATTGCTGTTCCTTCGAAATTCTGTAAACGGTTATGTGACTCACATTTAAAGTTTGACTAATTTTTCTTGTACTTGTCTCTGGGTGTTCACTAATTTCTTCGAAAACCACCTCCTCCAATTCCACAGTTCTTATAGTTCGTGGCCATCCTACTGCAGAATTTCATTCAAAGCTTCCAGATTCGGAAAGTCGCCGGAAAAGATTCGCAAATGTCGCTGCACAAGGATTAACGCGTTGGGGATACCTTTCCTGACAGATGCGTCCGGCCTCGGTTGAATTTCCGTCAGCCATGCCGTTATGCAAAAACCATATCATCCATTTCAGCATTCGTAAATTCGGCATGGTGGCAAAAATCACTTTATAAACTTCGAACTGTGAATTTGTCAATGAATAGTTAAAAATGTGACAGCGAACTTCTATATTGAAACACAAACGTTCATAGCCTACTCGATTTAATTAACTTAAAACCAAACATGTTTTGAAAAATTTCAACATCTGTGTCTCGAAAACGAATCATTTGTCGATGAACATTTTATAAAAAAAAAAAATTGTTTATTTTGACGAGATTTACCACATACTTAGTTTTTGTAATGTTCTCAGCAACTTCACTTAGAGCCCTAGGAGCTAAGTAACATGCATCGGTATAGAAAATTGTAAATATCTCGAAAACGATCACTTCCAGCGTTGCTGCATGAGGAAGTGTACCTTTTTTACTTGGAAAAGGTGAGGAAATAAGATTTTTTTATGAGAAGTACTAAAAGTTTATTCAAGTGAAATTGTCAAGCTGTGTGCACGCTTCAATATACTTGAAGGAAGAAACTTTGTATTTCGTGCAAAATATTTTTATTTTAAAAATTGTAGCAAAGCGCTTTCGACTGTTAAGTCATCATCAGTGCGTACCTGCAAGTAATGATTGAAAATGAATTTGATAAAATTGAAAATTTTTGAAATTTGAAAGTTATGAAAAGTGAGGTTACTCACTCGTCAGGTGTACAAGAAGCCATATGAAAACATCATGTCCATGGACCAAATTAAAATGTTACAAAATATAAAACATATTTAAAATTGAATAATTTTCATCCTGTTTAAGGATTATTAAAGATAAAGATATGGGATACTACATCATATCTGTCTGAATGTTGAAGCGGAAGTGGAAAAGAAATTTAAATTGACAATGTATGCCAATGACACTATTGACAAGTGACAGTGACCATTGACATTTGTGACATAGATTCAAAGAACTCAAATAGAAATTGAACTAATCCAGACATGAGTTTAAAAAGGAAACGTAAATCTGAAAGTGATTAGTCTAATGGGAACGTTTCGTTTTCCAAAAATACGCTACCAAAGAAAACTCTATAAAGAATACGAATAAATTATCAAATTTAGTAATGGGTGAAAAATAATGAGTAATAATCAGAAAGAAAATGGGGGGGTGGGTTCTCTATGGATCTGTCCATCCTCTCTCGGTGTCTTAGCAATATTTGGTTTATTTGTATGTCAAATTGTAAGTTTGATTTTCTTCTTGAAAAGACCTATTCTGAGTAAATGTTTCCTATATCCTAAGGGAGATTATAGTATACGTTTTCGTAATATTGTAGAAGAATGATGATTTTTAAGGGGACAATCTTAGTTGTCAATTTAATCACACAACTAAAATTGTGCAGTCAAGACTGAAGTGTATGAACTAAAATTGACAATTTTACCAGGCGATTGCTCGGTAAAATTGTCAATTTTAGACCATACACTTCAATATTGACTGCACAATCTTAGTTGTTCAACTAAAATTGACAACTAAGATTGTAAATGTATGGCGCTATATAGTGTACTTTTGTGTTTCGAAATAATCAAATTATATTTTGTTTTTATTTTATTTTAAAAAAATTTCTGACCGCCATCCGGCTGTACTCCTACGAGCAACCCTCAGAAGTCTTCAGATTACTTGTGCGAGTTGGGAGTAACGACGGTCTTACCTTTTAACGTGCGATCCCAAGCATGTAGTAAATGACATTATGTACCTTACATCGAAACTGAAGTTTCCCAACTAACTTGGCAGGCGTCTTTGTTGCGGTTATTTTGTGATAAAACGTACATGTGAGAAGACATTTTTTTTCTCCACAATCGTTACAGAATTTACCAATTCTAAAATCAAATTTGATAACAGAATGGTAACATTCTCGCTCTTGATATTGAACAAATATTAAACACTTGCTGTCTTATGCATTTTGCGTGTATTTCATTCCATCACTTGGTGAAGAATGAATACTTGTTCTAACTCTGTTGTCTGTTGCATCATAGTGATAAGATGTGAATTGAAATGTCAAAATAATTTTTCGTTGGCTTTCCATTTGATTATATGCAAAATTTGTGATTGTGGAGAAAGCAATGTTACTCGGTTAGAATGAAAATTCGCGATCCTCATGGTTCCTCACCCTCGCTTTCAGCTCTTGCTCGGAACTTTCCACTCGTTTCGAACTTTCATTCAGGCAACACCGGGGTCTCGTCTATAAAGAGTGTCAGATAATAATATAACACTCGTAGGGCCGCGTTATGTCTGTGGATATAGGGTGAGATCGCATATGCTGGACATGCTGACAGCAAATGCATTATGGTCTCAGGAGCCCCACGACACGCTCTGCATCTGGTGTCCGGGGCCTCTATGCCCATCACGCGACTACGGTAGACCACGGTGTTAAAGACTATTGACTATAATAATAATTTTTTCATATGAAGATGTGCTCTTCGGACAAAATATTCTTGTATGGCATTCCTTACGTTGGGTAGATTATGAAATAATAATCTAGAACGTACTGCCGAACAAAAATAACGGGACCGGAAGCCAGGAAACTTTTTTGAATTTTTCAAAATTTAAAACAATTTCCTGGCTTACGGTCCTATTATTTTGGTACGGCAATAGGTTCTAGGAGATTATAATTTTATAATCTACCCAACGTGAGGAATGCCGTACTAGAATATTTTTTCCGAAAAGCACATCTTCATATGAAAAATTATTATTATTATAGTCAAATGCACTACCCAGAATTGACGGCAGAGTGCCTGAAGTTATTTTCATCGTTCTGTACATGTTTCATGCTTTCATGCTGGGTCAAATAACCCCCAAACTTGTTATACGTGTAGAATGATGGCCTGACAATGATTATGATTTAAAAAATTTGGTTTAAACACAGAATGTGAATCTGTGATTAATAGATTATTTCGTGCGGTATGCGGTACATATCCGTACACCTAACTAGTATTCTACACCACAAACTGATTCAATAATCGTTCAACCATTTGTTTAGGAAAACATACTGCGAGTACCTTTTTTCGAATCTAATAAAATAAAGACGCATTTTCAGACAAACTTCGCAATGACAACGAATTTAATCTCTTCAAGTCGTTTGTGTAGTACATTATACAAAATCATCTACATTCTACAGGCATGCTCTACCTACAGGGATGCGACATCTATTATGGCCATGTTCTCGTGTTGATTCAGCAACCATTTAATAATAAATGTGCTGCACTATCGATTTTCCTACGAGTTCGTTCTCGGAGGAATAACTACGCGTATTTCCCAGAAGGTATTCTGAACATTGGAGAGAGTCCAAGTAATCCCAGGTAGCACCTCATGTTGTCTGAATCTTGTTTTCATATTGGGCCAATATGAATATATTATAAATGTAAATATAATATTGAACCAATATGGGTTCATATTGGAAAAACAATATTTCATTAATAATATTGGTGGAATATTGGCTCAACTTGTTCTGAATGTATATTGTTTCATGAAATATTGGGTCAAAATTGGTTCAATAATTTTCACCAATATGGATAGAGCGATATTGCATACATATTGCTTCCAGCATCTAGCTCCAATATTGCGATTTCAATATTACTCTCATATCGATTTTAGAGATAAAAAACAATATTGTATATCCAAGTTTGATAGCACATTGGTGGAATATTATTTAATCCATATTCTAAAAATTATATTAACCCTATATTGATTGAGATTGTTACGAAAACCTTACGACAATATTTGAAAGACAATATTGATACAATATTACAAAATACATTTATCACTAGGATTGAAATTTGAATATTGGCCGAATATTCAATAAACAATATTGAAATGAATCATGATTAAACTTGGGTAAGAAACCGCTAGGTGGCCCCACATATGGAACAACAGCTGAATCATAGTAACATATATTGAATAAGACTTCTCACAATGCGTTTACTCAGTGGTAAATTGAAGTAGAAACGAAATTGTAGAATTTTTAAAGAATTCGACATTTTCTGGAAATATTTCATCAATGTTTCCAAGGCAACATATCCACTTTGAACCAATATTCCTAAATATTTTGGGGCCAATATTGCTTTCTCAATATTTCATCAATATTATTTGTATAATGTACAAGTAATATTGTGCCAATATCCCGAAATAATTATAATTTTATCTCGCCAATATTACGTTTTAATATTTTGCCAATATTTTACCAATATTATTCCAATTTAAATGTGCTACAGCGATATTGTACTAATATCGCCTAACATTTTGAGGCCAATATTGCTTCGAGAATATTAGACCAATATTATTTTTTAAATATTGGACCAATATCGCCGAATGTTTTTTCTCGCCAATATTATTATTTGAATATTTTGCCAATATTTTCACAACATTGTACCAATATTGTCCCAATATGGATGTGCTACTTGGGATATAGAAAATCAAAGGAAAACAGTGTTATAAATTACATTGAATTTCTAGATACATCTACGAGTATTAGTGGATGATTTTCAGAATATTGCGTGCGTCAGGTTTCTGTGCTAACTTCATTTTTTTAACAACCTTTTATTAGCTTCACTTGTAACTAACAAATACTATAATCCAATCTTGGACACTTCCAGTCGTCCGAATAATCTGAAATTGGAAACACCATATCAAGGACCGATGACAGTACAAGAATATCGTAATACCAGTCTACCATAATCACAATAAAAATGAGAAAATGCCGAAAACAAGCTCTTAATGGCAGTATTTTGAAATAATATTGAAAAACGAAAGACCAATTTAAAAAATCTGCCAAAAATCTGTTTCATTGGGTGGCAAAGGAAAAAACGGTCGGCACGTCCAGTCGTCCAATATGAAATGCCGTCTGTCGAAGAATCACACTGTGGAATATTGTCAGATAACAGATTCGGGTATGTAGCTAAAACTTGAAAGACTAAAATATATGGGTGTGTGTGTGTTTTGTTTTTCACTTATTTTTTAATAAATTGATGGATGTAGCCGTTACTATGTGGTAGGAGATCATCATGAAAAATGGGAAAAGTAAATTTCTATGTTTTTGTACCACTTAATATTTATAACCTTTAGTTTTCCCATTTTACATTAATTTTTTAAATTGAAATTTTTTCCCATCAAAAAAAGTGTATCGGTCTATTGGCTCTTGATATCGGCCGATACGATAATCGGCCAATGAGGTCGATATAAATATATGTATTGGTCGATCCCTAGTATTCGACCACCTCATCAAGTGTCCTTTGGCCCAACACTAGGTGATTATTATTTTTTACTATAAATGGCTCAGTATTATTGAGTCATCCTGTATATTTGTAATACGAATACGATGTAATTGAAGACCAATTCTGATTCTATATCAATTTAGAGAAATCTACCAAGTGATTCAATAGAAATGAACAAAATAAAATGGTTTTTTATTGAAATCACCATATATCCCAAAACTTCATCGGTTGAATTCGTCAATTTTCTGTTATTTTGTTGAGTGGTGATATTCAAATGGATGTCCAAAACTGTATATGCTTTCAATGGCAACTTTTTAAATTATCATGCACCAAATTTATGATGTAATTGGCGTTCGTATTTCAATTCTATGCAATTATTTTATTCAAGAAAATGATATATTTGTATATCAGTTTTCATTAGTTTTCATTTTATAACCAAAAACCTAAAACAACATCTTTTTGTATTTATTTCTTCATAACAAATTATTCAATGAGTGTCTCTCATATGATGGCATAGTTCTCACAAAATCCGCCCATTTTATACCATAATATATTGATCGTTTCCGCGAACCTGTTGCACATAATTAAGTACTTTAAACATTTAAATTAATGTTGAAGGTTTGTTTTCCAGAACTAAAAGTACAAAAACTTGATATATATTTTCATTCCAAAGCAAGGTTCATGGGATGAAGGTGGATTGGTATCACTTTTTCTGGTTGAAAATCAAATTCGGCGAATGATCCTCTTAATTGGATCCCGTTCACAGAGCATTTGTCAAAAAAAAAATCAAAGAAAACTTGAGTTGCATCAGTAAATAACTATTTCCTATTTTTTCGTGAACTAATAATTACGGTCCACTGAATAATTTCTATTTCAATAGTTAGTTTTGTGTAGGTAGTAAGTATCCTGAAAAGCCAAGAACATGGTAAATTTTGTGCCTGATGATTTAAAAATTAGCCATAGCATCCATATACAATTCTGGACTTCCATTCAAATATCACCACTCAATGTAATAGCAGAAAATAGAAAAAATTAACCGACAAAATTTTGAGATATAGGGTGATTTCAATTTAAAAAAATAAATAAAATTTTGGAATTTTATTTTGCTCATTTCTATTGAATCAACCAGTAGATTTCCCAAATTGATATAGATTCAGAATTGGTCTTCAATCAAATCGTATTTGTATTCTAAATATACAGCATGACTCAAAAATAGTGAGCCATTTAAGGTAAAAAAAATTAATTACACAGTACGAGTTCGGAAGTCATAAATTATATTCGATAAAGGTTTGTTCATTATATTCTGATACATATTTACTGAAACAACATATTGTACTAGAAAACACTATAGTTGCGGGAATTCATAGAAGTTTTCGGTCGATGTAAAAATGTATTCCATATTTATACCGAGTCTTACCCTTCAATCCCCCGTTTGCATTATCAAAATATGTTCAGCAGAGCCCGGAGTAATGCCATTTTTAACTTTGAAAACATTCTCTCTTTTTAAAAAACGTGAGCGTTTCCGACACGAGCGTTATGTCGTTCCAAAGTCATTTCAGAGAAAACCTTTAATTTTTTGTAAGAAATGAATAATACATTTTTTGTTCAAATTTTCACAGCTTTATTTTTGATTCCCTGATATTTTCTCAATATCCAGGTTTTTTTTCAAGTTATAGGCGGAAAAGCGTCGAAAAATTCTTTGATTCGGATTTTCTTTCCATTTGCACAAAGTAGGACCCGGAACTTATTGGAAACCTTTTCCTCTATTATCAAACTAAGCTCATACCAAATTTCATCACCATCCAATTTTTAAGCACTACCGTACTAATCGGGATATTTTGTAATGCACTTCTTTTTCAACTTCATGAAGTATTGTGTCGATATTCATTCCGCAGAAGGGTTCAGGTCCCAGAAATGGTGTTTTAGCCCCCTTTTGCCAGTTCGTCTTTGGCCACATTGCTTTTAATTGAAAAAAAACGTCATGGTCTCTCGTACTATGTCAAATAGTTCCCAAGTATAATATTTCTACACTATCCCAAGTTGAGGACAGAGGGCAGACATATTTCTCGTGAGTTATTGATCTATATAAGCTGCATACAATATTTCCAAAAATCACTAATTTCAAATCCAATACATCCCGAAGTAAATTTTCAACGAAGAATACTACACTCCACCAAATCCTGCAACAAATTCATTTCGCGTTCTTCCAGTCGCAAATTACCTGTCAGCGCGAAATGAAACGTTAAAAACAGTCCGTAATCACCAATCACCATCCTACCAGCCGAGAATCGGCGTGCAAATCGCCTAGGGAACGTCGTCCCGGTCGTGGAAAGGGGAGGGGGCGGGAACACGCCAGCGAGCTGGCAGCAGCGACACGTTCGCGTGACCTTGGCAGTGGGGGGCAATGACTCGGGCACTGCAACCGCGACGTTCATCTCCATTCTCCATCTATTCATCTCGCATTGCAGATTTTGATTTGTCGCGAACTTTCGATGAAAATACTTGGCTAAACTTCACAGTATTTTTCACAAGGTTCGTCCAACATTGTAACTCCGGAGGAACTAAAGCAACATATTTTCTATACCACCCGTTCATTCGTCTATCGGCTATTTGGTTTGTAGGATTTTTTCCTCTTCAAATATCGAACATATTTCCTACAACCCACTGCTTCGCCTTCCTTCACAAATATTATGTGATAAGCTGTTTTTGCCAGAGAAAACTCATGTAATGATCCTCAGCTGGTTTCTAGGCCTAGAATCTGTGAAGTTTATTCCAAAAACATTTTTTTACAAAAACATTCGCAAAAAATTTACACCCTTTTTTTTTTCACGCTTTTCAGTAAATTCATTTACTAGTACAAAATGTATTTTTTCTACCACTGCTATGAAAAGTAGCATATTTCTCACGACACTTTGCCCACACCCCATACATTTATATGGAGAAACAAAAATTGTCACTAGTTAGCTGCTGTTCAGCGTAAAATAGTTGTCACAACTTTCAACTACTATCAGGTTACCTATAGAAGTTTTTTAAATTCTCAAGGTAGTTTTCATTCGTGTTTTGATAAACAAGACAACAATATTCAGGATTTCTTTCGCTTTTTTTCTCGAATTAACAGCTTTTTGTAGTCGGTTTAAAAATTCTATTTCAAATTCTGAACAAAAGTTATATACTAAGAAATCCATGGTGTAATGGATTGTGAATCCTCATGTCACACAGGCGGTCCGGGTTCACTACCCGGGCTTGACTTTTTTTTATTTATATCTTGATATTTTTATTTAGTCAATTTTAAATAAATCATTTAATTGTTGAAGGGATACTTTATTGTTATTTTAGTTTTGCTGACCATAAAAATAAATATTGAGTACATTACTAGTATTCTTTGAATTTGTGCAGTTGTAGAATACGTATAGTGTCCAATATGTGGGGAAAGTTACTTTTCTCTCAATTGTATTTGCGGCACTCGCCCTTCAAGCTCGTGTCACAAACCTCCATACTCGTAAGAAAAGTTAAGTTTCCCCACTTGTGACACAATATACTATTTCCGACGACCGAGTACACAAAATTGGGTATTTCGCACTAGTCAAAATTATTGAGCACAGTCTCCTCGCTCTGCAATTGGTGCGATTAACGAATATAGTTAACTGTACTCTAATTTCTACTGAGTCATACAGGGTGTTTCCGAAATCGGAGCAATAAATGAAAATAACAAAACAAAACGAAATGAAATATTACTTTTTGTCGAAAAAAAAAAAAAATTGGAAGATATTGAATTTTAAAGTTTTCAAGACTTTTTTTGGTAATCACTGATAATAGTTCTACAGCCTGCGCAAACCGCGCTGAAACACTGCCAGCGGGCAGACACGCTGTGGCCTGGAGAATCAAACCATTTGTTACCCTTTTGGTTCCTAGGGGGTTGATTTCAATATGAAATTGGAGAGATATAAAATGAAATCTTATCCCTAGAAGAGACTGTTGTGTACTGCCTGAGTTTTCCTTGTTATTTGAAATCTCAAATGTAGTTGAGTACAGAAAAGAAGTGTTTTTAGTGCCCAGTTTGAATACCGTAGAAACTAGACACTGGTAGTTCAGTGGGACAAGTGGGTGGGTTCGTTAGGCTTAGTAAAATCCTAAATTTTAACAAGTATGAATATGTTTAATATTAGAAAATTTAACAAAATATTCCTCACTGAATATTCTGACTGAAATAACTATCTCTAAGTCAGCAGACAATAATGTCCATAAACAAAAAGAAAAGTACCTAATATTTATTACTTATATATCCGAAATAGTTTTCAAAAAGTTCCCATGAAACAATTTCTAGAATGATTAAAAGAGCTATACCGCAGTGCACCTTGGTTTCCAAGTGTAATTTACTATTAAATCAATTACTTATATCAATATTAAGTCAATGGGATGAATTTTACTCTACAAGTTCAAAAAAAAAATTACAACAATAACTGGAACTCCGTAGGTGGTGGTAATGTTGCATTACAGGTTTTTGTTTTTTTTTTTACATGGAACGAACTCACCAGGATTAAGTTGAAGGTTCGACAGCACTTGTTAGTGATATCCAGGGTGTGCAGTGTGGCGATAGGTGTAACTTCTACAGTACTTTAGGCTCCACCCAGCATCCTAACCAGAGAGCGGGATGGGAGTAATCTAAAGCCCGATACAAGTGCAACAGGAGCTTGAAGTACAGCTTGAAGAAGGAGCTTGACGTCCCACAACAAGGAGACTGGAATCCCGTAACAAGTGGAATCTGAAGTCCCGTGAAAAGTGGATTGGAATCCGTAAAAGTGGATTGGAATCCGTAAAAGTGGATTGGAATCCGTAAAAGTGGATTGGAATCCCGTAAAGGAGGAACCCTAGAGGAAATGACCACAATTCTAAGTCATTTGCTCAGATAACAATATAGAAATAATAACAATGAATGAGAACAATACCTGTGATGGTGTGCGGGTCCCGAGTAAATCAATGGAGTGCCAGCCACGTGATGTTCAGCCAATTTATATCCCTCGACAGAGGCAGGATTTCCATCAAACAAAATATGGCTTTCCAAAAATTGAGATTCTTCTCTTATTGATCCCAACACTAGTGGAAATTATAATATTGAATTATGTACAATATTGAAAAGATCTCTGGCTTACTTTTATCACTGAGCTGAACTGCTACCACCAACCAACAAAAAGTGATGCCTATCCAGGTTTTTATCCTCACTCTCATTTTTTTTTGCAGACTTCCCCACTCAACAGACCAACGCATATTCGGCGGGAATTCTTCTAGCCCACACTTTTAAAGTATAATTAAAATTTGTTCGGATTACAAACTTCAAAGGCATTAATTACGCAGATAGAAATTAGAGACTCTAAGAACAACTATTAGTCTTCTTCCCTTTCTTGATCGGAAGGTGACATGTCGTGAGGTCAAGACATAACCCCTGAAGTCAACAAACTCAAAATGTTAATAACAATAACTGGTTATTATCAGAACGATGAAAATACCCTAATAAGGTAATTTTTTTTTATGAAATACTGTTGTAATAAAACCATTTTAGTCACATCGATAAATGAACTTCTGTCAAAGAGTTAGATGCCGAACGTACCCCAAACGAAACGACAACTTTAAATCACGAAGAAGAAGAAGTGAAGTAGAAGATGAATAAACCCAATTTAACCTTCGTTCTGTTCTGAATGACGTTTGTCTTCAATTTCATAGGAAATTGTAAATAATGATTGAGAGGAATAAAGCCGAACTCGGATGAACTCAAATTCTTCAACTGTTACAATAACAGTAATCCAACAAGGAAATACTTTGTCAGCATAATCACGGTAGGTCTGTACTGAAATCTATTTCGGTGAATCATAACCCTAATTTCTGTCACAACAGCTGACTAAATAACCAACACAACACAGGAAAATACGCGAGACAACCCAATTAATTGAATGATTTAAAATTGCAACGATGAATAACATCATTCACACAACGAAGAATAGAAATGTAAAGTAAAGAGTATGGTTTTCTATAGTATTTTCGTACCGTCGAAACGAAGTGTAACACTCCCCCTCTACTCCGAAGAGATTTACCTGTAAATCTCAACTCTGACGAAAATACTACTTACTACGTTATGAGTTTTTAGAAGAGTCAAGAGTGCCCTCATCCTCAGAATTACCATCTGGTGGATGAGACTTAATGTCCTGTACATGCCAAACACCCTTAGACCTGCTATGGCTGTCCACAATTTCATATGTTACAGGAGAGAGTTTCTTTTTGATCTTAAACGGACCATTGAAGTTTGGAGCGAACTTAGCTGTAAAGTGATTGGTGGCATCCGATAAAGCATGGTTCTTAATGAAAACAGAATCACCAACCGCAAAACTAACTGGCCTACGTCTGAGGTTATATCGAACTTTGGATTTTGAATGCGCCTCGTCAACACGTTTTCGAACATCGCGATATATGTTTCTAAATTCCTCCACAGCCTTTCTAGGAGTATGAACGCTCTCTGGATCAACAAGAGGATGATCGTAGTTATTCCCACTGGGTTTATGCTCGCGCCCAAAATTTACAAAGAATGGTGTTAAGCCTGTGGCCTCATGAACAGCAGTTCGAATTGCGCACCCCACCTTTGGCAATAATTCAGCCCATATTCTGTGATTATCTTCTACATAACACGAAAGCATAGTTTTCAAGACTCGATTAACTCTTTCCACAGGATTTGCTTGTGGATGGTACAAAGGTGTGAATCGAATATGAACATGATAGTCCTGGCATAACTTTTTGAAAACATTAGACTGAAACTGTACACCATTGTCACAGATCAAAATTTGTGGACAACTGAACATCAGGAAAATATGTTCTTCTGTGATTCGAGTCACAGCAGCGGCTGTAGCCGACCTCAAGGCAAAGAACAGAGAAAATTTACTGAAAGTATCAGTAACAACATAGATAAAACGATACCCTTCTTTTGAGCGAGGCAATGGTCCAACGAGGTCTACGGAGATCATCTGCCAAGGAACAGTTGGTTCAGGGTGCTTACCAAGGAAACCAGCAGGTCGTTTCTGCTCTGGCTTATGACGGTTACAAGTCGGACATTTCTTCACATAGGCAGCAACATCGGCTCGCATTTTTGGCCAATAATAACGTTGTCTGATCCTTTCAAATGTTTTAAACACACCAGCATGACATGCTACTAATTTATCATGGTTGTCACTTATAAGTTTTCTCCGATTTTCCTTAGGTACCACCTCCTTCCAGTAATCGGTCTTATCCCTTAGACCAGGATAACGACAGGAAACGTATTTAAAAAGCTTGCCATTAACCAAACGCCATTGAGGGTGTTTCAAAGGACTATCTTCAACCTGCTGAACCATACGAACATACCAACTATCTGACGATGTACTAGTTTTGGTCGAAACGTTTACCGAAATTGACTGGATTTCTGGTACGGCTCGCGATAATGTATCTGCGACTACGTTATCACGACCCCGACGATGGTAGATTTTGAAATTGAATTGCTGGAGACGGAGCAACCAGCGAGCTATGCGGCCCTTAGGTTCCCGTAAATTATGGAGCCATACCAAACTATGTGCATCGGTGATGACCGAAAATTCATAACCCTCAAGATAAGGACGTAGCTTCTCAACTGAGTACAAGACAGCAAGACATTCCCGTTCAACTGTACTGTAATTTCGCTCTTGGCGGGTTAAAGACCGACTGACGTAACAGATGACATGCTCGCCATCGTCAAATATCTGCGACAGAACACCCCCTATCCCATATGCAGATGCATCCGTTTGTACCTGGAAAGGTCGACTGAAGTCAGGACATGTTAGAACAGGAGCTGAAGCCAATGCATTTTTAATGCTTTGAAACGAAGTTTGGCAATCCTCTGACCAACACCATTTTTTGTTCTTCGAAAGAAGCGCTGTCATGGGGGCCACTAAGGTAGAAAAATTTGGTATAAATTTTCTATACCAAGACGCCACACCTAGTATTCGACGAACTTCCGTAACATTTTTAGGAGGCAGAATATTCAGGATCGACGATACTTTCTCAGGATCAACATGAAGACCTTGGCTATCCACAACGTAACCTAAGTAACGCAGTTCAGGGCGACAAAAGAAACATTTCGATTTTGAGACAGTTAGTCCGGCTTTCTTAAAACGCTCAAATACGTCTCTCAGAGTTCGCAAATGGTCGTCAAACGACGATGAGACAACTATCACATCATCTAAATAATAGAAAACGTTTGGTTCCAACTCAGGACCCAAAACTTTGTCTATCAGTCGTTCAAATGTAGCCGGCGCATTACAAAGGCCAAATGGCATCCTTTTAAAGTGATAAAGACCCCTCCCTGGGATAGTAAAAGCGGTATAGTCCCTAGACTCTGGTGCAATCGGTACTTGCCAATAAGCAGATTTAATATCGATTGAACTTAAAAATTTCGCACCCCTTAACTTGTCTAATATAGTAGAGATAAATGGGAGCGGATACGCATCTTTCTTAGTAACTCGGTTGAGTTGTCGGTAGTCAACGCAAAAACGGTATTCGCCTCCTTTCTTTGGTACTAGAAGGACTGGACTTGACCAAGCCGAATCAGAAGGCTCAATAACACCCAATTCAAGCATCTCTTTGACAGCCTTGTCAATGTGTTCTTGCATGATTGGCGAAACTCGATAAGCTCTTTGTTTGATCGGTTCCGAATCAGTTACTATTTTATGTTGGATTAATGAAGTGCAACCCAATTTATCCCCTTGTTGTTCAAAATAATCCGTGACTAATATGTCCAATCTAGACTTTTCCTCGACGGTCAAAACTTCTTTCGGGACTACCTGATTGGTATTAATAATGTTTAAAAATGATGACGGGTCATCAAATGACCAACATCCACGTTTCAAGTCTGGAATTATGCCCATAGCCAGCCAAAAGTCAATGCCCAGAATGAGAGAGTGATTTAATTCGGGGACAACTAAAACATCTAAGACCTGAACTTTATATTCTAACGTGATCGGTATTGAAATTGAACCTATTACCGCGCAATTATTGTCATTCGCAACTACACAAGAGTTGTAATTTGATTTATTTAAGTTTACACCAATGTTTTCCAAAATTTTCCACCCGATTTTTCCTAGAACAGTAGTGTTAGCACCACTATCTAAGAGTGCTTTGAATTTTATTCCAAATATTTCTACTGATAAGTATGGTCGGTTGTCACCTTTACAATGGGTCAAGATATAAGAAAGGACTGGCAAAATGGTTTTGCAATAACTATTTTGCTGAAATGAGTCGACTGGCGATTCTTTTATAGAGCACGCTGTGCGACCAATTAACGGCTCTGCTGTGCGTTTCCCGAACAGTTCGGACAAGTTCTAACAGTGACTTCTGGCCTACCACACTTAAAACAATGTCTCCTCTGAGGTTGAGTACACTTATTACGGATGTGACCGAGTTGTCCACAGTTCCAACAAGTGGAACCTGACTCTGGCGGAATTCTAGGAGCCAATTGTGTAGGATTAGAAGGAGTAATCCTAGGGTTAACTGGTGAGATCTGAATAGGATCCACCAAATTATTTTCGAATTGCAGGCCCCTTTGATCCTGATTGGATGAAAACCTCGTTGGTTGTGGGAAAGTACCTAGTGTACTTGACGTCGGGAGTGAGACAGAAGGTATCTCAGCCGCATTAAAAGGAGGTGGAGCTGGATATGAAGGTAGAGAATTTATGTTGTTCTCATATGGAACTGGGGAATAAACAAAGTTCTGAGAGTTCTGAAAGATTGGGGGTTCAACGGAAGAAACTCGAGGAAAGGATGCTCGCTGATATTCTAACCCAGGCTCTACGGAATATCTAGGACCGACCAGAGGAGCCTTATATTCTTGGGCACTCTGATTTGCTTCCTCAACTTCACGACCTATTGATATAAGTGACCCTAAAGTGTAAACACATTTACCTGCGAATGCCATTTGCATATATGGCAGCATTTTGCCCTTGATAAAACTAACTCTGTATTCCTCGGATGGTTTTGAACTTAATTTATCAAATAAATTTTCCATGTAGGAAACGTAGATAATGACATTTTCGTTTTGACCTTGAGTCCTTCTCTTAAGTGTATCCCATATTCTTTCTTCGTAGTTACGCGGCAAAAAGCTATCACGCAAAGCTACAACAAGTTCATCATATGTTTTAATATTATTTCGAGCGAAACGGTACCAAACAGAAACATCTCCTTCTAATAATTCAGGAATCGAGTCATATAATTGTTTCTTAGAAATGCCACGAGAAACACGCATCTCTTCTAATTTTTCCAAAAAATCCGTAACACTTGTAGTTCCATTGAAACGTAACCTCCAACGACTTACATCTACAAATCTCTGATGATTTGCACTGACATCAGCGTTAGTACCAAAAAAATGTCTGTCAGCTGGAGAAGAACAATATATCGGTAAATCAGAGCCTAAGCTAGTAGAACCGTGAGTGGCTAATCGACTATCCAAAAGGTTTGAATCGAAATTTTTGTTATTGTTATGAGTTGATTGCAAACGATTAATTTGCATATCTCTCATTAATTCTGAAATTCGATTGGTTAGTATTGAAATATTAATATCGTTTTCATCCTTTTCAACATTATCCTTATTATTCTTATTATTGTTACCATTATCATTACTATGATCAACTATTACAGGATCATCTAGACTGATGAGATCTTCTACAAAATTACTATTTGAAGTATTATGTTGAGTAGTGTTGTTACTCGAGAAAATTTTTTTCCTAGCAGATCTATAGGTGCAATCCAAAGCCAATTTTAAATCATTAGCCAAAGTTATTAATTTAAGCCGCTCTATTTCATCCTCCGGTGTTTTAGCTGAAATTCTATCAATACGTTTTGAAACATGTACAAGCCTTGATTGAATTTTCTGAAATTCGTTTTCAAAATTATTATCATCAAAAGTTTGAACTTCGCCTAACAGTTCTGTGATTTTGTTTTGACAAATGAGCAATTCATTCTTTGGATCAAACTGCATTGTGGATGGCTGTGATGAACCCTCCTGATCAGCTTGTATGGCAATCCTTAGTAAAGCGCGTTTTTCCTGAACTGTACCATTACCTAAGCTAGCGCCACGTAATAAAAGTTCATAAGTAAGCTCGTCACTTCTTAAACGATTGATCTCCATGTTTTCAGTCTATATCAAAGATGGACAACAACAACAAGTCCGAAAGTTAAAGTCTGACAATACAAGATTGAAGACCAAAAGTATTGTTACGAGACAGGAAAAAGAGAGAAAAGAAATATATGCACATGTAAACGATAGTTTACATACCCCCTCCCTTCCCAGAGAAGAGAAAAAAAAAAAAGACACAAACGTAGAAGTTCCAGCAGTATACACCACACCACCCTGTATAAAACCAAGAGTGAAAGAGAGAGAAAAGAGAAAAAAAAAAAAATGTAATAATAAATTCACTATGAATAAATTATATGCACACCCTGCATAAAACCAAGAGTGAAACTAATCCTCAAAGGAACCCATTAGAAATAACTTTCAGTAGAAGTACAACAATCAAATGGCCTCTTGTTGAGATTTGATTCAAAGTATCAGCAAATATTCTTACTATTTACTCAAGTATTAAAAGAAAAAAAATGTATATTCATATTAGTTCAGGCAAAAATAGAACACCCTGAGTACTGAATATTTTTTTCTATCAGTACCAGAGGAATCAGCAGATATATTTATCAATATCACACAGCAATGAATGCAATCAAGATGTTTATAAAAATTAATACATATTATGTACACACCCTGTATATGTATTATTCAGTGAAAATACCAAGTTTTAGCCAAATGTATCCCGATATATGCACAAAATGCTAGGAAATGCAATTTCAAAATAAATAGGTGATTTATATAAAAAATACAAAAAAAAAATTACCACCACACTACCACAATGAATAAACCCAGTCCAACAAATTCACCCTAAAATCTCACTAAAACATCGTTGGGCGCCACTGTTACCCTTTTGGTTCCTAGGGGGTTGATTTCAATATGAAATTGGAGAGATATAAAATGAAATCTTATCCCTAGAAGAGACTGTTGTGTACTGCCTGAGTTTTCCTTGTTATTTGAAATCTCAAATGTAGTTGAGTACAGAAAAGAAGTGTTTTTAGTGCCCAGTTTGAATACCGTAGAAACTAGACACTGGTAGTTCAGTGGGACAAGTGGGTGGGTTCGTTAGGCTTAGTAAAATCCTAAATTTTAACAAGTATGAATATGTTTAATATTAGAAAATTTAACAAAATATTCCTCACTGAATATTCTGACTGAAATAACTATCTCTAAGTCAGCAGACAATAATGTCCATAAACAAAAAGAAAAGTACCTAATATTTATTACTTATATATCCGAAATAGTTTTCAAAAAGTTCCCATGAAACAATTTCTAGAATGATTAAAAGAGCTATACCGCAGTGCACCTTGGTTTCCAAGTGTAATTTACTATTAAATCAATTACTTATATCAATATTAAGTCAATGGGATGAATTTTACTCTACAAGTTCAAAAAAAAAATTACAACAATAACTGGAACTCCGTAGGTGGTGGTAATGTTGCATTACAGGTTTTTGTTTTTTTTTTTACATGGAACGAACTCACCAGGATTAAGTTGAAGGTTCGACAGCACTTGTTAGTGATATCCAGGGTGTGCAGTGTGGCGATAGGTGTAACTTCTACAGTACTTTAGGCTCCACCCAGCATCCTAACCAGAGAGCGGGATGGGAGTAATCTAAAGCCCGATACAAGTGCAACAGGAGCTTGAAGTACAGCTTGAAGAAGGAGCTTGACGTCCCACAACAAGGAGACTGGAATCCCGTAACAAGTGGAATCTGAAGTCCCGTGAAAAGTGGATTGGAATCCGTAAAAGTGGATTGGAATCCGTAAAAGTGGATTGGAATCCGTAAAAGTGGATTGGAATCCCGTAAAGGAGGAACCCTAGAGGAAATGACCACAATTCTAAGTCATTTGCTCAGATAACAATATAGAAATAATAACAATGAATGAGAACAATACCTGTGATGGTGTGCGGGTCCCGAGTAAATCAATGGAGTGCCAGCCACGTGATGTTCAGCCAATTTATATCCCTCGACAGAGGCAGGATTTCCATCAAACAAAATATGGCTTTCCAAAAATTGAGATTCTTCTCTTATTGATCCCAACACTAGTGGAAATTATAATATTGAATTATGTACAATATTGAAAAGATCTCTGGCTTACTTTTATCACTGAGCTGAACTGCTACCACCAACCAACAAAAAGTGATGCCTATCCAGGTTTTTATCCTCACTCTCATTTTTTTTTGCAGACTTCCCCACTCAACAGACCAACGCATATTCGGCGGGAATTCTTCTAGCCCACACTTTTAAAGTATAATTAAAATTTGTTCGGATTACAAACTTCAAAGGCATTAATTACGCAGATAGAAATTAGAGACTCTAAGAACAACTATTAGTCTTCTTCCCTTTCTTGATCGGAAGGTGACATGTCGTGAGGTCAAGACATAACCCCTGAAGTCAACAAACTCAAAATGTTAATAACAATAACTGGTTATTATCAGAACGATGAAAATACCCTAATAAGGTAATTTTTTTTTATGAAATACTGTTGTAATAAAACCATTTTAGTCACATCGATAAATGAACTTCTGTCAAAGAGTTAGATGCCGAACGTACCCCAAACGAAACGACAACTTTAAATCACGAAGAAGAAGAAGTGAAGTAGAAGATGAATAAACCCAATTTAACCTTCGTTCTGTTCTGAATGACGTTTGTCTTCAATTTCATAGGAAATTGTAAATAATGATTGAGAGGAATAAAGCCGAACTCGGATGAACTCAAATTCTTCAACTGTTACAATAACAGTAATCCAACAAGGAAATACTTTGTCAGCATAATCACGGTAGGTCTGTACTGAAATCTATTTCGGTGAATCATAACCCTAATTTCTGTCACAACAGCTGACTAAATAACCAACACAACACAGGAAAATACGCGAGACAACCCAATTAATTGAATGATTTAAAATTGCAACGATGAATAACATCATTCACACAACGAAGAATAGAAATGTAAAGTAAAGAGTATGGTTTTCTATAGTATTTTCGTACCGTCGAAACGAAGTGTAACACATTGACTACCAAACAAAGGTAACTAACTGAAAGCGATTTCGATTTCGAAAATTTTTGACTGTTCCAAAAACGAAAATTGTTGTCATTTATCGATACAATATGTTCCATATAACAACCCATTTTCTTCAATGCTCCAATTTTGGAAATACCCTGTAGGTAGCTGTGACAATGACATATCTACAAATAAATTACAAATTCATAACCGAAAATTGTATAATTTGTTCACAGTTCCCTTTGCTGTAATGTCATCCGACGATAAAAAAGTATTCTTCGATATTCTATTAGATCACGATAAATAATTGGTATCAGAAATCATTGTTTTTGATAAAAGATATCAATAACCTTCAATTACTCAATCCGTTGATGCATAGATAATCACACCCACAGACAGAATTTGTGGAGTAGGTTCTTGTGGTTTAGGTTCAAATCCCAGCGAGTCATTATTTTATTTTATTTTTCCTATTTGAATGTTTCATAATCAAACAGTAATAATCATGTCACTTATAAACTTATTTTATAGTAGATATATTATACAAACTGTCTGAATTATATATATTCTTTGTCAAGATGCCTTTGTCAAGAGGCCAGTGTGAAAATTAGCGATTTAAATAATATAACATCTGCATTCATTGTGAAGGTTCGAAATACCTACATAGGCCAGTAGAGATAGACAATCAATTCATATTAATTACAAAAGTTTTAATGCTGAATTTTTCCAGTGAAAATTGCAAAAGTTCTGCGAACTAGAAATACCGCTTGTAATGCTGTTTGACAACAAGCATTGAGTTTGCAACCTTGTAATATTTACGGAACCTTGTTTTTTTTTCTCATTCGTTTGAGTTTCTCATTATTTTACATTGTAACTTGTTGAGATAAATTAAAAAAGTTCTGCAAATTGGATAAGTGAATGAAAAAAATGTTTAACATAGTCTCGAACATTTGCAACTATTTTTGAAAAACGCATCATAGTTTTATCAAACTGTTTTCCTCGATGCTGCCAAGTTAAAGTAACACAAGTATTGAAATAATTACAAAAGTTTTGTATCCTGGTTCCAAATGAAGAGAATATCGGTCTTAGTGGAAATGCAACTTTGCAACCTCATACGAAATTCGGAAACCTAATTATTCAGGAATTATAATATTCAATAATTTCAGCAGTACCTTGGGAGGATGCTTGATACTAGAGTGGTCCAGGTAAATACCTGATTATTCATTGCACATATCTGTTAAGTTTTGTATTGATTGATTGGAACTGAATGTTGCGATGTACATTCCAGATCAGTGATGGGGTATTGTTGATATGAATACGAATGTAAATAAGAATTAGAATGTATCTGTTAGTACCTTTCTGTTCATATTTCAATTTTTATAATATATGAAAATCTTCTGTACATCCATACGACCGTGAACTCCTCCTTAACTCCTTAACTTAAATTTTTTGTGCGAGTTCAAGTGGATTCGGGAATGGTTTGAACTCACAATCAAATTGTTTATTTGGTTAATTTTCATTCACCTCACTAACTAATATCTTATCAACATGAAACATGAAACACGAAAAACGAAACACGAAACACGAAATATGAAACACGAAACATGAAATGGGAAACATGAAACGGAAAACATAGGAAAAATGAAACGATAAACGGGAAACATGAAACGAGAAACATGAAACATGAAACAAAGATTTTCTGTGTGCATCTATATCGATATACAGAACAACGTCTGTCAGGACCGCTAGTATTTCATAAAAATGAGAATTAAAATGTTTTTGTACTACAAAGAAATATAAGAAAGAAATGTATCTTATTGATTCCTTATTCTAACGGTTGCCGAAATAATAGCGTAGGTAACACGCCCGAAAACAGTTTTTATGGACTCGCCTACGGCTCGTGCTAGAATTTTGTCCAAAAAAACAGTATTTTCCGGACTTGTTACGTAAATTACTATTTCACTGCTATCGCAGAAAGAAAGTTCTACAATATTACTATCAATCAAAGCAAATCTATAACACCTTGGAATCCACTTTGTATTCATTTCTGAAGTAATATGATCATCCCATTCTCTTTCAATTTACCATATATGTTGTATGACTATTTTGAATCTGACTATTCATGGAGAGATACATCCAAGTGGATCGACTAGAAACATCGTCAATTTCAGAGTGTCTTTTTTTGTTGGTATATTTGTACAATTCATCACCGTCCCAATTCATCACCATAGTCCCAGTATTCGTTCCACAGATTTTTCACACAATGAATTCAGACTTTTTTTACTTTTGGCTCGTGGATTTTCCGGATTGGTTTCTATGACTTTCTTTGTGCACATTTGCACATGCGCACATTTCGAAATCATCTTTTTCATGGACTTTGATAACATCAGAAATCAATTGAATAGCCTGATCTTCTGTATCGGTCGAGTCCAAGAAATCGTCAACATGTCAACATTTTTTGATAACTGCCTTGACTGCCTCATGAATTTGCATGATCTTATGCGTTTTTATTCTTCAGCTTTTTCTCTGTCCATTACTCTCCAGACGAAACGCTGAGCAGAACAGTCCTCGTTTCGGATCCTTACTCTACGAAACACCTCCTTGATATCTCCACAAAAGGATACTTTCTTCTGTCTGCTCTTCCAAATGATTGCAGTTAAATTTGTCAACATATCCGGTTCTGGGCAAAATTGGTTATTCACCACACGATTGTGCCTCAGCCCGCACCGTCGAATTTTCAGATCAGATTGTTGAGGAGCACAACATATTATATGGAAAATTAAGGATTTGTCAAATGATTTTTTGTCTGATATTTCAACTCCTCCTCCTCATATTTGGTTCAAATGGTCATTACTCATTTGCAGCACCATTAGCGATTCTTTGCTGGTTTCAGGATGGTCATTCCTTTTGAACATGTTGGCTTCACCTTCAGGAGTTTTTTAAAGATATGCTTCTTCTTGATTATCACGTAGATCTGGAATATTGTTTACCGAATCATTTACATCCTTTACTCATTTGAATATCATTATTCATAATAAAAGAGGCTTTATCATGTCCGTGGCTCGATAACGAATTCTCTGAGATTTTGCTGCTCATCCCTTTTCTCTCATTTCTAGAAGATCAGCTTCTCTTACCGGCTTCTCCATGTCTATCTGTTTCAGCTTTTCTTTCATTGCTTCTTCTCATAGAGTTTGTTTGGCTATTTTGGCCTCACACCTTTGCTTCATACCGAGAAAATGCATTTGATTTTTCTATCACAGTATTTCTAGTTTCCTCACTGCTCATGTCTTTATCGTTCGTTTGCGATTCCTGTCTATTTCTGTTCTGGACGGACCAAAATTTCTAGGCCACTCGTAGTTGTCGTCTAAATTTCTGTGTATACCTGCAGTAAGTCTTCTGATCATATACAGTCGGAACTTTCTATGGAGTCTTCCACAGGGCTGGATAATCTTTTACAATCTAAGGACCACTGAACCAGTCAGGAATTCTTTATATTTTCATTGAAGGTACTTCGTCGATTCTAACTTTATTGACAAGATAAAGTCAAAGTAAAAACATTAGATTCAACAACCTTCCTTTTTTAATCAAAAACATAATATACAGTGAGTAGTTCTAACAGTACCAATAGGAAAATATTTTTCTTTTCATTTTACCCTTATTTCCGTGTTGCTGGCGAGGTTGCACATTAAGAGGGATCCATACCCACTTGAAACGACTTTCGCTCTAGTATCCACATTAGTTAACCAATTTAGTTGCAATTTTCACTGACCGTTTTTTTTTTTTAATTCGAATTTCGGAATTAATAACAATATTCATATGTTCCAGTATAATGATCATTGAGTTTCCCGGAACTGTACATTTGAATAAAGGACACTGATATCGTTTTAATTTCGAAATATTGAAAACTAAACCAATGAGAGCCCATAGTTTCTGAGATACAGGGCGTTAAAAAAAAAAATTCAACACCCTGTATCTCAGAAAAGAAGCAACTCCGGACATATGTTCATAGGAACTTTTTTTCTTGAAACGACCTAACGAATCACCCCCTGTAGTTTCGTACCGTATTTAGGAAACACGAGGGAAACAAAAAAAAATATCAATTTTCGATATGTTATCCCCAGGAGCCACTCGTAAAAATATCTTCATTTTACTCCAAATCGATATACTTTTCAACCCTATTTGAGACTTGTATGCGAAAATTGGGCACCTAAATCTGTCACTGGCTGACGGTCTAATACATATATGAAATAATTGTGGGGATGCAGCTATATTGGGAGGGTATCAACTGAAAACTCTAAGTAATTATTAATGTCTTAATCCGTTCAAAAATTATTGTTAATTCCATTTTAGAGGTACTAAAGAAGGAATAAAACCATTCCGGAAGCTTACTCGAAAGTAAGAGATTTTATTTGATACCCTCCCAATATAGCTGCACCCCCACAATTACTTCATTTGTATTATTATTATTTGTATGTATATGTATAATTATAATTAGGCTCTTTTTCCATAGGCCTGTATAATTGGAGCTAGAACGAGAAAAATTTTATTCCTTGGCGTCAGAAATAAGTTCTGTGCCGTGTGCTCGCGTTCCGCGGTAAATAAAGATATTGCTTTACCTGAGCACAAATGCTACAAAAATTGGAGTGAATCATCAACCAGTATGGAATCCGATATCATAGTTGAGGGTTTCAAACGAAGCATTGACATGCATGGTTTGATATTCCACAATCTCCAATTAGCAGATGGTGATAGCAGTGTTCATCAAAAACTTCTGGAAGCTCGACCTTATGGAACTCTTCTTATACAAAAAATTGAGTGTCGTAATCACATGATGAGGAATTTTTCAAAGAAGATCCGAGAAATTTGTGGTAGGTATCTGATTATATGATATAGTTTTCTACTTTATTTTTATTCTTGCAATGAAATGAAGATAATAAACAAAGTTCAATTTACATGCAGCTAGAAAGCGAAATAATTCAAAAAATTTGCCAGAACCTCCAGGCCTAAGGAAACTAGTCGAAAGCAGTGCCCGTAGACTACGCACCTTAATAAAATCTGCTACGATGTCCAGGATTAGAGAAAAAAATTCGTTGGTCCAAAAAATTGAAAACCTATGCAAAGACCTCAAGAATGTTCCATCACATGTATTCGGACAGCATGAAAAATGTCAGGAGATAGCATATTTCAAGTGTTCTCCAAAGTTAGGTGAAGTTGATCATATCCCCAGCATGAGAACATGTGGTCTATTGGACGATATTGAAGTGTGCATCAACCGCTTGGTTTTCAATGCAGCCAGCTTGATAGCAGACCAGGACACCAATATCGCCGAACAATACAACAGCATCATTTGCAAGTTTGTTGGAGGTAAAAGAATAAACTATTCCCGTAAAAGATCCTATTCGACACGTTGTAAAGCTGCTGCCATATCGTTCAACTCTGCTGGGGAATATTATAATGTTGTTGGAAAAAGCAAAGTTCCATTTTATACTAAAAGATTTGTAGAAAAGATGAAAAGGAGACGTGAACTTCGGAAAATGATAAGACGCAAGAATAAAGACCTTCCACCAAAATCTAGTAAGAAATATGCTCTGCCGGATAAGGATTATGGCCCAGATGCTATCCCTGATCCTGATTTATCTACTGATCAGTTCGAGCGGAAGAAAGAAGATTTTCTGAATTCTTTGAAAAAAACTCCCGAAGAGATAAAACTCATTGAACTTAGTACAAGAGGTCAATCTGGCAATCCTTTATGGCAACAAGAGAGAAGTATTCGCTTAACAGCTTCACATTTTGGTGACATTTGTAAGATGCGAAAAACAACATCTTGTGCCAATAAGGTAAAAAACTTACTTTATTCCATCTTTGGAGGAAACGCAAACACCAAGTACGGAACAGAACATGAGCCATTTGCAATTAGACAACTGGAGAATGATTTTGATGTTAGGGTAATATTCTAATAACATACTTAATTAAAAATAGTTATTTATGATACAAGTGTTAAAGCGGCATTTTATTCTGTGATTGGGGAATATTGCGAAACGAGCGTTAACGAGTGAATCAACTCCACAAGCAAAATAAAATCAATTTTAAAAAATTAAAAGATCATGAGGATTCGAACAGGCAGAGGCTCCAACTATAATAACCCAACGCACTTTATTTGTGAATGTCATTATTTGTCAGTGATGAATGACCTTCTACAGTTCGACTGAATACTACTTCGTTTGTAACTTCAAAAGGAATTAGTATTACCAATTGCACAAACGGCCAAATACATGTGTGAACTTTTATAAATGATTCCTCTTGAGTAGGTATCCTGATTATAATATCTGTTTGAAGTGTTTCTATTAGATAGATCTGTATTACTGAGTATCCATCATCTCATCTGTCATTTTACTATTAACACTAGTGTTAAAAGTATTTTTAGTTTATATGTCAATGAATAAAAAACATCATTTTTAATTACAGTTTTATAAACATATTTTTTTTGTGTCACAGGTTGAACCTTGCGGAATGTTCGTTGATGAAGACGATCCTATTTTCGGAGCCAGTCCTGATGGGTTAATAGGAGATGACGCCATTGTTGAGGTGAAGTGTCCCAAAACTGCCTCAAAAATGAACCCCAAGGAAGCAATTGACCAAAAAATTATAAATTTCTGTTCTCTAAATGAGAATCTACACATGCAGCTGAAACGAAATCATAATTATTACTATCAAGTACAAGGGCAGCTACACATAACTAAGCGTTCATTGTGTTATTTTGTATTTTGGACTCCATTGGGAATGTTAGTTGAAAAGGTGGGACATCTTCACACAATATGTGATACCTAAACGAAAAAATTGGTTGTGAAAGTCTTTCACGGCAATCGTTGAATGAATGATGGTTTTCCGGGTTTTTAGGCCGACGTTTATTTTGAGATATTCTCACTGATCCGTTGAAAATGCCAACCACTCGTGTTGGCGAAACGTCGAGAATATCTCAAAATTAACATCGGTCTAAAAACCCGGAAAACCATCATTCATGCGAAAAAATTAGTATTCATTCATATTTTGTCTGCCTTCAGTTCAACAAGAATTAATTCGTCCCCATTAATCAAGTAATTTTGTTCTGATTATAAATATTGGAATTTTAGGCTGGACATGTTGTGAATGAATTCGGTTTTATATTCCATAATATAACGAAATTGATAGTCATTTTTTTTTTAGATTATTCGAGACGATTTATTTTGGGCGGTTGATATGAAACCGAAGTTAGAGATTTTTTACAAGAATTGCCTATTGCCCGAACTGATAGATCCTAGATACCCGAGGAAATTGGAAATCCGCAATCCACCACGACAGTACAACATACCGCTCATGTTACATTCGAAGTGTATTTTAATAATATTGACATTTTTTCGAAACTCGGAATTTCATTAAGTTTTATATTATATGTATAAGTAACCCCCCTTCTCTGTTAACTTTTGAACAAATTAAAAAAGGTTGTTCATAAGCTACTTTTTGACACCACAAAAAATAATCTATCTTTTAAAATGGCACGTGGCCGCCATTTTAGAAGATTTTTTAAAATAGCATAGTGGATCCAGTGATACCTCTTTCGACACGTCTTTCAATTATCTATACGACAGCAAAATTTCAAACATCCAAAACAAAATGACGGTACATAATATTAGAACTCTTATTGAGTAATCCCACCCCTGTTAACTTTTGACCGGATCGGAATTATTCTTTGAAATTCTATTTTGTTGAATGATTGAATGATAGTTCATATATACTTTTTTCTACAAACGTCAAAAAATTACAAGGTTGGCGCATTGGTAACGATATGCAAAGTGACCCTTTTTTATTTTCATTCGTTACCATGACACCGTGCGCGAAGTAGTATGCGAAATATATATTTCGCACACTACGTGTAAACTATATGGGATTTTTATATTTTAACCTTTATGGTCTTCAATCAAGCAAAAATCCAAGAAATCATTTATTTCTTAATGTTTAACAATAATTAAGGTTTTTAAATACTTTTCAAATCGTGACAAAATTTAAACTACCTATTTTATTTTTTTAAATTAAGCTACTTAAGCATATTAATATTTTAAAACAATATTTTTTGACGTTGGTAAAAAAAATATTGTTTGCATCTCGTTCGCGAAATACTTTGATGATCTCGACTATTTTTTTGCAAGCCTCATTAAAAAAATCAGTTCGCGATCACCAAAGTAGCATTTCGCGCACATTCGTTAGAATAATTAAAAAATATTGAAAAAATTATGCCTGCGTATTAAATCTTTGTAAAATACATTCGAGAGCATATTTTACATAAATAAATACATTCAAATTTTTTTGTCTTCGGCCAAAAAATATCTTATATACCTACCTACCTACTTCTCGACTGCCAAGACGATACAATTTCCATGCAATTGAGCATGTATTTATCTACGATTCCCTAGGTATTTGCAGCAATAACATAAAACCCGGATCCCCGTCTATGATGTGCCATCATGTGAAATGCAACAATAAGGCGAATATTGCTCTACGACGTGCTCTTCCTTCTGCGTTGTGAATATCGTCAGGGAATTGGAAGATGCCATTCGAATAGTTAGTCATTGATCATCCCTCTCGCATATATTGGGACACGCCTACAGACTCCCGCAAAATTTGGAGGTTAATGCATTTTCAGAACTCCGGTGCAGGTGTGGATCATTCTTAATTAAAACATTGTACGTGAGGACATCTTCATTTGCAACCATTAATCAAACCCTTAGTAACAATTCCGATTATCTAATTCAGTTTCGAAAAGTCAGGTTTTACATGACGTTTGTGAATTATGAAACGTCAGTTTTTTCAAAACTGTCACTTGAGACAAGTGAAAATGAGTTGTGTAATATTCATTTCCGTCGACCGTTCATTTATGATGTATTTTAAGGCACTCAAAATCGTTGATTAATGACCCCTGTTAATGAATGATTTTCTATTAATCAACGATTTGATTATATGCAACCCAACATACATTGCTCTTATACATTTTATATTGGTTAGTACTATCTGTCATTATTTATTTGTCAATTTTCAAAAAAAATTTCAGAAAATGTTCATCACACCAGTTGTCACTCAAAACCATATATGGTCCCGTGGCGTAATGGCAAAGTTCACCTGGCATGCAACACTGAGGTCGAGAGTTCAAAACCCACCGAGGGTAATTTTTTTTTTATTTCAATTTGAAAATAAATAATACAAAATAAAATGAAACTACCACTGAGAAAAATTAAACTATCTTTGAGTATAGTTAATATAAATAGGAAATAGTGATTGTTTTTTGTCGTAACGTTAAATAAATAAACATTGAAAGTGAGATATCTCTATTTTCGAAAACTACTGTCGACGGAAAAGTTTTGTAACAAACTCGTGAATATTTAACTTATCTCGAAATTATCTCGATTGTTAATTGCCCTTATTGATACACTTCTTCGTTAAATAACCATTAATCAACTAGTGGTGTAATGAAATAGAATAAGAAACTAATAATTTTATCTTTGAAAATATTCAAAACAGGATTTGCTGCGTCATATCTAACTTTAGATTTTTGTGGTATTAATAATTCATTTTATGCTTTATTTGCCGATTCTTCTGTATCAGACGCTATTTCGTCGGAACAACTACTCATTTTTGACATAAGTCTGACACGTTTGATATTGCTTATTAAATATTCATTCTGACAAGTGCCAATGCCACTGTCCCATATCAGGAGAAAACCATTGTATTATATTCATGAAATGATATCAGTAGATACAATTTTGTACGAAATACTTTATGAAAAGATTTATTTGTTCGACTCGCGTAATTTGCAAAACTCACTCACTCCGTTCGCTCGTTTTGGCAAATATTACACTCATCGAACAATATCGGTCTTTTCATAACTGATTACGTAAATAACTATTTCGAAACCTAACTCAAAGGTTGCTATTTGTGTTAACATCTCAGTTAGCGAAGTGGTTCCTAATTGTCCTAGAACGTGAAAGAACGTAAAAACTTATGTTATATACAAGTATTTTTGTACCTTCGTAGGACTTCATTAATATCATATGATGAATCACACTGATTATGATCAAAGGGCAACAGCCATTTTTATTGAATTGCTGCATAACACTAGTCTCGAATGATGGTTTAGATTATGTTGCCGAGTAAACGATAGCGGAGACACTGCTAGGATCTAACTTATAGTTGACCAGTTGTCACGATAGAATTATATGTCCGACTGCCTTTCGATCGAATTCATTCGTAATAATATTTAAGCTGCCGAGAGGAAGGTAATTTTGAATGTATTACCGAATAAATCTGAACAAACGATTTTCATCTTCACACTTGTGCAAATATGACTGTCATTTTGACAGTAAAAATGTACACAAAAAGTTGCCATATGGAAACGACATCACAAATCAGACTTTTGCGTCCTGTTTATTATTTATTACGTTGCTACCGTTATGAGATAGTCATACCAACAATATCACCTAGATTGTTCGTTTCGATTCAAATATCAATTAGCCATGACAGATACTTATTTATTACTTTTGCTACGAGCGTGCGAAAAAGTAACTTTTCCGCACGTTTTTTCGTTTTGAAAGTTGTACTTTCCATACGATTTTTACTTTTCCGCACGATTTTTGTATTGTTGAAAATGAGGATACTTAGGACTAACTAAATGATCTATGTAACTATTCTGCCTTATTAGTCATTTTGTAACATTATTATAAAAACTCGTTTATTAAAAACCTTGTTTTTTCATAAATAAGATGGACAAAAACACTCGTAGGAAAAATATTGTACCTAACTCATACGGAAAATGTCTTTTCCGCCCTTAACGGCTTGCCCGAAGTCCGCTTCGCGTCGTTCGTACAACTGCCATCGCGTGCGGAAAAGTACTACTTTCCGCACTTGTTAGGTAAATAACTATTTCATTGTCGTATTAGTTTTCATTCAGTTTTCGAAACAATATTGTTTGCATCTCGATTGCGAAATGCTTTTGCGTTTCCGAATGGTTATTTTGCTTGAATTCTCGAACGCAAAGGTATTAGTTCGTATTCTAGATCCACAAATATCTATTTCCGTTCAACGCAAGAGGTTGCAATTCAAAGCCCAGCACGAGAACAATATTTTCTCACACAATTTAGGATTATTAAGACTTTTTTTCCTACAAAACAAATATTTCCATTTTGTTTGCATGGTTGCAAATTCATCAGATGATCTGAATTGTTATTTTTCAACTGTTCGACTGTTTGCAGAAGTTTTGCTATTTTTGGTAGAGTACAAAAATGCGAAACTATTTTATTTTTGATTTTAACCGCATTTCCATATATCAGACGAGGTTGCAAATTGATACAAACACTGTACGTGAGGACATCTTCATTTGCAACCATTATTTAAAATTTTTGTAAAAATTTCGATACTTATTTTGATAAAAAAAAACAATTTATTGAAAAAATATATTTTTCGTTTGACGTCAGAGGATGAAAATCTCATTACTGCTCGAGTTTTAGTTACTTTTTCGAGTTCGCAGAACTTTTGGAATTTTCTTCGAGCGTGGAGGGGGGAGGGGGTCGAGCGAAACCTCACTCAATCTCACGTGGGAGAGAGGGTGGTCTCGGTATTTTCTGAGACCACCCGTATCAAGTTTTTTTTTCCGCAAGAAACAGTGTGAAATTTGTCACTAATGAAGAAAAAAATATTTCTCCACTAAAATCTACTAGTCTTGATAAAAAATATTAATAGAATTATTGTTTGATTAAATCTAATGCAATCGATAACAGATTAACTCATTTTCAATACAAATATACATTTTGAAAAATCTCACCAATGGAAGGGGGTGTCAAAAAATCGCCAAAATTGTCTCACGTAATTAATGGATGCCCCATTAGACAAGCCACTTAATCAATTGCCTTTCTTTCAACTCTGCCAACGATCTCTAGCGAAGTTCACTTTCCATGATCCCCGCACGACTGCCACGCTATTTATCACTGTTCACGTAATCTGTCATTTTGAGTAAATTACGGTGTTTACGGAGAAATAATTTTGACCTATTTTCGTTACTCGATCGTTCTGAAGGCATTTGTAGATACCTATAAATCGAATGTGATTTGTGATCAAAAGAACAACATTTTTTTGTGTTCACTTCAGCTTTTATTTTGGTATGTGTAAAGTATGCTACTATTGGCAACCTCTTAAGACAATTGAAATCAATCACCAGGTTCAGTGCCATGTTCAATAAAAGATAAGGAACGGAGAAATACTAGTTCTGACTGACCTAGGGGCGGCGCTTTCCTACAAAAGATATTTTTTGTTCCAATTTTCACTCAGTTTTATAGTTTTCCACTTCTTTTCGTGGGGGTAACACCCTGCATTACTTTCTGGAATTGGTCGTAGTTCAACCTGTATAATTGCACACTTTAGACATACAAACTACACACAAAAAAATGTCGATAGTAGAAACAGTTATTAAGCTTTGTTTATTCATGTTAATTTATCAAATCTATTACATACTATTTATGAAATCGGTTATGTCTGCTAATTCAATGGCTCGTTCAATGGTTCATAAATACGAGTATCATTTCTGAACATAAAATATAATATAAAATAATTAGGATATGATGAAACGAAAGATAAAATAAACATCAAAATTAATACATTAATAAAATTTCAATTATTGGACAACCTCGAAATATAATGAATCAGCACATTCAGACAATTGTTAATTAAAATACCTTTTGAAGGTCTAACGTCACATTTGTATATCTATTTCAAAGGAGAATCAGTATTTGAAAGAACTAACCTTAGTAGGTAAATAAAAACAAAGGGGTGTAATAACTGAAATTTTTGTGTCAATATCGATGAAACTGCCAATGGCGAAACGACTCATATTTCAGACCATCGATAAATGGGATCCATTCTAGCACCAACACTGTTCCTTCTCCATATCAATGATTTGTTGGGAGCCACCTCATGTCCAGTGAACAGCTTTGCGGATGATAGTACCCTTCATACCGCTTTCTCTTCCTCAGCTCCGATATCGTGAATGAAATGAATATGGACTTAGCAAACATTCTAGAATGTGGATCCAACAACTTGGTGGAATTCAGTGCGAATAAAACCCAAGCATATATTTTCTCTAGAAAGGCCGATCTCACAGTGGCCGGCGTAACTATATCAGGGGTACCCATACCAATAAAATCTTCCCTGAGGCATACAGCCTTGATAAATTCAAGAAAAACACCAATTTCTACCTACTTTCGCTCGGCTTTTACGATGTTCTCTGAACAATACAGGAGTTTCCTTTTCGTGGAAAACAAAAATTGAAAAAAAAAAAAATCTAAAAAAGAAATAAAGACAAAACAATTCTGCTGTGTTACTAAGTTACTAAGCTTGTGAACGAGAATTATTCGAAACTTCATTGTATGTTTGGGAACAGTATTCCTGGACAGGTCGGATCGAATGAGCAGCTGAAACAGAACAGAACAGTAGTTTTCCTGAGAAAGGGCATGATGATAGTAATACCAAACATTGAAATGGAAGACTTCCTTGATAGTGATTACTCCTCAACTAATAACTGGCTTCTCCCCCAATACATTCTTATATCGAAGATCTGTTCTAGACCCGATGTTACCAACAAATTGTTGCATGACTGGTGCTGGTGCCAAAATGGGACCCTACAGGCCACCACTATTTATGGGTAGAGTCGAAAAAGAAACTCCACTCCAAATTTGTGAAAAGTAAGCCAGCATGTCACCATTAGTGGATCTCTGATAAGTGACACCATCATTGTCAATGGTTTACAATTCCTAAGATTTCCAAATATTTTATTATCTCATAGTCTGGTTCACACGAGTGTTCCCAAGTGCTTTTTTTTTCAAATTTTTTCAGCAGTCTCAGAAAAATATGAATGAAGTGTTATTCGATTTCGAATAGCGTCTAGATAATTTTTGAAGAAACTTTTTCGCTTGAAAAAATTGCAAAAGTTTCTTTGCAAATATATCAAAAACCAATTAAGCTTTTTGGAATCTGAAGAAAGATTCAAAGAGAGGAGAAAATGTCATAAAAGTAGTCTCAACTCTCGGAACTGTAGGAGTTGTAGGGGTTGAAAATACGGCCGAAAACGGCAACTCTCGCTTACGCAAGCTACGCCCACTTCTTACAGGAATATTCATTTAAACATATTAAAAATGAAAATATTGAAAATTAAGGAATGAAAAAATCCAGGCACTTACCAGATGGATGAATGAACAATACCCCGCTGGCAAAAAAATATATCGCGATTTTTCAATTAACTATGAAATAATTAATAAACAATTTTTTTTCTATTTGAATGTGAACATTGCAAGTGTGGTAATTGTTTACCTATAAATCTATAAGCTATTCTTGAAATCAATTTACTTAGTTGAAAAATTAAAGACTTAAATCATTCATTGAAAACATTTTTTTTTCAAATATCGTTAATGAAACGTTTTTTTATTACCGAAAGCTGAATGAAAATGATGTCTTACAATGTTTATCTGCTATTGTTTAAAAAATTGTTATAAACAAAGGCTCGTTTATAAGATAATTGAAATTTAAGTTTTCTATTTTTCAACCACGTAAATTGTTATTTAAAACTTCATAAAAGAAAAATTTGTCCTACGGTGATCTATATTCTGAACCCTTTCAAGAATAGAGAGAAGGAAAAAAATCTCAAGATTCATAGGTTAACAATTATCACACTTGCAATGTTCACACAAGTAGAAAAAAATGGTTGAATACCTACTGTATAACTAATTGAAAAATCACGATAAAAATATTTTGCCTTCGGGTTATTGTTCATTCATCAATACGATGAGTGCCTGAATTTTTTCATTCCTTAATTTTCAAATTTAATATGTTTGAATGAATATTCTTGTAAGAAGTGGGAGTGGTTTGCGTTAGCCGTTTTCGACCGTATTTTCAACCCTATGGGAAAATTATAAATATTGATCCTACAGTTCAGAGAGTTAGGACTTTTTTCTATAAAATTTTCTCCTACGCCACTGACCATCATTGAGATGTTTCCCGATTACGTCACGATCGAAGCATCTTGAGACAACAGACGTTTTGGTATATACACCTCAGTGACGTTTCTAGGTGTTCTTGACGCTATCATTCTCAATGATTCGAAGGAAATATTATTATAAGGAAAGCGATCCGTGTAGACGGACAAACTGAGTAAGAAGTTAGGTAAAAGTCAAGTTTAAATAGGTTAAGTAAGGGAATATAATTCAGTACAGTATACAGTACTACAGCAGTGTATTGGGGGGTGAGTAATTATTATATTGTCAGGGTTTATTGCTGATTGGTTAGCTTCTGAACGATTAATAAACTTGTTCAATATTTCGTAACAATAAGTATAAAAACTCAAATGATGTAGAGTTTATCCCTAGAAACAGACGAGAATTTGTGAAATAGATTATCCAAAGATGACAGAATCACATAGACATTAACATTCGATACACAAAGGAAAACAAAGAAAAACAACACATAACTCAACGCATATACTTGTCTATAAATATTGCAGGGAAATGGAAAAAAGGCTTAGTAGTATAACCAGTCGACGCCAACACACACTATAGTTTCCGACACATTTTCGTCGGATATACAGGCACGGATCACGTAACCGCAATACATTTCAACATTTACAGGGAAACGGGAAATACAGGAAAACGGGAAATGCACGGAGTCTCGCAATAAATGAATCGGCCGGCAAATGTTGACAAACACAAAAACGTTGCGTTGGAACCGGTGTGGAGTTTCATTTTGAAGATTCCCGAAAAAAGGAGTAATATGAATTGAATCAATGCATCGTTTTCAATATTTGACAATTTTGTGAATTTGGTTCAAATATATGTTATCCATCTATTGAATTTCTTCATACAGAGAAATTTTCAGTAAGAACCGTTCTCATATTCTTTCATTAGCGGTAGTTACTAGTACAGAAACTTGTGGCAAACGGTTTATTTCGATGCCAAGCACACACACACACCCACCCACACACCCACCCACACACACACCCATAGTACAGAAAATATGAGCCACCTTTGCGCAATTAGTATTTTGTGTGCCATCTTTAATAAATCTTCAATCAAAACTTTCTAAAAAATAATTAATAAATACACAAATACGTAGATGCTTAAATTAATATGACATAGTGCCATCCTGCCACTTAGGGTTCGTACAAAGTGTAGAAAGTGGTAAGATGACATACATATCTCTATCGATAAAAATAAATTGTGTATACTAATATTGCTCGACTATCAGACGCATTTCACCAAATCAATCACGTACCTCTTTTAGCAATTCTGAGTAACTAGAGATTAACCATGAATAGTACTTATCCCTCTTCAAAAAATACCTTTCAAACGCTCTCGTAGCGTCATTATGAACAGTGAAAAATATAAATTCTAGAAATGAAGAATGATGTTCCACAGTGATAAATTTTAGACCCTCTTTTGTATGGTACATCCATCAACTTGTTCCCAACCCCTACAAAACATTAAAAAATTTAGGATTGTACTGTCAACACATGCTAACTATGCAGAAGTGGTTATGGACGAGAATCAGGAAATCTGACAGATACTTTAAAAACTGGAGAATTCATATGTGAGACTTGAAAGCCATAAGGTGTTACAAGAACATTTCAGAAATATTGGTTGGTTGAGCATGGAGACTGGGCGTGAACTACACTTCGCTACGATTCATAAAATGATAACAACTTGGAAACATCCTTATCCATTCAAGGAAACAACTTTCAGAACAGACATATAACTCGAGATTTAAAAATCTTTTGGTAGTGTCCAAACACAAAATCTTTTCCGCAGCTTATAATTCCATCAGATCGTTGGCCTTTACAAATTAGTTCCACCAAAAAGTTTCAAGAAAAAAAATAATATTGATTTTATACAACTTTTGACAACATAAAAAACAGTTTTTCTATTCCTTCTCAGAAAACAATTCGATTCAGGTAGAACCTGGTAGTTCGATTGATCGGTAGTACATCTGTAAGTATTATTATGCAACATGCTCTGATAATAGTTATTTAAGTAACACGAGCCGAGGATGTTGCAGTCGATACATTCCGTGTTACTTATTACGTTTTTCCCGCTGTTTGTTGACAATTCTCAAAACTTGCCTGGATTGAAGTTTGTTTTCTTACCCTTCCTTCATGATTATTCGTTCCCCTATTTCATTCTTAGTTGCTTGTGTGCGTAACTAAGTTACTGAATAAACAGACAACAATAATATTCTCATAACCTAAAAATTTACATCAACGAAGCTGAAGGTATTACTTGTCAAAGTCAAAGTCATTATTACCCTGGGCATGTGAATGACACTATTTACGTTCCGTTGTCAAGAAGAATTAGTAAACGAATGATATATGCCATTTACTTGTTTTGTTGCTGAGCATGTATGGACTATTTTACAGTGTCGGCATCGGGAAAAAGTATCCAAAAACTAATTCATAACTGACAATAGAAATTTGCTTTTCCAAATAATCAATCAACCTTCAGTAAATCGGCTTTAATACGTAAGTATAGATTTGTCTAACAATTAAAAAGTTTTGGGCGGGGCCAATGACCCATTCCAACTAGATATATTACAAGCAGCGTCGCGCATTCCTGTGTAAAACAAAGGCTGTAGAAAAATTTCGTCATTAAATGCCGTGGCCACATTTTTGGGACTTTGCCAAGGCATTTGATTTGAAGGAGACGCATGCATTCGTATTTCCGTATGAAATGCATAACTATAGTAAACAAAAAAATAATCCTTTCCGTACCCGTTGCTGTTGCCATACCCAACAAGATCACCGAATATGGAAAGAACGTGAAGGTTGGTTATCTGTCTCACTTTTTGGCAGATTTTGAAAACTAGTTGTTTTTTACCCATATACGTAATGTTTTTTTTTTTGTTTAGGCCATTATTGATTTACTATAAATTAATGATTATTTATTTGGGAGCAAACTCATGTCCAGAATATTTGAATACTTACGGCCCCAAACGATCAGGTACTCAATAAAATTGCTAGGCATTTATCATAAACTGGACTTGAGTATGATCTAGAAGTGGTATCGATCAGAAAGTAAAAAAAAACATGGGGCTTGTAGATACAAAAAAAACTCTATATACACCGCCTCCTTTGTGTGCGACCTCATGTTATTTTAGAGATGCTTGTTTAATTCCGTCCTTGGCACTAGACTGATTGTTTCCCTTCCAGTCTGAAGTTGTTGTTCTGGCACCTCTGGCACCTCCACCATTTGTCGTAAATTAGGATTTATTCAAGACTTGTTAGCAGGGTTGCGACGATTTAAATCACAATATTTAAATCATGATTTCAATCAACTGATTTATTCGTTTCTAATCATGATTCAAATCAAATTATAAATTGCTGTAAAAACAAGTCTATCAGAAAATTCAAAAATAGAAAGAAGATTATTAAAAACACACATACATTATGTAAGTGTAAAAACATATTTTCTTGTTCCGACAGGAAAGCCGCGGCGCGCTGCCGAAAATTTTCATGTCAACACAAGTTTTTTTTTGTCGCCGAGGAGATAGGCAAATCTTTTTCGGCGAATAAAGTTCATTATTTCCACATTAAAAGAAAAAATCAGTATAAATCAAAAAAATCAGTATAAATCAAAAAATCACGATTCAATCAAAAAAATTAAAAAAAATCGTGATTTTTTGCAACTCTGCTTGTTAGTTAGGTAGAATTTCATCCTCATTCAGTGTAACTCTTTCATAGAAAAATTGAAAAATATAAAGAAACAAGGTTGACAGCACCCTGCTTGCTGGAGGGACAGGTATTGAAAGGGCCGAACTTTCAATCACTCTGGCTGCGAAAGGCAGGTTTAACCCTAGCGAATGCAGAAATATGTGTCATCAAGATAGTATATATTCGATGGACGAACCTACTTCACGCGAGGTGGAGTGTTTAGTGTTGGTACATCTGAGAAGAATTCAATTCCGGGCAAAGGGCCGGATAAAGGTTTCAACCATCCTACAAATTGTTTAAAAATAAATTCTCTGATGCCTGTTCTTGGATGTGGCATCGCCTACACATGATATTACCTTTGTAAACATTCTTACCTTTGTTTCAATTCTTGCCATTTTCCTTCGGCAGATGAGACGAGGAGGAAGAGGTTAATTTGGATGGAGACTTTCGTGTACGCAAACTTTCGTGTACGCAAACTTTCCGCAATAATTGCTTATCAGCTATAATTTTTGTTAGCTAGATTGAAGCTAATATAGTGAAGGGTTGACCACAAGTAAGTTATCTCATTTAAGAACACCGGAAAAATTGGTGATGGCGGTAGGATAGGTAGTTCTAGTATTTGGTGGTAAGCACCAGGGTCAAAAATGACGACGAGATGGATTCAGCAGATACCAGCAACAATCAAAAATAATTGAATTGAGAAAACAGGAATAAAAAACCAGAGGCGTAATGGACTACAGCAGGTTAAAACAAGAACATAGAGTGATAAGGTAACAGATGGGCAAAAGAGGCTGATAGACAAGCAATTGAAACAACAAAAGGAGATTTGGAAAATTAGTGGAAAAGTCCCGGAAGTCAGTGGATAAGTCTAGAAAATAACAAAAAAGTCCAAGAGTTTAGCAGAGGGTCCAACAAAAGGCAAAGAAACCACTGTAGCATACACCTTCCAAGAATAAAAAGTTGCATCAACTCCTGTGTTCTTTCGTTGATTTTTAGGGATGTTTTCAGGATACTGCATATATTATTCCTCTTCGTCTGAACCTCATAATAACTACAATAATTTTTTGGTAGAAGAATTATGTAACAGCAATAAAAAACAAAATTATTCATTACAGAACAATTGGTATTCGACTCGAAAAAACTAATGAAGGTTAAACAGTTGGCTCACGTGCATGTCAATTTCGAGCGGGTGTCGCAAACAAGCCGCAACCAAAATATAAACGAGTCGTATTTTCGTCTCACTAGTACACGACTTTCGATAACTAAATGTTTTTCCGCCTGGCCAATACGAACAACTATGATGTATCCGTATTTTTAATGGTTCGGTTGGAATCGAGTCAGACATTCGGGAATAGTACAATGACATTGAGGTTTGGCGCGTATGAGTCGAGTAATTTTTCCCCTTCGGTCGTCCCCATCGTAGGCCAATCATTTTAGCATTTAAAATAAAATATCAGGAAACTATTATAAAAATTTATACCACCTTGGACAAGGCCGGCAACATTGATGAATGTGAATCATAAGCAACTCTGTTATTTCACCCTGCTACGCTCCCCAGTTGTAAAGGGAGGGTGTTTAAACTACTTAGTCTGAACAGACCCTTGCTCAGTGGAGATGGGTGTGGGTAAACACAAAATGAAACCAAGTATAGAGCGTAATCGAGGTGTATTTATTTTAAGTTAGAAAACTTACACCAAGCTGGCTAAAAGGTCGTGTGAACAAAGGCCACTTAACCAATGGTATGCAGTGGGTAACATAACTCACGGAACTATATTGGCGTTGGCTGTACAACTTAATTCAACTAAGGCCAAAAATGCAACAGTGGTGCCGGTGCACTTGTACTAATTTACTAAATATCTTAACCTTAAAATTATAAATGAAAAATGGATTTGTTTGACAATTTTGACATTTATACGATGAAAATTACTGCTAAATGGAATTATTCTCAATGCAAGAAATACTATCAGCATACGTATACTACTATCACAAAAAACAGTTGGTAGATGAACCAAAAAAATAATAATAATTGAGGTGCATTGATTATACAGCTAATTCAATAATACCTATACGTGATACTTTTCAATATTCTGAAAATTATTTTTTTATGACGCATGAACGAAATTCACGAAAATAAACAAGACTGTATTGATGAACTTTATTTTCGTGAGGTTACATAGTTTGTTTTATATCTAACACGAGTAACAAACCCTACCTTTCGCGCTATCAACAATGTCCCTTGCATTGCACCTGCGTTGCCGCGATGAACACCGAACACATGATACGACATAGTCGTCGGGAAAGACAGTGGCGTTACCATTCAGAGTCTTAACAATCGCTTTGGGGGTTGGAAGAAGAACCATTTTTTTATGTCACAGACTGTCTTTTCGAAAACATAAATCAACGTGTTTTCCTGAAAATGGCTAATAACTACGAATAGTATATTCTGTAACAAGGTTAGAATGAAAATGCGATGCGAGTGGGAAGCTCCGAGTGCGAGCCAGAGGCGAGCGTAAGAAACCACGAGCATCGAGAAGTTTCATTCTAACCAAGTAACAGACTGTGCTTTGCCAACAATCACAAAGTATAATAGATCCTCACAGCAAAACGAATCCGTGAAAATGTCTGCATCTTTGATACGTGATAGTACCTTCCAGGTAGAATGGGGTAGTTCAGGTGTTGGAAGCAAACTATTAATGGAACTTTCGATATTTACACCCAAATTCTTGAAAACACTATCTTTTTTATAAATGTTACATTAAAGTTTACAGATATAAATAACTGATTATTCATATGATTGTTTACAAAATAAATAACTGGATGAATCGAAAACAATATACAGTGACCGCCAAAAAGCATATACCATATGGGAAAAAAGTTTATTATTAGGGTATTGGAAAAAAGATTCTTGGGAAAAGTTTGTGCATGTCCGATAACCTAAAAATCAATTTTGACACATGTCACGTGATCGCTGGTACGGCGGAAAATTGAAGAAAATTACTATGAAAAGGCAAAAGTGGGGTAAAATGGCAAGATATCAAAAAAAAGTTATTTCAAAAAGTTGCTTAGAATTGAATTTTATACACATATATACACAGTTTGAAAAGATAATGAGAGAAAATTGAAAATAGCTATTTTTTAAAAATATTTTCCTAGCTGTATGAAAATATCAAATTATTATCTTATGAATAGCTTGACCATACTGAAACATTTGTATTTCAATGAGAATGACAAAATTTTCTCATTTTCTCCACACCAGTAAGCACTAAATAAAAAAAAATGGATTTTGTCAAAACCCTGACTGTTACATTGGTTCGTATCTAACGGGTGTGAAGTTGTCCACATCCACAAATATACTCCAAGAAAAAAGTTAGGTCAGAATTCAACGATCATTGTGATGACATGACTCTCCAGAAACATGGTGTTTTCCAGATTATAATCAAGTTTCGATGATAATCGTGCCTGAGCGTTTCATTTCGCATGCAATCTGAGGAGTTCTGAATAGAATTGTGAAAAAACATGTTAGCTGCATAATTTCTGTGACTTAACCTGTTAGCTGCGCATATGAATATGTAAGTTATAACCTTCAGTAAAGTACTCCGAAAATCGATCCGCAGCCTCTCACAATTTCAAGTCATACGCAGTCGTGTCAGCTAACATATTTTTTTTTCACTTTTAGAGGTATAAACGGATGGACATTCTCAGTAAAATCACCCATGAAAATTTTACGCTACCTCCTCTACTATCAGTCTTGCCAAGCCGTGTTGTTGCGAAAACAAAAGACCATGACAATTACCTTCAAACCGCAGAGAAAGTACAGTTCGTTAAGTGGTACTTTGGGGGTAATTCTGGTACAAGATACTAGAAATCTATTCATAGTGGCTTTTGCAGATAGTACCTAAGGAAGCGACTATTCTTTCAATTATTAATAAATTTCAGAATTTTTGGGTGTGTGGCAGAACATTGCAAAAACGGCTGTCCTACAAATCCACCACCGCATCCTAGACAAATACCTGAGGACCGGGAAATAAGAGAAACACAAGTGTGTGTATTCGCAGAAACGACACCTTGTTCGAGTAGATAGATCGCCGACGAAATGAATTTGAATGAAAGAACTGTGAGAAATATTTTGAAGAGAAATGGTTATCATTGTTTCAAAGTCAGGACCACATAAGAACTTTTGCCTGGAGACCATTCCAGACGTTTTGTGAAGCAATGGTCGAAAAATGCAATAGGGTATTTCGTGTAAATAAAGAATTTCTAAAGGAGGTGTTATTTACCGATGAATCGTCCTTTTCAATTCATAGAAAACACAACCCATCCGTAGTACGTTATTGGTCTCGGAAAAATAAACATTTGAGTATTGCTGTGAGGACACAGTACCCAAGCAAAGTGAATGTGTGGACGCCGGGACTTTTAGGCGATCACGTCATAGGCCCATTTTGTATTGAAGGGAATTTAAATGCAGTAAAATATTTGCAACTTTTGCAAAATCAAATTATACCTGCAGTTCGCGCTCTTCCGATTGATTTTAACAGCGTGTGGTTTCAACAAGATGACTGTTCTTCCCACACTGCAGGGAGGTGATTAAATTTTTGAATAGTTATTTCCCGATCGGTTAATTTGTACGCGAGGTACAATCAATTGGCCACCTCCATCGCCAGATGTTTCACCTCTCGATTTTATTTCTGGGGCATGCTGTCTCTCGTACCTCTGTGGCGGCCAGTCGTCGATATCCTTTCCACGAGCGAGTCGAGGAGAAATTGTAATGCTCTCTCAACATATAGAGAGCTATTCTTTACGCTCTCATGAAACCAGCATACCCCCCATGAAAACTTTCCGATACTGTATATAACGCAATTTTATATTTATGAATATTACCCACTGAGAGGAGAGTATAACTGAACAGTGGGATATTTGAGCGGTAGAAAATGGACATTCTTGATGTCCTTATTCTGTAGCGTTTTCAAAGGATTTATAATTGATTCCTGAGCTGTTCCTCAAACAGAGATTAGGTATTGAAGGTGGCTGTAAATATGTGAGTAGTATAATTGCTTTCTAATTCTCAGCGAAATTAATCGAGCGATTTTGTACAACATCCCTATATAAAGGAGGAAATTTTCGATACATGTTATGTGATCTTTCCATGAGAGGACCTCATCAATGTGAAGACCAAGGTATTTGGTCCCCTTTTTATATGAGAGCTGATTGTTGCCTAACTGAATTGTACCGACTTAATTGATTTGTATTTTGGATATGAAGATATACGACGACTTGTCTATATTGAGCGAGATATTGAGGGTTAGTTTGTGAGAGTTCAGCCAACCTTGCATGAGTTGTAAATCCACTCTTACGCTTCTTTTGATAGAAACCACATCTGCACCGACACATACTAATGTTGTGTCGTCTGCATATAATTTAATTTCACCATTAAGAGGTTGAGAGAAAATAGCATTGATATAAATCAGAAAAAGGGTTGGGCCCAGAATTAAGCCTTGTGGAACTGCGCATTCAATTAGTTTGCAGTCAGTAACTGGCTCTATTGACACTGGTTAGTTGTTCTCTACAGCTAAGATACCTCACAAACCAGTCCTCTTATCCCAATGTTACAGAGCTTCTTTATCAATATACCATGGTCGACGGTGTCTCCGAGAATCTTCGAGAATATAGACAACAATGAAATGGGTCGATAGTTTGTTGGGAGTTCCGTCCCTATCACCAGTCTGGAATAGAGGAATCACTTTTGCATATTTTGCTCCCGCAGGTACACAACCATTTATAAAGGAAAGATTAATCATCGCACTAATCACAATAGAACACTCGTGGATCAAAGTTTTTATCACTCTCACACTGATGTCATCTACGCCACTGGCCTTGTTGGAATTCATTGATTGTGTTTTAGCTTTAATATCAGAGATACGGTGGTAGGAAATGAGAAAATGGAGCTCTGCTCTTGGGTGTGATGATCATCATATGCCGGCCCAATATTGACGAAAAAATCATTCATACTATTTTTTTTTTAGTGGTTGTGACACCGTCTACCTTTATCCTAAGAATGAGATTTTCAGTTTTAGTCGTATTGTATGTAATGGTGTTGATTAATTTCCAAGTCTTACGAGGGTTTCCATTAACCTCTTCGAATTTTCTATTGAAATACCTTTTTTTGCTACTCTGCTGAAGATATTTTTTTTTGTGGAAATTATCTCTTTTTTTTATCATCCTCTGTATTTCAGGAGTCACCCATTCTTTGTTATAATTTGTTTTATTTTTATATACACTTTTACTCTCATGCTGGATGTAAATGCTAATGTGATGTGATCATATATTCAGAAACATCTATATACTTGCATACAACCTTCGAATGATATTGTTTAATCGTACTCTGGTTTCGTTGATATCAACTTCGTTCACTACATTGTATTTTGGTAAATTAGTGTATGGTTTTCGAGCATCGACTTTCAGAATTTGAATCCTGTGATCGCTCATAGGATGGTCTATAATTGACAGATTTAACAAATTTATTTCTTCCAAATTGTGTGCAATATGATCGATTAGCGATGAGGTATTTTTGGAAACCCTTGTTGGTATTGTTACAAAGTATGAAAAATCCATTCATACTATTGTGCTGGTAAATCTCCATTAGATCATGCTGAGCCAAAAGGTTTAAATTGAAATCACCCAGTAAATGCATTTTTTTATTTTGGACTGTGTTCAGGGTGTCTTCAATCCATCGGAAGTGAACATTGTTTAGGTAATCAGGGGGTTTATATACGCATACAATATCAATATTGCAATCAATCAAAATAATATGTACTGCGGTTAAGTTCGTATCTCCGAGTATTTGAATTATATTGTATAGTCTCATGAGCAAATATTCCTGTTCCGCCTCCACGTTTATCTCTGCATGAGTAGGTCGACTTATAGTTTTTTATATTAAAGTATTTTTGTTCATTTTGAAAAACCCAAGTTTCGGAAACGACTAAAACATCTATTTTTTCATTCAAACTATCCAGTAAGAGTTTAATCTGATCAATTTAATTTTTGATATAGCATCAAGATATAATATCGAAATATTTTTTTGTTTTTTTGCGGTGTCAAAATTGTAATCATGAACTATTTCATATTGTTTCAGAGTGAGATGAGACATTTGGTTTTCAATTTATTTAATCACTTTCTAGATAAGAAACAAAATATAAATATATAAAAATAAAAGGTTTGGACGACTGATTTATTAATATTTTTTTGATTTATTGGTTCGAGTCTGGGACGAGTTTGCTGGTCTAGTGATCTTTTCCTTATTCTGTTCATGTTGATTGTTTTCACTTATTTCTTTACTACGTTGTCCACATTCCTCAGTTCCTTGTGAGAATTCGGTTTGTTTCTCTTCCCCTTCTTCCTCTTCAGAAACACTTCCTTCTTGTTCCTTCTCCTCAAGTTCTCTGAGTTGAGATATCGTGTATTGTTTTCTTTCAGTCACCAGTTTAAAATTATGTATTCTAGCACTCTGATCGTCTTTCTTTGTTAATAGCATGTACTTTTTTAATAATTTCTGATTCTCTCTTTCAATGCACATATCATTCGCAATGAACACAGAGTGACTCTTCAGGTTTCTCAATTTTTCTTTATTACTGAAAATGGTCAGTTTCTGAAGGTAAGAGGTGAATTCTAACAGAATTGGTGCATCGGGTTTTTTTCCTAGCAGACTGATGTTGTTCACGTCTTGGTTTGCAATACTCATTCCCAGTAAGTTTTTGAGCCAGTCCAGAGTTTCTTTGAGTGATTCGTTATCTTTACACCAAAAATCACATTATTTTTCCTAGATTTTCTTTCTAGTCTAACGAGTCATTCCTCCAGCACTGACTGTTTTATTTCAAGCTCTTGCACCTTATTTTTGAGTTCTTGGACGTTTTTGTTGATTTCGGACTTTCTCTCCAACGTTTGTTGTCTGTTTTCTTCGATGAGTTCATCATATAATTCAGCAAGCGAAAGATTATCTGGCATTTTCGTGTTATGCCCACGATTGGCAACTAGCAGCAAATATTCAGATTTAGGAATTTCAGTTCTCGGATTTACTGACGAGTATGTCACTCTGGCAGCGCTGGTTTCAGTCTGGATCTAGCTTGGTTCTTATCTGCTTTGTTTAATAATAATAATAAAAATAATAATCGAATTTATTGATAAGAAATAACAATAAAATTCAAAATAATGAGAAAGTCATCAGTCCTATCAAATGGCGGGATTCAATTTCCGACTGAAATGACTCCGCCAGATCTTGATCTTCCATCCAACCAAGGAAAAAAATGTTTAAACACACATACATAGAGCATATTATGTACACAGAATAAATCACCCTTTAAATTCACAATATAAATAGATATATGTATATATAAATAATAAGTGAGTGGGAGAGAAAACAGAATGAAAAATAGAAACATTCAAAAAGGCAAACAGCAAATTGTACAAATAATATGAATCACTTTTTCAGATCAAAACTCAAAGGGAGGCAGCCATTCTGTAGAAATGGTAAACACCTGAAAGGAGAGAATAGAGTAGGTATTTTATTAGTTAGTAAAAGATTCCTTAAGGTGTATTTGAATTTGATGGGGTTCAAACCCTTGAGAGTATTCGGTAGCCTGTATAGCCAGGTAATGAACTAAGAGAAGGAGCCACGAAAGTGCGAAGTTCTGTGTGAGCTGATTTCTGAATAAGGTTCAGATTGTGTACGTCTGTGCGAAATCTTATTTTTTGGTAGAGGTACGTTGGTTTATTTGAAGTTATTATTTTATGAAATAGCGTGCACGCATGGAACACACGCCTCGTTTCCATATTCAACCATCCGACTTCTTTCAGATGATGCGAGACATATTCGCGTCGGCGCGTTCCTGTGATTAGCCTTAGACATGAATTTTGTACAAGCTGTAATCTTTTTCTGTCCTTTCGTGTTAAATTGGGCCCATACACCACATCAGCATAGTTCGCATGTGACAGAACGATAGCTTCACAGATATTTTTTTTTTGTTTTCAACTTCAGAATACCTCGATTGGAATATATTGCTTTGAGATTGGAATATACACGCTTTAGAATCAGCGAGGTGTGGGAGGTGAATTTGAGTAAGTAATCGATTACCAAGCCCAAGTTTTTTGTTTGATCAACACAAGGTAGGAGCGAATTTTCGAGAAATATTTGAACTTTATTCAAACTACGCTTCCTGGTGACGGTACCACCAAATAGCATTACAAAAGATTTGGCTGTATTCACTGAGAGGCAATATTTCTTCGAAAGTTCGACAAGGGAATTGAGATATTCATTGATAAGTTGACAGGCTTCGTATACAGATTTTTTTCTTCAAATTCCATATAAATTTGTGTGTCGTCAGCATAACTGTGTATATTGGTGTGACAAATAATAAAGGTCCCAAAATTGAGCCTTGTGGTACACCATTCAGTTTTTCTAGAAAATTTGATTAATTTCCGTTTAGGGATGTGCATTGAAGACGACCTAGCAAATAATTCCTTAATAGAGCCACAGCTTTAATGGAGAAACCAAGATATGTCAATAAATTCAATAGTAGTTCATGGCTGATTATGTCCAATGCTTCGGAATAATCGATAAGCACTAAGACGCTCAGTTTATTATCATCTATTGATGTGTGGATGTCATCCACAACCTTGAGAAGCGCGGTAGTGCAGTTATGGTTCGATCGAAAACCAGACTGTGTTGGTGGAAGTATGTCTTGATTATCTAGATGAGCTCTCATTTGAGTGTTAACGATTTCTTCAAATGCTTTGGATATTGCACATAGAATGCTAATAGGTCGTAAATCGTTGAGACTTTGGGTAGCTATTTTTGCCAAAGGAACAATCAAAAAGTTCAGCAAATTCACTTTTTCATCTATGCTTTTTAGACGATAAATAGCTTCGAATTCTGAACTTGATAGATTCACTTGAAAAGTCCACCGGAATAAAATTTTTGAAATCCCTGCATGTATACATGAAATCTTTATTCAAGTGAGTAGTTGGGCCTATTTTACACGAAACTAAAAAATGATCCGTGAAAGAACTGCAGTCAACCGTAGTACGTCGGTGACATTTACGGCTTCAGGGCAGATTATAAGATCTAAAAGTTTACTGGAAGTGGCGCTGTAGCGAGTAGGTTCATCGAAGATTTGGACCAGTTCATGTGAGCTAAGGGTTTCATTTAGTTTGGTAAGAATTTGATTGAGCGGGTCAAGGAAATCGATGTTCAGATCTCCAACACAAATGATGTGATCAAATTTTTTGGGGCTAGTATAGACAGAACCTCATCGAATTGCTCGATAAACTCATGTGGTGAGAGATTGGGTGGTCTATATAGGGAACCTATAACATACTTTGATTTGCTCAAAGTAAAAGATATAACACATTTGATGATATTATCATTGAAATACAAATATTTCAGTATGGTCAAGCTATTCATAAGAAAATAATTTTATATTTTTATAAATCTAGGAAAATATTTAAAACAAATTGCTATTTTCAATTTTCTCACATTAGTTTGTCAAACTTTTGTATATGTGTATAAAATTGCCTATTCATAGTAATTTTTTCAATTTGCCGACATACCATCGATCACGTGACATGTGTCAAAATTGATTTTTAGGTTATCGGACATGCACAAACTTTTCAGAAGAATCTTTTTTCGAATACTCTAATAATAAACTTTTTTCCCATATGGTAAAGTTCTTACAATTATTTAAGACTCGTTTGGCTATTTGAAACTCATTGCCGAATGAGCCTTAAATGATCGTAAGAACTTTACATACTTTTTGGCGGTCACTGTATAAGTAAGAATAACATTCATAATAACAATAAGAATAATAATAATGAAAAACATCGACGGAAACAAAGTAAAAGCAGCCACTGGAAATACAGCCAATTTGAAATATCCAGGTTTTGAAGACACAATCAATTTTTGGCTGAAAAAGCGACATGCAGCACATAAGAATTAACAACAGAATGATTAACAACAACCAAATCATTCTGGATTTGCTGACAAAATGAAAACACAGAACTAGCAAAGATGCAGACATTTTCACGGATTCCATTTCGAGCCATTCTTGGCACCCCATTGTCAGATTATCGAGATTTGTGAGAAATAAATGACATATTATAATATGTGAATGACCAGTAATAGTATGACCACAATTGTTATCTCTGAGGATATATGATTAATATTTCTCCGTTTCCTCCCATTACAGCTCGTTATGAACATTTTAGAAAACATACTCGATATTATTGGATATTAGATATATTTGGAATCAAATATTATGGCCTCTTTTCAAAAATACCCGAAATATGACATTTTCCGATAATATAAATTATTCAAGCGTTATCTTGTAGCATGGAAAGATGTATGGAATTTGTATTCGTTCGATAGGCAGTTTAAAGCAGTGTATGAAAAATTTTCGAAAACGGTGCCTAATATAACTGAGGAAGAACATTTTTCAGTCGGGTTCTAGGCGCTGAATAGTCGAATTCCATCCCAACAAGAAATGAGAGGTCACCGATGGAAGAGCAAATACCTCAAAAAATTGAAAAAATCCCTTTTCAAAGCTCCATATCTCGAAAACTGCCCATTTTTGAGCTTTGTGACTGTGAACACTTTTGATCAGCTTACCAAGAACTACAACGTACCAAAAATTCAGCCAAATTCACGGAAAGCCATTTCCCATAAGAAATGTGCGGGGTCCTTTAACATAATCAAATAAAAAGCCAACGAAAAATTATTATCACATTTCAATTCACATCGTGCCACTATTGCTAGTCAAGGCTAACGTTGCTATTGCTACAACAGTGTTAGAATTCCTGATGGAATGAAATACATGCAAAATGCACACCAAGTGTTGTAAAATATTTGTTCGACACAAATAGAGAGAATGTTACTATTCTGTTACAGACAGTCATTTTACTTCATTACCCCCGTAAAGCTAGCAAAACCACTTTAGAATTTTGAATTTATTTTTAGTCCATAATTTTAGGCTAATTTATTACCATATTCCCGATTTTTTTTCTGTTCAATTGTGGGAGATATCGCGGATTCTGCTAGCTTAACGTTAAGCTGGCAGAACCAAATCGCTAAACGAATGTTTATGAAAAATCTGATTACGTCATAATTTTAGGCTCATTTTAGGCTCACGTTTGAACCTATTGCCGATTCTTTTGGAATGCGGTTTTTTTTAAACCTGGGTTCTGCTAGCTTCACCGTTAAGCTGGTAGGAGCAAATCGCTAAACGAATTTTTATGAAAAATCTGATCAAGTCATAATTTTAGGCTCATTCTAGGCTCATGTTTGAACCTATTGCCGATTTTTTTGGAATGCGTTTTGTTTTAAGAAAACCATGTATTAACAATGATAACATAATAGTTATTGATGATACAGTGTTGAAAGTGGCATTTTATTTTGTGAGTGGGGAATATTGCGAAACGAGCTCCAGCGAGTGGAGCAATCACTTTTAACAAATGTATCATACACATTTTTTTGTACACGATCTCTTAGGATTCGAACACACGATCATTGGATTACAAGGCAGACTGGCATATGCTCCAACTATTTATGAATGTCATTATTTGTCACTGACGAAGGACCTTCTACAGTTGGACTGAATACTACTTCGTTCGTAACTTCAAAAGGAATTAGTATTTAAATTGCACAAAAGGCCAAATACATGTGTGAACTTTTATAAATGCTTCCTCTTGAGTAGGTGTTCTGATTATAATGTGATTGAAGTGTTTCTATTAGAGAGATCTATATTACTGGGTATCCATCTGTCATTTTATTTTTAACATTAGTGCTAAAAGTGATTTTGTGAAAACGTCAGTTTTTAGTTCATATGTCAATGAATTAAAAAAATCATTTTTAATGACAATTGTACAAAACAATAATTTAAACTAACTTTAAATATAGCACGGAACTGGATGTATTATTATTGCTTGATATGTTAATAATAATAATGTTTGTCTCCTCGGTACAAATTTTGTAATTGGTTTCAAACTCACTGCCAAGTTAGATATCTAATATAGAATACTACTAATATTTTTTTATACAACTGTCATTAAAAATAACGTTTTTAATTGACAGGCATATAAACTAAAAACTGACGGTTTCACATAATGTTCAAAATCACTTTCAACACTAGTGTTAAAAATACTGTTACACTAATGTTGAAAATAATTTCAACACTAAAAGTAAAATGATGGAAGAGATGTGAAAAATATGACAGAAAACCATACCGTACTTAGTAGTCTCGGTAGTAGTTTCAGCACTATTTTGTTGAAGAAATCCATATCTCGAGGTGGAGTGAATAGTTCTTATGAATTGGAATCATGTTGAATTAGATCTTATAGAGATATCTACAATAAAGCAGCGAATTACCGCAAAAGCTTTTCGAATTGACAGTGCGTTAAACTGAACTTATCAACATTGAGTACTGAACAAAGTTAAACACGACCACTTAAAATTTTGAGTTATCGGTTACAGCATTTAAGCCAACTTTCGATAGACACTATCGGTCCAAGCATAACGCTTGTAAAATTTTCTTCTTTGAAATTACAAACATCCATCCATTTGTATAGATCGTGATCACGTAAATTGCATTATTACCGTATTCGTCTAAAATTTCAGTAAGTTATTCTAACAGTTCCAAATTACCATCACGTAAGTTAAGCCATCAGCCGTTATTTGATGAGATTTATGTGACGCCAAACGCGGTCTGAATACCGATGGGTTTTAGTGTTCGAAGATATCCATCCTCATGCGAGCCAGATTTCCGTATTTAAACACTATGTGGGGGGCTGTTACTTCCTCCCTATCACAGAACCTGCATAGTGTGGAGTCTTGGTGTATCCTCAGCATATGCAGATGTTTATTCAGGTGGCAGTGCCCTGCAAGGAGTCCTACCACCTTCCTGAGAGAATTTCGGCTCAGTTTGAAGAGATGTATTGATAGCCGGTATCATTAATCCGTGAGTATTGGCCTGAGGCATTCTCCCAGCAAGAATGATGATGGTTCCTAACCCATTTTTTCTTGTTCTGCCTAATGTCCCCAAACGGGATTCCCGGTTTGGTTGCTGTCCCCGAGCTTGCTGAATGGCACTTTCAGCTGGTACCCGGAGAAGTTTCACCTTCTACTGTGCTCCTAGGTCGCTCTGGTTTTTTGAGTCTCCCAAACTAGTTTGGAAAGAAATCTACATGATCGCAAGCCCTTCATTGCCGCCTGACTGTCGAAGAGAATGACTAGGGGTTGGTTTCTACGAAACCTCTCTAGAATCTTTCTCGTGCAAACGGAAATAGCCCTTACCTTGGCTTAGAGTACAGACGAATAATGTATCTCTCCGTATATTCCAGCCACTGCCCCATCGCTTGTCTCAGAGCCATATGTGTACCAGATTTGCGCATTCACTCTTCACCTTTAAGGAAAACGTACAGCTGCACCACTGGTAGCCAAACTCCACGACCCACGAAAATAAAAATTCTGTAATGTTCAATGAAAACGTTGAGAGACCTGGGAAAGAGATGTTCGGCATATCTCCAAAGTGAAGGCATATGGATGTGAGGATTGAGCTCGACAGGCCAGTCTCGATGGGATCGCTAATGGTGGAACGATTGAAAATATTTTTCGGAAGAGTATCGTCCATGAAAACAGAAAGATCGCCAATCTTTCTGCGGTATACCAAAGCGAGCTTGTGAGCGAAGTATCACCGATGAGACTTATGACTTTTTATTTTGAAGAATATCTATGTTTCAATGTGTATTTGGGTGCTGCACCCCATATATGGAAACAGTATTCCAGGACATGTCGTATTTTTGCCTCATAAATCATAATCTGTTGAAGGGAAGTGAAATACTTCTTGGCACGAAACAGAAAAACATTGGACAACAATAAAAGGGTACTGGCACTCCATACATCATACATGGGATCAGTATTCCACGACAGGTCAGATTTGTGCCGTGTAAATCATACATAGTGGACTGGGTGAAATACTTCTTGAAACCGAAAAGAAAACCAGTGGCCTTTACATGGTTCTACCACGAAAGGGTACTGCGCTGATGGTGATACCCCCAAATTATTAAGGAGATTGAATAACTCGCAAAAAATTGGTGTGAGTTCGAAAGCACAATCCTTGAGAACGGTCGTTGGAATTCTGTCGGATTCAATATCTTTTTTGGTGTGAAGACCCAGCAAAATGCGTCTTATGGTTTGTTAGCGAAAGCCATATGACTGCCAATGCGTCTGGGGTTGTTTTCCCAATGAAGCCAGCATAGAATTTGCAGCAAGGCTGTTGCCAAATATAATGGCTTTTTCCTGAGCGGCGTTGCTAATGTTCCACCTTTCTTGGTTATAGGGAAGGAAATGAAGTGGAAGTAAAGTGTTTTCACATGGCTTTGGCAAATGAGCAGGGAACCGTTAAGACACTCAACGAACTTTGATCGTATCTTGTAATCATCTTTCGAGGATTCCATTGTCCCCTTGTACATACATCACACTTGGTTTCGGAACAAGATAGTTGAAATTCAGACAATAGGCCTTGGCCCGTGGTGGAAGGTCTGAAGTAGGCCCACTCATATCTACACCGTTCGACAAATCAGGCTACCGATTGGTGGCCATTTTAAATAGCAACCGATTACTACCAGATTATGTTACTCTTCTTTACTATAATAATAGCCAGCCCATTCCTCTATTAGTTCAAGGAAGTATCCTTGGGAAATAACTGATTTTATCGGATCTATACCGATAAAACTGCTAATGGTAGAACAATGGACGATAATTCAGAAGGGCATTGGTAATGAAAATACCTATATAGAGAAGAGACAGATCGCCAAACTATGGCGAGACATCACCTTTAACCGACGAGGCCAATATCTCTTTTTCGGGTGAAATCTGAAAGGTTCAATTTTAGGAGCTGAGTAGATATGCTAGGAGACCACGGTGGCCAGGATAGGGCAAACCGTGTGTATGAGAGAGAGAGACTCCGAGTGTGTGTGGGTTGAAAAGAGTGCGAGCTAGTTGGTTGATCGCGTAACGCAGTGGCGTAACAGATCTATGTTGAACCGTCAGTCGAGGGCGTGAAATGGATATATGGTAAATTACGAATCATTGGGGATGCTGCTATGGGGGAGTTTAATATAAGCCATTTATGCACCCTGGTTGGAAAAATGTATCGGAGAAAAGTTAAAAAGATGCGTGCAGACATTTCAAGCGTTTTGTGGGACGGTCCACCGTTGTGTGTGAGTTTGTGTCCGTCAACTGTCATGTGATTGGCTGATCGCGTAACGCAGTGGCGTAACAGATCTATGTTGAACCGTCAGTCGAGGGCGTGAAATGGATATATGGTAAATTACGAATCATTGGGGATGCTGATATGGGGGAGTTCAATATAAGCCATTTATGCAACCTGGTTGGAAAAATGTATCGGAGAAAAGTTAAAAAGATGCGTGCAGACATTTCAAGCGTTTTGTGGGACGTTCCGACTGTTTTTGTCTTTGTCTGCGTTTCACTCTGCTAATGGAGGGGTTGTAGAAGTAAGTGACATCCATCGGTTGGAATAATTAGTTATAGAATGACACCTGACGAGTATAGACTTAAGCTCAAGGATTTTTGCAGACGTGTGCGAGAATTGAATAAAGACCTTCAAATCTACAAGGATACTAAAAACATCTTGGGTCTACTGGATAATTTAACTATTCGGGATAAGGTATTTGAACGTAAGATACCACAAACAAGGTACCCCTTGCGTAGAATACATCCCTACCAACATGCCGTTGTTGACAGCACACGCCATACTTTTGACTGCAATCATCAATAAATTTCTATATGTTAACGTACCGAATGGGGTGAAGGATATGGCAATATGTTTTGATACTGGAGAATTGGTTGGATGCAATCGAACTAATTGGAAGATTATGCGATTCGATACAGTGAATGATGGAAAACTACCGGTATTCGTCGCAGATTTACCAAAAAATGGGACGTTCAAGTACAAACTGAAGCTCATATTCCAAGATCGCAGTGAAAGAGATACTGAATATTGTGAAATATTATCAACAACCATGGAAAGTCAAGCAGGACCTTTGATTCACGTGGAAAATGAAATACATAGAATTTTTGTTATAGCATGTTTCATATTAACATGTCATTTGATGTTATTATTGAAAAATATTGTCAAAAGCATATATATACGGAATTTATTTTCCAAATAATAAATAGAAATGAATGTTTTCGGTTTCATTTTACTTTTCCAACTGTATAGATTATGCTCTGAATGAATATTTGAGCTGGCTATAAATGCGTTGAATAACAACAAAGTTGACCTCAAAGGCCATGAACAATTCTTATTGAAGTCATGAGAAAAAAATATGTATCATATCAACATATCCTTTGCGGCTATTATTGAAAAAATACTGTCGAAAGCAGATATATACGGAATATTCGACTTGAATAATAAATTCAGATCGATATTCATGTGAAACAAGGCTGATTGCTGTGTAGGTCACAGACATATTTATTACACAAATTTAAACAATGAATAACATCAATTACTTCGTGAGGAAACGAAATTGCGAAATGCGAAAACAAATTGATGATTAAACCGTTGAATATCAACAAGATTGACCTCAGGGTCATGATCAATTTATACAAATTAAAATGCTGATTAACATCAATTACTTCGTGTGGCAACAAGAGCGTGAAACGCGAAATTGCGAAATGCGAAAACAAATTGATGATTAAACCGTTGAATATCAACAAGATTGACCTCAGGGTCATGATCAATTTATACAAATTAAAATGCTGATTAACATCAATTACTTTGTGTGGCAACAAGAGCGTGAAACGCGAAAATAAAAATAATAATTAAAACGTTGAATAGACTAACCTCAAAGGTCATGATCAATTTATATCAAAGCCACGAAGGAAATACTGCTGATAAATTTGTAACAAACACATTCGTTGAATTTAGTTAAATGCTAATTAACGCCAATTGCATGAATACAGCTCATGTTACTGGACTCCGTAATCAACTGAACGTCATCAGAAACCGCTCATATAAAAACAGCGCCACACGTACCCAAACTATTCTATGCTTGATTGTGTCAGCAACAACAGTATTTGAAATTGAGTTCTGTGAATTCGTCTTCATCTGAAAAGTAAGTATTTTTTTATAATTATTGAAGTTGTTTCATGTAGTATTGTTTGAATATATCATCATCATATAACAGGTATCATTCTAAATTAATTGGAGATTGAGTACGAGAGAATCTAACATTGCTTCAATGAAATGAACGATTTTTGTGAGTAATATTTTTGAATAATAACATTTTCTCTATCTGGTTCAGTTGATGAATTTTTAATGAAAACTAGAGATAATTTTTAAAAATCAACTATCTGAATGAAAATGCGAATTTTCACTTTCAGATTTTCTTACTTTTCAGTTAGAGTCTTTTCACAATATCTATCAGATGTAGTTTGATGTCCAGCGTGGCTTTAGCCGGGGAAGTAGTTGGTTCCTGTTAGATATTACAAAAAAAAATACCTATTGAACCATGGAAGATAACGACTAAAATTTGTCTTTCATCAGCAGATGATTCCACAACATATTTTATGAATATTCTATTCATATTTTCGACTAAAAATCAAAAACTTTTTATTTTGTTTTTTTTTCAGATGGATCTGAAAAAAATCAACAACTCTTCAGTGGTGGAGAGGAAACCAATTATCAAATTGGTTGATATACCTGTTGGGATCCCGCAACGCATCTTCAAGGCGAAAATTGTCACGAGCCGTTTCGGGGAGGTCATTTTGTTGGACTTGGGTGCGAAGGTTACTTTTTTGCCTCACCGGGTAGTTGAAGACTACCGCCCACACACCGAGGAGCTGTCTAAGGGTACATATTCATTGATTTTCAGAGGTGTGGTCGACACCGGGAAGACGAATCCTGCGACATCTTTTGAGATAACCAAAAACTAAAAAACATTGAGAGAGAGAAAGAGAAGGTGAGGGTGAAACAGTTTTCTTTTGTTAATTTCGAAAAAATGAGCAATATCGCAAAAAAATCAGATAATTTACTCGAATTCATAAAACAAAATAAAAAAATTTTATTCGACAAATTTACTAGTAGAGATGAAAAAGTTTGGTTAGATCGTTTGAAAAAATATATCAGGTTATGTAATAAAGAAATCCGCAAAAGTAATTTGCCTATTGGTGTGTTGACGAAGCTTCAAACAAACATCGGTCATTTCAAACATTTTCAAAGAATAATTCAAAGTAGACATCGCGGTTGGGGGCTTGAACAAAAATTGAGACACAGAGTCAAATGGGAAGATGTTGTGTCATGCTTTTCAAGTAGAATCAGAACAGGTATTATTCTGAATTTGATTCATAAGGACTTGGAGCAATTTTTTGTAGACTGTTTCATTTTATTTAGGAATAAAATAAAAAAAATTTTGATGAAATTCCCGGTTATTAAAGCGAATGTAAAATTTTGTGGAGAATTTTTGAAAAAATCAGATGATGTTGAAATCTTGGATTTAAAATACTTCAACACTAAAAATGTTGTTATAGATGTAACGACAGATTTACAACGTTGGTTTTGTGATAATGTGCGCGATCAGATTTTCAAAAAGTTGGGCGATTTTCAAGAACGTGACTCAGGGTGGGCTTTGCATGAAATCATCTCAATGGAGGTGAACATTAACAAATTTGAGATGGGAAACGGTTCATCTTTCATTAAACTACCAGAGCAAATTTTAAGAAAGCAGGCATGCGTAAATGTGAGAAATGCTGACTCAGCATGTTTTTATTGGAGTGTAGTAAGCGCACTTTATCCCACACAAACAAATGCGAATCCTACGAAAACTAGTTCATATCCGTTCTATAGCACCGTCCTACAAACAGAGGACCTTGAAACACCTATGTCTCTACACCAAATTTCAAAATTTGAAAAAGCAAATAAAGTTTCTGTGAACGTTTATTCATTGGAACTGAACATGGTTAAAGAAAAACCATTATACATAGTAGTGCCAGCACGATTAACTAAAGCTAAACAGGAACGTCATGTTAATTTATTGCTAATACAAAATGAATATTTTCCAAAATTGAACGATTATGAAGCCGCTCCTGCTGATGATTATGATTCTGATATTAGATATCATTATTGTTGGATCAAAGATATGTCTCGATTATTGTCATCCCAAATGAATAAACATAGAGGAAAAAAATATTTTTGTGACCGATGCATCAATTATTTTCAGTGTGAACAGAAATTGAAAGAACATGAGGTGCTTTGTTCTAAATTGAATCAATGCAAAATTTCTTTTCCAAAATATGATCATATAGAATTCAGAAATTTCACTTATAAACAAACGACTCCATTTGTCATTTATGCAGATTTTGAATGTCAATTGGAAAATGTTGATGATATGGTATCTTCCAAAACAAACAAATACCAAAAACATGTAGCTTATAGTGCTGGCTATTATGTAAAATGCGATTTCGATGATTCGCTTTCTTTTTTCGATAGTCATAGAGGTACTGATTGCATGGATTGGTTTGCAGATGAACTGTCAAAAATAGCTGCAATCATACAATCAAAAATTAAAACAATCATACCGATGATTGAAAAACCAAACAGATGTGAGTCAACTATTTGCCACATTTGTGAAAAAAAATTTTCCACCAATGACATTATCGTCCGTGACCATAACCATTTTACCGGAGAATTCCGGGGTCTTGCGCATCAAGCATGCAATCTCAATTTTCGTAAATTGTTCGTAGTCCCCATTGTATTCCATAATCTTTCGGGTTATGATAGTCATTTTATGATAAGTCATTTGAGTAGAAGGGGACGTATGAGTATACTTCCAACTAACAAGGAAAAATACATTTCATTCACTTTGTACGATGAAGGTACAGATATAAAATTTCGATTCATTGACTCTTATCGCTTCATGGGAACATCTTTAGATGAATTGTCATCAATTTTGGATCAAAACGATTTGAAAATACTGAAAAAGGAATTCATTGATGCGAACGATGAAAACTTCGCGCTTTTAACCAAGAAAGGTGTATTTCCCTACGATTATATTGATTGTACGGAAAAATTAAACGAAACATCATTACCTCCAAAAGAATGCTTTTATAATAAATTGAATGATGCGCACATTAGTGATGAGAAGTATGCTCATGCTCGAAATGTCTGGGAAAACTTCAAAATTTCGGACTTAGGGTCATATTCAGACCTATATTTGAAAACAGATGTATTGTTATTAGCTGACGTGTTCGAAAATTTTCGCAAAAAATGTAAAGCAACCTATGGGTTAGATCCAGCATGGTATTACACCATGCCGGGCTACACATGGGATGCTATGCTGAAATATACTAAATGTACGCTGGAACTTTTAAATGACGTTGATAAAATCATGTTTATCGAAAATGCAATACGTGGTGGAATTTCGGTTTGTAGCAGTAGACACTCGGAGGCTAACAACAAGTTCATGCCTGAATATGACTCTGAAAAACCATCGAAATATATTATGTATTTGGATGTTAATAATTTGTATGGGTTTGCTATGTCAGAATGCTTACCTTATGGCGGATTTTCATGGGTGGAGAATTTTGAAAATTTTGATGTGATGTCTATCGCAGATGATGCATCAGATGGGTATATTCTACAAGTCGATATGGAATATCCCCGCGACCTACATGAACACCACAAAGACTTTCCATTTGCAGCAGAGCATCGCGTTCCACCTGGCTCGAAACTACCAAAATTGATGACAACCCTTTTCAACAAAAAAAAATATACTTTGCATTACAGGAACTTGAAACAATGTCTGGCGAACGGTTTAAAATTGACGAAAATTCACAAAATTTTAAGATTCAAACAGTCTACATGGCTGCGACCCTATATTGAGTTGAATACAAAACTAAGGACATCATCCACAAATGCTTTCGAAAAAAATCTCTATAAGCTAGCCAATAACGCAGTTTTTGGTAAAACAATGGAAAACATAAGAAAACACAGGGTGGTTAAACTTGTCAGAACTTGGGAGGGTCGTTATGGCGCCAAAAATTTGATTAATAGCCCCAGATTTTGCGGTCGTACGATATTCGAAGAAAACTTGATTGCTATAGAATTGCAAAAAACCGAATTAATTTTCAATAAGCCTCTGTATGTAGGAATGACCATTTTAGATCTATCAAAAGTATGTATGTATAATTTTCACTATGGATATATGATCCCAAAAATGACCATTGAAAAATGTAAATTGCTATATATGGATACTGACAGTTTTATTTATGAACTCGAATGCGATGATGCATATAAAGAAGTAATAAAGTCTGATCTCACCAAGTTTGATACTTCGGATTATCCTGAAGATAATGAGTATAAGATACCTCTGGTTAATAAAAAAAAATTAGGTTTAATGAAAGATGAAGCGAATGGAAAGATAATGTCCCATTTCGTTGGTTTGCGTTCAAAAATGTATACGTATAAAGTACAAGGGGGCAAAGTTGTGAAAAAATCCAAAGGAGTCAAATATAATGTTGTGAGAAATAAAATAGTTTTTGAAGATTATTTGGATTGTTTGAAAAATTTTAAGGAAAAAACGACAACCCAACGTTGTATTCGCTCATATGCTCATAATGTTTTTAGCATTGAGCAATCAAAAGTAGCTCTAAGTCCTCATGATGATAAGCGATATTTAATTCCAGGTTCTTTTGATACATTACCGTGGGGTCATCATACTTTAGAAGGGTAATTTGTGTTTTTTTCCAAATTTTCAGATGAGATCATTGCGAGAACTAAGCATAAAACAAATTTGCGAAAATGTGAAATGTGCAGCTGATTTTCTCGAAGCTTCACCACTACCTTGGGTACTAACAAAGGAAATTATGAGAAAATATGCATATTTCAAGTGGGATTATATGCATCATGTAGCTGAAAATGATCAACTTTGTAGTTCAAATGGTATTGAGTTTATGCATTGTGATAAGGGTATAAAGGCTTCATTAAAAAATGCAATATTAACCCAAAACGATTGGGATTATATTTTTGAAGAAGATCATTACTGCATATGGGTAAATTATTACAGGATCGACAAATTTCGCTTGCGTGTTTGTAATTCATGTTTTTATTCAATCAAACTTTCCCATAGAATAAAAAAAAAAAACTTGATTGTTATTAATGATCATTATCATGATGTTTATAGAAGTAATGAAATTATTGAAAAGTTATATCAAAACATGCATTTTTGGTGTTATAGCTGTTTTTCTGAAGTTTTATTTGAAGTTAAAGATCATGATTCTTGCGACAGGGAACTTCATTTACCACCTAGAAAACGTCGTTTCAGGGGTGTTTATGAAGATGACAGCGATATCGACCATTTTGATGAGTATTAACAAAAAAAAGTATTCTCATTCTCTATCTCCCGCAAAACTGTAATTGTATACTTTTAATATTAACAAAAAAATGTATTCTCTTTCTCTCTCTTCCGCAAAATTGTAATTATATACTTGTATCACAATAAATGATTATGTGTAAACCTGTTTTGTTTTGATTTTTATTCGAAAATATGAATAGGATATTCATAAAATCTGTTGTGGAATCATCTGCGGCTGAAAGACAAACTTTTGTCGCTATTTTTCATCGTTCAACATAACCTCTTGGGAGGTAGTCATGTTGAAAAGGAGGACATTCTCCATGAAAATTGAAAAATGGAAAATGTGATTTATTTGTAATATCCAACAGAAAACAACTACTTCCCCAGGAAAAGCCACGCTGGACATTGAACTACATCTAATAGATATTGTGAAAAGACTCAGATGTACTTCAATGTCCAGCGTGGTTTTTGCCGGGGAAGTAGTTGTTTTCTTTTAGATATTACAAATAATTACATTTTTAATTTTTTTTTATTTTCATGGAAAATGTTCCCCATTTCAACTATTTTGTTTAATTTCTTTGTGAATAAAAATTCTCAATTTCATCTTCATTCATAAATAAAAAAAGATAAATTTATTTTTCATTTATTTCCAAATCTTTGAACAAATCATTTTCAAAATAAACTATATATTCTCTCAGAGCATTCGAATATAAACTAGAGTCTGATGGTATAATTTCAAAACATATGTTCATAATTTCTTCATGGGTAAAATTTGTTCTGTCACTATTGAATTTGGTTTTGATAACATGCAACAAGTTTTTGTAGTATACACAAAAGTTCAAATTTTCCAACATTTCAATGCGATATGACAACACTGTTTTATGTAACTTCAGAATGGCATCAATGTCTTTTTCGAGGAAATCCAAGTTAGTGTCTCCTCTGGTAATGGTGATCTGCTTTACATCGCTTTCGATGAATTGCGTTACATCAACAAAGTCTCCACAGGCTGTTGTAATGGAATCATACTCATCAGGGTATTCAATTGCTGCTTCAAAGAAATTAATTTTTAAAGAAAATAGAATTTCAATGAAGGTACTCCATTCGATGGCACCGAATGGTATGCTTCGATAAGAATATGTTTGCTTCAAAGTGATGCATGGACTGAAGCATCTGGCTGGACTTAGCCCACAACGAATTTCGTAAGTATCTATAGGATGAGTCATCAGTAAAAGTTGGTGTTGTTCTTCACTTGCAATAATTTCATACCTTTGAAGCGCTCGTTTGAGTTCATCATTTCGGCTTTCGAGGGTGAGTGAAAAGTGATCAGGATCATCATTCATGTCAATTTCAAACGCTGTAGAATCTTGACTGCTGCCATAACCACTATCACCGTCACTGTCGGGGTACATGTTCACACTCAGGTTGTAACAAGTAAAACTGACTAATTTAAATTATTGGTTTCCCATTTTATATGAGTTGGGGGAACTCATACGTCACAATGCTTCTGGTTGAGAATTGAGAAAATGTAAAAAAGGTCTCAGTGTTGTTGGTAGATAAGATTCTATAGAAAATCAACGTTTTCTACCCAACTGTTGTGCTTGCTATCCATACCAAGCCATTTGACATACATTTTCTTTCCTTTTCGTCTCAATACTTTCTCCACGAGGTAGATGTCAGGATTTGCAGTTTTTTGTAATTCCTCTGCATAGAAAGCTCCCTTGATTGGTACATTATGCATATCTTCCAACATAAAGGTAGCGGGATTGGTGATGTTTATTTTGATGATTTTGAATAATTCCGTTGTCCAATTGGGCGTATAACCTTTTTCAAAAACGTGTTTTGATTTACTGATGCGCACAACATCACCGACTTTGAACTTTCTCGGTCCAGCTATTTTCAGGTGATTGTATGCTGATTTAAGAATTTGTTTTTCGTTGGTTTTATCGATTTCTGAGGGTTTCAAACCTATCTTTGAGTGTCGAGTATCATTGTAGGACTTTGTGATTTCAGGCAATATATTCAACCATTTGTAGGTACCATTCAAACTGAAATATTTGTAGAGTTTTTCTTTCAACGTTCTTATGACTCGTTCAGCCATGGCAGCCTTCATGACGCTGTATGTATTGTAGTGATTTATTCCATGTTTTTTCATCAAACTCTGGAATTTACTGTTGTAGAATTCCGTTCCCTGATCGCTCTGTAGATTTTTTGGACAACGTTTCGTATGTGCCAAAATATCTGCAAATGTTTCAGCAATTTCCGTACCCATCTTTGTTTTCAGCGGTCTAGTCCACACGAATTTCGAGAAACAATCTATAACGACTAGAATGAGTTTGAAATTTTTATTTTGATGGGCGTACGGTCTCATTTCAGCCAAATCCATTTGCCACAAATCATCCAACCCCTTGACGATGGTACGTCGTCGAGCAAAATTTTTTCTTATCGGTTTATGTAGTTCGTGAACAAGTTGAATCTTCTCTTTGGAAGCCATAATACTGAGGTTAGCAACGGAATACACTTCAATATATGATTTTGGTCAATAGACTAATTTTATGTTGTTTCGTTTTTGCTTCTCCCCATGACATCAGTATCAACCTTTGACTTCGCTATATCAGATTCCATTTTGGTAATTTTTTGTTTGAAGTTGCGTTGGATTCGATTTAACTCCATCTCAGTTTTTTTGTTTAATGTCCTACATTGTTCCATAAATATGTTCATATCCTTATCGTGTGACTGAATCTCTTGAGTCAATTCCGCAGTTTTCTTCGAAAGATAGTCTCGAATACTTTCAATATCATCTTTAAAATTCTTACTGAGTTGATCACAGAGAGCAAATAGCTTCTCATAGCGCTCAACATTCATTTGAGTTGATTGAGCTACGTTATCATCGATCGATTGCATTTTTCTATCGAATTCTTTCAACGATGTACTCAGTTCATTTTGAATATTTTGCATATCTGCTCGCATTTCAATCAAGTTGGAACTCAGTTTGCGTATGGATGTTTCCAATTGCTCAGTGGACTGCTGATCTCTATAATCTATAACTTTAATTTCATTTCGAATATTTTGTAGATCAGCTTGCATTCTATTAACCTGATTGGTTATTACTTTATTGATTTCATCCACATATTCCTTATTAGCTGCATCCGTACCGATGGTAGGTTGTTTGACATTACTGAGTTTCAAATTGTTAAAATCTATATTGCCTTCTGGCGTGTGAAACAAACCACCACCACCACCAGATGGTGCTGAAGGTTCTAATTTCCTCTTTCTGTTCGAGCTGCTACGTCCGAACTTATCGATTACCATTTTGAAAATGTTATTATATCGAGCAAAGCGTGCTATCTTATAAGGAAGGAATCTATTGAATTATTTTTGCTTCTTTGAGTTCATTGATTATGGCAAATATTTCATTGTCGTGCGAAGTGTTTCCTGCATTTTTTGATGCAACCAACAATTTTAGTCGATCACACAATTCATTAGGATCATCCCAATAAACATACTCCATAGGTTTGGTATTGTGCACCAGCCCTATGGGGATGATATTGCCTGCGCCAGTCGTTGAACTCGTTGTTTTTCGAAAAAATGGTTTTATTATTTGCGTATATTTCCACCGTGTTGATCCTTTCAAAGAACCATCTGACTTCAAGTGAGCCCCCGTCAAAATCAAGATAGATTTATATGTCTTTAAATCTTCTTCATTGAAGTTTTCAGGTTCATCGTAGAATATTAGTTCATATAATCCTGGAGTTCCTTTCACCCACTGATTTTGAGTTATGATACGCCCGGTACGTTTATCGAAATCAATCCAAGTCCCTCCAAGAGCCCATTTTGAAGAGACGGGATCATATGCGGGACCGTAAATTTTATCAATTTTGACGCTGCGTGCCCAATGATCTTTAATGTAAGGTTGAGCCATTACGGGATATTGTTCAATATAATCTTCCATAACCTCAGTAGGGATTTGAGTATAGTGATCAGAAGGTTCTGAAAACTCACCAGAAGGTTGTGTAAACACATCATCTGATGTGCTGGCAACATGCTCGAGGTTTAGAAATTTCGTTTGTTCTTTTTCTTCCTGAGGTTCTTCTGTTTCCTCTTTGATTTCTTCTTTCAGCTCATTCTTGATACCACGTTTTGCTGAGTTTTTCTTTTTGTGCTCTACCAATTCCACCAATGAGGATGAAATTGGTTTGAAAAATTTCTGTAACGATTCATCTTCTTCAGATTTACCCAATTTCAAAGCCAGATACTTTTTTCTGATGACTTTTGCAATTTCGTTTATTTTATTTTTTCGTATGACATCAACCTCTTTGTTTAATGGCTTCATGTTTACGAATGATGTTGTACGTATATCTATTACATATTTATATATTTATCAAAGCCTTGACGATAGCGACCATCATTCAAATCGTAATCCTTTGCAATGACCAATGTTCCATACTTATCGCACCAACAATCGGCACACATCCGTTTGAAATGTTCAAAGGTAACATCTGGAGAGACATGTTCATCATATACGTGCTTCAAATTCACTTCATCTTGTTTGAAGAGTACGATTAGATTACAATTATCCCTCAAAAGCTGCTTTGGTACCTTGCTGAACGTTTGTCCTATGTATATAGCATCAATACCGCGATGTCTGCACATGGAATAATATTCGCGAATTTTTTGCTGTGAATCGCATGAAATGTCATCGAATATGAAGATGGAATTCTGTTTAGCATCGTGGGGGCTGATAACATCTTCGTTTTCCTTGAACGGGAAATAATGAATGCCCTTGACTTTTTCCAGTATTTGTTGCAGCAACTGATACTTGGGTTGATATAACGACTTTGAGTAGACGTAAACATTTTCAAATTTCGCGCCATTGGGGTGGAACAACAGCGCTAATACAGCGTTCGTTTTTCCACAACCGCTCGGTCCACATACGATAGCTCGAAATGAGTTTGGTAGTAATTTACCATGTTTGCGGTCTACTATACCATTATCATCATTCAAATAATCCAAGTTTTCGATAGGTAACGTGTTTTCTTGTTGAACGACTTTCATGATGTGAGAGTTGATGAAAGTGAGTTTATGTTTATAAAAAGAGATGGCACCGTATACTTGATGTCATTCTCAATGCTGACATATCAAGGTGAAGGTGTTGTCAATACGCTCATCAATAAGTTACCGTTCGAATTACATATACCTGGATATCAGTATTGTGGGCCAGGCACTCATTTACAAGAGAGGCTCGCAAGAGGGGATCCCGGCATCAACCCATTGGATGCGGCTTGCAAACAACACGATATTGTATATTCACAAGAAAAATCTCTCGAAAGTAGACATAAAGCTGATAAAGTTCTCGAACAAAAAGCTTGGGAAAGATTCAAATCCAAAGACGCAAAACTTGGCGAAAAAACGAGTGCCCTCTTCGTCACCGGCGCAATGAAAGCGAAACGCAAGTTTGGTATGGGTGCTACAAAATCCTTCCGCAACAATGTTCTGCAAAAAATCCTCAAGGGTTGGACGCCCCACAATAGCAGCAGCGATATGGGAAAATCCGTCACTTGGGCTTTGAGAGCGGCTAAGAAAGCGGTCAAGAACGCTGGAGGACGTAAACGGATACGTATCCCGAGAATCATTCCATTGGAATCTAAGTCTGGCGGCATCCTACCTCTTATACCTATATTTGCTGGACTTTCAGCTTTAGGTTCATTGGTAGGTGGAGCAAGCGCAGTAGCAAAGACGGTATTGGATGCAAAGAATGCTAAAAAGAAGCTCGAAGAGGATCAACGTCACAATAAGGTTATGGAGCATTTGGGTTCAGGACTATATCTTCGTAAAACACCTCGAGGATATGGACTATTTTTGAAGAAACAAAAACGCGCACGAGGTCTCTACTTGAAAAAACAAAAAAACTGTTAAGGAAGCTACCCAATAGAGCGTTATACGATGTGGAAATTGAAAAATTTGCTCGTAAAATGAAAATACCTAATTTTCGAGGAGTCTTTATGCGTGATACGCTACCATTGCATCCCAAACAAAGGGAATGTGCTGTGTTGAATTTGGACTCAAAAAAAAATATGGGTACTCACTGGGTAGCTTACATGAAATTTGGCAACGTTGTGAAATATTTTGACAGTTTCGGTAATCTTAAACCTCCGCGGGAATTGGTTCGATATTTGGGGAACGATGTTAAAATCACATATAACAATGAGCGATATCAAAATTTTAATCAGAGTAACTGCGGCCATCTCTGTCTAAAGTTTTTACTTCACAATGTCTGCTATTGAAAACAAATTGCCCCGACTTAAACATTTGAGTAATTTTTTTTTGTATTGAATCGATTTGCTCACGGATGTAACTATTGTATGAATAAATGGTTTCCACACAGTATGTTGTTGTTTCTATTATTTAAGGTATGTCTCTGATGGTACTAAATCAGTCATGTCTATGCTGTTGACTTTGAAAAGTCGTTCTTCGACGCTTTCCATTGATTTCACACCACCTATTCAATTGGAAGCTAATTCCGAATACGGTCTAGCTCTTTTAAGTTTCCATTCATTCAACAGTATAGCAAACGTTAAAGAGGGCACCAAGTTCTATTATTACGAAATTAGGGAAATTAAGGAAAAAAAAGAAAAAAAAGTGAAGAAGAGCATCGATATTCCTGTTGGAGCTTACGAAATTGGAGATATTGAAGCGCTAATTCGAAAACATATTGTACCAAAATCATATGCTGAGAAACCTGAAGAATTCTTCTATCTCAAACCGAACAATAATACGCTGAAAAGCGAAATATTTTGTCTGCTGTATGCTATTGATTTTACCTCACAAGAAGATTCTCTAGCAAACATATTAGGTTTTTCTTCGAGTGTTCTGAAACCGAACGTTCATTACGTGTCCGATCTACCTGTTAATATTATAAGAGTAAGGACCATACATATAGATACCAACATTACGTCGGGAGCATTCTTCAACGAAAGACCATCTCATACGATATACGAATTTGCTATAGATTCTGATCCCGGTTTCGCAATCGACGAAACACCCAACCATCTTATTTATCTACCCATATTGCACATAAACGAAATAAACAATATAACGATCAGAGTACTTGATCAAAACTCTGAGTTGGTGGATTTCCGAAACGAAGAAATAATCATTCGATTAGAACTGAAGAAATTATGGTCTTGAACTTCTATAAAGCTAACTCATTGCCATTTGGTTCGTCAGTCTTCACGAAGACCTTCGACTGCTCCCGTCACCTAACTGTTGAAAATATAGAGTTCCTCAAATCGCTCGGCTACGATGTTGTCGGCTCAAGTATTCAACATTTTCCGCAAACCTCAGCAAGACGAATCCATCCAAAAAGTAGAATGGAGAACATACTACCCGTACGTAAAGTCTTTTCGAAATAATGATGTCATCGAAATCAACATCAATCAATCTGATGCCTACGATGCAATCTATGATAGTCTGTTATATATCAGCGGAAAAGTGACTAGAACTGCAGGCCTAGGACGGGTCACTTTTGTAAATAACGCGGGAGCATTTATGTTTCAATCCATCAGTTACGATCAAAATGGTAAAGAATTAGAAGGTGTACGCGAGTTGGGTATCGTTAGTACCGTTCGAGGATTTTTATGCTATAGCGCCGATGAAATCAAACATTTGGCAGCAGCTGGTTGGACTTACTCCCTCAACAATGACGAAGTTACCGATCAATCGTTCAGCATGCTCATTCCTCTCAAGCACTTTTTGAACATCTTCAACGACTATCAGTTTGTCTCCTACGGTAAACATACAATTCGATTGGTTCGCGCTGGTAATGATAACAATTGCTTCAAAGTTCTTGAACCAGCAGCTGGCGTGGCTCCGGTGCCAACTGCAGTCAAATTAGAAATTGAAAATGTGGAGCTGAAAGTCAAGAGAGTTTTTCCCAATGATCAAATCAAGCTGCAACTTTTGAAAGCAATCCAAGCTGACACTCCAATTTTGATGCCTTTTAGAAAATGGGACTTGCATATGCTCCCTGCTCTAACTGTTGGTGCTACAAATGAAATATGGGCCGTAAAGACTTCTTCGTTCCTCGAAAGCCCCCGATATGTTATTGTATGCTTCCAAGTGAATCGAGATCATACCAAAGTAAATAACGATCCCACAGCATTCAATCACATTAATATTACCAACATAACGTTAACTCTCAACGGTGAAACTTACCCCAAAGAGATGATGCACTTGAACTTTGGCAAAAAAGATGTTTCACAAGCTTATTTCAACTACGCTCAATTTGGACTCAGCTACAAACATTCCTCTCAACACAATCCTCTGTTGAATTATACTGACTTCGACGACAAAGCACTTTTTGCCATCGATTGTTCCAGAAGAGATGAATCAGTTAAAAGTTCCACTGTTGACGTTAAGCTGGAGATAGAGGCATCACAAGGATTTCCAGCCAATACCAGAGCTTATTGCATAATAGTACATGATACCATCATTGAACACCTCCCACTTAGCGAAATTGTTAAAAAGTGGAACTGAACTGCATTGTATGTTAGTCTGAAGTTGACGTTGAGTATAATAGTTGTTAATATATTATGAGGGTAGCACTTGTAGATATTCAAGGGTTCGTTATCGAACAACAATTCCATCCCAAGGAGATTGCAATTAGGATTGGTGCTCAATGTAGTAATTTTTTACTACTTCCAAGCATACCGTTTTCCTCTTTGAATAAAGAAGATCGACGTACCGCCTGTTACTTGGAAAAAAACGTTCATGGTCTGAGATATTCCTCTGGCTTTGTGGAATATCAACTGCTGGATGATATCCTTAAAGACAACCTATTCGATGTTGACATCATTTACGTGCGAGGGCACCAAAAGAAACATTTTCTGGATAGTAAGCTGCAACAGTTGAATATACGTACGAGAGTTGTAAATTTGGAAGAAAATCAGGACTCATTGTGGTTATCAACCGTCTTCGATGACACCAACGGGGCCCCATCCTGTACACATCATTTCAAAGGACGCTTATACAAATGCAGTCTCCATAACGTTGATATCCTATTCAAATGGCTCTGTGATATATTACCTAAATAATATGTATTTTTTATCAATAAATTAAAAAATTTCGATGTAGTCGTTTATTTATTAATTTTTTCAGCATAGATGCATTTGAAAGTGCTGAAACATCTCTTGATATGATTGGAGTGTTGAATGCTTTTACGATGCTTTGAACGCTTTTAAGGTGCGTTGACGATCGTTGGCAAAGCTTTTAACGCTTTTACGGATCAATTTTGAGACATTCTGTATCTTTAACGGAGAATTTTGAAACACTCTGTATATATTTGTCGCACCTTGGAACATCCTTGTATTATGTTCTACGCATAATTTACAGTATATGATATATCATCATGTTTTTTTTCTTCATTTAGCAATATGCTCCCGACAAGTTCAGACATATCATTCGCGCGTGAAAAAATAAATGATTTCATCAATAAACACAAAGATAGATATGACATTTATGAAGTGATTTTGAAAAAATGGGAGCAGCGCAAGAAGAGTCTAGAGGCAATACAAAACACAGAAACCAATAATTCACATTACAAAAGTTGTTGCTGGTCGAATCCTGAGAACACAGAAGGTCCTGATTCATGTGCATGCTGCTTCATAGGTCAGTACGTGGAAGAAGCCAAAAAGTTGTGAACATCTACAATAAAGACACTTGCTCGAAGTATTTCGAAGACGCTTGAACATGGAAGGAACACAATATTGTGGATATTGTAGAAAGTATTTTTGTTTTTGTAAAAAGTCAATTGTTAGACATAATGATCTAAATTGGAATTTGAAATGTAATGAAAGCATGCCAAATAGTCCTGTTTGTCTTCCAAAAAATGGAAGTCAGCTATATAGTCCTGCTCAACCTCCTAAAAAGAAAAATAAAGATACTTTGAATTGAAATGTTCATTTTATTTTTATGTTAATCGTTCAATACGCAAAACAGTCACATGACAGTTGACGGACACAAACTCACACACAAACGGTGGAACGTCCCACAAAACGCTTGAAATGTCTGCACGCATCTTTTTAACTTTTCTCCGATACATTTTTCCAACCAGGTTGCATAAATGGCTTATATTGAACTCCCCCATATCAGCATCCCCAATGATTCGTAATTTACCATATATCCATTTCACGCCCTCGACTGACGGTTCAACATAGATCTGTTACGCCACTGCGTTACGCGATCAGCCAATCACATGACAGTTGACGGACACAAACTCACACACAACGGTGGACCGTCCCACAAAACGCTTGAAATGTCTGCACGCATCTTTTTAACTTTTCTCCGATACATTTTTCCAACCAGGGTGCATAAATGGCTTATATTAAACTCCCCCATAGCAGCATCCCCAATGATTCGTAATTTACCATATATCCATTTCACGCCCTCGACTGACGGTTCAACATAGATCTGTTACGCCACTGCGTTACGCGATCAACCAACTAGCTCGCACTCTTTTCAACCCACACACACTCGGAGTCTCTCTCTCTCATACACACGGTTTGCCCTATCCTGGCCACCGTGGTCTCCTAGCATATCTACTGAGCTGTTTTCCATATATGGGATCAGTATTCGAGCAAAAGTCGGATTTGCGTCCGATAATCATAAAAACCTGGATGAAAATTCAAGTAGCTTCTCGAGAAAACCATGAATCTGAGTTTTTGAGGGGCACTTTTGGTTCTTCAGAAAAATGGTATTGCTAGAGATAATATACCTTCTGCACATATGCAAGAACAGATAAACATAAAGTATTAAGTAATCTCCCTGAATTTCCTCAGCAACTGAATTCGACGTAGAGGTCTTGTCAATGATGAAAAGCAAAGATCTCACGATACTTCTACTTGGACTTGAATGATGTTATTTAAAGCGCGTTTTCCAGAGTGAGATCATCTGTTCGATACGTCTTCACATTAAATCGGGTATTGCAAGAGATTTCTTGAATAGATTTCATTCCGCTTTGCTGAAAGACCTCGGTCAACGGTCTTTTAAATAGCGATTATTAATTAATTATATAATGACGCTGATTTGCAAGTCAAATAAATGAACAGGTCTACCATGGTTGAGTGAAAAAGCAAACACTTCAACAGGTAGGTTATAAAATAAATTCTACTTCAAATCGCAAAACCATTGGTAAAAATGTGTTCTCAATAAACGCCATCATTACTATAATTTGATATTATTAATGGCTCAAATTTCTTGCTACTAGGTCACCTTTCCAGAGAAACCATAACAAAGCACTTTCGCTAATTAATTAAACCCATACGAAATATAATTTTTAGCTGGTATATGATACCGATTCTGACGGTGTGGGATGGTTCGATCAGAGATCGCTTTGTTAAAAACGGCTGATTAAATCAGAGCTGGTGTTCGATAACAATCTGTGATATTTATTAAGTTATGGGAATTCTTGTAGACAACACTCCCAGTTGTACAGACAAAAAATGTTTAAGTCAGTTTTCGCCATTCAACCTGCACTGAAACAAATAATGCTAGTACAACGTGAAAATAACAGCCAACAGTTGTAGATTTTACCGCAATAGACGCTGTAATAGTTATTTACGTAATCAGTTATGGAAAGACCGATATTGTTCGATGAGTGTAATATTTGCCAAAACGAGCGAACGGAGTGAGTTTTGCAAATTACGCGAGTCGAACAAATAAATCTTTTCATAACGTATTTCGTACAAAATTTTATCTAATGATATCATTTCATGAATATAATACAATGGTTTTCTCCTGATATGGGACAGTGGCATTGGCACTTGTCAAAATGAATATTTAATAAGCAATATCAAACGTGTCAGACTTATGTCAAAAATGAGTAGTTGTTGCGACGAAATAGCGTCTGATACAGAAGAATCGGCAAATAAAGCATAAAATGAATTATTAATCCCACAAAAATCTAAAGTTAGATATGACACAGCAAATCCTGTTTTGAATATTTTCAAAGATAAAATTATTAGTTTCTTATTCTATTTCATTACACAACTAGTTGGTTAATGGTTATTTAACGAACAAGTGTATTAATAAGGGCGATTAACAATTGAGATAATTTAAGGCGTGAGCGGAGCGAGCGCTTTAATGTTCGAGATTGTTAATCGCCATTTTAATTCACGAGTTCGTTACAAAACCTTTCCGTTGACCGTAATTTAAAAAAAAAATAAAAAAATTGGTTTCATTTGGGTCTTGAACCCTCGACATCGCAATCACCTCAAGTCTCACCCGAGCATTTTACCAGCCAGCTGCGTGACTACCTATTAACGTTACTGACAACTGGTATATTGAATGTTTTCTGAATATTTTTTTTACACAACTTTTCCGTCGACCGTACTTTTCAAAAATAAAAATATCTTTCTTTTAATTTACAGTTTTATTATTATAAATATTGATATTAGAAATTGGACAACCATTGAAACTTAATGAATTTTAAGAAAATACAACAATGAAATAAATAATGACAGATAGTACTAACACAGCTACTTGATTTCAAAATAAATGTAGCGGGTAAGTATATGGTTGCCTACGCCACAGGCCACTAATAAGTATAATATGTATTGGAGCAATGTACGTTGGGTTGCATATAAGTAAATCGTTGATAAATAGAAAATCATTCATTAACAGGGGTCATTAATCAACGATTTTGAGTGCGTTAAAATACATCGTAAATGAACGGTCGTTGGAAATGAATATTACACAACTCGTTTTCACTTGTCTCAAGTGACAGTTTTGAAAAAACTGACGTTTCATAATTCACAAACGTCATGTAAAACCTGACTTTTCGAAACTGAATTAGATAAACATATTTTACCATCGGTTTGAATGCAAATTTACAATGTACCATTTGATAATACAAAATATTATATGGTTTTCTAAAAAGATAACTTTGAATTAACATTTCTTTGTGATTGCCAAGAATTTCATCAAATATACAAAGTGATATCCATTTTCGCTTGTATGAATACAATAATGATGATGAATTCCAGTGTAATTGTAATTGTAATTTCACTTCAACAGCGAGGAATATCTTAGGATAAATTGTGATTCGACGACAGTGTTTTCATTGTATTTTAGTTTGTTTTCTCAAAAACACAGCCTGAGAGGAATCATTCCCGTATTTCTGAATTATCACAATGACCTTGGGATATCACATGAAATTATTATTAGTACATCGTGAATGTAATATAGAACTTGTTGATTCACAAATCATGTTTGTTTTCACACTGAGATTTCACAGGGTTACTGTAATTGTAGCAGTAATTTCACAAGTCACTTGTAGAAAATAGTGGTATTCACTACAAAAAACATGGGGCGCATGCGATACATAAAGAGTGTAGAGAGTAGCTATCAATAAAAGAACTTAATTATCGGTTCACAGTATTTGCGGTGCAATAAAATTGTTAGTTGAGCTATTAATGTATCGATTATCTGCTGCATGCGTCCCATGTTTTTCGTTTCCAATCTTGCAAGTATTTTAATAGCTATCAAAACTTGCCAAGTATGAATTTCTAGGATAATATAGAAAAAGTTAGAAATCTGTATGTTTTTATCCTTTATAAGGATTAGAGAAATTATTTATTCTTTTGAGTCTGTTATAAAAACATTTCATTTCAATTAAATCCTTTCGTATACGAGGGAGGTGAAAAAAATTGAATGTGGCTCAAGAGTAAAGTACCTCTATTTTTCAAAAAACACTTCTTTGGTTAACAGAATTCAAAATAAAATTCGTACCACAACTGTCAAACAGGATAACCAACTAGAAAACAAAAGATATTTCAAGATACCATACGTACAAGATCTTTCGGAAAAATTAGGTAACATTCTAGAAGATTCCACTTCAAATATGAAGATAACTTTCAAAAATAAAAAAACACACTGAGAAAACACTTTTAGTATGACCAAAGAAAAAACCCCTCTGGACTTGCAAGTCGATTGTAATTTACAAAATCCCATGCCTTGGCAGTGAAAAAAGTTACGTAGGTCAGACCAAGAGAAACCTAAAAACACGCCTCAAAGAACATGAAAGCGGCATAAAAAATAAAGTGATAATAAGAAACCCCACAACATTGGTTGAACATTGTATATCAGAACATCAATTTGTTTACAAACACAAAAATATTAGGCTATGAGTCTTCCTTGTTCAAAAGAAATTTTTTGGAAATGGTCAACATAATGAAGCACGGTACAGTTAACTACAGAAGAGATCTGGAAAATTTGAATAGCGCGTATTTCAATCAGAGAGCAAGAATAAAAAACAAAAACTGACACGTTCTGCATAAATAATATGTATTGTTTTTATTTCCTTACTTTTTTCAAACGTACAATCCTGGCTTTTCATCAGTTCCATTTCGAATGCACATCAGATGGTCATTATTTTATTTAAATTTTAACGTGTGTCATTGTTGTGTTGTTTGTTGTTTTAAGCTGAGTTTTATATGTATATCTGTCGAGACAGAAACCAGTTATGGTGGACAACCTTTGTATTTTTAACACGGAAAACTCGTCTTATGTAAGTAGAAATACAATTTTCTTTACAAGCAAGTTTACTCATTGTCCGTCACCATAACAATATTCAGTGGTTGGTTCTGGAAAAATAATAGCAATGTCCAAAAAGAGAAGAAATTAGTTTATATAATTTATATATATATATTATATTTTCTGTTACTGTTCATAAAATTGTAACATTCCCATTTATCTTACAGTGTCCTGAAGATGTCAAAATAAATTGACGAAACGTCGAATTTCAAGATATATCGTTTTCTTTAATCTGGGACCTAAATTCCAAAAACTACTCTGCAGTCATCATCAGAAATAGACGAAATAGACCGGGATATGATAGATTTTGGATACGATTTTACTCAGTATGCCTTTTGGAGGACAGTATTGTCCGTATTTCATGGTAATAAGGCATGAATCAACACCCACCATCATCTGGCCAGAGTTTTCAACTCATGACTGGATGGGATGGGACGCAGTAGATTCCGCATTGGTTTGTTTGTTTGTCTAGCGAACCGTGCTTATCCCCAAAAACGGAGATTTGTCTGATCCAAAGAATTACAGACCGATACCATGCTTGAACGCATGTTATAAGATGTTTACCCGCATCTTTTACATGCGAATACTCTCCGCAGTTGACCCAGTGTAGTAACGGATATATAAGTAAAGGTAGGTCAAAGAAGGGGGTCGCTGGCTGCAAGGAGAACCTGCTCATCGACAGATGTATATCTCAGGACTCCGTGCAGTATCAGCGTAACCTCGCATGAGCTTATCTTGCATTTGCCCAGATGCCTTGCGGTGCCCGATTTAATAGTGACATGTATTAGACAACTGATGCCGCTCTGGAGGACTTGCTTTACCATAAGATCTGGTCAAATCAGAGACCAAACAGAGTGGGTATTATTTGAATATCACTACTGCCATTGTACGTTGCACTCAGAAACACCCGTGGTTACAACTGCGGCATCCCAAGCAACCGGAGGCACAAGGTTACCCACTTATTTTTCATGGTTGACCGGAAAATATATGCCTCCGGAGAAAAGGATCTACATCAGCCCTTGAGGGTGGTGCAAGAGTACACGCATGCTATCGGAATGGAGTTTGGGATTGACAAATGTGCCACGATTAATCTCAAAATAGGACGATACGAGAAGTAAGGAGAGGATGACCAGCTCGTAGACGGAAGAATTCTACATCATCTTGATGTCGGAGAGACGTACACTCACCTAGGGGTGGAACAACGCCGCTCCCAAGAGGTGACCACTGTCAAAAACTCTCTCCGCGGCAAGTATCAGCACAAACTCGGACAGAACTGTCGGGGAAGAACAAAGTTGCTACAACTAATATGCTTGCCGTTCCGATCTTACTCTACTCCTTTGGAGTAGTGAAATGATGCATCTTGATAGAGGCTTGCATCCTAAATCGCCCGTTTCTCGGTTCTACTTTCCCAAACAGCAGCGAGGCCGTGGACTTTTGAGTTTGGAGTGTCTACAAAACAGAATGGTACTGGACAGAGCTTGTAAAGTTATCAGGAGTTCAGATCTCCTTCTCTGCTTGGCTTCTCTGCTTGGTCTGTGACGTTGTAACGATTTATTCTTCTTTGATAATTTGTTACAAAGGTGCCGTTAGCTTTGTAGTCGGTTTGAGCATGTAGTCGTGGGTTACGAGTAGGATATTAGAAAAGAATTAAATAAGCAATTTAATCAGCAAAATTTCCCAGGCGCCACTTGATTTACTCACTCAGATGTAGTTTTATTTAAAGCAAGAAAAAACTTGTGTAAAAGATGTTATTCCGATGGAATTTAATATCTAGTGAAATTGATAAAGCTGCGGAAAAGAAAGGAATCAAACACACATACCCCAATATATCAAATTTATTATGAATCGGTTTGATATAAAAACAAGTATACCAACAATATCCAGTGCACTGAGTCAGTATTTAAAATTAACAAAACTTCTCGTGAAGATAAGAGGAATCAAGTTTGTGCTGAACACCGCAGCACCACCTTATGATGAAACAAATATGAAAGTTATTCTCTAAGGGAAAAACCCTATCATTATATGATGAAACAAATATGGAAGTTATTCCATGCAAACAAAAATAGTACCATTTTATACCCCTGTTAAATCAACCCCTACCCGATGCACACCTTGTCTCAAACCTGTACTAATTAAGAAATTTAAAAATGTTAGGGAACGTAGGAGTCTCGTTACTCCATGAAAGGAATGTAATCAGATTGTATATAATATCAAAAAGAGACACTGTATCTTATAGCGTTATTTCAACCTATATGTGAAGCGTTCGTTCAGTACTGGATGTAAGCTGTACAGATCTTGCACATATAACTTTTAATTACTAAATTATTGTATTTAAATATGTCTGTAGACAAAAAGGTGAATGATAGATGTTAAATATATTTAAATTCTGGCCTGAATACTATTATAGGTGTGTTCTCCCACGACGACAACGACGAGTCCAAGATAGGGGGCATGTAGATAGGGTGATATAAAGGTTCGTCACTTCAGTCCAGAGTTTAGGAAAACTAGATGATCCTAATACTGGGATACAACTGACAACTGGACACATCTCTGGTCCACATCTCAGCTTGAATTCGGGAAGGAAAATGGAACATCTCCCACCGGTTACAGAAATTTTCGATGGTGGTGACTTAATAGCCCTCGAAATTGCCTTCTCTCGGAGGGTAACCAAAAAATAGAAATGGAAAAAGAAAACGAACTTCAAAAATTCGCAATGGCTTACAGCATGGCCCTTTCAGCTGCGACCTCACCGCCTGGGTCACCTTTTCCTCGAAAAGAACGGTCCGAAACGGCAGACACACAGTTATGAGCAGTGTAACGATAAACATCAGCACATAGACAGAATCACCTTCACAGTGAGAAATTATCCTAAATTCTCATAAAATCACAAATGCCAAGATTTGTCTTGGAGACACCGAAGGTGAACTTCACTTCCTGTTGACCGGCCAAGAATGACAAAATGGACGATTGATTCGTTCATCGACCGACAAATTGAGAAATCAGTACCTGGAATGCCATCTATCGGTCACTGTCTCAGTATGTGTGAGGAAGAGCCTACGATTTGCAAGTGAAACAAAGTTTTCTACCAAGGAATGAATGCCGCCTCCTGGCTTAAACTGCTGAGGCTGACTATTACCATTATTTATTATTTGAATTTACGCCAGAAAACTGTAATATTATTTGAATTTACAAAAGAGAACTGCAATCAGTTTGACTTGAAATATTTCAAATTTCGAACGTTACAACCTTGAGGAAACATGGATCGAAGCAATTATTTTTTAGGCAGCAGCCAGTGCAGCCGATGAACTTGGTCTCGTTTTCGGCTTTGAACGGATTAATCCAAAGTATGTCACCGAGTTGGAGTTGAAGCTGCGGAGACTGGAGAGCTCCAGCAGCTGCATAAGGATAAGCTAATGCTTGGGGTCTTCTTCAAGAACATCGAAGTCCTAAGCTTATCAAAAAATCTGACCTTCGCTTTTCTCAGGTCAAGCGAGTGAAGTCGGAGACCGAGGGATTTATAATGGCCTGCCAGGATGGTGGCCTCGGGCACTTAATGCAGAGCGTGTTTTGATCATAGGGGTCCTTGGTGGAATGATGGACACGCTGATCTCCAATTTAAAAATCATACCGGCTTGCCGTGATGCGGCAGAAATCTTAGCTGGAAGAATGCAGAAGGCCGTTATCCTAGGTTCACTCCGTTTGCGCAGGGCACATGACTCTCGGACCCAGTAATTACTCACCCCACGGATGTGAGGAGCGACTATCTGGGTAAATGACACCAGCGCGCCCTCCCTATGTATCGGGGCTCCGGAGACAGGGCCTGACTGGAACAATCCTTGCAGATAGAATAATAATAATAATAATTTTATAATTGTGAAGAACTCACGACGATTATTTGATTAATGACTCATTATCACGAGGATATATGGACAACACTGTCCTCCAAAAGGCATACTGATTAAAATCGTATCCAAAATCTATCATCTTTCGGTCTAAAATAATGTAAATCGAGTATGAAATGAATTCCAAAGTATAGATGATGTGATTGTTCGTGGAAATATTTACTTTAACACATTCCTAGTAGGAATAAATTATTCGTTTACATAAAGTGGTCGCCAGGAAGTTCGTTATGATAAAAACGGTTATAAAAAATATGAGAAATCTTCAGTCTGAACGAAATTGGATAACATTCGAAGTCATAAAATTTTGCCAAGTTGATTTAGAAGGAATCAATAATAATAATGATAATAGTAACTATAATATAATGTTTAACGACAGTTTATTTCACTATTGAAAGTGTCTGAGCTATTCAATCGCCGTAGAAAATAGTTGGACTATACTGCCAAAATTCACGTGGGTGAGAAGTAATGTATACCTTCGTCTTATTTATTCGATTTTTCCAAAAACTTATATTTTGAGCCTTGTTGGTTTCTATCGAGTGGAGGATATCACGACGTTTGCGCTGTAAATTTATTTTTTAGGTAGGTACGCAATAAATATATTTCATGCAAACATGTACCTGTTCTCTGTTCCTGGTTCCTGAAGGGTTCTATCCTTCAGTTTTCTATCTTTGAGTGGGTAGTAAAACATTTTATTTAGTTATCAAATATATCAAGAAAAGAAAGCTTTATCAACCCCTCCGGAATAAAGCTCTTTTGAAACTCTTTTTTATCCAGAATATCATTCAGCCATCCCCCAAATAATCACTGACAACAAAAAATATAAGTGCACCACTAAACTGCTTCGCGCCTAAATTCTGATCGCCATTTAGCGGCAATGAATTTCGCGAATAGTGAAATTGCCCTGCACCATTCAAGAACATCCACGAATATCTGCGGTAAGAAACGCATTGCGAAATCGTTCGAAAACCGGTAACGTGTCGAATATTTGGTTTAAGGTTACGTCGTGTTGGACAACGAACGAGAAGGTTGCGAAAAAAACGAGACATGACCGCGAAAAAAAAAAGTTCAATTCCGATTATTAATAGTATCGATGACTGTACGTTGGCCGACGTATAACTTTCTCTTGATATTGCTTCGATTGAGTAAGTACGTAGAATGTGAACGATTACAGGAAGGATTACCTATCATAGAGTAGATTAACGCGTATCGAAATGGATAGTAAAACGAATGAGAAAGCGCTAGTCGCCTGGTGTCAGATCCATTGTTTGGATTCGTTCTTTATGAGTTATAAATAACACTGACCATCTTAGAAGCTCTCATTAACTTACACTTAAAAATAAAACAAAAATATCACCGAATTCATATATGTTCTCGACAATGGCCAAATTCAGGCCAATGGAATAAGTTACTGCCATTTACACCATTTAAATCTGTAAACAGTTTGGTATAGTAGGTTTCACTCTAAATGATATTGGCTTATCAACTGCAATAAACTACCTGGTTTAATCCCAAATGTGCTACAGGGTCGAACTTAAGAAATTTGAATTATATATTGCATAATATAGGAGATATACAAGTATTTTTTTTAAATGTTACAATTCTATTCTATATTTATTTGAGTGTCGCTATCGTTATAAATAATATAATACAATAATATGAAAGCAGGTAATTTTGTCTCTCAGATAGGGATTGACTATAGAGATTACGGCTTACACTTTATGTTATTTTAGTCCTTGTATTTCTTTGGAAGTGTTCACTTGTGTTAATGCGTGCAATAATTTTAAAACATTTATATATTATTACAGACATTTATAGCAAATATTTTATACCCCAACGTACGGAATAGGCAGTATGTGGCGTCACTTAATAAAAAAAAAAATATATTTCTTCCAGTGGTTCGTGAGTTCGACCCTGTAGCACATTTGCATCCTTTAAGTACTTGATGATTTTCTACACAATGGGATGAAAAGATGCAAATGTGCTACAGGGTCGAACACACGAACCACTGGAAAAAGGACCAATACTTTTTATCGAAGAACGCCACATACTCCAAATTTTATTATCTGTAAGATGCAATTACATGTCCGTCGTATATTGGCCTGGGAATTAGTTGTTTTCTCTCAGATGTTTGCCTCATACTATCAAATGGTGGAAATATTTGGAAAGAAGGGTACTTGGACATTGTCGAATTTACTATTTCAATTTCACTATTTGTTTAAATTACATGCATTCTAGCTATTTTGAAACGATATTCAAAGTTGTAGAGGATAAAATTTTGCGTAGATTGAGTAGAGAAGCATCAAATTTCGATCAAGATTTGAGAATTGCAATTTAAAAATAGGTATTTTTTTTCACCAACTTCCCATCATCTCATTTACATATTTTCATAAATGTACTCATTATAAAGTAATTCAACGTAGCCTAGTTACTTAATAGCATGAGAAATCAAACCACATATTCAGAATAATTTTTTCGTGCAACCGGACGCAAAACAAGCATTTTGCAGCCGCAACAGAGGCCGCAAAATGATATTTTGCAGCCGTTACCCAGAGTGACGGCCGACAAAATTTTTTACGGCCGTTCCCATAGTGACTGCCGGCAAACTGAACGCCACTACAGCATTTGACATTTCTGAAATATGACAATAACAATGTATTTCGAACCAAAAACTATTTCCAAATTCACAACAGAAACATACTTTATTTTTGATATATATTAACATTGATTGTACTGTTTATATTATTACTGATATTCATCCCTGAAGATGAAGCAACTAAATCTATTGTTTCTGAACAATCATTATTTACATTAGACAAAAACGTATTATTTTCTTTGGACATTAACATTTTGCGATTGACTACATTTGAACTAGATGCTACAGTGCCAGAAATTGCATCGGAAATTTTGTTCTTATTATGGATGGAATCCTCGACATATCCTTCCGCTACAGTAGTGGACTTCCATCCACCGTGGCGTTTAAGAACTGATATATCAGCACCTGTATTGGCAAGCAGCGTGGCGGAACTTCTTCTAAAACTGTGGCCTGTGTATGCCTCACTATTTGGTAAGCCGAGATATTTTGCAATCATACTAGGTATTTTTCCAATCGTATGCACTCCAACAACCTGTGCCGAGCACTTTCCATTTTCATATCTCAGAAATAGACGACGAATAGCAGTATGTTTTGGTCGAAGAGTTACATATTTATAGTAAATTCTTATATAACCTTGATTAGTAATGGTAAAAACACGCTTTTGATCAGTTTTAGTATCAGGAACAGTTACTATCAATACAGTTTTGTCTTCCTGAATATCTTCGAGGGTCATTCTCACTAATTAATCTCGTCGCAATGCTCCTGATATTCCCATTATCAAAACTACCTATAATAATAATTATTATGAATAAAACATCATACTTCACTTTTTTTCCATATTTATATACCTTCCACAGTAGATGATTTGCATCACTAGCTTGTTTGAGGAATGAATCAATTTGCTCGTGCGTAAAAACTTTTGATTTCTTTGCTCGATAACCAACTGACTTTTTCTTGAGGAATGGTACCAATTTTAAAAACTTCTTTACGTCAATTCCATCTCGTACGTTAAGCATAGTCTTTAACATAGAATAAATGCTCCATAAAGTTGAACTCTTCACAACTTTTGATCGCTGCATCAAATATCCTAATAATATGTTTTCTGACACCGTCTTGACATTTTGGTTGACACACCAATCTTTGAAGTTGCTGTAACATTTTTCATATTTCCGTTTAGATTTTTCGGGTATCAAATCAGAAAGTGCTGAGTCTATGAGATCTCTCAGCTCAGCAGGAGTGCAAGTAACTGAAATATCACTATCGCTATCGGACATCTTCACGACTTCACGAGAAATGTCAAATTGATTTGTATTGCTAAATATTTCATCTCCATAGAAACATTGTGATATTGAGGTGTAATTTTCTCTATTCGCGTTGAAACGCTGTCTTTTCTAAAGAGACATAATGTTTATTGAAATTATGTAATTTTCACAGTTGCACGAAAAATATTGTGTATACTATGGCCGCGAAATGTTTTCGCGACCTCGAGATTATCTTGCCTCGGCCGGAGCGGCCTCGGCGATAATCTCTCTCTCGGAACGCGAAAAAGCATTTTGCGGCCTTAGTATACAAATAACTATTCCGGGCGTCCAGGGTCGGCTTCACTCCAGCAATAAATCACAACTTCCTTATTAGGAACTCTACCAGTTTTATATTTCGGCTAGAGAATCACAATGGCATCAGAAAACAAATCACATGTTCAGAATAATTTTTCCGGGCGTCCAGGGCCGGTGTACCTCAAGCAATAAATCTCCAGGGGTGGTTTATTTTCTCAAGCAACTCATATTTTCATACTGAAATACGAAATAAAAAATTATTTTGAACATGTGATTTGGTTTTTTCAAACCATTATGATTTGTATCGCAAAAAAATTATCAAGTGGATTCTTCTTGGCAAAGTGCTAAAGACAATATTGAAATTTCCGATTGGTGCGTATTCGAGGACAACTTGACAGGTTTCAATTTCAAACGGCACACAAATATTCCGGGCACTAGTGGAGGGGTCGAGTATCCAATTTTAGGTCCACGAAGTAACTTGATTTTATAAGACGTATTTTGGGTCGCCGATTCGAAATTTTGAGGTTACCAGGCCCAATTCCGGTCCCGTTTGTAACTAGGGCCCAGTTTAGGCCAAAAAGCGCGAATTTCTGACTATTCACCTGAAATTTTAATTTTTCTGCTTTGGAACTGACATAATTTTTGTAGAAAAACTATTTTTAAACAATTTATGTACTATAATAATTCTTCATTAAGTTGATATTTAGACGGTAAAACGCACAAATGAGTTAAAATTGAAGTATGCGCTGGAACTGTACTACTATTTCTCAAATCGGAGATAAAAGATATATTCTTTGGTTGTTAATACACATTATTCATGTATGAAAAATTTTTGCAAGTATTTGTTGATTTGCATGTGCAATGTGAAATGCACGTTACCCCAGACAATCTGCAACTGAATTGTTTTGTAGAACATTTTTTAGGAGCTAATTCCTCGATCGACAGGTGTAATATATTTTTCCTTGCTGAATTCAAACAATGGGTGGTATTCATAAACAGTAGCAAATGCTTATACTTCAGGTTTGTCTCTCTCATTACTTAACAAAACGAATAGGTCTTTTTCAAGAAATCCGAGTAAAAGCATTTGCTTCAGTTTTATGCATACAACCCATTCTCTCCTATACAATATCCAAATTTCAAAGGATCTAATTGTAATTCGACAAGTTGATTCGACGATATGCGATATAGAGCGCTCTTAAAACGCGCAATCTTATAGACTAAGCATGTAGGTAAGTTCAGCAACTGAAATTTAATTGGCGAAATGGTGCAAGCAATATCTTGGTCTATCGAAAGTTACAGATGCATTATTCTTTTTGATAACTCCCACTAAGAATTGTCCAGTCTTGTCGTCAGCAGCATTATAGCCTTTCTAATATCAATTGCAGAACCTCATTTAAATGATGATTTATAATTCACCAGAAATTTTTTGTTAATAATAATAATAATAATATGTTTATTTCAAAAATAATGGTATCAAATAATTACATAAAGCAAGTACAATAAACATGTGAGTAACCCCTTAACACCAGTGAGTTGTTGGGGTGAACCATCATTTAATATTATAGTTTGAATTTGAACAGTAATAGGTACAGTTTACAATCGGATATCATATGAAAGTTTAAATTGTGTAGGTTAATTGTAAAACATTCAGATTGTGTAAATGTTAGTATTATAAGTCCCTCAGCCTTCTAGTAACATATCTACAGTATCGAGGTTTATGTTCAACAGGAATTTTTTAAAAAGTTTTTTCAGGAGTGGAACGGAATTTATATTATAAGTATATAGTTTGTACATCTCAGGTAAGAAATTGAATACTTTGCCTGCTAAGTGAGTAAAACATCTTTGTCCTACTGATTTTTTCGTTTTGAGTATTCTCACATATTCACTGCATTTTGCCCGTGTTGAGTAGTGTTCTATTTTTGTCAATAAATTCTTATTTTTGTGAAGGTGTACAATGATACTATATACAAACAGCTTTCTTATGCTCAGAATATTTGCGTCCTGGAATAGGCTAACTGTGGGGTAAGTATGTTTTTTATTCAATATTATTTTTAGAATTGAGCTGTATCCAGTAAATCTCTGATGTTCTTGAATTTGTAAATCATATATCTTAAAGTTTTACTAACCGTGTTGACGTGCTCGTCCCATCGTAAATGTTTGTCAATCGTTAGTTATGCCTAGATACCTTATATGATCCGCAGACTCAACAACTATTCTCACTCCCTGATTGTCTATTGACAATGTTTGGTAAGTTGGTTGGTTGGTTGGTGACAATGAATTATGGAATTTTTCTGAGGCAAAAAACAAAATGGCGGCTTCAGAATCTGAGCATAATTTCAAATCTTGCCTGCCACTCTGAAGCCGCCATTTTGTTTTTTGCCTCAGAAAAATTCCATAATTCATTGTCACCGAATTAATGTTATATTAGCTTGCAAATGAAGTATCATAATTTGTAATACGGAACAGTTGTTTTTCCCGCAAGGGGGCGCCAAAATAGGAAGTTAGGTAGCGAAAATTGACATAGCTGAATTCCTTATGAAATTACCTTTTTAATGATGTGTCACACTTACTACTTTCCCTATTCAAATTGTTTGGGTGATAGTGACCAAGGTGAGGGGGGAGAGGTATGACAGTTGAGGTTATGATAGGAAGATGTCCCCCTTGGATTAAAAATCGACGTGTTTTTGCATTTTTTTCAGATCACATGCGTTTTGAAGATATTCGATCTGTTTCGTTTTCGGTGCCCCACCCTGTATATCATTTCTATGTATTCCTGGGGTGCAATTTTTGACCGTTCGCAATGGTAACGTGTACTCGTATCGTCACAATCTGATGTTATCTGCATGTCTTTGACATACTCTCCGTAACTCTAGACTGTAACGATACGTGTACTCGTTGATGTTGCGAACGGTCAAAAATAGCCCTCTTGTGCAATAATATCTGAACGCCATCTTCCTAGCTGTTTAACCATTTGCATGTTAGCACCAGAATCGGAGAGAAACGCTGCAGACGTTCTGCGAAAGCAATGACCAGTGTATCTCTTTGGTTCGGGTAGTTTCAGATAGGCCGCAATCTTTTCGGGGACTTCCCCGATTTTATGTCGTCCAATTGCAATTCGGGCACATTTACCTTCTGCATACTTGATAAAAAAGCGGTCGCTGAATTTCTCCGATGGTCTCAATGAGATATATTTCTTTAATGTGTCGTAAAAAAGTTTCCCAATGACAAATTGCCCAGCATAGTCGTTTTTATTTTAATTGATGGACATAAATGACTACCTTCATTGCTAAATACGTTTCATCCGGAGCCTCGTTCATGAATTTCATGATTTGCTCCCATCTTAAAACGAAAGCCTTTTTTGGCTTGTATCCTTCAGCGTTCGTTTTTATCAGACATTTTAGGTTCAAAAAATTATTTATGTTGATACCCTCGTTCACATTCAACGTTTTTTTGAGCATACTCCATATGCTCCACAAAGTTGGTGGTTTTAGTTTTCCTTTTAGGATTTGAAAATAAATAATCAAATTATTTTCTCCTGAGCTGGATAGAGATTTTTTATTTTCTTCTCGCCATATTTTGTACGTGTTGTAGACGAGCAGATACCGATCAGAAGATTTTTTTGCAATCGTTTCGGATCGCACAATAATTTTTGCCACTTCGTCAAAATTCCTCAATATCTCTTCCTCGTCTGCGGAACCTTCAGATGAGGATTCGTCCATTTTTTTTAACACAATTGAATGAATTCCTTTGCGAGTTCACGACACGACAGTTTGACACGAGAGTTTGACACGAGAGTTTGACACGATAGTTTGACACGAGCAAGCACAGAATAAATAATTCATGTTCATATCACCGGCTGCAAAAATTCTGTCGTCAACCGGCCACGGAAATCGTTCCGGCCTGAAATGCGGCCAGAAAGTGCGTACTTTCGGGGAAAAAGAAAAATAATATTCTCTATGTTCAGTACTCCCCGCTTTACACGATCCAACAGGTGCAGACTATATATACATTTTTGTGAAGTTGAAGTTAATGCTGCTGTAAACAATGATGAACCATACTTAGTGCAAGTTGTAGTGTACACGTAATTGTAATGATTATTCATTGGTGATTTCAGTAAATACATAATCCTGGCATTTGACTCAGGCGGACAGTAAAGAGACGTAGGACAGAATTGAGTGCGGGTTCAGCACTACTTTGTTGGTATTATTTATATTACCCTTATTCCCAAATTGTGGACTCTAGTAAGGATTACAAAGAATATCGAACACTACAGGAGTTATCAAAAAGAACAATGTATCTGTAACTTTCGATAGCCCAAGATATTGCTTGTACCACTTCGCCAATTTGGTTTCAGCTGCTGAACTTCCACCTACATGCCAGTCATACTGTATATCACATATCGACGAATCAACTTGTTGAATTCAAATTTCTTACAATTAGTTCCTTTGAAATTTGAATATTTCGTAGACGAGAATTGTTTAAATCCAGTCAGGATAAATGTATTATATCCGTAGATCAAGAAATTACCTCCTAAATGTAACTGTAAAAATTGCTCTAAAAAACAATGCAGTTCTGGATTGTTTTCATATATGTACGATAATGTGTATTAACAACCAATGAATATATTTTTTATCTCCATACTTCAATTTTAACTTATTCGTTGATATTTAGACCGTTAACTAAATATCAACTTACTGACAAATTAGTATAGCACAAAAATTGTTTTAAATGATTTTTATACAAGAATTATGTCAGTTCCAGAGAAGAAAAATGAAAATTTTCAGGTGAGTAGTCCGAAATTTTTGGCTTAAAATGGACAATAGGTCAAAATGGGACCAGAATTGGGCCGGGTAACCTCCAAATTTCGAATCAGTGACCCAAAATAAGTATTATAACACCAAGTTACCTCGTGGTCCTAAAACTAGATACTCGACCCCCCTCTAGCACCCGGACTATTCTGAATGGTAACATAATCGGAAGGGTCCGTCAAAGAGTGACTCTCGTCGTGGACTTGGTTGTCTATGGAATTGGTACGGTGTTGACAAAGGAGGAAGTCTATTCAGTATAGAAATGAAAAATAATAAATTTTACAGTGTTGAAAATTATAGGGCCACTATTCCTCCCAATACTTTCAAGTTCGAAAATACAAAACTAACTATTGCAGATAGCCCTCAATTAAATGTATTGAAATATTTTATCTCTCACTCAGTAGATAAGTCACTATCTCTAAGCGCTGATGAATCATCAAATGACCCTTCAGTCTATTCTATATTTTATGACAATACTTGGTATATTGGTCGTATAATTGAAAAATGTGGGAATGAGTTTGTAATAAAATTTCTCAAAGAAAGTTTAGGAGATTTTCATTGGCCCAAAAAAAATGATATCGATACTGTTGAAAGGCAGCATATATTTTACGGGCCTATCGATATGATTGGCTGTGAGCCAATGAAAATCTCACAATCTGATAAAATACACATTGAGAAAAAATATAAACTTTTGAAATCGAAACCTAACAACCAAGGTTTGGGATTTTATCTTGCTAACCACCTGCTTAAGTTTATTTATCTGTTTCATTCTTTCTGAAATATTTGGTTTTTCTGTGATTGATGATAAGTATATCTCATTTTTTTGTTACATGACTGTGTTCCAACTCATTTTTAATTTAGTTAGTTTAAGTATAATTGAATAAATTTGGAATTTTATTTACCACGTCACCACGTGCATGAGTTTATTTATCTGTTTAATTTTTATAAAAATAATAAAATGTTGTGATTATTAAGTAGAATTATTCAGCAGTTGAGTACTGATAAGGTTACAATACAATAACTCATCCTATTGTCGTATTCGAAGTTTAGAATAATTCAATAGATTCCTCTGGAATTCCGCGGAATTCATTGGAATTACGTGGAATTCCCACCAAAGTAGAATTCAAGTATGCGCAATTTGTCTAGCGGTTTATCCCTCGTTTTACGCACATACGATATTCATCTTTCAATGAATAAAGCTGATTTATGGAACTTATCCGACTTATTTACCCCTTCGACTACTCTTACAAAGCCCATGCATTTGTGAAACCGTGGCCGAACTTACACATTTACAGGCCCTTCGAGATGATGCAGAAACACTAGAGAGAACCAGTAGGATTGCGAGGTCTAGGGTTAATTATTCTAGCTCTTTTGAAGATATCTACTGGGCGCCATTCAGAATGGATTCAAAACTATACACTGGTCTGGTGACAACCAAACATCATATCATTTTATTGCCGATGATAATAGTTTTAATTTTAATTCAAAATATAACTCCTAGGGTGTGCGATTTAAAAGTGGTTGTAAGCTTGGAATAGAACCAAAGATATTTGTCGCACCAGCGACTATACTGCCGTATTAAGGCTAGTTGTCCTATGTGGTGCTTATTCATTTTGCAGTTAGGACAACTACTCACTACTCTTTGGACTGCAGTATATCAATCGGTCGGCATAAAAACACTACCTAAAATGCAACGCTACCTCCCGGACCACTAAGACTTAAGACAGAGCACCCGTGCATGCTTCTACGAGAATAAAGAGACAATCATAAAACCGGTAAAAAAATCCCCCCTATACTCTACCTATACACGCCAATCAACACAACGCGAAATATTCCCCACACTAGAAAGACAAGAAAGAGGTTTTTGTATTTCCATGGTTTATCCACACTAAACAGTGCATATCGAGCTCGTTTGCGGGGCAGATAAGACACGATTTATTTTCCCTCAAAATAAACATCGGAGTGGTTGTACTGAGCGGATATTGTTTCAGATAGTGCTGATCCTAATGGTTTTCGAACGAAGAATGCTGCTACTTATGAGTCGTTAAAAGATAAATGGTACCATTAACACGAGATACTGCTTACACTACTAATTTCGTAGACTTTTTCATGTGGACGTATTTTTTTCAGCTATAAAGTTGCGTCGGTCAATTTATCAATAGTCGCAATTTGATGCTTCTGTTGTTTGGTTTCAATCAAATATCAAATCTCTTGTCTCGAAATCATCCTGTAATCAATTATGTTATGGATATGGTTTCAGTCGGGTTTATTTTCGAAAAGTTCAATTGTTTCATGAAGGATACAGCTATTGTGACCAATTTGGTATTGTGAAATTTGAAAAAAAAAAAAGAATCTAGTCAAAAGATTTTTGACCTGAGAAATAGTAGTTTCATTAGGAAAACGAAGGAAGATCTGCTCCACATTCAATGGATTTAGTTTTAATATTGAAATGTAAAGCATTTTGGCAAGCTAGCTTGCCATCTTCAGACACTCACAGAGCTAAACAAAACGGCACTCGTGTAAGTTTAAGCTCAATGTATAACATATAATATGTTAGTGCAGTTATTTTCAACTTTGTGAATGTCTGAAGAAGGTACAGTAAAACCAATCTGCCGATAGATTTTAAATTTCCCGTGCGTTCATGTTGAGTGTCTTATCACTAAATATTTTACGGACTATAATCCATAGTCCGACAATTGCGAAGCACGTTTTCACGTCTAACGTTAGGCTGGTTTAACTGTAAGTAAGTTTGCCGAAATGCATGACATTTCAGCCTTGGAAATGAATACCTTCAAAGTTGAGCAGATCTTCCTGTGGTTTCCCAAGCATTTAGAACTCCACCTGGAAATGGACTATTTTTATATAACTGTTCATCAAGGAAAGACAAAGCATTTTCGACTCGGTTTTTTTTTAAACGAGTAATAAACGAAGAAAGAATATGGTTTTCTTCCGAGTTGAACACATCGTTTTTTTGTCCACATTTATTTCAGTTTTTCGAAGAATACCTTTCTTCTTCCCAATCCTCCCCACTCATTTTACGAGACCGGCGCCACGAGCGGAGCAGCAAGTTTTTGTGCTACCAGCACCACTGAAAGGTTAAAAAAAATCATGATTTTTTTACTTCCATGATATTGATAAAAAGTGTAATGAACTTGCTCTTTTCAAATTAATACAAATTATTTTAATGTCATGTCACTGTAAAACATAGAATATAATAATTAATACAGCCTCATTATTTGTCAGAACGCGCTTCTTACAAGAAAATTTACAAAAAACAAAATAATTTCAGTATCGATATGAGCGAACACTAAAGGCGAGTATTCACGACCATGTACAGGGCGATTCCTTAGTTGATATTTTTTTTACTGTGTTTAAAACTCGTTAAAATAACAAATTTTTCAAATAACTTTTTTCAAAAAACTGAAAAATATCAAATTTACATTATTACTAACTTACGTTACATTATGTCTAACTTAAATAACGTGTTCAAAGTTGTTAACATTAACTTCAACACAACGATTTGCTCTCTACGAGCAAAAAACTAAACATAAACAGACTATAGGTCTTGATACACACGCCCAGATTTACTTTTGAAAAGTTGTTTATTTTAACGAGTTCTATCAGTTTAAAAAAAAAGTATGAACTTAGGAATCACCCTGTATAACTACTGTTGTTTCATATACAGAAATGATGTTTTATTTAAATGAGGGAAACTGTAAAAATGTCATTAAAAGAAAGCAAAAGTCAGTTAGTAATAATTAATTTTCAACTGAAATTATCAAAACAATTAATGAGTTACATGGAAACACTGGACTGTTACAATTTGCACTAAACTTTAATGATCGCAGTAGTTTATTGAAAAATATTAAGTTTTTCGACGTTAATGGAAAATAGTGGTGGTTATCACAAATAGAAGAGCGGCAAATCGCTAGTAGTTATTTATGGTACAAGTTGGTGAAGTAGGACTTTTTTGTACAAGCGTGAAGTTTGTTGAATGAGGCGCAGTAGAGTTCAACAAACACGCGGCGCCTCATTCAACAAAACGCGAGTACAGGAAAGCTCCTTACGAAAGTGATCATACAAAGTTTTTTCTACGGCGTTCATTATACTGCCAAATTGTATCATTGATTTAAATTTGTTGTATTAAGAATTTTCGCAAAATTATAAATTATTTTTTATTCAAACTATATAACGAAAATGCAGAAACGTTAAAGTGTAGAATATCATGTACTTCTTTTTCATTTCTTGAAAGCATTCTACTGTTGACTTTTGAGAATATTGTTATATTATTTTGAATTGAACGAAATTATGATTTCATTTAAAAAAATCAAGTGATTCAAATCGTGACTTTATTCGTGATTTAAATAACGTCTATCAGTGTCAAACTAATCTTTGATTGAATGATATTAGGGTGAATTACTTGACTGAAGCTGCTGAATATATTTCCTCAATAATGGTGTATACGATCGCGGAAAGAGTTGAAATAATAACAATTTTTTTAAGAATGATGAGCGCGGTAACTGTACAGCTAATTTGTTCATTGAAACTCATCTAGATAAACTTGTTGCTAGAAAATATGTTCTAGAATTAGTGCAAAAATTTCGTCAAACTGGATCAGTAGCCAATAAGAAACGAGACCCAGATCGTGAATATCCTTTGAGAAATGAACCTGTTGAAGTTGCACTTTTAGGACAAGTTCATGCAGGCCCAACATTGAGCACAAGGAAATTGGTTAGTGTAACCAATATCAGTAGAACCAGTATCCGCAAAATCCTGAAACATTATAAATTCCATCCCTACAAAATACATTTGGTATATACACCAATTGAATGAAAATGGTTTTTGATAGGCGACAGGAATTTTGTGAATTTTGTGACTACGAGAATAGATGCTGATGAAAATTTCCTTTTCAACATCTGCTATTCTGATGAGTGTCTACATTCTTTTTCAATTCAATTGTGAATCGTCATAAATGTCGTTATTGGTCAGATGCCAATCCACATGTTGTCCATACTCAAACTCCCCAAAAAGTCGATGTCTGTGCCAGTATTTTTGTGGACTGTTTGATTGGACCAGTACTTCTCGACGGTAACCTGACAGGAGAAACTTATTTGAAGTTATTGCATGAATTTGTTTATCCACAATTAGTTGAGATCATTGCACCTCCGCATTATGCACAGCCTGTTAGGGCGTTTTTTGATAGAATGTTTCCTGGAAGTTGGATTGGAAGAAGAGGCTCTATAGAGTGGCCAGCCAGATTTCCAGATTTAACACCACTCGACTTTTTCCTGTGGGGTCACTTGAAAAAAAAATCTATGCAACCCAACCAGAATCTCTGGAAGATTTGCGAAGTAGAATTCTTGAAGAATGCCGTCGAATAACGCCGGAAATGCTACGAAATGTGAGGTCTCGTTTTGAACAGAACTTGTACTATTGTATGGAAATGAGTGGTAGACAGTTTGAACATTTAATTCATTGACAATAATAATTATTGCGTCAGTTGCTTTATCAGATATTGTTTTTATTTATTGAGTGAATAAAAATTGATTTCCCAACTTCAAGTTCCTTTATCTTGAAAATCGATAAGATTAATTTATTTTTGTTGTTTGATATTGAAAAGGAAAATACCTCTCAAATGAGGTATCACTTGCCACATGTTGCCATTTAAAAAATTTAAGGGTGGTGGTACAGCTCCGAGGGATGGAATGTATAGCGGGTGAATTTCATCGCGAACGATGTCCCCCTCGAAAATGTAGTTGACGTGTCCGAGCGTTTTTATATAATTCGGTTCTGCCGACCTACAGAGCCGCTGTTTCGTTTTCAATGGCCCACTCTGTACATATATATATATATAAAGGACAACTGTATATGTAAAATCAGTTTAATATTTCGCCTTGAAGATGATCACTTGGTGATTGAAACACGTGTCGAGGTATTTAAAATAGCGGTATAGTGTTGGGATAAAACTTCAGTATATACAGGTTGTAACATAAATACGTTAAAATATTCAAGTGACGTATTCCTGAGACAATTTTAAGAAAAAAGTCAATATAAACTTGTGTCCGGAAATGCTTCGTTTCTGAGATACAGGGTGTTGAAATTAATTCTTTTGTTCGCTATTTAAAAATAACTTTTGCAAAAAATAAGTTATTTTCACGAAATTTGGTACCCGGGGGTTTTTTGACGTGGGAAATTATAATTTCGTATTAATTTTCATGTAACATCTAGAGGGTGCTGTGTACGTTGTCATTATTTATTTCAAATTGCTCTAACATTTTTGACAGTAAACTCTTGGTACTTTTCATCGAAAAACCTTATTCCCATACCTTTTCCAAGTAAAAAAGGTACACTTCCTCAACAACGCTGGAGGTAATCGTTTTCGAGATATTTACAATTTTCTATATCGATTATGATCGATGCATGTTATGTTACTTAGCTCATATGGAGCTAAGTGAAGTTGCTGAGAACATTACAAAAACTAGGTATGTGGTAGATCTCGTCAAACTTAACAACTTTTTGCCTATAAAATGTTTATCGAAAAATTATTCGTTGTCGAGATACAGATCGTTGAAATTTTTGAAAACATGGTTGGTTTTTTTCATAAGTTTTTTGCAATTTTAGTTATTTCATCAAACTTTATACGCAGTATACCCAGACACACTTCTTTTAAACTGAGCAAATTTGATTTCAATAATTGTTGTCACTCTCCGCTTGCAAATTAAGTTAATTAAATCGAGTAGGCTATGAACGTTTGTTTAATAGAAGTTCGGTGTCACATTTTCAACTATTCATTGACAAATTCCAGTTCGGAGTTTATGAAGTGATTTTTTGGTACGATGCCCGACTTTACGAATGCTGACATGGCTGATATGGTTTTTGCATACGTCTTGGCTGACGGAAATTCAACCGAGACCAGACGCATCTATTAGGAAAGGTATCCCCAACGCGAGCCTTCTTGTGCAGCGACATTTGCAAATCTTTTCCGGCGACTTTCCGAATCTGTCAGCTTTGTAAGAAATTCTGCAGTAGGACGGCCACTGACTACTAAAACTGTGGAATTGAAAGAGGCGGTTCTCGAAGAAATTAGTGAACATCCAGAGACAAGTACAAGAAAAATTAGTCAAACTTTAAATGTGAGTCACATAACCGTTTACAGATTACAATTACATCCTTATCATATTGAGCGTGTCCAGGCACTTACACTACGTGATTTTCAACCACGTATCGAATTTGCTCAATGTCTTCAAAGAAAAGGCGAACAACATCCCCAAATTTTATCGAAAATCCTCTTCACAGATGAGGCTAATTTTTTAATAAATGGTATCATGAACTTCCATAACAACCACATCTGGGCGGAAGATAACCCACATTCGATAACGCAAACTCATTTCCAAAACTCTTTTAAACTCTTTTAATGTATGGGTAGGCATAATTGGAGATTATTTAATTGGGCCCTATTTTCTCCCCTTACGTTTGAATGGAGATGCTTACCAACATTTTTGGAACACGAGTTTCCCCAGCTTATGGAAGATGTTCCCATTGGTCTCCGAAATCACTCTTGGTTTGTGCACGATGGAGCCCCTGCTCATTTAAGTCTGATAGCAAGAAATTTCTTAGACGTAGCATATCCCCAACGATGGATAGAAAGAGCATTGGCCTCAGCATCACCGGACCTCAAACCAGTCGATTTTTTTTCTTTTTGGGAGACCTAAAATCACTAGTTCATGCTAGTCACATTGAAAATGAAGAGATGTTAAGGGATCACATCATAGCTTGCTGCGAAACGATAAGAAACACTCCCGGCATTTTTCAACGGGTGCGGAATTCTTTGATGAGGAGAGCAGAAGCTTGTATTACTGTTGGGGGGTCGTACTTTGAACAGTTGTTGTAATAGTTGTTTCGTTCAATTTTTATATGTTTTATTGCATAATAAATAACATAGTCCTTCTCCGAATTGTTTTTTTTACAAACTCCGTAGCAATTTCTAATTAAATAATTACACTTGACAATTTTTTTTACTTGGATTGATTAAGCAGTTTGATAATGGTCAGCTTGAAAACCCAACCATGTTTTGAAAAATTTCAACAATCTGTATCTCAAAAACGAATCATTTTTCGATAAACATTCTATGGGAAAAAAGTTGTTCATTTTGACGAGATCTACCACATACTTAGTTTTTGTTATGTTCTCAGCAACTTCACTTAGCGCCCTAGGAGCTAAGTAACATGCATCGATATAGAAAATTGTAAATATCTCGAAAACGAACACCTCCAGCGTTGTTGAGGACACCTTTTTTACTTGAAAAAGGTGTGGGAATAAGGTTTTTGAAAAGTACCAAAGTTTACTGTCAAAAATGTTAGGGCCATTTGAAATAAATAATGAAAGCGTACGCAGCACCCTCTAGATGTTACATGAAAATTAATACGAACTTATGATTTCCCACGTTAAAAAAAACCCGGGTACCAAATTTCGTGCAAATAACTTATTTTTTGCAAAAGTTACTTTTAAAAAGCGTACAAAAAAATTCTCGGAAACGAAGCATTTCCGGACACAAGTTCATTTGGACTTTTTTTCTTAAAATTGTCTCAGGAATACGTCACTAGAATATTTTAACGTACTTATGTTACACCCTGTATACTACAGCAAAGGTTCCTAACAGTTCCATGCAAATAAAATAAACCATAGGTACAGTTTTCAGCAATACAAGAAAAATTTCGAACCATTTTCTCTAAACTTTTTGGCGTCAAAATCATGTATTATTTTGAAAAATTCAGCAGTCTAGCAAATTGTAAAGTAAAAATCGGCATTGTTTCAATAACTTATGATTAATACTAAACCGAGAAAATGTTTACATTTTCTCACTCCCGTCATAATATACTCGTGACTTAACATCACTAAAACTAAAATGAATTTAATATTTAGATGAATTTTAAATTAAGAATATGACGGTGTTCATGCAGCATCAATTTCGTTCCAACTGTCAATTTTTGAAACGTCTTCCGGTTATTCTTTGATCAGATATCAGAAGGTGAACCCTAACCTGAGATTATCGTGGTTTGTTTTTTGTTTTATCTATTCTGGTCTGGTGTTTACAGTACAGCATGAAGACTATCACAAAGAGAAGTGAGTATGGTTTAGTACTGAGTACATTATTGCTTCTGCGGGAGCCTCTGGTGTTGTGAGGAATAAGAGATATAGAAAATATAGCGTCAAATCTATGCTGAAATTGCGAACATAACATAACCTCTTTCCTCTTTGTAAGCCATCAGCTAAGAGACTACGCATGCACCGTTTTTAATTTATGAAAGAAATTAAGTTATTAGTTGAAAGTTGGCCATCTTTCTTAGTTTCAATGTTAATTTTAATTGCTTAATTTTTTGCGTGAACACCTCCATTTCATTACATTGTTTTATATTCTTAATATTAGTTTTAAATTCATTTAAGTTTAGATTTATGCTTGCATGAATCCACCTTTAGGCTGAACAACCCGGCTGTACAGACAGCGTAAACGAAAGAAAAAAAAAGCTATATCCACAACAACTCATAGGTAGATATCTAGAAACCTCATGAAATATTTAATTCAAGCAGAACTCCATAAGACAAGCGTACACACGATGTAACGAGTGGTTGGCCATGAATTAGGTTTAGCGAACTCTCTCTCGTTAGTCGTCTGTTTTAAGGACACTACGCCATTGCAGCCTCGGAAAAAAGTATATTGGCAAACGTTTGAGACTAGAAACAATCTATTTAAGTAAGTTTTGCAGTTTATTTTTCGTAAATGTAAAGTTACTTTATCTGTTAGAGGTAGTTCAATGTCCGTCGTGGTATTATTCAGGGAAGTAGTTGGTTTTTTTGTCAGATCGACTCATATTTTCAACTTGTTAGAACTGATTGGAGATAATGGTGGTGCGTGGACATTGTCAATTTTATTCAGTCATTCAATTACTCTCCGACAAAAAGTTAATCAAAATCTCGCAATTAAGTTCAAAGTTATTTGTTCAATATATCACCGACTATGCGACACGAATTAATAAATTGCGAATCTTCATGCAAATTTTCAAATCGGGGTGTTTCGTCAGGGTATTCACATCCTCCTCTATATTGCACATTCCAATCAACCAACCCATACGATCGCCGTAAACGATAACTGTTCACAATGCCCTCGCTGTTGTCACTGCAGCAAGTCAACAGGTTTCATGCGGGCTTTCCTGTGTCAGGTAGCCATTTTCAAGGTAGGTCGGGTACACGACCATAGCCATCAATGATAGCGCCTCGTTTGTTTTGTTGTCGATTGTTCTCATGAGGCGAGCGAGAGCGGACTCGTCTGTATTTTCGTTTCTTTCGGATGCCGCTTGGCGATCTCGGCGGGTCTCGCTAGGAGGATTCCTGACGTTGTTGCCGGCTCTTGGCCAGCGGAATAGTCGTTTATTTTTAGTCCGGAGAAATTCGACAAATTGGGACAGATGAGTACAACACCACTTTCAGTAACACTAACAGAACATTTTGAAGAAACTTTCTGAGACCTATTTCAATCCTAAAACACTTCTCAATAGGTGGCGCTGGCAATTATCTGGTATGAATTCGGCCAGAGCATACAAAAAAAAAAAAAAATAACTCACGAATTTTCAACTTGCAAGCAAGGTTAGCTTGCTCAGGTTAGGTTTGTGTGTCATTCGCGAGCGAAAAACTAATTCACGCATTTTCGACTCGCAAGCTAGGTTAGCTTGCTCGGATTAGGTTTGTGTGTCAATCGCGAGCGAAAAACTAATTCACGCATTTTCAACTTGCAAGCTAGGTTAGCTTTGCAGATAGCAGGCCAAGACAAATAGTTTCAGTTTTTTTTATTATTGTGGTTATCGTATCACTGATTGCTGATCATAACTCATTATGTATTCTGGATAGGCTTATATAATATATTATATACTATTACGCAACTGTGAATCGTGCAGGCCTAACCCGAGACAAGTTACGAAATTTTAATAATTCATTCTGTCAAATAGTATAAAAAAAAATTCCGCCTCCGACTGGGACTCGCACCCAAGAACTTTAGACCAAGGCGCTCTTCCACCGCGCCAGGCCACAGCTTCAATGTGGTTTTTTTAATGCTCTGATTCCCACGACCAAAAAAATCCTATAATGCTAAAAGAATATCGTGAAACCCAAAGGAAAATACGTAAGAATTGGTCTCGAACTTCTGCAGGCTGTATGCCTCACGAAACACCTCCCGAGGCAATGAGTTTTGCGTTCGTTGAAAGAACACGCCCTGGGAAACGAATATGAAGACTGGGATCATTGGGTCAATCTCGATAGGGACCGCTAACGGTGGAACATTTGATGATATTCCAGAAGAGCAACGACGTCAATGAAAATATCGGAAAATATCTATAAAACAGAGGCAGATCGCCAATCGTGAAGAAGAAACAGTGTTGGTGCTCTAGAATAGACCCTATGGTGCCATATGTGCGAGATATAAGCAAGAAGGTCACCAGTTGATCTCTGATAACGAAAACCATATAGTAGATAACTCAGGAATCCATAGCGTTCCAGATGTTGATGGCTTTGTCCATGACCATCGTGATAACAGATAGTACGTGAGATAGGTCTGTAGTTGTTAGGTTGGGTTCTTTTTTCTTTTTTCTTTTTAAGACTGACTCTTGTAATTTTGCAGTTGAACCAGTTAAAATAAAGGACTTCGAATTTCACAAGATAAACAAGTTGACTACACGACTGCAGTCGACTTGTCCAAACAGCATGTGTGTGAAATTGAAAGTACAGAAAAAACAAACGTATTACCAACGATGATGTCAGTACCGCTGTGAATAGCTATTTTGAAAAGGAACAGAAAATATTATAGAATAAGGAAGCTATCAAAAAGTTGGGCATCGTTTAAATTGAGGAAGTTGAAAGAAAATTGTGTCGAAGAGTGGCACAGATCTTAAAGGAAATCATAGGTGTATCATTTTCGTTGAGTTCTTCTGCAACCATAATAGAAAGCATCAGTTTGTACTACATAATAGCCTTAGACCTAGATTGTTAAAAAATTTGGTGTGATCAGGTCCGTCCCAAAGCAGTTTGTCAAATCTTCGAAACAAGAGGCTGATACGAATTATACAGAAAACCAGAATGTTGGATGAATTATCAAGAAGTAGTATTTAGTGTTACTGTTATGTTCTTTTCAATTACATTTTAAATGTGATAGATAACGAAATTGGATTAATTCGGATAGAATATCATTCGTAGTTCAACGCTGGCTTTGACGGTTAATAATAATGTCGGAGATTGTATGATCGTCGTTTATTTATCGCCAGAAAACGGAGAACAAGTTATTTTGGTCGATATTAATGCGGCCGGGGCAAAGCCTGCCAGTTAAACTAATAGTTTTGACTTGAGATGCGGGGTTGGGTTAATGTTGAACAGATCAGCATTTCTTTCTTCGTCCACCTCGAACTAAATTGCATATATGTTGAAAAATTGAACATGAGTGTTCGATGTATTTTATCGATTTCGATTTATATCAAAGATGGTAAGACCTGAAGACACTTCATATAAGTTCGCAAGATTTGCGATATTCCATAATGTTGTTACTTCATGCGTTTAATTTGGCTGGAAATAATGTTGTTACTTCATGCGTTTAATTTGGCTGGATTTAATGCTTATTTAACGAACAAGTGTATTAATAAGGGCGATTAACAATCGAGATAATTTAACGCGTCAGCGGAGCGAGCGCGTTAATGTTTGAGATTGTTAATCGCCATTTTAATTCAGGAGTTTATTATAAAAGTTTTCTGTAGACAGTAATTTTCAAAAATAGAGATATCTTACTTTCAATGTTTATTTATTTAACGATACGATAAAAAACAATCACTATTTCCTAATGATATTAACTCTACTCAAAGATATTTTGATTTTTCTTAGTGGTAGTTTTATTTTATTTTTTATTATTTATTTTCAAATTGAAATAAAAAAAAATCTACTTTTGGTGGGTCAGAGATGAAATTCTATTAGTTCTTATTTCAGAGATGAAATAAGAACTAATAAAATGGTGATTGATTGATACCGAACACCCTATGTATCAAGATACCAACTGGCAATCAAAAGAATGTATGACAGATTTCATTTGACTCTCTCAAAGAAAGATCTTATTTCCAAAACCGCAATTCAAATTCAGTTTCTTCAGCGTCTTTCCAAGAAGTTTTGATAACGGGCAGATACAGCCTCCGAAACGTCAACAATTTTCAAAAAAAGAGAAGTATTCTTTGTTAATTCGATCTCATTTTTTCCAGATAGGCAAATTCAGTGTAGGGTACGTTACTGACAAAAATTTATTTCTTTCAAGACAGCAGTCTTGTGAACGCAGTAACTTATCGGGCAAATTAATTAATTTGGCCTTCTACACTTGTACAGATTTCTTTGGATTAAATTTTTTTCATTTTCAGATTGTAGAAGGTCATAAATCCAAAAAATCATGTCAAGAATTAACTTCAATATTAAATCGCTCACCCATTTCGTGATACTTCTAATTCGTTGATTGCAATTTTGAAGGCCAGACCGTCAAGTTAGACTTAGTTCGACATAATTCGACATTGATGGTATTTCATCTTAGCTGGGCTAACGGTAGAGACAGAAAATTTCCACATATTTCTACCAGGCTAGTTTTTTTGTCAGTTTGTTGTTTCGATGGAACAAGCAAACAAATTGAGAGTCTACCACTCCAATGGTGTTGCGTTCATATACCGTGAGTTCCAAAAGTATGCACCACTCGGGAACTTTTTTATTAGGTATCGATTTGTCAGAAAATGTTATACCTCATCAAAATTGCTGCATTGCGAAATGAATAGTGCATTTATAAGTTGTCAAAATTTCAAATTTCCAAACGGTGTACAGTGGAGAACAAAAAATAAGAATTTTGATCAAGTGTAAACTACCCTTATTTTTGAAATAAAAAAGTTTATTCAAAGATACTGTAGAATATTGAAAACAATATTCAAATTTGGAATAACGGCCAAGGTAGTTTAGACTTAATCAATATTTTTTGTTCTCCCCTCGTTTGGAAATTTAGAATTTTGATAACTCAAATACCCGTATCATATGAAGTATTCTGCAATGCACCAATTTTTATGAAGACTAAAATTTTCTGACAAATCGACAATAAAAGTTTCCCTAATGGTGCAATCTTTCGAAACTCACTGTATATGAACGCAACATCCTTGAGGTGTTAGACTCTAATTTTCTTTACTTGTTACATAGAAACAACAAAGTGACAAAAAACTAGCTTTGTTGAAATATGTGCACATTTTCTGTCGTTGCCTCCCGGGATGTTCGATGTGTAGTGAATACATCGAATATGGCACGATAAGGGTTCAGAATGAAAGGAACTTTCAGTTTTGAAACATTGTATTAATTCAATTGTATTTCGAAAAGTATTGCAAATCTTTCTCCATTATTTAAGCAGCACCAGTTGTACACTAGACACAAACGAAAAATACATCCCCTTTCTGATAATTGGTGACAGTTGACATGTTTCGGCATATTTCGCAGCTGTTTTGCGAATTTGAGCTCATAATTTTGTGATCACCATTGTATTCTTTATTATTTCGCCCGAAAACATAAAATGTTCTACTTAATTGACTACTGCATTAAACTTTGCTAAACGTAGACCAGTATTTCCATTAATTGTTCTGAGGCAAAATTATTTTCTTGTAATAGGTAAGTATTTTTAGACTGACTTCGAAATAATTTGTATTAATTTGAAAAAAAGCAGTATGATATTTGTTTCTAATCAAATTAAAATAAAATTTTGTTTACTCTGTCCTCTGAATAGGTACTTTTATTTTATTTTATTTCCATATTCAATAGATTTTTACAATTCTTTCTTACTTTTTTTCGAATGGAAATTTCGTTTAGACACATAGGATTTCATTATGAATATTTCGATCACACTGAAAAATCGCTTTTGGTTGAACAAGTCGAGAAAAGCAAATTAATCAAAACAGGAATTTTACTTTTTATTCTAGTTATTCAAATTTAATTTAGGTAGAATTGAGAATCCCCCAAGAACACTTGGTATATAGTAACTTGAAGAATGGCGATGAGTAAAGTAAAACCACTAAAACAATCCAGGTGAAATTCGTAGATCACCCGCCGAATCCAACTATCCGGCAACACCGCCCTCGCTCGCTCTGAACAAAAGGTAAACAAACTCAGCCGGTCCCGATCGGGCACCGGTTCGCAACCATCGCTCAATCAAACCTACCATGTCGGGTCCCATATCTCTCATATCCCAGTAAATCCAACCATTCCAGCTCACTTCGGAGCGATCGATCACAAAAAAGAAATATAAATTTATTTATTACACAGTGTCAAAACTCAATGCACGCTCGATATTCGCTGGGGAAAAACGCACGACCGGCGGGCGAGAGATTAGAGTAGTCGCGGCTCACTAGATTCGTCTCAGCTGTACAAGCGGCATTCGGCGTCCGACTGAAGACTGAACCGAACAAAGGAACGTCGAGATGGACGCGCACGCGCGGCACTGCAATGCGAGGAGAGTTGACCGGCCTCCGGCCTCGCGCGCTGCTGCCCGCCGATGCCGCGGTGTGGTGGTGGCGAAGGTGCGTTTGATTGATGCCGCCGCTCCGCCGGGAGGATTCCGAGCTGTAGAGAAGGCGAAAGGGGCGAGTCTGCAGACACGCGAATGCTATGCCGAGGACACTGCAAATGTGTTGTTTTTGTAGATGTCTACGGTTACTAGTCAGATCTCTCCACTATTTCTGATAATATTGTTAGTAAATCTAACCAGGCAAGTATCTTAATTAACTACAGTTGGATTACTGGATATTTTCCTATGCGTCATCAATTTATGATCAAAGAAAATGCACACTCTCAATACCGGTGTGAACAGCAGCCACTTTCTAGCAGCCACTGTCTAGCAGGCTTTGTTATCTAGCAGCCAATTCGCCAGTGGCGTTGGGTGGTGTGAAATTAAAAAAATTAAAGGACCTCGTAAAATCCTTATGGAAAATGGCTCTCGGCTAAATTCCGTGAATTTTTGGTATGTTATAGATTTTGACTTCCTCGGCAAAAGTGTCTATGGGCACAACAAAATCGGCCGACTAGTTTTCGAGATACAGGATGTCAAAGATGAAAAGTAAAGCTTTTTGCTAAGAATTTTTAACAATTCTAACAATTAACAAAACGCCTAATACCATGCCTCAATGATGGTACAATGTCACCTTGATCTCGTATCCATTATACTTTTTCGTTTTGTGCTTTACAACATGGTGAACATATGACACTACTAAGGTAAAAAACGATTAAAATTCTCACAAAATTTTATTGTCTTTGCAACATGTTTCGATACACAGTATCTTTTTCAAACGAATGTAGTACATACATTCATTCGATTAATTTCATTCCAACCAGTGTGAGTTATCTAATGAGAAATGAATATTCCATATAGGTATGATGAACTCTCTCAATCTCAACCAAATCTAAATTATATTATTTGTTTATACAGGGTGGTTCGAAAATAAGGGTATGTCAACCCCTAGATGTTTAGTTCGGATAAGAGAGAGCATGTCGTTAATACATCAAACATTCTTCACTGTTGATAACGTCATACAGTCATTTCATGTATACAGGGCGAGTAAGTTCAGTCCAATTTTCTTAGAACAATGTTGTTTTTTGTTTCGGAAACGAATCGGTTACATAATGTACGGTTTGAGGAATCAAAATATTGTGATTCAGCAAAGGTCTCCGGATTCATTTATCGGCAACATACTTTTGAGTGTACAGATTTTATTTATAACTCATATATACTCCATCGAAGACTGAACTGAGCTATTTTTGGGCAATTCTTGTTTGAAAATATTTGGACTAGATTATTAGTGCGGTACTTATTCCAAAATTGCAATACCTTCTATACATGTTGAATGAAAGCTTGTCTTCAAAAGTTTTTTATTTACATTAAGTTATATTTTTGTGCGAAATATATTCGATTACATTTCAGAATTATTTCATTGAATGAATGTCCACAAAACGTAAATATTTACTATCGCGGAATTTATTGTAGAATTCTGGGAAGTAGAATACCCACTTTCACCATTAATTTGTTGATTGAATGCCAAATATCCCTCCTAGTTTTTCGTCGACTTATTTGGAAAATATCCCCCACATTTCACAAAAATCATATAAAATATTTTCTCATCTGAATTGAATTGGTCGAGATTGAGGGATTTCATCCTGGTATATTGAGTATTCATTTCGCCTTAAAGAGCTCTTGCAGAGCACAAAATGAAAAAGTATAATGGTTTCGAGATCAAGGTGACATTGTATCATCAAAATAAATAGGCGTTTTGTCAATTCTTGGAATTGTTAAATATTCTTAGCAAAAAGCTTCACTTTTCATCTCTGACACCCTGTATCTCGAACACTAGTCGGTCGATTTTTTTTTGCCCATGGACACTTTTGCCGAGGAAGTCAAAGGAATTTAGCCGAGAGCCATTTCCCATTAGGCTTTTGCGGGGTACTTTGGATTTTGATCGGAATGAAGCTCAATTTCTATACATTGACTACTGAAAAGAACTGGAATGATATACCGAGAGATGGTTCATTTGCAGGCAGACTGAATGGCTGTTTATACTTGTCGATTTTTGGAAAATCATTCTGACACCTCCCTTGGAAATATTCAGCCGAGGTCATTTTTTGTATATAGACCTCTTAAAAGAACTGGAATTATATACCAAGAGATGGTTAAATTGCAGGCCGTCTAAGGAGCAATTTATACTTGGCGATTTTTGGAAAAACATTCTGAAGCCTCTCTTGGAAATATTTAGCCAAGTACATTCTCTGTATATAGAATTCTTAAAAGAACTGGAATGATATACGGAGAGATGGTTAATTTGCAGGCCGTCTAATGGGCAGTTTATACTTGGCGAATTTTGGAAAAACATTCTGAATCCTCCCTTGGAAATATAGCCAAGTTCATTTTCTGTATATAGACTTCTCAAAAGAACTGGAATGATATACCAAGAGATGGTTCATTTGCAGGCCTTCTAAGGGGTAGTTTATACCTGACGATTTTTGGAAAATCATTCTGAACCCTCCCTTGGAAATATTTAGCCAAGTTCATTTTCTGTATAGAGACTACTGAAACCCAATGAAATGATATACCGAGAGATGGTTTATTTGCAGGGCGTCTAAGGGGCAGTTTATACCTGACGATTTTCGGAAAAACATTCTGAAACCTCCCTTTCATTTTCTGTATGTAGACTACTGAAAAGCACTGGAATGATATACCGAGAGATGGTTCATTTGCAGGCCGTTTCTGAGTATGAAATAGTCGAATTAAAGCAAAATAGTTTTGGAACGTTTATTCTATAAGTATATGAAAAATATTCTAAACACAATAAAACTGAACAAACCAGCACATTTCAATTAAAGTTCCACAAGTAATAATTCAAGGTCTAGTGGTATTATAAGTGAAAAGTTGCTTTTAATAGTAAACGAATTTTGGTGTTTATATTGACGAAAAATGCACATTGAAAAATCATATACAGGGGGATATATTTCTGTTTTCTCACATGATGTATATTTTAATTTTCAATCATGAAATCTTGGCGCCAACCCATCAATTATTCTATTCGAACAGAAAAACCTCATAATATTTTTCATTATGTATTCTTGTCATGCGAAAAAACCAACAAATAACAAAAAAAATATCGTCAATAACAAATACATAAAACAAAACAAATTCTTCACTTCTCAGATTTAGGTGAAACTAAATAATGCGTGTATACCAGGTAATTCACTATTTCAAATCCAACTAAGTAGCCGTATGTAAATCTTATTGAGAGCATATTGCATTAATATAATGTACACATATCGCAAATTAGTCCCTAATATAATATTCAATATGTTAAGATAACTATTTCTATTTATTAAAACTGTGGCAACGGTTAAGGGTAGTACCTGGACAACCATTAAATCCGTTCATGATAACTATTTCTGTTTGAATGAAAATTCCAACAAATTTGATTCTAGCCCATCCAACATTTAATGTTTCATCGCCAATCGATATGTTATTATGAGACGGTATTTTTTACGAATTATTAAGCGCAATTCAGATCAATTTATGTATACGTCAACCTATTTTGCAGAAATCCATTTTGGGATGGATAGTTTCAGTACCTGTCACTGAAAATAACTTGGTGGGTAGTATTTCATGAAATTTATTAGTCGGTCAGGATGTTCAAGTTATATTGAAGATTAGAACACAAATAAGATTAAATCGAAAGAACATATCGAATGTGAGAACGAATTTGTAAACACTTATTATCGCGATGAATCGGGTAGATTTGTAGTCAGATTACCTCTGAAAGAGCAGAGTTTCGTTAAGTGGTGTTTTGCGCCGATATAATGGGAAACCTCGTTTCGTTTGAATGTTTGATTTTCTCAATCTATCTTTTATTCAAATCAACTTATCTCCATCTGAAAATGGATCTGAAGATTCTACTTTGATTGGACACAACTTTAGATTTTCTTAATTCTATTAGTTCAGATCTAAATTTACAATATTGTTCTTTCAAATCATGATTTTTTCTGTTTTAAACTAAAAAACCTTCCATTCTTCGACATTAACGAATCCCCTAGTTCACCTGTCGCTCCTTCAGAGGTAAGCTGACTACAAATTTACCCGATTCATCGCGATAATAAGTGTTAACAAATTCGTTCTCACATTCGATATTTTTATTCTATTCAATCTTATTTGTGTTGCATTCTTCAATATTCTATAATTTCTCAATCTGCACTTGAACATCCTGACCGACTAATGAATCACGTGAAATACTATCCTTGTTACCACCCACCAAGTTATTTTCAGTTAACGTGACATGAAAACATAAAAAATTTGATCTGACCTGCGCTTGATAATTCGTTAAAAATACCACCTCCTAATAAAATATCGATTGTCGATGAAATATTCCAAGGGAGGTTTCAGAATGATTTTCCAAAAATCGCCAAGTATAAACTGCACCTTAAACTAGGGATTGCACTACCGGTTTCCGATTTACCGGTTTACCGATTTACCGCCTTAAAAGTTCTTTAAATTACCGACGAGAAATCGACATTTTTTACCGGTAATTTCGGTAAAAAATGCCAAGCTGACAACAGCGCGGATCCGTTGTTTCTGTGATGAATGCGCAGCGAGGAAGGGATGAATCGTAAACAAAGATTGAACAGGAACGCAGGTCGCGGCATGTTGACTGTCAAGTGAGGAATTAAGCGCTTAAATTTGCATTTAGTACTTAATTCTGTGAGTGAATTTGCACTTTGAAGGTATAATTATTTTATTTTAAACAGGGGTATGTAATAAAAACATCTTTCTTCTTTTCCTTGCAGTTGTAGCCAATAGCAAACAATGGATACAACTTCTGTTTGGCAACATTATAACAAAACTAAGGATGGGGGTGTGTGTAAACTTTGTTCCAGACAAATTAAAGCTGCTGGAGGAAGCACTAGTGGTTTACGCAGTCATTTAAAGAGTCAGCATGAAATAAACTTGTTAAAAAGAGGAAAATCTATACCTTTATCTGGAATTTCTGGAAAACGCGACAGCCAGCCTTACAAAGAAATATCTACAATTACGTCGTATTTTAAACCGATTGTAGATGATTCATTTCCAGCAGTAATTGCACGTTTGACTGCACTGGACGCTTTGCCATTTAATAAGTTTTGCACTTCAGAAGATTTAAGAAAATTATTAAAAGTAAAAGGTTATAGAGATATACCGAAATCACCAAATACCATAAGAAAAATTGTTTTGGAATATTCTAATAAAATGCTTCAAAAAGCAATAAACGAGTTGAAAGAGAATAAACTTCGGGGAGAAGTGTTTAGTTTGACTTTCGATGAATGGACATCGGTAAAAAACCATCGCTTCATGAACATAAATGTCCATACAAAGGATGCCTTTTGGAACTTAGGATTAGCTCGGGTTCATGGATCCATGCCAGCGGAAAAATGCGTGGAGATTTTGAACAAAAAGCTTAGTGAGTTTCAACTTGGTTTTACAAACATTGTATCAATTACTACAGACGGTGTTTCAGTAATGAAAAAAGTGGGAAAATTGATAGATCCACACCACCAATTATGTATAGCACATGGCATACAATTAGCCGTAATTAAAGTATTATACAACAATAAAACTGATTTACACGAAGCTAATAAATTACGTGACGAAAATATCGATGAAGATAGTGAGTCCGACACAGGTAATGAATCTGATTCCGAATATTCCGATAATGAGGAAAATGAAATTTTCCACGATGATTTTGAAATTGAATACGAAGCTGGTGGAACCATCGATCAAGCTCTGCCAGTGCCAACTTTCTTATCAAATATTGAATTAAATGGTTAATTACAAAAATTCGAAAAGTCGTTAAAATTTTTCGCAAATCACCGACTAAAAATGATAAGATTCTACAAAAACATGTAAAAGAAGAATTTAAAAAGGAATATTCTTTAATACTCGACTGCAAAACAAGATGGAACAGTTTGTTAGCAATGCTGGAAAGATTTGAAATGTTAAGAAATTGCATCAGAAAGAGCTTAATAGACATTAAATCAGAAATAAACTTCACAGAAGATGAACTTGAGTTACTATCTAGTACAATTTTAGCATTGCAACCGGTAAAAGCTGCAGTAGAGCAATTATGTTGCGAAGATGCAAATCTTTTTATAGCTGATATTACCTTAAAATTCATGATTGATGAGCTTACAAGTCAAAACACAGTTTTAAGTATTGAACTGAAAGAAGCATTGTTAGATCGTATAAAAGAGAGACGGACCATTTATTCTGATGTTCTTCAGTACCTGCATAATCCGTTTCCTGAGGAATCCAGGGGTGAAGATTATGGAGTATTTAATAAAACCAGCGAATCTACAATAAGAAATGCAATAGTGGAAGTAATTGGGCGGATTTCAAAACAAAACCTAGAAGAGTCATCAGAAAATACAAATAGCATTGACCTCGATGATTCCTCTGATTCTGATGAGGATAACATCCCCCTCAGTCGGGTTTTGGGCCCATCAACATCAAAATCGGTTAATGCTGCATTGTCGATTAAAGAGAAACTTCAACTAGCGATAAGAAAAAAAATTGATATAAACAGTACTCTTTCAATTAGAAGACAGCAGAAGCCTAACAGTGTTCATCAATGTGTGAAAACAGAAATGCAATATTTTCGGAAGGAAGGAATTCAGGGGAAATACCTAAAAATGGCTTTCGCAGCACTCATGACAACTCGGCCTACTAGTGTGGAGTCCGAAAGAGCCTTTTCTGCGGCAGGAACAATTTGTACTAAGATTAGGTCGCGGCTAAGTGATAATATTATTGATAATCTGTGTTTTCTCAGGGCCTTTTTTATTAAACAAAAAAAATCGAAGGAGTCGTTGGAGAAGTAAGAAACGATAGATATTTTTTTATTGAAATTGCTATTTCGAATGTTTTAGAGCCTGTTATTAGTTTTTAAGTTAGGTATATTAGTTTTTTTTAAGTTTACCTAGAGTTTTACTTTTCTGATGTTATTATTTAATAAGAATTAAAGTTTGGTTATTTATTTTGTGACTTATTTCTGTGTTATTTTTTTATGTCGGAAAAAACCGGTAAATACCGGTAAATCGGTAATTTTTAAAATAATTTACCGAATTACCGGTAAATTAAAATTCGGTAAATTTGCAATCCCTACCTTAAACGGCCTACAAATAAACTATCTCTCGGTATATCATTCCAGTGCTTTTCAGTAGTCTATATGCAGAAAATGAACTTGGCTTAATATTTTCAAAGGACTTTTCAAAATGATTTTCCAAAAATTGCCAAATATAAACTGCCAGACGGCAAATTAACCATCTCTTGGAATATCATTCCAGGTCTTTCAAGAAGTGTATATACAGAAAATGTACTTGGCTAAATATTTCCAAGGGAGGTTTCAGAATGATTCTCCAAAAATCGACAAGTATTAACTGCCATTCAGACGGCATGCAAATGAACCATCTCTCGGGTATATCATTCCAGTTCTCTCCAGTAGTCCATGTATAGAAATTGAGCTTCATTCCGATCAGAAGCCAAATTTAATTTTTTTTATTTTATACCCGACGCCACTGGCGAATTGGCTAGATAAAAGCGGCTCCTAGAAAGTGGCTACTCACACCGGTCTCTCAATAGCGTTTTTCGGAAACCTACTCGGATTGATAAAATCTCTAACCTGTACGTTGTTCTCCTATTCTGAGTTGCCAACCCGCGATCAAAAACTTCACAGCCCTATGCAAGCGGGCGCTACATGATGCTTGATGCTACGAACACCCTCCAATGTTGGACGCTTGACAGTTAGTCGAATCGTGTGGCTGTTGTCGGTATTTTACCTTAGTCAAAGGAATTCCTCCATTATTTGAAGGAAAACATTCGTTGATTTTATGCACGTCTGCACACGACTCGTTCGAATTATGTAGTTTGAGTTATAAAGTAGTGATAGTGTTAAAAATGAATTACTGTTTTTATTTTATCATGTAAGCTAATTGAATATTTCACATGTAGAATTGAAAATAATTGACGAAAGGCCATGATTTCATAAAATAAAAATATATTATTAATAATCTATGTTTTCGCAAATTTCCCATACTACAGGAGTTTTGTCGGCAAATAGCCCCTTACGACTGTCGAACTGTCGAATAATTTCACTAACATGTTCGGTCCAACGTTGGAGCCAATAATCGACGCATCGTAGAGCGCTGTCTTAATTGGTGTAGCGAACGGCGCACCTCTAAAGAGTCGCTGGCGAATGATTATGCATACCGCTGTCAGTGTTCCTTAAGTGAGGAATCACACTGATCGACCAGGACCGACCGTCCGCGACCGTCCACCTACGACCAAAAGTAGAAGTAGATCAATGAAAACTTTCAAAGTCACACTGATCTACCATCCACGACCGACCACTAGAATAATTTTGTAAATCTGACATTTGAAAGGTTATGTGAATTGTCTGTTCATTTATTGAAAATGAGTTAAATTCATAATATCAATAGTTTTGCTTTAAATAATGAGCACTAGTGATACTGAAGAACATTTTATTTTTCCGGTTGGAAATATACCTATTTACACGAGTTTTGTTGAAGTCAAAAGTTCATCATAAATGTGTGTCAAAATGACATTACATCAGGATAGTGTGACACCGACCAAAATTTCCAGCAGACAATTTCGAACATGGTCTTTGAAAAACGGTCGAGGACAGTGAACGACGATTATACAGTGTGAGTTGTGCGATAAGAATATACGTGTTGGAAATTTTGGTCGTAGGTGGACGGTCGCGGACGGTCGGTCCTAGTCGATCAGTGTGATTCCTGGCTAACGCGATCACTGACTTAGGTTCACATATCGTATAATAGTCTAAGATCCCAGGGTCCCCAGACGCAAATTATTTTCTAAATGACAAAATTTGATGAATAAGGTTATGATCCTATGATCCAACCCAACCTCATACCTGCATCACTCAACCTGCACCCTACTAACCTAACCGGCCTTTATTCCGGTTCGAAAAAAGCTGACAGAAAAAAGATGCTTAGCTGTCGCTTTGAAACCACTTACCTATGGCGTAGTAAGCCGCAATCCTTTCGATGCGGATATGAACCGTATTTGTATATGTAGATGAAATGGTTATTCATGAGAAAAAAATGTGAAATATCTCGCGAACCGAACGGTCTTAAAGCCGTAGACATTTGATTTTTTTCACTATTAAATCGTCGTTTTTCCCGTCACAGAAAAAAATTGTGTATTATACAAGGGAAAAATAATAGATTATAGCTCTCGGTGTTCGGTGTTCTGTCTCCCTCCGCTTCGCGTCGCGGGAGACAAAACACAACCTCGAGCTTAAATCTAATACTTTTTTTCCTTGTATAATAAATAACTATTATTTAAACGACAAAAAACTGCAGTACAAAATACTTGGTATGTATAAAGAAAGTGAATACAGCTTCTTATTACGGGGTGGTACCATCATCCCGTAAGAATTTTGCAAATTTCAATATGCTGGTGATTCTTTACCTTCCGTGTATTAAACTACGTAATACCATTCAACTATGACTAAACACATTCATAAATTATACTGAAGACCATATGAATTCCTCGGTCACTGGCCTATTTAAATTTAGTTTTTACTACTGTATAAAACCTTCCATCGGATTTCCATACAAAGTAGACATCAATAAGACTTTGAAGTTGTTGGGGTGCTAGAGTTGAGGAGGTGAAAGTTTGGCCGTTTGGCGTCGGATGATCTATGGAAAGCATCCTGTAAGACAGTAAAAAAGAAGTGATCCTCTACTTTCTTCATCCAACTCGAGGTCAGCATATAAGTGAGCTGCTAACCGGGATGCATATAAGCAGAACGAACCACGTTTCAGTCAGCGGCAGATATTCTGGCTCTCTGATTGGTTGTGACCAAACACAGGTGCATTTTGCCCATCCAGACTGAAACGTGGTGCGTTTTGCAGTAGCGTGAATTAGTTTTTTGCTCGCAATTGACACACAAACCTACCCTGAGCAAGCTAACCTAGCTTGCAAGTCGAACATGCGTGAATTAGTTTTTTGCTTGCGATTTACACACAAACCTAACCTGAGCAAGCTAACCTAGCTACAGGGAACTTTTTCGAATAAATTTCCGGGCGACAAAGTGCACCACGTTTTAGTCTGGATGGCAAAGTGCACATATATTTGGTCACAACAAATCAGAGAGCTAGAATATCTTCCATTGACTGAAACGTGGTACGTTTTGCTTATTATGACAGCCGGGATACAGTATTTTCCCAACCTCATATGAAACAAAGCACGTGTCAGTGCTACAAAAAAAGGCCAAATTGTTTTCTCCCGGACTATCCCTAGCAATCAGGCAAAGTTTCTGCTTCGCAACAAAGCCAACTAAATTTGCGAAAAGACAAACACCGCTCCGCTTCATGAATAGCGTTCGATCAATCGAGTTTTGAGCAGTTCGTTCAAAACAATCAGCAATCAAGAAAACAAAATGAGATTCGGGCTTTAGTATATGAAAACTCGGCCATAAATGAGGGAATTTTATCATGAGACGCGATATGCTGAATACTTGTGAATTTTTGTTCGGGATGAACTTTTCTAATATGTAACGCTGAAATTATATGAGAATTAGAATAACATTTCATCGTGTTTTGGGGCAGTTGAGAGGTGGAGTTTCTCCGATGTTGTTAGTAAACTGACTTGGTGCCGATCGTGAGTTGTACTTACAGTGAAACCAATCTAGCCTGACATTTTGAATTTCACGTAGGTTCATGTTATGCCTGGATATATTACGGACTGTAATACGTTATCCGACAAGTACGCATCACGTTTTCACGTCTCAAGCTAGGTTGGTTTCACTGTATGTCTGGATACTGGGGGCGGGATTGATTTAATTGGCACTATATTGGGTAGGTTCAGTTGGTGGCGCGTACGATTGATTAGTGTGCATATGTGTGGATAATGGAACGAATAACTTTTGGTAAATGTTTTGGGTGTTTCATTCAAATTCACCTTATTCCACCACACCCATGGTCTGCAGTTCCATTGACGTACATTTAAACTGGTTCCCAAGGATATCTTCGTGGTATCGATAGATATCTTGCCGACGGCCTGGCAAACTATGAACAAGGTGCCGTTCAGTGTATTTTCTCATACGTTAGCGTTTTCCCCCTCCATCAAGATTAGCTTCGTTGATATTTTAGGATATTCCTCAACCACTCTCAACATTTCCTATCATTTCAATAGAACTGCAGTCCAAAGAGGCGGTCCAGAAAATAACACGAGTAAGCAAAGAACAAAAAGGAATCGATCTGGGCTAAATGAGGATCCACCGACACATGATGGTTAGATTACTGGATGAATAGATATAGTCCAAAAGCCAGAGGCAAAAAATTTCTCTGCATTTACTAAGCCTAGTTCTTAATAGTTGATTACAATTAGTTATACACAAACATATTCTGATCAGTCAAGCAAAATTGTGTGTCTCAGGTACACTATCAAAGTTGTCATACCTAGCGAAGAAGTTATGTCGATCAGTTAGCTGCATGTGGGGCAAAGCTGGTCAGTGAGCTGAATTTGGGGACAAAGCTGGTCAGTCAGCCCCAACCCAAAGCATATACGGGGTGTATCATCAACGATGTGTGGGTGGACGATAGCTGTTTACGATGCGTGGGTGGACGATAGCTGTTTATCTATTAGGGAGGCAAACATGTCTGAAATAAAAAGTCTGGAGAGCATGCAAGCTATGTTCCAAGAATAACTATCAACACACAGAGGGTCCGATAAATATGTGACTTATCAAAGTTATGTTTTTCATTACAAGCCTTTTTAGTTTCACCTGTCTCGGTATCTGTGTGTGTGTGTAATTAAATCATGCAAGTTAAATATGACACAAATATGACATCAATAGTCCGATTGATTTGAAATTTGGCAGGTGTACATAATTCTAGTGAAAATGCATCATGAGATGTTGTTAGAGAAAAAAACAAACTGGCGGCTCCAAAATCGTGGACGAGTTTTGTAATTATGGTCCGTGCAATGTACTACATTCCCTTGAAAAAGATACTGTGTATCGAAACATGTCGCAAAGACAATAAATTTTGTGGAAATTTTAATCGTGTTTTACCTTAGTGTCATATGGTCCGATTCTATTCAAAATTGGTATCTGGGGGTTTTTGGGGTCGGCAATTATGATTCTTTTGTCAATATTGAAAAATTCAAGATGGCGGCTCCAATATGGCGGACGAGTTTTGTGATTAGGATCCGTTTCTATTCCAAATTGGTATCTGGGGGCTTTTGGGGTCGGCAATTATGATTCTTCTGTCAATATTGAAAAATTCTAGAATGTGGCTCCCATATGTCGGACGAGTTTTGTAATTATGATCCAATTCTGTTCAAAATTTGTATCTGGGGGTTTTCGGGGTCGGATATTATGATTCTTTCTTCAAAATTGGAAAATTTATATAATGGCGGCGAGTGAATATTTAGGTGGCCTCCCCATTGAAGAGGAAGATAGCTCAAAACTTACAGAAAACGGCCCTTGTAATAACATGTTTTCTCTGAAATCCATACACGGTAAAAACAATTTTGTTGCTACAATCACTTTCTTTTTGTTAAGAGTTTATTGTTGAATGAAAAAAATTACTTGCATCTGCAGCAAAAACAAGCTTGAATAGACTAGCAGCATTTACTGAACGAACAAAATATTTTACTCAAATATTTTGTTATTATGAGAAAATATATACTTCGGTCGAATACTTTTTTGTGTATTGGACATGTGTATCAGAATTGGTTCGACATTATATGTGAATCGTTATGACTATCACAAATATTTCGCTTAAAAGATATTATGTTCAACCAACTAACTAGTGAATTACCTCAAAATTTAATGATTTGGTTGAACAAAAAGAATTGATTCAGTACTTTGTGAATTCAATCTGAAGTTTGTTCAATTTAAATTTATAATATGGTTTCATGTAAACAACCATAGAAGGTCCTCTGAACATTATTGATTGATTGACAAGACAGAAAATAATAATTTCTTTCAAAACCATATTCTGTCTGAACAAATAATTAGAGAAATACTTCAGCAAAAATTGATTTGACGGAACAAAATATGTTTTCCTCGTGAATACCAGAAAGATTTCATTGAAAACACAAATTTGTTCACGCAAGTAATACGAAATTAATTCAACATACATCGAATTGTCCTTTCGAAATATTTTGTCAAATTTACCATTGCGACACCACACGCAAGCGCAACAATCACATGGTATTGGCACAGTTAGCAACCCGCGTCCGCGACGAAAATGTAGAAAGATGATGGTTGATGAGTAACGTCAGTAGCGTTCTATCGGAGTTCAAGGTTTCCTTTCAATTGTGTTTTTAGTGTTTGTGTCTATTAATTATAATAATAGTGACCAAAATAATATTGTTTGGCTCCTTGAAGAATTTGAAAGCTGGTAAGTAACGTATTAAGATAATAAGGTTTCTATAAAACTATCAATGAGATTCATTTCAAAACATCATGGCGGTTATAGGGCAACAGGTTAGTGAAGTTATTTCAGAATTCGAATTAGGTACTTATTTTTGTTTCCATCTCACATAATATAACTAATGACCTTAAATACCAGTACCAAAGTAATTGAAATCATGTTTCTCATTCTGCAACGGAAATTATTGAAATAGATTCAACGAATATACTTTTGTTAATTGGTTAATTTTTACCTATTGAAAGTTAACATAAATCCCTGATTATTTCTAAACAAAAAATCTAGATTTTTTTAATTTTTGTTTTTTCACTTTTGTATTAACAATCCAAGGCATTGAGAAATGAAAAACGTAAATTTAGCAAACAGATTTTTTTTTCAATTGTCTTTATTATCCATATTGCTAATAAGATTAAACGTTCTTTGGGAACGTAATCCCCGATGAAAATAATTTAAAAAATTCTCAGTTCTTTTAACGAGGATCTTTTTTAAATTCTTTCAAGAAAAGCCTGAATTTTGGATATCTCAAATAGTTTTTAAAATATTTTTCAAAAAAATTGTTTATAACTTTTGCAGTTTTTGCCGGCCCTAATTTTCAAGTTTAACATTTTTTCTAGATGCCTTTCGAATAGATTGAGACCAAATTCATAATTTTTAGTGGTCTCGGTCAGCTTTTATCTGTTATTTTAGTTTGTCTTTTGAATCTTTTGATTACCTTTTATTAGTGCCTTAAGTATTATAATTCTCAAGTATTCCATTCTATTTTTTTTTCTTTTGGTGGTATCGCCAGAACTGAACCACTTCTTCACAGTCACTTTTCATAAGCGTTCTCGTGACAATTTCAGTTTTATTATCCGACATTTGTCGATCAACCAACATCAACTTCATCATCAATTTTGTTAAAATATGGTTCTATTTTAATAAATCTATTTTTTTCAATTTATTTCAGTCTGAATTCAATGATGTACTTATCTCACATTACAATTTCTTTACCATTCAGGTCAATTTTCGATTTTTCACAGTCATAATGAATTTTTCAGAAAATGACATAACATTGGAAATTGCCAAAAAGCTGGACGATAATAAGTTGAAAGAACTCATACCATCTCTTGGACAAAGGAAAACATCTACTGAAGCTCTGAGGAAGGAAGATCAAGCTTTTGTGGTGATGAGACAAATATAAAGGCAAATGATAATTTATTATGCAAAGAATTAAATGAATTGATTATGATATGATGGTAGTTTTATAATGTATTTTATTACATAATATACAAAAGAATTATATATTTTATTTTTTGTTACTGTTCAAATTGAGATGAATAAATTATTTGTTCAAATGTATTTTACATTTCATTCTTATCCTGTCTTGATTACCTAGGAAGGTTTTTCCAAGAGATCTTCAAAATCTTTATACCTTACTATTTAATTTGAATAATTTTCATTCGTAGTCATGGATGTATCTGGACGAACAGAAATCTTATAATTTATTTTTTAACTAATCAACCATTCAGCTCGTTTGAGGAATATAAATATGATATATTCGTGATTTTTATTTTTCAGGATCGACTAGTGGAGGGCCTATTCAAAATCGAGTCTTTTGCATCTTGAAAACTGTTACAAAGGGACAAAGTTACCACAAAATTGTGTTTTGAAGCTCTGTTAAAAATCTCCAAATTCATCTCAAGCTTTTTTGGTTCAGCAGATATACAGGGTGTATCTTAAATGATGTTATTAATTTCAGGTGGTGATTCCTTGTCATATTTTATGAACGAAAGTTTATATAAACGTGTGTCCTAAGTTGCTTCGTTTCCGATTAACGGAGTGTCAAAAATAAAAAATCGGATTTTCATGATCGACTAAAATATTTTTTGGTCGATTTCCATTAAATCTCGTGTGTACCAAGGGGTTTCTTTTCGTGAAATCAGATTTTTTATTTTAATTCCAGTGGTGTCGCAGTTGACACCCCGTTACTCGGAAACGAAGTAAGTTAGGACACGATAAACTTTTTTCATAAAATATGACAAGAAATTACCTCCTGAAATTAATTATATCATTCAAGATATACTCTGTATTCGTGAAAAATATCCATAATCTTCACTCTCTTGAATCTCCTTAAACTAAATGTCTGTGTTTGATTGGTGGACGTCTTGTTAAAGAGCTTCAAAATACAAAATTTGCGTAAATTTAAACGACCCTCTCACGGTTTTCGAGATATTCATGAAAGACGGATCGGGATTTGAATGGACCTGTATGATTAATTGGAATAAATTTTATATTTGAAATCATTTCTGAATATTTCAGTTGACAAAATATTCTTTCAAATCAATTCAAACTATGTTTTCTTTTATAAAACTTTTTTTTCGATCTACTAACATAATTAATGAGTTTGAACAAACATTCGTAAATCGAATTAATATATTTTGTCAGAAGGGTAATGAAATAACATTCACTCAAACGGATATTTTGTTCTATGAATTACCAAAATATTTTCATTCTATAAGATAATTTGTAAATTCAAAAATCCCTTTAGCAAATCGAAGAGATTGAAGGTATTGATTCAAAAAAATATTTCGTTCATTTTGATTTGTGTAGTTTCCACTTCAAGAAATATTTTGTTCAATCAAACGATGAACTGAATGAGTTAACAAAATATTTTGTTGGTTGGAATCAAATTCAAATCAAAATTCTAAAAGGTAATGTTGAAATATCAAATCATATGATCGACTGAAACATCTGATATTTTCGAGAAGAAAAAACAAGATTTTCTATGAACAAAACATATAATCAATTGAAAGCAACTTGCATTAAATCTAAAAGGATTTCAGAGAGACAAATCAATGACAATATTTGTTTCATTTGAATTGATATTTAATTGTGGGATACTGACACTTTTATTTATTCGAGTTGAATGATATTTTGTTGATTTAACCAAGTTTTTTTCTGCGTGTAGATCAATGCGTACTAACTAAAAAATACAAAATACAATAATATTAAAAAAAACTTTTTATAGACAAGCTTTTATTCAAATGAGCTGAAAAGTAAAAGATAGTTGCGGGTTACAGATTCAAAATCTGGCCGCCGGAAGTTTTCGTTTCGAATACGAAAGCGGCAAGCTTTCCTTTGAAATAGCGTTTATCGCAACTATAGGGTTGTACGAGTTTATATCAGGTGGTTCGGAATTTATGGGGGGATTCATGTCACAAGATGAGTTCATTCAACACCCAATATTTTCGTAAATGGTCAATTTTCATTTCATTTCATTTCTATAATTTTACAGGGAGTACAGGGATAACAAAAAAACTGGGCTTGGTAAATTCAGAGATTTTTTGCCTCTGGCTCTCTAATAGGAGCCAGTTTTGAGGTGACGAAGCTGCAAATGATCATTTGTACTCAGCACTCATCTAAAGGAAAATAAAGAAGATAAAAGATGTTTGTCATGAACGATGACGAACACTTCAAGCCATACTTGAACGAATGAGCCACAATTAATAGGCTAAAGACTGCAGTAGTGGACCTGATATGGGCCCACTCTCATTTGAACCCAACCTATCCTAATTTTTCTAGATCGCGGATCATGCAGTGAAGGTGCTGTTTAGAGAACGATGACCATGAAACGGACTATTTAGGATGTACGCTTCTATGAAGATACATCATCTTAAGACTATTGCACCACTCTGAAGAATCTGAAGAGTCTGAAGTATATTGTAGCAAATTTTTTCCACAGCAGGTGATTAGCAAGTTCAGTTGGACGTAAAATCGACGAAATATTTCCGGATGCCATCCAAGATGATACAAGAAGAAAAGTTGAAGGATTTTATTTAACCTATTTTTACTCTGATACATCCAATACAAAAAACTGCATGTCGTAATTCACCTGGAGCACGACAGAAACAATGAAGTCTTTGACAGCAGTTATCGATTAAACGTCTCTGCGTCGTAAATATTAGATCCCGCCTTCCACCCACTCGTTTAATAGACGAGGTTTTCTATCGCGATGTAATAATAAGACTGCTTTTTAATTGTTCCCAAACGAGAGCAGAAATCGATAATAATAAAAAGACCAAAAATGTATTAGATATCTTTGAAGTTTGAAAGACGATACTGTACCAATTCTTAGAAAAATAAACCCAGTCAGAAAAGAGTATTTTATTTTCCCCTTTTAAAGTTTAAAGCTCAACGAAAAAAGACATCCAATTGATGAGTAGTTAAATATTTCTCCACAACCATTACAAAATTTGACAATTCTGAAATCAAATTTGATAACAAAATGGAAACAGTCTCGCTTTTGATATTGAACAAATATCCTACAACACTTATTGCCTTATGCATTTTGCGTGTATTTCATTCAATCATTGTAAAGAATGAATATTCTAACACTTTTGTAGCAATAATGGTAGCCTTGACTGGCATCATAGTGACAAGGTGTGAATTGAAATGTCAAAACGATTTTTTCTTGGCTTTACATTTGATTATATGTAAAATTTGTGATTGTGAGGAAAGCACAGTCTGTTACTTGGTTAGAATGGAAATTCGCGATGCTCGTGGTTCCTCACGCTCACTTTCGACTCGCTCCGGAACTTCCCACTAACATCAAATTTTCATTCTAACCTTGTTACAGAATATTCTATTCACTTCTCGGAACTTTTACGCAGTTATATAACTTCAATGAAGTCATATATCTCCAACAGATAGCAAAAGATCCATATAATTAATATTAACTCTACATATTTGACGCTAAAATTAGAAGTACCTCAAAGATCTATTATATGGCCTTTGGTATTCAAGATGTATACAGCTAATTTAGTGAAATGTCAAACGTTAAACCACCAATTTAACCGAATGGTTTGGGCACAGCCTGCGGAGTTCAAAGAGCAACTCTCGATATTTTGTCCGTTTTTCCTCCTCTTTTCGGACAATGTTCGTTTCGCCAGGAGCAGAAAACTCTATGACGAATATCGTCCTACTTTGATGGTCGAGGAGGGCTACATCAGGCTCATTTGCTTGTATTTGCCTGAGGGTGGGGATTGAGTAGTTCCAATAGATTCGGCACCTCTCATTCCCCACAACGGACTCAATATCCCCCGGACCATAAGGCAACATCGGTGTCTCGTCTTTACCGTACGAATGTCGTAGATGAGAGTACAACACTCGTAGAGCCGCGTTATGCCTGTGAATATAGGCTAAGAACGCATAAGCTTGACACGCGGACAGCAAATGCATCATGGTCTCAGGATTCTGTATCTAGTGTCCGAGATCTCTATACCCATCACGCGAGTACGGTAGACCAGGGTGTTAAAGACACCATCCTGGCAGGCCATTATGAATCCCTCGGTCTCCGACTTCGGCTCACTTGACCTGAGAAAAGCGAAGGTCAGATTTTTAGATAAGCCAAGGTCTCTGATGTTCTTGAAGAATTTTTTTTTCCTAAAAGGGTATTCCAAATTATTATTATTATTACTATGACATTAATATTATGAAATTCTTGTACTGTCGTCGGTTCTGGAAATATGTGCAAATTTTAGATTACTCGAAGGATTGGTAGAGGGTGAAAGTTGAAATTGAAATTCTTATGTCGACTGTCTTTGATATGGGTATCAAATTTCAGATTATTCGGATGTTTGGAAGTGGGTGAAAATAATATTTGAAAATTCACATCATTATAATAATTATTATTATTAGTGAAATCGCGTTTTTTCAGTGAAGACTCCTATATGGATGAACTTAAAAAGCAAAACCTTATCTGAACGCAAAATTTTATCCAAATGTTGAAGCCGTTTTCGAGATCCAAAAATTCACATCATCAATATTTTTTTTTTCCTAAATGGATGTTATAGTCAGGTCCTGTCTCCGAAGCCCCGATACATCCGGAGGGCGCGTTGGATCGTTTACCCAGATAACCACTCCTTACGTCCGTGGGGTAAGTGATTACTGGGATACAAGGATGACGGCCTTCTGCATTCGTCTGGCTAAGATTTCTGCCATATTACGACAAGCCGGTATGATTTATAAGTTTGAGAGCAGTGTGTCCATCATACCACCAAGGACACCATAATAAGAACCACCATTTTAACAGAATGGTTTGGGTAGAGTCTGCGGAGTTCAAAGTGTAAGTCTGGATTTTTTTTTAACTTTAATGAAAAGAAAGAAACACAATTTTGTCTTATTTCCACTAGTTTTTTATATTTACGACCGATTTCGGGCTTTATCCCATTATCAAGTATAAGAACTAACTGAATGATAATGGGATAAAGCCCGAAACCGGTCGTAAATATAAAAAACTAGTGGACATAAGACAAAATTGTGTTTCTTTCGTTTCATTAAAGTGATCATGAATTTCCACATAATAAACAAGTCGTCAATTACACAAAGTAAGTCTCGATATTTAGTCCGTTGCTCCTCCTCTTTTCGGACGATGTTCGTTTCGCCAGGAGCCGAAAACTTCATGATGAAAATCGTCTTACTTTGATGGTCGAGAAGGAATACATCAGGCTCATTGGCTTGTATTTGCCTGATGGTGGGGAATGAGTAGTTTCAATATATTCGGCACTTCTCATTCTGCACAACGGACTCAATATCCCCCGGAGCATAAGGCAACACTGGTGTCTCGTCTATACCGTTCGAGTGTCGTAGATGGTAGTACAACACTCGTAGAGCCGTGTTATGCCTGTGGATATAGGCTGAGACTGCATATGCTGGACATGCAAATGCATAAGTGTCTCAGGCGCCCCACGAGACGCTCTGTATCTAGTATCGGGGACCTCTATACCCATAACGCGGCTACGGTAGACCAGGGTGTTGAAGACACCATCCTGGCAGGCCATTATGAATCCCTCGGTCTCCGACTTCAGCTCACTTGACCTGAGGAAAGCAAAGGTCTGGTTTTTGGATAAGCCAAGGTCTTGTTCTTAAAGAAAACATGCATTGGCTTATCCTTGTGCAGCTGCAGCAGGACCTCAGTCTCCGCAGCTTTGATGTGAGCTTTTTGCTGAACTCGGTGACAGAGTTTGGGTTCTTGCTTTTTCATGGTCGCAGACCATACAGAGAAGGAGATCTGAACTCCTGATGACTTTACAGGCTCCATCCAGCACAATTCTGTTATGTAAACATTCTAAACACTCCAAACTCAAAAGTTCCAGGTCTCCCTGTCGTCTGGGGAAGTATAACCGTGGAACGGACGATTTAGGATGCAAGCTCTTATGGAGATGCATCTTATGGAGATGAGTCCTTTTTACTACTCCAAAGGAGTAGCGTAGAATCGGAACGGAAAGTATATTGGTCGCAGCAACTTTATTCTTTCCCGACAGTTCCGATGACCAGATCTGTCAGAGTTCGTGCTGATACTTGCCGCCGAGAGTTTTTAACTGTGTTTAACTCTTGGGAGCGGCGTTGCTCTAGATATACGTCTCTTTGGCATCAAGATGAAGGATGCTTTCGTCTACGAGCTGAACATCCTCTCCGTATCCCTAGCATCGTCCTTTTGAGATGAACCGTGGCACATTTGTCAATCCCGAACTCCATTCCGATAGCAAGCGTGTACTCTTGCACCACCCTTAAGGACTGAAGTAGGTCCCTTTCTCCAGAGGCATACAGTTTGAGGTCACCCATATAAAATAAATGGGTGACCTTATGCCTCCGGCTGCTGGGGATGCCGCAGTTGTATCCACGGGTTATCCTGAGTGCAACGGACAATGGCAACAGTGAGATGCAAAAGAGAAGAGGGTTGAGGGAGTCTCCCCTTCTGAAGATTACCTGCTCTGTTTGGACTCTGACCTGACAGATCTTATGGTGAAGCGAGTCCTCCAGAACGGAATCAGTTGTTCAATGCATCTCACTATTGGCATCTCATGATTGGACACGACAAGACATCTGAGCAAATGCATGATTAGCAGTAGGTAATTTTTTTTTTTTTTCAAAAAAGTACTCTGAGAGGTGCCTGTCTCATACATTTATCTTTCTTGTCACAAAAATTTGCAAGAATTCATCCAAAATCGCACGAGCGCCCTCACATAAATATGTACTTTTACATGGATATTATGGATGTTTGAATGGATAGTTGTTTCATTCATTAAATTTGGAAATAATACTGAAGCTATTCACGAAATTTTAGCACAGGAGATGAAACCAATAGAAGTTGTAAATGGGATTATTGAAGTTTAGAATATTCGAATGAATAACTACTACTGAAATTGATGAGTATTGGTTGTATTTACACACGCCAATTCTGTTGTTAGTTTATACAGTGTCCGGCATAAAGTTCGCAGCATATGGAAAACTTTTTTATTATTGATTTCTCAAAAAAAAATCAATCTTGATAAAAAGCTCTGTTTCATCTCAAACCTGAAATGCATACACCAGAATTGAATTTTTCACGACACTATACGAGGGAGATGAAAAAACATGCTTTAATTTCAAGAAAATATGATCCCATCACTTTATTTTTCACGGTAGAATCAAAAGTCAAGAGGAAATATTGTTCAGAATCGAATGTTGATCCAGAAATTCAAATCATGTCCACCTATGACCATTTTAATTTTTCCACTTTGTTCCCCATTTTCTCCTCATTGCCCTGTACGATATGAGGAATACTGTGCTATATGAATGGCATATTGTGAGATATGATAATATCACTCCATAGATATCCTCACCTTTCTCGCTTCTATCAGAAAATCACATTTATTGAAATATGTGACGGAATTTCGCAAAATCTTGCTGCAAATAGTAAATAAAACTGAATTATGTTCAAGATATGAGGAGAGAATGAAAATTAATTTATTTTTAGGATATAAATAACAGTTTATTCTATGTGTTGACCTCCATTTTCAATGCACTGCATTGTACGGCGATGCATTGCATCGTGAACATTTCTTAGTATCTGGGGAGTTATTCCCCGTATACAATCCCTGATAGTATTCTCCAGATGAGAAATATTTTGAAACGGTCTTCTTGAGTATACCTTTTGTTTGAGATATCCCCATAAAAAAAATCCAAAGGAGTGAGGTCCGGTGACCTGGCGGGCCAAGCGTTATTGGAATATCTTCCAATCCATCGATTTGGAAATGTTCTGTTCAACCACCTTCTCACTTCTCTCGTACGGATGCATCGTCTTGTTGAAAGTATATTCCAGCTCTCATGTCCAATGGAATATCATCTAAATAATCGAAGAGAAGTGTTTGCAGCATTCTTAAGTATCTTGCAGAATTCAGTGGTTGTCTGAAAAATACTGGTCCAACAATAATGTCATTAAGAATTCCGCACCAGACGTTAACTTTGAAGTGATATTGATCTCTACATTGTATCCTGAAATGGGGATTATTATCTGCCCACCACCTGCAATTCTGGGAGCTGACTACCTCATTTGATGTGAAGGTTGACTCGTCACTGTAAAGAATTTTTTTCGAAAATTGTCTGTTATCTTCTATCATAGACTGAAACCAGAAACAGAAATCCAAGCGATTATCCGGATCTCTCGGTTTCAAAGTGTGTATGAATTTCGGTTTATACGGCTTGACTTTAGTATTAGCTAAAACTCTTCTCATTGATCGATCGGATATAGCAAAATTTTCTCTTCGTTGCGACAATGACATTCTTGGATTTTCAACCGTAGATAGCATAATATTCATAACAGTTTCCTCATTTTCAGTTACCGCTCGTCTATGCGTTACTTTGTATTTTTTCGAAACCGATCCAGATTCCCTGAATGTTTTTAAAATTCTTGTAATTGTCGAATTATGGACGTTTTCGTAGTGTGAAAATAAATTAATTTTCATTCTGGTATCATACCTTGGAGACAATTCAGTTTTAATTACTATTTGCAGCAAGATTTTGTGAAATTCCATCACATATTTCAATTAATGTGATTTTCCGATGGGAGGGAGAAAGGAGAAAACATCCATGGAGTGATATCATCATATCTAACAATATGCCATTCATCTAGCACAGTATTCCTCATATCGTACAGGGCGATGAGGAGAAAATGGGGAAAAAAGTTGAAAAATTAAAATGATTTGAATTTCTGGATCAACATTCGATTCTTAACAATATTTCCTCTTGACTTTTGATTCTACCGTGAAAAATAAAGTGATGGGATCATATTTTCTTGAAATTAAAGCATGCTTTTTCATCTCCCTCGTATAGTGTCGTGAAAAATTTCATTCTGGTGTATGCAATTCAGGTTTGGAATGAAGCAGAGCTTTTTATCAAGAATGATTTTTTTTGAGAAATAAACAATAAAAAAGTTTTCCATATGCTGCGAACTTTATGCCGGACACTGTAGATATATCAACATTTTATTAGATATATCAACATAATGACATGAAATGGTTTAACCCAAGAACTTTTATCTAACGAACAGGTATCACAACAGACCGAAAGTTACTAGAAATTGCATTAAAATTCATGAATTATTGGTGAATGAATATTGACGACAATTTTCCATTTTCACCTGTCAATAAAATTCAAGTTCACAAAATTGATAAATTTATTTGATCGTATCCATTGACAGTAACTACGTATCAATGGTTTCCCAAATATTTTATTTTCGTTATTTCATTACGAAACATGCAAATGGCGGCCGAATTAAAATTGTACACGAAACAAACAATTTTCGGGTTTTCTTTAATTATTTTTGTTCTCTTACATGTCTCCATATTCCAAATGAACAGGTACTTCATTAATAAATTAATTAAATAATTTGATTTTTTTATCACTTGATATTTTTCAGTATTATTTCCTTGTTACTATTTTGAGCAAGTTTAGTTGTTAAAAAAAAAATAAAACAACTTTGCATCCAAAATTTTGAAGTTTACCTCAGTTCAAAACAAAATTACCACAGATAATCTAATATTTGGGCAGTTTGTAATATTAGACGATTTTTGATGAACCGTTGTATACATGACGTCGTTTAAATGAACAGTGCTCTATTTCGTACCAAAAATTATTTCATTTTCCGTCAACTCATTATGATTTATAAGGCACAAATCCGACCAGTCTTGGGTTTCAATATATGGAGTGAAGCACTCAAACACATATTGAAACTCTCCGCGGTGATTCTCTGTTCACAAGCTCGCTCAATTCTCTGGAACACCGCAAACAAGTTGCCGATCTGTTTCTGTTCCATGCATATTTTCATGGACGATGCTCTTTCGAACTATCATCAACCGTTCCACCGTGGTCCCATCGAGACCAACCCATCGAGCTCAGTCCTCACATCTCTTTCACAACATCGTTTAAAAAAATAGAGGCCATTCAGGGGTAAAAATTTGTCTACTCCCTATAACATGGATTTTCATTATATATATTTCAAAATATAAAGATAATTATGTTTAAAAAAGATTTATATATATTTCTTTACTTTACGTTGAAGAACTTGCAAAGAAACTCCAATTTTCTTTGTAAAGTTTGAACACAACTAGATTGAAATACAGTTTTGTTTTAATTTTGTATTGGTCGTAGAAAAAAATAATATTTGCATGTAATTGCTACTAACACACGCGCACGAGATTAACGACAGTCGCACGAGATTAACAACAGTCGCACGAGATTTACGACACTCGCCTACGTCTCATGTCAACATGATCGTTACATAATATACCCACTATTTATCCGGTTTTATCTTATATATCTATAGATATATGCAATGACTTCCAAAATAAAAAAAATATTTACCGAATTGACACACATTTCTATGTAACCCTTTTACGTCTGATTGCGCTACTTATTTTTTACTCATGAGGAAATTCGAAAGTCTCCTACGCTAAAACAATGCAATGGAACAAAATGCAACCGCGGACTTATTCATAGAAATTTTCAATAAATATCTCTAATGAAGACCCGTAGGATGGTTTTCTCATAATTTGAATGGTTTTTGCAGCGTTGCTATTTACACGCCGATGATTTTTAATTCGTTTTTTAATTATAATGTTTGTTTAAACCACACATATTTTCATAAGTAATATCAATACCAATCAATATACCAAATATCAATCCCAATGAAGAAAACAAAAATTTTCATTTTTATTACCCAGATTTGAGTTCTTCCTTTTGGAGAATACTGGACAATGTAATAAAATCAAGTCGGCCAGAGTGGTAAAAAGCGACGAGCGTTTGCGTACCTATTTAAACAGCCTCGAAGCGTTCAAGGTTAAACTTACTACTATGAGTAATTTTTATTTTGCACCGAAATGAGTTGAAGTGAGACAGTATTAGATTTCTTTTATTATGAGACTCCTTCCCTAACATTTGGAATTCTTACCTCGCCTTTTCAGAAGGCAAACAAACCCCTTCTTAACTTGGAAAAATGATATTTTCACTGTCCCTAATCACCGGACTAACTATGGCTACTACTCTCCCATATCAAGATTTATGCGAGAAGCAAACTCACACATATTAGGAATTTCACTGAACACCTTTAAAAATCATTGTAAAAATAGAATTGAATAGCTGATTATCGTAGGTAATACAACAAGTGTATTGGTGATTATCGAAATAAAAATTCCTTCGACTTAGAGAAACGAGCGAAGCGCGAGTGTGGTTTCTTAAAGCAACATAATTTGTTTCGAAAAAAAGATGGAATTTATGATAATCATCGGTACACGAGTTGTATTTATGATAATCATCGGTACACGAGTTGTATTTGTTAAGACTATTCCATGAATGAAATCAAAACCATTTTTATTTATTAATAATGTTAATATTGAAACGGCTCATGTCATTCATTTTTAAGTTTGAATTTGAATCAACAATTTTTGTTTTCCTTCATTCATGTGACAGCCTACTACTGAATTCAACCTGGAACACTAATCCCACATTCAAATTCTAAAACTATGCAACTAACAAAACATAAATATCAAATTGAGGACTGCCGTCATAATGAAGAAAACCCGTCTACAAAAGTACTATTCGGAGTAAACTGCGCTTCAAACTTCCCGCTATTTCAGTGACCATTCACAGGGCGCGTCTTTCGTTGGTTGTCTTTAGATTTGTTCGCGTTCATAAAACAAACAGTCTGAAACCATCGGATGCATGCGCAGTTTCACAGAACTGTACGCATTCTTTGAGTTCTGTGGAACTACGCATGCTTGTAACGGTTTCGGATTTCGGGCAGTTTATTTTGTGAACCCGTCGAACGCGAACAAGCCTATTGAATTGTTTAGTTCATTGGTAGATAGATAGTGACTCATCGTTCATTTTCATGCTTTTACGGGAATTGAAAGGGCAGAGTTTTGGTTTACGTGTATGCAAAATTTGTCGAAAAGTTGATATTGATGAAAAGTGAAGCGTATCATGGTTTTGGTCAAAGTTCGGTGTTGTGTCAAAAACGTGTCAAAAATTTGTCGAAAATTGTGAAGTTGATATGAATTAATAGTTAGTGTTAGTTAAAATTAAATTCTTCTTCTCCCATGCCGACGTTAAAATACCGGTATGAGGAAATAATTTTTCAATTTTATTATAATTAATGTTTTTTAACTATAAAAGTTCAATAATTGTTGATGGTGACCTTTAAGGACTCTCACAAATTGTTTTAATATGTACATTGCAATTGTTAACGTCTATTTTATAATATCTATGCACATAACCTCACCGACACTCTTTCCCTGAGGATGACAATAAACGTTGTCGAAATATTGGAACAAGTGTTATAAGAGTATACTTCCTGCATGCTGCGTACCCAACAAGTTTTCCTAGCTTTATATATATATATATTCACATTTTTACATTTGTTTTTTTTGTTTTACATCTTTATACATTTACATCCATATATATATATATATATATATATATATATACAGGGTGTCCCAAACTCGATGGCCTATTAGAAGTTTCTGGAGAACGGAACATGGGATTATTCTAAAAATTTTTAGAAAATTGGTTTTGTTCCAACGATCTGAAATATTTTGTGCACTGCGGTGTTGCCGCTTCTATTGAAAAGTAGCAACAACTTTGATATTTCAAATAAGATACCCTGTATATTATTGCATTTTTCACTTCGCTACTAGTTTTCGATTATTTTGTATGATACTTCCCTATACCTATCTCCAATGGTTTTCGAGAAATTCTTTGATTTCCTATTTTTTTATGTGAAACATAGCCCTAATTAATTGTTTATCACTACAGTACTTGGATTCGTAGAAAGCCTAAATTTGGGATGTCCTGTGTATTAGTTAAGTCTAAGGGAATTCGTCCTCCATTATACAGGGTCCTGCAAAATTTGTGATTTTACCGACAGATACAAAAGTATCGAATATTTCAGTTTTTCAAATGGAACACCCTGTATATTATCCTGAAAAACAATTAAATTTGCTTTCAAATGATGTAGTATGTTCATATACCTAAATAGTCAGGTTTCCGAATAAAAGCAAGTTTCTATAAAAATTGGATTATTTTTCGATATTTGTATAACGTAGCTATGAAATGAATGAAATGAAACATGTCATTATGAAAATTCGACAATCAACGATAAAACTTTTAAGCTTTCATTAACGTAAATTTGGTTAGGAAAGAATCAAAATTAAAAACTATTCAAATAAAGTTTTGCCGAAATTATTTATTCTTCACGGTAAGCGTGATCATGTAAAAGGTTCTGTAGTATATTGAAGTGTGTAACTGATAAGATGATGAACCGATTGTACAAAGAATGATTAATATAAATGGTATTCCAAACTCCATATAACCTTTAGATATTTTACGTTTCTGGAGACCTAGGACATAAATATTTGAAATATTGTATTCCACAATAAGATATTGCGATCTAGCTATTAAATCGATTTTCGCGGTTGCAGTATTGCCACCTGTACTTAGAACTGATATCGACTTTCTAATTTCAAATGGGAAACACACAATTAACTTTTACCATTTATCGAATATCGATTATTTTGAAATTGTTTTTCTACCACATGGGTCATATTTGAATTCAAATAACTCGTTACCAGAAAATATTGAGTAATTCTAGTTACATGTATGAATAATTTAACCGTATTTTATACAGGTGTCTGAAAAACATTTTCTTTTATAATCATGCATTTTATGATTTTTTTCTAATTCTCCATGTCGAACTGCGGAGTATACCTAAATCCACAACGGCTCTTCATACCAACACATGAGGGTAGGCGTAGAAATACCCCAACACGTTAATTATATTCACTTCGTCGCCGGTTAATAACTGGTGACATAACAGTTATCGGCCTAATTTGATTTCTTGGCGATACAACTTTACCAAACAGCACAATTCCGTTCATTACTTCGGAAGATTTTTCTATGAAGAAAATTGTAGTAAAGGATGTTCACTGAATATCCTGCATGTTCTTAAAATAATTCTCACCGTGAATATAAAACAAATTCCTAAATCTACATTTGAATATGCATTGTTATATTTTTAAATTCTTTCTCCTGACAGAAACACCATGAAAATCACTGCTTGCTCTGCTTTTCAAACTAAAAGTTTATTTTGCTGTTTTCTGGTCATTTGAATTGGGAAATATTACCTATTTCGATTAGTTAAGTAGGAATTGAAAATTGTTAATAAAATTTATGTTAATGAACGTGCAAACGTTTTATTATTGATGCACTGGCAACATAGTGTAATTTTTATAGAAACTTGCTTTTATTAAACCTGACTATTTAGTATAGGAATATAATACATCATTTGAAATCAAATTTAATTGTTTTTCAAGATATTCGACAATATACAGGGTGTTCCATTTGAAAAAATGCACTTTTCAACATTTTTGTATCTATCGGTAAAATCACAAATTTTGAAACACCCTGTATAATGGAGGACAAATTCCCTTATACATAACTAATACACAGGACATTGTAAAACTACATCCCAAATTTAAGCTTTGTACGAATCCAAATACTGTAGTAATAACATTTAATTAAAGCTATGTTTCGCACAAAAAATAAGGAAATCAATGAATTTCTCAAAAGTCATTGGAGATAGGTATAGGGAAGTATTATACAAAAATAATCGAAAAGTAATAGCGAAGTGAAAAATGCAATAATATACAGGGTGTCCTATTTGAAATATCAAAGTTATTGCTACTTTTCAATTGAATCGGCAACACCGCAGTGCTGAAAATATTTTAGATCGATAGAACAAAACCAATTACCTAAGAAACTCAATTTTCAAAATGATCCTACGTTTCGTTCTCCAGAAACGTCTAATAGACCATCGAGTTTGGGACACGCTGTATATACATATAAATAGGTCAACTTAGGATTAAGTATCATTATTGTTTTTGTATTTTCTTTTTCCTCATGGGGATTATCAGTAGACATAAATAAATAAATAAATAAATAAAATAAATAAAATAAAGAAGCCAATTCTTTTTTTAATTCAAAATTTTATCCAAATCGTTAGAGCCGTTTGCGAGATCCCGGACAGACATTCTACCCGGACAGACATACAAGAAAGCGAGTTAATAAAAACATGCTAATAATAACATGGTAAAAACTTACTTAATGATATTTAAAATTGGAACCAAGAAAATTGCCTTTCGTAAGTGTAGGAAAGCACCGCCCTTAGACGTAGATAGTCAGATTCAGTATTTATCCGTTCCTTCTCTTTCATCAAAAGAAGTTTCAGCATGCCACTTGCCAGAATCATTCATAACACAGCACATAATTAGAATTAACGTAAATGAAGTTGGTATCGAATAAACTTTCCGTGAAAGCAAACACATTTTTATATGGAACACATATCATTGTTCCACAGGTATCAATCAATGCATTTTAGACGATCGATTAACGGAAATATGTCGAAATAGTTTCTTCGTATACACCACGCACTGACACTTACTGAAAATGACAGATCGCTTGAACAGTTATAAATAATATGAAACTCTTGGGATCATAGAAATTGAACATCGACAGTTCGTAGCAAGAAACATAGGCGTTCGATTCAGTCAGTGTTCAGTTGCGCGTCTAAATAGGTGTATATACAGATAATTTTTCAATTATCTCTAGTTTTCACTGAAAATTCATATAAATAAATGAGATGGATAATGTCATTCAAGAGTATCACTCACATAAATCGTTCATATCATTTATGCAAGGAAAGCACCTCTTACATTAGATCTCCAATACATTTTTGTCGATGAAAATTTATTTCACATTTTCAATATCATCAGGTTGATCGGAACAATTGGGAAGCAGACTTTTGAACGATGGAAAATAGTGATTAAAGTTTGTCTTTGTCTGTCAGCCACAGATGATTCCACAACTGATTTCGACGTGCGATATGTAGATATTTAGAGGAAACCATGCAGAAACGTGCATTAAAGTATATGTACAAAGTAAAAATTCGTGAAGCCTCTTTTTATTAAACACAAAATATTAACAGTATTAGCAATTTTAGTTTTGGAAACAGTATGTCTAATTAAAAGAACACCTTCACAAATTTGACACCATTTACAAACATCACGCCACCCGTCAAACTGGCAACATTAAACTCCCGATTCCATTATTGACACTAATTAAGGCCGATTCAGATACATGGGTGTCCACCCAGGGTTTTCGACCCCGCATGATAATTTCCTCCAGTATTAATAAAATTGTTACTCCTGAAACAAAGAAAATATGACTTTGTGATAGATATGTAAGTGAAAAGAACATATGAGAACTGTCTTGCAGTTTATAGGCACAAGTATCAAAAATATTTGCTTGTAAATGACACGTGCTTGAAAACCCCGTTTTTCAAGCACATGCAATTTAAAAGCAAATATTTTTTACCCTTGTGCCTTATGAACTGCAAGGCAGTTCACAAAGTCATATTTTCTTTGGTTCAGAACTCGTTTCAGAAGTATTAATTTTGTTATTACTGGAGGAATTCATAATGCGGGGTCAAAAACCCTGGATGGGCAGGGGGAGTAAAAGCACTCTTGTTGGATAAACCCTATTATATAGTTTACAAGAGTTTTATGATCATGCATTTTAAATCAAACTTGTTAATATGATATAAGGTGTTTCTCATGTGCTAGCTTTTATTTTATATTGTTTTATAAGACAGTTTTATACTGTATCAGTGACGTTTTTTTATTATTTTTGTGTGTATTTTACTTTAGTTCCAGGTTAGTTTTAGGCCCTCACTTTGTCAACAAGAAAAAATTAAGACGAGGATAGTTGCAGAAGATGAAACGCCGAATGTATATGAAATAGCATTTGGAGATTGTATTTTCAACCCATGTCTGCATTTCTTTTCGAAAACCGATGTTTGATATCTTAATGAATTATAAGAGATTGTATAATCACAACATGAAAGAGAATTTAATTCGTTTGTGTCGAAATCCCAGAAACCGACCATCATATCATATACCCATATGTAATTGTTCACACACACACACACACATACACAAAACGGCTGACGGTAATTTGGCAACAACACCTTAAATAGGTAAGTAAGTCAAGGTGCAAGGTCTCCCAAAAATAAGCCAATATAATTCGAATAACTGCTGCTTGAAATTGAAGGTCTTGATTTTACTGACAGATAACAGTAGCTAAAGAGGCGTTCGGGGAGAAAAGACAGACTGATGACAATTCACTCAAGTAATTTAATGGTCACCATATTACACGTAAACCATAATTTTCCATTTAGTTGTATTCAATTTCATAAAATTTTAATCATTGAGTGCAAAATGGTTGAATAGAAAATGGCGTCACATGGCATGTTGTGAAATTTATCGGCGTCGATATCATTTGATTTCATAATGTGGTGGTCGTGTTACAGAGAAAATTTGTTTTTATTCATATTTCTGTCGAAAATGGTATATTGGACGCCTGTGTGACTTAAGAGGGGGTTAACCTTATTTGTGGCTGTTGGTGAAACAAGGAGAAGAAGAAATCAAAATACTCGGAGCTCGCTCAATGAATTCGAGATTTCTTTTCACCATCTGAATTCAAAAGGTTGGATCTAGGCATCTCTCAGAGTACTTTTTACAATTTTTGTTAAAAATGACCTTGAAAAAATTGCAGAAATTTTACCAGATTCACCATTTTTTATCTCACTAGGTAATTTTTTTTTCAAAAAAGTACTCTGAGAGGTGCCTGTCTCATACATTTATCTTTATTGTCACAAAAAATTGCAAGAATTCATCCAAAATCGCACCGTCGAAGTGATTTTTGCTGAACCCCTGCATACTCAATATTTGATCTCTTTTCTTCACTGATTCGAGCGCCCTCTGATAAATATGTACTTTTACATGGATACTATGGATGTTTGAATGGATTGTTGTTTCATTCATTAAATTTGGAAATGATACTGAAGCTATTCACGAAATTTTACAGACCGAAAGTTGCTAGAAATTGCCTTAAAATTTATGAATTATTGGTGAATGAATATTGACGACAATTTTCCATTTTCACCTGTCAATAAAATTCAAGTTCACAAAATTGATGAATTTATTTGATCGTATCCATTGACACTAACGACGTATAAGTGGTTTTCCAAGCATTTTATTTTCGTTATTTCATTACGAAATATGCAAATGGCGGCCTAATTAAAATTGTACCCGAAACAAACAATTTTCGAACAAAAATAACGATTCATTTTTCAGTATGAAGAACCCAGGACTAAATAAATTGTATCACTTGAGAAAAAACTAAAATTATCCCTGGCGGAATTTTGACAAGCTAATAAATAAGTAGGTAGGAAATGAGAGCGGTGGACATTATAAGGATATAAACAGCACGTAAATAAAATAAGATATAAAATATTATATTTTAAAAGAAAATCATAAGAATATCATACAGACATAAAATAAAAGAAATAAAAGTGATGAAATATATCAATCCAAATTTTGATTGGCAGCTTCTCATTTATTATAATTCACTCAGCTTGTAAACACTCGTTTTATTGTATTTTAGGGTCCACCGCTCTCATTTCCTACCTATTTATTTATCAGCTTGTCAAAATTCCGCCTGAGATAATTTTAGTTTTTTATCAAGTGTGATATTTTATTTAGTATGTATGAATTATTGTGTTAATGTAGTACTCCACATAATGACATGTTCTTTTGATAATTAAAAAAATAGATGGAAATGCAGAAGTTATCCCTATTCACGTAGGGAGTTCAGCTAAATCTCGTCTCGGGTTTTCTTTAATTATTTTTGTTCTCTTACATGTCTCCATATTCCAAATAAACATTTACTTACTTAATTAATAAATTAATTGAATAACTTAATTTGATTTTTTTATTACTTGATATTATTCAGCATCATTTCCTTGTTACTGTACTAGTTTGAGCAAGTTTAGTTTAAAAAAAAAACGACTTTGAATTTTGAAGTTTACTTCAGTTCAAAAGCAAAATTACCACAGGTAAACTAATATTTGGGCAGTTTGTAATATTAGACGATTTTTGATGAACCGTTGTATACATGACGTCGTTTAAATGAACAGTGCTCTATTTCGTGCCAAAAATTATTTAATTTTCCGTCAACTCATTATGATTTATAAGGCAAAAATCCGACCAGTCTTGGGTTTCAATATATGGAGTGAAGCACCCAAACACATATTGAAACTCTCGGAGGTGATACTCCGTTCACAAGCTCGCTCACTTCTCTGGAACACCGCAGACAAGTTGCCGATCTGTCTCTGTTTCATGCATATTTTTATGGACTATGCTCTTCCGAAATATCATCAATCGTTCCACCGTTAGGGGTCCCATCGAGCACATCCATATGCCGTTACTTTGCAGACAAGCCGATCATCTTTTTCTCAACACCGTTCAAAAAAATATAGGCCATTCAGGGGTAAAAATTTGACTGCTCCCTATAACATGGATTTTCATTATATATACAGGGCTATTCAAATTCGAGTCTATGCATGGGGATTTCGATAACGGTAAGAGATAGAGGGTTGGTTAAATGGGGGCAAAGTAGCGTATTTCAGAGGTTAATTATATGGATGAAAAAAATCTGACCTAGCTTCTTCAGTTCTGGAGTTATACAGAAAAAATCGAAAATTTCGAAATTCTTCTTTTGCCTATATCTTTTTATTTTACGAAGATTTTTTTTAAATTTTGCCACTTTGCCATAGCAACTTTTTGTAGCCTTTCCAAATATCTGAATAAAAATTATATACAGGGTATCGTATAAATTGGGCCACCCTCAACTTTTAATTTTCAAATACGGACCTGTATTTTTTATTGCATTTCTTTGAATGCCAAGAGTCATGTTTCATATTGACGTAGTATTTTCATCTGAATTACAGAGTGTTTTGGAAATATTGAACTATTACCAGTAAAATTTCAACATTTTTTTATTTCATAACAACTCTAATTGAATAATATCAGAGAATGAGAGGTGAGTCAGACAAATTTGTTCTTTAAGAATAATCAATTTCAGAATTTTCAGATTATCTAGTCTCACTACTTGTTCGGAATAACAATAAAATAAAATCAACAATTCCAAGAGACATTTTTCTTTACCATAATGTAGCACTAGTAGAATAATTATTCATCCCCTTGTCGATTGACCTCAGTAGGTACGAAGAAGATCTGTTGTATGTAACTGTTTCTGCTGAGAACTCACAAACATAATCTGTCACAAACATAACATTGTATTTGATCATATACATAGCTTTTCATATTTTATAACTAATCACACAAGAACTTGTTTAATTATTATCAAGAATTGAAATAACAGCCATTATAAGTAATCATAATCAAAATAAATGTTCAAATTGACGACCTTCTCGTTCCAGACATTTACGGAGTCGTTTTTTTAAGTTATTATTTGCTCTGAAAATATCTCTTCGCCGTAGTGATGCGAAAGCGTTCATGATTTTAATTCTTAAATCTTCTATATTTTCAATTTCGTTTTGATATATTCTATTTTTTAGTGTACCCCATAAAAAAAAGTCAAGTACACTGAGATCAGGGGATCTTGCAGGCCATCTTATAGGCCCATTATTTGCTATCCATCTGTCTTGAAATGTTTCTTGTAAAAATTGATTAATGTCTCTTGTGCAGTGTGGACGAGCTCCATCGTGTTGAAACCACAACCGATTTAAATTAGCAATGGGAATATCATCGAGATATTCACTGAAAGTTTGTCTGAGGAAGTCTAGATAACGTTCGCCATTGAGCGTCCCGGCATAGATGTACGGACCTAGAACTCGATCCTTCAAAATTCCAGCCCATACATTTAGACCAAACCGCACTTGAGGTCTCACTTCTCTAAAATTATGTTCATTGGTTTGTGACCAAACATGCTCGTTGTTCCTGTTGAAAACACCACAATTTGTGAAACGAGTTTCATCCGACCAAATAATACTATTCAAAAAGTTTCTGTCATCGCCCAATTTTTGCAACATCCAATTACAAAAATTTTGCCGTCTTTCGGCGTTTCCTTGATACAATTTATGAACAATTTTAACTTTATAGCATTTGAATCTGTTTTTTCTTAAAGTACGCCATACTGCAGTTTGCGACATATTCAATTCCTCAGCAATTTGTACTGTTGATTTTGATTGATTTGTATTGATCTGAAATATGGAGATGAGCCTAATTAACATTTTTTCAGTATTACCTACTTACCGCTTGAAGTATGTTTTCCTGTAACTCAATAGGAGTTTTGTTTCCATATTTTCTCCTTGGTTTTGTGAAAGATCCATATTCGCGAAGGTTTCTGTCCAAAAGTCTGAAATATGTGGGATGCGGCTGATGTCTTTCAGGGTACAGATCTAAATAATTTTCAGCGGAAAGATGAATGTTTCTATTATTTATGTAGAAAACGTTAACCATATCTCTTTTCTGCTCTGTGGGGAAACCCATTTTCAGTACTAACAGATTTTTCATCAAATACCAACGATAATTTCCAAGAAACTGTCAAAATATTGACAAGTGAGGTGAACTAAATATTTATTTTCCAAAGCATACTAAGAGAACTCAAATGGTTTAATCATGATTGTTGTATATAGCAAGAGAATGCCCATGAATTTGCTGAAAAATATAGGTAGTTCGAAAAGTGAGTAACAATAAAATATTTCCAAATTGGTGTCTGGAGTATGAAGATTGCCATTCGAAGATTTTTTTCCAGTGATTATATGCACATACACGTACTAGGAAGAATAAGTTTTCACATTTTCGCACATTGATCATGGGTTGCGTGAACTGAAATGTGGATGAATTCTTGAAGAAGACAATCTTCGTCGAATAATGTTGATTTTCTTCCAAATCCTATGCATTCTATACCTTATTCTATGATATATTTTTTTTAATTACAGCTGGAATTAAAAAAAAATTTGAAATTTTACTGGTAATAGTTCAATATTTCCAAAACACTCTGTAATTCAGATGAAAATACTACGTCAATATGAAACATGACTCTTGGCATTCAAAAAAACGCAATAAAAAATACAGGTCCGTATTTGAAAATTAAAAGTTGAGGGTGGCCCAATTTATACGATACCCTGTATATAATTTTTATTCAGATATTTGGAAAGGCTACAAAAAGTTGCTATGGCAAAGTGGCAAAATTTAAAAAAAATCTTCGTAAAATAAAAAGATATAGGCAAAAGAAGAATTTCGAAATTTTCGATTTTTTCTGTATAACTCCAGAACTGAAGAAGCTAGGTCAGATTTTTTTCATCCATATAATTAACCTCTGAAATACGCTACTTTGCCCCCATTTAACCAACCCTCTATCTCTTACCGTTATCGAAATCCCCATGCATAGACTCAAATTTGAATAGCCCTGTATATATATATATAAGAAGAAGGGGAGCAGAAGTATTCGCTGACTTGTTAGAAACAAAGCTCGGAAACTATTTGGGATAGCAGCAAAACGCAAGTGTACTCTTATAACATTATATTTCCAATATTTCGACAATGAATATTGTCATCATCAGGGAGAATGTCATTGAGATTGGTCGTTTTTTGATGTTGTGAGAAATGAACAAGACAACATTACAAGCATGTAACACATGGAGCAACAATAAAAGTTAGTATTAATATGTTTAAAAGAAAACTTCACCGGTTTACCGAAAAAGCATGGCAACAGGTAGTAGCAACGGCGTTGAAAAGAAAATCTTTTTCTTTTCAGGTGTAGTTTTCTTTTAAACATATTAATACTAACTTTTATTGTTGCTCCATGTGTTACATGCTTGTAATGTTGTCTTGTTCATTTCTCACAACATCTAAAAACGACCAATCTCAATGACATTCTCCCTGATGATGACAATATTCATTGTCGAAATATTGGAAATATAATGTTATAAGAGTACACTTGCGTTTTGCTGCTATCCCAAATAGTTTATAATATATAATATATTTCAAAATATAAAGATAATGGTGGATCGTTGATTTAAAAAAGATTTATATATATTTTTTTACTTTACGTTGAAGAAATTTTCTTTGTGGACACAATGTTCGTATTGAAATTCATGTTGTAAAGATTGAACATAAGTAGATTGAAATACAGTTTTGTTTTAATTTTGTATTGGTCGTAGAAAAAATAATATATGCAACGATCATTTAATTGCTACTAACGCTTGCGCACCAGATTAACGACAGTCACACGAGATTTACGTCACTCGCCTTCGTCTCGTGTCAACATGATCGTTACATAATATACCTACTACTTTCATCCCTGGTTCTATAGATATATGCAATGACTTTTAAAATGAAAATAGTTATTTATGATACAAGTGTTAAAAGTGGCATTTTATTTTGTGCATGAGTAGGGAATATTGCGAAACGAGCGTTAGCGAGTGGAGCAACCCCACGAGCAAAATAAAATCACTTCTAACAAATGTATCATACACATTTTTTTTTCAACAGTTACTGCTTATGGGGAGGATTCGAACACACGATCTTTGGATTACAAGGCAGAAGCTCCAAAATAATAAACCCCAACGCACTTTATTTATGAACGTCATTATTTGTCAGTGACGAAGGACCTTCTACAGCTGGACTGAATACTACTTCGTTCGTAACTTCAAAAGGAATTAGTATTAAAAAGTCAGTTTTTAGTTCATATATCAATGAATTATTACAAAAAATTATTTACTGAATTGACACACATTTCTCTATAACCCTTTTACGTCTGATTTCGCTACTTATTTTTTACATATGAGGAAATTCTAAAGTCTCGTACGCTAAAACAATGCAATTGAACAAATTGCAACTGCGGACTTATTCATAGAAATTTTCCATAAATATCTCTAATGAAGACCCGTAGGATGGTTTTCTCATAATTTGAATGGATATTGTATTTTTTAATTATGATGTTTGCCTAAACCACACATATTTTCAATTCAGTTATATCAATACCAATCAATATACGAAATATCGATCCCAATGAAGAAAGCAAGAATTTTCATTTTTATTACCCATTTTGAGTTCTTCCTTTCAGAGAATTCTGGACAATGTAATAAAATCAATAAAATCAGGCCAGAGTGGTAAAAACCGGCGAGCGTTTGGGTACCTATTTATAGACAGCCTCGAAGCGTTCAAGGTTAAACTTACTATGACTATGAGTAATTTTTATTTTACAGAAGTGAGACACTTACGTTTCTTTTATTTTGAGACTTCTCCCCTATCAAATGGAATTCGTTTCTCGCCCTTTTACCCGCAAATATACTTTGACCTTTTTCAGGAGGTAAACCCCTTCTTAAAGAGAACAAGAAGTTATTTTCCCTTTACCACACAAGTAATTCAATTCCGAGAAGCGCATTTTGATAAGCAAGTTATCCTCATCAGTAGGCATTAGTAAACTAAAGTAAATAAGCAGATGTTTTTACTTTACTTTAGTAAACTAAAGTAAATAATCAGATGTTTATTTGTACCGTACAATTAAATACCTACTATGAATTAATGTTATTACATATTACATTATACATTCACTCATAGTATTTAATTGCAGGGTATAAATAAGACAAGTCTGATTATTTACTTTGGTACAATTACATTATACCATTGCAAAGTAACAGTAAGGGTCTGTCTTTTCACCTCACAATGAAGTCTCTGATAAGTATCTATCGGATAAACTTCACATGTTTACATATCCTCTGACATCTGACAGATATCAGATATAGTTATCTGAGACTAATCTATAGGCGACCTTAATACATATAGACTACAAGCCCAGGCCAATTTTGGAGGGTTCATTTGACCCAGCATGAATTATATTCAGAATTATAGTGCAATACGAAACAACTCCTTTGCGCACTGTGCCGTCAGTTGTGAGCGGTGCAGATGAGTACGCAGGTCAACGAAACTTTCCATCCAGAGGAGGGATTTCTCGACAAAAGATTCTTTGGACGGCATTTCTCAAGATGATGAGATCACTGAAACATAATCAAGTAGGACCTAATGCAGTACAAAAAGAACGGTGCTGAGAGCCAGCAATATTTTTTTATTTTTTTAGCCATGCCGTACATATTTGCCGGTACAGGGGCGGGGAGCCCCGCACGCAAATTCGTACTTCGACCTGTATGTTTCAAGATGATTGCAAAATGTACGGCATCGATCCCACATATTATTCAAATGGTTTCAGAAATAATGCCGTCTAAAAATGTTGGTGCATAAAATATAATAAAAAAAAAAAAAATTAAAAATTACTTAGTTTTGGGGGATATATTGTTCAAAGAGAGGTTATAAATGCCTATACGGCAAATGGTTTTCAGGCTAACTATTTTCGTTTTACGTAATATCAGGTTATAATTAATGGAACTAAATAAAAATATGAACGAAAAAAAATTACACTGTTATCTATTAGAGAAGTAATTTTTAGAAAAGCATTGCTTTTTTAATTTCTCAAGCATTCCAAAAGAAAAAAAAATGATGCCGTACATTTTCAATTTAAGAATTTCTTACAGTTGATAAGATTGTTCATTATGTTTTTAGGAAATGTAAGCATCTTCAATATACTACAAGCCGTATAACATTTTGAGGGCATGAAACTTGTACAGAACGATGCTGCTAAATGAAAAAATAACTTTAGGCACTATGCCGTCAATTCTGAGTGGTGACTATAATAATAATAATAATTTTTCATCTGAAAATGTGCTTTTCTGACAAAATATTTTTGCACGGCATTCCTCACGTTGGTAGATTATGAAAAAGTAATCTCCAACAACTCCATAGACGTGCCGAAATTTTTTCTAACCACTATCATCACTCAGACAACTCTGGAGAAAATTACATTTCTAGAAATAAAAACCCAAACAGAACAAGTAAACTTACATTTCACTACAGATGAAAACCTAGCATATAATCATCCCTTCACTATGGACGAACTGGTTCAGACAAAATCCACTATGAGTTCTTGAAACACCTACCTACGAACTAGAAAGAAAACGTGTTGGTAATATTCAACAAAATATGGTACTCCGGTATATTTCCTGAGCGATGGAAAGAAGTGATAATAATTCCCATACTGAAACCTGGAAAAGATACCACAAAACCTAACAGTCACCGTCCTATCTCCCTCAGCAGCAGTCTGAGTAATTTACTGGAAAAAATCGTAAATAACCGTCTTATTTGGTATCTTGACACCAATAATCTTCTATTCCCGTTTTAAATGGGTTTCAGTAAATTCCGCTAAATCATAGACCCGCTAGTTCATATAGAACATGAGATACAAACCACTGTCATGAAGGAGGAGCACCTCTCGGCAATATTTATTTGGAAAAAGCTTATGTTCTAACGTGGAGATATGGTATAATGAAAACACTCCATGAATGGAAAATCAGGGGTAACTTACCTATCTTTTTACCGCAATTTTTGAGTGGAAAAAAATTCAGGCAGTAAACTCTATAATCGAAAGTACTCCAAGATGGATTCACAAAATCATTAACTTTGATGATTTGGTAATATTTCATTCCTCCAAATCCACTAACGAAACTGAAAAAATTCTGCGAAGATCCATTGATATCCTTCACAGAGAAACTACAGAAAATAGGTTCCAAATTATCTACTTCTAAAACTATCTCATCATGATGTACCAAATCTCAATCTGCATGAAGTTCCAATAGAATTCCAGGACTCGATTGAATATCTAGGTTTAACTTTCGAGTCCAAACTTACATGGAGCCCTCATCTGAGCAATCTGAGGGTGAGATGCTGAAAATCACTCAGTGTCATGAAAACACTAGCTGGAATAAGATGGGGCGCAGATCAAGAAGTACTGCTGAATATTTATCAAAGTCTAACCCTCTCCAGAATTGCTTATGGATGCACAATCTACTCGTCTGCCAGGAAAAGCCGCCTGAAAACTCTAGATAGGATTCAGAACACCGCCCTATGACTGGCAACTGGTTCATCCAGAACAAGCCCGACATTGTCACTAAACTGTATGGCAACACTTCCTCCACTTGAATACAGAAGATCCGGACTTCTGTCTGAATATGCAATGAAAATATATGCCCAACCACACCATCCAAATTTTGATATATTATACGGCCATGACGACATTTACAATAAGTTTTCTGCAAAGCCAACCATCACCAGAACTATGGCAATACGCATTAGAGAACAAAACTTAATTACACATAATTTTCCAGAATTTCCGTTGAAGACTTTATCGGACATAAAAATCTTTTGCAATAGAGATACCTTTCCAGCACTTATTGGGCATGCTTTTTCCACTCACCTGTGGCTGATGTCTCATCTGTTGACCGAGTTGTTGAGCGAGGGTCTGGGGCTGTGGCATGTACTGCTGAGGATGATGCAAAGGCATGCCGCTAGTCAACATCTGGTTAGGCAAATACACCAATTGTTCGTGATGCTGGGGGATCGATTTGTTCTGTCCCATATCGTACAGGCCGGTGGGCATGGTGGTGTTCTGCCCCATGTAGGACATACTGTTGGGCGGGGTAGGAACCTTATTGTTGACCATGGGATACTTCCATTTGTCGTGGTTCTAAAATAAGAAAATTAATCATTGAAATATGATATGATGACGGTTGAATATAGTGATTGCCAAAACATGAACTTTTAGAATATTGTTACAGACCTGAAATTTGATAAAGACTTCTCGAATTGTTCGAGATCGTTCGATGAACTAGATGGAAAAATCTAGAAGCACTAACTTTTGTTCTGGATCAATCGTCGAACATTCTATTTGTGTTCTATTGATTTCTTAAGTTTTCTAGAACTTTATTTGTATATAAAAGCAATGCATTTGTGAGATGAGGGAAGTTAGTTAGAAAGTTACCTTGAGTTTCCTTGGATACAAGTATTTTGACAGTGACTTGTATTACAGTGTTATCAAGTAAAGTTTGATTAATAAAGGCGAGTTCATACCAGAGTACACTTATTTTTGAACCCGAAGACGCAACAATTGGTGACAGCGGCGGAATAAGTGTTACTGAAGAAAGAAAAGTAAGGCAGTTTTCCAGTATTTGATGGTGAATACTCGAGCAAATAATTACGACGAGATGGCGACATCAGCAGATATCCTTGAGTTTTTAAAGGAACAAGAAGCCAAACGAAAACAAGAACAAGAGGAACAACGAAAGAAGTGTTATTTATTTCAAAAAGAAGTTAATTTTTTAGGCCATGTCATCTCGGCCGAAGGAATTAAGACCGATCCTGCTAAAATCGAGGCTGTTAGGAGTTGGCCACGTCCTAGGGATAAACATGAAGTAAGAAGTTTTCTGGGGCTATGTACCTACTACAGGAAGTTTGTTCAAGACTTTGGTAAAATTGCCAAGCCACTCCACCGCTTAACTGAGAACAACGTTCAGTTTGATTGGAGCCCTGATTGCCAACAGTCGTTCACTGAACTGAAGAAGAAATTGACAACTGCGCCTATTTTGGCTTACCCACGAGAACAAGGCACTTTCATTTTGGACTGTGATGCGTCTCAGCAAGGCATTGGATCAGTTTTATCCCAAGAACAGGATGGCGAAGAGAAAGTAATAGCCTACTTTAGTAAAACTCTAGGCAAAGCCGAAAAGAATTACTGCGTTACAAGAAAGGAGCTTCTATCGATAATCAAAGCCATTGAACATTTCCATACCTTCCTCTATGGCAGACGTTTTCTCGTAAGAACTGATCACAGCGCTTTGCAGTGGATAATGAACTTCAAGAAACCTGAGGGTCAGGTTGCGAGATGGCTAGAGAGACTCCAACAATACGACTTCAAAGTTATTCATCGCAGTGGCAGGAAACACAGAAATGCAGACACATTATCAAGACGCCCATGCTTGGAACAGCAATGCCGATATTGCCAGAAACTCGAAAACAAAGAAGTCAATTTTTACAATGATGAACATTGAAAGGAAATTCTGAAAGTTACCATCGTAAGAGTCGAGTCTGAAGAATCTGATTTATGGACCACAGAAGATATGAGGAAGAATCAGAAGAAAGACAACAATTTAAAGTTAGTCCTAAGCTGGCTAAAAAATGGAGTTAGACCTGAGTGGCAGGAAGTATCCAAGTTTGGTGCAGTTGCCAAGGGATACTGGGCTCAATGGGATTCCCTGTCTTCGTGATGGCCTATTGCATCGCAAATGGGAGAGCCCAGATGGAGCAACTATGGTGTACCAACTTGTCCTGCCGAGAGCACTTACTAAAGATGTGCTCAAGCAACTTCATAGTAGTCGTGCAGGTGGACACTTCGGAATCAAGAGGACCCTTGCTAGAATTCGAGAACGATTCTATTGGGTGAATTGTCGTCGTGATGTAGAAGAATGGTGCAGAAGATGTGACCTATGTTCTTCAAAGAAGGGACCCAAAACTAGAAGTCGAAGAAAAATGGCTCAGTATCTTTCTGGTGAACCATTCGAAAGAGTAGCAGTTGACATTCTTGGGCCGTTTCCTGTTACCGAGCAAGGAAATAAACACTTGATGGTAGCCATGGACTATTTGTGGCCTGAAGTTGTGCCCATTCCAAACCAGGAGGCAAAGACCGTTGCAAAGGCCTTCATAGAAAATGTAATAGCCAGACATGGAGTCCCACTAGAATTACATTCTGATCAAGGACGAAACTTCGAATCTGAATTATGGCAGGAAATGATGAACATTCTAGGTGTGAAGAAGACTCGTACCACAGCCCTACATCCACAATCAGATGGTATGGTTGAACGACATAATAAAACCATCAGTCAGTACCTGTCGATGTTCATCTCCAAAAATCAAAAGGATTGGGATGAGTTGGTACCACTATTTCTCCTATCCTATCGAAGTTCCCAGCATGAGTCCACCGGATATACCCCTTCAATGTTGATCACTGGGCGAGAAATGAAATTACCATGCGATCTGTTGTTTGGAATGCCACCCAGAAGTACAGAGGACAAAGTCCTACCAGAATATGTCCAAGAGTTGCTAGAAAGACTGGATCAAGTCCATGAATTCTGCAGACGTCGTCTTCAAATCTCCAGTGATAAAATGAAAAAGAGGTTCGGCAGGAAGAGTCCAAGAACTATGTTCCAGCCAGGTGATGCTGTTTGGCTCTACCAACCTCAGAGAAAGAAAGGAAAATGCCCCAAGCTACAGAGAAATTGGACAGGACCCTACGTCATCATAAAGAAGATCAACGACTTGGTATACCGCATCCAACTCAACCCAAGGAGTAAACCCAAAGTTGTTCACATCGAGAGATTAGCAGAATACCGAGGCCACGATCCCCCAAATTGGTTCCAGAGGGACAACCAAAATGGTGATGGTGTTATCCGGGACGGAATAACCTAAAGGAGGAGGCAGTGTTACAGACCTGAAATTTGATAAAGACTTCTCGAATTGTTCGAGATCGTTCGATGAATTAGATGGAAATATCTAGAAGCACTAACTTTTGTTCTGGATCAATCGTCGAACATTCTATTTGTGTTCTATTGATTTCTTAAGTTTTCTAGAACTTTATTTGTATATAAAAGCAATGCATTTGTGAGATGAGGGAAGTTAGTTAGAAAGTTACCTTGAGTTACCTTGGATACAAGTATTTTGACAGTGACTTGTATTACAGTGTTGTCAAGTAAAGTTTGATTAATAAAGGCGAGTTCATACCAGAGTACACTTATTTTTGAACCCGAAGACGCAACAATATTGTGTGTTATGGAATAACATTGTTGACTACCATAAGTGTGTGTCACCCAATGGGACATTATATAATAAAAGCCTTAACTTCAAAAGCTCTAGAGCTGTCATTCAGTTGAAGAATAAACAATAATAAATAGTCTATATTGAAACAATTACATGGATACAATGGGCTATAGAACTAGATCCTTAAGTACAGAAATATGAAGAATGAACTTAAAAAAAAGCAAGAATTAAAATACTGATATGAGCAGGTACTAATGCTATATAGAACATAATCTATCTGTTGGATAGACAGAAACAAGAATACATAGACCGAGAGATGGCAACACAAAATTTCCTGTCATTTGTACCAAGTATGGCGACCCTTCAGGGCTCTAATTACGTAATGACGAAAAGAAAAATGATGGTCATAGCGCTGGTACTGGCGGCCCAATCTTGTGGACGTTAATCGAACGTGTCGGATTGATTACGAGAGTCGAACGATTTGTTACACAAAAATTCTTATATCTTTCGAAAGGCGATGAAAAAAGAAGTAGGCAGTAGCATAATGCCATACTTCTCCGGTGACTTACAGCCCGCCATACCGACGAGAACACATTAATAAAAAATAAAAAATTCAATCATTTGTAAATTTGTGCACAGCTAATCATCGTCGAGTAGCCATTAACGAAAATCACCATGCCATACTTTTCCGACAGTTCCACTGGCCGCCTTACCACCGCAAAGGTGTAATTTTATTTTCTGCAAAACGATTTGTACCAAAATGGCATTTGGATTTTTGGAAAGTATATAAGAAAATGTAACCATTATTATATTTGCCATACTTCTAAGCCAGGAATCACACTGATCGACCAGTACCGACCGTCCACCTACGACCAAAAGTAGAAGTAGATCATAGAGTGAAGGCTTTCACGGCCGGAAGTGAAATCGTGAAGAATGGTTTCCGGGCTTTGAGGCCGTGGTCAGTTCACCTCCCTGGAGGCGGTTTCTTTGGACGTTTCGCTCACAACTGCGGTGAACATCTTCAGCATAGGTTTAGTCTTCTCGAAGAACGACGTAAAACTGATACAACGGTCGAAAATTGTTCGTAATTTATAGTTGCAGCCTGGTTAATTAGTTTTGCTTGGGGTGACTGGGGTACCTAACCGGGTGGAATGTAGCCATTGTCTACCTGCCTAATTAGTGAGTCGTGATTGCCCCTTCCTACCTGCTTGATTGTGTTGTTTAATTGTTTTGTTTTTGTGTTTTTCAAGGCTGGGTACCAGGGTTTGTTGAGCTTTAGGGATTCTTCCTTTCTGTTGAAATTGTTTTTATGTTTGTATATTTCTAAGGCGGGCATGATAGTGTTTCGCGGTTGAGAGCACTTCTGTATTATCAAACCGGATATCATGGGCACCTTCTCCGTAGGCGTGCAATGCGACAGCAGACTTCTCCGTCTGGGCTAGCCTACATTGTCTGTGATGTTCGGAGAGCCGGGTTTTTACGCTGCGGAGGGTGGTACCGATGTATACCGACCCGCACGAGCACGGTATTCGGTATACACCGGGAGTGGCGAGGTGGTCTCGTGGATCTTTGGCTGAACGGAGCAATGAACCAATTTGTCTGGTTGGTTTATAAATGGTTTTGACATCGTGTTTAGCCAAAATTTTACCAATCCGGTCGGTGACCCTCTTGATATAAGGAAGAAAGCTCTGCTTGATGGCGTTGTCGAGTTGTTGCCGTTATCTCGACGCACCCTAGGATTACTAGCCCTAGCAATCTCTTGTCGAGTGTAACCATTAGCTTGCAATGCCTTATTCAGATGTAGCTCTGATTTCAGATGGGCCGGCTCACAAATGCGTTGCGCTCTGGTATTGAGAGTTTTTAGAACTGCCCGTTTTTGTCCTGGGTGATGATTAGAATTTCTGTGCAGGTATCTGTCTGTGTGGGTTGGCCCAAAGTCCCATCCGGTTTTCTCATCACTAAGACATCCAGAAAAGGTAGTTGTCCATCTCTTTCCTCTTCCACCGTAAGTTGAATCTTCGGGTGTCGGCTGTTGAGGTGGTGAAGAAACCCTTCTAGCGCCAACCTCCCATGTGGCCACACGACAAATGTGTCATCCACGTAGCGAAACCAAGTAGACGGTCGATGTGGCTCAGAATCGAGAGTTTGACGTTCAAACGTCTCCATATACAGGTGCGCTACTACCGGGCTGAGAGGGACGCCGTCAAGTTGCTCGAAGTATTTGCCATCCCACTGGAAATAAGTGGTGGTGAGGACATGTTGAAACAAATCAGCGAGGTCGTTCGGGAACAGTTGACGGAGAAGAGTCATCGTTTCGGGGATCGGTATATTCGTGAATAAAGAGGTGACATCAAAACTGACTAAAAGGTCAGTTGGTGTTGGACGGATGTTCCTAATCTTCTCGATAAAGTGAGTGGAGTCCCTGATAAATGTGTCAGTGTTGCCAACGTGCGGGTTAAGTAGGTCAGTGAGGTGTTTTAGATCAATGAAAACTATCAAAGTCAAACTGATCGACCATCCACGACCGACCACTAGAATAATTTTGTAAATCTGACATTGATTTGACATTCGAAAGGTTATGTGAATTTTCTGTTCATTTATTGAAAATAAGTTAAATTCATAATATCAATAGTTTTGCTTTAAATAATGAGCAGTAGTGATACTGAAGAACATTTTATTTTTCCGGTAGGAAATATACATATTTACATGAGTTTTGTTGAAGTCAAAAGTTCATCATAAATGTGTGTCAAAATGACATTACGTCAGGATAGTGTGACACCGACCAAAACTTCCAGCAGACTACAATTTCGAACATGGTCTTTGAAAAACGGTCGAGGACGGTCAATGACGATTATACAGTGTGAGTTGTGCGATAAGAATATACGTGTTGGAAATTTTGGTCGTAGGTTTTTTTATAGTTTGGCATCAGTGTATTCGGTTCGATTGGATCTACCTAAAATTGATATATCCCATATTGTAACTATGGGACAGAAGACTTCACATTAGAGCCAAAAAGTACCAAAAAAATGGAACGGATTGTTAGTGTGGCATTTCAAATTTGCAAAAAAAACTATACGTTGGGAAAATTATACTATACTTAAGGTGAAGTGCGAAAGTGGTGCCATACTCAAAAAAATTATTTTTAGGAAGGTCTTTCAGCTACAAATGGTACAAGACAGCAACATACACATTACAGTTAGGCTAATATAGGTAATATTAATTATTTCTCAGTATAATTTTTTTTTGGAGCTGGAGCTGCCACACTTGCTCTGACAACCAATAAAAAAATCTTGAAAAATGTTTTTGAATTAGCCCAGACGTAATATCGGGAATGGTACATGTGAAAAAATATGTTGCCATACATAACACGAAGTACCAAGACCTCCACAACTCGAGGAACCGTTCAAGCGGTGGTAGCCGTAGAATTATTATACAACAAAACATCTGGTTATAAAACAAGATTGCCGTCACATATATGTTTGAAATTTCGTATTTGTTCTTTGAACCTCTAACTTACAGGAAAAATTAGTGCCATACTGGTACAAATCGTTCAAAATACGCATGAAATTTTACAATTTTGAAAAAATATTTTACAGAAGATTTTTCAGAAGTGTTATGACCACCATTTTCCTTTTCTTCATTATGTAATCAGAGCCCTGAAGGGTCGCCATACTTGGTACAAATGATCGAAACTTTTGTGTTACCATCTCTCGGACATGTTGAGGACCAAAGAAAACAATTAAATCAAGAATAAGCTGATAGGCTAATAAAATTAAATCGAAAAAAACCGTTTTGAGGAATTAATTTCCAGCAAACTGGAAATCGTTTTAATACCTCTATTTGGTCCTAAATGCGTGTAATCTGAGTTTGCACCATCTCAGGTGGTGAGCTTAACTTTTGATAGCCAAAAAACCGCCACATTTTTGCACTTTTTTATTTTTTTGCTTATAGCTGCAAAACGGTGCGTCGGACGGAAAATGTTATTCCATTCAATAATACGGAGGACAAAATTCTGCGTCGAATGACATCTGAAAACATCAAATTCCGTTCAGAGGTATAGCCGAAATCGAATGTTAAAAAAAAGAAAATTTCGTAGTTCGGTGCAAACTTACATTTTGCGGCTTTCCAAGACGACATTTCTTGAAAACAGATAGTCTTATTGAAAAAATTCATTGAATAAAAGTTGTAGAGAATAAAATTTCATAATCATAGTTCCTAATAGTTAAGGTGCAATGAAGGAACGAAAACACTTCATTGATGAACAGTTTGTGGCATAAATCAATATATAATAGGCATGCAACACAAAATGTGGCAGCATTCATGTTCGCATTTTCTTTGATGTCGATGGTCCTTCATCTGAGAAGCTCAGACGGCGCGATTGCATATCGAGGCCCCCTTCATCTGGATCATCTTCAAAGGGACTATCCTCACCTATTTCTGCTTCTACGGCAATGAAGGTCACATCCTCATCCTCGAATTGTTCTGAATTCGAGCATGACTGGCCGTTGCAGTTGAGGCATATTGTTGAACATTTCATGCCTACTTTTCGGCAGCTGCACTTGCCTGTACACTCCTTTGTACATTTGCAGGACACAGTATTGAGAATTTCAGGTGGAGCTGGATCCTTTGTGTTTATGATGGGGAGAAGACCAAGGTCTGTCCTCCTCCAACCCCAGCTCAGAGGATCATTTGATCTATCATACCAGCCCTGGATTTGAAGGTACACCCGCAGAATATGTTGGGCGGCGGCTGCATTTGTTGGAGGTAGAGAGGCCAGCTCGAAAGTTGGCTTTGTTACGGATTTGGAAAATATCTCTTAGCGGATTTGGTCCAAGGAGGTCTCATCTGCCTTAGATGAATAGAGGGCTGCCAAGAACAGTTGACCTGCTGAAATGAGAACTTCAGGATCTGCATCTTCATGATGAAAAACCTTGACAGTCTCTTGTAATGTCGTGTTCTTTTCAAGAAGCTTGACAAACTTCAACTTCCCTTGGCGATAGAATGCAGAGGTTGTATCACATCCACTGATTGCATGCAGGAACAGGAGATTCTGTTTGACAACAGACGAGAACTTGAAATACTTGGGAGAGTAGAATGTGTTCTGAGAGGTTCCCTTTCCAGGTTTCATGACGTAAATGTTGGATGAATTTGGTGCTTTGGCGGTTAATATGATCAATAAATCGGTGTCTTCCCCGATTATGATGACCGTCGCAAAGTTACCTGCCAATTCAATGGCAGTGTTGACAATAAGGGTGTCAGCATCCTCAACACTTTGCCTTACTTTGAACCCATGCTGTACCAATTTTTCACGCAGCATAAAAATAAGCCGTTCTTTGTTATTGTCGTTGGAGAGAAATTGTTCTTTCGGCATGGTTGCATTCATCGTTTCAGTGAACACCACATTTGCAGAAGAGTACTTGCTTTTACGGCGAAGCCGCTCAGCTGATTTGGTACTCTTTACTGATGCCGCATCAGGGTAACCATCAAAAACGATAGTTGTACTGGCAGGATTGTAGTATTTCTTAACGTAGTCCACATACTTGAAGAGAATTGTTGAAAATTTTTCCTTGGATTGCCAAACCACTCGATGTAAAAGAAAACCCCCATCAATTACAATTGCACTATCTGCAAGGTTTGGTGGATCAGACACTGGTGAAAATAAATCGTAGAACACAGATTTTTTTGTTTTTCGCATTCCTGTTTCATCAAAGATGGAAAGGGGATAAGGAGCCAACTCAAACTCAAAGAAATTCTTCAACTGTTCCTCTGATTTTTTCAGAAGTGTTATGCGTCGGAAAAGTGTTTCTGGGTTAACTGGTATATCTTCGCCGTGAATTTTTACTTTTGAGTTGAAACTTTCAAGAGGAACAACTCTGTTTTTTCGTTTAAACTTGACATTACTGAAGTCGTTGCCAATAATTTTAGCAATACTCCGAATTCCTTTTTCAAACGCTTCATGGCAGTCAATTTTCTCATCGCCAGTTACTCCTGTGCTAATGGACATCACAAATTGTCCTAGTGGAAAGGGATCGTGGGATGAAAACCAGTCAAGAAGGATCGCAATATCTGCATCGTCCCTCTGTACCCTTGAGAACCTAGCGTCTACGTGCTGATCTGAAGTACCATACTTCACGCCACAAAAGTCTTCCACTTGTACGGCAATTTCCATGATGGTAGGCATTGTGGCAACCCAAGTCACCAGTGTGCTGTCCGTTATGCCTCGTCCATGTGACAGCCCACCTTGGGCTTTCAGAGACCTCATGACGACCTGCTCAATAGTCTGATCAGTAAATACACCAGACCAAAACTTGTCAGACCTTCTGATGGTGAAGAAGCCTTGGTTCACAAATTTGTCATATTCATCAGGCAAGATCTTTTGGTCCAAATCTATCATGTCTTGGAGATACAATTGGCATGACTTGGCATATAAGAAGTGACCGCTCGAATGAAAGTACGGCAACATCCGTTGCACCGACTGTAGATGTAAATGCCAATTGCCAGTTCGCTCAGCCTCTATGAACTGCTTGAAGATGGACACCATGTGGAAATACTGCACCCACAGCTTTGCGGTAGGTCCATTCTGTTCAAGCTCCGACAGTTTCTTGTAGAATTGTTCCATAATGCTCATGAGCGCTGGTTGGTCCAGATGTTGTGGAAAATTTGGAGCCCCTATATTATTTAACGTATCTAATATTGCCTGATTATTGTCGTCAGTGATGGTCATTGTTGACAAAGCAGTTCTTGCCAATGCCTGGTGAACTAAAATATGACCCCTGACAGCTCTTGAATATGCGTGCCCCGTCAGCATCTTTTCTGTAGACTGTCTTGCGTAAATGGTGCTAAGAACATCCTGCAGCCCACTACCGTCCATTATGTATCCAATAGCACCCATAAAAGACATCAGCAGGTGGAAGCCACCTAGGCGTACGATCACTGATGATAATGGAGATTCAGAATTGCATGAAGCCACTATCTCTCTGGCTTTGTAATACAGAGGCTGGTCAAACGTCACGAAGCAGCATTTTTGTTTATCACCTCTTCGTTCAACTGAATCAAGTAGTACAGAGTATATAGTGTCAGGGTTTCCTGGAGGTGCATTCAGGAATGGTAGGCACAAAGTACGAGATTTCTGAAATGTCTGATCAGAGGTTATCTTTTCCATGAATCCGTTCCACCCTGGAACGTTCGGGTGGTCTCTCCATTTCCCATACAACCACAAGAAGTCGCTGGCTGAAGGTTTTATTTACCACATCGATTGGGTTTCGTACGTTCATATCATAGATACAAATTGACTTAAGGCCATCCTGCTCGGTTTTTTGAAACGTGACCAAGGGTATGCTTCCGATTGCCCCAGTTGCATTGGCTTTGGGTACCTTCTTCAATCTTGCAATTCTTGCCTTTGACCAGGCTGAGGTGTGAGGGGTTATACATTGGAGCCCACCCATAGCATGCCACGTGTTGGAGCCGTCAATCGTGTCTACGTTAACATCAGCATTGTCACGCACCCACTGGCTAAAAGAATCTTCCAGAACGACCTGCGGTGGGTCTTGAAGGACAGATGCTTGAAACAGTTGAACTTCGAAATATGAACAAGAAAACCCAAGACTTGACAACACATCCAAGAGTTCTCTTGATCCGTACTTCTGATGAAGCGTTGCACCAAGTCCTATGAGCAGTGGCGACAGGAAGGACCGCGGTCTCGCAGCATTAATTATTGCGTGAGCAATAGCACAGGTTTTCGTTTTTTGTTTAGGCCGAGCAGAAGTTGTTTTTCCCTTTTTGGTGTTTACAATTGACCCTACAAGCACCTTAAGGGTTTCTGGAATGTCATTCTCAACGTCCTTCAGAAATTCGTCCACTTTGGGGTAAGTATCAAGGGGATAAAACACTGACCTAATATCCTCGCGGACAATGGCAGCAGCTGCTTTCACTATGCGAAGTCGCTCTTCTTTTTCGTCGACATTTCTGGAGTCATACCAAGCCTGAGTTAAAATTTTGTAACCTGTATTTCGAAAGCATATTACCGGTGGCTTATTTTTACCCCTTCCGCTAGTGATAATAAGGTCGTCTTCATACTTTGTTTTCAGCTTTTTGAACAGGGATTTATGAGTCGGGATAAAGCCTTCGAAGTCTTTCAAAATTTCTGACAAAGTAAATTGGCATTGGTCTTCATTTTCCTCGATGTAATTGCAAATATAGTTAAATGCCAGAGACACATCTTCATCTTCAGGTCGACCAACTGACGATCCAGTTTTTGCATCTTTTTTCAGAAACTTGATACTGCAGGAGCGGTGGTATCTGGCCTCTACCGCAACTAAATTATTTTCAAGACGAATTCTTTCAAGTACCTCTTCATCCTGCCACCATTCAGCTGCAGCCAAGAGGGAATTTTTGAACTCAATTGTTGACACATACTGCACGGTAACTCGCCTCTTCAGAGGCTTCTTGCTTTCTCTGGCCACAAATTCCTGTGATGCGTCTTCCCCACAGATCACACATCTCTTCTTAAAATCAAAAGTCGGGACCCTCTCTCTATGCCTCTTGGGGTTTTCTTCTTCACTTCTTTTCTCCTTTGAATACATTTTCCTGCAACTTTCGTGAAACACTACTGAAGTAAGACCTTGAAGTTGAAGGTGTTTCTCATCCTTCCTTGCTATACTTCTTTTTATCAATGTTTCTATTCCTCGTTCTTTTACTGTAGTTAAGGCCTCATCATGTAATGGTTTGTAACAAATTAAACACTTCGGGTCATTCATGTTTGTAGGTGTTGAACACGCCAGATAATCTTCGAAACAATAGAACACTTTCTTTCAAGTATAATCAACTTTTCACTCTGTAATTATCAAAACGTCAATAAATGACAAGGTGCACGCATTGATAACAATGTACGAAGTGACCCTTTTTTTCATTGTCCTACGTTACCATGACACCGTGCGCGAAGTAGCAAAGCATTGTGCGAAATAGGCACCTATTGCGAAATAGGTATTTTGCACACTGCATGTAAACTATGTGGGATTTTTATATTTCAACCTTTATGGTTTATGGTACTCAATGCAAAAAATCCATGGAATCATTTGTTTCTGAATGTTTAGGTAACAATAATTATGGCTTTTAAACTCTTTTCAAATTGTGACAAAATTTTACACTACCTAATTTTATTTATTATTTACAATGAATTTTGTTTGGCGTTTGTAAAAAAAAATTTGTTTGCAACTCGTGCGCGAAATACTTTGGTGATTTCGACTATTTTTTAACTTGGCTGCGCCTCGTTAAAAAAATCAGCTCTCGATCACAAAAGTAGCATTTCGCGCACTAGATGAAAAATAATTATTGATGCAAAATTTGGGACCGAAGCTGAACCGGGCATTCAGATATCCGGATAATTGGACAAATCAAGAAAACTTAAACATTTGGACATCTATCTATATAACGTAAAATTTTATTCTCTACAACTTTTATTTTATGGGTTTTTTCAATAAGACTATCTGTTTTCAAGAAATGTCGTCTTGGAAAGCCGCAAAATGTAAGTTTGCACCGAACTACGAAATTTTCTTTTTTTTAACATTCGATTTCGGCTATACCTCTGAACGGAATTTGATGTTTTCAGATGTCATTCGACGCAGAATTTTGTCCTCCGTATTATTGAATGGAATAACATTTTCCGTCCGACGCACCGTTTTGCAGCTATAAGCAAAAAAATAAAAAAAGTGCAAAAATTTGGCGGTTTTTTGGCTATCAAAAGTTAAGCTCAACTCCTGGAATGGTGCAAACTTAGATTACACGCATTTGGGACCGAATGAAGGTAATTAAATGATTTCCAGCTTGCTGGAAATTAATTCCTCAAAATATAATTATTTGATTGGCCTATGAACAGGAGAATCGTTTTTATTAAATAAAATTTCTTAATACCTAATCAATTTATTTATTAAAACCTCGTGGGCCACCCTGTATATATAAAAAATTAATAGGAAATGAGGCAATATAATCAAACCTATAAAACTAAAGAAAATTCAATTTATCAAAAACTGATTAGCATAACATCATATAGGAATGTGATCAGTACTACTATAAAATAGATTTTAGTGTTGAAAAGGGGACCATTCTCCATGAAAATTGAAAAATGTGATTTATTTTTAATATCTAATAGAAAACAACTACTTCCCCGGCACAAGCCACGCTGGACATTGAGCTACATCTGATAGATATTGTGTAAAGACTCTAACTGAAAAGAAAAAGAAAGAAAATAGCGACTAAAGTTTGTCTTTCAGCCGCAGATGATTCCACAACAGATTTTATGAATATCCTATTCATATTTTCGAACGAAAATCAAAATAGATTTTAATGTTAATGAATACATTTTGATAACTATTTCAGTGATTCCTGTTTGACGTGTTTGTTACTTCAACAGCAGAGAGAAATGTTTCATAATGAGTAAGACCATATTCACTTTTTTATTGTTTTGGTTGGTTCAACTGCAACTAATGCAGTCAACTAGTTTCAGTTGAAACATTTGAAGATTTTAACCAAAGAAGACCATAGCAAAATCCGGAAACCTACCATAACATTGACGCCAGCCGTGAAAGCCTACATTCCTAAAATTTTTTGTTACTTATTTCTGCAGGAATAGATTGCCTGGTAGTTGCTTTTGTGGACGTAAGTAAGTGATGAACTGATTGAAGTATATGTATTATGAAGAATTGGAAAAGTCGGTCTTTCACAGAAAACCACTAAAATCTATTATGTAAATGGTAATAATATTCCCTTGATAATTCATTATAATCTCCCTGATAAACTCCCATATAATAAGTGTAACAATAGCAACATAAATGAAAACAAAACTCCAACTATACTAATCTTTATACCATCTTTCTACTTTCTACAACTAGTCATTTATGCCAAAAAACACTATAATATTTGTACTAGAAACTGTGATTCACATTCAAACCAGATGACAATCAATGCAAGATATAGAAATGAACCAGGATACCACATCAGAACTCACACTCACATTTTTTGAAAAAGGGACCCAGTATAGAGCAATCGAAGCCTATCACTCTCTTCCTATTGAAATTAGAAATATTGTACACACAAAAAAAAAAATTCAGTCACAAACTACTTGAGAAAAAAGTCTATTACAATTTCCATAGCTGGTAAAAGATGAATCTCAATATATCTATATGTAAATACGTGTGTATTATGTTTGTGAATATATGTCTTAAGTGCATATTTTATATCTATATTAATGTAATTTTAATTATGATTAATTCCTTCTTGTATATTTTATTTATATTTTAGTTTGCATATTATGTTTCATAAACAACCCTTCTCTGTAACCTAAACCTGTTAGACGTTGCTATGTCCGTTTGTAGATTTTATGACAATGGAGTATATTATTTTTATTATTATACTCAAGGATGGCTATAGGGCCAAATTCCCGCAATTAATATTTCAACAAGCATCGAAATTCAAATGAATCCAAAAGTGAGTTGTAGGAATATCTGTGTGATGAGTCATTTCATTATCATTTGTATTATCCCAAGCCATAACATCGAAACAGTTTGTCACAGTCCTAAAAGCAACTCGCTAGAGAAAAATTAACATAAATTAAGAAATATTCAGTAAGAAAAATGTTTTCAGAGAACTAAAAATTAGGGTTGGCAAGATAAAATCATTTTGATTTAAATCATGATTTAAATCGCGATTTAAACAAGGTTGGAAAATATCAAAGATTTTTTGATTCTATCATACAGTTTAACTATATTTTTGCATAAAACGTAGTTATGTAAAAGGTTATTAACCTCGGATATTTAATATATATAGCCAACAAAAATAAATGAAGTGAAATCATGAAAAAATAATAGTATGATGAAAAAATAAAAGTGTGATGTTTGCAGAAGAAGTGGTGAAAAATGTGACACCACTAGAGTGGTGGATGTCACAGAAAAATATATTTAGTGAAGAGGAACAGTCCAAGATTTTCCCACTGGTTAAGCAATTGTTTGGGACAATAGCTTCTTCAGCTGCTGTGGAAAGAGTGTTTTCTGGCTGGCAAGATAGTTTTTTGTTTAAGTATTATAATAATGATATTGATCTAAAAGACCCAGTTTTAAAAATATAATTGTCAGATTTTATATTTCTGTGAAAGAAAATAAATTTAAACACTTTTGATTAAATTTTGTTTTCTTTGACAGAAATCAACATAAATTCAGACAATTATATTTTAAATATACTCTTTTGAAGCTGAGAAATCAATATCATTATTATAATAAACAAAATGATGTCCTTTCAAAAATAGCAACCATGTTGGAAAATTGGCGCGCGATTTAAATGTCTCATGTGATAAAAATAGGTTATTTTTTCATGATTTTATTTTATTTATTTTTGTTGGCTACGTACCGGTTGACCACGAGGGTGGTACGCCCGCCAATTTTTCTATAGTTTTGAAGATACAGATTTCAAATTTGGTATTTCGCTATGGTATTCGAATACTAAAAGTAAAAATTCACCACTTCCGGTTTAACCGGCAGTGACCCCAAACTTTTTTTTCTTTAAATGACACCCTGTACATATTTTTTTATTACCTGAAAAAGCACGCCATTTGTGATAACACCGTTCTCTTCAAAATTGAGAATCGGTTGAAAAATGGCGGAGATACAGTTGATTGTTCAATCGAACAAAGTTGGCCATGAAACTCAAACTTAAATCATTACAATTGACAAACGACATCAGAAGTTACCAGAGGAAGCTTCGAAGTGTGATACAGTTGAAAACTGAGTTTCTCGTGTAATTGCAGCTCCCATATAATCCAACAATTTTCAAAAATTTCCTAAAAACGGAATAGTACCTATAAAGAAATGCTCACAACCGCTATTTCTCAAATGGCAACATGTTCTATTCACTTCGTCATGATGAAAAATGACGAACGAAGGCGGCCATGAACATAAAAAAGTGAAACAAAAAAGTAGTATTGATTAATAAGTAGATTAAACTTTGACTTTGTTGAAATAATATGAGCTTTTGTTTATTGCTTTCTTAATTATGTTCTAAGCCACCTACGTTGAAGAACATTCAATTTTAGGAACACTCATCATGAAACCTGATTGTATCTTCGTTTCCTTTAGGAATTCTCCAAAACTATTCACAAGAGTAAACTGATAATTTATAATTTTTTATCATGACAAAATGAAAAGTACATGTTGTGAGCATTTCTTTATGGATACCATTCCGTTTTTAGGAAATTTTTGAAAATTGTTGGATTATATGGGAGCTGCAATTACACGAGAAACTCAGTTTTCAACTGTATCACACTTCGAAGCTTCCTCTGGTAACTTCTGATGTCGTTTGTCAATTGTAATGATTTAAGTTTGAGTTTCATGGCCAACTTTGTTCGATTGAACATTCAACTGTATCTCCGCCATTTACAGATTGTTATCCACATGGAGTCCCAAAAACTTGGCTGATGGTTCAATACTTATTATCGAGTTCCTTAAGACTATCTTGTTCAGAGTGCACCAGAAGGTTACAATGTATGTTTTTGAGACAATGAATGATAACTTATTGGCATCACACCAGTTTTTCACCAAGGATATGTCTGTAACTATGTGTTTATTCAGTTCATCACTGTTGTTGCCGTGCCACAGTATTGTAGTATCATCTGCAAACATAGTGAATTTACCCCTGATTTTGATGCTTGCCAGATCATTGATATACACCAAGAACAAAAGGGGGCCAAACACTGATCCTTGTGGTACCCCACAACTCACCTGTTGCGATTTCGAACTTTCTCCGTTGAACGAGACCATTTGTGTGCGATCCGTTAAGAATGATTGAAACCATCTGAATGCTACATCTCTGAAACCATAAATTTCTAATTTTTGAAGAAGTATCTTAAGATCAACCAGTCAAAAGCTTTTGTGAGGTCGCAAAAGAGTGTTGCAACTGCATCGCCCTCATTGATTTTGAGATATAAATTCTCCGGTAACGCAAACATGGCATCATTTGTGCTTGTCGCTGTTTGAAAACCAAATTGGGGAGAGCTTAACTTCCTCTGGGCTAGTGGGTGATAGAAAAAAAGAATCTTTCACAGACATATCCTTTAAATAGGTGACTGGATCTTCCTGTATTTTAATATCACTAGATAGAGTTTCGGCAATAGTGCAGTAATAATTATTGATTTCATCAGCCGATAGAATGGTATTTAGGGGTGGTTTTCTATTTTTCCCTCTAAGATCATTGATAATTGACCAACTTTCTTTACATATATTGTTGGACTTATTTATAATTTTTCCAAAATATTGATGTTTTGCTGCTTTTATAACATTTCTATATATTTTCCTAGAAAGGCTTTATTTTTGCGAATATTTTCTTATATAATGAAAGGAACGCAAAATTTTACATAAAACTCTTATACCCTTTGTTATCCACTGTTTTCTGACTTTAGTTTTTGATTTTATCAAGGGGAATGCAGTATTGAATATGTTACAGAGTTGAGTGTGAAAATCGGACAGAGGGTCTTTATTCTTTAGAGTTTCTTCCCAGCATATAGCTGATCCCATCTGTTCAAATGTTTTAAAATTCTTTCTACTAAAATAAATACGCGTCGGAAATTTTCATAAGATGACAGCTTCATGATCAGACAGACCACTATTAGTGACCTCATAAGATAGACAGGAAATATTAGTACATATATAATCTAAGATGGATGAGGAGCATTTCGAGAACCGTGTTGGTGATTCCACATGCATATTGATTGATTGATTGAAGTTCTGGATTAGACAAGCTCTTGGATTTTTACTGTCAAAGTGAATGTTGAAGTCACCTGTTAACATAATATTTAAGTTTGGAGAGAACTGAGAAAGAATACTATCTAGCCTTTCAAGAAAAATATATTCTCGTTACTTTGCGGTGGACGATACACACATAAGATATATAATTCATTCTTTTCGCAACGAGCAATTGAAAACTCAAACTCTTTTTCAACAATTAAGTGATTGAATTTATCAAATGCCTTGAAGCAAAATTTATCAAGTATTGCTTTCTTGGCTAAGATCATAGTTCCACCATGAATAGAAGATTTATAGATAGATAGATAGAAGAGTATGTGAATAAAATGAAAAAATCAAAAATATCGTGAATTATTAGGATTTTTCCGAAAAATCGTGCTTTATTCGATTTTTTTTAAAAATGATGATTTTTTTCCAACCCTGCAGTAAAAAAAAATGTGACACACATTTATAAAAAACATTTAGATGAAGTTGTATACTCATGGTTCATCAGGACTCATGAAGAGAACGTTGATAAAGTGTTCGCTCACATATTATTTGAAGTACTGAACATGGTAAAAATCAAATTATGTCTTAATATGGTGATACAATTTTTCTCAATAGTATTAAATGTTTGTCTGATTGGCTAATTCTGATCACGTGGTTATAAATAGGCAGATATGATAGGTTCAAGTTGCATGTAAAAAAAATTCTGAATAATCTTACTTCAATGACCAGAATGAAACTGGCAAGACGTAATCGCCAACAATATGAACGGCGCTATGTTTCGAAAAAGTCGTGCTTGTTATTGCAGCAGCATATGGATTTTCATTTTATCACGTTTATTTACATCTGTGTTGGTGAAATATTTTCCTATGAATTTTCCAGGGCGATGAGAACCTATCTTATCTTCAAAGTACTATAATCAATAGCTAGGAAAATATATTGAACTAATGAGAGTGAATCATGAGATAAAATGAAAAAAAAGTTTCTTAATCTGTATATGATATTTTTGGAACTTTTTTCACGAAAAATATCAAGAAATGAGGGAATGAATACATTGAATGTGAATTTTTATTTTGTCGCATTCATTTGACCCCTTTCTTCCACTCTAGAAATAATAATAATGAAAAATATCTTTCTGACTTCGATTGCCATCTTGCTGTTTTTTTTTTACAGAAAATGAAGATGAATTATGTGTTGAATTCGTTGAATGTGAATGTTGGTTTTGTCGCATTCATTTGACTCCCTCACCCCTCTAGAAATAACGGAAAAAATATTTCCGACTCGCTCTATTATTTTTTGTGGATTTTTTTCATGAAAAATAGTGAAAAATTAAGTGTTCGATATGCTGAATGTCGCAGTCATTTGACTCCCACACCCCTTTAGAAATGAAAAAAATGTTTCTGCCTATCTCTATTAATTTTTGAGGATTTTTTTCAAGGAACATTTCGAGAAATGAAGTGCTGAATACGTTGAATGCAAATGTTGATTTTGTCGCATTCATTTGACCCCTTTCCTCCACTCTAGGAATAATAATAATGAAAAACATGTTTCTGACTTCGATTGCCATCTTGCTGAGGTTTATTTGGCAGAAGATGAAGAGAAATTATTTGTTAAATTCGTTGAATGTGGATATTGAATTTGTCGCATTCATTTGACTCCCCCACCCCTCTAGAAATGAAAAAAATGTTTCGGCCTATCTCTATTAATTTTTGCGAATTTTTTTCACGAAAAATATTGAGAAATGAAGTGCTGAATACGTTGAATGCGAATGTTGATTTTGTCGCATTCATTTGACCCCTTTTTTCTCCACTCTAGAAATAATAATAATGAAAAATATGTTTCTGACTTCGATTGCCATCTTGCTGGGGTTTATTTCGCAGAAAATAAAGAGAAATTATGTGTTGATTTCATTGGATGTGAATGTTGATTTTGTCGCATTCATTTGACTCCCCAACCCCTCTAGAAATAACGTAAAAAATGTTTCTGCCTATCATTATTTTTTTGTGGATTTTTTTTCACGAAAAATATTAATAAATGAAGTGTTGAATACGTTGAATGCGAATGTTGATTTTGTCGCATTCATTCGATCCCTTTCCCCCACTCTAGAAATGAAAAATATGTTTCTGACTTCATTATTATTATTTCTAGAGTGGAGGAAAGGGGTCAAATGAATGCGACAAAATCAACATTCTCATTCAACGTATTCAACACTTCATTTATCTTTAATTTGACAAGTTACTTCAATAGAACTAAGATGAAAGGTGGTGGTGCTGCAATATTATCAAGAAATTTTTCGCATGCTATTGATTTAAATTTATCAGAGTATTGTCTGGAGCAGCATTTTGAGATATGTGGTATATCATGTCGAAGGTCGATGGTTCAGTGTCATCGACCTTCAATTATTTTATGTATTTACAGAACTCCTTCTCCTAAAGGGGATCCAGATGTATTCCTGGAAAAATTGTATGACATTCTTGAAATTCTTTATGAACCAAATTCCAACTTTATTGTGACAGGAGATTTTAATATGGATTCATCAGTGAATTCAGGATATTTTAAAAAATTGTCCAGTACGATGAACTGCTTCAACATGAAGTCACTTGTAAAGTGGCCAACCAGAATATCATCTGGAGGTAGGGCCTCAATAATTGACTATATATTAAGTAACAATTTTGATGACGGAGTGTGCCTTATATCCGATAATTGTTTTTCCGTTTTCCGACCATCGATCGATCCTACTTGACTCCGGACTTCCGATAGATGAGCCAAAGTCAATAAAAAATGTGAATTGTGCCTTTCAATATTTTTTAAATATTTTCTTGTTCTATTTTGAAAAACATTTTCCTAAAGTTAAACAATATAGACATCATCGAACTAATCAACCCAATTGAAAATGGGTCACTGACTATATTAAGACTTCCAGCAGAAGATTAAGGGACCTGTTTACGCTCAAAACGCAACATCCATCATTGAATGACTCATATAAAGCAGAAAAGAAAAAGCATGAAACTCTAGTACATAATTCAAAAAAACAATACTTTCAACAGAAAATAAATAATTCCGACAACCCTGTCAAGGCAGCTTGGAGGGTAGTGAATGAATTAACTAATAAATCACGTAAACAATCAGTAACCTCCATAAAATATGACAATAAAATATGAGAGTCGCCTAAAGAAATCTGAGATATTCAGCAGTTTTTTCAAAAATGAACCCCTCAAATCAGTTTCACAGATTGAATCTGTTGATGAAGCTATAGCTAATCAATATTTGAATAATATTGAATTAGAGCCTCGGTCGTATTTTCTCCTTCCGTATAATGAACGTGAATTATTTGCCGTGCTTAACAGAAAATTGAAAAATAAATTTTCCTCAGGTTTTGATGAGGTAACTCATGTGTTAGTTAAACGTGTTCTTATACACCTTATGGCACCACTTGTCCACCTCATTAATTTATCATTTGCAAATGGAATATTTCCAGAAGCCTTGAAAATTGTTAAAATTACACCCGTATATAAAAAAGGCGCACCAATTGTCCACCTCATTAATTTATCATTTGCAAATGGAATATTTCCAGAAGCCTTGAAAATTGTTAAAATTACACCCGTATATAAAAAAGGCGACTCTTCCCTGATAAGTAACTATCGACCAATTACGGTGCCTTCTATCTTTTCTAATATATTTGAATTATCATTTTTGGAGAGATTGCTATCTTTTCTCAATCATTTCAATATCATAACAGAAGACTAACACGGCTTTGTACAAAATAAATAGACCACAACCAGAATTCACTCCTATGTTCTTAAAGTTATTAAGTGCATTGATGCTGGCGAGTGCCCTGCTGGGGTATTTTGTGACTCAGCAGGGCATTCGACTGTATAAGTCACGATATTTTATTGGGCAAACTGTCTCGGTACGGAATCCGTGGTGTCACTCATGAATGGATAAAAAGTTTTTTGAGTAAACGTAGTAACTATTGGTAACCATCAATCATCGTTTAGTGAATATTCTGAAATAGGTGTTCCTGGCACCTACCTTATTTTTACTCTATATCAACGATATTGTGAAGATTTGTAATAGCTCAATTATTGTTAACGCTGATGATACATCAGTCATTGTATCAGATAGGATGAAAAATGTTTACGTCAGAAATGCAATAATATTTCCTATGATATGAACCAGTGGTTCAGAGCAAACTCACTTTATCTAAATACAGAAAAAACAAAATGTATTCACTTTCGTAATAGACAAAAAGAAGTAAGTGACATTGATTTCGGTGACTTACAATCAGTAGATGAGACCGCTCGATTTTTTGGTTTATATATAGATGGACATATTTCCTGGGGAGAACACAATAAATTGAATTGTGTTTCCTACTAATTCCGTAATTTGAGAACAGTTCTGTCTAATGATCAATTGTTGATGCTCTATTATGCTCAAGTAGACTCCAGACTTCGATATGGCATCTGCCTTTGGGGAAGGTCTTCAGGAGCAAATGATGTATTTGTTGCTCAAAAGAGAATACTCCGAGTAATGTTTGGCTTACGTCTCGACAAAGTTGTGTTGATGTATTCAAAACTTGTAAAATTTTGTATTTATGTATTTATTATAACAGCTTTTCGACCAGATCTAGCATTCATAATCATGACGCAAGAATAAAAAATCAGCTGAATATACCTTTTTCTAGGGTGCAAATTTCTGAAAATTTTCCTAATTCACTAGGTCCTCTATTATCTAATAAACTACCAGACCATGTAAGAAATAGTCGAACTTTAATACGTTTTAAACAATGTCTTAAACAATTTCTAATTGAAAGATGTTATTATAAAGTCAATCAGGCACTATAACCTACCTACCTACATGTTGCAATTAACTGAATGTTATTACATATGTTTATTTCTATTTTTAACTTAGATTTAGCGACTACTCCTATACAATATTTGTATTGTCTTTCCGGAGAATAAATTATTATAATTATCAATATTTTTCGTGAAAAAAATCCACAAAAAATAATAGAGATAGGCAGAAACATTTTTTTCGTTATTTCTAGAGGGTTGGGGGAGTCCAATGAATTCGACAAAATCAACATGCACATTCAACGAATTCAACACATACTTTCTCTCAATTTTCTGTGAAATAAACCCCAGCAAGATGGCAATCGAAGTCAGAAACACATTTTTCATTATTATTATTTCTAGAGAGAAGGAAAGGGGTCAAATGAATGCGACAAAATCAACATTCACATTCAACGTATTCAACAATTTATTTTCCAATATTTTTCGTGAAAAAAAAAATCACAAAAAAATAATAGAGATAGGCAGAAACATTTTTTCGTTATTTCTAGAGGGTTGGCGGAGTCAAATGAATGCGACAAAATCAACATTCACATTCAACGAATTCAACACATAATTTCTCTCAATTTTCTGTTAAATGAACCCCAGCAAGATGGCATTCGAAATCAGAAACATATTTTTCATTATTATTATTTCTAGAGTGGAGGAAAGGGGTCAAATAAATGCGACAAAATCAACATTCACATTCAACGTATTCACGGGTGTGAAGTTATCCACATCCACAAATGTACACTGAGAAAAAGTTAACTTTGTTGGTAACATTTTTTTTTCTTACTTGAATGACGAATTAGACATTTCTCAATGGCTCCATCATATTTAAAAGGTTGATTACCATGGGATATGAGTATTAGGGTAATTTTTTATGATATGAGAGAGGGCGAAATGAGAGTGATATTAATTAAATGAATAAATTTTGTATTAAGAGGGCCTTGTAGAATATTTTTTATAGCAGATTTGTTTTTAGGAGGCTAGACTACATATTTGTAGGTATATCAATTCATTTGTAGCCCCGTCGGAGGGGGTGTGATTGGGGAGAATTTTTCGAAAAAAATCAATTTTCTAGGAAAACGACATTGTAGAGTTTTTTAAATTAGATATTCTTTTTCAGGAGGTTGAAATACATACCTGAGGGTATATCAATTCATTTGTAGCCCCGTCGGAGGGGGTGTGATGGGGGAGAGTTTGTCGAAAAAAATAAATTTCCTAGAAAAACGACATTGTAGAGTTTTTTAAATTGGATATTCTTTTTCAGGAGGTTGAAATACATACCTGAGGGTATATGAATTCATTTGTAGCTCCGTCGAAGGGGGTGTGATCGGGGAGAGTTTGTCGAAAAAAATCAATTTTCTAGGAAAACGACATTGTAGAGTTTTTTAGATGAGATATTCTTTTTCAGGAGGTTAGAATACATAGCTGTGGGTATATGACTTCATTTGTAGCCCCGTCGGAGGGGGTGTTATGGGGGAGAGTTTGTCGAAAAAAATCAATTTTCTAGGAAAACGACGTTGTAGAGTTTTTTAGATGAGATATTCTTTTTCAGGAGGTTGAAATACATAGCTGTGGGTATATCAATTCATTTGTAGCCCCGTCGGAGGGGGTGTGATGGGGGAGAGTTTGTCGAAAATAATCAATTTTCTAGGAAAACGACATTGTACAGTTTTTTAAATTAGATATTCTTTTTCAGGAGGTTGAAATACATACCTGAGGGTATATCAATTCATTTGTAGCCCCGTCGGAGGGGGTGTGATGGGGGAGAGTTTGTCGAAAAAAATAAATTTCCTAGGAAAACGACATTGTAGAGTTTTTTAAATTGGATATTCTTTTTCAGGAGGTTGAAATACATACCTGAGGGTATATGAATTCATTTGTAGCTCCGTCGAAGGGGGTGTGATCGGGGAGAGTTTGTCGAAAAAAATCAATTTTCTAGGAAAACGACATTGTAGAGTTTTTTAGATGAGATATTCTTTTTCAGGAGGTTAGAATACATAGCTGTGGGTATATGACTTCATTTGTAGCCCCGTCGGAGGGGGTGTTATGGGGGAGAGTTTGTCGAAAAAAATCAATTTTCTAGGAAAACGACGTTGTAGAGTTTTTTAGATGAGATATTCTTTTTCAGGAGGTTGAAATACATAGCTGTGGGTATATCAATTCATTTGTAGCCCCGTCGGAGGGGGTGTGATGGGGGAGAGTTTGTCGAAAAAAATCAATTTTCTAGGAAAACGACATTGTAGAGTTTTTTAGATGAGATATTCTTTTTCAGGAGGTTGGAATACATAGCTGTGGGTATATGAATTCATTTGTAGCCCCGTCGGAGGGGGTGTGATGGGGGAGAGTTTGTCGAAAATAATCAATTTTCTAGGAAAACGACATTGTACAGTTTTTTAAATTGGATATTCTTTTTCAGGAGGTTGAAATACATACCTGAGGATATATCAATTCATTTGTAGCCCCGTCGGAGGGGGTGTGATGGGGGAGAGTTTGTCGAAAAAAATCAATTTCCTAGGAAAACGACATTGTAGAGTTTTTTAAATTGGATATTCTTTTTCAGGAGGTTGAAATACATACCTGAGGGTATATCAATTCATTTGTAGCCCCGTCGGAGGGGGTGTGATGGGGGAGAGTTTGTCGAAAAAAATCAATTTTCTAGGAAAACGACATTGTAGAGTTTTTTAGATGAGATATTCTTTTTCAGGAGGTTGAAATACATAGCTGTGGGTATATCAATTCATTTGTAGCCCCGTCGGAGGGGGTGTGATGGGGGAGAGTTTGTCGAAAAAAATCAATTTTCTAGGAAAACGACATTGTAGAGTTTTTTAGATGAGATATTCTTTTTCAGGAGGTTGAAATACATAGCTGTGGGTATATCAATTCATTTGTAGCCCCGTCGGAGGGGGTGTGATGGGGGAGAGTTTGTCGAAAAAAATCAATTTTCTAGGAAAACGACATTGTAGAGTTTTTTAGATGAGATATTCTTTTTCAGGAGGTTGAAATACATAGCTGTGGGTATATCAATTCATTTGTAGCCCCGTCGGAGGGGGTGTGATGGGGGAGAGTTTGTCGAAAATAATCAATTTTCTAGGAAAACGACATTGTACAGTTTTTTAAATTAGATATTCTTTTTCAGGAGGTTGAAATACATACCTGAGGGTATATCAATTCATTTGTAGCCCCGTCGGAGGGGGTGTGATGGGGGAGAGTTTGTCGAAAAAAATCAATTTCCTAGGAAAACGACATTGTAGAGTTTTTTAAATTGGATATTCTTTTTCAGGAGGTTGAAATACATACCTGAGGGTATATCAATTCATTTGTAGCCCCGTCGGAGGGGGTGTGATGGGGGAGAGTTTGTCGAAAAAAATAAATTTCCTAGGAAAACGACATTGTAGAGTTTTTTAGATGAGATATTCTTTTTCAGGAGGTTAGAATACATAGCTGTGGGTATATGACTTCATTTGTAGCCCCGTCGGAGGGGGTGTTATGGGGGAGAGTTTGTCGAAAAAAATCAATTTTCTAGGAAAACGACATTGTAGAGTTTTTTAGATGAGATGTTCTTTTTCAGGAAGTTGAAATACAGACCTGTGGGTATATCAATTCATTTGTAGCCCCGTCGGAGGGGTTCTGATGGGAGAGAGTTTGTCGAAAAAAATCAATTTTCTAGGAAAACGACATTGTAGAGTTTTTTAGATGAGATATTCTTTTTCAGGAGGTTGGAATATACAGCTGTGGGTATATCAATTCATTTGTAGCCCCGGGGAGAGTTTGTCGAAAAAAATCAATTTTCTAGGAAAACGACATTGTAGAGTTTTTTAGATGAGATATTCTTTTTCAGGAGGTTGAAATACATACCTGAGAGTATATCAATTCATTTGTAGCCCCGTCGGAGGGGGTGTGATGGGGGAGAGTTTGTCGAAAAAAATCAATTTCCTAGGAAAACGACATTGTAGAGTTTTTTAGATGAGATATTCTTTTTCAGGAGGTTAAAATACATAGCTGTGGGTATATCAATTCATTTGTAGCCCCGTCGGAGGGGGTGTGATGGGGGAGAGTTTGTCGAAAAAATCAATTTTCTAGGAAAACGACATTGTACAGTTTTTTAAATTAGATATTCTTTTTCAGGAGGTTGGAATATATAGCTGTGGGTATATCAATTCATTTGTAGCCCCGTCGGAGGGGGTGTGATGGGGGAGAGTTTGTCGAAAAAAATCAATTTTCTAGGAAAACGACATTGTTCAGTTTTTTAAATTAGATATTCTTTTTCAGGAGGTTGGAATATATAGCTGTGGGTATATCAATTCATTTGTAGCCCCGTCGGAGGGGTCGTGGTGGGGAAGAGTGTTTCAAAAACAAACAATTTTCTGGTGAAACAAAACTGAAGAGTTATTTAGATCGGATAGTCTCTTTCAGGAGGTTGTAATACATACATACAAACTTTGTAGATTGGCCTATTGTCCCTCATCAGATACATCCAGTAGTAAGGTTTTTATAGATGTCCCCAACCGACTGACATAAACGGGTTCCAATAAAGATCTATTCTTGATATTTTTTTCCAACAAAATAAATGATCAAAACCCCACAACTGAATGTATCTATCCACTTGTTTGATGTGAGTTTTCAATTCCACCTCCCAAGAGTTTTGATCTATGTAAATGGTATCCGATAAATAATGGTACCTTTTTAAAAAACTACAAAATACATTCTTCAGTCGTGTGCTTGCTTGCAAGACTCAGTTTCTCTGGGATCGATATAAATAATTTTTTTATTTTTCATTTCTACCATGATATACACCAATGATTCCTATTGACGTGTAATGGCATAATTGATACTTAAGGCGTCTTCTGTTTTATCCACGGAAATTAACTTAATGGAATATTTTTTACTTTTACTTTTGAAACTGAACAAACTCTCAGGCAGTAAATGAAACACATAAAATAATTTTATCCACAATCACCTTATAATTGAAGTTTTATCCACACTTATGAACTCTTAGACAAACTCTCCCCCATCACACCCCCTCCGGCGGGGCTACAAATGAATTGATATACCCATAGCTATGTATTTCAATCTTTCAATCTCCTGAAAAAGCATATCCAATTTAATGTCGTTTTCCTAGAAAATTGATTTTTTTCGAAAAACTCTCCCCAATCACACCCCCTCCGACGGGGCTACAAATGAATTGATATACCCTCAGGTATGTATTTCAACCTCCTGAAAAAGAATATCCAATTTAAAAAACTCTACAATGTCGTTTTCCTAGGAAATTGATTTTTTTCGACAAACTCTTCCCCATCACACCCCCTCCGACAGGGCTACAAATGAATTGATATACCCTCAGGTATGTATTTCAACCTCCTGAAAAAGAATATCCAATTTAAAAAACTCTACAATGTCGTTTTCCTAGGAAATTTATTTTTTTCGACAAACTCTCCCCCATCACACCCCCTCCGACGGGGCTACAAATGAATTGATATACCCACAGGTCTGTATTTCAACTTCCTGAAAAAGAATATCTCATCTAAAAAACTCTACAATGTCGTTTTCCTAGAAAATTGATTTTTTTCGACAAACTCTCCCCAATCACACCCCCTCCGACGGGGCTACAAATGAATTGATATACCCTCAGGTATGTATTTCAACCTCCTGAAAAAGAATATTCAATTTAAAAAACTCTACAATGTCGTTTTCCTAGGAAATTGATTTTTTTCGACAAACTCTCCCCCATCACACCCCCTCCGACAGGGCTACAAATGAATTGATATACCCTCAGGTATGTATTTCAACCTCCTGAAAAAGAATATCCAATTTAAAAAACTCTACAATGTCGTTTTCCTAGGAAATTGATTTTTTTCGACAAACTCTCTCCCATCACACCCCCTCCGACGGGGCTACAAATGAATTGATATACCCTCAGGTATGTATTTCAACCTCCTGAAAAAGAATATCCAATTTAAAAAACTCTACAATGTCGTTTTCCTAGGAAATTTATTTTTTTCGACAAACTCTCCCCCATCACACCCCCTCCGACGGGGCTACAAATGAATTGATATACCCACAGGTCTGTATTTCAACTTCCTGAAAAAGAATATCTCATCTAAAAAACTCTACAATGTCGTTTTCCTAGAAAATTGATTTTTTTCGACAAACTCTCCCCAATCACACCCCCTCCGACGGGGCTACAAATGAATTGATATACCCTCAGGTATGTATTTCAACTTCCTGAAAAAGAATATCTCATCTAAAAAACTCTACGATGTCGTTTTCCTAGGAAATTTATTTTTTTCAACAAACTCTCCCCCATCACACCCCCTCCGACGGGGCTACAAATGAATTGATATACCCACAGGTATGTATTTCAACTTCCTGAAAAAGAATATCTCATCTAAAAAACTCTACAATGTCGTTTTCCTAGAAAATTGGTTTTTTTTCGACAAACTCTCCCCCATCACACACCCTTCGACGGGGCTACAAACGAATTCATATACCCACAGCTATGTATTCTAACCTCCTGAAAAAGAATATCTCATCTAAAAAACTCTACAATGTTGTTTTCCTAGAAAATTGATTTTTTTCGACAAACTCTCCCCCATCACACCCCCTCCGACGGGGCTACAAATGAATTGATATACCCTCAGGTATGTATTTCAACCTCCTGAAAAAGAATATCCAATTTAAAAAACTCTACAATGTCGTTTTCCTAGGAAATTGATTTTTTTCGACAAACTCTCCCCCATCACACCCCCTCCGACGGGGCTACAAATGAATTGATATACCCTCAGGTATGTATTTCAACCTCCTGAAAAAGAATATCCAATTTAAAAAACTCGACAATGTCGTTTTCCTAGGAAATTTATTTTTTTCAACAAACTCTCCCCCATCACACCCCCTCCGACGGGGCTACAAATGAATTGATATACCCACAGGTATGTATTTCAACTTCCTGAAAAAGAATATCTCATCTAAAAAACTCTACAATGTCGTTTTCCTAGAAAATTGATTTTTTTCGACAAACTCTCCCCCATCACACCCCCTTCGACGGGGCTACAAATGAATTCATATACCCTCAGGTATGTATTTCAACCTCCTGAAAAAGAATATCCAATTTAAAAAACTCTACAATGTCGTTTTTTTTCGACAAACTCTCCCCCATCACACCCCCTCCGACGGGGCTACAAATGAATTGATATACCCACAGGTATGTATTTCAACTTCCTGAAAAAGAATATCTCATCTAAAAAACTCTACAATGTCGTTTTCCTAGAAAATTGATTTTTTTCGACAAACTCTCCCCAATCACACCACCTCCGACGGGGCTACAAATGAATTGATATACCCACAGCTATGTATTTCAACCTCCTGAAAAAGAATATCTCATCTAAAAAACTCTACAATGTCGTTTTCCTAGAAAATTGATTTTTTTCGAAAAACTCTCCCCAATCACACCCCCTCCGACGGGGCTACAAATGAATTGATATACCTACAAATATGTAGTCTAGCCTCCTAAAAACAAATCTGCCATAAAAAATATTCTACAAGGCCCTCTTAATACAAAATTTATTCATTTAATTAATATCACTCCCATTTCGCCCTCTCTCATATCATAAAAAATTACCCTGATACTCATATCCCATGGTAATCAACCTTTTAAATATGATGGAGCCATTGAGAAATGTATAATTCGTCATTCAAGTAAGAAAAAAAAATGTTACCAACAAAGTTAACTTTTTCTCAGTGTACATTTGTGGATGTGGATAACTTCACACCCGTAACGTATTCAACACTTCATTTCTCAATATTTTTCGTGAAAAAAATCCACAAAAATAATAAAGCGAGTCGGAAATATGTTTTTCGTTTTATTTTTATAGAGGGTTGGGGGAGTCAAATGAATGCAACAAAATCAACATTCAGATTCATCGTATTGAACACTTCATTTTTCAATATTTTTCGTGAAAGAAATCCACAAAAAATAATAGAGCGAGTTGAAAACATTTTGTCCGTTATTTCTAGAGGGTAGAGGGAGTCAAATGAATGCAACAAAATCAACATTCACATCAAACGTATTCAACACTTCATTTCTCAATATTTTTCGTGAAAAAAATCCACAAAAATAATAAAGCGAGTCGGAAACATTTTTTTCGTTATTTATAGAGGGTTGGGGGAGTCAAATGTATGCAACAAAATCAACACTCAGATTCATCGTATTGAATACTTCATTTTTCAATATTTTTCGTGAAAAAAATCCACAAAAAATAATAGAGCGAGTCGAAAACATTTTTTCCTTTATTTCTAGAGGGGAGGGGGAGTCAAATGAATGCGACAAAATCAACATTCACATTCAACGAATTCAACACATAATTTCTCTTCATTTTCTGCGAAATAAACCGCAGCAAGGTGGCAAACGAAGTCAGAAACATATTTTTCATTATTATTATTATTTTTAGAGGAAGGAAAGGAATCAAAATTCACATTCAATGTATTCATTACTTCATTTCTCAATATTTTTCGTGAAAAAATTCCAAGAATATCATATAGAGATAAAGAAACATTTTTTTCATTATATATCATGATTCACTCTCATTAGTTCAAGATCTACATGCCTTCCTAGCTATTGATTACAGTGTTTTGCAGATAAGATAGATTCTCATCTCCCTAGAAAATTCATAGAAAAATAATTCACCAACTCAGATGAAAATAAACGTAATAAAATGAAAATCCATATGCTGCCGCAACACCAAGCACGACTCTATCGAAACATAGGGCCGTTCATATTGCTGGCGTTTACGTCTTGCCAGTTTCACTCCGGTGCTTCATGGCTGTATTAGATTTAATTTTTTCAAATAGTTTCAATCTGTTTATTTTAAATTGAAGATCTCAGGGAAAGAAAGTGTCAAGTCACATTTTGTCTCAAATCGTGATTTTCATTTCAGCTTATGCCTGTGGGGCAGTGCTATCACATGGCATATTTGTACTAGGGAAGAACGTGTCAGCTCAGGATATATTGATACTTTTGTAATTCGTATATATGCCAGAAACGTGAGTAGTCCGAACCTAAAAACGCTCTCCTGAAAATTATTACCAAAGTGACTTAGCACTTTCTCTCTCTAAGGTCTTCAATTATGATGTTCACATTTATTTTTTATTGTGGATGTAATCCAAGCAAGCATAAACATTCATTTGGAAAACTCACATGTCACCTACTTTGAAAAATTCATAAAAGACTAATGGGAATGATATACTAAATTTTTTTTTCCATACTCATTTACATAACCTATATACTAACATCTATAATGCTATCGTCTCCGTGAGCCCAACGTAACTGCTTGGGTCCAAACGGAGAAAATTCCGGATCTGGAGGTCGCTGGAATACATATCCTACAGCAGCATCATCCTGAGTGCGATGAGGCCCTCGATCCATTTCAACTTTGATTATAGCATCTCCTTCGCCACCTCCCAACCACTTCATTGGTATCACTGTAACAAAAATATTTTTCAAAATTTATTCATCATGATAAAGCAACTGTCGAAAATTATGAACTATACAGAAATTATTGATAATACAGTGATTATAAATTTATGGGCCCTTACTAAGACAAATGAAAGATGTCTTTTCATAAATTTGAAATACAGTTCCAGCATATCATGATCTCAGTAATAACAAATTGGGTAAACTTGAAGAAGACTAATTGAATACTGGTGTTTGAAACTTTAAGGCAATTATGTAAAGTGATTCTTTTATTGCAGACTTTCATTGTCTGGAATGTTTCTATGAACACGACGTTTCAATCGGTTCAGTATCTCCGATCGTTATCAAGTGTGTACTAACCTCCGGAGTAACGAGAGAAACTTTATTTTAGTGGCAGTTATAAAGTGGCACAGAGACCCCACAACCTGGATTTAAAGGAAGATATATACAACGCTAAGGAAGTACAAGTCGTACATACCTGACAAACAAAGGACACAACTCACACCTCACTTCAGCAAACCGCCTCATCTATACGGACTCCCAAAGATTCGCAAACCATGTATGCCATTAAGACCGATAACCAGCTCTAGGAACTACAACTTAGCCAAATACCTGCTTCCGATTTTAAAGCCACTACAAAGAAAGAGTGACTCTCAAGTAGAGTTCTAAAGGGACTTTAACAATATCATAAAGAAAGTAGACAACCAGAAGACCACCTTATCAGCTTTGATGTATAAAACCTTTACACTTAAACAAATGTACCATAGGAGAATCGTTAGATATACAGTAGTGTCTGCTTATAACGAACCTCAAAGAACGGACAAAAAAAGTTCGCTAGAAGCAAAGTTTTTATAAAAGATAAATGTAATACATATGCACTTGAGTTCGTACCTTACAGATTGGTTCGTTATAAGAGGACATTACTGTAATCAGAAAGAGACTCAAACAGGATAACCAACTGCATGAGAGAACCAACCTTCATGTCCATGCGATAATGAAATTACCAGAAATCTGCCCACCCAAAGTCTACTTTCTACGTTAAGTAGACGGACTCCCTTTGGCCTAACAATTATCACCGATAACCGCCAACGTATACATGGAATGGTTCGAGAGCCTGACCATTATGGAAGCCAAACACAAACCGAAACTCTGGCTTAGGTACATCGACGATACGTTCGTATTATGGGGTCATGGAGACCAACACCTCAAAAACTTCCTGGATGATATTAATAAAATCAGGAAGACTATTAAATTCACCATGAAAAAGGAGGACAACGGCGTCCTTCCATACCTGGACGTATACAGAGAGAAAACCCAAACCGGACAATACCTGAGCTTCGATTGAAACCCCGCAACATCGACCAAAAATGGCATCGTGAAAATTGTGACCATATGCAGCATAAAGAACAACTAAAAATTGACCCAAGCTACATTAAAGAGAGACATGAAACAGAACGGGTACCCAGATAGACTCTTGGAAGACGTTCTGAAACAAAGCAACAAGAAAATGAAGGATCAACAAGCTCTAGAAATAATAATAATGAAAAATATATTTGTGACTTCGATTGCCATCTGGCAGTTTTTTTTACAGAAGAATTATGTATTGAATTCGTTGAATGTGAATGTTGATTTTGTCGCATTCATTTGACTCCCCCACCCCTCTACAAAAAAGAAAAAAATATGTCTGACTCTTATCATTTTTTTGTGCATTTTTTCCCCAAAAATATTGAGAAATGAAGTGTTGAATACGTTGAATGTGAATGTGGATTTTGTCGCATCCATTTGAGCCGTTTCCTCCACTCTAGAAATAATAATTATGAAAAATATGTTCCCCAGCAAGATGGCAATCGGAGTCGGAAACATATTTTTCATTATTATCATTTCTAGAGTGGAGGAAAGGGGTCAAATGAATGCGACAAAATCAACATTCACATTCAACTCATTCGACACATAATTTTTCTTCATTTTCTTTAAAACAAAAACATTCACATTCAACGTATTCAAGACTTCATTTCTCAATATCTTTCGTGGAAACAAATCCACAAATAATAATAGAGAGAGTCAGAAACATTTTTTTCTTATTTCTAGAGGGGTGGAGGAGACAAATGAATGCGACAAAATCAACATTCACATTCAACGTATCCAACACTTTATTCCTCAGTATTTTTCGTGAAAAAATCCACAAAAAATAATAGAGAGATCCAGAGACATTTCTTTCTTATTTCTAGATGGGTGGGGGTAAAATGAATGCGACAAAATCAACATTCACATTCAACGAATTCAACACATACTTTTTCTTAATTTTTTGTAAAAAAAAAAACAGCAAGATGGCAATTGAAGTCATAAACATATTTTTCATTATTATTATTTCTAGAGTGCAGGAAAGGGGTCAAATAAATGCGACAAAATCAAAATTCACATTCAATGTATTCATTACTTCATTTCCCAATATTTTTCGTGAAACAAATTCCAAAGAGATCATATACAGATTAAAGAACATTTTTTTCATTATGAGACAGAGTGACCCTGGGTGATGTTTGATTTGTGTAATTCTGAAACTCTACATATACAGGGAAGAGGTAAGTATTAAAAGAAATCGGTGAAGTATACGAGGCTCTAAACTGAACATACCTGTACGAAAGAGAAGTACCTAGCAGACTTCTTTTCTTGGAAGCAAAATATTGCCAAAGTAAGGATAGAACGCTGTACGTTGTGCTTTGAGAGGGCAGGATACCCATCTCTGATATTCAACACCACCCTCAAGGTAAAACAGTTTGGAATTGGGAACAAAAAGAGCAGGAGTTGACTACTCGGGGTACTGTTGATACAATGTCACAACTTCACTGAGACATGGGGCAACTCTGGTCAGCTTGGCATACAAATTACTACTCTGGGTTTGTGATAGATAATCTTCCTCACAAACTGACACTAAAATCAGTCACTCCTCTGTAAAGGGGGCACACTGGGGCTTTTTCTGAGAACTTATACCAAAGCTTCACATGTCAACAACCCGTACTTGTCCAACTTTCGAGGGGCTTAGTGAGAAAATGGGACTCAACTGATGTGAAAGGACTGTCCATAATGAAAAACTAGATATCTTAGCGCCCTCTTATGTAAGTTTCAGAGACCTGGTTCGTGTGGATTCCAAGTAAAATCGGATTTTCTAGCCAAAAACATCAAATCCTACATGACACTTGGGTATCTATGGAAACATCATTTTCCCAATAAATACCCAGCCGAAATTCAGGAGAACCCAGAAGATCTGAGACCTTCCACCTGACAACAACTCTAGTTGGACCTGAATACTTCCTCGGTATCGGATTCGACCAAAAGATGGAGTCACCTACAAGACAGGAAGCACAGGTCCGTAAGAATATGGAGCCAAGTATCCTGAAGTTAATATTTTCTTTCCATTAACTTTTTTTCAAATTCTCAAACTCAGTAATTCAAATTCAGAGATTGTAAAAGGGAGAAATATCAACAATCACTATTATTGAAAACTGTTTTATGATAACGTCTCCGGGGTGTAAGGGCTTGGAAATCACGATTACAGAAAAACTTATTCGTGTTATTTTTCCCATCTGACGCTAAATTGTGAGATGATAAGTATGTTTCCATCTACTGCAATGATATCTCATCCCTAAAAGGAGATGGATCCTCCCTCACTATTGGAAGTCAAAAAGAGGTATAAAAATAGGTCCACTATTTTGCTGTGCACAAATTCAAAAAGATTGGGAGGACGGTATCGGGTTGGTTCCTGGATGGTGTGCACCCAAAAAGATGAAGCCCTTGTGGGATGAACCCGGGAGAACTCCACGGTTGTAGGGGGTGTCGATGTACTTGAAGCCCATTAGCACTATTGGCGACAAAATCTGTTCTGACCGAACTTTCATAACTATTCAGACTCTTATACTTTGGAGATGTTGATTCCTAATCAATTATAAGATAGGTATTTCCCTGAATCAGTTTTCTCTCAGAATCAAATATTTTTTGAACTTTCTCAATTTCAAATGAGCTTATTGAAATAATAAAATATTACCAGAGGTTTCTCGCACAAAAAAAAATGATTGATATGTATTCAAGAAGTTTCAATAGATGATAATTGATGGTTCCGTATTTTATTTCTCTTCAGCTGACAGAACTTTGTATCCTAAAAGAATCAAACAAAAAAAAAAACAACACAACGTGGGAAAACAGGGTCTTCAAATGAAGGGGGTCTAAGGCGGGATCCGTTGTGCCGTGGAATTCTACTTTTCATAGAACGAGTGAAATTACATTAGGTTTGAATACAAAAGACAGAACTGTTAGTCATGGAATTCTACGGTACGAGGGGATCTCGGTCTTGACTTTCTAAGACTGAATGCAAACAAAGAAATAGGGGGGCTTCTTTCATACTAGGCTGTGTGCCTACTCAATGCGGGGAGCTGATATCGTAGCAGCGAAGCCGATAGACATATGACGATCAACATGGTAGTATTTTGGACGACCAGATAAGGTAGGGGTGCGTTCGGTTACAATTATATCTCACAATTCACTTTCATTAGTTCAAGATATACACGTTTTCCTAGCAATTGATTATAGTTCTTTGAAGATAAGATAGGTTTTCATTTCTCTTGAAAATTCATAGGAAAATAACAACACAGATGAAAATAATAAAATGAAAATCCATATGCTACCACAATACCAAGCACGACTGGCGATTACGTCTTGCCAGTTTCACTCCGGTAGTGAAAGCATGCAAAGCATGCAAGCTTTTCTTGAACATGGTTATTGTGGTACCTGTATCCATAAAACTTTTTATTTTGTTAAAACAATTAATGCCTACATATTTCGGTGAATTCTGGCTCACTCCAAGCCTAGAGTACGGTTGGTGGATAGCTTTGCTATTCCTTATGAACTATGAATGCACATCACAATTTTTCATGAACTCTTGTTTCATTTTCCCTGACATACATAATCAACTAGAATATATAGAAATGGTAATGTTAGGATTTTAAATTGTTTCAATAGCGGTTTACAAGATGAATACAGAGGGACATTGTAAATAGTCCTCAGTGCTTTTTTTTGTGAGTGGAATACATCTATGAAGTAACTGGAAGACCCCCAGAAAATCAGTCTGTACTGAAGTACTGGACCAACCCAAAATAGAGAATTCTCAAAATGTCAATTGATACGGTTTCTCTCAAGTTTCGTATTATGTAAGAAATTGGAAAAAGTTATTTATATTTTACACATCTTTTTTATACCATTATAACTCAGTTCTTGTTAAAACAAAGAAAAATATCAAACCAAGCCAACATAATTATCAGTTTTCACCTCAAATCAAAGAACTGTACAACCAGCTATATGAAATGACCAGGCTGAGAAAAGAAATAGAAGACCCAAATTATACTGAACGATATAAAAGGTAAAAAGGAATACCAAAAAATGACAGAATTATCAAAAGGAAATTAACAATGATCGTATTCAAAATAGCACTAACATATAGACCGGGAGGCCATAACGGATTTTTTCTGTCTCATTTGTTCACACTCAGCAGAATAAGAACCCCCTCAATTACACCTTCCACTAGCCGATCCTGAGGTCGCCGAATAAAAATCGTGGGGGGCGCGAGGGTGAAGTTGTATTAAAAAACCGGGGGTCTCGAATCATTTCTTACTATTCGGCGTATTTCGCAAGTTACTGTTATTGAAAAAAAAGTATGGGCGGACGGCATCGCCGAACGTGTATGGTGGATACGACGCGCAGTGGCGTTGTCTATTGTTGTAAAAAAAAATTCAATAACAGATAATCATTTGTTTATGTTCGGCAGTTTGACTCAACTATTCACTAATTAAAACTCTACATCGTACATTTGTCGTCAGGGTGTAGAGTATGCGTGTATCATACATTCATCTTTGAAATTTTTATAGCAGCTCATTGCAATGCAAAATATTACGAAATAACCATTGCCGAACAATTTGAATGGATCTACAGGGTGTAAAAACAAATGTAAGTTGTCGGCAAAATGCTTATATATAATAATCATTACCTACTGTTCGGCATGCAGTGCATTTTGCAGATATTCATTAAAGTAAGACGTTGGCCAATTTTCATTGACAAAATGATCGATACAAAGAAAGTTATGCCAAAAAAATTAAATGCAGTGCTGCTTTTTTTAGTTCCCCCTGGTAACTTCTGAACGGTGCGACGTACAAACATGGGACAAATACCATGTTGAATAGTATCACCGATACTACTTTTTGCAATAATAGGCATTGTGATTGCCCTAGAAAGGGGCAATTTAAAAATTACAAATTTCATGTGGAGCCAAAACATCTAATTTTTTTTGATTTTCTTTTATACGTATTTTCACAATATCGATCTCTATGCGTTTTGAAAATTTTAAGTTGATGTGCCCTCAGAGCCATCTGTCGAGTGATTGCAATGTTTTCTGCTCTCAAAAAGTAGTATCCGTAATACAATTCAAAATATTTTTGTCTTATCGTTCACATCAAACCTTTCAAATTTATCGTGAAAAGGGTACTTAGGTACCATTTATTTTATATCCGCACTTATACTGGATAGGTATTCAGAGTGTATATGGTAAAAAAAATAACGAAATACGAAAAATAAATGAATTTTTTTTTTTCAACGATATGTCACATGACCCCATATGCTATTTGAAATTTTTAAATTGATGTGTCCTACCGCTGTCTCTATCAAGCAATCACAATGTCTTCCATTTCAAAAACAAGTATCAGTGATACCATTCAAAACGGTTTTCATCCCATGTTTGTTCGTATAAATCTCACGTTTAATGTCTTTATGAAGGAATACTATAACTATAGTTGTTTTCATTATAGTTTTAACATTATTGTAGCTTTCCCTGATGATGACAATAATACTTGTCGAAATATTGGAATAAAGTGTTATAAGAGTATACTTCCTGCATGCTGCTTACCCAACAAGTTTCCCTATTGAAATTATGGATATAGTGAGGTTTTTAATTTATCAGTAACCGTGAATACTGAAAAATCTACTACAATCAAACAACAACGTATGGGGGCAGTGGTTGGTATATAAATGTTCAGCGATTACGTTTTCTTGTTCGGTACACCATAATTGATCGCCAAATATCTGACATGCAATTTTTTCTAACCCATAACATGACCAAATCTGCCATTCATTATGTTGTATTGACAATTTTTTTACGGATTTTTTTTCGCTAGTTTTGTAAAACAGTGCCAATCATTTTGTTCGGGGGTTATATAATGACGTCTATTATATTATTATCAATCATAAAAAATCATCCCTGAACGGTAACAAATAACATTATCAACGAAAATTGCGGTAAAAAACGGTAAAAAACTATTTGACTGACTGCCGGGAGCTTGACCTCGTCTTCGGCAGCTCACTGGGCGAAGGGTTGTTGAGTCAGGTGGACAGGACCGTACTTGGTAATTTGTGGGTTGTTACACAATTAATTTGTTCGGCATGTGTTTTATACTTCAAATTTATTTAATAAATGGAATAAAATCAATGCCGAACATTAATGTATGATACACACATACTCTACACCCTGACGACAAATGTACGCGGGGGTGGTTGACCCCTGACCCAACGAAAATGTTCGGCAATCATATTTTCTGAAGTTTTAATGAGTGAATAGTTGAATCAACAAACTGCCGAACATAAACAAATGATTACTTGTTATTGAAATTTTTTTTTACAACAATAAACAGCGCCATTGCGCGTCGTATCCACCATACACGTTCGGCGATGCCGCCCGCCCATACTTTTTTTTCAATAACAGTAACTTGCGAAATACGCCGAATAGTAAGAAATGATTCGAGACCCCCGGTTTTTTAATACAACTTTACCCTGGCGCCCCCCACCCTTGTGTCCACGATTTTTATTCGGCAACCTCAGGATCGGCTAGTGGAGGGTGTAATTGAGAGGGTTCTTATTCTGCTGAGTGTGAACAAATGAGACAGAAAAAATTCGTTATGGCCTCCCTGTCTAATAATGAAAGAATCATGGAATATAATAAACGAAAGCAATGGTAAAACCAAAAACTCATTAAGTAATTCACTTGTAGTTGGAGGAGAAGACCTAACATCTACAGAAAAGGTAGCCCAATAACAACAATATTTGAGCCATCTTACTCTTTACGACTTATTAACTTCCTTGAATATTTTAATTTGTTGCTAGCTATTCAGAATGGTTTTAGGAAAAAAAATCCACAACCACTGCCATTGCAAGTTGTTTGGATTTCATTTATAATGCACTTAATGATAAGCAAAATACTTTGCGACTTTTTTAGATCTTGGCACTTGACACAGTAGATCATAATCTTTTTTTGCAGAATTGGGCAGAGTCATATTTATCAAATCGAACACAAGTCACCATAAGTAATAATGTTAGATCGGATCCTCTTCAACCTGCAATGGGGGTGCCACAAGGTTCGATACTTGGCCCCTTATTCTTTATAATATTTGTTAGTGATATCACAAAATGTTGTTTAACCCCAAATCAAATCATTCAATATGCTGATGATACCAACATTCTCATGTCAAATACTCAAATCGAACAACTCATTAAAAACAGCAACAAAGCATCTTAAATCAGTATTGTAAAGAAAATGGGCCAGAATTAAATGTGACCAAAATCTATTTCATGCGCTTTCTGCCAAAAAATGTTTCACCTGATTATGAACCATATTTACACATAAATGGAAAATCCATCGAGAGTGTTGAAACTATAAAATTTTTAGGAATAACATTAGATTCCAAGCTCACTTGGGAGGCTCATATAAATAACGTAACTGTCAAGCTAAGTACTTACTGTTATATTATAAAAAATGTAAGAGATACTGTGTCTTTTCATATACTAAAACTTCTTTATTATGGTTTGGTACAATCAACTTTGCAATATGGTCTCATATTCTGGGGTTCATCACCATATTTTGATAAAGCATTCATAGCTCATAAAAAAATGCTGAGAGCTATGTATGATATGTCTCCAGCCACATCATGTAAACCACTTTATAAAAAAGCCGAGATTCTAACATACACAAAAAATATTTATATTGCAAAAACGGTGTCTAAGAAAGATATTCAATCTTTCTCAGAGAGAAAGCTGTAGAAAAATATTCGTAGAGAAGAAAATGTTAACACTACCCGGTCTCTATATTTATGAATCTGTAGTATTTGTCAAAGAAAATATATCCCTTTTTGCGACTCATGATAGGAATCATAACCACAATACAAGAAACAAAAATAACCTTTTGAATATAAAGACACATTTGACCTATCTTCAAAGAAATATACCCTTTTCAATCATTACTATTTATAACAAGAGACCTGAATCTCTCAGAACTTTTGAACAATTTTGAAAAATACATTGAAAACTTTGCTTCTCTCCAAAGCTTATTATTCACTGGAAGAATTCTTCAATGACCCTATCTAAACTGCTGATGTTACTCTCAAATATTTCATATCTTACTATTCTGCATTGTGATTTAGTTTAGTCTCTTTTAAACCAGGTCTGTATAGGACGTCTATAACACAATTGCTGTATATATTCATCTTTTTATTTATTTTTTTAAATGTGTGTATATGTGCGTATATGTGTTTATTGTATATTATATACTACTGTAATTGACATGTTCTACACCTGAAATGGTTTTCATTACAAAGAACTAATAAAGGATATCTATCTATCTATATTTTATGTCGAAATGTCACCGACGAACCAACTTGTTGCTCCAGACGTAGGCAGTAAAAAGTGTAAATCTATTGCTAAAAGTGGACTCAAATGCTTAAATTGTGGTGTTTTGTCTCATGTGAGTTGTTTGAAACATTTAAAGAATATTACTTATGGGTGAGTTCAACTTGCCAACACTATTCGATCGATTTACTCTAAGTGTTCTTCAATCGTTCGGGTACAACCACAAAAACATTACTTTGACACCCTACCGAACGATTGAAGAACATTTAGAGTAAATCGATCGAATAGTGTTGGCAAGTCGAACTCACCCTATATAGACGAAGCTACAGTGAAGTGTGGTGAAACTGGTAATTCCGAGGTAAACAATGAGGAAATTCAGAGTATTGACCTTAGCATGTCTTTTGGTAGTGTTAAAGTCGTAAATAGCAGTGATTGCTCTGAAAGGGAAATTCACTACCTTAAAGAAATTATAAGTCATTGATAATCAACAAATTGCAATAAGAGCTCTCAGTGAGCAAATTGATCTGTTTAAACAAATAAATAATAATGGTCTGTGTAAACAGCATGTGACAACTACTGAGACATCCCATGGCGAGAAGTACAAAAGACCTGAGAAACCAAATAGATCGAGACAGTGCTCTACAAATTCTGCTATAGTACCTCCAGTCAATGCTAAAAGTCCTAGTGTGTCCGGGAGAGGGAATGAACCATCGGTGAAAGTTGACGGAGCCTCGAAGTTAAACAAATCTCCTTACAATTCGAAAATAAATAATAAAAACGTCTCTCTTGCGCTGCTTCAAGCGAACACTCAGGCGAAATGCAGCGAAATAATCAATCTTGGCAGCAGTGGGGTCGTTACTGAAAATCGGACGGGTTCACGCTCGTAAAGAACAAAATAAAAAGACCCCTCAAAATTCCTGCATGATCATCATGTGTTGCTTCCATAACTTTTCTGTCTAACCTAGGGATTACAACTCTAGTATCATTTTCAACTTGAACATTATTTCCAGAGTCAATATTTTCAACAGATAAATTTTCATTACAATCAGTATTAGTTATGGGCAAATTGTTGCCCAGTGGATCCAAAATGAAATATGCACCGAAAATGGCCTTACTCCATGCCTACAAGTTGCACCCTGAAACTAATTCGGCTGATCTCATCTCGATCCTGTGTTTCCAGAAGTCCAGTGTGACCAAATCAAATCAATGTATCCTAATCTGTATTCGTCATTCAAAGTAACGATCTATGATTGTAATGTGGACAAGGCTATGGACCCTACCATTTGGCCGAAAGGAATATGGGTGAAGAAGTTTTTTCACAGGAGGTCTGTCTCACAACAGACAAAGTAACAGTAGCAGTTGATAACCCTATATCTGTTAAACCCAGAGTGGTGAGTGTTATCTATATTAATATTCAATGTTTATCGACCAAGGTGGACGAATTACTCATTTTCCTAATAAACAATAAAACAGATATTTTATGTCTATAAGATTGGTTAAGAGAGGATAATCTCAAATCAATAAATTTGCCAGGTTACTATTTGGCTAGTTACTTCTGTAGGCAAACACATGTACACGGTGGAGTTACAATTTTTGTAAGTAACTTGTCCTTAAAAAAGTTGTGCTTCAAGAAATTTTCTAGCGAAATTGACCTTGAGATTTGTGGAATAGAAATTTCTGGTTTAATTATTGCTACTTTATACAGGTCATGCTCTGGGAATTTTGATAGTTTTTTGGATTCTTTCGGCTATTTGCTTGAGGGCGTATTGAAAACGAACAAGAAAATTATTTTAGCGGGAGATTTTAATGTAGACTTCCTGAAATCTACGTTGAACTTGTCAAATTTATCTGATCTACTCACTTCCTTGCCATGCCACGGTATCTAATTTCACGAGGAATGGTAACATGAGTGTTACTTGCACCAACAGCATAATCACGGATCTTGATAGTGATCTTTACAATACTAGTGTTCTAGATCCGTGCTTATCGGATCATTCTGGTCAACTTATGTGTTTAGATTTTGACTTTGAAAAAAGGGAAAATATTAGATATAATAGACAAATTTCGCGTTCGGGTCTGGAGGACCTTAGACAGCAGGTTCTGAGCAATTACAACTGGAGCGCTATCCAGAACGAATCACCAAACACTGTGACGAAGCACTTGATCAATAGTGTCGAATGCACAACTTAAATCGTAGAACAAACTTATGACATGATCTTTATGATTTAGCGCTGCATAAATGAATTCTACGCTGCATAAATGAATTCTACGCAGTCAGAGATTGTTGTTTTTGTCAATTTCTTGCTTCTGAAGCCGTGTTGAGTATTAGACAGAATTTTTCAAGATAGTTTATTGTTTTATATTTTCCTCTAATAAAAAGACTATACTTTTCGTTTAATAACTTTTAATAGGCATCAACCGATCAAACACGTAAATCATGTACAATGTACATCAACATATCATGAAAACTGACAAAACCAGTCATCTAACCACAGAACAATAATATTTACAGAAGTCAGAAATCAACTAGCATGGATTAAGGTAAGTTCACAACTTTTTTCCCCCTTCTAATAAAATGATTTTATTTTTATTACAAGTCAAGCCTGGTTGGAGGTTTACTAACCCTACATGAACGTGTTCTTACAGAAGTTTTGGAAGCAACAGATTCATTGCTTTTTGACTGCTGCATATGGGTGATTTTGGAACTTGAATTTCAACATGATCATCAGGTGTTGCTTCCATAACTTTTCTGTCTAACCTAGGGGTTACAACTCTAGTATCGTTTTCAACTTGAACATTATTTCCAGAGTCAATATTTTCAAAGATAGATTTTCATTACAATCAGTATTAGTAATGGGTAAATTGAGTTTCACTATAGTATGAGCTAGGTACTTTCTGATATGGATTTGTACGAATATCATTGAATGAACAATTTGATAATATCATCAATATTGAAGTAAGTAGAGTGGCTAATTATTTTCAAAATATTTCCTTTTTGCCACAGCTTTTGCTGTATATTCTTAACGTATACAATTTCATTCAAGGAATATAACTTTATATTATTTTTAATGTTACTATCATGCTCGAAATTCTTTGACTTATTATATGAGGGTTTAATCAAGTCGAATCTGGTTCTGGGCGAATTTTAAATAGATTTTCGGCCGGAGATGTACCTGTTATTGTAGATGGTGTATTTCGATAGGCGAGTAGAAAATTCAGTAAACGACTTTTTATCAACTCTGTACCGATTTCATTTCCTCTTTCCAAAAAAACTCCCCTTTCAGCAATGCCGTTGCTTTGTGGATGGTAAGGTGGTGATTTTACAGGCTTGATACCATTTGCTTGGCAAAAGGAAATACATTTTGATGAATTAAAGGGTGGACCATTATCAGAGACAATTTCAACTGGTAAACCAAATATCGAAAATACTTCCTTTAATTTTAAAATGGTTTCTTTAGCATCTGTTCCATGATTAGAAAACTGTAATTATATTTATGAGAGAAATCTTATTTTCACTCTGTAAAAGTTATTTGGAGCATTAGGCCAAGATAGTAAAGTGCTATTATTTGAAAAATTATGTGTTTGCTGACATATTTCACAACAACCAATTTATTTTTCAGTTGCCTCATTCAAACCAGCAATATGCTCTTTCAAGCATCTTTGTCCTAATAATCCCCAGGTGTTGTTCGTGAAAGAGGTTTAAAATGTTATTTTGCAAAGATTTAGGTATGACAACTTTGTTTCCAACTAATAAACAACCATTTTCTACCGAAAGTTCATTTCTTTTCAGGATATATGGTTTTAAATCATCATTATTCATTGAACTTGGCCATCCAGAAAGAGTAAAATCTATAGCTTTCAACAAGATAATATGTTTTAATTGCTTTTGCTATGTTACCCGCATGTAGTGGTATGTTATCCAACATGCTAAATGAATACAAGGAATTTGGTATTTCAGTTTCACTATACATTGGTATTCGTGATAACCCATCAGCATTAGCAATAAGTAAGTTTTCCTTTTCTATATTGGATTTCATAGTCATAAGCAGACATTGTAATGGCCTATCAAGTTACGCGAGCTGCTGCTGTCACCGGAATACCATTATTTCGTCCAAATATAAACTGTAAGGGTTGGTGGTCGGAAATTAAAAGAAATAAATAAATGCCATAAATATACTTATAAAATTTTCTCAAAGCAAAAATGAGAGCTAAACTTTCACGCTCTATATTTGAATTTTTCTTCTGCCAGAGACAGTGTACTAGATGCGAACATGACAGGTTTATCATTGTTCCCTATTTTATGACTCAGTATTGCTCCTACACCATATCCACTTGAATCACATGTTATGAAAATGGGAAGATTGGGATCACAATGAGACAGTACATTATTAGAAGTAAGGAGTTTCTTACTTATCTGGAAAGTACGCTCACACTCATCTGTCCATATGAACTCCGTTGCTGATTTGCATAAGTCATACAAAGGTTTAAGCTTGGATGATAACATAAGGATGAATTTTCCATAATGGTTCAATAAACCAAGATATGATTTTAGCTGAGTTGAATTTTGGGGTGATGGTGCATTCTCGATGCATTCAATTTTTTCTTTAGTCGGGTGAATTCCATTTGCATCTATGATGTGACCAAGAAATTCAACATTTTCTTTATAGAGTTTACATTTTTTTTCATCAATTTTGATATTGAATTCTTTTAAACGAGTTAATACAACTACTACACTGTGGTGACATTTTTTTAAATTGGACCCATGTATCAAAATATCTTCAAGGTAACATTTAACCAGATACCAGATAGTAAAATAGTTTCCATAATAGACTGGAAAATACCAGGTGCTGAACTCACACCATATGTTAATCTATTATATCTGAATAATCCCATGTGGGTATTTACTGCAAATAGTTCTTTGGAAGTTTCACTTATTTCAAGTTGTTGATAAGCACCTTTCAGACCTATAACTGTGAAGAATTTGCTACCACTCAGGCTGGCATAAATATATCTTCAAGTAAAGGTAATATGCAATGATCAGTATCAATTACTTTGTTTAATGTTTTTTTAAAATCTACACATATTCGTATATCCGTTGAGTTTTTCTTTGGTACGACAACAATTGGACTAGCCAACTTACTATATTTTACTTTAGTTACAATACCTGCCTCTACCATCTTAGACAGTTCAATTTCAACTTTGGGCTTCAAAGAGTATGCCATTTCGTAAGCTCTATGAAAAAGAGGTTTAGAATCATCTTTTAATTTCCGGTCAACTTTGAATGAATGTGAATCATCTAAGAATAAAGAATGAAAATTACTTTTAATTTATACATTGAGCTGATTAGTTGTTTTGTCTTGACTCAGATCATCAATTGATATTAAGTCAATATTACTAGGCTTGACAATGACATTGTTACAAATTAGGTTTTTCCACTCTGGATTGAAAGTATTTAGCCAATCCCGACCTAATAAGGGTACAAATTTACTCTTGCCATCAAGGACTATTAACGGTAAGTAAACAACATTGACATATATTTGACCAACAATTGAGACATTATCACCAGTGACTACCCTCAATTTAAAATTAACAGAATCTACCTTGATGTTGCTAAACAAATCATGATAATCTTTGACATGAATTACAGACTTGACCGCACCAGAATATACTTCCATTAGTACATTTTTACCTTCAACGGGTAATTTGACCTTCAACGGGTAATTTTACCCTCAGACTTCCATTTTCCCCAATTCTGATACCATGTAAATGAGACAGTTCTCCAAATTCAATATTTAAGGAACCCAGTTCAAGTGAGTCATCTGTATCATGAGATTCTTCTGGTTAATCTTCTCCTTCGTCACACTCTAGACCATGGTCTTCAGGTGAACACTGTATTCACCTGAAGATGACGTGTGAAAACAAAAATAAATAAATTGAAAGAAGTAGAAATCTTTCAACCATTAAGACGATTGAAGTCCGATTCTGATCTGGTGTTAGCACTACTCAAAAGAAACAGACGTCAATATCTTTGCCAGGTGTGTTTACTTCCAATATAATTTATAAACAACTTTGAAATTTACTTATCTGTGAAATTCCATGAAGAACAGAAGCATCTTCTCTTATTAACACTATTTCGTTAAATTAAATAGTCATTATTTGGTATGAAATATGTATCCAATTATGTTGATACCTTATGGAAAATTTTTTCATTAAGTATTTGTTTTATGAAAGAAAGTGAATCTTGATCAAAAGTTGTGTGTGGCCTAAATCTCAAAATAAAATAATCAGATATCAATTTTAAGTACCTTTATTTTTACAATATCGATATATTATCAGGAGTAATACCACGAGTGATTGAATTTTCGCGACAAGTCTATCGATTTATTTCTGAACGAAACTGAATTGCTTCTCAAAACAATTCAGTTGCGTTCAGAAATAAAAGACAGACTTATGAGATAAATTCGAGTTGAATTTTATTAGACTATTTCACGAATAAAGTTTCTTCATTAATATAAATACGAACAATGTAAGTATGACAGTCATAAACAAATAATTAAAATCGTCAATATTATAATGTTTCGTTTCATAATTTCATTTGAACTTGCAGTGAAGCGACTCATTCTGACATATCCAGCTATATTTATTATTGATCGAACTGTCAAACGTATTCATTTCGTCATGGTTACGTCGCTGAAAATACCGAAGCTGATCCTCCAATCAGAATTGAAAGACAGCTGGTGTTATCGCGATAACACGAGTTGTCTTTGGCTTCCGATTGGTCAGATTAGGTGAGAATTTTAAGATGAGTGAAATAGTCAACAAAAGTTGACTAATTGAAAATTACGGTCAGATATCAAATATTGTCCATCTACCATGAAAAAACAGAACTTTTTTATTTTAACCAACTCTTCTTTGTATTAGCATTATATCAAAAATTATTGCGCGAAGTTGCGCATAGAAACTCTTTTATTATTGGCAGCTGTATTGGGATTCCAGCTTTTGTGAAATCTGCCACTGTACTCCATTTACGTTTTTTATTTCGTCCGAAAACATAATATGTTTCAACAACTTCTTTCCTTCGGCTGTTAACTGATATTTCTACTCTTGTGGATTTTGCATACAGGCATAGGCTTCAAAATAATACAGCCAAAATGCTTGTGCTTCTTCTTCCTGGCACAAATGGACAGTGTTTCAAGCCTCTGCACGTAGGCCCCCAGCTTGGACACATTGTACACCTACATATTTGGCATCAGTTAGATGAAGATATGTTAGAGGCACCTGCTAACTCCCTGTACAAACGTGTTTTGGGGGTACCTTCGGTTATTCTGGCTTCGTTTTCCGTGGTGCTTGCCTGCCTTGATTTCCCTTGTGGGTGTAGTCTTTTAACCCCCGTTAGCAGAACCACTTTGGAATTTTAAATTTATTTTTAGGCAATAATTTTACTCTAATTTTAAGCTAATTTATTTCCTTATTCTCGATTTTTTTTCTCTTCAATCGCTAAACGAATGATTATGAAAAATCTGATCATGTCATAATTTTAGTCTTACGTTTGAACCTATTGCTGATTTTTTTGGAAAACGTTTAAAAAAAAAACCTGGGTTCTGCTAGCTTTACCGGTAAGCTGGCAGAACCAAATCGCTAACCGAATGTTTATGAAAAATTTGATCACGTCATAATTTTAGGCTCATTTTTGGCTCACGTTTGAACCTATTGTCGATTGTTTCGAATGCATTTTTTTTAAAATCCTGGGTTCTGCTAGTTTCACCGTTAAGCTAGCAGAACCCCACCATAAAAAAAACAACGCAGAACATATATATATTTTTTTGCTCTTCAGGTGAAGTGGACATCATAGGTTCTGTAAGCTCAACACTGTGCCTAAGCTAACCGAATCGTTATGAAAAATTTAATCACGTCATAATTTTAGGCTCACGTTTGAACCTAATGCCGATTTTTTTTGGAATGTGTTTTTTAAAAAAATCCTGGGTTCTGCTAGCTTTACTGTTAAGCTATCAGAACGCCACTATAAAAAAACAACTCTGAACAAATCTATGCGTGTTTTTTTTTAATCCTGGGCCTTGCTAGTTCTACCGTTAAGCTAACCATAAAAAATTCAGGCTCGATGCAGGCTAATTCATTACCCAATTATATATTAATTTGCTCTTCAGTTGAAGGAAAAATCACAGTTGAAAAGGGGAACATTCTCCATGAAAATTGGACATGGAGAATGTTCCCTTTTCAACATGAATTCCTCCCAAGAGGTTATCTTGAACGATGGAAAATAGCGACTAAAGTTTGTCTTTCAGTCGCAGATGATTCCACAAAAGATTTTATGAGTTTCCTATTCATATTTTCGAACTAAAAAGAAAAATCACAGGTTCTGTTAGTTCAATACTAAAAGGCTTAACGAATCGCTATGAACAATCTGATCACATCATAAGAGTTCCCTGCTGAAAATATCAATGAAATTGGTTTTGTAAACAAATTGAAAGTAATTCTGAACGTGTCAGAGAGATAGGAGTGTGGAGTTTTTTAAAATGAGCCTGAAATTATGACGTGATTAGGTTTTTCATAAAGATTCGGTTAGCCTTTAGGTACAGCCAGCTCAATTTTGAGCTTACAGAACCCTATGATTACCACTCCAACTGAAGAGCTAAAAAATATATAATTGGGTAATAAATTAGCCTGAATAGAAAATTACTGTCCAACTGGATTTGTTCTGAGTTGTTTCTTTATAATGGGGTTCTGCTAGCTTAACGGTAAAGCTTTACCGTTAAGGATTTTTTTTTAAAACACACATTCCAAAAAAATCGGCAACAGGTTCAAACGTGAGCCTGAAATGAGTCTAAAATTTTGACTTGATCAGATTTTTCATAAGCATTCGTTTAACGATTTGGTTCTGCCAGCTTAACGTTAAGCTAGCAGAACCAGCAATATCTCCCACAATTGAAGAGAAAAAAAATTGGAAATAAGGTAATAAATTAGCCTAAAAATAAATTTAAAATTCCAAAGTGGTTCTGCTAGCTTTATGGGGGTAGTCTTTTAGTCTCCACAAGTCCCCAGGGAATGCTTGCTCATACTGATATTTAATTGAAATTCTTGTGTTTTTTGTAAAGATTATTCTACATCATCCTTGACGATGTATTGTGAATGTTTTAGCTGCTCTACAGCAACCGACATAGTGCCATTCAAAAAAATCAAAAAAAATCCTTGCTCCTGATTATATTGAAAATAAAAAATGTGAGGTACCCTAATGACCTATTGCACATGAACATATTTGATTTAATTTGAGACCTTTAGGTATTAGTTTTCAATTAGTATGCAATAGAATCTCATCATATCATAAATCTGACTGATTAAATGCAAGTATTCTTTATTTCCCACCTGGTTGTTGATCTCAAGGGTAGTTTTCTGGCCAGATGTTGTTTTCTACCTCCGGTTCTCGGTAATTGGGTCATATGAATCTGATTTAGTGCATTGCTTGGATTCTGAACAACCATGATATTTCTTTAATCAATGATTTTTTTTTTATAAATATTGCCCAACCCTGGACACAATAAAACCTAGGATGTACAATTTTTATAGTGTTTTTATTTCGAAACTGTTTTCTCAGCTTACTTAGTTACTTGCTACCTCAATGTTTACTTCTCATTTGGACTATAATAGCTTACCTACTTATCACAATCCACTTCAATTCATTAAATAGAAAGAGAAAAACAAAATAAAGTGAATCATCTTTTAGTCAACAAGGAGAGATAAGATTGGAAAAAGCTGAACCAGATTTGAAAAGCACTATAAAAATTCAATAAAAATGTATCTTGTCACGAACCTGTAATTCTGATAGAACATCTCCAGAATCATTTATTATTCAGTTCAAATTGTTCAAATTTTCTTTTGTAGACTAGATTTTTCATGACCCAACACAGTGTTATCAGTGTGAAGGCAGCGATGAGTTTCAGCCATGAGTTTGTCGCGGTTACACCGCGCGTACCCGATCGCCAGCGCTCCCGAATGTACGTTGAAATTTCATCCAAAATCATTTTTAAGTAGCTTCTGATCATGAGAAAACGGATCAATAATAATATTATAGATACATTTTTTTTTCAATGTTAAATAAAAATTTATAATTTTTCATCTTTGTAAATTGTTGATAACAAAACAAAAATCAACAATTTTTTTAATATTTCCAACGGGAATTTAGTCTAAGACCTTTGAGAAATAGCTCCACGAAAGGAAAAAAAAAAATCAGATTAATAGTTTAACAAATATCGCACTTGCAATGTTAATGTTCATGTTACAAAAAATTGTTAATTAATTAAAGGATTACTTATTGAAAAATCGCGATAAAAATTTTTCGACCATTATTATTGTTCGATCTGTCCTGTAGGCGCCTGAATTTTTTCAATTTTTTATTTTCATATTTAATAAGTTTAAATATTATTTATTCATTAAAGGTCCGAAGAGGACGTGGCTTGCGCAAGCCGGAGTACCCGTTTTCGGGCGTATTTTCAACCCTCTGGAAAAATTATAAATAATGGTCCTACAATTCCGGGAGTCAAGACTTTTTTTAGGAAATTTCTTCCTCTTTTTGAATCTTTTTTCAAATTTGAAAAATCTTTATTAGTTTTTTAGATACTTGCAAAAAACTAAATTCCCTTTTTTTTTCTAGTTAATTGTTAACAACTTTTGCAATTTTTGCAAGCGGAACTTCATTTTTTTCAAAAATCATCTTGATGCCATTCCAAATCAAATGACACATCAATCATAATTTTCGGAGACTGCTGAAAAAAGTTGACCAAAAAAGCACTTGTTAACTAGACTAAAAAGTGGTGTACGAAATCGTATTATTTACAAAACAATTGATAATGCAAATCAATTTTATTGTTTATAGGAAAATTCAGAAATTGTTTATTAATTTCTACAAAATGATATTTATGGAGTATTTGAAAGAATTAGGTACCAACATCAAATTCACTGAAAATACTTTATAAAGTTTGATAAATATGTGAGTTGTTCAATAACGGCAGTTTTTTAGACATAGAGAAAAAAGTTACTTAGTTTTAGCTATGTATTTTGCTCTTTGTTCAATGAGAACGAGTTGTCTACAGAAATTTCGAGAAATTTAACCCTGCCTACCATTTTGAAAACTTTGTAGGTTTTCCAATGTTATTATTTGTTTATACCAATCAAAAACATCCATTATTATGTATTATTAATAATACCTACCTACTTCTGATAAACCCTGGGATAAACCAAATATATAAGACCAGATGCAGCAATATTTATATGGAATCACTTCCTATTATCATAGTCCCAAAGGTAATTACAAGAATGTAGAGAAAATTCTCTGAAAACAAATTCATTTGGTGTGCATATACCTATGAATTTCTGAGAATTGCTATAGGTACGTTATTCTTGAAATAGAGTATACAATATCAACTCAGAAATCACACATATTGTGAAGTTGTAGATGACAATGGATTGAAGATATCAAACAATTATTTACTTGTACACAATTATCCTGACTGTTTTTATAGGATAAAAAGCTGTCAATCTATCTGGTTTAAAACATTTTCTTGCACCAAAATTTGCCGATGCATAATGTTTAAGGTTATACATATAGTGAACGTTGTTTATAACATAATTAATTTTAGTAGTGTTCAAAACCAACAGAAAGAAGGTAGGAATTACATCAATAATATAAATTTTTCTCACTGGGAATTCTTGACTTATGTATATACTTTCAGGTAATCAAATATAAGAAGTATTTATTGTGACTTCTTCAATATTGTCATGATACATAGTAGGTACATGACACAGTAGGTGCCTCAGAGCGAAGTCAATAATGGAAACACCGGTTTCAATCTATCGTTATTATGCTTACGATTAATATGAATGCATCGGACTAGTCTCTTGCTTATATCGATTACATATGGAAAGTAACAAGTATCTGCTGGACCTAAATAGGAAATATAGACACTTCACTACAGAAAGTAGTGGAAGAAGTGCTAACTCTAAATGAAATTTGATATGACATGCATATCGTAGGTTGCAACATTGCATCTATTTCATTGTTAATATTTGGATGTCACTGTTTCAAGCGTCTCTTATGCATTTTTTATGCATCTCCTGTCAAAAAGTAAATAGTTCCACTAAGGCCCATGGAGTCTTTTTTTCAGCACTTGACAAAAGGGGGATGCACAATTAAACTAGAGAAGAGCAATACCTATGGAGTTGTTTTTAAAATACAATCAATGAGTTTATAGCAAATTAAAAATAAGTCGTCACAACTGTGACTATTAAATGAGATACCTATGTCAATCTGTCAAATTTGTTGAGCATCAGTAAAGTTCGCTTTATTCAAATAAAACATCAAGAAAATCAGGAGAATCTTCAGAGTTTCAAATACAATTTTTGGTTGAATTCAAAATGGGAGTTGAATCATGACAGTTGTTTACTACATGACATTTCACATTCCCGGTTTTAAAGAAAATAATGGCGTTTGACAACCATCAATAACACAAAGAATCTACGATGTAAATTATCTAGTACAGAGGTTAACAATTTAAAGACAAGGATTTGATTACCTTTTGCGTATCGGTAGCCCGCTTGTGCATCAACAGAATGTAGTTTTGGTGATTTCTGAGTTCTGTACGTCGGCGTCGGCTTTGTTAAAGATTTTTCCCACTGTACACAAACACAATTTTCAATCACGATTTATACACTATTTTTGAATTCACAACACAAAATATTATCACTAACTATACAATGAACTATTTACAATTTACAATAAATACAAGATTCGCGGTTTACGCCATTTATACAGGATGAAATTGAAAGATTTAAAAATGACAGCAATTTACAAGAGCTCACTCGCCATTTTGATCAAATGCGTGCGCATAAACATGAAGTCGCTGCTGTTTGGATTTTGAAGGATGTTGATAGATTCGACTGACATATTCGTCCTACTATCTAGACAACTAACAATACTCCTATAAATGTTTCTCAAATACTCCATAAAAACACTGATAAAAACGACAAAAACATTCAAAATTCAAAATTACTTAAAAAACAACTCTCCTATTTATACTGGTGACGAACTGAGTTCGTCATTTTATTTAGAAATAGTAATTTACCCAGTAAACACACATCGTCGGTTAAATGTCGGGATTACATCGGCATCATCGGTTTTATGTCGGCATCGGTCACACACAAGCGGGCCAGAGTCGTTTCATCTTCCTTATTTATGCAATATAAGATTGATGGATTTCACATGTCGATTCGACGCTGGGCCTACGCGTGTATCTATGCAAACACTGACGCTCGGCGACCGTGCTACGATCATGAAACTATCCGGATGTCAGTTTACGACGATTCTGAAACCTCATCAACTTTCAAATTTCCCGGTCTGTCTTTGTCGGGTTAGGTGTCATGTCATGTGTCACGTTGTGTTGGGCTTATTTTTATTTATCTGGAAGATTGAAACTTGAAACTACTGAAAGTGGGGTTCTAGATTTAAGTATAATTGTGACAAAAATCATTCTAATTCAGTTCAATTTAATTTATTTTACGTGTGTCAACGTAATATTTGAGTGGTAAGTTACGTTTTTGCTTATGATAATCGTCTAATGTCGAAATGGGAAGTGTGCCTGTACCAAAACACCTCCATGCTTGATTAATATATTAGGTTTAAGAAAAAATTGATGTCTTGATGATTTTAACTTTCATCTCGATATTCTCTATCGTACTTTTTTTTATAAAGGCCCTATATAGTTCCATGTTTTACAATCATTTCTTTTTTCAGCTTGTACTAGTCAGAACTCCACTTGATTGCTTATTGTCCCGCCCAAATGTCTCAACCTCTTGATTTTGGCGATTGTGATGAAAAGTAAGTAAACATGTCCAGGAAAGTTTCAATATTCAAATATAGTAAACGGCAACAACGCAGACGTACTGCTGAGAAAGGTGATGGTCTTTTTGAATCGACCGAGTCAATACCAGAATTCCCAGATGTTTATGATCAGGGTCATAGTTCTCATGATGGAAATGGATATTTTATGCCAGAATGAAATTTCGTTCCAATACTGAAACAAGAAACATAACACCTAAGAAAACTTACACTGTGCTGAAAACTGTTACCAATAAAAAAAATATTATTCATACACCTCGGTTAAGCCAAGTGAGCTTAGCAAAACACAGGTCAAATTATAATGAAACCCAAAACCACTTTGACGAATCATATGGAAGTGATGTCAGTATTGTCAATAGAGCACTACCTACAACCAGTGAATCCAGTCATGTACAAAATAAAGGGAATGAAAAGAAAGGAATTGATGTACACAAAACTGAAAAAAAATGCAAAAATTGTGAAAGAAACTCACGTGAGTGACTTGATTAATTAATATTTCAAAATAATATTTTTATATAAATCTTTTTCAGAGGTTCTCAAAACTTTGTACCAGGATATTCAATCTATGAAAGAGGACATAAAACATTTATTGAGGTTTGATGATTTGCATTCTATAATACAAATTGTAGATAGGATCCCTTTCACTATACATTTATTGCAATTTGATAAGTAAATGGTTCTATCAACAATTTTAATTTTCAAAGGTTAAATGGAGGAAAGGAAGACTTCGAAATTGAGGAAGGACTTGTGAATATCTCTTCTCATGATCATCTAATCCAATTCAGTGAGAACCTGAAGGATGGTGAATTTTTCAAGAAAAGTGTGAGTAGGTATAAATAGTTTTGAATCATAAACCCAATGCATAGATGAATTCATTCTTGAATGTTTTGGTGATGTCTACCTGTACTTATTATAATAAATTGTTCAAAAATGAAACTGAATAGGAGTTTTTTGTTTTTCAGTTATTGAAGTATGGCCTTGTTGGGGGCAAACAGTGTGGAGACACCACGAGAAGAATATTGTCGTTGATGATAGGGCACGAGTTGTCTCTAAATATGAATTGGTCTGGACGAAACAATAAAAGTGGGTTTGACTCGCTCCACAAGATTATTGATCTTACATATGGTAATATTCTTTAAACTTAATTGATTTTTCATGTGTAACATACTATATATGCATAACATTTTCAGAGTCAGTTAGAAGAAATACATTGTCAAAAAATGCAACAAATGCAGAAATCATAATAGCAATAAAAAACTGGTTCAGAAATGCCTCAGATAGAGGAGGGGGCAGATCCAAAAGAAAAGAATAACTTTAAAAAATAACAGTTACTCAGTTAAAAGGTCATGGAATTGAAATGAATTTATGTTATGTTATGTTATTTTATTTTATATTATCCAGAAATTATTATATGTTGTTTATTTCGACCATGACTCTTCATTTTGTTCATTCTCTTTTGAAAAAATGGATTTCACTGATTGAAAATGGGCTTTATTATCATTATTCAATGTTATTAACGACTTTTATTATTGAATTTGCAAAGAGTTTTTTGGGTTCATGTTTTAAGACTGAAAACTGTATCATCCAATCATCAACGATCTGACAGTTTATTCTCTTATCATCAGGGTAATAAAAATAAGTTTGAAATAAAGTATGGTAGGTATATATTCATAAACAATAATGTGTAACTGAAACAGGATTACAATTTAGAAACAACGGACTTCTGCTCATAAATAAAATCTAACAGATGATTTGGTTACCTTCGTGTTTTAACTGTTGCTAATGGATGCATATTCACTAGACTTTGATATTGGAAATTTATTTATATTTCCCCAATGATGGAAGTGGAACAAAGTTCGAAAAGTTTGTCAGAGAGTTTCAAATAAATGAATGAAATAATTTTGACAATGTCAAAACCCTCTTTTCTCCACACTATCCCACAAAGTGGGAAATTTGAGGCAAATATCTGTCGGAAAACAACTACTTCCCCCTCTGAATATTGAATTACATCTGACATATATTTGTGCGACGTTTGAGAACAAATAGTAATTCACCTCTTCACTAGGGGTAAAATACTAAACTCAGTTTAGTAATCCCTACTTATGAAGATAACTTTGTTATCGAAATGCGCATCTAGGAATTGAAATACTTGTGTGGTGAAGGGGTAAAATACTTTTTGTTCTCACTGAGTGACACTACAGGCGTCCAATATCCCATTTTCAATTTTCAAATTATTCATTTCATTTGTAGAAACGTTGGTTGTCAAATACTATACTTTCCGGTGTTAAAGAGCTGAACCAAAAACAGTCATAAGAAATGGGATTTATAATAATAGACTACAAGCCCATATAACGATTTTGGGGGGTCATTTTATACAGCATGAAACATATTCAGAACAATGCTGCTATATGAAATAATAACTTTAGGCACCATGCCGTCAATTCTGGGTGGGACAACTGACTGTAATAATAATAATAGTGATTTTTCATCTGAAGATGTGCTCTTCCGACAAAATATTCTTGTACAGCATACCTCACGTTGGTGGATTATGAAATAATAATTTAGAACCTACTGCCGTACAAAAATGATGAAACCGAAATCCAGGATTAAAATTTTTTTTTTTTTCGGAAATTGAAAAATTTTCCTGTCTTTCGGTTCGATTATTTTTGTACGGCAGTATATATAGGTTCTAGGAGATTATTATTTCATAATCCACCAACGTGAGGCATGCCGTACAAGAATATTTGGTCGGAAGAGCACATCTTCAGATGAAAAATCACTATTATTATTATTACAGTCAGTTGTCCCACCAAGAATTGACGGCATAGTGCCTAAAGTTATTTTTTCATATAGCAGCATCGTCCTGGATATGTTTCATGCTGTATAAAATGACCCCCCAAAATCATTATAGGGGCTTGTAGGCTATAATTCTTTACTACACAATTTGAAAATCGCGCCAACCGTAAGCTCCGCCCATTTTCATATTTCCCAACCAATGGACTGGATTCTAAAGGAACGGCGAATAAGTGCCTTTCCAATGTCGGCAAGTACTGAATATAGTTCGTTATAAACGTCGGCAAACACGCGAAAACGCATTGGTCTTTCATCGAAAAACAGTACCGCGGCAAACTGTCGGCCGGGCGGTCATGGCGAACATTCCACCGATACGGTAAACTGTCGGGGCAGCTGCAGTTTGCCGAGTTTATGTAACGGCATGCAGCAATGTTTCGGCGTTGGCCCGATCATTCGTGTTTACTGGGTACGTAACAAGTCCGGAAAACTGTTTTAGGACGTGTTGCGTACACAATTTTTTCGGCAACCGTGTAGAATAACAAATCGACAAACATTTATTTATTATATTTCTTTGTAGAAGAAAATTTTGTACATTTTAATTCTTATTTGCATTAAATATTGAAATTCGAACAGAAGATAGGTACTAACAGAAACATTTTGAATCTTATTTATATTAATATTTATATTAAAATTCGAGCATTTCCCGGACTTGTCCGGAAAGTAAGTACTTCCCGGACTAGTCCAGGAAGTGATACTTTCTCAAAGAAAAATCGTCCAGGAAGTGGGTACTTCCCGGACGGTTGTCGAAAATTGTATATTGTGTCACAACGGCAGAAAATGAGCTGTAGCAGCCCGCAGCTATTAAGCTGCAAGAACTAATAGCTAATTACTACTATACTAAAGCGTTTTCTGCATGCATGTATGACATACCAATATTTTTCGCCTACCAAAAAAACAATAAATTGAAAATATAACAAAAATCTTTAATTTTATAAATACAGACATAATTTAATGAAAAACTGAAGTAGTAATGTACGAATCTATTTAGTTATTGTAACAATTAATGTTATTTGTCCCTCGAGCACAATTATGGATAGTAATAACAGAATGCATAGGCATTTGGTAGCTGATTGATGTGTAATTATTCAGTTTTCATTGAAAATTCATATAAATAAATGATAGGGAGAATGTTATTCAAAATTATCACTCACAGAAATCATTCAATTCATTTTTGATACAGGAAAATACTTTTTGCGCTAACCTCCAAAAATCTAGTCCAAAAGCCAAAGCCGAAAATTCTCTCTGAATTTATTAAAGCTGGTTTTTCGTTAATTAGTTTATTATAGTCGTTGTGTACACAACCATACTCTGGTAATGGTCAGTCAAGCGAACCGTAGAACAGGTGACATCAAGATTTAGTATTTACCAGGGTAACAAGAGTTATTTATTATACAAGGGAAAAAAGTATTAGATTTTAGCTCGAGGTTACCACCCTTTGAGATCAGCATCCAATTATGAAACACCCTGTATATTCTAACTAACTAACCAGCTCTGGTATGAAATATGAGTTAATGACCAACATAAATTTTATTGATTTGCATTATAGAAGTTGTACAACAATTTTCAGCTTTAATTTTATAAATCCATTTTGTTATCTTGGTAAATACTACATATTTGTTGTCGCTCCTGACTCACCTGTTCTACGATTTACTTGACTGACTAGAGTATGTGTGTGTACACATAGACTATAACCAATTAACAAAAAACCAGCTTTAATAAATTCAGAGATAATTTCCGTCTCAGGAAGGTCAGAAGAATATGGAAACAGACTCTCCACAAGCAATTTCACTCAGCAAGAATAATTAAAAAATCAACTATCTGAATAAAAATGCAAATAATCACTTTCAGATTTTCTTTTCAGTTATGATTCTTTCAAAATTCCCAGACAGTATATTAGACGATCCTGAGAATGTTCTCAGAATGTTCTCACAAGGTGCACCAAATGTTCTGAGAATATTCTCAGAACATGAAAATGGGACAGATGAATCGCAAGTTCCCACAGCATGCTCAGAATAGTCCTAGATACATGTACCACAAAAGGATATACCTACCGATGGTCTCGTCTAGAATATTGTATAAAAGCTAATGACATGCATCCAGCATAAATATACAGTGCTGGCGTATGAAGTCTTTATCCTATTATTTTTTTAAGGTTTTTTCAAACATATTGTTACAGAATTAATTTTATTCGAATAACTACTTGTTCATAATTCCGGTAATGATGCATTATAATATTTTTTCAGAGAAAAACACAAAATACCGGACGAGATTTGTGATTATGGTCCCATGAGATTCAAAATTTGTATGAGAGGGTTTTCGGGGGCGGAGATTAGGAGTCATCAGTCGTTTGTCAAAATTAATAAATTCAAGATGGCGGACGAGATTTGTGATTATGGTCAAATTCGATTCTAAATTGGTATGTGGGTGATTTCGGGATAGGGATAGGTGAATCTTTTTTTTTTTATTATTGTTTTCAAGATGACGGCTCCAAAATGGCGGACGAGTTTTGTGATTATGGTCCGATTCGATTTTATATGCTAATTTATTGGTTTTTCATAATAGTAATGTAATTAGTGTTCCGAAAACATGTTTTTGATTTATGTTTGCTGCAACTTTTTGACAAGTGATTGCCAAAGCGGCGTTGACAACATCCCTTCCCTACTCTGGGGTGAAATATACAGGGTGTCCCAAACTCGATGGCCTATTAGACCTGGAACGGAACATGGGATTATTCTGAAAATTGGGTGTATCAGATAATTGGTTTTGTTCTATCGATTTGAAATATTTTTAGAACTGCGGTGTTGCCGCTTCTATTGAAAAGTAGCAACAACTTGGATATTTCAAATAGTATACCCTGTATGATTCTTCCCTATACCTATCTCTGATGGTTTTCGAGAAATTATTTGATTTCCTGATTTTTTTTTTGCGAAACATAGCTGTAATTAATTTTTTATTACTACAGTATTTGGATTCCTAGAAATCCTAAATTTGGGATGTAGTTTGACAATGTCCTGTGTATTAGTTATGTCGAAGGGAATTCGTCCTCCATTATACAGGGTGCTTCAAAATTTGTGATTTTACCAATACATACAAAAGTGGGGAAAAGTGCAGTTTTTCATTATCGAATATCCTGAAAAACAATTGAATTTGCTTTCAAATGATGTAGTATGTTCCTATACCTAAATAGTCAGGTTTCCGATATAAAAGCAAGTTTCTATAAAAATTGGATTATTTTGCCATATTTTGTATTAGGTAGCTATGAAATGAATGAAATGAAACATGTCTTTATGGAAATTCGACAATCAACGATAAAACGTTTAAGGTTTCATTAACGTAAATTTGGTTAGAAAAGAATCAAAATTAAAGACCATTCCAAAAAAGTTTTGACGAAATTGTTTATTCTTCACGGTAAGAGTGATCAAAATACTTATAGGAAGAACGTGTAAAAGGTTCTGAAGTATATTTAAGTGCGTGACTGATAAATGATTAATTGATTGTACAGAGAATGATTAATATACAGGGTATTCCAAAATCGATAACCTTTAGCTATTTTACGTTTCTGGAGACCTACTCAGACGTTAATTTCATTCACTTCGTCTCCAGTTAATAACTGGTGACATAACAGTTATCGGTCTAATTTGATTTCTTGGCGCTTCAACTTTACGAAACAGCACAATTCCGTTCAATACTTCGGAAGATTTTTCTATGAAGTAAATTTTAGTAAAGGATGAAGTTCATTGAATATCCATGTTCTTAAAATAATTCTCACCGTGAATATAAAACAAATTCATAATAACTGCATTTGAATATGCATTGTAATATTTTTAAATGCTTTCTTCTGACAGAAACACCATGAAAAACACTGCTTGGTCTGCTTGTCAAACTAAAAGTTTATTTTGCTGTTTTCTGGTCACGACATACTACAGATCATTTCAATTGGGAAATATTACCTATTTCGATTCGTTATGTGGGAATTGAAAATTATAGATAAAATTTACGTTTATGAACGCGCAAACGTTTTATTATTGATGCACTGGCATAATAGTGTAATTTCTATAGAAACTTGCTTTTATTTCGGAAACCTGACTATTTAGGTATAGGAATATAATACATCATTTGAAAGCAAATTTAATTGTTTTTCAGGATATTCGACAATATACAGGGTGTTCTATTTGAAAAAATGCACTTTTCACCATTTTTGTATCTATCGGTAAAATCACAAATTTTGAAAGACCCTGTATAATAGAGGACGAATTCTCTTATACATTAATAATAACATTGTCAAACTACATCCCAAATACTGTAGTAATAAACATTTAATTAAAGGTGTTTCGCACAAAAAATAAGGAAATCAATGAATTTCTCGAAAACCATTGGAGATAGGTATATGGAAGTAATAATCGAAAAGTAGTAGTTATTTTTCAATAGTAGCGGCAACACCGCAGTGCTGAAAATATTTTGTATCAATAGAACAAAACTAATTACCTGAGAAACTTAATTTTCAAAATGATCATACGTTCCGTTTTCCAGAAACGTCTAATAGTCCATCGAGTTTGGGACACCCTAAATATTTAGGAGACGACTTTGAGTTCTACTTAACTTCCTCATACTGAAACTCCGCTTTGAGTCAGTATGCATAACTTCCTTCATATAAAAAATTCAAGATATCGGACGATATTTGTGATAAAGGTCTGATTTCATTCAAAATTTCTATGTGGGGCTTTTCGGGCTCGATGATTTTTAATATTTTGTTAAAATTAATGAATTCAAGATGACATGACTGCTCGAAGGCGGAAAAGTTTTGTGATTATGGTCCGATTCGATTCAACATTGGTATTTAGGAGTTTTTGAAATCGAATATAGGATAACAAAGACGCCGCCCACAACAAAATTTTATTGGAAACCATTGTAGAACAGAGTTACTAACATAGAGGTATAAGAGCAAGTTTTTCAGTCATTTATCATAAAAATATGTCACTTTCTGATATTCTCGCTAAATAGCCTGAAATACAAAAATGTTATCAGAGAAGACTTTGTTCAAGTGTAATGTAAAAATTATTTTCCTCAGATCATTCCTAAAATTGTCATCTACAATTATTGAGTTTTGAAAAACTCATCTTCTACCCCTAAAACCCTAGATGCAAATTTTGAATAGAATTCAATCATAAATCATGCATCTCGGGGACGCGATCTTGAAATTTCTAATTTTGACGAAAAAGTCAAAAACTACGACTTGAAGAACCCCTACATTTCAATCTTGAACGGAATCGGACCACAATTGCGAAAGTCATCCGTCATTTCGAATTATCATATTTTGTTAAAAAAAATTATAATAGTCAACCACTTCTGCTATTTTGGAGTTGCTACCTTAAATTCTGAAATGTTCGCAAAAATATCAAGATATCCGAACCCAAAAGCTCCTACACATCCATTCTGAATGAAATCGAATCAGTAATCACGATACTCGTCCAACAAGAGTCGCCATCTTGATTTTTTTCTGAAAATGTCATGATGCATTGTCTCCCAAGTGATGAATTCCTGCCAAAATAGTCGACTGGATGACTGAAAATGGTCTAATTAATATAAACCACTTTCAGATTTGACATAAACGTGTATACTTACATGCACACATAAACACACCCACACACAAATACGTGAATGGGTGGCAAAGCGAGGACCGTGGAATTATCTATGAGGTTCCGAGGACACAGTGAAGGAGACGTCTCAGACCAATGGCGTTCATATTACTGACGATGAAATTTCATAAGCAATCCCAAAACCAACTCAGATTCTTTGAAATTGCGAATAGAAGAAATTCTGTTTTGCTTCCGAGGACTCCGTAACTGCCATGGGTTGTGAGGACTCTTCAATTTCGCGCCTTGTTCTGTGTGTGTAATGGGATGCCTTCATTTGTATGCCGATGCGAGGACCTCATTTGCATTATGTTGTGTATAGATGCGAGGACATCATCTGCATTTGTGTGTAGATGCGAGGATATCATCTGTATTATGTTGTGTGTAGATGCGAGGACATCATCTGTATTATGTTGTGTGTAGATGCGAGGCCATCATCTGCCTTATTTTGTGTGTAGAGATACGAGGACATCTGCATTTGTGTGTAGATGCGAGGACATCATCTGCATTTGTGTGTAGATGCGAGGACATCATCTGCATTTGTGTGTAGATGCGAGGACATCATCTGCATTTGTGTGTAGATGCAAGGACCTCATTTGCATTATGTTGTGTGTAGATGCGAGGACACCATCAGCATTATGTTGTGTGTAGATGCGAAGACATCATCTGTATTTGTGTGTAGATGCGCGGACCTCATTTGCATTATGGTGTGTGTAGATGCGAGGACATCATCTGCGCATTTGTGTGTAGATGCGAGGACCTCATTTGCATTATGTTGTGTGTAGATGCGAGGACATCATCTGTATTTGTGTGTAGATGCGCGGACCTCATTTGCATTATGTTGTGTGTAGATGCGAGGACATCATCTGCGCATTTGTGTGTAGATGCGAGGACCTCATTTGCATTATGTTGTGTGTAGATGCGAGGACATCATCTTCGCATTTGTGTGTAGATGCGAGGACTTCAAATGAAGTAAATATTTTGGGATTGTTTGAAGAATATTGGCATTGTATTTTGAAGGTCAACGTGTGTTTTGGGTGTCGATGAGGAAACCCCATCCGCGTTTGTGTTTGAATGTGAGGACAAATTAAATGAATCATGAGCAGTTCCAGAAGTCGTAGAGGTTGGCTGGAAGAAAATTTCTTTATCGCATTGAAGAATAACTGTTGATTTAATTTCCACGTCGGCGTCGTGCTGAAAAGTAAAAACTCCTAAAAAATTACATTGGTAGGGAATATCTATATTTGTTTTAGTAGCTGTTGACTATTATATGCAATGTTTTACATTTTAATCGTTATTCCGATAGTTGTATTCCAGCTTAAAACAAAAAAATGAATATTTTTTAAGTACCTTCTTTAATGGCAACTGATTATAATATTGTCAAGCGTGCGTCTGTCGACTTTGACACACTGATATGTAATTTTTTTTTATATATGTAGAAATAGATTATTAAACTTGTTTGGCCGGACTTGCAGTACAAACCACACTCAATATTTTCTTCATTTATTTACTTTCCGTAAATATAACAATGTAAGAGAGTATATGTATGTAAGTACTCAAATTCCTAAAATAAACAATAATAAATAAACTGATAAATTTTTTAACAATGAATAACTTACGGTTGCCTCTATATTTCAATCTATTTCTCAAATTATTTCAGTGAAGTTCCTATTATATTATTTCAGTCAACAGATTTTTTCCCCTGACATGTGTTATCACCCATATCTGGTAACACAGTATGTTTAAACTTTGTCGTATAGAGACAACTCAAGGTTGAACAATAAGTACAAATTAAAAGTCCATTCAAATTAAGTTTTTGAATACGTATCTTTCTTCACACTCCCGCCCGGTACAGCTCTTTTGGACTGAAAGGGCTGTACCATCTTCTGCATTTTCTCCTTTGACAGATAGCACAGCAAGTTTAACTGCAGGTCTTTCGAAAATACCCGTGATGGTTTGAACTTTCGCTTTTCTGACTTGACCATCTGTAGCTTTCTTTACTTCTATCACTCTTCCCTTTGGCCAATTGCACCGTGGAAGATCTCTATCACAGATAATCACGATGTCTCCGACTTTCAGAGGATTCACTTGTTTATGCCACTTGCTTCGTAACAGCAGTTTTGGAATATATTCTGAAACGAATCTTCGCCAACACTTATTTGCGAATTGTTCTTTGTAGAGATAGTTGAATTTCAGCACTTTGGCATCATCGTTTAGTTGTCCCATGGGTTTATTGCCATTAGAGTTTCCAATAAGGAAATGATTTGGCGTTAAGGCCTCTGACTCATCTGTGTCTAGAGGTTACATACTTACCTCTAGTATGTAAGGGGTCTCGAATTAACAATATTTTCTGCTGCAATAAGACAGCTCTGCAGCAAGGGATCGGATGGTGTTCTTGAAGGTAAGGCGTCATACAGTGATGATTTTACTGCTTTCACAAGGCGCTCCCAAGCTCCACCCATATGAGGAGATAATGGCGAGTTAAAGTGAAATGTTATTTCTGGACTGACGAATGATTTAGCGATCAAATGAGGATCTACTTTTTGCAGTTCTTCACGTAACACACGTTCTGTGGCAATGAAGTAAGTTCCTCGATCACAAAATATAGATCGCGGCTGTCCTCTTCTATTCATAAAATTCGACAAACAAAGAATGCAACTGTCAACATATAATTTAAAGGCTATCTCTAGATGTACCGCTCTTGTTGTTAGACAGGTAAAAAGTGCTTCCCATCTCTTCTCAATTCTTCTTCCTACCGTCACGTTTATCGGGCCAAAATAATCAACGCCAGTGTAGGTAAATGGAGCTGTAAAGGTAGCAAGTCGACATTCAGGTAGTGGTGACATTTCAGGCTCAGCAGAAGTAGCAAATTTTATTTTACATGTCTGGCAATTTTTTCCCACCTTATACAGAACTCGGCGTAATTGAGAAATATAATATTTTTGTCTTATCTCATTAACGACCGTTTCATGGTTTCGATGGAGAAACATTTGGTGATAATATTCCACAATTAGAATTGTGAGATGACTCTCACGGGGTAGGATTATCGGTCTTTTGTGTCGTTCATCAAATTGGCTGCGTCAATTCTACCACGAATTCGAAGTATTCCTTTTTCATCCAAATAGGGAGATAGTTTATACAAACTGCTAGATCTGTTTACAATCGGCTGAAGGAAAAGTTCCCTATCTTTTGGTTGGAGCTGCTTGTTCTCTTCTTTATAGAATTCCGACTAAACCATATGAATTAAGGCATTTCTGGATCTTAACAATTCATCAGATGTAAAAATCTCCCGAGGTTCCTTCCTTTTCTGTAGTTTAGCTCGTAGTATATCTATGAATCTATAGATATACGCTAGTATGTATAGCAGTTTCGAAAATTTGGAGAATTTCTTCATGTCTATAATACATATCTGAAGTCGAATCGGTAGGCCAGCATTCTTCGGGTTTGTATAAGAAATCCGGACCTCTGAACCATCTACCTGAGTATTTCAACGACGGTTGATTATTCCACTTTGTGGCTTCATCTGCTACATTTAATTTGGTTGGCACATATCGCCAGTTAGATATCGTGGTATTCTCCTGGATTTCTGCAACTCTGTAGGCAACATATTTATTTAATTTCCTAGGTTCATTTGTTTGTAACCAACCCAGTACTATCAAGGAATCAGACCAATAAAAGGTTTTCTGAATTTGTATTGACAAGTGCTCAAGAAGACTTTTAGCGAATCTGCTGCCCATTACAGCTCCGTTGAGTTCTAGTCGAGGAATTGTTTGGAGTTTGATTGGTGCCACATGAGTTTTTGTTCCTTATTGAACACATTCCATGATGTTTTCTTTCTCGATTCTCAGGTATGCCACAACTGCACTAGCATGTTCACTAGCGTCCACAAATACATGCATTTGTGTAGTTGTTCCATCCCAATTTTGTAGATTCTTCAGATAACATCGTGGAATTGATATTTCTTCTAATGTCGGAAGTTGTTTTAACCAAATGAGCCACTTTTCAAATTGTTCATCAGTGACAGGTTGATCCCAATTAATATTGCTCCTCCATATTTCTTGAAGAAGTATCTTCAGATAAATGAGGAAGTTGGAAATTAGTCCTAATGGATCATACACTGACATCAGTATACGTAAAACTTCTCTTTTTGTAGGTTTTTTGTCCCCACTGAGAACTTCTCTGTTTCCTTTATTGAAACGTAAAGAATATGTGAAACAATCTGTTGTCAAGTTCAACCACATGCCCAGGACTTTTTCTGTGTTTTTCTCACATCCAAAATTCATATTTATTTCAATAAGATTTTCTGAAGATGAGTTCATTATATCAGAAACCATTTTAGAATTGGAGCGCCAGTTTCGTATTTCAAAATTTGCTTGGGTATGTATAAAATGAACTTGCTTAGCAATGGTTACTGCTTCCTCCTCTGTATTCGCTGAATCCATTAAATCATCTACATAATGATTTTTCACAATACTTTCTACTGCTCTTGGATATTCGGTCAAATATTTGTTGGCATTGGTATTTTTCACAAATTGGGCATAACTTGGAGAACATGAGCCTCCAAAAGTCATAACACTCATTATATAGGTTTCCAGAGCTTTTTTAGGATTACCTCCTCGCCATAAAAATCGCTGCGCTTGTTGATCTTTATCTCTCATGCCAATTCTGAGGAATATTTCCCTGATATCTGCAGAAAATCCAATTTTTCCTTCTCGAAAACGCAAAAGAATACCTAATAGAGATGCTAGTTGATCATCGCCTTTCAGGAGCAAACAATCCTAAATTTGCCAGGTTTATTTGGATGAACACTGGAAAGATGGAAAGATACCATATTTTCCCATGTGGTTCAGAAAGTTTTTTTTCAGTGAGTTTGCTAAATTCTTCTAACTGTTCATTCATTTTAATAGCTAATTGTGGATTGAGTTTTATACGTTTTTCTATACATTCTAGTCTCTTCATAGCCATATTTCTACTGTCGGGCAATTTTATTTCATCATATTTCCATAACAGACCAATGTTATATTTATTTTCATTTCGAGTGAGTGTAGATTCTTGTATGTTCCTAGCTCTCTGAAGTTCTTTGGAGATAATATTATTTGAAGGCTGCACTCCTAAACTCTCTATGGAAAAATATTCTTTCACCGCTTCATGTAGTTTATCATTATTCATTCTTTCATCAGAACAATCACATACATGATAATTGAATGATGGTGTGGCAGTTGACGAGTTTGTCGCTAGTAAGGCAAAAACTGTCCATCCTAACCTGCTTTTTGCAGGTATAGGTTGTCCTTCGTAACCTTCTTTCATTCGGAGTGGTAAAGCCAGTTCGCAGTTGTCTAAACCAATGAGGATTTGTGGGTTCGCATTTTCATAGGATTCAAATGGTAGATTTTTCAAATAGGAATAATTCTGTTTAAGTTCCTCTCTATTGAGTGATTGTCGAGGAAGGCTCAAAGCAGAAACAGTTCGTGCTGGACGAAAATCAAATTGTTTTGATCCTTTGAAATCTCCTGCGATTGATAAACACACTCTCTTTGAATTATTCTCCAAGCGCTCTTGATCTCCTGCCAATCTGAGACATAATTGTTCTTGGTTTCTTCGTAAATCCAACTCCTTGGCAATATTTTCATTCAACAAAGTGACTGAAGATCCTTCATCTAAGAAGGCAAACGTTTTGACTGTTTTACCTCCATTCTTCAAAGTCACAGGCAATATTCGGAAACGGATACATTGGGAAATTGCTTGAGCCATGTTAATTTCTGAGGACACTGAGACGTGGTGAGGTTCTTGACTGAACGATACTTGTGGCGTTTGAGTTTCTGGAGTCACATCAACATCGTTGTGAAGAAGGGGATGATGCTTGCTCTGACAATAATTAATGGTACACTTGATCGGATATTTGCATGGAAATCTATGCCTTTTCAAGCAAAACCTACATAATTTCAATGACTTTAATACTTTCCATTTTTCAGATACCGGATAACTTTGGAATTGTGTACAAACTGCTTGCATATTTTGCAACTGAAATCCTTGTCATCCGACCCATGGATGATATTATGAACATTAGCACGTTCATTTTGATATGGTATGACAAGAGTATGGGATTGTTCAAGTAATCATGCAATTAAGCTGCCTCAAGCGAAACACATAGATTTTTTATTGCTAACGAATATTCAACAAAGGTTTCAAGTTTTTCAATCCTTGGTGGTGATTGACGACGGATCATATTAATATGCGCTTTTATGATTTGCTCCGGTCTGCCATAAAGAATCTTCAATAGCTATCATCTGCGGCACGCATTCTGGTTGTATAAGAAACCTAGCTGTCCTAGCAGATCCTTCTAGACTTTTTTGTAGTCTAAGTAAGTTTTCATTATTATCAAAACCACATGTCATTGTAGATCTGTCATAACAACTTATGAATAGAGGCCAATCAGACGGATTACTATTGAAAATTGGTAGATCCTTTGGAGTAGTTTTTCTGACGGCATATTGTTGCGGCGTCAATCCGTTGTGATCAAAATAAGTGTCATTGAAAAAAGGCTGATGATTAGCTTGTGATAAACTAGGAGTTTTTTATCTGTATTTGGTGGATTACAGATAGTTGTTTCTTGAAGATTAGATATATCATGTTTTTTATTATCATTTTTCTATCTAAATAATTCATTAATCTGTAGTGATAGCATCTTATTGGCCAAAGGGTCAGAATTTTTAATTTCATCTTCACTAATTTCTTGACTTTCATCTGACTCTTCATCTTTTCTAAGTAATTCTCTTTCTTCTTCAATTAGCTGAATCCTTAGTTTGGTTCTGCTGCTAACAACAGATGATTGCTTCTTACTTCTTGGAAGAGAACTACTCTTCTTACTTCTATTTGTTTTATAGGAAGGGGCTGGATGTGGTACCTTTGTCTCCGCTTCACATGATGGACACATCCATGTTTCGTTGGCCATAACATCATCGGAGACGTTTACACATTCGTAACAGCATCATTTCTTACATCTCGTACATTCGACCATTCTCTCTTCTCTATATGGTTCGTTGCATACTGGACAACGATCACACTTGGTTCCTTCAACTATCCCTGAAGCCATTTCTTGTGATCCAGTAGATAAAATAATGCAACTCCGAATTTTAACTTGTAGAAATAGATTATTAAACTTGTTTGGCCGGACTTGCAGTACAAACCACACTCAATATTTTCTTTATTTATTTACTTTCCGTAAATATAACAATGTAAGAGAGTATATGTATGTAAGTACTCAAATTCCTAAAATAAACAATAATAAATAAACTGATACATTTTTTAACAATGAATAACTTACGGTTGCCTCTATATTTAAATCTATTTCTCAAATTATTTCAGTGAAGTTCCTATTATATTATTTCAGTCAACAGATTTTTTCCCCTGACATGTGTTGTCAATCATATCTGGTAACACTGTATGTTTAAACTTTGTCAACAAGTACAAATTAAAAGTCTATTCAAATTAAGTTTTTGAATACGTATCATTCTTCACAGTATAGTTAGTTCTTTCTTTCGAATTTAATTAAAAATCATGGACTAAATTATGAATATTTTATTTTTGATGTTATCTGATATGAATCTCGTAGAAAAAATAATAATTTTACTCGAAAAACTGCCATTGGAAAAAACTGCTCACAATTTTTTCATGTCAGTTTTTCTCGTGAAATTACTGATTGGCAAAATTATTTCGTTGATAATTTCTTAGTAGCAAATTACAGCGACAATTTTTGCACGTTGTTTGATTGGATCTCTTTTCAAATGAATGCATAAGAAAGTTAGTCATTGACTTGGTTGTCAAGATGACACTGTGAAGTATTATATAATATTTGTTTAATATTTTGCGAAATAGTTTAAAAAATAATCACGCCGAATTACATTCGTGATGACAATTTTTTTATAATTTTCACTAGATTAGCACTCGTCTTTATTGCTATTGAGAAATCCCACTCACGAGGACTTCGTCCACTCGTGACATTTCCATAGTAACAAAGATTCGTGCATCTAGTTAAAATTATCAAAAAATTACCACAACCTGTGTAATTACTGTTTATACATTATTTTCCACGAAAACTCTTTGTTTGGCAAAAATATGAAAATGAACCGATTTATTTAAAATTCGGTTTGTTTGAATGTTTGCCAAATAAACGAGTTTGAGTGATGAAATTTGAAGAATGAGTTGAATTTGGGAAGGTTATGTCTTTCGCCAATTTGGATGGTGGCATGTAAATACATATTTTTGATGAAACAAGTTCAATTGAAAACTAAAGGAGTGTGTTGATTCAACTGATTCTGAACGTTCATTTAAGATGTCATTCGATCAATTACAGCCCTTTTTTTGGTTCCAATTACTGACTGATTATTGAAAGTGTAAATATCTCTGATTTTTTTTTCTAGTTGATATAGCTTATAGTTTATTTGAATTACTCAAAAAAAGTTACGATGAGCATAGAAAAATGTTATATTCATTAATGTATATAAACAAGAACATATGAAAAAAAAAGTAATAATTCTTTAACGTTATATTCATCAGCTTCCTTCTCTGTCTGATCATACCAGTTGTTTTCGGATGAAAAGTTCGACCGGCCTGGTTTAGTGAAACAGATTACCAGAAATAAACAGAAAAAATAGAGGATATTCAAAGAGTTGAAAGCGGTGGAAAGTTGGACATGAAGAAGCTGCATTTAAAATTTGAAAGCTCAAGTTGAACTCAAGTGCAGTTTTCGATTTTTCAATTTATCCGAGAGTTTTTCAATTTGTTAATTTGATCATCCCTGAGGTCTTCCACTAGAATTTTTCTGATGTAAAGAACACAAAATTTACAAATGATTTCTTCGAAAAGAATGGTTCCTTAATATAAATAATAAAAACAGAAACCAGTAAAAGTAATACAGTATCGGAAATTTTTAATCGGGGTATGCTGGTTTCATACGAGCGTGAAGAATAGCTTGCTATTATGTTGAGAGAGCATTACAATTTTCTCCTCGACTCGCTCGAGAAAGGGATATCGACGTGGCTGTTAATTCGTCGGACGAGGTAGTAGGGGAGTCATACAGTAGTGCGCCTCTCTTATTTATGTGGTATTATCATATCATTGCGTTCCTTGTTGCTCGCATAGATTTGTCTATACCCCGATAATAACTTTCCGATACTGTATATTTCGACAATAAAAGAGAATATATAGTAAAAATTAGGAGATTATCTTATCAGAAGACATAAATAAATAAAAAATATTTGGCTACAGCCCCAGCCACATTTGAACAATATGAATATAATAATCATTTTCCAGTCGAGATTAACGATAGGAATGTAAACTTAAAATTTTTCTTGGATACAAGTCCTTTTTCTCGAGAAGAGCCAAGCATTGGAGTTCCTGGTCGAGCAAAGTTTGCTGTTTTTATCTGATGCTTGAAACCTACATATTCGTATTTTTTCTCCTTCATGTCATGGGATGTTACCCGAACATAACAGGATGTTCCGTTAGGTCTGAACCTCAAGAGAAAAAAATATATAGGGATTGTTATAGACGCTGCTCCTCTGAAATATTAACCATTCAGTCTTGAGCAATTTCTAGTAGAAAAAGGAAAAGCCGTGAATATAATGGAATATGGATACAACCTCCCACCCTACACAAAAGTCCTCGCAACGCGACATAAATGATGACTTTACTCCAACACACAATTTGACGAACTTCTGAAAAATAAATATAATTCATTTCATTTGAGGTCCTCGCATCCTCACACAAATTCGAATGATGTCCTCGTATCGTCACACAAATTAGGTATTCAATACAAAATGTAATGTTATTAAAAATATTCCACTTGCTTTTTTATAGATTCGGAGTCCTCGTATCCACACACAAATGTCGAAGAGGTCCTCGAATCACACACAAATGGCGAAGAGGTCCTCGTATCGACACACAAATCGAGTCCTCGCAAATGCAGATATCTCACTATCATTTGTGTAAATTTTTGAATTCGTGTCCTCGGATGATATGTAGAAATTGGACAGGAGTGTGTTCATCAATCGATCGTTGCACGCCTAGCGGTTTGTTTGGTGAACTAAGCGTCCGTAGTAATATGGTCTTCGGAGGACATCGTCTTTTTTTTATTTATAGGTACATCCGAGGTCGAAATGATGCGTAGAATTCCAAAATGAAGTCAAACTGTTGCGAGGACAGGGTGTGTGTCCTCGCAAGACCTATCTAGTACGGACGAAAGTCTTCGCATGGCTACAAATGCCCACGCACACCCACCCACACACACAGAAACAAGTTGAATAAAAACTAGTAATTGTGAAAATTATAACATTTTGAAGTTCCATTCTACCAGTGAATTTTATCTTTTCCCAATCCCGGAGTACATCCACAAATAGTTGCATCATCTGTAGAGTTTATATCCAAATATGTTTGAGAAAACAATTTGGACCAAGTTGAATGGAATATACTCTCATTTAATATCATAACCGGTAGTTGTAGGCATATAAATAGCACAACAACACAGCCGTATGGAAGGAGCAACATGAGGTGCGTAAAGAACTTCATTTCTGTTTCGGAATCCAGAATTGTAAGAAATAATCAATTTTCGCCAGTCGACGGTTGAAACATTCCTTTATTAAATGTCGTTGGTAAAATTGGATATTTCCCAATTCGAATGGAATAATGCAAGAAAATCCATTTCGCGAAAACAACACTTTTTTGTAAAATTATTTACAAATAAACGGAATATTTAAGAAGAAAATGAGAATGACATTGAACTAAGTAAATGATAGACTTCAATAATACAATGAAATATTACAAAAATATGTTCTCTTTGTGGTGGCAATGATGAAAAATGCACAATAATGAGGAGAAATATCCTTTTCATTCATTCAATACTTTCGAAATATTTTTTTGTTATTTTCATCTATATACACTTATACATGCCTTCATCAATCAGAAAAAAATCGTTTCCGACTCAGGGATGAAGACCCTTAACTGGCACCAGTTATATTTTGTACTCGGTTCCTGATAAGGCTGTATCTAGTTATAGAAAATGATATGTTTATGTAAATCATTGTAAATGTGTTAAGGTGTTAACTATTTGATTCTTCATGTTCTCAAAATTATCAATTATTTCACATTCACAGTACGCTTCATCATGTATAGAAAACAAACACATCTCATCTGGGTCAAGCGAAAGCACAGACATAAAATATGAGCGTTTTTTCCTTGAAGAGAAAAAACGCTTATTTTGAGTCTTGCTGAAGCTTGACTCATGGTATTGAGGCCTTGTCGGCAAAGAATAAAAGTACTGATACACAGATCGCGCTAAGAGCGACAGCGTGACGCGGCCACACATCACCGAAGGAGGAGGAAAAAAGGATAGTAGGGGAGAATAGGGACACTCTGACCGCAAGAAGAATGAAAGGTAATCTCATATGGGTCAAGTTTCAGCAAGACTCAAAATAAGCGTTTTTTTCTCTTCAAGGGAAAAACGCTCATATTTTGATATTTTTTACTGAACTGGCTGACTGTGGCTTGACCCATTATTGCATAACATCATCCAAATATCTATTCAGTTCGCACCAGAGTGCGTCTTTCGTCACATGTTTACTATTCTGTCTTGTAGATGTAAGTTATGTTTTGGTTTACGTGTATGCAAAATTTGTCGAAAATTGTGAAGTTGATATGAATTAATAGTGAGGCGTATTATGGTTTTGGTTAAAGTTGTAACTGGTCGAAAATTGTAAAGTTGATATGAATCAACAGTAGTGCCCGTAATCGTTTTTGTCAAAGTTCGGTGTTGTGTCATCATAGCAGCTTGCTGGTTTAGAAACAAAACAACCAATGACGAACCGATCTACAAAATCGAAAACATACCGCATATAGGTACTCAATACCCCATCAAGAGCCGAACTACAAAATCGAAAACATGTTTTGTTTTCAATAAAATTATCTGAATTATCAAATAAAGTTTCCACCAATCGAAAACGCGTATTTTAGCATGAGTGGAATAGTCGCTGTAATCCAGCGGTAATGCATACCTCCTATGGACGTTTTTACACATGTAGAAAATTGTCACTGTTATCTATTTACAAGCCAGAAGAAATGACTCGGTGTTAACAGATTTTGGTATACTCTAATACGTCGGTGATTGGCTTGACCTTTTCAATCCGATTATCAATAAAATAATTCATCATTATTATTACTATTATATCGTCATTGTCTGGTTCACTGTAGATCATTTTTTAGATTCATTAATCAGTTTTTGGTCAGTGGTGTTTGAAAAAATTATAGTTTTGGAAAATCATTCCATTGAATTTTTAACAAGCTACTCAAACACGATATATCGAATCGTAATAGATGGCAAAAATGAATAAGATATATATGGTCGCATTCGCATATTCAGATCATATCTAACAGGGAATATTCGTAATCGTTTTTGTCAAAGTTCGGTGTTGTGTCATCATAGCAGCTTGCTGGTTTAGAAACAAAACAACCAATGACGAACCGATCTACAAAATCGAAAACATACCGCATATAGGTACTCAATACCCCATCAAGAGCCGAACTACAAAATCGAAAACATGTTTTGTTTTCAATAAAATTATCTGAATTATCAAATAAAGTTTCCACCAATCGAAAACGCGTATTTTAGCATGAGTGGAATAGTCGCTGTAATCCAGCGGTAATGCATACCTCCTATGGACGTTTTTACACATGTAGAAAATTGTCACTGTTATCTATTTACAAGCCAGAAGAAATGACTCGGTGTTAACAGATTTTGGTATACTCTAATACGTCGGTGATTGGCTTGACCTTTTCAATCCGATTATCAATAAAATAATTCATCATTATTATTACTATTATATCGTCATTGTCTGGTTCACTGTAGATCATTTTTTAGATTCATTAATCAGTTTTTGGTCAGTGGTGTTTGAAAAAATTATAGTTTTGGAAAATCATTCCATTGAATTTTTAACAAGCTACTCAAACACGATATATCGAATCGTAATAGATGGCAAAAATGAATAAGATATATATGGTCGCATTCGCATATTCAGATCATATCTAACAGGGAATATTAAATTCTTGAAATATTTTTTTTATAATTGGTGGTATTGAAACCGTAGTAACAGAAAGTTATATATTTTTTTACTCTAGAGAGGAATAATAAACGCTAAATATCATATTATTATTTTTTTATTCTTTGGTATCACGAAAATGTAAATGATTAGTACTGGTGGCGACCATTACCACCATGCCCACCAAGTTCACCATGCCCACCAAGTTCACCATGTCCACCAAGTCCACCATGTCCACCAAGTCCACCATGTCCAACAAGTCCAACGTGTCCATCAAGTCCACCATGTCCACCAAATCCACCATGCCCACCAAATCCACCATGTCCAACAAGTCCACCAATTCCACCATGTTCACCAAGCCCACCATGTCCACCAAGCCCACCATGTCCACCAAGTTCACCATGTCCTCCAAGTCCAGCCTGTCCACCATGTCCGGCCTGCCCACCATGTCCAGCCTGTTCACCTTGTTCTCCGTGTCGTCCATCACCATGTCCATGGCCATCGCTACCTTGATTGATCCAATGAGTAACTCCAACATAGCTGGTGCCTCCTTGTCCTCCATTATTACCGTGCCCTTTTTTTCCATAATGTGCGGGGTGTTGGGCATGACCAACTCGTGCTACCACAGCCTCGAATCCTGTGTGTGGTCCGGATTTGTAACTAACAATGCGGTGGGTACCATCGGCTTCTTTCAGGGTGTATCCACCAGTGGCGTGTTTCCCATCTCTGTGCTCATGTTGGGATTTGTGGTCGTGTGTTTGAGGGTCGTGAACGCCATACTCGAATTTGTAATGCGCATTGTCCTTAAAAATCGATTTTATATTTAGATAATAGAATTAATGGGTGCAGCTTAGTAGGTCATAATAAAAGTTCAATTATTACAAAATCGGTTCATCTTCATCATTCGAATGAACTTACATTGCCAAAATAGCAACAACTTCGCTACTTTCGAGCGATAAATCAACTCCTGTAGAAATAAACCCATTTAAATATGACGTCTGAGTCAATTTGACAGCGATAAATAAGGACGCACCTTTTTTTCGCGATGAAAATGCCTGTTTCTCAAAAACAGACTTTATCTAGTAAGCGGAACTCCCTTCAATTTCGGTCATGACAGCAATGTTGTGTTGTAATAACTGCTCCTTCAAATAACTGTTTCAATCAGGGTGATAATTATTGTGGTGTATTTATATATTGTTGTTGATTTATCTTGTCAAAAAGCACTTGAACTTTTCTTTTATTGAATAAATTTCCTTCTTCAACTCAAAATTTTTCCATCAGTAATTTCACTCGAAAAGCTGACATTAGACAAAATTGCTCGGCCTACGGTCTCGAAATTTTTTCATGTCAGTTTTTTTCGTAAAATTACTGATTGGCAAAATTATTTCATTGAAGAAAGAAATTTATCCGATAAAAAAAAGCTCTTGTGCTTTTACTGTTGATTAAAACTATTTAGAAATGATTCAAATAAATTCGCTGGATATATACTTCCCAAAATATTCTGAGAATATTTTCGATTTAATTGGAACTAGCATTCGCTGATGATTGGCAAGTACCATGAAACAGGTACGTAGGTGTTCCCCATTTAAATCGAAAAATGAATTAACCTTTGTATTTAAAAAGCATTGCAAAGGGTTCTTGTAGAAAACTTTGCCAAGTACCAAACAGATATAATTTAACAGTCATGGGGGCAGTAGTTGTTTTCTGTTGGATACTTGCCGGCGGATTACCTATTATAAAGATTTTTGTGGAAGACTGGATTAGGACAACATAATCCATTTTTAATTATTAATTAATGGTGCTCCGTCAAGTACTGTCATTCATTCTTCAGAAATTCTTCTAACCACGAACGACTTGAATTAATTACAACATAAGAAGCAAAATTTTACCATTTTAAATTACTGAAATATAAAAGGCCAGTTAAAGTTAACCTGGCTTGCTTTACTCTTGTTTCCAGAAGTTTCAAAATTGAAGGGATATAATATGTAACAGGAAACAACCCATTTTCTGGCTAATAGACGGAAATTGACCTACATTTGACAGATATTTGTACAATGTTCTCCAAGGGGACACTAACTAATGCAACAGCTTCAGAATTACTTATTATGGTGGGACACAAGGGCATCAGTGCCCTCCTTGCATAAATATATGTCGGGTGTAGTTTAATATCCAAGAGAGTAGTTATTAAATACTGGCCTCATATTCCCTATTTTGTATCATTTATTTGTTCTTTATTTTTATAATCATTATTATTCGGCAAAGAACTTTGCTGTTCTCTACTATCAGGTTTTTCGAATAGTTTCCACGGCGTTATCCTGTAGGGCGGTATCTTCTACACCATAGTGTCCATATGACGACCTGATACCAGGACAAGTTTAGAATTGTTCTGTGCTTCTAGGTCATTGATGTTATTCTGTGTCTCCCAGACTAATTTGGAAGAAATCCTGCATGTTCGTAGGACCTTTATTGCAACCTAACTGTCGGAGAGAATGACTATGATGGATTGGTTTCTAGGAGAGACCAAGTTTAGCACGTTCGAAAAAGCTTTCCAACCTATCGGAATTGGCTCAGCGTCCACCTCACACCCCTCAAGTGGTTTCTGGGTTCCTAGAAGACACAACCCCATCCACCACCGAATAGGGTGGAGGTGTAGATTTGACTACGCCAAATCAGGGCGCCTGGGCCATCTCCGTCAAAGACTATTGAATTTTCTGCCAATGGTAAGGCCGTATGCTGTTGCATACTACTTGTGTCGGTGCCCAAGCAGATTTAACGCTGCTGACCCACCGGAGCAGCCAGGATCTCCTAACCCATCGCCCACCTGGCAGGGTCTTCGGCACGTCTATCGGTGTTGTTTTTGCTACCCAGCGAACACTACCTACTGGAGGACAAAACCTATGTGGAGAAGCGTCAGGTGTTACCCCGACGGGGCCGTCCTCCTTTCCTCAGGTACCCATGTCAGTCAGATTCCCATGACTCCGTTTGATAGGTCTCCATCTGCAGTCGTTTTCATATTATACTGCAGACCCATGTCGACTGGTTTCCTCCAGTCACATATTCAACTGACTATTTTTCAGCCTTGCCGAGGCTCTCCCAATATAACCCAATATTTGCCTTCTTGACAACATTGGTAGGGCCATGCCATCGATGTGTCTTCCCCACCTTGTATCATGGATGTGTATGACCCATAAAAGGAATAGGCTGGAATCTCAGAAGTGTCGATTCTCATGACTTCCATTATGTTGAAGTGGCCTAGATTGTTTCGCCTCCATTAGCATAAGCATTTTAGTCTGAAGGCTCGATCTTCACCTCTGCATACGATATGCGGGGATTCAGGAGGTGGATGTTTGTAATCAATTCTAGACTGATTGTCGATGTGTTGGGCATAGCACCTATGACTTTGAGTACGGACAGTCTATGTAGGTAAGCTAGCCTCCATCTAGTTTTCACTTGCCTACCTTTGTCCACCACAGCACTTATACGCAATTGAGGGTCTTACTATCTATCGTATCATTCAAATTCAGTAGCATATGTTTCACTCATCAATCTAGTAGATACTTTAAAGACTGTACAGTATAGTTGTGACTGAAGTAATTTTAAAAGATGATAACTTAAACTCAAAAAATGACGGAGTTTAATAGGATATATGACTTTACTTCCATTCGTTCTTGTGAAAAAATGTATTCAATCCCACCGTTTTTAGTAGGTAATGATTTCCACAGAAAGTCATATAACAAATTTTCCACGTCCCTTTCTTTCTGAATACTATCAAACCAAATTCGAAAACAAATGAGAAATTGGATGACGGAATATTTCAGTGACATACATTTCAATACTTATTCCTAGGTGAGCATTTCGCTGACAGTTATTTTCATCAGTAGGATTTTTATAATATATAGATATTCTACTAATGAAGGTACCTTAATTACAGAAATGCTCCCTAAGGAATATGTATAAAATAAGTGTGTGGTAAAAGAGAAACATTTATCATTTATCTACTGTTGAGTTGAAATAACTTTTCATGAATTTGGAAGGTATACTTAATCCTGTTATTTAGAATAGGTACAACTCATTCAAAAACCTAAAAAGGTACATATCAATGTTTTCTGTCAACTTACATGTCCTCCTACCCCATGCTGACTTGCCACTGAGATGCCAAGCACAACCGACGCTAATAGAATAATCTGTAAAAATAAATATTAGTACATGCATTTTTTGAAATATTCTTCTTCGAGTTTATAAATAAATATTTCAGCAATCTGATAATATGAAACCGAAGGAAATATGAATAATAATATACAATATTGATAATGAATATATTGGAATTTTATCCAACCGCATCGAGACGTGATTCAATCACCACGTGATCATCGTCAATGTTGAATCTCCCCTTTTGAAGATGATCACTTGGTAATTGAAACACGTGTCGAGGTGTTAAAAATAAGGATTTGGTGTTGGGTTGAAACTCTAGTATATTCCTTACTATACCAAACGTTTCAAACACTGTAGTGCAAATATTAATAATAATTATTATTTGAGGGCTGTGTGGTCTCTACCTCTGGTTCTGTGAATGAGAAATAATTTGGAAAATTCTGTATTTCAGACACTGGTGGTTTAAATTTTGAGTGGTTTAGTGATTCAACACTTGAATATGTGGATAAAAATGGTTGATGCACTTTTTTTAATATTTCCCGATCCAAGTGACGTAAAGCATAATTTACCACAAAGTAGTATCACGCGTTTATACGCATACTCACAGTTTTCATTTTGGATGTGATTATTTGAGAGGAGCAATTGGTACTGATACAAATTTAGTGTTCGTCCTCGGCTTATATACCAGAAACGCTGGACGTTAATCTGAAAAGAAAAAAAAATTGGAACTAAATTGATTCACAGACAGTTTTGCAAATCCATTGCACGCCGATGTTTCGCTCTATTAGCTAGGTATATCAACCGCCCAAATTGATTATGATATGAGTTGAATGCATATCCACATCAGTTATCTAATTTTGTTAATTTTGGTTTTTTGAGTAAAAGAAGCAGTGGATACATGAAGATTAGCAAATCAATCGAAAAGTTTGGAAAGTTCACGAATATCAAAGCGGAAAAATTCGTAAAAATTGTGAAAAGCATCGAATCGTCGAATAATTTGCGTGGCGCACCCATTAAAACAGACAATCCCACTTATATACAGTGTCCGGCATAAAGTTCGCAGCATGTGGAAAACTTTTTTATTATCGATTTCTCAAAAAAAATCATTCTTGATAAAAAGCTCTGCTTCATCTCAAACCAGAAATGCATACACCAGAATTGGATTTCTCACGACACTATACGAGGGAGATGAAAAAACATGCTTTAATTTCAAGAAAATATGATCCCATCACTTTATTTTTCACGGTAGAATCAAAAGTCAAGGGGAAATATTGTTCAGAATCGTATGTTGATCCAGAAATTCAAATCATAGCCACCTATGACCATTTTAACTTTTCAACTTTTTTCCCCATTTTCTCCTCATCGCCCTGTACGATATGAGGAATACTGTGCTAGATGAATGGCATATTGTTAGATATGATGATATCACTCCATGGATATCCTCACCTTCCTCGCTTCTATCAGAAAATCACATTTATTGAAATATATGACGGAATTTCGCAAAATCTTGCTGCAAATAGTAAATAAAACTGAATTATCTCCAAGATATGAGGCGAGAATGAAAATTAATTTATTTTTAGGATATAAATAACATTTTTTTACACAAATATGCCCTAGGGTTTATTCTGTGTTGTCCTCCATTTTCAATGCACTGCATTGTACGGCGATGCATTGCATCGTGAACATTTCTTAGTATCTGGGGAGTTATTCCCCGTATACAATCCCTGATAGTATTCTCCAGATGAGATATATTTTGAAACGGTCTTCTTGAGTATATCTTTTGTTTCAGATATCCCCATAAAAAAAAACAGTGAGGTCCGGTGACCTGGCGGGCCAAGCGTTATTGGAATATCTTCCAATCCATCGATTTGGAAATGTTCTGTTCAACCACCTTCTCACTTCTCTCGTAGAATGTACGGATGCACCGTCTTGTTGAAAGTACATTCCAGCTCTCATGTCCAATGGAATATCATCTAAATAATCGGAGAGAAGTGTTTGCAGCATTCTTAAGTATCTTGCAGAATTCAGTGATTGTCTGAAAAATACTGGTCCAACAATAATGTCATTAAGAATTCCGCACCAGACGTTAACTTTGAAGTGATATTGATCTCTACATTGTATCCTGAAATGGGGATTATTATCTGCCCACCACCTGCAATTCTGGGAGCTGACTACCCCATTTGATGTGAAGGTTGACTCGTCACTGTAAAGATTTTTATTCGAAAATTGTCTGTTATCTTCTATCATAGACTGAAACCAGAAACAGAAATCCAAGCGATTATCCGGATCTCTCGGTTTCAAAGTGTTTATGAATTTCGGTTTATACGGCTTGAATTTATCATTAGCTAAAACTCTTCTCATTGATCGATCGGATATACCAAAATTTTCTCTTCGTTGCGACAATGACATTCTTGGATTTTCAACCGTAGATAGCATAATATTCATAACAGTTTCCTCATTTTCAGTTACCGCTCGTCTATGCGTTACTTTGTATTTTTTGTAATTGTCGAATTATGGACGTTTTTACCTGGATGTCTTTCATTAAAAATATCGGCAGTCTCTCTACAAGTATGATAATTGTCACCATGTATCATCACGATCTTCACTCTTTCCTGTATACTTAGTCGACCAGCCATGATTGAATTGAAAAACTACTGAAATTACTAGACAGATTTTTATGAAAGCTACTATTCTTGATACGACAAAAATGGTTTGTTTACAATTAGAATTTGTTTTCAAAGCCAACTGTGATCGGAAAATGTTCTCTATCTCAATCGTTTGCAGTAAAAAGCGATGATTACCGCAGTGGTTGAACGCTCGCCTGGTGACCGAAAGGTCCCAGGATTGATTCCCAGCCGGTGCGCTAAAATTTTCTTTTCAGATATTTTGAAGTGCATAATATGTGAATACATTTTTCGAATGGATTAAAATCTAAATTTTTCAAGATGAATAATTCAATGAAATTTTTTAGATGCTTTCTGATGAGAAACTATAGAAAAATTATCATATTTCACAATTCCTGACTTTATTCGAAGAATAACTACCAGATACTAAAAGATGTCCTCAATGCACGCTATTCAATGTAGTGTATCGAAAATGTAAGCCTCCACATAGAATAATGGGCCATATTTGTACGAAATAATTCGTTATTCGTAGTGTGAAAATAAATTAATTTTCATTCTGGTATCATACCTTGGAGACAATTCAGTTTTAATTACTATTTGCAGCAAGATTTTGTGAAATTCCGTCACATATTTCAATTAATGTGATTTTCCGATGGGACGGAGAAAGGAGAAATCTAACAATATGCCATTCATCTAGCACAGTATTCCTCATATCGTACAGGGCGATGAGGAGAAAATGGGGAAAAAAGTTGAAAAATTAAAATGGTCATAGGTGGCTATGATTTGAATTTCTGGATCAACATTCGATTCTGAACAATATTTCCCCCTGACTTTTGATTCTACCGTGAAAAATAAAGTGATGGGATCATATTTTCTTGAAATTAAAGCATGTTTTTTCATCTCCCTCGTATAGTGTCGTGAAAAATTCAATTCTGGTGTGTGCATACTGGTTTGGGATGAAGCAGAGTTTTTTATCAAGAATGATTTTTTTTGACAAATCAACAATAAAAAAGTTTTCCATATGCTGCGAACTTTATGCCGGACACTGTATAATAATTCCCATTTAGGAGTACAAAAATCGTAGTTTGCTATTGGCTAAATAAGAAGGAACAGAAATGCAAGTGGATAAAAATATAGGATAAATTACGTTACCATCAAGCATTGCGCGTCGCATCAGTTTGACAATTGTAATTGTCAAAAATAGAATTAAACAGCAAATAATATTCCAGTGAGTTTGTCGAGATTTGAATTTGGTTCTTTCTAAACATTATTCTCCTACTTATTGTTCTTTTAGTTTGTTAAATGAAGTTTAATTGAATTGAATGTTCTATTCATGGGATTGTCTTAACAAATATCACGCGAGCTCAGATCTAGCTACGCTCTCGTAATTTTGTCAGAACAGCTCTCGTTAAATTGCGAATGAAAGTAAGTATTCTAAAACAACCACAAAAAATATCCGGCTAAATCTGAGCTCTTGTGGTATTACCCCCGATAATTGAACAAATTCTACTGAAAAAAACTTTTTAAAGAATTTTTTTTTTCAATGCGCTTAAAAGAAGAAAATAAATTTTGAAGTTGATCAAATACATAATTTTGTTATAGTTTGTCATAATGAAAGTTTATATCCTGTAAACGCTTGTCGCGAAAAAAAATCCCTTTTACAGGTACTTTTTGTGACAAGCTATTATGTCATACTGCTAGAATTTTATAATGTATCGAAATGATGAGTTTGATTTACTTCATTTTCGTCTTAGCGCATTTGAATAATAGCTATTTGTATTATTAGGGAGAAAAGTGCACTTTACTCCCATGTAATACATATGATTTTTCCTCCTACCCACTCAATAAACCTTTTTTGGAAAATTAAAACGTATTTCAACTGCATTTGTTTAAAACGGACCTATACTTGCACGACGGAAAATATACAAAATTAATTCATACCCATCTAAATTACTCTAATGGCGTACTGGTAAGCGACGCTGACTAGTTAACTGAAGGTACTAGGTTCGATCGCAGCAATCGGTAATTTTTAATTTTTTTTTCAAGCAAGTTATTTTCCTCTTTTTCTTCTGTTAGAGATATAAATTATTAGATATTTGGATAGCTTATCCATTCGGGATTGAGATTGAGTGTTAATTTTCTCTTATGTGTCTATGTTGAATGAATTGTCAATCGTCCTGCGGACTCGTTGTATTTTCAGCTTTGGGATTGCAATTCATTAATATTCCAAAAATGTATCGGTAATAATCATACCACTTATTATATAACCCCTGAAAAGAACTGAAATTCCAATATACAGATATAATTTGTAGGCAACCGTTCAACTAAATCAGCAATTGCAATAAGGGTGGAGTTCATGGAGTATGTTAACAGTTTTGGAAGATTTCCTTCGCAGGATGACAAAGTTTAAAAATTATTTAATATTTCATGTAGGTATAAGCAATTGTAATTATTGTGAGATCAATTATTTATTAATAAACAAACCGTTGCAATCTATAATTTTATTTTTTACATACTGCTTTTTTACAGCACATAAAAAAATACATTTCAAATTCTATTGTCCTGCGTTTCTTGCCTAATAGCTCATAGCTCTTTTTGCATTTCAAATGCCAAGTAGATAAAACGAGTGTTAATTACCCAATATGTAACTACAGTGTTATTCGCTGAACGAGGATGAGCGAGCAGGTTAACCTTTGTTGTAGAACTTTTATAAATAAGACCGAATCTAGCTGAATCCGAAACATGTAACCCCTTCGAATTTGATAGCTGTCAGATGAAAGTTGTGGAGATGATTTTGTGATATTTCTTCCCCGTTTATTCTCTATATTTCCCCAAAATTTCTAAAAATATCCATCCAAAACAAAATGGCGATACTCAATGTAAGAACTCTCTTAGAGTAACCCCACCCCTGTTAAATTTTGAACGGATTGGAATTCAGTTTTGAAATTTTTTTGGTTGAATGGTAGTTCATAAGCTTCTTTTTGACAACAAAAAAAATATTTTTTCATATCGTTTGAATTGTATTTCAGTTCTCTACATGACAACAAAATTTGAAACAAATATATTCATCCAAAACAAAATGGCGGTACATAATGTTAGAGCTATGCTATGAGGATCCTTCGTATACTTTAGTTATAGAAAAATTATTAAGGTACCCTTCTACAAAAGTTTTCTGTAATTGATTTATTATCAACAAACAGAATAAAGCAAAATTTTGTTTATTTTTGTTGTTTGAAATTGTTTTTTCCGTTAACCAGCTGTCGTCCCCTTACGAATGGCAGCCCTCAAAAGTAGAAACTTGTGCGAGCCAAGGATTAACGAGGTCTTACCTTTTAACGTGCGATTCCTAGCACTTTCTCGGGCCATCAGATAAAAATCTGTAGTCGCTAGGATTCGAACCTAGCCGACCAGCATTCAATGGTTTAGAACGCAACAGTCTCAACCACTGAGCTACTTGGCCCATGGTAAAATGAATAATATCAATATCGACCCAGGTGATAGGGGCAATCAGTCATAATAACATCCCTCCATTGAAAGGAATTCCTCAAATTGAAACAATCAATCACTTAGTCATTATGATATATGGTACCTGTGTAAATGTATAAATGAGAAATTTCATTATCACAACTCGTACAACTTTCTGAAGACGATCCTGATCGTAGAATTCATTTCTGTGACCTGGTGAGTGAGAATCTTCGTCAAAATATGATTCACGTGAGCAACATTTGTTTCAGTGATGAGAGCACGTTTTTCTTGAATGGACATGTAAATAGATATAATCACCGCTATTGGAGCACTGAAAATCCTCATGAGTTCAGGGAAACACATACTCAAGACATCCAAAAAGTTAATGTTTGGGCTGGCATATTAGGCGATGTTGTATTGTTATTCATTCATTTTGTATCCGATTGACCCTGTATGATAGAAATGAGATGTCAAGTCAGTCAGTCAAAGGGAGTATAAAAAGACGTTTTGTATCGAAAGTATTGACAAAATTAATAGTTTTCTACTGAACTTAATTTCGCTACATTTGGCAACGAAGGTAAAAGAAACAGAAAAAAAAATGTTATTAAAGCTTGCTGCTCACTTGTCCGTCGCCTGATGTCGACGGTAGACAGTCCAGCACAGCACGTACCGTTGTTTGCTGGAGAGGATCGGAGAGCTGTACTTTTCCGGCGACGAACGCTCTTTGCTGTGCCGTGCCGGGCTAGTGGGCGATTATCACTTATTTGCATTGTTCCAATCCTATCCGTACTTTGACGGAACGGGCCGTGCCGTGCTGTGCCGGACAAGTGGACAAGCTTAACCGAAGTAACAACAACCAGCAGTGATTATGCCAGAAGTTTCAAATTTGAGAGATTCGATAGTCACACAGAAGAATGGGAGTACTACATACAAATATTTATGTGTGTGAAGTTAGCGACGAATTTGCCAGCGACGAATTTCGTCAGCGACGATTTGGTAGGGCGGATTTTATGCAATTGAAAATTCTACTTTCAGTCGATATCAAATTTTTCGGCATTGATAGGCTCGAGGTGTATGATATTCAGGTTGAAATAGAAAACAAAAGTATTGAATCGTCTTAAAAAACCGTCAAATATTTGGAAAAATGCACTTGTTGCCATAAAAATTTGAGACTTCTATTGTTAATTCCATTATAAGTCGGAAATGAGGAATAAATACACCTGGAAATTTTTACAGAAGGTGTAAAAATGCATGCTTTCTCGGAATATGGAAAGTTGATATCTGAAAAATCGGTACGGAAGCGGAAAATAATTAAAATCCATGAAAATTTGGTATTTCTATTCTTAATTTCATTATAAGTCTGAAACTAGGAATAAATACACCTGGAAATTTTCACAGAAGGTGTAAAAATGCATGATCTTTCGGAAAATGAGCAGTTGATATCTGAAAAATCGGTACGAAAGCGGAAAATAATTAAAATAAACGAAAATTTTGGATTTCTATTCTTAATTCCATCACAAGTCGGAAATGAGGAATGAATACACCTCGAAATTTTTACAGAAGGTGTAAAAATGCATGCTGTTTTGGAAAATGAAATGTGGATTTCTCAAAAATCGGTACGGAAGCGGAAAATAATTGAATTCCATGAAAATTTGGTATTTTTATTATTACTATTAATAATTTCATCACATAAGTCGGAAATGAGGAATAAATACACCTGGAAATTTTCACAGAAGGTGTAAAAATGCATGCTCTTTCGGATTATGGAAAGTTGATATCTGAAAAATTGGTACGGAATCGGAAAATAATTAAAATCCATGAAAATTTGGTGTTTCTATTATTACTATTAATAATTTCATTACATAAGTCGGAAATGAGGAATAAATACACCTCGAAATTTTCACACAAGGTGCGAACATGCATGCTCTTTCGGAAAATGTAAAGTTGATAACTGAAAAATCGGTACGAAGGCGGAAAATAGTTAAAATACATGAAAATTTTGGAATTCTATTCTTAATTCCAAGTCGGAAATAAGGAATAAATACACCTGGAAATTTTTACAGAAGGTGTAAAAATGCATGCTCTTTCGGAAAATAAAATGTGGATTTCTCAAAAATCGGTACGACAGCGGCGAATAATTAAAATCCATGAAAATTTGGTATTTCTATTATTACTATTATTAATTTTATTACATAAGTCGGAAATGAAGAATAAATACACCTGGAAATTTTTACAGAGAGTGTAAAAATGCATGCTCTTTCGGAAAATGGAAAGTTGATATCTGAAAAATTGTTACGGAAGCGGAAAATGATTAAAAACCACGAAAATTATAGATTTTTTACGATAATTTCCTAATGAATCCAGATTGAGAAAAAAAGCCACCTGGAAAAATTCGCCCAATGACATCTTTTGAAAATGTATGTATTCTCAGGAAGTGATTAGTTGAAAATTCATTCATTAGAGTGTGCCCTCAAACTATTTCCATTGCGTTGCAAGCTGTTTAACCTCCCCATTACCAGGGACATTTCTGTCCAACTGGAAAATTACATGAGTACCACCAGTTCCAAAAACGGTAAAATATTATATTGTTTTACAAGTGACGAAAGTTACATTTTCTGGAGCGAAATAACAGTTCACCAGCTGCGGCGAAACAAAATCAAAAAAATGTATTCTAATCATAAAAATGATTCCTGTCTCCGTTTATTCATAATTTAAAGTCGTCCAAACATTATATACGAGGATGGGAAATGATTGGGAAAAATAACAATTGAATTTTGATTTTAGTTCGAAAATATGAATAGGACATTCATAAAATCTGTTGTGGAATCATTTTTCATTTTTCAATTTTTATGGAGAATGTTCCCCTTTTTAACTATTGAACTTTCGTCACCAGAAATGAGAGTTAACGTTATCAGAATATCTCTTACTTTCGACGGAAATCACGTTTTCGCTGATGCAAAGCTCTGTCAAACCAGAAATGAACGGGTTAGGAAAGTGAAAATTTCTGATATGGATTTGGTAAAAATACAACAAACTTGGTAGGATTCAATGCGAATAGCACCATGCACCATCAGCAGTATCCTATCATGGGAAAACCATTGGAGTTTCGTTGCCAAAAGTGCCTTTGGTTTTTTGTTCCGAGCCAAGAGCTATTTCACTTCTTGTCAACTGATTATGATTTATAAAGACCAGATATGGAGTGCAACCCCTAAAAGTATACTAAAATTTTTAGATTCTGTTTATCGCTGATGCTCTTCTAAATTATCATCAATCGTTCCACCGATAGAGCGGTCCCATCCAGATACCCTTCGATCCCAGCCTTTATTACAAACATATTTCTTCATGGTGAAGACATTCGCCGCACTAGGAATTCACTAGGTACTTCGGGAGGGGTTTCCTGTGGAATACATCCTCCAGAAATTCAAAGATACCCATTCAAACCTTTCTACTCTTCCTTGGCTTGCACGATGTTATATGAAGTTAATGGGATATTGGACGCCTGTTGTGTCAGTCAATGTGAACAAGTATTTCCCCCTTTATCATACAAGTAATTCAATTCATATAAAAATCATTGAAATACCTAAATGACTTTTCTAAACCATTTCAGCTGAAGAGGTTACAGTCAAGAGAAAAACTTATGTCAGCGCATCGGAAAATGAAGTGGTATTATATTTCTTCACAACGGTAACAGAATTTGTCAGTTCTAAAATATAATTTGATAACAGAATGATAACATTTTCGCTCTTGATATTGAACAAGTATTCTATAACACTTGCTGTCTTATACATTTTGCGTGTATTTCATTCCATAAAGGGAAGAATATGCAAAACCAAACCAAAATATTCATTTTTTATACCGACACTTGCTCTTGGCGAGGAATGCGTTTTGACCAACGTTGCCAGTTTTTCTAAATTACCTAAACCTACATATTTTGTAGAAGCCGTGTTGTGATAGTAGGTAATTAGCGAAATATAAAATTTTTTTATGATAATACAGAGGACCTACCTTTCCTTAAGAAACATATCAGCGCTAATAATAAAATCGAGGAGTATATTCATTGGATATTTATTGATGATATATATAATTGAATTTGTTTATTATTTGATTATGGCACGTGTTATGTTCCCATGTTTTTAACACATTCTGTGAAAATATCCAGGTGTAGTTATTCCTTATTAATTATTAATTAAGAATAGAAAACTCAAATTTTCATGTATTTGAATTATTTTCCGCTTTCGTACCGATTTTTCAGATATCAACTCTCCATTTTCCGCAAGAGCATGCATTTTTACACATTCTGTGAGAATTTCCAGGTGTATTCATTCCTCATTTCAGACTTATAATGAAATTAAGAATAGAAATCCAAAATTTTCATGTATTTATATTAATTTTCGCTTTCGTACCGATTTTTCGGGAATCTACATTACATTTTTCGGAATAGCATGTATTTTCGCACCTTGTGTTGAAATTTCAAGGTGTATTCATTCTTCATTTCCGACTTATGTAATGAAATTAATAGTAGTAATAATAGATGTACCAAATTTTTATGGATTTTAATTATTTTCCGCTTCCGTACCGATTTTTCAGTTATCAACTTTTCATTTCCCAAAAGAGCATGCATTTTTACACCTTTTGTGAAAATTTCCAGGTGTATTTATTTCTCATTTCAGACTTATAATGAAATTAAGAATAGAAATACCAAATTTTCATGTATTTTAATTAATTTCCGCTTTCGTACTGATTTTTCACATATCAACTTTTATTTTCCGAAAGAACATGCATTTTTACACCTTCTGTGAAAATTTCCAGGTGTATTTATTCTTCATTTCCGACTTATGTAATGAAATTAAGAATAGAAATACCAAATTTTCATGTATTTTAATTAATTTCCGCTTTCGTACTGATTTTTCACATATCAACTTTTATTTTCCGAAAGAACATGCATTTTTACACCTTCTGTGAAAATTTCCAGGTGTATTTATTCTTCATTTCCGACTTATGTAATGAAATTAATAATAGTAATAACAGAAATACCAAATTTTCATGGATTTTAATTATTCGCCGCTTCCGTACCGATTTTTGAGAAATTCACATTTTATTTTCCGAAAGAGCATGCATTTTAACACCTTATTTGAAAATTTCCAGGTGTATTTATTCCTCATTTCAGACTTATAGTGAAATTAATAATAGAAATACCAAATTTTCACGAATTTTAATTATTTTGTGCTTCCGTACCGATTTTTCGGGAATCAATATTTCATTTTTCGAAGGAGCATGCATTTTTACACCTTCTGTGAAAATTTCCAGGTGTATTTATTTCTCATTTCAGACTTGTAATGAAATTAAGAATAGAAATACCAAATTTTCATGGATTTTAATTATTTTCCGCTTCCGTACCAATTTTTCAGATATCAACTTTTCATTTTCCGAAAGAGCATGCATTTTCACACCTTCTGTGAAAATTTCGAGGTGTATTCATTCCTCATTTCCGACTTGTGATGGAATTAATAATAGAAATACCAAATTTTCACGAATTTTAATTATTTTGTGCTTCCGTACCGATTTTTCGGGAATCAATATTCCATTATTCGAAGAAGTATGCATTTTTACACCTTCTGTGAAAATTTCCAGGGTTATTTATTCCTCATTTCCGACTTATAATCGATTTAAGAATAGAATTCCAAAATTTTCATGTATTTTAATTATTTTCCGCCTTCGTACCGATTTTTCAGTTATCAACTTTCCATTTTCCGAAAGAGCATGCACTTTCGCATCTTGTGTGAAAATTTCGAGGTGTATTTATTCCTCATTTCCGACTTATGTGAGTGATGAAATTATTAATAGTAATAATAGAAACACCAATTTTCATGGATTTTAATTATTTTCCGCTTCCGTACCAATTTTTCAGATATCAACTTCCCATATTCCGAAAGAGCATGCATTTTTACACCTTCTGTAAAAATTTCCAGGTGTATTTATTCCTCATTTCCGACTTATAGTGGAATTAAGAATAGAATTCCAAAATTTTCATGTATTTTAATTATTTTCCGCCTTCGTACCGATTTTTCAGATATCAACTTTCCATTTTCCGAAAGAGCATGCATTTTTGCACCTTGTGTGAAAATTTCGAGGTGTATTTATTCCTCATTTCCGACTTATGTAATGAACTTATCAATAGTATTAATAGAAACACCAAATTTTCATGGATTTTAATTATTTTCCGCTTCCGTACCAATTTTTCAGATATCAACTTTCCATATTCCGAAAGAGCATGCATTTTTACAACTTCTGTAAAAATTTCCAGGTGTATTAATTCCTCATTTCCGACTTATAATGGAATTAACATAGAAATCTCAAATTTTTATGTCAACAAGTGCATTTTTCCAAATATTTGACGGTTTTTCAAGACGATTCAATACTTTAGTTTTCTATTTCAACCTGAAAATCATACACCTGGAGCCTATCAATGCCGAAAAATTTGATATCGACTGAAAGTAGAATTTTCAATTGCATAAAATCCGCCCTACCAAATCGTCGCTGGCGAAAATCGTCGCTGGCAAATTCGTCGCTAACTTCACACACATGTATCTAGCGCTCACCACAAACTTTGCCAAAATTAATCTGGATGATTGTCGAGACGCTACGAAACTGCGGCACGCGGTAAGCCACTTCGCGAACTCTCGTTTTGAGCGGTTAAAACAAGAGCTCAAGATAACGTGATTTTCGTGATACGACATCGGTGAATCATCAAAAGAAATAGTACATTATATACCGCGGGACTGAAGTAGTACATTTACTCCTGAAGGTAAAGTTTATGGCCCGACCGCAGGGAGGGCCATAATTTACCTGAAGTACGAAAACACATATTTCATCGTTTTAATAGTTATTTATGTATCAAGGGAAGTATGAGGGCCTTAATTACCGATGGCAAAGTTTGCGTCCCGAGGGCCTCTGGCCCAAGGGACAGCAATTGCCTGAGGTTATTAAGGCTCATTAATTCCCGTGATACATAGATAATTTTATTTCTGACCGATTTCAATAAAATTTTGTTCATTTTTAAAACGGAAAAATGTACCAAGTTTTCTTGTTGCTAGGTTGTTGCTATGTTACTTGTTTATAAACAGAACTTTGTTATCAAGCTGTGTTTGCGGTAAAACGTGTTTTCTACCCCAAATATAATGGAAGATATTTTGAAAAAAGCTGAACAAGCAAGAGAATCATTAATTCCATCGATAAGTGAAGCCGTATACCAAAAAGAATACAAGATATATCTGGACTGGCTGACACGGAAAAATGTTATGCCAAAATATGTCACTGAAACTGTATTTCTGGCATATTTTCAAGAACTGGTAAGGAATTTTCTATGTTTTTCGGTAGATTTGGTAGTAATTGTGTTTATTCGTTGCAGTCAGAAACGTATAGTCCGAATTCTTTATGGACTAAATGGTCAATGCTAAAATCGATGGTGACTATACATGAGAAACAAGATATCACCAAGTTCAATGAACTACAGGCTTTTTTGAAACGGAAGAGTAAGAGTTATAAGCCGAAAAAGTCTGCTGTTTTATCTCCTAAAGATGTTATCAGATTTCTAAAGGACGCTCCCAATGATATTCATTTATTGCATAAGGTAATTTTTTTCTGATTTTCCTTTTTGTGTGTATTTATTTCCTTTTTTTTGTTATAGGTTGTTTTGTATATGGGTTATTTTGGAGGATGCAGAAGTCAGGAACTTTTGAATATGAAGATATCGGATATAGAGGACCGGGATTCCGTTATGGTAGTGAACGTACCGGAAAGTAAAACTGGTGTATCGAAGAAATTTACAGTTGTGGATGAAAAAGAGGTCTCCGCTTTGCCTTTATTAAGACTTTAAATGTCTTTACGTCCTAAAGGTATTGAACGAGTTTTTTTGAGCTTCCGACAAAATAAATGTACATCACAGCCAATTGGAAAAAATATGTTTGGGAAAATCCCCAACAAAATCGCAATGTATTTAGGATTGCCAATATCCTATACGGGACATTGCCTTCGTCGCACTTCTGCTACTGCTCTAGCCAATGCAGGAGCAACTATGACTAACTTAAAAAGACACGGAGGTTGGAAAAGTTCCACGGTGGCGGAGGGGTATTTGGAGGATAGCATCGAATTGAGAAATAAAACGGCGCGTATGTTGTCTACTTTGCCATTACAAGAGGCAGGTACCTCGACTGTAGTGAACAGAAGGTCCAGCCATACAAAAGAAGAAATTGTTTCCAGTGGCGGAAGTAATTGAAGTAATTTTCAGGGAACATTTCAAAATTGTACATTTATTATTTGTAATGACGTGAATATATATATATATATATATATATATATATATATATATATATATACAGTCACAAACCACATATTTCTTAAAAATATTAGAAAAATATATACAAAAAAACTCAAAAAGAATTCCAATAAGCAAAAATGGTAAAAAACGAAAACAATGGATAACAAAAGGTTTGGTAAAATCGATAAACCATAAAAACGAATTATATAGAGATTGCAAAAAAAATCCTGATGACATTGGAAAAAAAAATTACTATCTAGAATATCGTAAATTTACAGATAAACTGATCAAAAGAGCAAAATACACCTATTATAGAAATAAAATAAATGAAAATAAAAATAATTCTAAAAACTTATGGAAAGTTATATCGGAGATTGGGGGAAGAAAAATTGGAGATGATAACATAAAAAAAATTGAAACTGAAAATGGTCATATAACCGAGGATGAAAAAGAAATGGCTAATGCATTCAATGATTCTTTTATAGGGGTAGGGAAAAACTATGCTAAAAAAATAAAAAAGCCTTCCTCGCCTCGTCCACCAAAAAATATCTTGCCTCATTCGTTTTACTTGAAGCCTGTACATGAAAAAGAAATATACGAAGTGATACAACAACTGAAAACGAAGAAAGCTCCTGGTTACGATCTTATGAAAGCGCAAATATTAAAAAATATTTCCGAGTTAATAAGTAATTAGTTCATCTGATCAACAAAATATTCAGTACAGGAATATGTCCCGATGAATTCAAACTGGCAGTAGTCACACCTTTATTTAAAAAAGGAGAAAAATTCAAAATGAGCAATTACAGACCGATATCTGTGATTACAGTTATAACAAAAATATTCGAAAAATGCCTGAAAAACAGATTAAATAGTTACATGAATAAATTCGATATTATTGCTGTTAACCAGTTTGGATTCAGGGAGGGCTTGTCGACGAACGATGCAATCTCAAAATTGACGGGAGATATGTATAATCTGGTTGACCAAGGGACTCCTGCGATTTGTATCTTCCTGGATCTAGCCAAGGCCTTCGATACGGTGAATCACTCGCAGTTGTTGGAGGCCTTGGAAGATCTTGGGGTCAGAGGTATCCCACTTACCCTATTTTCTAATTACTTAAAAGACAGAAAGCAAATAGTTAGAATCAAAGACAACATAAGTAATGAGAAAGTGGTGACTTGTGGTGTACCTCAAGGTACTGTATTAGGTCCTTTATTGTTCACCATATATATCAACGATTTATTGACTCTGAAAACATCTGGAAAAGTAATAAGTTTTGCTGACGACACAGCTATTTTGTATTCCTCGCACTCTTGGATCGATCTGAAAAAAAAAATTGAAAATGATTTTGTAAACATTATAAATTGGTTCCGACATAAATTGCTGACCATAAATTTCGATAAAACATTTTTTCTCCCACTCTGCAGCTACAAGAACGGATTACCAAATTATGATGAGCTAACATTTAGAGAACAACAATTCACTACTAATATAAGAAATGTCAATCAAACAAAATATTTAGGAATCACCATTGACTCACATCTAAGATGGAACTACCATATCTCAAACGTCACCAAAACATTGAGGTGTCTTCTACCGAAATTTAAATTTCTTAAGAACATTCTCGATGTTGCGCAGTTGAAAACTTTATATTATTCCTTAGTGGAGTCCCGTTTGCAGTATGCAATATTGAGTTGGGGAGGGGCTGCAAATAGTCATCTAAAGCAGTTATATATGATACAAAAAAAAATACTCAAATTAATTTATAAGAAAAAAATTACTTACTCCTCAAACTTGTTATTTGCTACAGCGAGTGTACTGGATTTAAGGCAACTATATACGTACAATATAATCATCAACATGTATAAAAATAAAACATTGATTCAAAAAGTAGACAATATATATTTCACACGAACTATGAATAAGAACTATGTTCAAATACCATTATGTTATAAGTCCATTGGGCAACGTTGTTTCCTATTTTTATCCAGGAAAATATATAATTTTCTTCCCGACATGTACAAAACATGCATAGAAAAGATAAATTCAATTGGTTTAATTAAAAAAATACTCAAAAAATATATTCTGGCACTAGAAAAAGATTCGCTTGATGTCTTATTTAATTAAATACTTACCATGAATTATACAATAACTCACCACAATGCTTTGTTCATATATAAACCTATAAACCTGCAAGACACGATCAAAACCCATACTCAACCTAATCGGTTCTAATGGGTCCCCATTTGACTCGATCGTCTTGCAAAATTATTGGGATATATATTCTAAGATTTTGTAAATTGTAATATTGAAAAAAAAAAAAAAAAAAACAAAAATATATTTCTTATAATTAATAGTCACGCACAAGGAGTATAGCAGCTAAAAACTGCTATACACTTCTGTGACTCACCTATGTTTATTTGTAATTTTTTTTTTTTAGTTGAATCAATAATATCAATATCATCAATAACATTATTACTAATATTGTCGTTATTAAGATATTTTGATGTAACTTCTATATTTATATATGCACTCTTCTTTTCAAATAAATATTATTATTATTATTATTATTATATATATATATATATATATTATTATTTTATTTTTACTTGTGAAAGGTAGAGGGAATTATAAAATCTATAATGTCCCAAGGGAGTTATGACCCTCTTTATTGATAGCGTAACTATGACGATATAAGCTTATAATATCCCGGTCAGAAATAAATTATTTTTTGACATAGACCTGTCATGAGCATTTTCATAATTTCATAAAATCTATTGTGGAATCATCTGCGACTGAAAGACAAACTTTAGTCGCTATTTTCCATCGTTCAAGATAACCTCTTGGGAGGTATTCATGTTGAAAAGGGGAACATTCTCCATGAAAATTGAAAAATGAAAAATGTGACTTATTTGTAATATCTAACAGAAAACAACTACTTCTCCGGCACAAGCCACGCTGGACATTGAACTACATCTGATAGATATTGTGAAAAGACTTTAACTGAAAAGGAAAGAAAAAATCTGAAAGTGAAAATTTGCATTTTCATTCAGATAGCTGACTTTTTTAATTCTTTCTAGTTTTCCTTGAAAAAATCTTTAAATAAATTAGATAAGGAGAATGTTATTAAAAAAAAAATCACTCACAGAAATCGTTCATTTCGTTGAAGCAAGGTTCGCTTCTCTCGCATTTCATCCCCAATACATTTTGGTCGACAAAAATCTTTCGCTTTGCCAAGCTCTTCAGGAGAATTGATATATTTTATTATTCAGGTGGTTGGGCTTTCTTGTAAAAATATGGTCGATAGTTGTTTTTGTATCGTTGGTAACTCTAGTTGGCAAGTTTATATACGATAATAATCCATGTGAACCTAATACGCTTAAGTAGTTGTTTGTCTCATTACTTTCTGTGTTTAATAAGTTAATATTTATATCACCTAGGTAGGTAAATTTCTATATCTTGTTTATGTATTGTATTTAACTAATTTTCTAAATCGTAGTTTAAACTATTAGTTGCTGGTGGTCTATAATATGCAGTTACACCGATTTTATTATTTTGCGGAAGTAAGTCTGTCGTCAATGTAACTCTTAGGGCGAGTAGTACAAGACAGGTTCAACAACGGTTCAAGTGAACCGAGTTCAATTACTAGGGATTAGCCAATGAAATTTCTTGTCTTGTGCAACTCGCCCTTAGAAATTGTGTTTCATTTATCGGTATCACTCTGTTATCGGCGGATATGTTATTTTTTATGTGAATCATGACACCGTCACATTTGTTGATAGTTGATTCGTTATAATAGTGTTGATAATTTGGAATTGTGAAATTATTTACGCAATCTATCATTCGTGTTTCAGAAAGCACGATTACATCTAGAAATTTATGTGCCATTTGTATATATACCTACCATTAATTCATCCAAATGTTTCCTGACGCTTCTAATGTTGAAACGTATGACGCACAGACTCTGTTTTTCCTTCATCCAACCTTCTTTGAAAGTAGTCAAAAAGTTATCATATATTTTTGTTTCTATAGCATTGTTATTATCTAAACCATCAATAAATTCAAGTATATCCTTAGAAAGAAAAAAAAAACATGATTCTGAAGTGTGACTTTATGAACTAGTATTATTTTTTTTAGTATAGCCAGATTGAGACATGATAATATAATACATCTCAGTTGAGTGTTAATTAAAAATTAAATATGATAATGATAATGTAACTTTATATATGCACATTTAATATAGAAGTTAAAATTTCAACAATTTTTTTTTATAGAATGCATCTTCTAGGTCCTTCTTGCACCTAATCAACAGAATCTTGTCATTACCAATAACGATAATTTTCCCATTATGAGTCCAGGCATGTTTGAGCCCACACTTTGAAATTGTTCCGTTTGGGAGTTCAAGTCTGGTGCTGGTAAGGTCTTCTTTTATTACTACGCTGGAACCTCTTGTAGCAATGCCAAACCGATAATTTAAATATTAATATAAATAATGCTGAAAGCTGAAATGTTCGTATAGAGTATAGATCCTACTTACAGATACCATTTTACTTCTCACAATATAGTTATTTATGATACAAGTATTACAAGTGGCATTTGATTTTGTGAGTGGGGAATATTGCGAAACGAGCGTTAGCGAGTGGAGCAACCCCACGAGCAAAATGAAATCACTTTTAACAAATGTATCATACCCATTTTTTTGTACAACAGTTACTGCTAGTAAGAAAAAAAACCAAAAAAAAAATATAAGTTCCATAAGGATTCGAACACACGATCTTTGGGTTACAAGGCTGACGCTCCAAATATAATAATCCCCAACGCACTTTATTTATGAATGTCATCATTTGTCAGTGATGAAGGACCTTCTACATTTGGACTGAATACTACCTCGTTGGTAACTTCAAAAGTAATTCGTATTACCAATTGCGCAAACGATCAAATACATGTGTGAACTTTTATAAATTATTCCTTTTGAGTAGGTGTTCTGTTTATAATATCCGATTGAAGTGTTTCTATTAGAGAGATCTATATTACTGAGTATCCATCATCTCATCTGTCATTTTACTTTTAACACTTTTTTTAAAAAGTGATAAAAGTGATTTTTTTAATGACAGTTGTACAAAACGTAAAATATGACATATCTGAAACTGAAACCCGTCGCTGGGCCATCTAGTGGTGACCTGTTTACATAATGGAAATTTGGGTTGCATAACTTGCAGGCCCATCTGGAAATTTTGTAGAAAACTAATTCAGTCTTCTTAAATATTTGCGTTATTCTACGGTAGATGGCGCGCCCCATGCGAACAAATGTTTTTATTCGCATGTTTTGAAAAAACGGAACAGAAAAAGTTCGCATTTCTACACGACAATAAGTGGTAGCTGAAGCTTGATTCACTCGAATAGAACGACGTAATTTGAATAATTTGTTTGGGGTTCCAAAGGAAATTTCACAAATTTTTCCTTGCACCCGCATTTTATTTTAGTTAAGAATAGATTTTCACTCAGCTGTCTTGCTTTTCTAGATATTTCTTTGCGTATTGACGCCCCTAAGGCTATGTTCAAAACTTTGTTGGATACCAGTAGTTTGTTCTATTTGCTATGTTAATACTAGGTATATTAGCAAAGGGGGGTTTCATGAGGTACAAAAGTTGTTCGCCCTTTGCAGAAGGTTCTGACTCTGTATTTTTTATTTTAGTTGTGTTCAAAATTTGTGAACTATCACAAGCATCTCTAGAGTATATGATTAAAAGCCAACTGGCAAAAGGAAACCATCTTTCAATCAGCACAACCCATCCCTGAGATTTCGGCGAAGTCCGATCCCTGAGAGTTCTCTCTACACTCTCATGAGCTTCTTTTTAGAATAGATATCTTGCTTGGTCTCATACTTGTTCAGTTTGAGATAAATTCCTCTAGCTTTATTATTATTCTTGTTTCCAATTCGCTAACAAATTTGTTTGTCGGCCGGTTGTATGTTTAAGTTCATCTTGATCTTAATCAAGTTTATAACTTCTTCTCTTGTATTTTCTTTTAACTTTCCAGGTACATTAAACATCCTTAAACAGGTGGAACGACTAGCTTGATCAATTTTTTTCATTTTTCATTTTGTTATTTTCTATTTCTTCATCTTTCAGCAATTGCGCAAAGAATTTTATTTTATTTTCGAATGCTAATTTATCTTCTTTTATAGTATTTAATCTCTTGTAACGCTGATAGTTTACAGTACAGTACTACGAATTTTGTTAAATCACGAAATGCATCAGTATAAATTTACCAATGTTAAAGCTCTCAAAGCAGAGTACTTTCAATCGGGAATTTTTGTCAAAAATTATTTGGAGCGACGAATCAAAATTAACGTGGGATGGAATTTTTGATAGTAGGAATAAACCTTTTTGGGTATATCATGAATTTCATGTGATAAAAGAAATGGGTTTTCAAGAAAAAATTTACATAAATGTTTTCTGTATTTCGAAGAGCTTTTTTATGTATAATAACATACTAAATGCTGAGAGATATTTCCAAATATTACGGTTGACTGTTACCGATTTTCTCGAAAATTTGCCTTCAGGGTAATATAGAAAATGGTGGGATGTTTCCAGGTAACTTCACGAAATGTTTGACGATCGTCGGTTTGTGCGTTCAGGGCCGTGGGATTGGCCAACGAGATCACCCGTTCTCACGCCACTTGACTGTTTTATGGGTGTTTTAAAAGAAAGGGTAGTGGTATGTAGTAGTGCCTACTAAAGAAGGAACTAGGAGTCGATTACAAAAAAATATTATAAAATGTTTAGAATGTAATGGACAACATTTCCAGCATTTATTGTGAAAATTCTGTTATTTTTATTCCTCCTAATTCTGTTATTTTCTGTACTTTCACATGTTATAGCCCAGAAAATCTAACTTTTCACCTAGAAATGTGAGAAAAAAAAGCTGATTTTTGGTACAGTTGTTCCCTTGAAACTTTGAGCCATAGTTAAGGTTCTTATATACCCGTAAAAAAAAACGTGAGTGCAAAAATCATAAAAAAATCTAAGTGCTTTGAAATTCCAAATCAAAAAATTCCTGAGATTTTGAAAACAATCTATCCAATAGTTTTCGAGCAAAAAAATAAAAACGTATTTTTTAGATATTTTTTGATCTACTCAAAAAGTATTCGACAGATCACATCTCAAGTCAGTCCTATAGAATTTCAATTCTGTTATAACATTCATCACCCATCTTCTAATTTTTTTTCGTATGTACAGTTTTTTTATGAAGGGGGAAAATTAATTAAAACTAGCTGTAAAATCAATACAAATCGGAAAAATTGCCTTTTTTTATTAATTCAGTGAGATTGAACATGAAGGAATCATTTCTACCACTTTTCAGACGTGGAAACGATTCATTTCAATTCTTAAAAGGGACATTTGAAGCTTTACACCGAAAAAAAATTATTATCCCAGTAGATGTTGCCTCTACTGGAAAGAAATGGAATTTATATTATAGTTGTGCTACTATCCACACTCATCGCTCTCATTTACCATTAATTTTATACAATGTTGCCAATATTTCTAAACAAAGACAACCGATGAGTGTTGTTTCTGTATCTGACAAATTTAAATGTATCGGAAAATCGTCAGGATATAATAAAATTGACTTGGGCACATCGTTGAAAAAACGGTGCCGTCGCTTCAGAAGCGTGGTGTACAGGGGTGTCCGGAATATGATTACGGGATAATATTGGCGTGCAATAAGCAGAATACTAATCATGTATTATATAGGGTGGGACAAAAGTTTCACGGAAAAACCCTGATATGCAAAAATATCGACATGGACTATAATAGCTGTCTCAGAAGTTACAGAAAAACTATTGACATGGAAAACATGTCACATGTAGGTAAACAAATTACTTTTGTTGTGGAAAATCTGGCTATACAAAGGGTAGAATTATCGACATGGACTACACCGGTAATCTCTAAAATATTACTGAAACACTTCATATGGAAAAATTGTTTGTTAGTAGAAACGAAGCTACCACCTTATTAGAGGCGATAGATATACAGGGGTGTCCCAAATATGAATACGGGAAAATATCGCCATGAAAAAAGCATAATTATTATTGACATTGACTATTACAGGGTATCTCAAAAATATCACCGAAATCTTGAAATATTGATATAGACTATAGTGGCTGTCTTAGAGATGTAACAGATAAACTATTGATATGAGAAAAATTTGACATGAGAAAATATTTCAGTCCCGAACAATGTAACGGGAGAATATTTCTATACAAAAAGTAAAAATATCTAACATCGACTATTCTAGGTGTCCCAAAAAAATCACAGAAACACTTTTTACTCATAATAATAATAATAATAATATGAATTTTTTGATCTCGGAAACAGCTCTAATGATTTGGATCAAATTTTGTATTTAGAAAAAGGCGATTTTACAAATAATAATAATAATGATGTGAATTTTTGGATTTCGAAAACGACTTCAACTTTTTGGATAAAATTTATTATTCAGATAATCGGGTCAATTCTATTTCTCATTAGCAAGATTGTTACCATAGCAAGACAATTTGTATCTCAATTTTATAGAAGGCTTGAAAAAATGCAGATGTTGCTGCCACATCATCTCCTGCCAATAAAGCAATGTAGATATCAAGCCTTCTACAAAATTTTGCTGTAAAAATTGTCTTGCTATGGTAACAATCTTGCTAATGAGGAATAGAATTGACCCGATTATCTGAATAATAAATTTTATCCAAAAAGTTGAAGTCGTTTTCGAAATCCAAAAATTCACATCATTATTATTATTATTATTTGTAAAATCGCCTTTTTTTAAATTTAAATTTGATCCAAATCATTAGAGCCGTTTCCGAGATCAAAAAATTCATATTATTATTATTATTATGAGTAAAAAGTGTTTCTGTGATTTTTTTGGGACACCTAGAATAGTCGATGTTAGATATTTTTACTTTTTGTATAGAAATATTCTCCCGTTACATTGTTCGGGACTGAAATATTTTCTCATGTCAAATTTTTCTCATATCAATAGTTTATCTGTTACATCTCTAAGACAGCCACTATAGTCTATATCAATATTTCAAGATTTCGGTGATATTTTTGAGATACCCTGTAATAGTCAATGTCAATAATAATTATGCTTTTTTCATGGCGATATTTTCCCGTATTCATATTTGGGACACCCCTGTATATCTATCGCCTCTAATAAGGTGGTAGCTTCGTTTCTACTAACAAACAATTTTTCCATATAAAGTGTTACAGTAATATTTTAGAGATTACCGGTGTAGTCCATGTCGATAATTCTACCCTTTGTATAGCCAGATTTTCCACAACAAAAGTAATTTGTTTACCTACATGTGGCATGTTTTCCATGTCAATGGTTTTTCTGTAACTTCTGAGACAGCTATTATAGTCCATGTCGATATTTTTGCATATCAGGGTTTTTCCGTGAAACTTTTGTCCCACCCTATATAATACATGATTAGTATTCTGCTTATTGCACGCCAATATTATCCCGTAATCATATTCCGGACACCCCTGTACACCACGCTTCTGAAGCGACGGCACCGTTTTTTCAACGATGTGCCCAAGTCAATTTTATTATATCCTGACGATTTTCCGATACATTTAAATTTGTCAGATACAGAAACAACACTCATCGGTTGTCTTTGTTTAGAAATATTGGCAACATTGTATAAAATTAATGGTAAATGAGAGCGATGAGTGTGGATAGTAGCACAACTATAATATAAATTCGATTTCTTTCCAGTAGAGGCAACATCTACTGGGATAATAATTTTTTTTCGGTGTAAAGCTTCAAATGTCCCTTTTAAGAATTGAAATGAATCGTTTCCACGTCTGAAAAGTGGTAGAAATGATTCCTTCATGTTCAATCTCACTGAATTAATAAAAAAAGGCAATTTTTCCGATTTGTATTGATTTTACAGCTAGTTTTAATTAATTTTCCCCCTTCATAAAAAAACTGTACATACGAAAAAAAAATTAGAAGATGGGTGATGCATGTTATAACAGAATTGAAATTCTATAGGACTGACTTGAGATGTGATCTGTCGAATACTTTTTGAGTAGATCAAAAAATATCTAAAAAATACGTTTTTATTTTTTTGCTCGAAAACTATTGGATAGATTGTTTTCAAAATCTCAGGAATTTTTTGATTTGGAATTTCAAAGCACTTAGATTTTTTATGATTTTTGCACTCACGTTTTTTTTTACGGGTATATAAGAACCTTAACTATGGCTCAAAGTTTCAAGGGAACAACTGTACCAAAAATCAGCTTTTTTTTCTCACATTTCTAGGTGAAAAGTTAGATTTTCTGGGCTATAACATGTGAAAGTACCTCATGAAACCCCCCTTTGCTAATATACCTAGTATTAACATAGCAAATAGAACAAACTACTGGTATCCAACAAAGTTTTGAACATAGCCTTAGGGGCGTCAATACGTAAAGAAATATCTAGAAAAGCAAGACAGTTGAGTGAAAATCTATTCTTAACTAAAATAAAATGCGGGTGCAAGGAAAAATTTGTGAAATTTCCTTTGGAACCCCAAACAAATTATTCAAATTACGTCGTTCTATTCGAGTGAATCAAACTTCATCTCCTGCCAATAAAGCAATGTAGATATCAAGCCTTCTACAAAATTGAGATATATTTTGCTGTAAAAATTGTCTTGCTATGGTAACAATCTTGCTAATGAGAAACAGAGTTGACCCGGATTATATTGTGCTACTTGAGTTCATCTATATAGGTGACTTTTCTGAAAAAACGTCATTTCACTAATAATAATATAAATTTTTGGATCTCGGAAATGGATGTAATGACTTGGATCAAATTTTGTATTTGTTTGAAGTTATATCCTGTAACCAGCCACAACGTGCTGCCTTTCACGACTCCTCAATGATGCATCCTGAAAATCCATACCCACGTCATGCATCGCTGCAAGAACTCAGAGGTCACGCCTCTGCATTTCCCCCCCCCCCCCCCACCAAGCCTATTCCAAAATACTCATACTGCCTTCCTAAGGTCTGAGGATGAACGCAGTATGTTTCAAAATATCGTAATTTGAGTGTTTCAAATACTTTTACTCGCAATTCTTACATACCGAACCACTTTATTGCTTGTTTTTATTATTTCATATGTGTATTGGAAATATATTCATATTTTACTTTTCTTAAATTAGAATATTTATATTCATTACCCCCCCCCCCCATACCAATACCCTGGATCCGCCAACTGACATATAGGCAAAACTATCACTGGTTCGCTGTCACTGCTCGCGTTCTATTTGACCACCACAGTCCGCGGCGGACAGAGCTCAATGAGCTCATTTCGCCGCGGACAGTTCGCTTTCTGTGTGCCAAGGCCTTTTAACGAACCTATATGTTTTCACGGTGAACTTACGAGATAGCAGCAGTCTAGGACAGTTTGGAACTTTCGTAATTCTTGGCACGTTTTGGCATGACAAGTTTGTGAGGGGCTGTTATAAAATAATATAAAAATAAGTCCTCACGTGGTCTGCCATTAGAGAGTATCGTCGATTGGTAAAATTACATCCGATAAAATAAATGGTCCTCATCAGTAACGGGCTTTATTGAAAGTAAAAACGATTGGGGATTTCGATGGTGTTGAACGTGTCTAACAACGGACTGGATTCTTATCCTGGAAAACTCACCATATGTTTTTTGATTAAAATTTTCAACTTGTTATATCTAGTTTCACCTAGCTAATTTGTGAGCTGTGCTATGGTTAAAAAAACGGCACCTATAATAAATAAAGTCATTCGCAAAGCTTTCAGTAGGTTTCTTCTATGAATAAAATATACTGACTCACGGTTGGTGGTAGGTATGTTTATGGTAAACGCAACGCAGGATTTTTCTGAAAATTTCACATCTTACATTTCCTCACTTGTTCTATCGATCTAAACTATATTTAGCACTGCGACGTTACCACTTCTATGAAAAAGTCCTAGCAACTTTATTTTTTTTAAAAGAACACACATGCAAAGCTCGCTCTGCGGAGCGAACCAGGTCGCGCGGACAGTTCGCTTTCTGTGTGCTAAGGCCTTAAAGGTTTTGAATTATATTTAGGAAAAAGGGGTCTATTTTCTCATTGATGCTCTGATCGGAAATCGCACAGGAATTGAACTTGTTTAATTAATGATTGATTTATTCTGTAAAAATTCATGTTGAATAAATTACTTTTTCTACTAAACTAAGTGTTTACGCAGTGTTTTCAGTGCGGAAAGTGACACTTTTGCGCACAAGTGCGTAAAATCATCAAGAGTGTGTAAAGTAAATTTTTACACACTGATCATACATTTATGCATTTTCGAAAAAATACAGAATGTTGTGTCAAATATAACTCTGAAGTCATCATTTGATAATACGACGACAATTCATAACATAAAACATTCAAATTAATGATACAATTTCTACAATTTGACAATACAATTACTGTCGAAGAAAAAACCTTGAATAGGCTTGTAAAGGGCTTTTCTGTACTCGCGTGTTTGTTCAACTTCAACGCTCTTACAAAAAAGTCCTACTTTACGAACTTGTATCATAAATAGCTGTTTTTCTATTTTCCACTACGACTTTCAGTTGTTACAACCGGTTTTACCTTATCAAACCATTGTCAAGTAAGCTATCTTATAAGGGGGCATCCATTAATTACGTGAGACAATTTTGGCGATTTTTTGCCCCCCCCCCTCCTTCCCTAATCACACGTGAGATTTTTTGAAATGCATATTTGTAATGTAAATGAGTTAATCTGTGCTCGATTGCATTAGATTTAGTTAAAAAGGCATTGTGTTATAATTTTTTTTATCAAGACAATTAGATTTTAGTGGAAAAATATTTTTTACTTAATTAGTTATCTCGCAAATTTTACAGTATTTACTGCGGGAAAAAAATTTACGTTTACAGTGTTTCAGCACTTTCCAGAAGCTTTGAGAACATTTTAGAGAATTTCTCTTTTAGATTCTAGAAATTTCCAGCGAAGCTGGGTATTCCGGAAAATGGATCCAGTGGAACTGAAGGTACCCCCAAAGGACACTTTAGCAGGGGAACACCCAAAACTGTCTTCCTGGGACTCGGAGCTAGAAACTCTAGATCCCACTCGTGAGAGACGACTAAAAGTTCATACCCACATGACCTATGAAACCCATTCAAGAGGAGCTATGCTAACTGTACTGGAGGTGTCAACAAGAGCAACCCCCATGGTGCCTCTGAGGTAGCAACTTTAGGCGCGAAGACGAGCATCTTGAAAAAGGGAACCGGGGGTAGTGAAGGTATCCCCTGAAGTCCTAAAGGACCCTCGTAATCTAGAAATTCAAGGCTAGAAACTATAGGTACGGTTTGCTTGTCGTAAGAGGCGACTAATAGACTATACCCACTAGAATAACTGAAGTAGGAACCACTGGAACACTTGCAAGGGAAGCGAAGTCTACCTCACCGTGGGAGCCGACCAGATAAACCCATAAGAGTTTCTCTGAGGTGACAACCTCTAGTTCATATTTTGCTTTAACATCATCCTGCCATAGCAAAAATAAAACATGGCCAGTATTGCATCTACCAGCAGCGACCATAATCGAGTGAAGTTAGTATTGTTTTATCATGAAGGAATTTTCTCATATCGTGTTAATTCAATATCTCTAGAGACAGTGGCCTCATATTAAGAGTCATGTAGTGCATTGTTAAATGCTCATTCTATGCCCAAGAATCCTGCAAATCCTGAAACAGTAACTTCCTGTTTTCCACGGTATTGTTTATTCCTGCGACAACGTTGCTGAGTTTAGTTGACTTGTCAGCCTGGTAGGCATATTGCACATTAAGGGGATGTTCTGTATAACTATGGTGATGATGGTTGTTTTATACGTTCGTTCAACTTACATGTCTTCCTCCACCGTGATGGCCCGTTACTGCAATCCCAATCAAAACCGACGTCAAAATGATAATCTGTGAAAAGAAAAGACGCCATCAGTTTATTCCCATATTCCTAGTATTCGAGTCAGCAAGTTTGGTGGGATTATGTTAGCTTGACTACACGTGGTTATCTTATCATACTGCCAATAAAAGTGCACCCGAGAAAATATTTGAACAAGTAGTTATAATATGTGATTTAATGTTAGTGTTAGAATCAATTTGAATTATACAACCCGAAGTTAAATTGAGGTTAGCTACGAAATTTCAAGAAATTAGTGAAGATAGATAGATATATAGATAGATATATATAAAAAGAGAATTAGGTATTCGCCTATACTAATGCACTTTGACACCGATAAAAGTTGCGCCCCAACTGCCTTAATACCCGTGATGATGGACGTAGACTTCCTATTACTTGCGCAATCTCCGCACCACATCGCGCAAGTCCAGACTCCGAATCACCACGCATGCCCAATATGGCCGCCATGACAAGTATAAATACAGCTGCACAACCGACAAATGTTCAGTTCTCTCGACGGAGTAGGCAGATTGAGACCTTAGAGAGAACAAGTGACGAGACGTGGGGAGTAGGCAGATTGAGACCCCGGCGTCAAGTTACAAAATCCTGATGATACCTGAGGAGTAGGCAGATTGAGACCTCAGTGTAGAATCTAACTTCACACCCTTTCAATCACTTTTATCCTTTTTTCTTGAAAATGGCTCCAAAATCGGAGCCGAAACGTCGAATTTCAACAAATTCTAGACGCGGTTCAACCCGAACTTCCAGTTTTCAAATATCTGACCGCGGAAACCTATTCGAACATATATATAAATATATCCGATTTGCTCTTTTGAAATATCATCAACCGTCAAACTGTGAATGTAAGTTGAGAAAAAAATTAAACGAATCATGCAAGGGATACATTTGGAGGTCGATTATTCATTGAGGAAATGAGATATCCAGTCGAAATTGTTTTGTTTAAAATTGTTTTTTCCGTTAACCAACGGCAGCCCTCAAAAGTCGAAACTTGTGCGAGCCAAGGATTAACGAGGTCTTACCTTTTAGCGTGCGATTCATAGCACTTTCTCGGGTCATCAGAAAATAATCTGTAGTCGCTAGGTTTTAAACCTACACGACCAGCGACATGAATGGCTTGAACACGACGGTCTTAACCACTCGACCACATGACCTTTAAATGGTCTTTAGAAATCTGTTCTATATAAAAATTAAAAACTGTTCGTTGGGAAGCGCATCAACCGAGAACGGCTTGACCAATTTGGACTTTTTTTATATTCACAATAATTGTTCGAATAAAGTTTTTATGGAAAATTCTGGAAATACTGAAAGTTCTTACTAAAACTCACTATTCCAACGATGGATATAAATAATTCTTTTTTTACGACATTGACTAAGAAGTAATATATAAATATTTTTTACAGCATTACTTACTTGAACATCTTAAGGTAATAGTTTACTATTAGGGAAAAAATATTTTCGCGATATACAAATCCCTAGTATATTTTTCATCATTATTCACTTTCGAATTTTGAATTCAACCAAACGGATAAAAAAGACAAATGAAAAAAAGTGCTGTTATTTCTGCAATAAAAAATCCCTAGTAGGTTTTCAAATATTTTACTTTTCAATTGGTCGTTGAAAATGGATATAAGGATATTTTATCAACCTGAAGGTGAGTACATATTTCTGAAAACTATAGACCGTAGAATTTTTTTTTGAATAATTCCATTATCAAGAAAATACGAGGGTGTGGCTGCTCAGAATGGGACAAACTGTATAGCACGGAGAGCTAGACAAGAGTAGACAAGGGCGGGGTTTAGCCGGGTGAGCTTTTTTCATTTTCAAATGTGAAAATCTGAATGACTGAATCTCTTTGCCGACTGGGAATAATCTTTTCTGATTCACTGTTGCGTTGAAAATTAGCAGTCTTATCCAGAACTCCGTACATGTGGCTACTGACCAATCTAATGACCATAGCAGTCGATGTCAAAAACACAAAAAAGGGTAAACAATCAAAGAGTTGGTATAGCGGTTTACAGACTAATTGAGATTATCTTGTCGATATAAAAAAAGCGAAAAATTACTTGTTAAAATAAATTGGAAAGACAGAGTTAAATACATTTTTAGTACATTATCAAACAAATTCTAATGCAATACAGAATGAAAATAAACCTGTAGAATCTTTTCAAAAATAAGCTTTCATTCATAAACTATTGAAAATAATATTTATATTCAGTATATGAAGAACATAGAACTTTCAAAAATTATAATATTTATTTGAAAGCTTGATGAGTGAAACGTAAGTATTGAACTAGAACTTGAAACTTTTGAGAAGATATTGAAATGTTTTCTATATATATTATGTTCTACTTTTTGGTTCAATAGTTCATAAATGAAAGCTTAGTCGTGAAGAGATTTTCAAAAATTAATTCTTTTCAAATCAGATCCCGTTTATTCATATAATTATTTACTATACTGCACTATGAAAATTAGCAGAAATTCATACCTGCATCAAAACATTGAATCTTATCAGTATTTGTGTATACTCACATATTTCATTATCGGTCTAAGTAAATAATTGCCTTCAGTTATACGGAACGATAGTGATACGAATCCATTTTCGAGTTATATACCACCGGAGCTAATCTTAAAAAAAATCGATCGGCAAACTTTTGCAAATCAGTTGCACGCTGATGTTTTGCTCCGTTGAGTAACAACTGCAGTAGATAAGGTTATGATGAGCGATGTTTCTTTCATAGGTATTAGTCATTTCAATCGGTTCCGATTAGCTAATGGTGCTCAAATGAATTAGTTCAACTACTAATGTAATAATAATATAATGAACATACGATATAAGAAGTTATAGCGAAGAAAAAAGTTTGACATTTTTCATTTCAGAAATTTCTGTATTAAAAAAAAATGTATATTCGGACTCGCCATTCAGAATATCTTCTCGTTCTGTATTTCATCCCAATATTCAACTGAGTTTCTGAGATAGAAGATCCCCCAGATGCATTTTTTTCAGTTTTCGAAATGTTCGAGCAAACCACTATTTCATTTGATTGTCATGTTTCACGGAAAACCAGTTTTCCAGTAGATATTTTAAAATACGTAACTCCACCCCCCCTCCCCTGCCCTAGAAGAACACTAGATATAATAGGATGAAATAAATGTATGTAACTTAGGACCACGGACCACCAATTATCTGGCATCGACAGTTTGAACATGAAACATATTTATCTATAAAATACACAATACATTCGATACTAACATAGACATAATAAGTAGGCGTACTGAGTAATATATAGCCACTAATAATAATGTGTTAAATAAAAAACATTGATTTAAATTAAGTTCTGCAATGTTTCTTTCGGGGGTTAAAAAAAATGTTATTACGAATCACCTAGTTTTTCGTAGAAAACCTCTCAAAAGCCTCTCAAGAGCTTGTCTGAGCAAGGGAGACCCAGGAACTACAGCTTGAAAAGTGGATTCCGAACCACTTTAGCTCCGTGATGGCAGTGGGTATCGAACCCAGGCCGCCTGGGTGAGAACAAAAGCTCTTAACACCTCGACCACGTCGCTGGGTAATAGTTATTTTTGTAATTTCGTTTCAGTGTGGCGACAATTTGTTTAAATTTTTTTAATCGATCCAGTTTTCTCCATAACTTACGATATCTGTTGTTAAAATGTAGGTTTTGTTTACTGGGAGCTAGGCCAAAGGCGTCGGTAAGTAATACAAACCAACGTCTGAATTATTACTTACCGACGCGCGACGTCTTTATTATACTGGTTGCTAGGGGGAAGTCTTGGTCTTGATAGAAGAGTCTTGGTCTTGGCCTCGAAAGAAAAATGGATAAATTTAAATCTACTCAATATTAAGAAAAATCTGATGGAAAATGTTTATTTCAATTATTGATTTTTCATATGGTAGGTTTTTAATTTTTGTTCACTCAAAATTGAAAATACATTTTTCAAATCCAGTATTGCAGTTTTACAGTTTACAACAAATAGGTGTATGTTCTAAGATCGCAGTGGTCCATACCTCCTAATATTAAAGATGGAAAAAAAAAAAATAGTACAAACGTTATTTGGTTTGAATTTGAAATTTTTATAAATATTTTTGATACTGCCGTGTTTGTTAATTCCAACGATTTTTTATTTCAAATTCCAAGACTGAGGCAGTCTTGTCTTGATCTTGAAACATCAAGACCCCAATACCAAGACTACGGTTATTTTTCGAGACCTAGATAGAGACGTCCATAAGCTCCTCCTCCAAGAAAATGTCTTCGATCGATAATATGTGCTTACCGCTCTTGATATACTTAATATACTGTCGTAAGTATGGGTAACATGAAATTTCCGTCTCAATTTGGAATCCATACGTATTCCTAAGAATTGTTTCTGACAGGTGCGGATACAGGATTTCGTTTAGGGGGGTGGGGCAATTTTTGTGAGAGCAGGCAATTTTTGTGTGAGCAGGCAATTTTTGTGTGATTTCATCTATCTTTTGGAAAATTCGTCAAAATAAAGTGAGTTGGTACTCAGTATATTTCCTAAAAAGAAACTGAACCACCACCATTTTAACCGCATTAACAATAATTCGATAAGAAAGACACTATATTTTTTACCATGTATAGTTCAAGACTATGTATGGGCTTCCAATAGAATGTAGGTATTATCGACGTTAAGAGATGTTGTGGTTGTTATTGGTATAGATCAAATAGAGGTTTAAAGTACCAAAAATGGAACCCTGTGGAACATCTTTCACGTCGGTTGAAACTGGATACGTATCATCCTATTTCACATGATTTTAATGTGAAATGGGATGAACAAATTACACTCTGTTGAAATTCATTTATGAAGAAACCCATGCAAAAAATGTCCTTCGAACACCTACGCATACAAAATGTTAGCTGGTGTAACGACATTGACATTTTAAATGGAAGAACATACTACAATAAATAAGGAGATTTTGTTTTTGTAATATCGAACACAATTCAAATACTTTATGGAGTCAAATGTCTTTGAAAAATATATGAAAAGAGCAGCTGTATAAACGCCCTACATACTATGCAATCTGTCGTTCTGTGTTGTACTGCAAATTGGACAAACAATCTGTGCAACCAATAGGTTGGTAAAATGCCAACAGACACGAACGATTTGAACATTAATCAAGTCGTTGCAACTGGCAGTTGGGGAACCAATTCCATTCGTATACAGTTTGTGTCATGTCAAAGACTATTCCAAAAAAGCTTATAGTGGCAGTAGTGGTCATTCTGTTGGATGATAACAGAAAAGTAATAAATAGGAAAAAAAGAAAATGGTACAAAACTTGGTTATTCAGTCCAAAATGAATGATTATTGTCCATTTTCACTATTTTTAATAGAAGTGTTTAATACAGCTAGCAACCACCGAATAATAATCAAACAGCAACTAAACAACAGAGCTTCACGTGTTTCTGAAATCGTTTAAACGTGTCGATACAATAGGCCCACACACTATGCAATCTGTCATAGATCAGACGCGGTTGTACAACTAACTTTCAACCCGCCAAACTTCCATACCATCCAACAGTGTCGTTCAATTTGTTGAACGACAACCCCACACACTATACAATTATCGCTTGTATAGTCGAACTACTTGGGTTGTACAACTTGTCGTACGACAGATTGCAGAGGGGTGGGGCGTTTAAAACACTCCTGGAATTCTACTTCAATGATTACGGAACTTACGATGGTGTTTCCATGAGAAGTGAGACATATTCAGATTTTTCTGGAAAAAGTGCATCTGTAGTAAGTTGGTGGTCCTGATCACGAATCTGAAAGAATTTCGAGCCTATTTTGCACCCTAGTATGTTTTACCATAAAAATGGGTTGTTCCATCGCGAGTGGTGGGCAGTGTATATGACTTACGCCAACCCAATCAAGGTGGCGGGTGCATTTCGACCATTTTCATCTATCCTGAGAATTTCATCATTCTACCGCAATTATTACGAAATATACGGTGGTGTTTCCATGAGAAGTGAGACACACTGTATACTTCGCCATGTTGAATCAGTAGTTAGATAGATATGTACAGTCCGAGCAATAGGGAAAAGTGCGTGCAAAAATTAATATCCGTAAACAAAAAATATGAGCGGATACGATATCAAAATTCAGAATGAGTTTCTATTTCATGCGACTCGATCGTGATTACCGAACATAACCTAAAAAAGCTGTGAAAAGCGATTTTTTGTTGATAACTGAAAAACCACAGCTCCGATCCAAAAAAGTTGAATCAAGAAATTGTAGGTATCAAAAAGATCTGTCAATTGAATGGATTATAATTTTTTGATATCATTCATACTTTTCGAGTTATATCGGAAAAACCGTGAAAAATCGGGTTTTCTATAACTCGTTAACTGTACGATATTAAAACTTGTTAATTACTGTTATGTGTAGCCTATGGCAAACCAAAAAAGGATTTTTTTCAAAAATTGATAAACATTGATTATTTTTTAAAATATATGAAGTTTTCTCAAAAAAGATGCTCTTTTAATTTGGCTTCTCTTGCTCAGGGAATGATGTTACAGTAACGATTCAGGGCTTATTTTTTTTGTAAGAGTTGTACTTTCACATCATCGAATGAGTATATGGATTTTTTCAATTTTAAGTGTCTAAAAATTACTTAAAAAAATTGCTCAATTTTTTCAAATGTTTTTTCTAAATAAATTCCTTATTTCTGTTTTTATAGAAATAACTTTCATGAAAATAGATTCCTAGCATGATTTCACGCATTCAAAAAAAATAATTGTATTCCTACGATCACTAGGAGCCGAGATAAGTTTTTTATTTCAAAAAAATCTGGAAGGCGTAATAATATATAATAAAAATAAAATAACTCTATTATGTACAAAACATTTATGAAATTATTACAGAAAAAATATTCATATATTATATTGATACAGATTCACTAATTTTCCTTTTTTAATTGGAGGATTGTCCGCTGAATCATTTGGCTCTTCTTCTTTTTCTTCTTCTCCTTCCATTTGAATAAATGGACTTACAATAATCTATCATCAATCTATATCATTTTCTGGTGAACGCCCTGTATAACTCTAATCGAATTGATATCAAAATTCTGCTGAACTCGATCCTCTTCTACGAATAAATCGATACACAATCGAAAATAAATAATAATGTCCAGAAATAAAAAAAAACATTTTTTCGGCAACCGATTTTTCTTTGAGAAAGTATCACTTCCGGGAAGTACGTACTTACGTACGTAAATAAAAATTAGAATGTTCTGTTAGTACCTATCTTCTGTTCGCATTTCGATATTTAATACAAACAAGAATTAAAATGTTCGAAATTTTCTTCTACAAAGAAATATAAAAAATAAATGTGTTTCAATTTGTTATTCTACACGGTTGCCGAAAAAATTGTGTACGCAACACGTCCGAAAACAGTTTTTTTTGACTCGCAGACTTCCAGGACTCGCTACGCTCGTCCTAGAATCTTGTCCACTCGTCCAAAAAAACAGTGTTTTCCGGACTTGTTACGTAAATTACTATTTCGGTCTGCAAGCGCAATTTTCAACTTGAAATTTGAAATATTTCGAAAACGGTTAGACTTGCGTATAGGACATCACACATGAAACATGTTCAGAATCATGCGTAAAATCTAAAACTTTGATAATATACATGGTATCCCATTCAAAATAACGAAGTTGGGGTCTACTTCCGGTACAACAGGAAGGGCCACAATCTTCAAAATATTTAAGTCGGGTGGCACTTATCAACAATAGTGAAATACTAAATTTTCAAATTCAGCCCACCTATGGTTTTCTATATATTGGTGCAGTTCCCGGAGGGACCCCCTGTGTTGTTGATGAGAATATCCCTATATATATCCTATCGACATGGAGATTTTGAGGATGGGAATATCCCTATAAGTATCCTGCCGACCGGGGAGATATTTGTTTTTTTGTTCTTGTTATGACATAGATTTTGATATATGAATTAATGTCAAAAAAGTGTATTCCAATTCAAATAAAACATTCGTTAATTACGTTCTCTATTATTATATCAGTCCATATTTCTATATTTTCTACATTATTGGCGACCGTGGCAGGACATAGAATGGACGAATTGAAAGTAAAGCAGAATAATAGAACTTTCCTGAGAAGGATGTTTGAGAAAGATACGAAAGATTTGGAACTACTATTGAAAGAAGAAACTATCCAGAAGAAGGAAATCATGAAATTACTAGATCAGATTGAAGATAAAGGTGGTAGACTACTGATATTAGATGAACTGATCCAGTCGATATTATTCAGGGAGGAGATTGGTGACGAAGCATTTGAACAAGACCTAGTATCTTCAGAATTTTATCGTACAAAATTGATAAAAATCAAGTCAGACAGTTACTTCACAATCAATGCACTACCAATATGTTCAAATGCAATGAGTACCAATACCAGTAGCGATGCAAAGATAAATTTCCGTCTACCAAAACTAGAAATCAAGAAATTCGACGGTGATGTGAAGAACTGGATTGGCTTCTGGGGCCAATTCAAGAAGATTGATGAAGACGATGCCATTTCCAGGGAGGACAAATTCCAATATCTAGTCCAGTCGATGGAAGCAGGTTCCAAAGCGAAAGAGATGATTGAAAGTTATCCACCATCGGAAGACAACTACGAAAAAGCAGTCAAGCAACTGAAAGCTAGGTTTGCCAGGGATGAGCTCCTGATAGAAGTGTATGTAAGGGAGCTTCTGAATCTTGTACTGAAGCAATCAGTGAAAAATAATACAGGTATGTCTCTGTCTAGTTTATTTGATAAGTTGGAAACCCAACTGAGGGCACTCGAGACATTAGGTGTCACGTCTGACAAGTATGCGGCAATGTTGTATTCTTTAGTGGAGTCTGCTTTACCTGAAGACACTTTAAGGGTATGGGAGAGGCATCGCAACTCCAATTCATTCTCTTTGTATTCCAAGTCAACTAATGACAGCTCATAAAATGAAAAATCTACTAATCCTCTCAATTTGTTACTAGATTTTTTGAAAATGGAGGTGGATAGTGAGGAACGAATAAATTTAGCCCAGAGGAGTTTTTCGTTAGGGAAAGAAGGTAAAAGGATACAATCCACAAGTAAATATAAGAACCAGCCAGGTGGTGAGTCTGATCCATCTACCACAGCAACTTTTTTCTCTTCTGACAAGCTGAAAGATGGTAAGAGATTCAGTTTTATATGCATTTTCTGTAATAATGCTCATCAGAGTCAGGATTGCATGAAAGCACAAAACCTCACATATGATGAGAAAAAGAATTTGGTTTTAAAGAAAAATTGTTGTTTGGGATGTCTCAAAGCGAATCATACAATAAAAAGATGTAAAATATTTATTAAATGTCTTATATGTAGTAGAAAACATTTTCCTATCATGAGTCCCGATCTGCATATAAAGAAAACTATAACAAAAAATGAAGGAGAGGTTACTTTTCCGACTAAAGATGTCGTTAGCAGCTGTTTAAATAGTAATAATATTGAAAATGTTCTTACTAGTAATAATGTACACAGCCATCCTGAAACTTACAAACATTAATAGTTCGTCTTATCAATAACAATAAAAGTAAACTAGTAAGGGCACTTTTGGACTCAGCCTCTCAAAGGTCTTATATCACGTCTGATTGCGCTAAAGAGATGGGTTTCCCAAAAGTTGGCGAGGAATCAATAATACAAAGTGTTTTTGGGGGAGCAGAATTTTCTTCCAAAATACATTTTCTATACAAGGTGTCCATACAGAATTTAGATAAAACGTTTGATTTTAATGTAGAAATGCTTGACCAAACAAAAATTTGTAACTTCATTCCAAAACTGAAAGATAAAATTTGTTGGAATGATTTGAAGTGCAAAAATATTACCATTTCGGATTTCCGTGCTGATATATATGAAATTTCAATTTTACTAGGCGCTAATGTGATTGGTAATTTATTTACTGGGTCCATAGAATATAGTAAAGAGGGATTAGTAGCAATGGAAACACGATTAGGATGGACAATTATGGGAAGACATCATTCTGATAAAGTCAAGTCAGTTGGTGCAGTTTCTTTGTCTTATTCAACACAGGTTAACATATCCGATCTTTGGAGTTTAGAGGTTTTGGGGATCACGGATCCTACCCAAACAAAAAGTAAAGAAGATAGGCACATTGGGTGTTGCAGTTTTTTGCAGAGACTGTTGAGAAAAACGATGGTGGCAGATATGCAGTTTCTTTACCTTGATCGTTAGGTCATCCTAAGCTTTTGAGTAACAGAGATCTTTCCGAAAAGAGGTTATTTTCTTTGAGCAAGAAACTCTCTGAGAATAATAAAATATGTGATTATGAAAAAGTTTTCCTAGAATGGGAGCAGTTGGGAATCATCGAGGAAGTTCCAGAATGCGAATGGCATGTTCCTTCACATTATTTACCCAATCATGCTGTAATCAAAGATTCTAGTGCAACCACAAAAATCCGACCAGTGTTTGATGCATCTGTCAAGGATAGAAATGGTCACTCTTTGAATCAATGTCTTGAAAAGGGACCTAATCTCATTGAATTGATCCCTTCCGTTTTGTTACAATTCAGATTAGGTTGTATTGGTGTCGTGGCAGACATAAAGAAAGCTTTTCTTCAGATAAGCTTGGCATCAAATCATAGAGATTTCTTCAGATTTTTGTGGTGGAGAGACTATGCAAATAGAGAAATAAAGATTTATAGACATTGTAGGGTCGTTTTTGGAGTTTCCTGTAGTCCCTTCTTGTTGTCAGCGACAATTGGTCATCATTTAGAAAATAGTTCTGGTTGTTTGGCAAATACTGCAGAAAAACTAAAAACTTCATTTTATGTTGACAATTGTGTTACGAGTGTCGAAAATGAAGGTGAACTGAAAGTTTTTATTGAAGAGTCTAGAACTATAATGTCTTCAGGGCAGTTTGATTTGAGGGGATGGCTTCATTCATTTGGCCATACCAATCCAGATGTGGTATGCAAAGATAATATTTCACCTGTGTTGGGATTATCTTGGAATTTCAAAGAGGACACTTTATTTTGCGACATTCAAACCCTAGATAAGTTTTCGGAAATTTCAATAACCATAGAGGTATTTATGTCCCATAACCTTGTTGCCGAAATTGCTTTTACACCAATCAGGGAAGTTGAAATTAGGTTGGGATAAGGGATTGCCAGATGACATAATCAAACCATCCCGATCATGGCTAAAACAAATAACTTGGCTTGGTTTCTGCACAATTCCCAGGAGGTTGAGTATTTTTTCGCTATATTCATCTGAAAATACTCTTCATGTGTTTTCTGATGCCAGTAGAATGGCGTATGCTACTTGTATTTTTATTCGGTCAGAGTTAGAAGAACGTGTACATGTCCAGCTCGTACAAGCTAAATCTAGGATCGCCCCTTTGAAGGAAATGACACTTCCCAGATTAGAGTTGATGGCTGCACTTATTGGAGCACGAGTTTGTCAAGCGGTGAGGAAAGTGAAGTTTTTTGAGAAAATGAAAACGTATTTTTGGTCTGATTCCATGGTTACGCTGATCTGGATAAAAACCAAGGGGGATTGGGATTTCAGGTAATTTGAATCCTGTAGACTTCCCTTCCAGAGGTTGCGATGGAAAACAGTTATTGGAAAGCAAATGGTGGGAGGGACCGCATTGGCTCAGAACACGAAAAGAACTATGGCCAAATACGGAAATTATATCTAATGAAGGTTTAGAGGAATCTAAACAAATCACAATCACATCGGTGGCCGAGAAGATTCGATTCAGTAGTAGATTTTATTGTTTCTCTAAGTATTGGAAAATATGTAGAGTAATTGCTTGGATTTTAAGATTCAAATTTAATTCATCACAAGAAACAAAGTCACAGGGTGAATTAACGTACACAGAGACTGAAAAAGCTGAGGTCATTTTATTGAAAATGATTCAGAATGAAAGTGGAATCAAAGTCGATCTCAAAATAAAAAATAATTTACAATTTCATCAGGATGAACAGGGACTTTTGAGAGTAAAAACTAGACTTTGTTTCTTAAATGATACTACAGACTTCAAATATCCCATTTTATTACCGGGTGATGATGAAATTATTCAGGTTGATTTTTGATCATCATGTTCTCTTATGCCATGTTGGAGTCAAAACTCTGCTCAGTATGTTAAGAGAAAGATTTTGGATAACGAAAGCAAGGAAAACCATCAAGCATATTCTATCCAAATGTTTAGTATGCAAGAAAAATAAACAAAAAGCTTGTGATAGTCGTATTGCCCTGCTTCCAGAAAATCGAATTGGCAACACGGCAGCATTTGAAGTCACAGGCGTTGACTATGCTGGCCCTTTGTTTCTGAAAGGTGGATGCAGAGCATGGTTGGTCTTGTTCACTTGTGCCGTTTATAGGGCGGTTCACTTCGAACTCGTTACATCTTTGTCAACTGATGTGTTTATACTTGCATTACGGAGGTTCATTGCAAGAAGAGGCAGAATATCAACAATGTATTCTGATAATGGGACCAATTTTGTGGGTTGCAATAATCTTTTGAGGAATATTGATTGGAACCAAATTTTACAATTTTCATCAGTGAGAAGGATTCGATGGATTTTCAATCCACCCACTGCCGCCTGGTGGGGTGGATGGTGGGAGCGCATCGTTAGGATGGTGAAGGAGCTCATTAGGAGAAACTTGGGTAAAGCTGTTGTTAATTATGAAGAACTTTTAACTTTACTCTGTGACTGTGAGTCCGTTATAAACTCAAGACCACTCACATATATCTCAGAAGATGATGATTTGAATGCTCTCACTCCGTCATGTTTTTTACAAACATTACCCAGTGGTGAAGTACCCGACTTAGACATCATCGATAGGAACCATTTGGTAAAGAGACAGAGGTATATATATTAATAAAGGATCCCAATTATTCGAACTTTGTCCTAATGCTTCTAGAGATCTGATATTTTTATTGAGGTTGTCGACTAAAGTACGTATTTGTGAAGAGGATTCTTCATCAATTTTTGGTAAATTGAATAATGATTTGATGTGATTGAAAATTAGTAACCGTTTATTACCATATCTGTCACTTAATAATTTCCATGCTACCTTGTAATTGTCTGATGTTGTTTTCAAAGAGCTTATGATTTGAGCAGCTTCACCACTCACGGATGATTTCAAATAGTGGAGTTTTTGAACCTCACTTAAAACCTTATTTTGATTTATTAATGAATCAAATGAATCATGGACACTGTTTCATGATTTTGTCAACCAAACTTTCAAAAAGTGAATAAAGTTAAAACGCCAATCGTTTGTATATAGCATGCATAAACACAAACACAACCGGAATATGACACGATACCCGAATATGACAAAGCCCGAATATGACGTACCTACACCTTAATTATAATTAACATACCTACTGTAAACGTTATTCACCCTAAATATGGGTATAAATAGGTATCACAAGAAGAAACATATTTATTTACTATTTTATTTATACATTCATTAGTTGTAATTTCTTTTAACAAGTTTATATACTTATTTGTTTCAAAATTGTATTTTTTATCATTGCATATTAAGTGTTATACTATTTAGTTTTAAGTTTCATATCACATACAAGCAATAGTTTCATACTAAAGCTTCGTGATTTCTTCCTGTTTATTCAGTTATAATTATATGTACTTATTATTGTCAAATTTTGAACTTTCTTGAATAAACATTATTATTATTATTATTATTATTATGAAATTCAAGCCATTCACTGTAAGCGCCTTGAAAACATGTAAGTTTAATAGTAGGTAATTTAACATTATTAATATTGTTTTGAATGTTGACTGCATTAGATGAAACACTAGCAATGACATTATTAGATGAATGAGCTTGCAGCGTTGGTTGTGAATGTTTCAAAATCAATTCTTCCGCATTTGCAACCACTTTGTAATAATGGTCTTCGAATTCAGTTGTATAACTCTGGTAAGAATTTGAATCCAATGACTCTATTTTTTGTTGAACGTCTTCAAAGGAAGAAATCAATGACTGTTCTATTTTTTGCAATCTTTTTTGTATTTCAATAATGCTATTTTTGGATATATCGAAATCATTTATGAAATTTTCAAATCGTGTGATCACTGCTTTGAGTCGACCACGCTGTATGTTTAATGACTGTAAATCTTCTGTCATTGTGATTTTTTCGAAAATGACAGCAATTGAGTAATCGGAACTTTTGTATAATTGAATAGAAAATTAGTTGAAAGGAAACCTATTTATAGGAATGCTCAAAATTCCTGTGAAAGAAATGAAAGGAAAGAGGAATGAATGGATGGGTAATTGGTACGACCTTAAGTATTCTTCCTGCTTCGCCGCAAAAGTTTTCGTTTGGGGTCGTCTGCCTTGTGATTATATGAGCTGCTTCCTCTTGCAGGGTTCTTGAATATCGTGTGGTGCTGTATCCGGCTCGAAGGACCAAAATTTGTATCGAGTTGTGCGTTGTATTCTCGTACAACTCTAGTTGATGCTTCTTTGAAAAAATGCTGAATTTCAAGAACCTTTTTATTGAATGTCTGCATACATGTTTTTTTGAATAATATATGACAAATAAATAAATTGCATAAAATCAACAATATTTTCATAGCAACGACTTAAATTTGTTTGAACATGATTTTGAATGAAATGATAAGACAGTATGATCATATTGAATGAAACAATGAAAAACATTAATATAAAAATCAGGTGCTACATCCAACACAATCAGAACAACATTATACTGATAACAGATCATATGATCTGTTTTCACTCTCAGGCACATTGCTATGGATATAAATATTTTGATTTATTTCGATTTTAAAGTTTCAATAAATTTTTATGGAAAGCATTCATAAACTATTGCAATGTTAAAAAAGTATCGGGTAGCAAAAATATTTCTATCCGAATAACCCTCGAACATTGATAAATATAACAACTTCCTCAAGCTTGTTGCTGATAATTGCTTCTGAGAAGATTCATCATTCCATGCCGATTTTCTCACCACGGCTCGGGAGATTAAGCCGGCTGTGACTCAACCATTCGAAAAACACGTAGCATGGAACATGAGACACACAGAAGTGGCATCTATCATATCATGATAGTCGTATAAGGTTTTGTTCCCTTTTTAAGGGGTTTTTCACCTAAACCTCATATAAACAATGCGGAGGGCTAACTCTTATTGCGGAGGCAAAGGTCGTGGTACATTTGTTGGTGAATTAACCCAAAGATATTCTTAGAAATCCAATTTATGGCAGTGAGAATAAAATAGCTAATTGAAAGTTTTTATTTGGACGACATCTACAGGAATTCTGATATAGTATTTCATTCTCAAAGCCAGTCTCTGTAGAAAGTCTTTATCACACTGAAAGAGAAAACACTCCAGACATACAAGTAAAACAATTATTAAAAAATAGTATTTAATCAAATAAATGTTGAGCCAAATTCAGGGCTTGACGATCTTGAGACAATCAATAAACAATGATGAGAGTAATCAGGTTGAAGGGAAAAAATTTGGTTCTTTGGACTATTTTATGTTATTCAAATGGTCATACCAACTTACTTGGAATATTGGGTTAAATGCATTTAAACCTTACATATTTCCTTGACCAATCATCAGTTATAAGAAAGAATCAACCAAACTCCTCTCCTGTTAATATTTCAAGCTCTTCGGGCTCCTTGATTCAAATAGTAACAGCAGCTCTGGAACACTCCTGAATTCCCCACCTGGTTCGGGACACCTGATCGAGTGTGTAATTCAGCCAGTCAGCTATCATAGGTAGCTATAGTTGTTATTCCATATTGTATATTGTGGTAATTTGGCAATCGGCCACTAACATCGCCGCTCATTCAATGGCGAGAAATAAGCTTTTAACTAAGCTTTTTGAAATTAAATTTAAATCATATTTAAATTTAAATCTGGTCTTGAAATTTAATCAAATCTTGAAATTTAATTTGGTCGAACTACACACATAAAAAAAAGGAGAAATTGTTGTAAAACATGTCCATTGACGCCATTTGAAAAACATGAAAATTCATTGGAAATAAAATTATTTTAAAAGCATTAAAAACGACAAAAATATTTATTCCAATGAATTCCACTTTGAATTTTAAATAGATAGTTACCTCTTTATAAATGTTATTAATAGACACTGATTGGATGATTTTCAAAATAAAAATTTAAATCATCAGCGAGTTCGTCAAGTGAGACCAAACGCAGAAATGGACGAAATGGAGGAAATGGAAGATAACGGAAATTCAAAATTTAATCCCTTCCTCAATTTCTACAAACAGTGTTACCAATTGTCACACTATCAAAGAACAGCTTACTAACTGTTGACTCATGTTAAGATCACAGAACTCATAGATAGAATGAAACCAACATCTTGCCTACGCATGAAAGCTTCAATTTACTATCGCTCTCTGCATGATCATTACAAATAACATCCATGGTTTGGACGGAACACGGAACTCACACTTTGTCGGAACTGGCTAATTGATATAATTTTGAATCCAAATAAAAACGAGAAGAAGAAGAACTAACTATCTTTAAAATGTTGAGAAGAATAAGACTTCAATTCAAATAATTCAAACGTGACTTTGACAGTTGAGTTGTTTTCAAATACACAAACATTTTTTACTGATTTTATTAAATAATTTATCATTCAGACTTGGTGGAGCATTCAGCAGCGTTCTTCGAGCTGTAAAATAAAGATTAATCAACAGAAACATTGTAAGTCATATTCTGAAACTTATAAACTCAGTTGGTGCCTCGTTCACACTGCCATGATTCACGGTAAAAATGATGAAATTGAACGTTTGTACAAATACAACCGTTATAGTCGAATATTAAACAGTCCTTTTTAATAAAAATATACCATCAAATGGTATCTTTATCGTGAATTTTTGGTAAGTCTATCAATTTGTGATAGTCGGTTATCATTAAAATAATTATGTCTACCATACCCATTGTTCTTTCACTGCCATTCTTACCATCACTCTCTGGGCATCTATGAAATATTATAGTCGATCATTGACCGGCACCTTGTGGATTATGATATACCACGCCCAAGGTATTTTCACTGTAAAAGAACTACTTACTTTCAATCTTGGGGGCGTCTATCAACTTAAGTTAGTCAATTGTTAACTGCAATAACCCCGTGTATACCATACGCATGGTATCTTCATCGGTTGTTTCACCATGTTATCTTCGGGGCATCTATCAGCTCACGATAGTCGATCGTGTGTTTCATCGTTGTTTGGCACAAACATCGGAATGTTCGTTATAAAACGAAACTTGCCCCACCACCGCCACGTTTTAGGATTATTTCGCCTCTCTGAGATCGGCTACTTCAGTGAAGCTGAAAACTAGATGAAGACGAATAAGATCTCTTGCGATATTTTTATTTTCCATTGTTTTGCCTTTGGTTTTCTTACACAATAATAAAAAATTTTGCGAGCAAACGCGAAACGCGATCTGTACACTTCGCACAAAAACGTAGAATGACACGGCAGGAAACGGGGAAACTACACAGTTAAATCATTGAGGACAAGGCGTGAATATAATTGACTATTTCATTCACACATGGCTGCACCAATAAAATTACATGTTTGAAGTCACATGATATGCAATATGAGCGGATATTCATGTAAACAAGCGATAATTTAGGTAAACACGGATATTTAGGTAAACAAATAAAGAAAAGTGTTAAGTTTGGCACAACTCAAAATAGAAATGTCTTATTTTCGATTATCTTCTATAACGGAAATTAGAGAACATATAAGCTAATCCATCCTAGAAAACACCAAAAAGTAGTAATAGTCTGTCTAGAGAGAATTTATGTATGTTTTGAAGCTTATATGAACTGGAATATGAATGATTTCACGCTATTCATGAAATAGTCTTCCTAATTATCACTCTACCATGACAAATAGCTAAAGCTGTCGGGAGATATTCTGATTATTAATGTTCAAATGGTCTCATTTAATTGTCAAAATACAAAGTTCTCTCGATAGAATTACGAAGAAAATAATAATCGACTATTTGTCATGGACTTGAGATATTATCTACGAAAACGTCCTATTGTACTAAAACTGTCACTGGTCTGTGGACACACTGTAGAGTACTGACTCCTCACAATTTACACAAATAATCTCTACAGTAGGAGATTTGAGCCGGTTCTGGGCCTCCCCCCACCACTATGACGTCATCAGTAACCTTGACCTTTGACCTTTGACCTTTGACCTTTGACCTTTGACCTTTGACCTTCGACCTTTGACCTTTGACCTTTGACCTTGGTCATGACTCTTGTTGGGAGGTGTTTAGGGTTTGTGTTTGACATTGAGATTGTAATGACTTGGATTTTTTTTATACACGGACAAGTACTTTTTCCAAGTACTTAATATATTTTTCTTACCTCAATGTCTTCCATGTCCTTCATGTATACTTACTCTGCCATTGTGTATGTGGAGTACACATACAAATCTATACCGAAGTATAGAGAGGGTACAACACGTCTGCACACCACGGAGATCCAGTCAGATATGTGAACTCTGATTACTCTCCAGTGATGTATACCTTGCGATGGTGGTGGGAGGAGAGGTCGCGTGACGCTATGCGCATCCGCCCTCGCTCTCGATAGGGTGGGTCCGCGCTGACGTCACACACACCCATACGCTGCGGTGACTCATCGACTACTATTTACTCTCCGCCCTCTATCGATGCGATGCAAACTCGCGCATGGTGGGGGCTTTGTATCATACATATTTCATAAGTCTGTGGTGGGGGTGGTTCACTATCTATTATAAAAGAAGTGGGTATGGTGATATGAAATCAGAAGTTTTATACCTAGCAGTTGAGCAGTCAGCAAGAGTAGTGAACTTATTCAGTGCCTACACAGTGAGAGAGATCAGTGAGTGTGTTTTTCTATTGAAAATTATTTATATTTTCCTTATATTTTTTCATCATCATGTCAGTTCCAAAGGTGGATTTACAAAAAATCAATTCTATAATTAAACAAGAGATGGAAGTGTTAGAGCAAAAAGTAATATCATCCTTGCCACTGAATGAAGCTTACCCAATTAAGAGTATGTCAGTTTGTTCTACTCGGTTTGGTAAATCTATTTTATTGATATTACGTGATGTAAGCAATAATACATTATTCAAAACATAGCTGCCGAAACGTGTTTCAGAGCAATTTACCGATGATGATGTAGCATGCATCAATTCATCAGGTGGTAAATATACAGTAACATATTTGGGTCAGAGTCCACAAAGCTTTGCCGGCATGAAAACGAGATCGTTGGTCAAATTCGATCTCACTGAATAATAGTAATGTATGATTTTCACTAGGCTAATTCTGATTCTTTATATTATAGGTGATAATTGTAAGGAAAATATAAAAAACTCTTCATACATTGTTAAACACACTCATCGGTGGAGACATCATCAAAAGTCTAATGTGAGTACTACTACTGATTGCTTTTTTATGGCATAGTTATTTCAATGATTTCTCTTTGATCATAGCTAAATTCTTGAAATATGTGGATGCAATATGCGAGTCAACACTGGACCGAAGCCGTAGACATATCTTCAGCTGTTGAAAGGTTTGAGCGAGGACGCTCTCCACGCCACCAATTATGATCTGAGCGTATGCTATGATGAAGAAAGGATCCAGCACTGTATGCGTGATTACGAGAACTACAAAAAGGGTGTGGATCTCTGCGAGAAATATACAGATGGTTCTTTCGATCTACATCACCTCTGCGACGCAATGATTGAATGTGAGCTGAAAAGATTTCTCCACCGCCTCCTACCATACCTACCTGAAGACATCATCCAAAAGTACCAACTGGATGATGATGATGATAGTGAAATCGAAGAAGGGGAAAATCATGATGATGATGAAGAAGAAGTTATATTAGATTGTTTGTACATACCTAAGACTATTTAAATTCTAAGCTAGTGATATTTGAATAAAAAACCATAAAATTTTTTCATACATGTTTTATTTACTTTTTTCTCTTTTACATGAAAAAAGAAAGAAAAAAATAATGCAAAATAATCAAAAATAGGTGTGTCTTCAATATCTGCTGTGAACTGAACCATCCAATGCATTGTATGTCAAAAATGTATCATGCAGAATGAGTGCATATACTTTGGTGTTGGCTGGGAAGTTGACTTTCCTAGTTTCAAACTCGAGCTTAATATCAATAGTTGATGATTTTGTGGCATTCGGCTGATGTGAACAATCAATGATGAATAGTGGATTTTGTCGAAATTGGCCAATGTCCATGAGAGGTTCACTCATATCTTTATCATAATAACTTCGTTGAAAGTTCTCATAGGCATAATAAGCCGAAGTATCGAGTTTTTTATCGAAATCCAAATTCCAACGTTCATATGGGTATACTTCAGAGTTCAAGTACACACGAATGTTATTGATATCAGCAGTTGTGAATTTAGTGATGTCCTTTGTCCTGTCTTCAGAAGTGGTAGTGCTTTGGAATCCAATGATGATGTAACGAGGTGTTTCAAGGGCGTTGGTTGTCTTGATAGCCCATATGTCTGAAGACGTGCCACGTAGTGATGGAAGTTCATAGAGATCCCACATGCGATAAGCCAACTTGATTTTAGCATTCAAACCGCTTTTGTTGATTCTATTTAAAAGTTTGAGCTTGTGCTTATCTTCTGGCACTATGTGTCTTATTTTCCACTCAATTTTATTGATTTCCAAATCAGCATCAACCTCACCAATATATGAGTTCTTGAAGGATCGAGCGATTATTAAAATCATTTCTTGTTTGGCATTCAAGATACTTTTGTTGTAATCTTCAGCGAAACCCATCAAATATTTTAGTGGTAATTTACCACTGAATACGTGACTGGTTATATCCAAGATATCCTGTTTAGTTTCCGAAAGTCCCCATCCAGTTGTTAATAATGTGTTAGCATGTGATTGTCCAAATGAAATCATATTCTTCATTGTAGATGTTATCCCTGGCTTCCTGACGACAGCAACTTGTTCACCACCCATTTCATAGCGAATTTCATCAAAAAGGAAGGCGATTGCATTGTTCGAGAGATAACATAATTTTGTTTCATCTTTAGGCGTGAATTTACCCTCTATATAAATGAAACTCTCAGCAATGTCAAGTATAACGTCTTGATTATTGATTGCAATTCGAATTTCATCTGAATTCCTAAATAAAGGTGATCCATATGGTTTGTATGTATGCTCATGTAAACTTGTAAACTATTCGTTTCGAGCACCATTGTTCCTTACTTTCAGTCCAATTGATTTCAAAAATTTGAGATCTCTCAGCGAGAGAGCAGCGTGGTGTGCTAACTGTTTAGCGTACACTTTTGGAATGAGCCTTTTTCTAGTCGAACCTTCCTTTTTAGCTATTTGTGGAATGTTTTCAAATCCTTGTCGATTCTGTCTATTATAACAAAAACCCATAATAGTTATTAGATTTTTTTCAATTCCAAAATTATAACAATCTCTTCTGCACAATCAATGAGATTATTATTATGATCCAAAATACGCACTGTGATGTTGTGAATCAACTGACGACCTTCTGGACTGATGGGCATATATATAATCTTGTGTGGTTCTTTTGTGAGATTGAATCCAGGCTCCACATCGATATCGAATGAAAAAAGAATGTGGGATTCTTCATTGTTTATGTATGAACCAGATATAATGTTGCAATCTAAGCGGATTAGTCTCACAGTTGTTATATTTATCGGATGTGAGGATTCGTGTATCTGATTCGGTTGAAATCTATCAAAATTAAAACCCATCATCTTTGCTATGGAATTCGGATGAGTTAGATCAATTTCATATTTTGATCGCATCTCACATTTGAAAGTATTATTATTGGCATGTAGGTAGAATATATCATCTGCATTGGTATCGTTTTGATTTTTCCCATGAAACAATCGAAACATGATATGTTTCTGAATAACTGCATTGATCTCATCTATTTCATAGGCACCACATGGAATTTCAATTGTGTACTTCTGAAGTATTGGTGAACTTATATCACTGATTCTAAAACTGATCACATTGTTTTTTTCAGTTATATTATTTACTGTGTTGCATCCATAGAATCCTAAAAGTCCCAATCCATAACGACTGTTTCTATCCAATTCAATGGGTGGGAAAAAGTCTGCACTCAAGACACTCGTCCCGACAGCTTGTAGTTCGAACTTCCGTGACATGACTGATACATTTAATGGATTTCACTTCAATTTATTGTTGTCTACAACACACTCGGGACAACCTACGCTTTTTCGGAGATGGTTCATCAATATCCATTTCATTTTTATTAGCACCAATATTCATATCCTTTATATTGCAATAACAGCAGAATATTTTTCGAGGTAGAGGACCATCATTCACATCAGAATCTGAAACGCTTTCGCCGTCAAGATTGTGGTGGTCATTGCAATATCTATATTTCATTATGTCGACATCATCTTGTAGACTTTTAGGTAACTTTTCCCAAACAGATACAATCTCATGTGCAGCGCATGCGAGTATCACTTCCTTCGGCATATTTGCAAGCATCACTCGATCCATTCTTGTCAAGGTCCGATATTTTGAATACATTTTGAGTGATGATCCCATCGTCCTAATAGCCTCTCGAGTCATTGCTGAAGTTGTATCCATTCTATAATAATTCAGAGAGAAACTTCAGGCACAAGTGACCGCAGAAAACTGTGTTGAACTTCTGCTGGCGATCATAGTTATATAGAATTTTCACTTTCGAACATTTCTGGAAGTATTGAATCAACTCTATTGGTGGGGGTAGATTTCCAAAACTATCAAAGTATGTAATGTCTTTCCCACATTTGCTGTATGCCACCCAATGTGTTCCCGATCCTCTTATTCCATCTAAATTGACAATGGCGGTCTCGCGGTGTCGTGGACCTCTAGTGGGTAATGTATCACGCATGAAAATACCGCGAAAGTATGGAATTTTCATTTTCTTGGCATAATAAGTGAGATCGATGTCGGTGAGAGGTTTTCGAGGTAGGGAATCAACTAGTTTTTTGGATTGTATGGTTTCAAATAGAGTCCGAGTCCTTTACGGTATGGTTTAAGGTATATACCACTACCACTTTTACCCAATGCCACACTTTCCATTTTCTTATTATGACGATTCGCTTCGATCAGGGCGGTTCTGCTTGCTTTTGCTGAATTCACAGCTCTGGTGATGCCTGCAACAGCACCCGCTAAACTTCCGAGCGCAGACAATCCAGCAAAAATTGGTATCAATGGTAGAATCCCTCCGACTTTAGGAATAGGAATTATGCGAGGCGTGCGGATTGTTTTCTTTCCACCGGCAGCTTTGAGGTATTTACGTGCTGCATGCAATGCCACTACGGTGGCTTTTTTCAAATTATTCGTCACAAATGGCTCACCCCCAGCTTTTTTCAGTACATTCCGCACTTTATGAACCATCCCAGAGCCAAAGGCGATTTTTCTGAGATTATTTTTCTTTTTCTTCGGTTGATTCCTCTTCTTTTTCTTCATAGTAGTACTACTACAACCCATACCAAAACGTCTCTTTGATTTCATAATGTTGGTAACGAGTAGGGCAGCTATTCTTTCCTTAATACCAGCGTCCTTCGATTTAACCCTGTTTCAAGCGGCGTATTCGAGTTCTTTGTCTGCGCTGTGTCTCGCTGTGAGGTCAGTTAGATAATTCAAATATTGAATATCGTGTTGTTTGCATGCAATGTCCAATTTATTGATTCCAGGATCTTTGCGGGCTAAACGTTTTTCCAATTTTGTACCGGGTCCACAGTACTGATATCCTCCGGGTAAATGTAATTCGAATGGAAGTTTGTTTATCAGATTATTAACAAATCCAGGACCGCTTTTTCTACATCCACCACGAACACATCCGTATCGTTTGATGGTACTCATTTAAATGAAACGTTCACAACATATTGTCACTTACATAGTCTTCAACCACGGTACGATGCGCATTGTAAAGCAGAAAGAAAAGTTTGCTGTAGATAATCTAGATGAAAAATTCGGTTGTGGATTGAATCGACAGAAAGTGTTGCGGCATGGTCCGCTGCTTCCCTCATCTGTTCGAGGACTCATAATCGGACCATCGACTTGTGGAAAGACGAATGCCATGATCTCTCTTTTAACACATCCACAAGGACTGCGATTCATAAACGTATCTCTATTCGAAATCACTCAATCAACCCAAATATCAATTCCTACGAAATGTATTGGAACCCATCAAGGGGTTGGGATTTTATACATTCAGTAATAATGCAGAAATAGTAGAACCGTCCGATGCCAAACCAAATTCTGTTTTCATTTTCGATGATGTAATATGTGAAAAACAAGATATCATAAGATCATATTTCTGTATGGGACGTCATAAAGATGTCGACTGTTTTTATATTGCTCAAACATATTCACGAGTGCCCAAACAGTTAGTGCGAGATAATACCAACTTTATCGTAATGTTCAAGCAAGATGAAACGAATCTACACCATATTTATTCGGATCACGTGTCACCCGATGTAACATTTAAGCAATTCCAATTGATGTGTGTTAAATGTTGGGAGGATCAATACGGATTTCTAGTCATTGATAAGGATAGAAAAATGCATGAAGGTAGATATCGCATGGGATTTGATAGTTTTATATATCCATGACGCTACAATCCACATTTAATCGATCGCTGAATTGCATAGAGGTTACTTCACTGTATTCTCTTGTGAAGCGAAATGAAGACAAAAAATGATACAGTAGTTGAGAATAAAAACAATGAATTGAATTTGAAACGCCAACTAGTTGAAACAACAGAAGCTGTACGGCAGAAATTCAACTCTATCAAGAGTGGACTTATTGAAAATCGAATGGGGCTTGAAAAACTCTATGATCCCATAATGAAGCCATTGAACGTTCTATCTTCAGCTGCTGCTACCATGAAACCATCACCACCACAGCCAACGTCTTTGATGAAGCAAGTGAATTCTCAGTCTACTCCAATGAAAGTTATGAGAACTTCAATGGAAAATAATTCATCATTTGGTAGTGAATTATCATCTATTGACAGTGAGACAGATACCATCAAAGAAATCGGAAAAGGTGAAATGTCCATATTCGATAATTTTGAAGACAATACTGGAGGAGATGTTTTGAAAAGACATTTGGAAAATGTCAAAACAAAGAATGCAGCTTATGATACAATATTTGGCATACGGTTAGATCGTACTACACAAAAACTGAAAATGGGGAGTCACAATGTACGTTTCAGTGATGGAAATATTTTATTTTGGAATAAAAATAAAACACAAACACACGAATTTCCAAGTAGTCCGGAGTTATACAACATGATTTTTTTGAAAAACCCACCTGAAGTCGATGATGATGATGATGAAGTTCTTCACACATATGCTAAAATATTGAGGCTAACGAATGCACCATACAAACAACATCAACTGCGAAATGGTTTCAAACACCCGAAATCTAAAAAATTCCGTGAAGTTATCAAACCTGTACTAAACTTATCACATTATCAGACGACAAGAAGTAGGACAAAAAAAGGTGGGGGGATCCATCGAATGAAAATGCAGAAAATGTTTGATCCCCAACCTGCTAATTATGTCTACTGGAATTCACCCAAGGAGTTAGTCGACCGTTTACGGCTATTGATATCTTCAAAGTCAGCTGGTCACACTGGACATGACAATGAAATAATTTCCATAATTGAAGAATTACGCGAGGAAGGTATAATAATCTAATACATCAACAAAAACGATCAGTTTGTCCTCATTATATGTTGCCGTAACATTGTCGATTTGTTTCTCTGAATGAAAATAAATTAAAACACTACAAAGTGACTGTGAGAAGATGGATAATGAAATAAGTGATGTCAAACGACAAGTTGTCAATGAGTTACATAAGCCGGCAAGACGTAATTTCACCAGAAGAACCACAACCGTCAAAGGTTTTGCAGATCTGTGGCAATTACTTATTACTATCGAATTAACTGATAACACTAGTATCCTACGACATACCTCCATAATGACATGTGCCTGAGATTTATCCACTTGGAATGTTCCTTATATCGTTACATTCAAACTATCTAGCAGACATCTTGAGCCTCCTGCATTATCCATGACGGGCATCTTTATTATAGCCATGTGATATATATGTGTGTCATCTGGCAAGGCCGTTCAAGTTATTATTGGTTAATTATCCATATTTCTAGTGAAGTAGGACCCATGCGGGGATACCACTATAGAAAAAAACGCGCTGGAAACTCTACCTCTGGGGTGGCGTGGAAATGAGTTGAAATAATGTTCACTGAATTCCTTACTTTTACGTACTGAATAAATATCTAACATAAGTATCTTCTCAATGACATCAGGAGACTTCAATGGATTGGTTAGTTTACACATCTAAGATCCACACCTATAGCGTAAAATAGTGAATTATTGTTCCGAAGTGTACCCCTCCGAAAAAGTACCGCTACTGACTCTTTCAGTAAAAATCGTCATTCTGTGGAGAAACGTTATAGAGTACAGACGTAACTGTCATGTAATGTTACGATTTGTTCCAAGTACACTAGTATTGCATTTATAGTTTCATGCATAAATGAAAGTTTAAAGTGATACAGTCCACATCAATCATTTCACCATATAGCAAGTCATAACATGGTCCTTCGAGCCACCGGATTAAGCATTAAAAATATTCGGTTCAGTTCGGCAACAAGTGCGCAGCAGATAGTGTGAAGAAGAAAGCAACTTAAGTCTCATCGATATAAGGGTGAGTTTCCTTTATTCCAAAGCATTCATATTATCCATTCCATTCAAAACAGTTTCATACTATTTTCAAATTCAAACCGTTGATACTTATACGCATTTCATAGTTTCCAATCATGTCTCTAGAGATGCTGAAAAAGCAGAGAGAATCTGTCAAACAAAAACTTCATTGGTTTGAAAAATATATCAGTAGGGTAGATTAGCCAGTAGTCAGCCATTTAAGCAACATTTCATTTTGAAATCAAGATAGAAAATCAAACTCAATGGATAGGTACTAGCATTTCTACACAATAAATCATCTGGAGTTTTATATTATGTTATATGGAAAATTTAGTTTTCTTTAATTCGTTATACCTACTCATATTAATATTAAAGTTTTCCTAAAAATAGTCAAAATATCCTATAGTCAGCCGTTAAAATTCTTATTTCAGCCACCATGCATCCAGTTGTCAGCCACGATTACTAGAGGGTGGAATGAAACAATATTTGAATGGTACATTTTTTATTTGAACATTCACTTCGAAAAAAATATATGAAAACATTAACAAAAATATGAAATCCTAGATAGCTCTTGAAAACTCAGAAAAAATCAACAATATTTACAAATGAAATTAATATTTTCTATATGACGGTAAATGTGAACATTTTCATTAAAAAATATACGAAAACATTAACAAAAAACCTAGATAACTATTCAAAACGAAATCACCATTCTCAATGACTGTATGTGAATATCTGCATCGAAAAAATATGCAAACACATTTATAAGAAATGAATAAAATTCTAGATCACTATTCAAAACTTAAAAAATCAACAATATTTACAGATGAAATCACTATTTGCAATATCACTATAAATTGAACCTTGAAATACGGTACATTTCAAATGGTACCATTTGGGGCAATTATCACAGCCAATATGCATTTCATCATTAATTTCAGTGTCCAGTTCTAAATTGCAGTCTGCACATACTTCTTTTCTTTTCTTTATTTTGGAATCGGTCACTTTGCTGGCCTTCACTTTGTCCGACTATTTTTTATTGACTAATGTTTTTTTTGCTGGTCGGGTTGAACTGTTTTCTTTAAATCTTTTCCTTTTCAGTATTTGCTGCTTTTTTTCAGCATTTTTCTTGATTCTCTCTTCTCTTCTCTTTTTCTTCTCATTTTCGAGTTTTTCTTTTCTATCAATTTTGCGAAATTCTACAGACGAAATTGCAGCTGGCAATTTTTCTTTGGTCGATTTGGATATTCGTGAATTCGATGATGACATGGCGCTGGGATAAAACAGATGAGTTTTTATTGAATAAGGTAATTCATTTGTAATTGGACATTTATTTCGATTATTTGATAGATTTGTGACATCTTCCAAAATATGTTCTTTTTCCGAAAAAACATTTATGTTAGCTTTCAATTCTTCTCCAGCTTTGATAGTTTCACCCCCATTTGTTTCAACTGCGCCATCATCTTCTTCCACATAAGTCTTGATTTCATTTAGGTCGTCTCCATTATAGAAAGTAGGACACAATTTCATTCTTATTGGTTTTGGCTGATTGATGGATTCACGCTTCTCAGTTTCTGAATTTGCTATCAGTTCACCAGAATCTCCTGAACTGTGAACCCCATTGCTGATACAATAATTTTCTGTGTAGAGGATATGTCTACATAGTGTCACTATAATCAGAGTATTTATTCACTTTCAATCTCATTTATCATTTTTTCTTGCTCGTATTCAGTCAGGGTCTCATCAGTCTTTTTCGTTTCATTCTTACCTATTTCTATAATATTTTCCAGATTCTGAACTAGTGGCATTATAACTGATTCTTCATCAGACTTGGCAGGTAATACTATGATATCTTCTAATATTATTATTTTTTGAGCAACTTCATTTTTATTCCGCGAGTTCTCGTTCAGAAAATCGTTCTGCATGAATTCTTCATAGTCGAAGATCATAAAATCATTTGGTGGGGTTTCCAAGGGTGAGCCAATTAAATTATTTGTTTCGGTAGAAGTTTTTCTCGGAGAAGTTTTAAAATATTCCCCCCTAATGTTTTTCAATTGTCCAATAACGTTTGAAATAACCTCCACACTTTCTGAAACCGTTCTTGATAGTCTGTGGAAGAGATTCGTCATCAAAAACGTCTCTCAACAGCGGACAAAATGTGGATTTAGTCAGCACACAATTAACATTCTGTGGCTTCGCTTGCCATGCCCGTATGGTTTTTTCCAATTTGATTTCAATGGTTTAAATACACTTACATCAGCGGGCTGCATAATGTGTGTTGTATTGGAAGGAAGCGCGTATAGGATTATTTGATTATCACTGCAAAACTGACTGAGTTCCATCGATAAGTGTGATTTATGGCCATCGACCAGAACCAAAATCGGTTTTTTTACTTGGTTTTTAATAACCCATTTGTTGAGCCCATTGGCAATATATTCAAAGAAAGTGTCAGTCTTCATCCAACCACTCTCTGATCGACCTATGAGCCAATCTGATGGAACACTATCTACTATGGCTTTGTTAGGCCTCACAAATGGAAAGACAACCATTGGGGACACTGTTTTTCCGTCTGCCGAGAAAACCATTAATACGGCGATGGTCTCTTTTTCACTTCCTCTTTTGATTTCGTAAACATTTTTGTAGCCTTTCGGAGCTAAAACTTTGCCAGATTTTGGGCACATCGCGAAGCTCGTTTCATCTCCATTGAAAATGCGTGAGGCATCTGTTAAAATATCAGATGCTTCAGCACTTTCAAGATATTTTTTCGATTCCCGGAACCATTTTCTTATAGATTCTTCAGTGATAATGGCCCTAGCTTTTGAAAGTCCTTCCGCTTCTCGCAAGGCTAAATTTTTATGCCTTTTTAGGAAACATTGGTACCACTTTTCTCCAGGTTTGTTATTTTTGAAAGGGTTTTTTTCCCTCTTTAGTGACAATTTTTGCGTTGAAGAGATCTTGTTTCCTCTGTGGAAAACCACATTTTGCTAAATCTATTAGCCACGTAACCAGTAATCCTTCCTCTTTTTCAGTTAAGACCGTACTGGGTCCCATTTTCCGTGGTCTCTCTTTAACCCTTCCACTCAGCCTATCTTGTATGGTACCACGGGGTACACCATATTTTCTACTAGCCTCTCTTATCCCCAAATTATTTTCACGAATATCATGTAGAGCCTTCTTGAGAGATTCTTCTGGATATTTATGAATCTCATGACTTCTGTACCTTCCCATTTTTCTGAATAAGAAAAATTGAATAAATAAAAATTCATGTATTATCGGGTGGCTGAGAACTGGAATATTGTAACCTAGAGTCAGCCGTCAACTGACACTGACACTACAGAAGTTTTATGGGGCTGACTACTGGTGAAATATTAACCATCAATGTTATCGATACATAAATATGCAAAGGAAAGACGCCTCTATTCTTATCATGCATATGGTTCATATTTCAAATTTTCATCATTCTTCCCAAAGTCATCCACGTGGCTGTCTTTAGGAATTCTGCCAATTTTATGAACCAGTTCTCAGCCACCAAGAAATTTCGATGAAAAAAGCCTATTTTAACCTCAAAAGCTTCGAAAATTTGTTTAATATACATTTAGGTACTGCTTGAAAAAAAAACTTCCTTATATTCATTACTGTTCGAACTTTGGAGCTTAATAATGAAGGAATCAACCACTGTGAAAATATTAAGGTTTCTTACCTAATTGTCAGCGAACACCACACACGATAACTCACATACACGCCATTACTAAGTTTTTTAGGTTATATTTCAATCATTTACGCGATTACCGCCAAAAAGGTGGCTGAGTTCAGGAACCTCTGAATGAACTATTTAATGGTAGTCATTCAGCTATTATTTGAATAAGAATGCTGACCACTGGAAGTGGATGGGATTAGGCGCATTAGCAAACCTTCAACAGAGACACCACGTCAGTACGTTTGTGTCTATTGCAAAAAGGAACATAGTATTTATTATTGCTCAGAATTTTTGCGGCTTCCTGTGAAATAGCGAAAAATCAAAACACGAAATTTACAATTATGCAACAATTGCCTACGCAGCAATCATCAAGTGAAAGATTGCCGTTTCAGCGGTTGCAAATACTGTCAAAATAAACACAATACTCTTCTGCATGAAGATACTTTGGTGCTGCACAACCATAGAAATTATAATATATATACTTACTCTAGAATGCCAATCCCCTCTTCGTGGGACACTGAAAAGTGTAGTAAAATTCCAAATGTTTTCATCAATGCGCATGCCCATAACCAGTCTCCTAGCTCTGCAGCGTTGACAAATTTCAGAAAATTTAATCTTTGTAGTCGAGATTCTGTCGAAAATAATCTAACATTATTGTGAAGCCTACCCAAATTCCCGTTGAATTGTTGGGATCGTGCAACAGTGTTAACAGTTTTCAATTGCCAGGTAGGAAGGCAGGTAGTTTGCCAGAGCTGGTTTGGGTTTGGTGGTTTAGGCGATTTTTGTGTTCATTGTGAAATTAACCATTAACGTTATTGTGTTTATTTAGATGCGCTTTTCTTATTACTGTTGTTTACTTCAATTATTCATCGGTAGTGAGTATGTGGAAATAAAGGAAATATTCCTGGAATCCATTAACTTAGTATGTTCAGTAATCAATATTATGCACTTATTATCCAACCATTTATATATTTTTGTAGATTCTTTTTGTAGTTCTATTGGCCATCAGGAAAAACTAAACATTTGAAAAATAAACACAGAGTACTACCTTTATTATCAAAGTATTCATATAATATTTATAAACATTAAAAATGGCAAAGTTCAAAATTTTGATTGGCAGTGTCCTATTTCTTATATTGAGTCACTCAGCTCTATAAACAATCCATTTATTATTACCCTTCATTTTGTTTTATTTCTCATTTTATTTCACTTGCTGTATTAACTCACCAAAAACGAATGTATTGGGTATAACCCTTAAAATGTAGACCAACAGTCGACACGTGCCTCAGACTGTTGGTCATCATCAGTATGGTGTAACCAAGTGCAAAGATGTACATATTGCTTAACTAAACCTTTAGTTTAATTAATATGATTATATTGAATGTTGTATCATATTTTCAGTTCAGATTCCAATTTGATATTTTGAAATTAGGACTGGGATATTTCTGGATGACTCATTCATCTTATGGCTTGCCTCTCCAGTTGTGTTCCGCAGGATTAGTTCTAGTACCAACACTAAAGCTACGTACCTCATGTCCAGTAATCAGCTTTGCAGATGATAGTACTCTTCATACCTCTTTCTCTTCCAAAGCTCCGATATCAGCCAGTGAATGCAGAACGGGAAAAAATCGTGAATGAAATAAATACACACTTGGCAATAATTCTAGAATGGTGATCCAACAACTTCACTCACAAGCTAGCTCACTCCTCTGGAACATCGCAGAAAGGTTGGCGATCTTCCGAAATATTATCAATCGTTCCACCGTTAGCGGTCCCTTCGAGACTAACCCATCGAGCTCCAGTCCTCAGCACATCCATATGCCGTCCCTTTGGAGACATGCCGAAGATCTGTTTCCCAGAATATCAATTCCTACCTACCTTCCTTTGGTTCTCACGATGTTCTCTGAACAATACAGGATGTTTCTTTCCGTGGGAATCAGAACTTAAAAAAAAATCATAAAATAGGTATATTTCAGAAACGTCACCAATAGTTACCTACTCAAGATATATTTTTTCATTGTTATTTTATTCGATGAATTTCTCGGATACAATCAGTTTCACAACATAGGTATGCCCACCAAAACTTTTCGTGTCTCATAGACTGCCCTGAAACCCCAACGTATTATTAAATCGATTCTACTCAATATCATGAATCATTTAAAAAACTCACTGAAACCCACCCTGGTATGAATGAAACTGGTCCTGATCATGCGCACTAAATAATGCATCGAACTTTTTACAACACTTTCGTCCCATTGAATTGGCATTCTAGAGTAAGTATATATATTATAATATCTATGTGCACAACGCGCACGTAAAAATAGACAACGACAACTTAGACACGGCCGACAAGGCCGAGTCGAGCGAAGTCAATACGGATAGTACAAAAATATGCGCTCTGGCAAAAAGAGTTACAGCCAGCAGCGTGCTGCTTTCAACAGCTTCGGTGTTAGTTAGCAATGACAAGGGTGCGGAACAAACTGCACGAGTTCTTTTTATATTCCCGGAAAAGTAGACATTTTAATTGGATCAGATTATTTCTTGGAACTATTATGCAACGAGCAAATAAAGTCAAGACCGTCAAGGCCCATTTTGCAGAAAACAAAATTAGGGTGGGTAGTTGCGGGACCCATTCAAGTCCCACTTCGCCGTTCCATTTGTAGTCTTAGCAAGAATGTAGATATCGAAACGCAACTGACCAAATTTTGGGAGGTTGAAGAAATGAGTAACAAAAAAACATTTTTCAGCGAAGAACTTTTATGCAAACAACATTTTGCAAACACTGTTCGCCGCGATAAGGACGGAAGATTCGTAGTGTCTTTGCCGATGAAAGATACCATTGAAAAATTAGGCGAATCGCGTCATCTCGCGATTAAACAATTTTATCGATTAGAAAAAAGACTTCAATCTAACGAAAAATGGAAAGGGTTATATATAAATTTTTTAAACGAGTACGAGTCATTGGGACATATGTCAGAGGATTCAGGTTTCGGAAACGAAGTCGAATTCTATATGTCACACCACGGGGTTTTGCGCGAAAACAGCATTACTACTAAATTACGCGTAGTTTTCAATGCGTCCGCTCCCTCGACTACAGGAGGAGGGTACAAATGACCGGTCCGATTATACAGGATGATTTGTTATCAATCATTCTTCGATTCAGAATGCATGCAATAATTATTACAAGTGATATGAAAATGATGTACAGGCAAGTAATGATCGATCCTGGGCAAAGAAATTTGCAAAAAATCGTATGGCGATCCAACCCTGGTGATCCATTGCGAACTTATAAAATAAATCGTATGGTGTATGGCATGACTGCGGCATCTTACTTAGCTATTCGTTGTTTACACGAACTAGCCAACATTCACGAAAGGTCCGATCTCAAAATTTCTCAAATTATCAAAACCGATATGTAATTAGCTCCTCTTTCAAAATTGAATATACCTCGCTTGAAGCTTTGCGCTGCATTGCTTTTAGCCAGACTAGTATCAAAGGTGGTAGAATCGATAAAAGTTAAATTCAAAAATATTTATTGTTGGACCGACTCGACAATTGTTTTAGGTTGGCTCAAAACATCCCCAAATTTATTAAAGCCATTTGTTGACAATCGAGTGGCAGAAATACAGAGATTAACAAAATCATATATTTGGAAACATGTTCCTACAAACGACAACCCTGCAGATATAGTCTCCAGGGGAATAAGCCCAAAACATATTTCAAATTGTCATTTGTGGTGGCACGGACCAACATGGCTTCTAAAAGAAGAAACTTGCTGGCCATATTTGACTTTGTCAAACGAAAATTTGCCGGAAATGCGCAAGGTTATTTCCATTGTTTCTTCAAACGCGCAAACATTTCCATTCAATCGCTTTTCGAAATTATCTAGAATCAAAAGAAGTATGGCTTATATCCTAAGATTCATTAGGAACTGTCGAACTTCGAAAGAAAATCGCGAAATCGGTAAACTTACATCCTCAGAAATTGAAAATGCTTTTCTGTCATTAATTAAAATTTCGCACAAGGAAATGTTCTCTTTCGATTACGGCAGATTAAAAGAAACTAAACCCATTGAAGCGCGATAGCAGTTTGCTAAGCTTGAATCCATTTTTAGACCAAAACGGTTTACTTCGAGTAGGTGGGCGATTAGCGTATTCAATATTCAGCTACGATAAAAAACATCCCTTGATATTGAGTTCCAAGCATGATGTAACAAGATTGATTTTTGAACATAAACATAAAGAATTTCTTCATGCTGGACCACAACTATTATTATCGAATATACGCAAAACATTTTGGCCAATTTCAGGCAGAAACATGTCAAAAAAGATAGTTTGATCTTGCATAAAGTGTTGCAAGTACACAAAACAAGCTATTCAACCTATAATGGGTAATTTACCGGAGTCCAGGTTGGAACCTTCTCCTCCCTTCAGTAAGGTAGGCATTGATTATGCCGGAAGATAGAAAAGGTAGAGGCGTTAAATTATCTAAGGCTTGGATTTGCGTATTTGTGTGTTTTCTGACCCGCGCTATTCATATTGATTTGGTAACTGCGTTAACTGCGGAAGCTTTTATTCAAGTTCTAAGGCGATTTGTATCACGCCGTGGGAAACCATCAAACATTTTTTCCGACAACGGAACCAATTTTGTAGGCGCGAGCCATGAATTGCAAACTTTAGGTAGTTTTTTGAGTAAAAATTTATCTGACATTCGTGATTTTGGAAGGCTATGGGAGGCAGGAGTGAAAAGTGTAAAATATCATCTTAGGCGCGTGATTGGAAATTTGTCATTAACGTCTGAAGATTTTCAAACCCTTTTGACACAGATTTTATCTGTGTTGAATTCCCGTCCTTTTAGTCCCCTCTCATCTGAACCTGATGATTTGACACCCCTTACCCCAGCTCACTTCTTGATCGGGAGGTCGATTCAAGGCGTGCCAGATCCATTGCTGTTCGAGGTTCCAGAAAATAGGCTGTCACATTTACAACATCTTCAAAATTTACAACAACATTTCTGGGAGAGATGGAGCCGCGAGTACATGAGCGAGCTTCAACAACGTTCCAAGTGGAAGCAGAACCAGAGCGAATTGAAAGTTGGTCAACTCGTTCTAGTCAAGGAAACCAACTTACCTGTGATGAAATGGCGTTTAGGGCGAGTCCTGGAGTTAATTCCAGGAAGAGATGGCGTCTGTCGTGTAGCGTCAGTGAAAACTGCTGATGGAGTTTTGTCTAGAGCTCTCACGAGGTTATGCCCGTTACCAGTTGGTGCGTGAGCGATGCATGCTATTTTTATTTTGAGAGTCTTCATTTACCAGAGACTTCCAAGGCCGGGGGCATGTTCCGAAGTGTACCCCACCGAAAAAGTACCGCTACTGACTCTTTCAGTTCCTGTTGCAGCGCGCGAAAAGACACAAGTGTGTGAGAGAGACAGTCGACCACTCAACCGTCTCTCTGTAAAAATCGTCATTCTGTAGCGAAACGTTATAGAGTCCAGACGTAACTGTCATGTAATGTTACGATTTGTTTCAAGTACACTAGTATTGCATTTATAGTTTCATGCGTAAATAAAAGTTTAAAGTGATACAGTCCACATCAATCATTTCACCATATAGCAAGTCATAACAGAAATATATGGACTTTTTCACAAATTGTTCGCCTTGTATATGAAAAACCTGTCATAGGAATTTAATAAAAATTTTGTAAGATATGAATGAACATATTTCGAGTTCTCATGACAAACCCGCTCAACGAACGCCAGTATGCGTATCAACCAGGCAAGTCAACGGACTTAGCACTGGACGACCTCAACAGGCTACTAACGAAGTTCTTGGAAGACAAAGAGATAGCCATGACGTTTATAGACATCGAGGGTGCCTTCAATAATGCATTCACCGAGTCCATAGCAAATGCCCTAGCGAAAAAAGGGGTACATCCCCTACTGTGCCAGTGGATAAACGCCAATTTGAAGAACAGGGTCATTATATCAGAAATTGGCGGAACAACACTGACAGCTAGAGCAAACAAGGGATGTCCGCAGGGAGGGGTGCTATCGCCCCTACTTTGGGCCATCCTAATTGATGAATTAATTGAAAAGCTAGTTTCCAGAGGCTTTCATTGCCTAGGATATGCCGACAGTATCGGAGCTTACACAGTCAGCCCTAGATATGTCGACAGGTGGTGTAAGGAGGAGGAGCTGACAGTAAACCCTCATAAAACCACAATAGTCACATTCACACGAAAAAAAGTACTGGAAGGACTTAGGTCACCGGTACTGAACGGGATAGAAATTCCATTTGCCCAAGAGGCAAAATACTTAGGAGTCATCTTCGACCATAAGTTGACCTGGAATCAACACCTACAAAAAACCATAGAAAAAAGTACTGTAGCCTTCAATCTGTGCAGGAGAATGTGCGGGACAAATTGGGGGCTACAACCAAAAATTACTACATGGCTTTACGCCAGAGTTATCAGACCCATGATAACGTATGGGTCGGTGGTATGGTGGCCAAAGACCAAGCAGGCAGGAGTGGTTCGACGGCTTGGAGGACTACAAAGACAAGCATGTCTGAGTGCCACCGGGGCCATGAGAACTACCCCAACAGCCGCTTTAGAGGTCTTGCTCAACCTACCTCCACTACACATATACATCCAAGCCGAAGCCAGGTCTGTCACGAGCAGGTTGCTTAGAGGACAAGCACCCATTAGCAATATGCGCGGGAGAGATTACAACAAGCTATATGAAGAGTTGGATAACGACCCGGTTACAAGAATGCCATCAGATATAGCTTTAACAAAACTTTCAAGACAAGTATAACGGACAGGGATGCGTGGAAGGGGGGCCTCCCATCAATGCGGAAATCGCTGTCTACACGGACGGCTCCAAAACGGATGAAGGTGCAGGAGCCGGCATTTACGGAACCAAGCCGAAGATGAAAATCTCACTGAGCTTGGGCAAACATGCGACGATATTTCAAGCGGAAATCGTTGCAATACACCATTGTGCACAAGAGCTAATAAGGCACGATTTTTCACGAAGAAACATTGCCATATACTCAGATAGCCAAGCTGCGATAAAAGCAGTCAACTCAATGCAAGTTACCTCAAAACTTGTTTGGGACTGCATAGAAGCCCTAAAAGAGCTGGGCAGTCAGAACAGACTGACACTAGCCTGGGTACCAGCACACACAGGTTATAGAGGCAATGAAGAGGCCGATACACTAGCCCGAGAAGGAGCAAGTAAGGCCCTGAATGGCCCAGAACCGTATTGCGGTATAGCAAAAGCTGTACTGAAAACAAACACCAAATCATGGATTCAACATAAGTCTCAAGAATGGTGGAACAATGCACCAGGGATGAGACAGGCCAAAGAGTTTATCAAACAACCGCAGCCAACATTCACAGACTACCTACTAAGCCAGAAGAGGAACACTACTAGAATAATAGTAGGACTTCTCACAGGGCACTGTAGGCTCAACAAACATATGAGTACAATAGGCCTGGCAGAAGAAATGCTATGCAGGTTCTGTCAGGAAGAAGAGGAAACATCAGTACACATACTATGCCACTGCGAGGGCTTGTCAAGGCAAAGGTTTCTAACACTGGGAGAAGAAAAAACCAAGAGCTCCCAGATTCATGGGAGTTCTAAAAACTAGCCTGTGGAGTCTCGTAAAGAAGACAGGGCTAGACAAAGAACTCTAAATGATCTCGAGGACAAACACAATAGATCTGAAAAGGTCGCGGTGTAGAGGCTTGTAGCACGAAAGTCCCTAATATATAATCTAATCTAATCTCCCATGAAAAAATATCTTTAAGGACTCTCTTGTGAGATATAGGGTGATGTAAAAAATCAAGGTTTTTATTTATTAAAGTATAACTAATTTCTCAAATTGACATCATTCGACTCTGTATACGATGAAACACATTATTTAACATTCATCACGATAATTTTGTCATTTTAGGTGGGTTTATTACTACAAGATGTCCCAAAAACCAAAATTCGTTATTTTTCCTTATTCGTGAATCACCTTGTATAAATTGTATCAACTGTAATGATGGATGAAATGAATTTATAATATTATGTGATAATTCTCCCTTTTTTCGCATTTTCTCTTTATATAACAACTAAATTATGAAAGTCTCAAAATAGCATTGTACTACGAAAAGATTTGGAAATGAATTTCTCATGAATTCATCATACACGGATGTGATGATGATAACACAAAAGATAAATCCGAACTAAATCATAACTTGGGAGATACGGTGTGATGAAAGGTAAATGTTTCTCATATTCAACACCCTGTATCTCAAAAACTAGTCATAGGATCGTCTTGCGCCCATTGAAACATTTCATCAGAATGATGAATTCTACAACATTCCGAATATTCAAGAAATTTGACTGAGAGCCATTTTCCCATATAAGGTGTGCGGGGTCTTTTGTGCTGTTCAAACTGTTTCCTTTAGCAATTTGACTCGAATAACTGTCAACCTAAAAACACTCCACCTTCGGTGTCGTGTTTTTAATAGTTGACGGCTTCACTTTCGTTAGCCGCCCAGAGTCCACCACGATGAGGTGACAGTAGCGTCTGGGTATCCGGTTTTCAGACTATCCCTCGAACTCCTGCTAAATAGTAGGGGTCTTGGTTTCCCGAATTCACACAAATATCTGGAAGACTTCTGAGGGTTGCTTGTGAGGGTGCATTCCAATGATGGAAATAACAAATTTTGAACAGTCGGGACGGTCCAGGTAGATATTTTGTTGTCTCGACATTATTATTGTATTTTAAGTTGAAGAAATGTTGAAACAATTTCGTTTCACTCAATCTTCATTCCTACTTTCCACTTTCCACTTTCAGTTTTCACTTTTCGACCTTGGTGATAAGTTCATGTGGGATTGGAATAAACGACAGACCAAAATCTTTTAATGATCAATGTGTTACACATACACATAGGACTATTTTGTGCAAGATATGAAATTAACTTTCAAGTTACTATTTTGGCTTGAACAGTATGGTGACAGTACAAAATATATTAGTGAAAAATGTTAGAGAAGATATAACAGAGTAGTGTAGAATAACTCTGCATATGTGTCAGGACACAAGGGAGAACTAGCTGAGCAAAAATCAGAAACTCCTTTTCTGGGCTCTACCACTATTCTAAAATGTACAGAGGAGGTTATAAAACAAATGGAAACGGAGAAAATAGTATATTATAATACAGGTGTTCAAAGCATGCACAACGTTGCATAACTGCTTATGAAACATGAATATTTCCGTACGAGCCAGAATCCAATCGTCAGTTTGGGTAGTTCAAAACGATCCAAATCAAAAAACAGTTTGGGAATATTCATTGTCGTTCTCGGCTGGAGTTAATTTCCTGGTTGGTTACTGAGTTTTGCTGTTGTATTCGTTTGTTAAAACGTTTCGAATGCAGCTGCAGCAGTCGTCTTCAGCGGCGTGGACGAAATACTCGTGATGTATCAACTAATATGACAAAACTCGAAAACCAACTAGTTCAGCAAAAATTGTTGGATTTAGAAAATGAAATAATGCTTACTCATATTTGTAAAAAAATTATATCTAGAAACTAGCATTTTTCTCACTAGAGTGACTTTGACACTAATTGTCAGTCCTTGTGAGGGATGTGACATTTTCAAAACTAGTTTTATGAAATGTAATAACTTCAGCTACATAAGTTGAAATAAATCATATTCCTTGATCAGCTTGAGTTAGTAATCATCATTGTACATTTCTTTCTCATTAAAATGGAATCAGAAATGTACTTACAGATCCTGATAATGCTGACTCTTTGTCAAAACGCGTATCTAACAACTAGTATCTAGATTGGATGTTTAAATGATTTTCCACCTTTCTGAATTGTATTCACTCACTCCAAAGGTTTTACATATTGAACTGCATGTTGACTGATATAGGGAGGTTTATATAAATGTTGAACTGTCATTCTCATTTTTTGATTTATTCATCGTCATAATCAACGTGAATATTCGAATGATCTGTGATAATCAATAACAAAAATCAAGACTATGATATTTCGATAAACTTTATTACTGTCTATAATATATCACAAAAATCTAATAAACGTGTCCATGTCCACCATGTCCACCTTGTCCACCATACCCATGCCCACCTTGTCCACCTTGTTCACCATGCCCATGCCCACCAAGTCCGCCTTGTCCACCATACCCATGCCCAATAAGTCCACCATGCCCATGTCCGTCATGTCTACCATGTCCACCTTGATTATCATGTACACCGTCTCTGTGTCCACTGTCTCCTTTTCCACCGTTTTCTTGACCAGTTCCATCACTTCCCTGATTGATCCAGTGAGTAACTCCAACGTAGCTGGTGCCACCTTTCCCACTGGCTTCATGTCCATGCTTGCCGTGTTTTCCATAATGTGCTGGATGTTGGGCATAACCAACTCGAGCTACTACAGCCTCGAATCCTTTGTGTGGTCCGGATTTGTAACTTACAATGCGGTGGGTACCATCGGCTTCTTTCAGGGTGTATCCCCCAATGGCGTGTTTCCCATCTCTGTGCTCGAGTTGGGATTTGTGGTCGTGGGTGTGAGGGTCATGGACGCCATATTCAAATTTGTAATGTGCGTTGTCCTGAAATCAGATTGATATTATTCTACACGTTCAGTAATAATGTCAGTACCTGAAAATAATGACATTAATAATGAACGTGTAAAGGTAAGAAAGTGAAGTAATGAATCGGTAATGAAGCGAATTCGGATATTTCGATATTCGTGCATCATTCCTATGAGGGGGAGGGGATACTGTCAGTAATAATGATCGTGTGAAGCGAGGGCATCATTATTTCGTCATTACTCAGATCACTGCGCATTGTGGAAGCAAGATGGAAGGATATGCCACAAGTGAAATTGAAAACACCCCGAAAACGACGTGGTCGACGTGCGGCTAAGCGAGGTATCTGCTGAACAGCAGACAGAGGAGATACATGATTCAACAAGCGAGGAAATTCTTCGTAATTTCATAGAAATTTATGAAAGTCTTCCTGAATTATGGAATTCGTCACTTGATAATTATATGAACAAAACAAAAAGACACGCTAAATAAGTTGTTAGTCATTTATAAAAAAATAAAACCAGACCGGAAAATAAACCCTTTGAGGTCGAATTATCATTATAATTAAAGGACTAAAAAAAATTGTTACATCGAAGCGATCCGGAATTGGTACGGATAAAGGATAAAGTATACCAACCGTCCTCGTGGGTATTCTACGCTTTACAGTTTCTTTACAAATGTGAACAACCTGTCAACGCAGGCACTTTGTTCAATGAGGTGAGTGCAAAATAGTTATTTTTGTTTCTAGTGCACGAAATGCTACTTTGGTGATCGAGAACTGATTTAAAAAAAATAGTCGAGTTTTTTTTCTACAAACGTCAAAAATGACAAGGTTCGCTCATTGACAACAATATGCGAAGTGATCCTTTTTTCATTTTCCTTCGTTTCCATAACGCCGTGCGCGAAGTAATGTGCGAAGTACCTATTTCATACACTCTATGTAAACCATATGGGATTTTCATATTCTAACCTATATGGTCCTCAATTAAGCAAAAATCCAAGAAATCATTCATTTCCAACTTTATGGTTCAACACTTTTCAAACCGTAACAAAATTTTATACGACTTATTTTTTTCTGACGTTTGTAGAAAAAAATTTGTTGGCATCTCATAAGCGAAATACTTTGGTGATCTGCGCCTCGTTAAAAAGAATCAGTTCTCTATCACCAAAGTAATATTTCGCGCACTAGATAAAAAATAACTATTATAATCACTCAATAACACTAAATGTGAATAATTTTCGCGTTCTTTCAACCATTCCTTCATCCAATCGTTTAATAGAACGGTTCATACTTAATGCAAAAATTATAGCTAGACATGCTTTTCTTCAAATCCATTATCTGCTAAAACACGGTGTGATTTTTACGCCACTTGAAACATAATAATGACGAAAAAATAAAATCAGTAATAATGATCATGTAAGGTGTGGAAAATAATGACAGGGAATAACGGGGAAATTTTTAGTAATGATGTTTCTGTAATGATCTGCTGGAATGACATTATTACTGAACGTGTAATGGTCCGTTTAGAATAGAGTTACGAAATGTAAACAACTATTGTGACACATGTACGGAAATGAATTACAACGCACGTGCGTAATAGGTCAAAAATTGTCCTCACTCGTATCATAACATATTTTTTTCACATGATGAAGAATATGTCTGAAAGCATAATATCATGGTGGTATTTACACTGAAAAATAGGCGTTTGAGACCGAGTTCTTGAGGCAATAAGTATGATGTCTTTCATCAAATAATTTGAGTTATGTTCATGCTCATATAGAGCAAACGCCTTCTATATTTTCCTCAACATCCATTAACGAAGTCACAGGAGGACACGAAATCGATTCAACTTGCTGAGGGTGTTTTCGAACGTAGAATGATCTTCAGATACATGATTGGGGAAAACTGGTAAGCTTGAGGAAGGGACATTTTGCCAACAGCATTGGACGAAGTATGAACTGAGTATGTGAAAAAGGATCGAAACGTAACTCTTTCTGTACTTCTAGGAATGAACTTATAAAATCGGAGAGGTGAAGTAATCGTTTGTTTGATAATGATTGCAAAAAATTAATGAAGTATACTATATATTACTACTCCTGCAGCAATGTGATACCTGCTCAACTTTTCAGCACTCACCATATTACTGAAAGGTGGCGTAAGAATGAGATTAACGAAGTCTGATACTTCAGGGGGCTGGAAAAACCAGTATCCCGTTCACAAAAACATTTGGAGAAGACCCAATTATTGAAATGACACCAGACCAAATAAATCCGCAATACTTCCTCTTCCAACGAGCTTTTCAAAGTTATCAGCAAATTGTGATTACAGATTTGACAATGGAAGAGGATCAGCAATAAACTGTGGAAATTCAGTCTGACTTAGTCAGTCTGACATTACTTTAAGCCGAAGGCTCAAGAAACAGTAATGTATCCATGAAAATGTGGAAACAGCAAATTTGATTAAGTACAGTTTTCGATTGTCAGGCTGCTCTGAAGGCTCTGATTTAATAGAGGGTTGAGTCCCCAGACTAAGCACTGAATCGGTATTCAATTTAAAAACTTCGTCAGGTCGATGTTAGTAAAACTAGTAAATGTGGAACCATGGACGGCATTTCAGAAGAGCTCGCTAAGTGTTAGGAATGGAACTAATATTCATTTTCTGAAAACACTCTGTTTATGATATGTTGTTTAATATTTCACTTGACGAATCCATATATTTATAAAAAAAATATATCTACTTATTTCAACCAAAAGTAGTAAAGTTATTTATTAAACTCGGTAAATATTAGCATTATTTACAATAAGTGTTCATAAATCTCACTATGAAGAAGAATTGTTGATAGTTATACCTAGCATTGATATAGATTACTCCGTTGCTAAAGTTATAGCCGACATAAGGATGCTGGGCACTATGATATTGACATTTCTGAAAAAAATATGCTTAAGTTTTGGTCGGTTTGAAATAAACCAAGTTATTGAACTCCCATTTTAGAGTTTATTTTTCATTCTTAGAATTGTTTGTCTGATTTTCCATTCACTTTCAGTTCCCATTTTTCCGGTTGATATATTATGAGCTATGGATTAGTAAACAATATAAAGAGAAGTATCTTCTGCGAAGTTGTTTACAGGACACTAGTTCTCTTCTGATAATTAACCTTTTTGTAGAAAATTGTTAACACTCGACTGGAACACCAGCGTTTACGGGTGGGATTTCCAGATGAATCACACCAACTACCACCTGAAGAGATCTGTCAAAGGTGTAGTGAACCTTATTTCCAACTTTAGCAAGCTCAAAATGCAACAACTAATATCAACTTACATGTCCTACCCCATTATGTTGGCCTGCCACTGCAATCCCAATTATGAATGATGTCAATAGGATGATCTGTGGAACAAAAATGAAAACAATCAGTTCCAGACATGTTCAGAGAAAATCGAAAGCAGGTTTTTTTTGTTTCAACTTATATTGGATATGCTTCCTTATCTATCTTTATTGTTCTCTCTCTCTCTCTCGTTCATGTGTAATTGCTTCCGAAATGATCATCCATAATTATTACGGCCTCCTCTGATGAGGTTGCTCTTTGAAAATGTGGAAATCTCACGAAAATCATTGAAAAGTTTCATTGTTTCCTGTTTATTAAAATTGTAACAATTTGGAGCTATGCGTATTCGAATTGATTAAGCTTTCAAATAGCATAGTTTTAAGTTTATTTTATACTATTTCTTGTCTGTGACAAATGAAATTCTCATAATAACACTCAACACACCAAAAAACTGGTGGAAACGAAATTTTTTTTTTCATTTGTTCGTATACTTACAATTTTCATTTTTGTTGTAGATGACTTTGCTGAGTTTACTAATTTAAACTGATGTGAATTACTAATCGTTTATCGATTTATATACCAGCAACACCAATCTAAAAAACTTTCATCAGTCACATTATTTAGCAAACAAATTTCACGGCGATGTTTTGCTCTACCGGGTAAATCTACTGCATAACACTAGATCATGACACGAGCTGATACATCTCAACATCAGTGATTTTGTTTCATTTCTACGAATTATTTCTCATATAGGTCAACAATTGGACTCCGAGTCTGCTGGTGCTGATGGTATTTTCTTCGGGTTTTCCGCGACTGGAGAATCACATGTTTTCCATAATATTCGTATTATTATACATACAGGCTGATTCACGGTGGATGGCACATTAGACGTTTCTGGTGAACCAGACAACGGATCACTTTGAAAATTTAATGGAGGGCATATTCGGACATTCTCTAGCTAACTAAAATATTTTCGACAATGCGGTGTTGCCGCTTCTATTAGAAAGCGGTAGCAACTTTGATTTTTCAAATGGAACACTCTGTATATAATATTATTTTTGGAATCTCCAACAATTGCTCGACAACTTTTCTTGATATTTCTCTATACCTATCTGTTACCGTTTTCAAAATAAAAATTAATTTCAATTTTTTTCTTCGAAAATCATGACTTCTAAAAATGCCGATATCTTTTAGTTAAGAAGTACTATGATATCGAAATTTGGTTTGGAGTTAGGTGATACTTGGACACTTCCCACACGTTAGCCTAATCTCCGTTACTTCAATACAGGGTGGTAAAAAAATACAGTTTTTTCGTTTGCTTGAAAAAGTTGCTGAAATTTTATTATTTTAAATGGAACACCCTGTATATTATTGAAAATTCGGAAAGCTGCTGAAATTTGCTTTCTTTCTATGTATATCATACCTATACCTAACTAGTCAAGTTTCGGACTTATGAGCATTTATTTGTGAAAATGTCACTTCAGAATGGTATTTCCATTCGGTATTTGGTAAGCAGGCCATGATTACTATTTGACAGTAGCGTTGTGACATTCTCCTAATAATATAGACATTTTCGTCACTTCAGAAGTTGCAAATACCTTCAAAACGATGGAACAAAACTATTCAAACGAAGTTCTTATGAATTTGTTTATTATTTTTGGACAGTGTGATAAAATTATCAGCAGAACATGTAGAAAGTTCAATGAAATGTATCCGAATCTACCGCCAATGCCAAGAAATTTATACGAATTCAGAACAATTTCAATGCATTTGGATCAACTTTAAAAGCACCAAGAAACTTGCCTCGACCCGTAACTTCTGAAGACAACCAGATTAATGTCTTAGCATATTTTCACGCATTTCCCGAGTCATCGATAAGAAGTGCTGAAGAAGATTTGGGTATAAAATATTCATCGGTTCAAAGAATCTTGCGAAGACATAAAATGCATGATTATAAATTCACCAAAATTCAAGCAATGAAGCCTCAAGACCCTCAACAGAGAGTAAAATTTTGTGAAATGTTGTTGACACGCATTCAAGAAGATCCACTTTTTTTAAATAAAATTATTTGGACTGATGAATCGAAATTTTCGAGAGAAGGGATTTTCAATATAAAAAATCGTCATTATTGGTCCAGTGAAAATCCTCACGTCACAAAAGAAGCCGGATTTGAAGAAAAATTTAGTTTTAATGTCTTCTGCATGTTGATGGACAACAAATTGAGGTACGTGATATACGAGGAGTCATTAACATCCAGAAGCTACCTGAATATTTTGGAGAATACTGTAGAGAGTTTCGTGGATAATCTGCCACTCGAAGATTATCGAAACTGTTGGTACCAACCAGACGGAGCTCCTGCACATTGCACAAGAGAAGTGAGCGCAGAACTGGAAAGACTTTTTGACGATCGGTGGATGAGGCGCTTGGGACCATGGAATTGGCCAGCGAGATCACCCGATCTTAATCCATTAGATTTTTATTTGTGGGGAATATTTAAAGAAAAAGTTTACAAAATACCCGTGCGTTCGAAAGATGAATTGTTAGAAAGGATTGCCCAAACATTTGAAGATTTGGATCCCAATGAAATCAGATCTGCCACCACGAAAGCAGTCAACACCCGCATTTTAAAGTGCTTGGAAGTGAACGGCCAGCGATTCGAACATATTTTGAAATATTCCACATGACTGTTTTACTTTTTTATAATTATTCATATCAATATTTCCAATTTCAAGTTTCTTGGTGCTTTTTTAAAGTTTATCCAAACATATTGAAATTATTCTGAATTCGTATAAATTTTTTGAGGTTCATTGGCGGTAGATTCGGATACATTTCATTGAACTTTCTACATGTTCTGCTGATAATTTTATCACACTGTCCAAAAATAATAAACAAATTCATACGAACTTCGTTTGAATAGTTTTGTTCCATCGTTTTGAAGGTATTTGCAACTTCTGAAGTGACGAAAATGTCGATATTATTCGGAGAATGTCACAACGCTACTGTCAACTTGTAATCATGGCCTGCTTACCAAATACCGAATGGAAATACCATTCTGAAGGGACATTTTCACAAATAAATGCTCATAAGTCCGAAACTTGACTAGTTAGGTATAGGTACTATATACATAGAAAGAAAGCAAATTTCAGCAGCTTTCCGAATTTTCAATAATATACAGGGTGTTCCAGTTAAAATAATCAAATTTCAGCAACTTTTTCAAGCAAACGAAAAAACTGTATTTTTTTACCACCCTGTATTGAAGTAACGGAGATTATGCTAACGTGTGGGAAGTGTCCAAGTATCACCTAACTCCAAACCAAATTTCGATATCATAGTAGGTACTTCTTAACTAAAAGATATCGGCATTTTTAGAAGTCATGATTTTCGAAGAAAAAAATTGAAATTAATTTTTATTTCGAAAACGGTAACAGATAGGTATAGGGAAATATCAAGAAAAGTTGTCGGGCAATTGTTGGAGATTCCAAAAATAATATTATATACAGAGTGTTTCATTTGAAAAATCAAAGTTGCTACTGCTTTCTAATAGAAGCGGCAACACCGCATTGTCGAAAATATTTTAGTTGGCTAGAGAATGTCCGAATATGCCCTCCATTAAATTTTCAAAGTGATCCGTTGTCTGGTTCACCAGAAACGTCTAATGTGCCATCTACCGTGAATCAGCCTGTATATGTTGGACTACTAAACAGAATGGAATTTGAATAATTGAATAATACACTGGTTCTAATTCTATAATACATTAGAATCTCAAGAAACTTTCAATTTCACAAAAATTAATTTTCTTTCAAAATCGATAGAACGAGCAGCCGTTTGTGACTGGATAATAATAGTAATAATATATATGCTTTATTATCAGTTGAAAAGGCTTGGGCAGTATAATTTAACATAGAATAAAAAATGGTGTACATCACAATTCTTTGGTAAATGGTGGTTACAGATTCGAACAATGAAAAAATGAAATGGACAATACGGTTAAAAATTAAAGGATAAAATCGTATTCATGAAAGGGTAAACACGACAGTTAATCAATAACTGGGTTAGTCAATATAAAAACATGTGTACTGAGTCCGCTAAAAGCTTTTACAATTTACAATGTTAAGTTTATAGAGAAGTATCAACAAGGTACATCGACTATCTTGGCTGAAACATTCGAAGATTCAATTATATCTGTTAGAAACCAGTGCAAAGGTCTATGAGGGTGAGTTTGCGAGTACTTTCTATGAAGGATACCGAGAATTTAGGAAAGTAAATATCACTTGCAATCCCTAGTTTAACCAAGATGAATCTTGCATATTCGTAAAAACGTGCCAAAGATGATCATGACGAACACGAATATTGCCTACGTAATGCCTTTTGTATGCAACATGCAACTGATCCTATACCGATAATGGTTTAGAGGATGTCGTATATTGAAATTTCTTCTTCCGTATGTTCCGCTAGCATGGGTAGCAGATTTGGTTTATGTTCAGGTTTTTTTTTGAAATTATTCACATGTTTGCACTTCTCTTCTTCAATCCCCAAGTGGCTTTAGAATTCATTCATTTTGCACGACTTCTATTTCCTACTTTTTATACTATTATTGTTATTATTACATATCTGAGAAGTAGTGCATCTGATGGCAGGGTCATTTTCCAACTCTTCATATAGCTTTTTGTAGTCTCACAGTACGGTGAATCGCACTGAGAACATAGAATCCCAGCGTAGCGTAGTCGAATATGTATCGCTGTTATCTGTGGGCTAGTCTGACCCGTATTGTCAAAAATGTATATGAATTCATAGCATTTACTTGAGTAATGGAAACGCTTCACCCCTTCACCGTACGGTGCTGCTCGCTACTGACTTGCAAGACTTCTAGAGCGACTGCTAGATTGGTTCGCATAGCGCCGGTGGCACTCAAACAAGCTTTCCTTTGCCTGCTATGAAGTCGTCGTATTACTTCAAACTGTTCCATCTTTGACCACCATACCACCGATCCACGAAGCCATGCTGTAACTTTTGGTTGTAGCCCCTCCGGTATATTCACCTACACAGATTGAAAACTACTGTCTTTTCCAATGTATTTTTTAATGTTCTGGTTCTCACAAAAACAAAAGTCCTGTAATGTTAAGAAAACTTAGTGAGAGCTACGGAATGTAGATTGGAATTGGTGTTTTTTTTTTTATAAATCAGAGACAGGCCGCCAAACTTTCTGCCGTGTTCCAGAGAAGTGAGCAAAGTTTCAGTGTACGTTCAGATGCTGCACTTCATATATGTTATATCCTCGTAGCCCTTATAGAGTTATAAAAATTATTGAATATTATTTAAACGACGCCATTGCAACTTTGTTGCAAGGTTAACAGGAAACGCTGTCTTAAGCATTCCTTTATTCTATTCAAGGAAAGCGATAAGGGATTATTATTCCGAACTGTCTTGAGATTATTTTTCACAGACAGTCTAACTCAGAGGCTGATTCGAGAAACACTTTCAAAATTGAACTGAATTAAAAACCAAGTTAGAAGAGTTTCGACTTGAATTTTGCATCAAATAAAATTATTTTTTAAAAAGTTATTTCGTGTTTCACCGACGTAAACTATATGGGAACAGGTGGGAATATGCCTTATCATGAAAAGTTGACAGGAATCGAAATAGCTCTTGATACAGAACAGAAAATCCAGTTTTTGAAGGGCACTTTTAGCAATGGACCTCATATGGTTTTCCCATGAAAGGATAGTACTGATGTTAATACCGAACACTGAAATGGAACATTTTATTGTTATGGTTTTGGATATTCAAAAATGAGAATAACCTCATCACTGAGAAATGAGGACAAATAATATTAATTTATTCGATATAGCAACATCATGTTAAGTGACTAAGAGTGCAATGTAGTTAATTTTTTTATATGTCTGCTTACTGAAATTGAACACATTTCTGCAGAATTCCGTCAAATTCACAAGCTCTCTGGATGTTGAGACCCAACAAAATACAACTGATGTTCGTTGGCGAATGGCAATCTCAGGCATACGACTGTCAATGGGAATGATGTTCTGGGGCTGGTTTTCCATTGAATTCTTTGTAGAATTTGCAGCAAACATGTTGGAAAATATATTGGTTTTTCCTTGGCGTTGCTATGGGAGGAAAGGAGGAAAGGAGGGAAGGAGGCTATTCATGAAAAACCATTTAAATTCTTTCAAATTTTAAGAAATGAGTACTGTAATAGTACATTTTAATTTTTTTCAATCTAGAATAATGTATCTGCTATAATATGTTCTTATCAATTATTTAATAAAAATGCATCATTGCTCAAACAAAGCATTTGAATTTCGATTAAATGAAAATTCCTTTTTTGTGTGTGTAAGTGGATAATTGCGATTTTTATAAACTTTACAGACATTTAGTGATTCAGGTAGCCTTATGGAAAATGGGTTCAATGTGTTTCTTTTTGTTCAGTTTGGTTTGTTTGTCCCCCTATGACATTGTCCCACAACTGTCATATTACGTCACTGACAGTGTTTTATTAGGTAACTAATTGTCAGAACTGACTTTTCTATTTATTGTACATTGAAACCATATTTTATCATATTTTGCATTCAAAAACTCTGCTCTAAAAGAAATTATTTGAAGGTATTCCGGAATGGTTTGGAATTTTAGGAAAATGTTTTTTTTTTTATAGACCTAAAAGTGTGCAAAATCTTATGATCGGGAGCAGTTGGCCCAGAAAAGCATCCTCTCCTTTGCAAAAATATAAATTCATTCTCAATGATTTTCCCAAGTATTGTGCCTCTTAGTAAAATGGCAGTTCTATCCCGTATTAGTTACGACAAACTCGATAAGACGATGGATTCATATAATTTTTTCCCAAGAAGTGGTTTTCGTCCCAAACATTGAGATCCTTACCGCACCTACTGTCCGAGTAGCTTAGGCGACTGCTCTTTTGGTAATTTATCGAATAAATGAAGTGTTTGATACTCTCGGGTATTCCTGTCTGCTGAAAATCATTATTTTAGTTTCAATCGTGTTGACCTGTAGTTTATTTTCTCAAGAGTATCCTTCTAGAGAAAAAAACAAGTCTCCACTTTTGATATTAATGAAATTACAGAGAATTTTGGGTAGGTATACCAGTATACGGACTAAGTATAGGTGAGCAATTGAAAGCATTGTGACAATCAAAACATGATAAAATTGTGTATTGAGTTTTTCTATCAGTAATGTAGTTTTAAGAATGCAAAAGTTAGATTAAATATGAGCTTACGTCGGGTGGATAAATTGTTGGTAAATATTGATCGTTTCCTTTTTATTATTTTTTTGGAAAATTTCATATCACAAAGTTTATCATATCATGTCACTCCATAACTAATGTCCATGTCCATGCCCGTGTCCATCGCTTCCTTGGTTGCTCCAATGAGTCACTCCGACGTAGCTAGTGCCTCCTTGTCCACCATCTTTACCATGTTCATGTTTACCATAATGCGCTGGATGTTGGGCATGACCAACTCGTTCTACCACAGCTTCAAATCCTTTATGGGGTCCAGACGTATACTTGACAATCCGGTGGGTACCATCAGCTTCTTTCAGCGTGTATTCACCAGTGACGTGTTTCCCATCTCTGTGCTCGTGTTGGGATTTGTAGTCGTGGGTATGAGGGTCATGGACGCCATATTCGAACTTGTAATGGGCATTGTCCTGAAATTGAATGAGATCATTGAGTAGAATCCTCTAACCAAAGATATGTTAGAAAATGCATATTCAGAGATAGACGAAATTTTTGTTTATTGTTTCACAGAATACTGTTTCCTTGATAACTTATTTGAATAAATATATTTTTATAACTTTATAATAAATAAAAATCTTCTGGGCATTCATCCGATTTTGATGAATTTTTTTGAGTGTGTTCAAGTGGATTCGAGAATGGTTTGAAGTCGAAATTCAGTCCACTACAAAATGTTTTTTGCTTAATTTTTCATTTATAAGTTGAAAACTGGTGCCAGTGCCTTCGCCACTGACTTCATCATGAAATGAGTAAAACGAATTCGCCATAAAATCGACTATAGGTTAGTCTGTAAGCAGGATAACGTCTGCTGGGACTGCTAGTATATTTAGATATTTATAAGTCAATAAACACCCTACTCATGTGTTCTGAATGGAAACCAGGAATAATAAAATTGTTGAGACTAATAAATATATATATATATATACCTATATAAAAAGAGTACGATTTGAAACAGAGTTAATAATTAATAAAATTTATAAAATGAACAATAATTTTGTATACATGTGAATCCTCAGTATAATCGAATCCTTGAGTGGCATTGACTGTTTCTATAAACCAAAACAGTTCAATGTTTTCATGGGTATTCCCCCTGCAAAACGAACGAAAAATTTTGGGATTGAACCCCTAGCTTTTGAAAAGCCTCATTACTTGAAGTTCACCATCAATGTTGAATTTCTTTGAAATAAAAATATTTGGATCATAAATCACATTCTTGTAATTGTTGGCTGATTTTTATTCGTTTTGTCATGTTTTCAGTCTATTGTATAAAACCTTCGATTTAATTCGTTTTTTGCGATTCACTTAATTTCTTCAAATATTACAAATTTTGCAATAACTTCCAGTGCTTCTAGAAGTCGAATTTTATTTTGTCTCGTATTTCTGACGAGTTGTCTGAATTGGCATGATCCCAAGACAATAGAAATAGTTCAGTCTTCACTGGGTACAATCATGGTATCTGCCTGGAATTTCTCTCAGGTTGTGAAGGTGTCCTGTTATTTTTATATAGCTTCTTTTCATTCTGAAGCAGACAAATCTTTGCCCAAAAATTAGTTGGGGTATATTCTTGCTATAATACAGCACCGGATCACTTTTCAGCTTGGTATTACTTATTTATAAGATGTGCAATAAAGGAAAAGTCCTAAATTAACAATAACATCTCTAGTATAGCACTAACTATTTTTGACAGTAAACAATTCCATGGGAAATTCTTCCAAACTTCCATTTTGAAGTAGTTCCATGAGGTCAAACATTACAAATTCTCCAGAAATGATGAGAAGTACTAAATCGTTAAAGTCTGAATTGTCCAGTAAGTCTGCTGAAATCAACTGACTCTCAAAAACGATACAAAACCTTTTAAGAGTTTGTTGATAATGATAAGTGTGTAAAATTCTCTGGAAGGGTGGAAAGATATGAGAATATAGCAAGTTATTGACTTAGACCTCATCAAACGAATACTATAGCACTCACTGGAATTTGAATGTCTATATACCTAACCTAACCTAACCTAACCTAAAAATGCTAATAACTCGGATATCATTATTTGTTACTTAGCTGGTTTTTCCCCTGTACCCTACATTTGATTCTCAAAATGTTCCCACAAAAGATATTGGCTTTATTGTCAAAAATTGCGAAGAGAACCAAATAAAAAACTGGTTCAATTGTGAAAGCGTTAGCGATATGCTATGAGGAAAACTGTTGAAAAATATCAAGATTCAATTAGCCAAGTGGATGTGAGTAAACTTCTATTGACTGAAGGAAAAAATATTATGGAATTCCTCAAGATGTAATGGATGCAATATTATTTTATATATCGTAATTTATAAAAATAATATAGTAAGTATGCACCCGCAGGACTCGTGATCATAACGGAACTGAACTTGATGAGGAATTGAAATATTCTATTAACAAGAAGAACGAGAAACAATGATTAAAAAAAATCATTACAGAGGTACAACTGTTAGAATGGACTCTGAAGAACTGTCTATCAATCGATAGACTGTGGAAGAATTATTGAGGAAGCAAAAATAATTGTTGCAATTTGACCTCATTACGAAACTGACTGAAAAAAGTACCTAGAGATGTATGAGAGGACATACCCTTTGTTACAGGTGTCGGACGTCAATGTAATTTCTTTGGCCTTTGCGATGTTGGGTTGAAATTGGTTTGCCTAGATGACGCAAATTGATTATATCAGAGGTTTCACATCAGACAAGCAAAACAAATATGGTTAGAATTGAAAAATTATTGTTTATTGAAAGAATTTGGTGTTACGCGTAGCGAAATCACATAAAGATGAATCTGGAATATGGAAAAAACCAGCGATTATTGTTGAATGCTGTAATTGATGTAAAACTTTTATTATGAACAGCTGATTTCAATGTTTATTAAAAATCTACTAGATTGTTGACTATCTGAGAAACGACGAAATTTTGACGGTTATCAACACGAGCATATCGAATATGAAAAGGGGTATTTAATAAAATCATGATGTGATACAAGATCTTTTATCGAAAGATTCTTAAATACGATTCCTTAAAAAAAAGTTTACAAAGATTTGCACCTAGTTTTATGGGGTTTGATCAATAAGACGTCCCGAAATTATTTTCATTCTTATTGGAAGGTGGTCATGAAGATGTAAATTGAATTACAAAAAAACTATCCTGACAGAAATAGATAAAAAATTGACCGATTAGAAAAAAATCGCAAAAGTTTTGTCCAAGATATCTGAGAATGGATGACTATGAAATTGTAGATAACTCTGTTGGAGAAATCAACGTTGAAATATACTTTCTTCGGCCATTGTTTTGACACTTTTGACCACTCCTTCGATTATACATGGAAATGGACAGTTGATTTTCCGACTCAAATTTATGGAAGAAATTTTTGGTTGCGATGAAAAACCAAATATTCTCAATGCAAGGAAATAAGGAAATGCACGAAATCATAATTTATACATTAATTCTCCAGAACTTTAGTCGTTCACTTGAATCGGTTTTCACCAATGGGTAGATTTATAATTCCTTACACATACATATACAAGAATTTCCACTACATGGGAAACTTTTTTTTATGCATTTGACAGAAAATTAAATTTTTCATAAAAGTTGGTGTTTTATGAAAAACTTGAGTTATCAAAATTTTGAATTTCCAAACGGTGTATAGGGGAGAACAAAAAAATTGAGAATTTTGATCAAGAGTAATCTACCCTTATTTTTGATTTTATCGAAGAAGTTTAATTAGAAAAGTTGTTTTGAATTGGAAACAATATAAAGATTCGAAATCCCAGCCACCTACGCAACAATTTTTTTTTACCAATGTTTCATATTTCCAGTCTCATATAGAGTAATATTATCTCATATGCACCTTAGTAGCCTCCCTCATATTCCAACAATGATATTCCAATACGAAATTTGGTAAAATTATTCATTTGTACTATAATATGGGCGTTTGTTGAAAATTGTTTGAGTTTTTACTAGTTTTTTGGTGCAAATTTAATATATCACTCTGTATGCATGTTCATAATAACTATCAGTATGATTTTATGGAAGGAAATTATTGAATAAATCAATTAATTATTGGTAAACGATTGAATAATACAAGTCTGCAACTTTACGAACACTTTAATCATAAACAAATTAAAATGTACTATTTTTATTATTAAAGTGATCGTAAAGTTGCAGAATTGTATTATTTATTCGTTTACCAATAATTAATTGTTTTATTCAATAATTTCCTTCCATAAAATCATACTAATAGTTATCATGGACATACGTACTATCAAATTTGCTCCAAAAAACTAGTAAAAATTCAAACAATTTTCAACCAACATCCATATTCTAGTAGAAATGTTGAATTGTACCAAATTTCGCATTGAAATATCTTTGTATGAATATGAAGGAGGCGACTAAGGCACATATGAGATACTAGTATTCTTTTTGAGGCTGGGACTATTAAAAATTAGGAAAACATTTTTTTACGTAGGTTTTGAATCTTCATATTGTTTTAGATTCTGAACAACTTTTCTAAATAAACTTCTTCGATAATATCAATAATAAGGATAGATTACTCTTGATCAAAATTCCTATTTCTTGTTCTTCCCTGTACACCGTTTGGAATTTTAATAACTCAAATACCAGTTTTTCGTGAAGCACCAACTTTTATGTAGAATAAAATTTTCTGACAAATGCATAATAAAAAAGTTTCCTATATGGTGCAACTCAAATGTATAATGCCTATTGTTTGATCGTTGAAGATAACTATGAAGTATACACATACTGATGAATGTGCAATTTGGTTCATGCCTGAACTCAATAAATGTATATATAAAGAGACTTCAAGAGTTTTTTCGATATTGATATCACTGTAGTTACTTTTCCCTTGCCCTTAAGATGAAAAACAGCGGTAGTCTACACCTAGTAGTGTTACCATCTGATCTTCGGCTTTTTATTTTCATTCAAGAAATAAAGACATTTATCATTATTATTAGTATTATTAACAATCACGTGATGGTAAGTGCCTTATCACTGGATAGTCCGTCGTACGACTAATGTGCATTATGGGCGTGCATATTTCCAATCTTGCAGCTATGTTTGCCAAACTGTAATCAATTTGTATAATTTCCCTTTTCTGATTGACTTAGTCAGTTCTCGATAGTTTACTGGATAGTTTTCAACTTACGTGTCCCCCACCTCCATGATGGCTTGCTACTGCAACTCCAATTACAACCGCTAATAAGATAACCTATAAAATGGAAGAAAGATTTTATTATTATTGTTACGGCGTTCAGCACAAAGTTGCCATAAGAGAATTCAATCATCACTGTAGTTCCGCAGAAAGAATCTATGAAATCGTCAACAGAAAAAACACAGAAAAATTAAAATGAGTTTTCCAAAAAAAAAACGATTAAAATTGGATTTTTTTAGTTTCTGAAAGATTCGACATTGGAATTGATGGAAACAATTAAAATGAAATTATTTTCAATACCGTATTCTTACCGATTTCATGTTTGACGTAATTGGTGGAACAGATTCTAACAAATCGATACTGATACAATGACCGGCATGATCTCCAACTTATATACTCAAATCATTCAATCAAAAAACTTGTAACGAAACAATATCACAATGAGATTGCGTTGATTGCATGCTAATGTTTTGGTCCACTGATAATTATCTGCATAACACTGGGATTTTGATATAAGTTTGACATATACCTATCTATACAAGTTGCTAATTTTGTTAGTTTCAGTTATCTAATAGCCATTCGCAGTAAAAACACCTAGTGAGGAAGTGAGTAAACAAAGCGATCAGGAGTTTTTACAGTTTTTAGTCTAATATTCTTTAACTTCAGTTGTGAAAAATGCCCATTTCGATTTTATCAGGAAAGAGCTTTATGACGATCTTTTTGCGGTCTACTAACCAGGTTTTAATGAAATTTTTAATGATTTTTAAAGAAATTTTACCTTACATTTATCCAGTAATATGGATTATACAGGGTCGAAAACTAACAATTTTCCATCCTCATAGTGGTGACAATTTAAGTGCAAGTGTCACTTTGACAGCCGGCGAAAGTTAGCTTTAACTTTTACAGCGACAAATACACTTTTCACTTATTCATTTGTTTATTAATTATCGCGGTGTTGGTTCCAAAATTTATAGTTTGACATTGATATGTTTCTGAATTTCTTATTCATTAAATTGTCCTGCCGAATTACACTAAATATAACTTTCGGATGTTAAAGTCCTTTTTTAAAAACTAACTTTTATTAACAAAATAGGTCTGCACAGTACAAGAGCAAAAATATAACTAAATTCTAAAATTAATCTTCCCATAAAGATTAAGATGCTTGCACATCAGTTTCCCGGAATCGCGGGATCCTGCATCAGCATAGTCAGCTTTTCACACGGGAACGGGCGATATAATTCCTTCCCCTGAAGATTCAACGTAGGAGGGTTAGCGAGGAAGTTGAACCCTAGACATCTCAATTTCCTGTTGTTGTTCGTTTGGTATCTTGGTTCTGCAGCCCCTGAAGCTTATCTTCTGGTGGTCCATGTATACGAAGACTGATAGTAGGACCAGGTAGATGAACATCGTCCAAAAACTTGGGATGTGTGCTACGTATTTGAAGGATATTATCGGTTCATTCTCCATCATGGCTGTCTTTATTGAGTAGAGTTCGTCCAGTTTTAAGTCATCAAGTTGGATCCCTATACTTGATTTGGGTGGATCTGACTTTCTTTCATCTAGGTCTGGTATGATGATTGGTTCGCTATTGGTGACTAAAGATTATAATTTGTTTGCCACAGGATAACTGGCATCCAATTGGAATGTCAAATAGTTAACTTCCAGGTGGCAGGTTATTGATCTCGTTTTGGCTTTCACACTCAAGCCTGGTCGTTTGTTGGGACAGCAGAAGGACAATCCATTTGTTTGAGTTGTGCAGTTGCCTGATGGCCGGTTTTGATAGAAGGTTGGTAGTTTCCTTGCATGAGAAGTAAATGGATTTCGCATGGATTATCGTCTGTCAGCTCTCTGATGTTAGTGGACGGGCAGATATAGGTTTGATGAGAGATCTCCAAACAAGGATCGCTCAAAAATGCATACAATTTCTAGTTCTAGTTCTTATTTTGAGGTACGACAGCCTTAGTTAATATTGGAATATTAGAAAATATGATAATAATCAAATTTTGAGGAGTGGGTGATGGGAAAATGTAAAATATAGGTTATTCTGAAGTTTAAAATATAGCTTTCGAGACTTATAATTTTTTCAAATAGCAAAGTATTTTCGAAACTTATTTCAACTGGTAATTGGTCTTCGTTAAAAATCTTCTTTAATTTTTGTAGTTCGTTGAACAAATCTTTTAGTTTTTATTATACTTGGATGAATAATGTTCAGTCTGGAAAATTATATTGAATTTTCGACATCTTGTAAAATTGAGTTTATGATCTCGTATGTGTTCATTATCTGGTTCATGATATCTTTGATGAACAAAGAATTTTCTCTATATAAAAGCTGTTCGTTATGTTTCACTTGCTGAACTGTACTATTGAACTGATTGAATAATGATATTGAAAGTGAATTTTGCCTTTTGATGTTCCTTACTAGATTATTTTGATTATTTTGTAATTCGTTAATCAGACGATCATATTTTTTCCCGTCACTGGAATCTAAATTTCCTGTGATTGATTTGAAAATCGACCCGACGCCGTTTATAAGACCAGGTTTTGTTCTGAGCGGGTGTGGTAAAATGTTGGTAAGTCTATCAGTTACTTTTTCTTCTGAAAATTGCAATATTTTCAAATAATTTGACGTGTCCCATGAGTAGTCTCCGTGACCGCCAACAAGTGTCCTCACGTTTTTGGAGTGGAATTTCAGTGTTTTCACCTCAATAATTATTGGACTCAAATCGTAATAATGAATGAGTGCATACGCGTGTGTTTCTACCTTGGCTGTTCCAAGTTTGAGAGGAATAAGTCCTGGATTGTTCTTTAGGTTTTGTTAGATATTTTTTCCGAGAGTCCGAGAGTTCCAGATAATCTGTAAAATTTATTCATTTTTAATGGGACATGGGTATTTTTTGAGAGACGTTTTAAATTATGAATGTGAATTTTTTCTTGGTTTTCCGTAGATACTGTTTTCAGTAGATACTGTTTTCATAGTACGGTCGACCTTTTTGATTTGACTTGGTTTTTGAAATTTATTCGCGTTTTTCCGCCTAACATGTTCTTTCACATAAGCCTTTTGTTTTGTTTTGAATACAATGTGGTCATCGCGCTTTTTATTCTCTCGTTCTATTATTTTTTCCTTTCGCTTGATAAGATCTGAGTTAATTTTTGAATAGAGACGTTTAGATCGTTCCTTATGATTGATAGTGTAATCATTTGATAATTTTCGATCAATTTCTATATTGAAGAGGTCATTGGTTGAAATGTGACCAGTAATGATATCGATTGGTTTGAGTTTTGTGACCGAATGTATGGAGTGGTTGTATGCTAAAATTGTGTACAACATTTTTATTTTTGGAGGAGTTTTCACAAATCCTGTAGTGTTGAGTAGGCGAATGTGTTCCAAAATGGTGGAATGGAACCGTTTTATCTTTCCGTTTGACTGCGGATGATGTGGTGATATGAAATGAACTTCTATCTTGTGTAAACCAAGAAGTTCACATATAAGGAAGTTGTTGAATTCGGTACCATTAGCAACGATAATTCGTTTGGGAATACCGTGATGAGAAAAGAATTGAATGAGGTTATCTGCTATTTCTGTACCTGTCAAAGAGTTAACTAGATATGCCTGTGCGTACTTTGAAAAGCTGTCTATAATTGTAAGAAATTTTGTATTTTCGATGGTAAATGTGTCTAGATGAACAAATTTGAAAGGTTTGCATGCTGTAGGGGTGATGTTTAGCTTCATTTTGATGGAGTTTCGCTCATATTCACTTTGTTGGCAAGTAACGCATTGATTGATATATTTTTGAATAGATTATTTTATGTTTGGCCAGTAGTATTTTTCTTTTATTCCCGAATGTCATCTTTTTTCGTGACGTCCAAAAGCTTTTAAATTTGATAGAGGGCCACTTGAAATACTTTTGAATTATTGCCGAAAATGGTTCATAGAGTTCAAGGTTTTCAAAATAGACATGGTACTGCACCCCCGGGGCGATAATTCTTTAATAAAATTTGAATCCTCATCTTTTTCTCGGATAGAATGGTAGTTTTGGGTTTAGCCGGAGAATGAAGAACTGAGCTTATATGACTGAGCCCTAGGTTCACGGCACATTGCGCTATTGGAATTGTTACAACAGGGTTCCGTTCAACATTTGAGTGAATGGTGTTATCTTCGTGGTCTTCGGGTTCTGGTAGGGGTTCATCTCCCGTACGTTCGGTATCAGGTTGGACTAGTAAGGAAATGTTGTCATTTTCTTCTCTACTTGTGGAAGGTAACTCATTGTCTTCAGTTGGTAGGGGTTTTTCTGATGTACGGTTGGTATCAAGTAGTGCCTGTGAAGAAAGATTGTCGCTTTCTTCATCATTTGTGGCAGTTAATTCAATGTCTTCAGTTTTGTTTTCATTTATTTCGTAAGGGGGTGTCATGGTAGGAGTATATTGTTTGGGTTCTCCAATGATTTGAATATCAGAAGAGGGTTGATATTCCGGGGTTTCAAGGCAGCGATTCACTGGGTTTCCTTGACCACCGAAAATAATACATTGGTTTGCTAGGTGTTGTGATTCGTCAAGTATATCATCCAATTCCTCCCAGAAGGTTTTTGTATCCTTAGTATGGATTTCAACACGGGATGAAGCATCGGCGTTGGGATTCAATTTGCCTTTTTTGTATAGTATGTTTTAATCGTGTTCGTCCAGTTTGATCCGCCATCTCAACAATTTTGAGTTGGGATCCTTCAGGGAGAATAACCACTGAAGAGGTTCATGGTCAGTAATGATATTAAACTTTCTTCCAAAAAGATATGGATGGAGGTCCTTGGTAGACCAAACGATCGCAAGCAGCTCTTTCTCAATTACTGAGTAATTTTGTTCAGAGTCATTTAGAGTCTGAAATGCATATGCAACTGGCAAATCTTGGCCATCAGGACGTTGGGAGAGAACAGCTCCCAGGGCAAATTTACTTGCGTCCGTGGTGAGGTTTGAAGATTTCGAAAAGTCGGGGTACTGCAGAATTGGATCGCTGATCAAAAGGTTCTTGCAGAGTATTGAAACATTCCAAAAACTCTAAATCAGGCTTGATTTTTGCGCCCTTCTTTAGGCATTTAGTTAGTGGTTTAGTTAATCCGGCAAAATTATTTATAAAGCGTCGATAATAGCCAAACAGACCTAAGAATCCTTTGATCTGTTTGGTGGTTTTTGGCAATGATTTTATCTGGATTTGGCTTGACACCTTCAGGGGTCACGACGAAGCCTAGATGAGCTACTTCCTTTCGGAGGAATTCTGACTTATCCAGCTGAATTTTAAAATTTGAACTCCTCAACCGATTGAAGACGGCTTTGAGACGCTCGAGATGTTCTTGCAGATGATAATATCGTCGAGGTACACCAAACATTTTTCTTTCTGGATACGACGATGAATATTATCCATTACGCGCTGGAATATTGTAGGCGCGTTCTTCTACCCGAAAGGCATTCTGAGGTACTTCCCAAAAGCATCCACCTTTTTGGGAACCACCCAAATTGGCGATGACCAAGGAGAATTGCTTGGCCTAATTATTCTCTGATCGAGCATTTTTTTAATCTGTTCTTCGACTTCTTGCCTGTGAATAAATGGATACCTATATGATTTGGTATATACTGGTACCTCATAAGATGTTCGAATTTGGTGTTTAACGCGGCTTGTAAAAGTCAGTGGAGTATCTTCATAGTAAAAAATATCCGAATATTCTTTGCACAATGAAAGTATTTTGGAGTTTTCCTCGTCATTCAAATAGTCACAACGAATTTTTGAAGAATCTAAATTTTGTTTTGGTGAATCGTCAAAATTATAAAAATCAATTTTTTGAACTTTGTTCTTATCAAATTATTCAACAGTGATCGGTTCAGAAAAATTTAAGGTTAATGGTTTTGTGGTATTGTTCAAAATTGTAGTGAGAGCTTTGCCTTTCCTTGCGGTAGTGAGACACTCTGGAACTTCACAATTTTGGAAACATCGGAGAGGTATTATTATTTCACTATTCTGGATTGATGTTTTGACTTGTATCACTTGCTCGGATCTTGGAGCAATCGTAATTAAATTGAGATTGTTTTTTGTTTCCTGAAGTTTTATCTTCGCGTAAGGAGTAATAAGATAGCTGTTACCAAAATCTAAGTAAGCTTGTAAAAGTTTTAAGTTGTCAAGATCAATAATTAATCCTTTGTAAATATTGTGGAATTAAAAAAAAAATAAATGTTTTTGTTGTAGTAAATTGAATAATTTTGAAGCTGGCATGGATGCGCTATATTTATGAGCAGATTTTTAAAAATCGTATTTAATCAAATTTGGAAAAAGTTTTTGTGCAATTTCTGGATCGATGAAAGATTTTGTGGATCCCGAATCAATGAGAAATTTCAATCATATTCAGGGAAAGTTATATATGACAATTCAATAGAATTAGAATTTTTGAATGAAATAACTTTCGAGACTAAGTTGGGTTTTTTTTTGTTGACATTTCCTGAATTTTTTTTTTCTTTTCAGAATTATCAAAAACTTGATTTTCGTTATCGTAATATTGAAATTCGTCAAAATGTTCCGTATAATCTTCTTCGGCGTAATATTCTTGTTTGGTATAATTTGGATCATTTTGCTAGTCGCTAACCTAACCTAATCACCATATTAAATAATTCCTCTGAATTACAATTTTTCTGAGGTTGAGTTTGGAATGAATTTGAGGGGCCCGGCCGATAATTGAAGGCATTTCTTGTCGAAACACTCATCGGTACTGGTTTGTTATACGTATTTCTAGTGGATACACTCATGGGTGCAGGTTTTGGGAAATTTTGGCTTTGATTTTGATTTGGCCTGAAAACGTTCCTGTTTTGGAATGGTTGCCTGAAAACTTGTGCGTTGGTAAAGAATTTTTGGGGTTGGCTTGGTGCTCTAGGTTGAATCGGTATTGGTTGTGAAGGAAATTGATTTTGTTGTCTAAAGAAGTTATTCGGTGTACTAAAATTATTAACTGGAGAAGAATTTGGTTGCCTGACTTGAATTGGTGCTCTAGGAGGTGAAAAATTGGGTCTGAATGTATTTTTATTTGAAAATTTTTGAAAATAATGTATATTATCTTCTTGTAAGACGAATTGTAATGCTTCACTGAGAGATTTGGGTTTCATACAGCGTATGGTAGTACCCAAAGGTTCCTTGAACCCAGAAAGAAAGGTTTTCAATGCCAAGTTCCTACATAGATCTCTTTTACACTTTTTTGATTCCACCGTGATTTCATGTACATCAATATAATTACACAGAAGGTTCAATATATTTAAACACCTATCATAGAACTGTTGAGGCTTTTCGCTAGGGGCTTGCCTGAGCATAACCGTATCTCTGTTCAGGCAAGTTTCATCCCTTTGATCCGCAAAATTGCTTGTCCTTAAGTTCTTGCCAATTTGAAACATTTTGTTTGTTGGCTACTATTTTTGCATTACCAGATAAATTAGAAATGAGACAGTTCAGCAAATAAACATTTTGAAAGTTTGCCGGTTTGGCAGCATTATAAAAATTGGTAATTATTGAATCACAAACTGATAAATATCTATTTAGATCATTAGGATTGCCATCAAATTCTGGCACACACTTTAGGTATTGAGGATTGAATGTATTAGCCCTTTTCTTGTTCAAATTATAAGTATTAGGCAAAGAAACTATAGGATCAGCTGAAGGGTTTTCGTTATCAAGACTTAAATTTCCTAGAATTTGTGTCAAACTATCAGTGTTCATTTAAAAATAACTCTCATCAAAATTGTAAGAACTTTGAGCATCCTTCTATAAGGTAGACGACTGGTTCCTCGATTTTTGATTTCCAGAAGACTTCCTTGCGAGACTGGATGATTTTGTTCCACTCCCCGATGATCTGCCTGTTGAGGATAGCTAGGGGTCCTCGATGGACTGGGTTCCTTAATTTTTGAAGAGCCGCTCCTTCTCAAACACCTTCACAGAACAAAACAACAAGTTCGATACTCGATTAATCGTTGATACGAAAAAAGCACGTTCGATACGTTCAATATCGAGTATCCTATCGACTGCGCCAAAAATAACTTTCGGATGTTGAAGTCCTTTTTTAAAAACTAACTCTTATTAACAAAATAGGTCTGAACAGTACAAGAGCAATGGTATGCTTTTTAAGCATTTTTCAACCTATACCTCACATGACAGATTTGAAACCTCACTGAAGAGTGGCCAAATTGTTCAATATTCCGATAGCAGATATTATTTTTATATTTGTTAGTATTCACCAATTCCATTAGCGTGATTTTCATTGATTTCATGGTAAAGGAACTTTCCGTTTTCATTTCAAAGTATAAAGGAAGAAAGAATCAATATTGAATTTGTCCATAGTGTGAATTTATATAGTTACATTAGTATTTTAAGTAAATACCTATATACTGACCGACCCCGTATTTCTTACTTTCGACTAGGCCTCTTTAAATAGTTATTCTGTATACTCTCAGTGGGAAAAAAGTTGGGAGCTACTTTGTGAGGAATTAGTTTGAATTATCCTTCAAATGAATAATCATACGATCGGATTTTCAGCATCTCCATCCATTAATTGAAAACTAGACATAGAAAATTTCTGTATTTTTCACAGAAGTTCATGTGATATATCCCCTATACAATGTGAAGAAATAAGGAAAATTGACCGGTTAGTTTTTTTTATACAGGGTATTTCGCTAATTTTAGGTAATATTAGTCTCGTCTATTCTTAAGTCACACTGTATAATATTCAAAATTTACGTCCTGTCAAGTGGCTACATGGCACATATAACTGGTGCACTGAATTGATCCAATCATGTAATCCAAAGAATATATAATAGAGACACTTATACTTTCAATCTCCCCTGTATATTTAAGGAAAAATCACATTTTTTGGAATCAGTGAATCTTATCGGATATACTGAACACAGAAAATTCAATTTTCATACGATCCGTTTGTGTAACTCGGAAAAAGTCATGATTTACCCTGTATACAGTTTCAAAAAATTCTTGAAAAACATAACATTGCACTGGCCAAGTATAGTAGTATGGTGTAGATCGAAAATTCACCAATAATTTTGTGATATTCCCAGCAATAAAGTTCAGCCAATAATGGCCTGAAAGTTCCATCTTACAACTTCAACACTCTGTATCTCGTAAACTATACATAGAATTTTTGTGTGCCTATGGTAACTTTTGTTCAGGAAACAGAGTTCAACAACATACTAAAAATTTGGAAAATTTGACCGAAAGACTTTTTGCATAAGGAGTGTGCGTGGTCCTTTGTGACGAACGTCTAATTCACCCACTCCGTACCAACGTTGCCAAACTAATTCGCCCAAATCCGTATCAACGTTTTCAAGTTTTACTAATCATCAACTCGGTTTGCCTGCAGCTGTTTCACGCATTTTCGAGTCTCGCAAGCTAGGTTAGCTTGCTCAGGTAAGGTTTGTGTGTCAATTGCGAGCAAAAAACAAATTTACGCATTTTTAACTCAGTTTTCCTTCCTCTTTTGTCAACCAAGCACCTCGCATGTATTCGCAGTATAATGAGTAAAACTTGGCAACGGTTGAAGCACCTCGCACGCATGCGCAGTAACTTGGCAACGTTGGTAGGAAGTGGGTGAATTAGACTAGTGATTTGTGTTGTTCAAATTCTAAACTGTTTCCTTTAGCAATTTGACTCGAATAGCTGTCAACCTAAAAACACTCCACCTTCGGTGTCGTATTTTTAATAGTTGACAGTTATTTTCGTCGAATTGCTAGGAAACAACCCAAATTCACCTGATAAAATACAAACCACTTATTCAATAATAAGTGGTAAGATACCGTTTAGTAGTTTTGGAGAAAACGCCCTTTGAAGCAATTTGGCCACATCGAAAAGGCAATGAAACTCAAAAAATGTTTTTTTCTACAAATTTGCACTTTTCCGAGGAGCTCTTTGCCGCTCGCCGAGCTTGTTTTGGATAGTTTGGAGGTTTAAAATGAATAACATTTTCCGAGAAACCTCAAAACAAAAATTTAATTGGTATCTGGTCACTGACACATAAAAGTTGCAGAAAATATTTGATTCCAAACATATGGAGACGAAAGTTTATTTCAACCTGACTATACATATATAATCAACCAATTCATTGTGTTTCAGTTCGACTATCATATTACCATTTCCGACCTACCATCAGCGATCGATGTGATGCGTTTTTCATTGACACAATTTTCTGTTATGTATAATCACGGTAAGCCAAGGTTGTCGAAATATATTTTTATATTTGATGTTTGATTTGATTGTTTATGTGCTAGTGATTACTAGTTTCCACTACAAATTGTACCGTTTTCATTATATTCATTGTTTCTCCAATTCCACGAATGAAAAGAACAAAAGCACTGCTTTTTCGAAATATTAGGAAGTATACATGAATTGTAATTTACCTAACAAGTGTAGAAAGTGGTACTTTTCCGCACGTGACGGCAGATTTATAAATGTTCAAACCTGTCTTCCTATCTAAAAATAAAATAAAGTATCTGGGCATCTACAAGGTCTGTCATTTGAAATGGTATTCCCATATCATGTAGACATCATGTAGTCAAAAAATTGCCAACAATCATTTATAATTTTAAAAAATTTGAAAAAACCCCTACTCTGTGTACAATTGAAAAAAATACCTAGTTATCATTCTTTGTTAGAAAGTTGCTTACGTTATAGAATCTTGGGGTGAGGAGAGGTAGTGACGACACATCAAAAACCATTCAGAAATTTCTTTTTTTTCATTTTCTCAACTTGAACAATTATTTTTTGATTTTGTAACATATTTTCCACAAACTCAAAAATATTATATTATTTACTGTATTGTCTGTTCTGAGCCACTCAATATTCTTTCACTACAACACTCTCCACCATAAATTATAATGACTTGGATATATGAAATGTATGTTACTTTTGCAAATGTCAACAAATGTGAGAACATCGTAAGTCATGAGAGCAGAGGAAAAGTATGTAGGAAATGGTGTCGTTCCGTTTGGATTATGGAGGACATCTGGTGATCACTTGAATAATTTGGAAGTGGTATTTTGCAGTAAGGAAATGCTAACATATAACTCAATCTAAAGGAATGCTGTTTATTTCAAAAAGGAGGTAATTTCTAAGGTCATATCACTGGTTCTTGTTCCCGTTCTTAATCTTGAATTTTATAAAGAACCTCACTTCTGTTTCGTAAAAGTTGAAGATAGTGTTTATAAGTAGTTTGATCAATTTAAACAGTTTCTAGAAAAGGTCCTAAAGATGGTACTTTTGTCTTGACAAGGCAAATTGCCGATTTCCACAAAAACGTGTACTGCAATAATGCTTACAATTGTTCCGTCACACAGTGTCATCCTCAAAATGAGTTATATAACTCGCTTTGAAAAATATTTACCTACTTCAACGGGGCACAGATCATATGGAAATTTCTAAGAAGAATATATATGTCGCTAAACTTGATCTACACGAAGTGAAGTGTGTGCACACAGTTCCGTTTTGTTCGTGGTAGTGATCGGACGTAGTCCGATCACAAAAGATGGCACGTGGATACCACATGGAGGCGGGACATTTTTGTCAATGTTTCTTTTATTTGAATATAATTCTAAAAATATCATTTTGTGTGTGCAGTTATATAACCATTTGTGAAAGTAATCGGTTCTTGGGTTATCTACGCTAGTAACCAGGCTAGTTGGCAACGGATTTGCCGTAATCCGGGACCGGTATATGTATTATTTAACATTTATATATATATACATATATATATATATATATATATATATATATATCTACTTGATTATATAATAATTATCATTTTAAACTACCTGATCTGGAGAAATTGATTCCGTAAGGACTCAAATCCAAAAAACTAACCAAGGAAGAAAAAGAAGAAGTGTGTGCAGGAATTTCGTCATGAATGTTCAGAATTTTCTCGAGGCGAAAATTCTTGTGTCCCTAAGAGTATACTTCTCTCACACACGCAGCGTGTTATTACCGGAGCAATTTTACATAATTGTAGTTTCCACTTCTTGGTGGTGTTACAAGAAATTCTTCAACTATACAGGGTAATAATAATAATGATAATAATAATGAATGCTTTTATTGTTAGGATACTCAGTACAGATACTTAACCTAACAAAAGGCAGGATTCAATCTCCGCACATGAAAAATCATTGCAGAGCCTTGCTCTTCCATCCCACCATTAAAAATAAACTCATGATAATCCCTAATTTCAACAAGAATAACAAGAAAAATAAAAAAAATACATAAATCATAACTGGAGAAGTTACGGACTTCTGGAAAAGAAGATAAAGAATGATACCAAAGATTAAAAACTAAACATAATATAAAAAAAAATTAAACAATCACAAACATTTTTGTACTACCTACTCTCACAGGAATGATACGATCTAAAATACAGGAGTATGGCATTTTTAGTTCATTTCATATTTCAATATTCGAGATATTTTTTTCGATTAAATATTGTTTCAATTTTTTCTTGAAAGTTTTCAGTGGGAGTAACTTGAATTCAGCAGGTAACCGGTTGTATGAGCAAACTATCTGATATGAGAAAGAGCCACGAAAAAAAGCTGTTCTGTGTTTGGGTGCTGACAAATGATTCCGAAATCTCAAATTGAGGTTATGTATGTCGGTTCTGAAAGATAGCTTTCTGAAGAGATAAGAATGTTTTTTAGTTTTAATAATTTTATGAAAAATCGCAGCGGAATGAATTGTACACCTACCCTCCATGCTGGGCCAACCAAGATTTTTTAAATGATGTGAAACATGTTCCCTTCTTTTTGTGCCTGTGATAAGTCTGACACATGAATTTTGAAGCTTTTGAAGTCTCATTTTGTCTGACTTTAGTAATTCAGGGCTATAAACTACATCTGCATAGTTAGCATGTCAAAGCACTAATGCATCCCATAGTATTAACTTACTTTTTTTGTTCAGTACATTTCTACTCGAGTAGATCATTTTGAGATTCATATACCCTCGATTCAAAATATTAGAGACATGTGTTCTGAATCTAAGAGCACTGTCAAAGTATAACCCTACATTTTTAGTTGCCTCTGTGTGTATACAATTCAGAAATTAACTCAATATTATGGAATAACTGGAAATCACTTACTTATCAGGAATTTGGAGATATCAAGTATTTCTTTTTTATGAGGACTCAAACTTTTATTGGTGGACCCTTACTATCGACGATGTAATTCAATATACGATATATTGAATTTCGGTTTAATTTCCAAATATACACAATGCATGGCTCTTTCATGATTCGATGATGTCTTGTCGTACAGTGAAATCCATTTCATCAAACATTTTAATTACTTTGCGCGGTACGCTCATGTTGAGTGCTTTATCACTGGATCTATTACGGACCACAATCCTTTGTCCGACAAGTGCGCAGCAATACACCAATCATGAGGGACACGCATGTTTTGGACACGCAACTGTCATTCATTAATTTGTTATGAACAATTAAATACAAAAAACGTGTCAATCTTGTTGTACCAATAAAATGAATTGTAGAGAATACAAATATGAACAAAATTAAATTTGGTGCGACCCGATCGGATCATTAGTAACGGAGAAAAAGTGGAAACACCGGAAAATTTTGTGATTATCACAACTCCACCATTTTTCAATTTGCAGGGTTGGCACCATGAAAGTAGTAAATAACAAGTACTTCATCTGAGAGCAAAACAATTGCGATGGAACCATTAGTTTTGGAAGGATTGCAATTTGAATTTGCTCTAGTGATGGTCCGATTTCAATTTATCATCTATATGAGAAAATCTATATTTTGAGAGTAGAAGTATAATACTACAAAACGTATGATCTCATTTCTCGCTAGGATGTCGCGAATTGATTGAAAAATGCTTGCAAACATGACTGAAAACTACCGAACCCGCCTTAGCGGTGGCTTAGAAGGAGAAACCGTGAGGCGAGGGGAGGCGTATTGTAAATGGATTATCACTTCCCCTCACCTCAAGGTTTCTCCTTCTACTCTGCCGCATAGACGGGCTCGGCCGTTTTCAGTCATGTTTGTGAGCTGTTTTCATACCCATTTTGCGGCATTGTAGCGAGAAATGAGAATAAACGTTTCGCAGTACTATATTTCTACTTTCAAAATTTATTAGAGAAATTGAAATCGGACCATCACCCAGGCACACTGCAAGATAGTTCGAAAAAAAATTCACATTGCAATCGTACCAAAACTAACGATCCGACCATACCTGTTTTGGTCATAAATGAAGTACTTGTAATTCGGTACTTTTATGAAAATTGCCAACCATACAAATTGAAAAATGGCAGAGTTGTGAATTAAAAAAAAACGCAAAATTTTCCGGTCCTTCCAGTTTTTCTCCGTTACTAATGATGTAATCAGGTCGTACTTAATTTAATTTTGTTCGTATTTCAATTAATTGTCTACAATTCATCTCATTGGAGCAACCAGATTGATGTGTTAGTTTTTATTTTATAAGCAAAATATTTAAAAAAATAAGTTTTTTTTAAATTCATTGTTTATAACAAATTAATAAATGGCAGTTTCGAATCCAAAACATAACAGAATATAACTGCGGGCTGTTACTCATGTGATGGCAGAGTCGGTTTCCTAATCGTATTTTTGTTACGAAAAAATCCTCTGTTGATTGGCTTACAAGTAATTCCGTCTCAAGCTAGGTTGGTTTTACTGTAATATTACTTCCTCAAAGGAAAATTGCCTCGGGAGCAACAAAAATATAATAAATTCAATATTAAAATAATCACAAATAAAAACCAACTTACTCCACAAACATATTATAGCGGGGGTCAACGTGTTCCTTAGATGAACCATAGTTTCCAGAGTTTCAAGAGTATGAGAGTCAAACTTGGGGTATTGAATTCAAGAATTGGAAACTATTTTAATATTTCATACTCCCTATCACCTCCGGCTTCACCTAAAACGACCCCAATTTTGCCATATTCTATATATTTTCACTTTTTACTATTTCAAAACTGTGATAAGACAACACAGGAATCAGTGTCTAGAGGGGTTTGTTAACGCGTTACATACCGTATTTTTTTCTTCAAACTCATATTAAACCAACGAAAATGTTATTTTCTCGATTATACAACTCATTATTGAAGTGTCCAATGGCGACTGCAAATTCTACGTAGTTAGCAGCTATTGATACAGAATATTATACTCTTGACGTGGATAAATTTGGTGCTTCGCACTGTTAACGAAATGAATGTTGTTATTAGCAACTTTATGTTGCCTTTTATTATTAAACTTCCGCTTCCTCCAAATATGACAGTTTTATCATTGTAGAAATAATTTTACGTTTGTCAGTTAACGTCAAAGAAAGAATCACCAAGTTTATTTGATGTACAATCGTAAGGAATACCACTCGTAACTCGACGTATTCCTAAAAACACCACTCGAGCTAACGCTCCCGTGGTGTTTCGCAGACTATTTCACTCATCTTAAAATTCTCACCTAATCTGGCCAATCGCAAACCAAAGACAACTTGTGTTATCGCGATAACACCAGCTGTCTTTCGATTCTGATTGGAGGATCAGCTTCGGTATTTTCAACGACGTAACCATGACGAAATGAATACGTTTGACAGTTGACAATAATAAATACAGCTGTATTTGTCAAAACGAGTCGCTTCGGTGTAAATTCAAATGAAATTATGAATCAAAACATTATAATATTGATGATTTCAATAATTTGTTCATGATTGTAATACATTGTTCGTATTTATATTAATGAAGAAACTTTATTCGTGAAATAGTCTAATAAAATTTAACTCGTCCTGCGGACACGTGGTGTTTTCTCGAAGCAATACAGTTTCAATATTACTCCTGACAATTTCCCTTATATTATATAAACCAATATAAACGCCATCATTTTCTTATTTCAAACCAATGAGAACAGGGGTGGGAATTCTACTGTCGACAGTTTTGTCTCCTTATCTCCCATGAATTCAACCATAATGTCATCTCACTTTTTCTATCGACAATAGAATTCTATGGTATACAGAATACCACCCTAGGACTTTTCGAAAACACTTCCTTCAGTCCGTGGTATTTTCAAATAGGTGTTTCTCCTCTTCCTTGTATATACATTGCCATAGTTACGACAATCACGGTTAAATATAGAAACGTCAGTTCAACTCTTCTACTGACTTTAATCACACGAGATGAACTATTCCTGCAATCCGCATTTAGTCCATAATATAATGTATTCGTGAAATTGTCTGATTGAATTACTACTGAGTATATGTAGTTCTTTTCTATCGTCATGACGGTTTTGACAAATCAAAACCTAGTCTGTCAGGCGAGATTTTAAACACTGATATCAAATAGTAATCATATTGATGTATTCAATAAAATTGTTTTAAACACAGATCATGAATCTGTGACTAATCGATAATTTCGCGAAGTACATATCCCTAATCTAAATGCCACTTCAGTTATGTGAGTAGAAAGAGATTATTTTTATTATTATTATCATGTTGGATATAATTTGGCACCACAACTCTTTGAACCGATTTGTCTGAAAATCAATTCTTAGCGATATAGTTTTGTTGCAACCTCAGTGTATAATTGGCATAACTGAAGTAATCGTCTTCATTGTCTATCGTCCTAGAACAATTTTACGAGGCCTTCAACGCTCAAGACCTACATTTACGTGAAGTTAGTCACACTTTTCTGGCCACAGTTTCTGGTTTTGAGTATACTTTAGGTGGAATTGAGAAGTAACCGTCTGCGGTGTTGCCACATCAATTGTTTTTACAGATATGTTCCTCACCAGTTCTTTAGATTATTTGCAGCTAGGAAGCATTATTATTCAAGGAACTATTGAAATGTGATAGGTAAGAAACATGGAACTGTCCGAAAAATCCCGAATTGAATATGAAATAGAAATACTTGTGCGATAGACGCCTTCCAGAAATGTACTATAAAATATAAAACTATGTCAAGCAGGTACGGTGCAGAAGAAACAAAAATGCCAGTGGAAAGAACATGCAAATTTTGACATTTTCAACACTCAAAATCTGTTTCTTAAACTAAATATTTGTATTAAGAAATATCATCCGGTTTCATACTTTTGAATAGTGTGGATAGGAACTGGTAAATTTGTTTTAAAGTATACCAAAGTATTAGCAGCAAGACACACTTCCCTCACATAATCGTATGGTGCGATGATTTTTTTCTCTAATCTTTCTCCTGTTAATTTTGTTTTGCATGTATACCTCCTTAATAATGCTTTAAAGACTGAGAAAATACGTAAATATTTGTCAATCCTTCTTCGGCCATCCAAAGAGATTCGACCTATTGTCGCAAATTGGAAAACATACTGTGGTATTGCTTTTCATGCTGTTTCCACTTGTATTTTTGTGCACCGTACCTGCTTGACATAGTTTTATATTTTTTAGCACGAGAAAACATTTTAATTTTTTTGCAACTCTTTTACGGCCATCCAAAGAGATTTTGGTATTTTTTTTGTGCACTGAACTTGCTTGACATAGTTTTATATTTTATAGTCAGAGAAAATCTTCAAATTTTTTTGCAACTCTTCTACGACCATCCAAAGAGATTTGAAGTGTTGGAAATGTCAAGATTTTCATGCTCTTTCCACTGGTATTTTTGGTTTTTGTGCACCGAACTTGCTTGACACAGTTTTATATTTTATAGCCCGAGAAAACATTTTAATTTTTTTGCAACTCTTCTACGGCCATCCAAAGAGATTTGAAGTGTTGGAACTGTCAAGATTTTCATGCTTTTTCCACTGGTATTTTTGGTTTTTGTGCACTGTACCTGCTTGACATAGTTTTATATTTTATAGTCAGAGAAAACATTTTACTTTTTTGCAACTTTTCTACTGCCATCCGAAGAGATTTAAATATCACCGTACCTCATTTCCATGTCTTCTATGCCACATACGACACATACCAATTTAAAATCGATTCGTACCATAATCGCAAATCTCGTCCGCCATCTTGGAGCCGCTATTTTGGTTTTTTTTCTCTAAAAATAATTCTATAATGCATTTTGATACGTCAAGGAGAGTACTTAGACCACGCAACTGAAGGTGACTGCCGCAGCTGCAGTTGAAACATTTGGAGATTTAAACCAAAGAAGACCACGGCAAAACCCGGAAACCGCAGCCAAAACATTGACGCCAGCCGTGAAAGCCTACATTCCTATAATAATGCCACCTAGCTGCAAATAATCTAAAAAACTGGTAATGAACATATCTGTGAAAACAATTGATGTGGCAACACCGGAGATGGTCATTCCTCAATTCCACCTAAGGTATACTCAAAACCAGAAACTGTGGCCAGAAAAGTGTGGCTAATTTCACCCACCCACCTGTCCGAAATCTCGCTATCATCCTCGTGCTGTGAACCATCCGAAGCGACGCAGTCCCCCGTTAAGAATCAGTTAAATACGAACCGCGACAAGCAATAGGAGGCGTAACCATGAAACAGACGTCGCGAATCTCGCTGTCGGTGGTGCCGTTGTGGTGCCTGTGGTGGTGCATGTGGTACGCCCTTGGGTGCCAAGCGCTCGTCAACCGGGCCCGGAGCTCGTGGAACGGGTACGAGTTCCATATGTACCCTCATCCCGCCAAGAAGACGGTGGTACCCAGGGATATTATGGTCGACGTTACCAATAGATTAGGCTTGGATTTACTAGCAGTGAGTATTCTAATCTTAGGACAAAAATAGTGGGTTCTTTATAAATTTTTATTGAATATAATATTAAAATGTTCCCAAAATATCAAGATTTCATGGGATTTATATTCATCCCTAGATATGATAAACATTTTTTTAAACGAATAATTTCGACTATGTCAAAAGATTTCTTCTCTACAAACATATTTCCACCACGTGCAAAATTTGAGAAAACCATCACTTTCCTGACGACGGGCATTAACATGTATTTGATAAGCAGGAGTTACTTCAAGTAGTATACACTGCACACCAGCAGGGATGGAACGAACGTTTCTGAAAGTTATTAATATCAATACCAGAACAATAGTTATACTAATAGCTCATATCGTTCGAAAAAAAGAATTCCTTTTTGAGAAATCCAAATTTGTTTCACTCCTCATGAGAACACTTTTGTAACATCTTCAATTTTTGACGAAAAACTGTGAAATTCGCTAAATCAATAAATTCACCAAAAATGTACAATTCTACTGTAAACCCAACCCAAATACAAGTCTACAATTGTGGATGGAATGGAATCAGCGCGAAAAAACATGCAAAGTGTTCTGATTTGCAAAATACAAATAAATTGTGATGAACAAAAAAGTTGTTCAAGGCATTGCACTAATTGCATTGTATTGCACTAACTAATTAAACAAAAAAAATGTCGACTTGTCAAATATTGACAAATCTGGCTCACAATAGCCTTTAACTGCTGTACGACTTTTTATGCACACAATTGTACTAACTACTTATATATGAAAAAGATAGAAGTTATTAAATTCAAATATTTCTTTTTGGTCAAGTTTTGAAACTATTCAGCGAGAGTTGAACTACTTGTGTAACACTTTTTAAAGACAAGCTTATATCCAGATGCGCTGAAAAATGGAAAATCATTTCTTTAGATGTGTAATGCAGGCTATTCTGTGAGTAATAGATTCGCCGCGCAAAGTTTTCAGTTCTACACATCTGAAGAATTGTTTCTATTAATTATTTTATTTTGTGCATTTCAGACAGAACGCATTTATCTATGTATTTTCTGATGCAGTATCATTATCACATGGCCTGTTCTTTAATGAAAAAGCCATCTATAATAAAGCCATCTATCATAAAGCCTCCATCTTGAACTTATGAATTTTAAAAACATTCATGTTCTTCCATACCGAAAACCTCCCACATCCCAATTTCGGACCATTGCCATTAAACTATTCCACCATCTTGGAGTCTGAGTTAAAAATGTTGACAACTAATTCATAATCTCCGTCCCCGAAAACCTCCCAATACCAATTCTGAATCGAATCGAACCATAATCACAAAACTCGTCCGCCATCTTGGAGCCGCTATTCTGAATTCATGAATTTTCACAAAAAATTATATATCTCCGACCTCAGAAACCCTCACATACCAATTTTCAATCGAATCAGACCATTAAACTATATTTCGCCATCTTGGAGCCGGCAATTTGTATTAAAAATTTTGACAACAAATTCATAATCCCATCTCCGATAACCTCTCACTACCTCTCACTACCAAAAAATTCCAGATCTCCGACCTCAGAAACCCACACGTACCAATTTTTGATGGGATCGGACTATAATCACAATTCTCGTCATCGCCATCATGGAGCATTTTGTTCTTTTCTTTAACAAACATTTCATAATTCATTGTCAGCAGAATTATGAATTCCTGTCAAATTTCAAATAAATCGGAGGACTAGAAGTGGGTGAAATTTAATTTGCATAATTTGATTACAGACATACACCGGGGCAGGTAAAACTAAACATATATATAGAGGGTTTCCCAAAATAAAGGGGACAAACTTCGTTAGTAGAATTGTCACTTTATTTTAAGGCTATAAGATCCAATAAACATATACCCTAAGATGAATAATAACCAAATTACAGGATGTTGAAAGTGACGAAAAATATATGTTTTCCAGAAAAAGTCCTTAACGGCTCAACTTTTCTCAATGAAATTTGGTATGTCACTTGACAGCATTCAATTTCAAATTTTAATGCAACTCATGTGTTAGTAATTTCAAACAGTGGCGTTCGGCAGGTGGATACCCCTAATTGCCCTTCCCCAACTTTCACTCCACTGGATTAATACTGATTTCTTATTCTTTTTCTTAATCCTCAATATTCCTATACAAAAAAGGGATAGAATTATTATCAAAAAGATCAACAGTTTTCAAGATATTTGGATTTGAAAAAGTGCGTGCATATCACAATCTCCTGACTTTTGAACGGAATGTGTAGGTAACTATAAAAATATAACCAACAGATTGCATTCCTTGCAATGGGTGTAATTTCGAATATTTCAAAAAAATTGGGATTTTGATTGAAAAAATTCCCGATATTCACATACGCACGCACTTATTCAACTTCAAATATCTTGAAAACCGTTGATATTTTTGATAACAAAACCTATCCCTTTTTGTAAAGGAAATATTGGGGATTGAAAAGAAGAAGAATTCGTCATTAATCCAGTGGCTTGAAAGTTGGGGGGGTCGATTAAGGGTACCTACCTGCCTTACCCCCTGTTCAGAGTAACAAACACACGATTTGCGTTGAAAGAAATTGAATGCCGTACAATGATAAACATATATTTTTTCATCACTTTTAACACTCTGTAACATCTTAGGGTATATGTTTATTGGAACTTTCAGACTTAAAATTAAGGGAGGATTCTGCCGTCGGAGTTTGTCCGCTTAATTCTGGGACACCCTGTAAAAAAGCTTGTGGTTCATTATCAAATCAGCTCCAGGTCATAATAATATTGCATTGTCATTCGATTTACATATGCAAGCAAAATTCCTGCTCAATCGGAATCCGGGAAGTGGGTCAAATTTAATAAGCAAAATTTGATCATAGGCAGACACCGAGACAAATGAAACATTAAAAACTCATAATTGTAAAAATTATTAAGACAATATTGATTTGAATAAAAATAAGTTTTAAATATGGAAGAATCTTACCAGTCTAAGTAGTTTTAATAATTCTTTTGATAATAGCAATAATTCGAAATCGAATCTTGCAAATCATCTTTCAAGCACTTGAACCGATAACAAAACAATAATTTCCAAAAATGTAACGCCCTGCCCCCTCGAAGGCTAGATAGATAACGAGCAGAAATTCAGAAAAAATTCTGACGGTTTCAAGGAAAACAGTGTTGGTCAGGGGGTGGAAACCACCCCACCCCCACCTTTTCGAGAGAAATTGTGAAAACCATGGGTTCATTGAGTAATGCAAATGGAAATAATTTTACCCCGTTGTCCCCTTCAAATCAACAAAGTGAACACGTAGGAATTCGAAAATAATTCTGACCGTTTCGGACGTCGAAAATTACAACAAAAGTTTTATCGAAGGACTCGGATCCCCCCTTCTGTTGTTCGAAAAAACTGTCTAAACTCGCAAAGAATTAATCAGAAAAATATCTAAATATAGTGAAAATCATGAGACCAGCGAAATATTTAATTTTAAAAAATACACCTCTACCCCCTCCTCGAAAAAATTTACGAAAACTCATCTAAATAAAATCGAAAAAATCCGTAAAATTTGTGAAATATATTGGAATCATCGAATAATATCATTATTCGAAAGAATCATCCACTGCCCCCCTGTGGGAGGAGTGGGAGAATATTTAATTCAAAAATTCTCAATATGATCATTACATCAATATTTTGCAATTTTTGTTTTTTCGTCGGTTCTTGATATGTGTGCCAAATTTTTGATTATTCGGATTATTCGGAAAAATTCAAATTATTATTATTATTTTGGAAAATTGTTTTTTACAGGAAATATGCCCATATAATAATAATAATATTCATAACAAAAAACAATTTTACAGGAAATATATTATACAGAGATTGCATACAAAAATAAGCGAATATGTGAGTGTGTGCTTACCAAGGCCGTGTCCATTATGGAGAGGAATTGCAAAAGAAGTGAGAAAACTTTCAAAAAAGTATGAATGGTATTTCGACAAAAGCGACTGGACCTCGGCGGAAAACATGTTCTGGCTCACGGTTTTTCGTGAGATATTTCGTTTCTATATCAATTTCAATTTAGGATATTAGCATTTCCTGAATCAGACTCTTATTGAATAGGGTGAACTTTCTCCATAAAAATTTAAAAATGAAAAATGTGAATTATTTGTAATATCTAACAGAAAACAACTACTGCCCCGGCACACGCTGGACATTGAACTACATCTGATAGATATTGTGAAAAGACTCTAAGTGAAAAGAAAAGAAAAATCTTAAAGTGAAAATTTTCATTTTCATTCAGATAACTGATTTTTTAAATTCTCTCTAGTTTTCATTGAAAAAATCATTAAAATTAAACTGTTATATTATACAGTGTGTCAATGAAGTAACCCTCCCCCTCCGTCGTTTGACCTTCCATCCCAAAGAATCCAACACTACATTGTAGCTCAATTATAAGCACGAACCTTCATCATCATTTAAATATTTGTCGTGATTACTATTTATGACCTTCAGTTTCTCGTGCATCTTCTACCCTGGGGGTTAACTTTTGAAAGGAGTGGAATTTTCCTCTGAACTTTTATACGCGATTTCTTTGAATGAATGGCTTTGAACGAGCTTAATTGGAATGAAAAAAATATTTTTTGATATCTACAAATATTCTCTGTCCCTCAGCATCGCATATGGGACATAACTTCTGAGATTTGCTGAGATTCAATAAAACGAGTTATTACACTAATTATCTATTTATTTGAATTTTTTATAATAATGCACCCATCTGCCATTTTGAGTGACAAGAACCTCTTAGAGAAACGAAAAAATATTTTTCCATTGCACTTAATTTTTTTAATAGCCGTTTATTCGAAAGGTTCCTGTTGTGACAGTTCTAAAATAATGTACCGCCATTTTGTTTTCGATCAATATTTTTGTTTGAAATTTTGATGTCGAATAGAGAATTGAAAGACAAATCGAATGAGGTATCACTCGACCCTCACGCCATTTAAAAAAATATTTCGAAATGGTGCCTGGTTGAAAGGTAGAATTTTTTTATCGTTGTCAAAAATTAGCTTATGAACTAACATTTAACCAAAAAAAAATTCAAAGAAAAATTCCACTCCGTTCAAAAGTTAACTTTATGGACAGACTGCATACAAGATGTACTATGCTTTCCATTGAGGCGCATCCATTCTGCCTGATATATCCAAACAACTCTACCGGGCACTATTTTTGGTTCCACTATGTATATTTCACGCATCTGCGAAATGGACTTTTATCATAAACGATTGAATTTGTCACTAAGTTATCTAGAATTTCAGGGATTTGTATAAATTGAGTAGGACAGATGCGCATAATTTTAAGAAATATAATTTCTTGTATGTAATATTTTAGTTTGATTCAGAGATACTGATACCAAATATCTGCAAATTAAAAAAAATCCGTATTTCGTTAAGAGTCTTATCGAACCTGGCAGTGTTAATCAATAATAGTTGGAGTGTTATCCAGGGCAGCCAAGTTTTTTGCTGTTTTCGGTGAAATTTTTATATTATAAGATTTTGCGGAAGTCTTGGAATTTGAATAGTTTAGTTTATTATATTTTTTATGACTTTTCGATAAGTTACTGTTAGGTCTCCTTATTCATCTAGACATTTTCTCAATTAATTTTCGAAAACGCTGGATGGAAATGTTTACACTTCTCACCACCTCTATCTAGAGAATACTTATATAATCTTTCAGATAAATGATGGATGTTGCAAACCAAATTTGAATAAATTGTTATGAGGATATTAGGAACAAGTTTAATGACTTTCAATGATTATTGAGTCATTTGAATGTTTATGAGTTTACCTGAAAAACTAAAATGGATATTTGCATAACTTGTTATACTATGAATTTTGGATAATTTTCACCATTTCTATGAGAAGGGACAAACAACGTTCTAATTAAAAAAAAAAACCTCCAACTATAATATTTACTCCCCTAATTAGCATTTCCTGCTGTTAACAACTGGACATGAACTAATTGATGTGATTCTCTCTTTTGACTCCACACACCATCATATTATTTTACTATTCGAAGGTTTTGTACCATATTACAGGTGATTAACTCATATGTATTCAATGTACAGGATTGTCTATAGGGTAATTCTTGTATACCTATCCAAGATTCAAACTTCAGGTTGTTGTTACATCTATATTTCATCTATAGACCACTATTCACGTTTCTAATCCACTTGGAAGTTCAGTTTTTCGAGTATTTTCTGAATATATGAAACATTTACTTCTGAAAATATTGAAACACCTTTGGCTATTTTGGAAATATACTATCATAATTCATTCCTTCATTCCTCGTTCAGACACCAAGCTAACGAATAAGTAACAATATAATTGTTTTTTAGGACGCACAATGTTATGTTCGATTTCGAAACAGGAGTTCTACACGAGAAGAACAATTTTCTTTTATTCGTAGATTTTTTTTTCTCATTTTCAAGTAATTCATTCTGTTATTCTGATTCTGATACTGACAAATAGTTTGGACAATTTTCCATCCATGTTGGATGAAAGTTGATTCTATCCTATGAAATAAAAGAAAATATGTAAATATACAGAATCCAAGTATTTTTTCCTTCGTAAACGAGTTGAACTTTTTTTGTGAAATGAAGAGACACTCTAACGATATTGATAACGTTTTTTGTAATGTTCAACTCAACATACATTTTTTAGTATTCAACTTCAGTTAATATAAGGGGGTGAAAGTTCAAATGTATCAAAAAAAAATTAAAACAAAACTTCTATTCATAAATTTCACCACCACACAGGGTGTTTCCGAAATTGAGGCGATAAATGAAGTGGGAAGTAGAAGATGAAAACAAAACTTTTTGTCGAAATATAAAATAGTAATTTACGTAACCGTTTTAGGTCCGGAAAATACTGTTTTTTGAACAAGTGGATAAGAGCCGTAGGCCAGTCCTGGAAGTCTGCGAGTCCAAAAAAACTATTTTCGGGCGTACACTATTTTTTCGGCAACCGTGTAGAATAACACATCAATGAGGATATTAGGTTTATTCGTTTGCATCGAGGTGTAGCACTTTCCTACACCTAGTGTAATTCTCGATTTTAGTATTCGTTTACAGATTTGACACATTCCTTTGTTTGAACTGCACTCAGCTACACTCGATTTAAAATGTAGTGTAAATTACACTACACCTTGATGCAAACAGATAAACCTATTTAGTCTAAGAGACGAAGAGAGGTCGACCTTCACCGATATGTTAAACGCATGAAACATACTTTTTATAAAGTTTAATGAATAGACAAATACACCTATAAAGGCTTGCCTATCAAAATGTAATCAAGACTAATAAGTGAGTTTCAAAAATGTGCCACCACATGGAAAACGTTTTTATTACCGATTTGCTAGAAAATTTTATTCTTCGTAAAAATTGGTGCATTGGGGAATACTTCAAATCGTGTACAGGGAGGAACAAAATATAGAATTTTAATCAAGAGTAAACTACCATGGCTGTGATTCCAAATTTGAATATTGAATTGAATTGAATTTCGATAATGTCAAAAATAAGGGGAAACTTTCAAAAAAGTATGAATGGTATTTCGACAAAAGCGACTGGACCTCGGCGGAAAACATGTTCTGGCTCACGGTTTTTCGTGAGATATGTCGTTTTTATATCAATTTCAATTTAGGATATTAGCATTTCCTGAATCAGGCTCTTATTGAATAGGGTGAACTTTTGGTTAGGTCTCCTTATTCATCTAGACATTTTCTCAATAAATTTTCGAAAACGCTGGATGGAAATGTTTACACTTCTCACCACCTCTATCTAGAGAATACTTATATAATCTTTCAGATAAATGATGGATGTTGCAAACCAAATTTAAATAAATTGTTATGAGGATATTAGGAACAAGTTTAATGACTTTCAATGATTATTGAGTCATTTGAATGTTTATGAGTTTACCTGAAAAACTAAAATGGATATTTGCATAACTTGTTATACTATTAATTTTGGATAATTTTCACCTTTTCTATAGAAGGGACAAACAACGTTCTAATTAAAAAAAAAACCTCCAACTATAATATTTACTCCCCTAATTAGCATTTCCTGCTGTTAACAACTGGACATGAACTAATTGATGTGATTCTCTCTTTTGACTCCACACACCATCATATTATTTTACTATTCGAAGGTTTTGTACCATATTACAGGTGATTAACTCATATGTATTCAATGTACAGGATTGTCTATAGGGTAATTCTTGTATACCTATCCAAGATTCAAACTTCAGGTTGTTGTTACATCTATATTTCATCTATAGACCACTATTCACGTTTCTAATCCACTTGGAAGTTTAGTTTTTCGAGTATTTTCTGAATATATGAAACATTTACTTCTGAAAATATTAAAACACCTTTGGCTATTTTGGAAATATACTATCATAATTCATTCCTTCATTCCTCGTTCAGACACCAAGCTAACGAATAAATAACAATATAATTGTTTTTTAGGACGCACAATGTTATGTTTGATTTCGAAACAGGAGTTCTACACGAGAAGAACAATTTTCTTTTATTCGTAGATTTTTTTTTCTCATTTTCAAGTAATTCATTCTGTTATTCTGATTCTGATACTGACAAATAGTTTGGACAATTTTCCATCCATGTTGGATGAAAGTTGATTCTATCCTATGAAATAGAAGAAAATATGTAAATATACAGAATCCAAGTATTTTTTTCCTTCGGAAACGAGTTGAACTTTTTGTGTGAAATGAAGAGACACTCTAACGATATTGATAACGTTTTTTATAATGTTCAACTCAACATACATTTTTTAGTATTCAAATTCAGTTAATATAAGGGGGTGAAAGTTCAAATGTATCAAAAAAAAAAATTAAAACAAAACTTCTATTCATGAATTTCACCACCACACAGGGTGTTTCCGAAATTGAGGCGATAAATGAAGTGGGAAGTAGAAGATGAAAACAAAACTTTTTGTCGAAAAATAAAATAGTAATTTACGTAACCGTTTTAAGTCCGGAAAATACTGTTTTTTGAACGAGTGGATAAGAGCCGTAGGCCAGTCCTGGAAGTCTGCGAGTCCAAAAAAACTATTTTCGGGCGTACACTATTTTTTCGGCAACCGTGTAGAATAACACATCAATGAAGCACATTAGGTTTATTCATTTGCATCGAGGTGTAGCACTTTCCTACACCTAGTGTAATTCTCGATTTTAGTATTCGTTTACAGATTTGACACATTCCTTTGTTTGAACTGCACTCAGCTACACTCGATTTAAAATGTAGTGTAAATTACACTACACCTTGATGCAAACAGATAAACCTATTTAGTCTAAGAGACGAAGAGAGGTCGACCTTCACCGTTATGTTAAACGCATGAAACATACTTTTTATAAAGTTTAATGAATAGACAAATACACCTATAAAGGCTTGCCTATCAAAATGTAATCAAGACTAATATACAGTGAGTTTCAAAAATGTGCCACCACATGGAAAACGTTTTTATTACCGATTTGCTAGAAAATTTTATTCTTCGTAAAAATTGGTGCATTGGGGAATACTTCAAATCGTGTACAGGGAGGAACAAAATATAGAATTTTAATCAAGAGTAAACTACCATGGCTGTGATTCCAAATTTGAATATTGAATTGAATTGAATTTCGATAATGTCAAAAATAAGGGGTAGTTTATCAAAATTCCTATTTTTTGTTCTCCCCTGTTTGTAAATTTTAAATTTTGACAACTTATATGCAACTATTCTGCAATGCACCAATTTTTATGTAGATTAATATTTTCTGACTAATCAATAATAAAAAAGTTTTCCATATGGTGAAAATTTTTGAAATTCACTGTATATAGTCTGGAATATATTTTGATAGGCAAGCCATTTTGGGTGTATTTGTCTATTCACGAAACTCCATAAAAAGTATGTTTCATCCGGTTAACAGATGGGTGAAGGTCGACCTCTATTCCGTCTCTTAGACTAATTTATTTATTATATTTCTTTTGTAGAACAAAATTTCGAACATTTTAGTTGTCATTTGTGTTGAATATTGAAATTTGAACAGAAGATAGGTACTTACAGAAACATTCTAATTCTTGTTCATTATAATATTTATATTAAAATTCAAGCACTTCCCGGCTTAGTCCGGGAAGTAGGTACTACTTACTCAAAGAAAAAGCGTCCGGGAAGTAGATACTTTTTGGACGGTTGCCGAAAAAAAAATGTTAGGAGATATTGAATTTTAAAGTTTTCAAGTCACTTTTGGTAATCACTTATCAGAGGTCTACAGGCCGAGCTGAGACACTGCCAGCGGGCTGACACTCTGTTGCCTGGAGAATAAAACCAGTGTCTTCCAATCAACCAATATTCTGAAACTTTTTGATAACTTCAAAAATGTTTGCGACTTATTGTAAGTGGAAGTGATACAAAATGTTGTCATGCAAGGGTTTCGTTGTCCCTAACTTTAAGGTTTATTTTTCATTATTAGAGGATGGAAAAATTACCTGTTGCTGAAGATCTAATCTATGTTCCCTTTTTATCACTTTTTCGAAATTTGATTTATGTTCTGAAAATAATCAAAAATTATCATAAAACATAGACTTCTGCGATTGTTTTCATGAAAAATTAAATCAGATTTTAAAAAAGTGAGAAAAAGGGAACATAGATAACATCTTTACCAATATGTACTAATTTTTCAATTCACTTAAAGTGATGAGGATGGAAAAATTACCTGTTGGTAAAGATCTAATCTATATTCCCCTTTTTTCACTTTTTCGAAATTTGATTTATGTTCTTCTGAAAATCATCATAAAACATGGACTTCTGCGATTGTTTTCAGAAAAAACTGAATCAGATTTTGAAATAGTGAGAAAAAACGAACATAGATAACATCTTTACCAATATTTACTAATTTTTCAATTCACTTAAAGTGAAAAATGAACCAAAAAAGATAGGGATTACCAAACCTTTGCATACGCTGTTTATAGTATAGTACAACTTCCTCTTAAGTACATTATGTTCCATACGACAATACATTTTCTTAATGGCTCCAATTTCGGCAACATGATATATACTGTATCGCTTTTCAATCCCAATCTTCACTTCAAGTATGACAGCTGACATACATTGGAAGAATATGTAAATTAAAAACGTATTGCATGGAGTTCACAGTCAAAAACTCGAAAAGTGTTAGGATTTGTGATGATTGCATTGTTGGTTGCAGTGAGTTGGAAAAACTCTCGTACCTACGTTTTTTTTTTACTTTTTTGTCTTTGAAATTTAAGAATATGACATCAAAATTAACAGGCGTATGGTAATTTTTTCGTGTAAGCGTGTTGCCATATCTAAATGCCGTTTTCTCGCTAAAAATAAACCAAATTTGAAAACCTAGAAAGCGTTAGCAATATAATTTGATGAGGTAATAGTTGAATAATTTTGTTTTTCTACGTTCATGCAAAAAACAAAACTTTATTGAACTATATTTGGTGGAAAAACTGTCTCTTCATTGCACTGAGTGCAATAAAGTCTTTATTGCACTCATCTGTCATTCTACTATAGCGTTCTGTCATCATGACAGACATAAACTTTCAAATCGACGCCAAATTTAGCCCATTTTCTGTGTGATTGTATTACGTTTTGAATAGTTGCATGTTTCATCATATTCATTATATTATGGACTATGAAATTACTAGAAAATGCAATTTGTTAAAAATGAAATTATTTCCTTCGAATATCATCTGAATTACACCACATGTTTTTGAATTACTTTTAGCAGATAGATTTAAACAAACAATGTCTTCCTTACAGTTTAATGCCACCTAAATGAAACATTTTCTGGTTTTTGCATGAACGTAGAAAAAATATTGTATGAAACTCGTGCAGAAAGAGTTTATTGCACTCGACGTGACATTGTCCAACGAGGCCATCAGGCAACACCTACTTTTGCACTTGTTTCATAAATATCTATTAAGACCTGCATCAACCATATGTGTCATTAGATAGTGAAGAAAATGTAGGGTTCAGTATATGTTTGAGTTTCAGAAATTTCAAAAGTACTGATTCTCCTTTCTATTTGATTACAATGACAAAGTTTAAATGATTTATGGGTCCAAGAGAGTCCAAGAGAGTCTTGTTCAAGAACATACCTAAACATCTAAAATTATGCTGAGCATTGTTTCTGGGTTGAAATTCAAATAACTACAGAATTTTGATTTCATAATTTGTTTACAAAATCTTGTAACTCTAATACCAGTTGTTCTGGATCAACTTTTTCTTCCTAACGGCATATATTAGCTATTCATGCCCTTTACTAAAGTGTATCATACAAAGTTTTTTCTTCGACCGTTATAATATCGCCAAATTGTAGCAAATGTATCATTAATTTGAATGTTTTATGTTATAAATGTCATCGTATTATCAAATGATGACTTCCGAGTTATATTTGACGCAAAATACTGTATTTTTTGAAAATGCATGAACGTATGAACAGTATGCAAAACTTTCCGCACTGTTGATTTTTTTATGCACTTGTGCGAAAAAGTATCACTTTACGATCTGTCATAATTCATACATTTCTACTGAGACTGTTTTACAGTCATAATAATACAGGAGCCGAAGAGAGGTCGACCTTCACCGTTCTGTTTAACGGATGACACATACTTTTTATGAAGTTTCATAAATAGACGAATACGCCTACAATAGGTTGCCTATCCACCATGTGGGAAAAAAAATTAATATCGATTTGTCAGAAAATTTTATTCTTCATAAAAATTAATGCATTGCAAAATACTCGCATACCTATGAGTTGTCAAAATTTCAAATTTCCAAACGGTGCACAGGGGGAACACAAAATATGATTCCCAAATTTAAATATTATTTTTGATTCTAAACAACCTCCTTGAATGAACTTTTTGATAATATCAATAATAAGGAGTATTTTACACTTGATCAAAATTTCTTTTTTTGTTCCCCCTGTACACCGTTTGGAAAGATGAAATTTTGACAACGCATATGCAAGTATTCTACAATGCACTAATTTTTATGAAGAATAAAATTTTCTGAAATATCGATAATAAAAAAGTTTTCCATATGGTGTATTTTTTTGAAACTCACTGTATATAGTCTGGACCACATTTTGATAGGCAACCCATTTAAGGCGCATTTGTCTATGTATGAAACTTCAAAAGAAGTATGTTTCATTCGTTAAACAGAACGGTGAAGGTCGACCACTCTTCGGATCTTAGACTATAAATAGTTTGTAAATTTTTTGAACGTAATATGCCTCACATATTGAAACGAAGACGTAAGCAGTCAATATGGTGGAATCGAATTTGTAACATCTGATTGAATGAGCTCTGAATTAGTAACAGTAAACAATTCATAAGGAGTCAACCATAATCCATCATCACTGGCACAATTTGTGTATTTATATTAAAATTAATATTTTTCGACAAATGTGGTTGGTCATCGACCTTGATTTACAATCGTTGCTGTTTCACTGCCCCGCAAATTTCAAACGTTATTTATTTACTTTCATGAAGCCATTCTATTTACTTGTTGAGGTAATTTTGTGGTACTTGTTCCAATAAAAAAAACCATTAGGATCTCAATGATATGGAAATGAGAAGAGAAGTAGGTATATTTTGTAACAATAAAAGTGCGATTAACAAACCGTATCGAGCAAATTATTCATTCTAAAGATTTTCTGCGTTCTCTGAGCTCCGAAAATGGGTTCGTTCGTGAAGTAATTTTCGCCTCTAATCACACGGGCATTTCAATTCGAAGATACGAAGAGAAGACTATTCATTTGGTCCAGTATGTTGATTTTACGCAGTATATATCACAGAAATCTTAGACCGTATAGATTGCCTGACAGATTGCTCGACATCGACCTGCAACCAAGGTTTCATTTCAGTAGTTCACAGATTTTAATGTACACTGTTTTGGTTGGTTCTCGGGTTTTGCCGTGGTCTTCTTTGGTTAAAATCTCCAAATGTTTCAACTGCAGCTGCGGCAGTCATCTTCAGTGGCGTGGTCGAAGTACTCTTCTTGACGTATCAACTGAAACTGAAGCTCTCTTCTTTGGCATGTCATTTATAATGCTGATTTTGCGCGCACTTTCTGTGATGGTGGGTTCGTGCGTACTTTCCGCGCGATTCGGGCGACATTGCTTCGTTTTGGCGCTTTACAATGCTGTGTGTCAGATCTTTGGTAAATATGTTCTCTCTTCCTTTCTGCTGAAGTTCTCTTGGTGTTTGTGTATTTCTACCGCTTCTAAATACATTCTTGTTGAGTAATGATTCGACGTTGCTAGTCTCTCGGTGTTTTCGAAAAGGATCTTGTGTTCTCCGTCGGACAATGCATGTCCAGTGACTGCGGACTTCTCGGTCTGTTCCAATCGGCAAATCCGCTTGTGCTCAACTAGGCGGGTACCAATGCTCCTTTTCGTCTGACCGATATCCTGTAAACTTCCGCCGATTTGAGTGGATCTCTGCTGTCTTTTGCTGATCTCAGATACTCCGATATTTTCTTGGTTGGTTTGAAGAGGGTGTTGATTTTCTCCTTCTTTCGGATTTTCCTAATTCGGTTAGGAACACTAACACTAATGTACACTATTCATCCAAGCAAAAGGGACATCCACGTGAAGAACCATCAATATACCGGCAAGTAATGACACATTTTTTGCAGTTGCATTGAAAATTTATACAGGGGGTGCGAAATTCTATACAAATATTTTGAAGGTGTATTCCTGGTATCGAATTAAACTTTTTTTTCTATAAACATGTGTCCTAAAATTTACTTCCTCCAAGCTACTGACAAACACAAAATTCACACTAAACCAAAAAAACACAAAATATGTAAACCGTTTAAAATTCGTAAGACGTAGATAAAAGATATGTGATACAAATCAAACGTCAAAAAGGGAGACATTGCGCACTAAGTATTTTTTTTTAAATATTAATTCCAAAATAACTAAGTGATACAATTATTGTATAAACAAATTATTTTTGAACCATTTGGAGATAAATGTTACTTCAATATTTTCCTTTTATGTACCATCGATTTTTTTAATAACGGTTAGCTAATTCAAATAAATACAATAGGTCAAAATTTTAGGTTAATGCTGATGTTTAAATTGAATTGTTTTTGGCGGAAATAGAAAATGTTTGCTACAAAAAATGTAGGCCACTACCACTAGATATTATTTTTGAAGGAAAAATTTACTAAAGCGTTGAAAAAACTAAGAGGGGGTGTAAATTTTCCGAAGAATTGAAGCAAAATTATTGTAGCCTCAATTCAAAATTCAAAATTTTTCTGTAGCTAGAGGGGGTATATTTTAGGACACGTGTTTATGGGGAAAAAGTATTATTCTGACCCCAGAAATAGGCCATTGTAATATTTGTATTGAATCTTCAAACCCCCTTTACATTTTTGAAAGATATTTTATTGTACCTACGCAAAGTGGTTTTTATGATAAACCCACAAAATATAAATCCCAGACTCATCTTCCGTTTATAATTCGCGAAATCATCAACTGAACATGTAAAAGGTTTAATACCTTATTATCAGTCTGCTTTTTCTTCACTGACTTATTTTTGGTGTTATATGGATCACGGAAAAACTGGCATATGCTTGTATCTTGTAGAAAGCACTGCAATTATTTTGGAAACATGCAAACAAAAATCCAAACAAAAATATTTGCATGTAGTGCTTTCTATACGAGAGAAGCCTATGCATTTTTTTTTTCGTGATATACATAACACCAAAAATGAGCCTGTGAGAAAACAGACGTTAAATGATCGTTCTGCAATACCTTTATTTATTTTAGATGTTCAGTTCATGATTTCAGAGCTTCCTACACCAGAGAGAGTAAGCAATTAAATTTTCGTGGGTTTTTACGTTCAAACTGTCAGAATCGCATGCATTAAAAGATCGTTGGAGAATATATTAATTTTCGATGTATATAAAAATTTGATTGGTGAAGCCGCTGCATGCGAGCAGTCTTAAGCCGCGTTCTCACTTTGTCAACATTGTCGATCGACTCTGTCTATCGACGCTGTCGACCAACAAATCGAAAAGACTTCACTTGTCCACACGGTTCCACACCAAGTAGACAGAAAGTTTGTCGATCAGTCGAAACGAAAATGTTTAATTTGCTTTTGTACACATCCTCCGTGCCATTGACAGATTTATTAATATCCTTCATTTTTTGTCTATCGACAATGTCGACTTAGTGTGTACGTCCAGAGTGTGGGCGTGCTATTCTGCATTCAACATCGGCAATTCGACAAACAGATTAGTAATCAATTGTGAGCGAGTCGTGTCACGTTGTTTGTAGGTGTTCACCGGAAAAATGAAATGGAAAAAAGAAAAGTGGTAGCGATTATTGAAGCGTACAAACCAAAAACAAATATGTAGAAAAATAAAAGCAAATATTAAAAAGAACGGAATATGAGGCACGATGCCTTAATGGACATTGCCAAAGAATTTAATACCGAGAAGCAAGTGGTAGAACAAAAATAATAGTTTAATAGTTATTTATGCAACAAGTGCAAAAAGTAAGTGTTTATTGCACTCGACGTGAAATTGTCCGACGAAGCCGTTAGGCCGAGTTGGACAACACTTCGAGTGCAATAAACAATTTTTGCACGAGTTGCATGCAACATTTTTTCTACGTTCATGAAATGCACAACTTAAATAATTGATTATCACTATCGATATGCATTGAAACAGATCACTATCATCTATTTTCCATTAATAATACTCATTTTAAAACTTTCAATTCTGTAATTGTCAGAAATAATTTTTGGCTGACGTTTAAATAACCACAGTTGCATTATAAATGTTATGTTATCACGAGGTGTGGCCATAGTACAGACACTTTGCTCTATGCAGGTAAAAGGGTTTAGAACAAAGCGGATATGGAGTTTTTCTTGGGAAGACATTGTTTGTTTAGCTCCGGCTGCTAACATTAATACAAAATAATAAATATGTAACTGTTTAAAACGTATTGCCAATCTCACAGAATATCTGCTAAATATGTAATGGGTTTGAATATTTATGTTTGTCATGATGACAGCACGTTGAAATTGAATGACAGATGAGTGCAATAAAAACTTTATTGTACTATTGCAATAAAGAATTTCTTTTTCCACTAAATATAGTTCAATAAAGTTTTGCTTTTTGCATGAATGTAGAAAAAAAACAAAAGAACGCGCTTTACTTCCCATGGACTAAAGTGTAAAAAATAATTGACAATTTAATTTTTCAAATGTAAAAAAAGCGTGGGTGCTTTCGATCTAATTCTCATATTTTTTAATTTAATTTAACAATACAGAGCGTTCAAGAGCTCAAGAGAACCTGATCAAACACCCCACACTTTTTTTACATTCGAGAAATTAAATTGTCAATTATTTCTTACTTTTCAGTCCATGGGAAGTAAATTGTGTTCTTTAGTTTTTTAAACTATTATTTTTTTTTACTACAAAATCGAAATCTCCGACCCCGAAAACCATACCAATTTTGAATCGAATCTGACCATAATCACAATACTCGTTCATCATCTTGGGCCACCATATTGAATTCATAAATTCTCACGAAAAATTCATAATCTCTGACCCCGAAAACCCTCACACACTAATTTTGAATCGAATCAGACCATAATGACATCTTATCTTTAATTTATGTATTTTGATGAAAAAAATTCATAATCTCTGACTTCGAAAACCCTTATATACCAATTTTGAATGGAATCGGACCATCATCACAAATCTCGTCCGCCATCTTGGAGCCGCCATTTTTTTTTTTATGTCATATTGCGTTGTCACCGGAACTATGAACACCTGCCAAATTTCAAATCATTCGGACGTCTGGAAATGGTTGAAAATCACGAACTAAGGAGTCAGTTACAAACATACAAGTGAAGCTAATATAAAGCGTGATGTAAAAAAATAAAGGATAATAATAAATCCAGCAGTGGCACGGACGATGTGTACGAAAGCAAATGTGGCACAAGCAATAATGACGTTTTCTTCATTAAACATTTTTGTTTCGACTGATCGATATGCTTTCTGTCTACCTGGTGTGGACAGGTGAAGTCTTTCCGATTTGTTGTTCGACAGCGTCGATAGACAGTTTATATTGGTTGGTTAATTGAACAGCGTATGTTTCAAATTTAATTCCCTTATAACTTTTTTATTGATTGACGCATTGTAACGTAATATACATATAAACCATTTGAAAATGTCGCGAATCCAGTGGTGTAGTCAGATTTTTTCTAAAAAAATTGCTAGTAAATTTTTTAGATTTTTACCTTGAAAAATAAGATTAGTTGGCCCTGTAAATGGAGATATAATCAGAAATTTGGTGTCCTAGTAGAATTTTTGAATGTCTAGCTAACGAAAAAAAAAATCATTCCAATCGTTTTAAAAATGTAAGTTTTATAAGTGTGCTTCCATCTTAAATGGGTCATACTGTATAATAGAAAGATCGTAGTTGTTTTCTGTTGAAGACATTTTTCATTATGAATTAATGATCTTCCGTTAAGTAGTTCGTAAATTCATCTTTTTCAATCTCTTGACAACCAAAGACGACCAGTTTGTATAATTATATTTCGACTAAGTAGGTATTTTTATGAGTATTTCGGAGGCTATGTCAATTCACGAAATGAATTTATAGTTACATAATATGCTAATTGTATATTGTTAAACTATTTCATTCGAAATGTGAAATATGAAATCACATTTTTTTATAGAAGGATCTTCTTTCGCCGATTTGTATTTCACAAGATAGAAACATAAATTATAAACTTTTCAAGGTACAAAAATTGCCTCGAAAACTGGTTTGAGTTGAAATTGAAAAGTTATACGTAAAATCCATAATGATTGACTTCTCAAAAGTATTTTTTGCTGGTTCAATTCAAAAACTCAAAAAAGCTCCTATTCCATTCCGAAGAACACAACTTATTCATAGATGTTTCTATGATCAATTTCATATGTATAACGGCATTCCTGATTCAATCGAACAGAAAAATCTATATCAGTTGGAAAATGATTTCAGTAAATTTTGTTGAAATAACTAATTCTGGTGCACAAACCACCTAATCTTCCTCAATAGTACATTGTGTATCTAGTAGTAAAAGCATTAGATTCCCGGACGAAAATGAAAATTGTTGGCCTAGGCGTTAAGCCGAGTTCAACAAGCATTGTAGTTTGGGAATGTGCTTTTACTACGAGGTACACATACTATTTTTTCTGAAATCGCAATCAACAGTCTCATGAATCAAGAAATTTTTATAAATGCATAACAATTTTTGAATGATGTCATCTTATTGACTATGAAATCGTTTCCTTAACAATCACTGTTTGTATATTGTTGAGACACCGTCAAAAATTTTTCCTACGAGTGTGCGGAAAAGTAACTTTTCCGCACGATTTTTTGTTTTGAAAGTTGTACTTTTCCGTACGATTTAAAATCGTGCGGAAAAGTTACTTTCCCGCACGATTTTTACTTTTCCGTACGATTTTTACTTTTCCGCACGATTTTTGTATTGTTGAAAATGATGATATTTACGACCAACTAAATGATCTATGTAACTATTCTGTCTTTTTAGTCATTTTGTAGCATTTTTATAAAAACTTGTTTATTAAAAACCTTGTTTTTTCATAAATAAGATGGACAAAAACACTCGTAGAAAAAATATTGTACCTAACTCTTACGGAAAATGTCTTTTCCGCCCTTAACGGCTTGTCCGAACTCCGCTCCGCGTCCTTCGTGCAACTGCCGTCGCGTGCGGAAAAGTACTACTTTCCGCACTTGTTAGGTAAATAACTATTTCCCGGACCGTTTTCGATACGGGAAAGTTCGTTGCTCAGCAACGGACTAAAATACTAGATTAAAGTATTTTGGAGTCTGAAGTTGCTCCGAGAAAGTACAGTTGTGTGCATAAAAAAGTCGTACAGCAATGCGCATTTTCCTTATCACTTTGTCCATTTCTTGATGTTCGTGACAGAAATCACAATAGACTTGGCCTTCTTACATGAATACCAAGAAAATGGACAAAGTGATGCTCATGCGCTCGGCCGACATTTCGCAAATCCGCGCGCAACCTTGTACGACATTTTTTTGCACACAACTGTACGCACTGGAGCGACTTCAGAAAAGTAGTATATTGTGTATGTATTAGTGAATGCATTACATTCCCGGACGACAATGTAAATTTTTAGTCGAGGCGTCAAACCGAGGCTAACAAGCATTGAAGTCTGGAAATGTGCTTTTACTACGAGGTATGTGTTTTTCTGAAATCTCAATCAATGTTATCATGAATTAGGAAATTTTTATAAATTGTTTAATTGTTGTAATTAACGTATCCTTGGGTCTGAAGTTGCTCCGAGCGATTTCAGAAAAGTATATTCTGTAACAAGGTAAGCGAGCAAGAGGAACCACGAGCATAACGAATTTTCATTCTAACCGAGAAACAGACTGTGCTTTCTCCATAACCACAAATTTTACGTATAATCAAATGAAAAGCCAACAAAAAATTAATTTGACATTTCAATTCACATCTTGTCACTATGATGCCAGTCAAGGCTAATGTTAGTATTGCTACAACAATGTTAGAATAATATTCTTTAACAAGTGATTGAAAGAAATACACGCAAAATGCATAAGACAGCAAGTGTTGAAGATAATCATACCCTCCTTTTAGGAGGCAAAATCATGAAGGCTCTAAAAGCCATAACAATGCCAGAACAGCGGTTGAGAATGAGACACAAGAATGTTGTTTCTCAGGAGCCCAGAAGAAGAATAATTATTCGAATTGGTACATGGACTCTGGTGCTTCTAGTCATGTGTCATCCGACGAAGAATTTTTTGCCAGTTTGGAACACTGCAGTGATTCGGTTATAGTCGCCAACGGACAGCGTATGAAATGTACTGGTAGAGAAGGAATTTCAAATTGTGTGGTATCAGGAAAAATCAAATCAGTTCGCATCAAATACTTTTTATATGTTCCTGATTTGTGTTCCAATCCATTGTCCGTAAAACGGCTGACAGAAAATGGATTCAATGTCATTTTTGATCCTTACATGTGTCTTATAAAAATGGAAAATGAAGTTTATCCAGAAGCGAAAATAAAAAAATTTACTCTATGAACTTGAATTAAAATCTCTGAAAGCACATATTTCACATGAAAAACAACAGTGCTTTATCTACCTCTGGCATAAACGATTAAGACATAGAAATGCTGAAGATATACAAAAATCGTTTCAAAACAACTTGCTGAAGGACTGCATTTAGAAAGAGGGGAGTATTTGCAATGTGTCAGTTGTATTGAAGGAAAATGGACTGAGAAGCCATTTCCGAAATATACAAGTAAGAAATCAAAAAGGCGTCTCGATTTGGTTCACACGGATATTTGCGGCCCAATGAGAACTGAAACACCAGGAAAGAACCGCTATTTTCTCAGCTTTATCGATGATTACTCTCGATTCACCTTAATCTACTTGCTACATTCTAAAAACGAAGTTTCGGAAAAATTGAAGGAATACAGAATGTATCTAAAGTAATGTAATTAATTTCGGGAGGTATTGAAACTGTTAATGGTTCGCAGAAACCTATCGTTTTACTTTTTCTAAGATCAATATGCAAAATGACTTTTTCTGAAGTTTTTATTATGACGTCTTTTTTTCGATTTTTTGTAACTAGGAAAAATCTAACAATACTTACACTGTATAATATAATAAATTAGTTTATTCTCAACATCCTCCCCGCCAAATCAGAATTTTAAACGTTCGGGTAACTTCACCTTCCGACCACTTCCTGTAAACATTGGTATATCTCTAATCTTCTCCTTAGAATTTTTGTTAATATTTTCTGTAGAATCCTCTTGCTCATTCGGTGGTGTCTCCTTTACTTGGATATTATTTTTGTACGTTTGAATTTGTGATGAACATATTTCCGTAGAGACGTTGAAATGATCTCAAGAGTTCTCCATTTTTTATTTTCACTCTCGCAACTCTGCATATGGCGTCATTTCCGGAAAAGATTTCCTCAATTTTATCAAAGGGCCAATCGATACGTTTTGAGTTATCGGAACCAATGAGAACAATCTTTTCTACTTGTAAAGTGCCATGTTTTTTCTGACCAATATTAACTAGTTCTGCCAAGTACTCTTTTCTAAACCGAGTTCTTAGAGATTATCTAATTTTTTGAATGTATCTAAAATGTTTTACGAGATGATTTCTATCAATTTTATCTAAATCTGGCATTTTTGAAGAATTTTGCTCATTTATGAACATTGATGGTGTTAAAGGTACCAAATCATTTGATTCTTCTGTCAAGGGTCGATAATTCATGACTGATTCACACTCATACAATAAGGTTTCTAATTCTTGGTAGTTTACCAAAGTTTTACCTAAATTTCTACGAAGTATCTCTTTAAGTATCCTGACAAGCCTTTCCCACAATCCTCCACACCAAGATGCAGTTCCAATTGATAATTTTAAGTAAATTATGAGAACCAATAAAATTAGGTCCGTTATCTGAGTATATTACAGATATTCGTCCCCTCCTGGCAATAAACCGTCTCAAAGACATAAGAAACGAGTCAGTAGATAATGAATGCACTAATTCCAAATGAACTGCCCTGTATACACTACATGTGAATAAAACAACCCATACTTTGTCTTTTCCTTTTAGGTACAGTGATCCAGCAAGATCTATACCTGTAACTTCAAAAGCTGTGTTACATTGTATCCTATCTTTAGGAAGTGGAGCGAATGGAGTCTCCACAGGTTTTCTGCTGAACCTTTTGCATTTGATGCATTTTGTTACCACTGCTCTGACGAATATTCTGCCCTTCGCAATCCAGAAGCGTTCCCTCAACAAAACTTATGTAGTTTGTATGCCTGCATGTCAGTTAATACGATGATACTGTTCAATAAGTTTTCGTACTATTTGACTTTTATAAGGAAGAAGTATGGGGAATTTGTATTCCTCACTCTCCTCTCCTAAAACTAGTCTGGTTTTCAATCTGATGATTCCAAAATCATCAGTGAAAACTTGCATATTTTTCAAAGTACTGAAATTATCACCAAAACCTTCAGCTTGTACAATTTTCAGAAGATGACATTCAGCTCGAAAAAATTCATCTGATTTTAAATCGCCAGTATTTTTATTATTTTTGTTTTTGCAGTTGAAATAAAACCGGAATATCCAACCAATTGATCTAACAATCTTATTATAATGCGAAAAATAACTGAAATCATCGGATAAATTACTTTTCTCAGATACCAAATTCGAAAAAATCACTTTCCTTCTTTTTTCATACAACTTCTTTTCCTTACAAACAATCTCACTTTTTGGCCAATTATCATTATATTATAAAAGCCATTCTGGACCATTCTACCATTGTTTTACTATACATTTTTTACCATTGCATCCCCTAGAACCAATATCTGCAGGGTTTGAATTGCCTGGTATATGATGCCATTCACCCATCTTGCTAGAAAACCTCACTTCTTTCACCCTATTAGCTTCAAATGTATTTCAATTTTTTTTCGTTTTTATCAAAGCCAGTGCAACCATAGAGTCACTCCAGTAGAAGGTTTCCATGAATTTGAATTCATCAACACCTAATACCATTTTACATAACCTGACACCAATTACTGGAGCTAACAACTCTTGTCTCGGAATCTTCTTGGGAGCTACTCTGGACTTGGCCTGAATAAGGGTAACTGAAGAAATTCCATTCATCTCTGACCTCAAGAAAATTCAACTTTAATAAGTTAACATACCTGCGTCACAGAATACACGGATAGAACAATTCTTAAGATCTTTTAGATTAACAAACCTATGCCTAATTCATTCAGCCATTTTTCGAATGATTTGACAATATCTTCCGGTAGAGCATCATCCCAATCAATTTTTATTTTCCAAGTTTCTTGGAGTACCATTTTTGGGATCAACATAACGGGACTAGTGAAACCAATTGGATTGAAAACCTTTTGTGCAATGGATAGAAGACCCCTTTTTGTTATTGGAATTTTATTCAATTCGTCTATTGTTCCCACATCACGATGAAAAGTGTACAATCGATTATCCCACAACAAACCTAAAATGGATACAAATTTTTCTTCACTATCAGTGTTATCGACATTATGATAGTGAACAGTATTATGAATCCATTCCCTGATATTAAAATTCGCCAATAATAACAGATATTTAGATTCTTCAACGAAAGTATCTAATTCGTTGAGACTTGTAACACAATTGTCCACGTAAAATGAAGTTTTTAGCTTGTGTGCAGTTTTATCAAGAGTTTAAACAAGAATTCAAAGATATTCCTCTAGTATCCTTGCAAGAAACGTCAAAAACAGGGCGAATTTTTTTCGTTTCAATAGATTCTTTGAAAACAGCGTGGTGAGCTAAATAATGAAGAAAATAATGCTTTATATATTCATTGATCTCTTCAATGATACCCAACTTTTCCCACTCTGTTAATACCTTTTGATAATCTTCAAATTTTTTAGTAGCCATCAGTTAATTTGTATTGGACAATAATCGTTTATGAGCTATTTCAAAATTGTTCGATAAAACAGGGTGTCTTTCAGTCCAAGGAAGTTTGACTTCAAATCTGTTTTCTGAAATAAAAATAGTAGTTTTTAGAAAAAAATTTACTGTTTTTTCATCTTGAAAATTGTAATTCTCAATATTCGTTGGTTCTTTGATACCTTTTTTTATCAAGTTCCCACAAATCAGGAATAGAAAAATCTGAAAAACCAGTGAATATATGTGAAATAGCATTTTCAAAATATTTTCCCATTATTGTCCAACCTAGCAAAGTTTCAATTGCCACTAAACCATTTTTTAGAAACTTTGTATATCCAGTGATTAATTTACCGAAAATATCTGCTCCCAATAGTAATTCAATTTCAACCGGAGCGTCGATGAACGAATCAGTGATCAAAATATTTTCATTTTTGAGGTAATTAATTATATCGGTATGTTCGAGTTTTGGACATCTTTGTTTGGTCCAAAACCGGAATTTTACATTGAAACTGCTTATTCAAACTTTTGATGGTGACATTGTAAATATTGTGAATTTTTGGAGAAGACTGTTGACCCCCGAAAACACCCTGAATGATTTTCTCCTCAGAAATTTTTTGAAAACCCAATTCCTTTGCGGACTTGGATAAAATGTATGATCTTTGAAATCCGGAATCCAGGAGAGCACGAATATTTTTTTCTTTTCCGTTATTGTATATTTTTATGGCAATCGTTTGAAGTAGAACTTGTGATAAATAGGTACTAGTTAATGATTGTTCCACTTTTCTTGCAGTTGTATCAGAATTGAAATTTAATTGATTATTCTTTACAGTCAAGTCAGGACATAGTAAAGGGTAATGTTTTTTCGAACAAATCAATCATCGAATGAATTGTCTGCACTGTTGTACTACATGCCCCTTTTAAGACAGGCAAAACAACACCTTTTTTCAATAACAATCTTTTTCGTATCATCTAACGAGAGTTTTTGTGCCTTTAAACAATCCTGACTAGCATGTGATTTTTCGCAAAATAAACAAATCGGAAAAACATTTTTCTTGAATACTTCCTTTCCGGAAGAGTGAAGAGATGCAGTAGGTAGTATACATTTCCGGTTTACTCTGTTGGTGTTTTACTGTATTACTATAGTTTTTAAAACCTTTTTATGCTAGCTGTATTCTTTCCTCAGATTCGACCTCACCTCGTAAAAATGTAAGTAAGAGAGACGAATAATTGGTACCAATATTACTGTTACAGACCTGCAATTTGATAAAGACTTCTCGAATTGTTCGAGATCGTTCGATGAATTAGATGGAAAAATCTAGAAGCACTAACTTTTGTTATGGATCAATCGTCGAACATTCTATTTGTGTTCTATTGATTTCTTAAGTTTTCTAGAACTTTATTTGTATATAAAAGCAATGCATTTGTGAGATAAAGTAAGTTAGTTAGAAAGTTACCTTGAGTTACCCTGGAAACTAGTATTTTGGTATCAGTTTTATTAGAGTGTTGTCAAGTGAAGTTTGAATAATAAAGGCAAGTCTATACCAGCGTACACTTATTTTTGAACCCGAAGTCGCATCAATTGGTGACAGCGGCGGAATAAGTGTTACTGAAGAAAGAAAAGTAAGGCAGTTTTCCAGTATTTGATGGTGATGGCGACATCAGCAGATATCCTTGAGTTTTTAAAGGAACAAGAAGCCAAACGAAAACAAGAACAAGAGGAACAAGAAGCCAAACGAAAACAAGAACAAGAAGAGCTTCTACAACAATTCGAACTGAAAAGGAAACAAGAACAAGAGGAACAAGAAGCCAAACGAAAACAAGAACAAGAGGAACAAGAAGCCAAACGAAAACAAGAACAAGAGGAACAAGAAGTCAAACGAAAACAAGAACGAGAGGAACAGGAGGCGCGGTTAGTCCAGCAGTTACAACATGTTGATCTTCTGCAACGTATTAGTCACAGTCAACAGTGCTTCCAGAATGAAATCACCGAAGTAGTACAAGAGGTCAGCGGAAAAGTCCAGGAGGTCAAAGGTGAAGTCCAGGAGGTCAAAGGTGAAGTTCAAGAGGTCAAAGGTGAAGTTCAAGAAGTCAGAGGCGGAGTCCAGGGAGTCAACAGAAGGGTCCAAAACGTCGAAAATGAACTGTCCAAAATAGATGAACGGGTGGCACGAGAGGTGAACAAGAAATTCAACGAAGAAGTGGAGAGGATCAAGGAGAGGCTGGAAACGTTACACCTTCCACACAAGCGTGCACCATCTGAGGAAATCTCCCCCACCAGCGAAAGGCCATCCTCACTGACAACTCCGATAAGGCCTACACAAGTGAAAATTTTGAAGCCTCCAACATTTGATGGGCAATCCTGGTGGTCCACGTATAGACGTCAATTTGAAGCGGCAGCAAACGCAAACGGCTGGTCCGAGGAAGAAATGGCCACCTCTCTAGTCTTGTGTCTACGAGGACAAGCATTGGACATCCTTCAGAACATCCCCGAGAGTAATCAGAAGGAATATTCTAGAATCGTTGAAGCTTTGGAAATCAGATATGGGCAGCAATATCTCAAACAAGTGTTTCAGAGTCAATTAAAGAGTCGATATCAAAAATCCAACGAAACCCTACAGGAGTATGGAGCCGACGTAGAGCGACTCATTAATTTGGCATACCCACAAGCACCGAAGGAGTTGGGGTGCAGACTTTCATCGATGGTTTGAGAGATACTGACATGCAGCAAACCCTTCGACTAGGACGACTTCAAACCATAAGCGCAGCACTAATAGCATCTTTGGAGTTCGAGGCCGCGAAAAACGCATCAAGAAATACGAGGCCCAAGTTACGAGAAGTTAAATTCAACGAGGATTCTCCTACAAGCGAGGCGCTATTGAAGAAAATATTGGACTCCATAACAGCATTAAGCAACCAAGTGCCTTCCCCAGAAGACAGGAAGAGGCGCTGCTATAACTGTGGGAAAAGCGGCCATCTACAGAGGAGTTGCTGGGAGAGATCGAGATCCAGAAGTCCAAGAAGAAAGAGGTCGTCATCAGCGAGCAACGAAGATAGATCGAGATCTCCGAGCCCAGGAACAGAGCAACATGGGCGATATACCAGAGGAGCCTTCAGGAGAACGACCACGCCAGAAAGGAGACCTCAAACGTCCGAAAGAGGACTTGCTCCCAACCAGGAAAACGAGAATTAGTCGGCACTAGGGGGCGCGTGGCGACTTTCAGTGTTCAAAGCCCCAAGATCCATATATCGTCATTGAAGAAAAATGGCGAAAGTCTACTAATACAAGGCCACTTAGAAGATCGGAAATGCACTTTCACTATTGATACAGGAGCTTCGAGATCAATCGTTCGCCCAGACCTCATACAAGAATCTGTGAAGCCGATGAAAAGGAATATGGTTTTGGAAACGGCAACGGGACAAACCAGATTGGACCTATTACCATGGAACATTCTATGTTGGTTGCGGAAATAAGGGATGAATGTGTTTGGGTCTGGACATCATGGAGAAAAACGACTTCATCCTTAACATCAGACAGAAAATTTTGCGGATTGGCAATGAAGAAATCTTCCTGAGCAGATACAATGAGAAAATCCAACCAATTAAGATTTATGTTGACGGAGACATCCACATTCCAAAAAACTCCGAAACCATCATCATGGCCAGAATGGATATAGAACCTGGGGATTTGTGCCCTGGAATAATTGAAAATGATGAATACCGCCAAGATGGAATTTTAATTGCCCGATGTCTTGTGAACACAGAACAACTAATTCCTGTCAGGGTTGCCAATACTTCGGAAAATGAAGTCCTTCTGAAGAAAAACGACCTATTGGTATTCTGCAAACCTGTCACTCGAGTTATCAATTGTGAAAACCACACTCAGGTACTGCGAAGAAATACCACTAACACCGATCAGAGAACAATAGACAAAATGATGGAATCCACGTAACATTTAACTATGGAAGAAAAGCAGAAGGCCAAAGAGTTTCTTGATAGCCATCGTAACATTTTCTCGACAGAGACTTCGACGGGACGTACCAATCTAGTTCAACATCGCATCAATGGCCTATTGCATCGCAAATGGGAGACTACCGTTTGCCAAACAGAGAGAGGTAGCAGACATGATAAACAACATGATGGAGGATGACATAATTGAAGAAACCACAAGCCCATGGTCCTCACCGGTAGTATTGGTAACTAAAAAGGATGGATCAACCCGATTTTGCGTGGACTATCGTCGACTGAATAACGTAACGATGAAGGATAGCTACCCATTACCAAGAATCGATGATACACTAAACACATTATCCGGTTCCAAATGGTTTTCAACGTTGGACCTGAAAAGCGGGTATTGGCAAGTGGAAGTTCATCCTGATGATAGAGGAAAAACAGCGTTCTCTACCGGACAAGGGCTGCACCAATTCAAAGTTCTTCCGTTCGGATTATGTAATGCTCCCGCCACCTTTGAGAGACTTATGGAACTAGTATTGAGAGGTTTGACATGGAAAATTTGTCTAGTCTACTTGGATGACGTCATAGTAATGGGAAGGCCATTTGACGAACACCTGGATAATTTGGAAGAAGTATTTTTGAGGTTAGAAAATGCTAACCTGCAACTGAACCCAAAGAAGTGTTATTTATTTCAAAAAGAAGTTAATTTGTTAGGCCATGTCATCTCGGCCGAAGGAATTAAGACCGATCCTGCTAAAATCGAGGCTGTAAAGAGTTGGCCACGTCCTAGGGATAAACATGAAGAGAGAAGTTTTCTGGGGCTATGTACCTACTACAGGAAGTTTGTTCAAGACTTTGGTAAAATTGCCAAGCCACTCCACCGCTTAACTGAGAACAACGTTCAGTTTGATTGGAGCCCTGATTGCCAACAGTCGTTCACTGAAGTGGAGAAGAAATTGACAACAGCGCCTATTTTGGCTTACCCACGAGAACAAGGCACTTTCATTTTGGACTGTGATGCGTCTCAGCAAGGCATTGGATCAGTTTTATCCCAAGAACAGGATGGCGAAGAGAAAGTAATAGCCTACTTCAGTAAAACTTTAGGCAAAGCCGAAAAGGATTACTGCGTTACAAGAAAGGAGCATCTATCGATAACCAAAGCCATTGAACATTTCCATACCTTCCTCTATGGCAGACGTTTTTTCGTAAGAACTGATCACAGCTTTACAGTGGATAATGAACTTCAAGAAACCTGAGGGTCAGGTTGCGAGATGGCTAGAGAGACTCCAACAATACGACTTCAAAGTTATTCATCGTAGTGGCAGGAAACACGAAATGCAGACACATTATCAAGACGTCCATGCTTGGAACAGCATTGCCGATATTGCCAGAAACTTGAAAACAAAGAAGTCAGCTTTTACAATGATGAACATTGCAAGGAAATTCTGCAAGTTACCACCGTAAGAGTCGAGTCTGAAGAATCTGATTTATGGACCACAGAAGATATGAGGAAGAATCAGAAGAAAGACAACAATTTAAAGTTAGTCCTAAGCTGGCTAAAGAATGGAGTTAGACCTGAGTGGCAGGAAGTATCCAAGTTCGGTGCAGTTGCCAAGGGATACTGGGCTCAATGGACCCTATGTCTTCGTGATGGCCTATTGCATCGCAAATGGGAGAGCCCAGATGGGGCAACTGTGGTGTACCGAAGGCACTTACTAAAGATGTGCTCGAGCAACTTCATAGTAGTCGTGCAGGTGGACACTTCGGAATCAAGAGGACCCTTGCTAGAATTCGAGAACGATTCTATTGGGTGAATTGTCGTCGTGATGTAGAAGAATGGTGCAGAAGATGTGACCTATGTTCTTCAAAGAAGGGACCCAAAACTAGAAGTCGAGGGAAAATGGCGCAGTATCTTTCTGGTGAACCATTCGAAAGAGTAGCAGTTGACATTCTTGGGCCGTTTCCTGTTACCGAGCAAGGAAATAAATACTTGATGGTAGCCATGGACTATTTCTCCAAGTGGCCTGAAGTTGTGCCCATTCCAAACCAGGAGGCAAAGACCGTTGCAAAGGCCTTCATAGAAAATGTAATAGCCAGACATGGAGTCCCACTAGAATTACATTCTGATCAAGGACGAAACTTCGAATCTGAATTATGGCAGGAAATGATGAACATTCTAGGTGTGAAGAAGACTCGTACCACAGCCCTACATCCACAATCAGATGGTATGGTTGAACGACATAATGAAACCATCGGCCAGTACCTGTCGATGTTCATCTCCAAAAATCAAAAGGATTGGAATGAGTTGGTACCACTATTTCTCCTATCCTATCGAAGTTCCCAGCATGAGTCCACCGGATATACCCCTTCAATGTTGATCACTGGCAAGAAATGAAACTACCATGCAACCTGCTGTTTGGAATGCCACCCAGAAGTACAGAGGACAAAGTCCTATCAGAATATGTCCAAGAGTTGCGAGAAATACTGGACCAAGTTCATGAATTCTGCAGACGTCGTCTTCAGTGATAAAATGAAAGGGAGGTTCGACAGGAAGAGTCCAAGAACTATGTTCGAGCCAGGTGATGCCGTTTGGCTCTACCAATCTCAGAGAAAGAAAGGAAAATGCCCCAAGCTACAGAGAAATTGGACAGGACCCTACGTCATCATAAAGAAGATCAATGACTTGGTATACCGCATCCAGCTCAACCCAAGGAGTAAACCCAGAGTTGTTCACATCGAGAGGTTAGCAGAATACCGAGGCCACGATCCCCCAAATTGGTTCCAGAGGGACAACCAAAATGGTGATGGTGTTATCCGGGACGGAATAATCTAAAGGAGGAGGCAGTGTTACAGACTTGAAATTTGATAAAGGCTTCTTGAATTGTTCGAGATCGTTCGATGAATTAGATGGAAAAATCTAGAAGCACTAACTTTTGTTCTGGATCAGTCGAACATTCTATTTGTGTTCTATTGATTTCTTAAGTTTTCTAGAACTTTATTTGTATATAGAAGCAATGCGTTTGTGAGATGAAGTAAGTTAGTTAGAAAGTTACCTTGAGTTACCTCGGAAACTAGTATTTTGGTATCAGTTTTGATAGTGACTTGTATTACAGTATTGTCAAGTGAAGTTTGAATAATAAAGCAAGTCTATACCAGCGTACACTTATTTTTGAACCCGAACACGCAACATTACCATCACCTTGTGCATTTATTTTATTAGAATTTTGGTGCCTTTCCCAAACTTTGAGTAGATCTTTAGGAAGTGATGACTCTACAAGTGGGAAAAGCATCGCTGCATATTTATCTTGTGTTACACCTAAGGTGTCGAGTGCCCTCAACTGAGTTTCTAATTTATCATATAATGTAGCTAAATTCTTATGTGCTTTATTATTATTTGCTTGTTTTAGTACTGAATTCAGAAGTTCTCTAACATATACCTCGATTAGAAATGCATCCCTGGCAAATCTATATTTCAATTGGTCAATGGCTTTTTTTATAGTTGGTTCCTGCAGGTGGAAAACTTTCGACCAGTTCTCTTGCTGATGACTTTGGTTCTGTAGCCTGAATAAGATATTGGAATTTATCGTCCAAATCGATTTCTTCGTTTTCATGAATTTTCTTGAATTGACCCCAGAATCCTAACCAATTTTTCACATCTCCGTCGAATTTTTTCAGTTCTAATTTCGGTAGACGAAACTTTCTCTTTCCTCCCTTTTGACTATGTGAACTCTGTGAGTAACATTCTTGCAACATTTTCTTGAGATGGTCCTCTTCCAAAACTGCCTCGTACTTTGAATGATTGCGTGAAATTTTTTCTCTGTATCGTTCTACACCATCGAATTCTTCTTCAATCTCTTCTTTGGTGAATTTCTTGTCAAAAAATGTTTGTTCGATATTCTCGTCCGAGTTGAATAACCTTTCACTTTTATCTTCTAATAGCCTGAGTTGTTCAATGATATTTGTTTCCTCTGGTTTTTCATGTGACAAAACGTTAATAATTTCACTGCAAGTTTTGTTGACATGGTTTCTCAGCTGCTCTCGTTTGATCTGATAGGCTTCCATATCAAATATCACGGTCGCCAAATATTGAAACTGTTAATGGTTCGCAGAAACCTATCGTTTTACTTTCTCTAATATCAATATGCAAAATGACTTTTTCTGAAGTTTTTATTATGACATCTCTTGCTTTAAATTTTTTGTAACTAGGAAAAATCTAACAATACTAACACTGTATAATATAATAAATCAGTTCATTCTTGGGTTGAGTCAGCAAGATGTATGTTGATCAGTGCAAAGTGTTCAATATTTCCTGGACATCAGTAGTGTAGGGTTTCTATGTTTAATATTTTGTTCTTGTTGATAATGAATGTCACCAAAAATATCAGAAATATATTATATTTAAAGGTCCTTCGAGTTTACCCGTTTCGAACGGTATATCTGTAAATATTGTATAAATAAATCTGTTAATAATGTCTTGATATGTATTACTGCACATCAAAATGGTCCGATCGAGCCCGGATATGGAAAATTAAACTTTTCGAGAACCTTGTAAGAGGGTTGCTGTCATCAGTTTGTAAACTTTTCCGTTTATCCGCTTACCACAACTAGATTTGAACCTGCAGTACTGAGGAAGTGTTTTTCGGATTCCAACTTCAATCATTAATGATGATGTTACCTGACATATAATGTCACTAGTGTTAAGGAAAGTATCCGTTTAGCCGATGAAAAAATTAGATTTTCATATTTGCTTTTGTGATTCATCGCAAATTTTGCAAGAATTCTGATAATTATAAGGTATTCTTCTTAGGTGAAATTCCGCCTAAAGTAGAAAACAGCAAGTTCGTGCCTTAAGAGGTAAATTCAAGACTGCAAAATCTTCCATGACGAGGATAAATAGATTTTTGGATGAAGAAAAGGTTTGTATTTTCTTCATCCAATTACATTGGAACGTGCACACAGCTTGACAATTTCCACTTAAATAGATTTTTGTTAGAAGATGAGAAAGATGAATAATCAGAAAAACTTATTGATCAGTTATCAATACGAAAGGACGCCTTGGTAGATGTTTATAGGCAGTTTCAGCAGTCTCAAATAGAGCTTATGTCCGTTGATGAAAATGAAGAGGATCAGTTTGAAATCATCAAAAATTTTTATTTTGAAACTTTTTCACAGACCAATAGGCTTGGATTTAAATTTACTGATCAAAATCAATCTAAAGGTCGAAATATAAATTATGTGAATAATCAAAGTGATATTCCCAATGTGAAATTACCAGATATAAATATACCATTTTTCGATGGTAACAATTTGAATGAATATCAACTATTTATTGACATGTTCGAAGCTGTCATTCATAAAAACTCTAAAATGCATAACGTTGAGAAATTATTTCACTTGCGGAGCCATCTAAAAGGGGAAGCTTTGTTTCTAATATCAAATTTGCCTTTGAAAAATGAATCAACCAGCATTGAATATTTTGAGAAAACAATAAGAAGATGAGGCCATGCTCATAGCGCACATAAATGCAATACCTTCATTGACTAAATGTTCTTCAAACAATCGGAAGAAATTTGTAGCAACGGTCAAACTTCATGGGATATGATTTTGTTGTGTATTCTGTGCAAAAAAATTGACTTTCATACAAACCAAGCATATTACAATGCTAGAGATAAAACAAAGCTTCCAACTCTGAAAGAATTTTTAACGAAAGTAAAATCAATGCAATCAATCGCCCCTCTAGAAAATAAGCCAAGTGGCTCAAAACATATTGTTCATTTGCAAACTACTAATTATGTTGGTCCAAAGTCAAAAAAGTGCATCTTTTGTTCTTTAGGAGAACATATATTGTTCGAATGTAAGAAATTCAGACACGTTTCTGTTTCTCATAGAATATCTTTCATAGATAAAAACAAATTTTGTAGGATATGCCTGAATCAACATTTTGGTCACTGCACAAGCCATTTCAAATGTCGAATTTGTCAAAAAGGTCACAATTCACTACTGCATTTGGAAAATTCTCAAGTAGACCATTCTGATCAGCCAATATCTGACAGTGCAGCCCAACTTCTATTTGGAAGATGCCCCAAGTCACCTTCAGATGTGTTGTTGCCTACTGTAAAGGTGAAATTGGCGGGAAATTCACTTAATACTATCCCAGCTAGTGGTCTGCTTGATTCAGGGCTATAAATATAATTAATAACCGAAAAAATTATGAATTATTTGCAATTAGAGAAACTGAACACCTTTTTGAGTATTTCTGGAATTTCTGAAATTGGAATCAAAGCCAATAAATCAGTTAATGTCAAAGTTCAGTCACTTTTCAATGAATTTACTTTATCTGTGAAATGTATTGTGGTTAAACATATAACTAGCGTATTGCCGACAAATTTTGTTCACAGGGCAGAATTAAAAATACCCCAAAATATTCAACTTTCTAATGAAGATTTCCATATATTTAGCGCAGATGTCTTCTTCAAAGTTCTTTTATGTCAAAAAATTATTATAGATGAAATTATACTCCAAAACACTAAGTTTGGATATATTGTCAGCGGTTTTGGACCCAGCAATAAAAGTCAAATCTGCGCAGTCGTATCAATGCATTCTACTGTCAGATTAGATAATCCCATTACTCAATTTTGGGAAACTGAAAAAGTTCCTCAAACATTTACTGAATACTCTTTAGAGCAGGCTGCTTGTGAAGATATTTTCAAGTCTAGCGTAAGCATTATAAATGGTAGATTCCAAGTTTCTCTACCAATAAAGTGCCCATTAGATGAATTGAATTTGGTAGATTCTTATTTTGTAGCTAACAGAAGATTTATTAATTTAGAAAAACGATTCAAAAGGAATTCTGATTTATTTTTGAAATACAATAACTTCATTGATGGGAATATTCAACTTGGCCATGCAAAAGTTTTTGATTTATAAGATTATAACCTCAAAGCTCAGCAATTTTATTTTATTGCACATTATCCTGTTATTAGGGAGGATAAGCTGACGACCAAGTTACGTGTGGTTTTCGATGGCAGCATGAAAACCTATGATGATAAGAAATCTATAAACGATTTGTTATATAATGGAGCTGTTGTGCAGAATGAACTATTTGATATTTTAATTCTTTTCAGAACATATGAGTTTGTATTATTGACAGATATAGAAGAAATTTACAGAATTATTCTTGTTTCTCCTCAGCATCGCTGTCTACAGAATATCCTGTGGCGCAGTGATCCATCTCTTTCTGTTCAAGGATTATAGTTGCAAACTGTTACATATGGACTGAAAAGTTCAGCTTTCCTAGCCACGCGATGTTTAGTGGAGTTGGCAAATAAAAACAGGATTAGTTATCCTCTCACTTCTGAAGCCTTACTCAGTAATACTTATTAGGATGATATTTTATCAGGTAGAAATTCCATCGATGAAACAATAAAACTGAAAAATGAATTGATTCAGCTTCTGCAGTCAAGAGGTTTTGTACTCCACAAATGGATCGACAACAATGACATGATTTTGAACAATATACCTTTTTCTCAAATACAGGCAGAAGAAATAAAATTAGATAAAAATAATAGTTTTGTACAAACTTTAGGTTTATCATACAACACACCTACTGACTGTTTTAAAATATCAGCCCTAGTAATTAGCTATACGGACTGCATCAGTAAAAGGCAAGTTCTTAGCTTAATTTCAAAGTTTTATGATCCTTTGGGTTTCGCAGGCCCTGTCATAGTGAAAGCAAAAGTATTCATGCGAAGTTTTTGGTTGTTGAAGATTGACTGGGATGAAACACTGCCTGATAAAGAGTTAGGATCCTAATACCTCGTAATTTCAGATTCACTACATCTGAAAGGATCGAACCCATAGGATATTGTAATAGTTCATTCATAGCTTATGGTGCTCATCATGTACATGAGGGTTCTTTGCAATGATCAAGTTTATGTCAATTTAATTTGTTCAAAATCTCGAATTGTACCAATTGCTGAAGAATTATCAATCCCTAGATTAGAGCTTAATCCTGCATTCCTTCTTTTGAAGTTCGTTGAAAAATTGTATGGTATTCTGAAAGATAATATAAACGAGATATACCTATACTCTGATTCAACAATAGTTTTATCATGGCTAAAACTTGAACCATTGAAATTGAACCCCTACGTTTCTAACAGGGTCCTCAAAATACAAGAGTCGGCAACCAAATTTAATTGGCTTTAATTGGCTTTAATCGACTCTAAATCTAATCCAGATGATTGTTTATCTATGGGAATTGGTCCTCAATTATTGAACGACAACGAACTCTGGTTTTTTGGTCATTATAAACATAAAGGAACGATGTTTGCATTATCAGGTTCTTTTCCAGAGCAGAAAGTTCAACACTTTAGGTTAGTGAGAGAACCCAAAAACTCATTTTTCGGAAGATATTCAAACCTTTCACATGTCATGTCATGATCATGTCTTATATTTTGAGGTTCTACCACATTTGCAAAAATATCAACAATAGAATATCAGGATATTTAAATATACATGAAATTGAAAACGCTATGTTCAATATTCCCTGGACTATGAAACACATCTGTAGTGTAGGGTTTCTATATTTAATCTTCAGTTCTTGTTGATAATGAATGTCAACAAAAAGAAAAATATCAGAAATATATTATATTTAAAGGTTCTTCGAGTTTACCCGTTTCGAACGGTATATCTGTAAATATTGTATATTTTTTGGATTGACGTGGCCGTTACTTGATAGAAATACATAGTTATCACACTAAGGTAAACACGATTAAAATTTCCACAAAATTTATTGTCTTCGCAAAGACATAAATATTGTATAAATAAATCTGTAAATAACGTCTTGATACGTATATATTACTGCACACAAAGCTTTCAAACAAGATGCATAGAAACCCTGATGCATTGACTTTATACCTGTTAAATTGTCTACCAAAGAGGTGATTCATGATATTTTATTAAACTTAGGACAGCTTCACAATCGTAGATAGATGGCGGCAAAGTCATTACAGATAGATTGATAAATACTTGTCGTAGTTGTCATATGACGCTTAGACCTTACTTATATTAAGGTTGTGATGCTCTGCTAGGAGTGATACATAAACATGTTCAACATGCAGAGTTTGATTTAAAACACCAGTTAAGGTGTGCTCGGATAGTTTGGATGCTGATTTGAGCACGAACAAAATGCGTGTTTACATTACGCAGTACGAGGCAGCCTTAGCTTGATCGAGCAGCTTTTTATTACTAAAACCAGCTTCAATACTATCTCATCAACTATCATTTTATATAAATTATAGTGCAATTAACAACAGTGAAAATCGTACATTTAGATAGGTTCGTAGAAAGAAATAGACTCAATTTTCAACAAATAAAAATTTTATGGTGACTGACTATCAGCTTTTTAATACTACCATGGCAAATTCACTGTATAGATTTTCTTCAGTTGTTTTAGATTAGTTGTAACAAACACTTGATTTTATAAAACTCGATGCTCTAGAAAACTTTTCTGTATGTATACCGATGGTGTTAAAATTAAATGATATCAAACACATCTATAGTGAAAGGGCATTTGATTTATTTCTAAAAATTAGTTTTGGGTGGAATTTATGGTAGAGACACATAAAACATTTCTTAAACTTCTGCTCAATTTATGCAAGAAATATTTTTTCTCTGAATTATAGAAGAATTGAAACAAGATACTGTGGGTAACAATCATGCTAAGTTTTTTGTGGTATCATTTTTTTTATATGATTTTTCCTTTTATTCTTATTATGGACTTATGGATCATTATATTTTTACAACTACAAACTCGGCATAAAGTTGTTGCAGGTCGAGTCCTATATACCGCTAGATTATTTCCTGAATAACTTAGATTGGGTGACATTTTTACCCTGGAAAAAAAGGAGTAATTATTAACTCTGATATAACCAGAACGAACTAACCTTACATAGACATTTGAGTAAGTGAAAATTGAATACATACATTTTGTGAGGAGTAATTATTCAGTATGGTCGACCCAGAACGAACTAAACTTATGTAGACATTTGAGTGTGTGGAAACTGAATACATACATTTTGCGAGAAGTAATTATTTAGTATGATCGAACCAGAACGAACTAACCTTGCGTAGAAATTTGAGTGTGTGGAAATTGCAAAATGAAATATGTTAAAATAATACCGCATTCAATATTACATGAGCCTGTTCCTTGCAAGCAAAGGGAGGTATCATTCATGTGCCGAGTTTAGACATTTTAAAAATGACTCTTTTAATATCTGTGCCGAGCTTGACTATTTTTATTTTGTATACATGACATGTGCCGAGTAAAGGAAATTACCTCCGCCTGAAATATTCTTGTTTCGAACACCCAATTAAAATATTACAATTTATGTGTTCAATTTCCTCGCACTGACATGTCTATATGAGGTTAGGTCGAGGGAGAAACCGCTGAGGAAATTGTATACACTAATTCCCAAAAATCATAAGTAATGCCTCTAATACCCAAGTAATTCCCGAGTAATACCTCCTAAGTAATGTCCGTCAGAAAAGTAAGTAATTTCTAATGCCCGAGTAATACACCAGTAATACCTGTAATACCCAAACATTTTCAAGTAATGCCTCTAATTCCCGACTGATACCAGAGTAATACCACTAATAACCGAGTAATACCACTAATACCCAAGACATGTACACCAAAAGTCCCCAAGGGTTTTCCTCTCGGGTTGGGTCGTTCTGTCTAGTACAGACTAAATAATCACTCCTCACAAAATGTATGTATTCAATTTCCACGCACCCAAAAGTCTACTTAAGGTTAGTTAGATCTGGTTGGATCAGGCTAAATAATTACTTCTCGCAAAATATATGTATTTGATTTCCACCCACTCAAATGTCTACGTAATGTTAGTTCGTTCTAGTTAGATCAGAATAAATGAATACTCCTCGCAAAATATATGTATTAAATTTCGGTTTCCTTTTCCTTTTATATTTATTTTTGGTTGTCAGGTCAAAATATCAATTGGTGAGAAGAAAACCTATAAGATGAACAATGACCCTTAGTTTGGACTTTTAGCTTTCATATTCAATTCAGTCACATCATTTTTACATTCAGAAATAGAAAATTTTATTTACGGTAGTCCATTGGATACAGAGTACAAGTCGAATAAGACTGTACATAAATATTAATGATATAAATACACATTTTGATAGAATAGAAATGATACAAGCATAGAATGGAATTTATTCATCATTAAAATATCATACAGATAATATAACATATGCACAAAACAGAGAAAAATTACATATTTATAAAAATAAATGTATACATTCAAGTCTTTAAAAATTCTTTGACAGTATAAAAGGCCTTTTCGAAGAGTAGGTAGGTTCATTAAAGCTTTTTTAAATTTATTATAGTTTTCAATATTTCCTGGTATCCTCATTGCTTTGTTATAACATATGGCTCCTTGATAGCTTGCAGAGTCCTGCCCAAGGGCCAGTCGTGAATAAGGTAGTCTCAGTTCATACCATCTGCGAGTATTGTAGTCATGTATACTGTTTTTTGTATATTGTGATTATTTTTTTTATATTCAGAGTTATGAGTAATATATACAGAGTTACCCATTTGAAAGCGGGCCACATCTCTAAAACTGTTATTTATTATCCGATTTAGAAGTTTTTTTTTCTTTCAATAAATAGAGCATTATTAGTTCTAATTACTTCGAATTTTTTTCAAGGTCAAAAATCCAAAAAACATACTAGCGATTTTTTCAAGTAGAATTTGGTGACTCCACTGGATTCACGACATTTTTAAGTGGTTAATGTGAAAATTACGTAGGAATGCGTCCATCAATAAGAAAGTTATATGGGTATAAATTTTGAAAATGTTGTCAATAAATCAATCCACCACTTCTATTTCAGAACCTTTATCAAAACACCACTGGATTCAAAATATTTCGAAATATATTTGGTCAGAATTTCATCGAAATCTGTTCATAAATAAAAAAATAAAATAAAATAATCCTAAAATTCCACAAATTTCAAAGGACTCCGCACCGTTTTAATGGGAAATTGACTTTCGGTAAATTTGCTCGAACATTTTATATATTATAGAGTTTGTGATGCTGATCAAATATCTCTATTGCGCAAATGCTCTAAACTCAACGGTTTAGATTATACAGGGTGCTGAAGTTGACTTTTCCAAAATTACAAATGGCCATTTTGAAGCTATTTCTTCGAATATATAAACCAAATCAACCATGCTTCGATTATTTATATAGGTTTAACAAATCCACTATAGAGTATAGTAATTCCTACACATACCCACGATATACAGGGTGAGTCCAAGGCTATCAATTTTTTAATGATTTGTAAAAAATTGAGCGATCGAGCTCCATTCATTTTCAGATATTTCGAAGGATACTGAGATCAAATTCAATTGATGATATTAGCATCCCTTGAATCAGACTGCCATATTTTATACAATATGTTTTATTTCTCATGAAGCTGCACCTGTCCTGCTTGTTAATATATTTAAATGCCTGGAATTCCGGATGATTTGGTGATAAACTCTATCGTTTATGATGAGAGTTTGCTCTGAAGAAGAACAAAATATACAGAGCCTATCAAAAATTATGGCTTTTGCTGATGATTTCTTTGAGGTAGTTAGGGTTTTGAAACTTATTTAATTCATGCAAATGCCATTATTTTTGATAGATCCTGTATATTTTGTGTATCTGCAGAGTTAACTCTCATCATAAACGATCGAGTTTAAAACTAAGTTATGCGGAATTCCAGGCATTTGAATATATCATCAAGCAGAACGGGTGCGACTTCATGAGAAATAAAACATCTTGTATAAAATATGGCAGTCTGATTCAGAAAATGCATCAATTGAATTTGATCTCAGTATCCTTCGAAATATCTGGAAATGAATGGAATTCCACCACTCAATTTTTTACAAATCACCAAAAAATTGCTAGCGTTGGACTCACCCTGTATATTGTGGGTATGTGCAGGAATTACTACGCTCTATAGTAGATTTTTATTGGCCATATAAATAATCGATGCATGGTTGATTTGGTTTCTATATTTGAAGAAATGGCTGCACAATGGTCATTTGAAATTTTGAAAAAGTCGACTTCAACAGTCTTCATCGAGGGGCGAACCGCTGATGAATTCTGGTGTACAAAATCGAGAATTCCCGATGAATTACATGAATAACATGAATTACCGATGAATTACATGAATTACCGAGGAATTACATAAAGTTCCAATGAATTACATGAATTACCGATGAATTCTATGAAGTCCCGATGAATTACGTATGAAGTCCGTGAATCAAGGGATAAAACTTTGACGATTCATGACCGAATATATCATCCTATGACATCTACATTCTCTACTGTAGTAAATTTTAGCAAAATACATAGTAAATTGCATTAACAAAATTTCTACAATAAATTTACAATAAAAAATCTAATACTATACTTAAAACAACTTTATCGATATGGTGGTGGTAAAGCATTCTTGGTTGACCATGGAGTTGATTTCTGACATACTATCAAAAATGGAAGATAAAAAAGGTGTCAATCCAAGTGAATGTTCTGAGACATTGGAACATTTCTAATAATGAGGGTTAGCCACACTCAGAATGATGATGCGGATGTTTTCCTGATAAATATTATTCGGAGAGAAGATGAAACAAATGCTGAAGATAATAAAATTAACGATATTTTAGATTTATCTACGATATCATTCATAAAAGATACATTGAAACTCAAACATTTGCGGACTTTTTGAAAATTAGACAATAAGTTTCATTGAACTAATTTATTACGCACCGTTTTTTGTTCACGGGAACACGCACTGTAGCTGTCAGATCATTATTGATAGTATTTATTATAAACACAAAATAAGAATCAGAAATAGGCTACAAAGTATTTGTACTTAAATGTCAGTAAAAACAACACTTCTTATTTATTCTAGAAGGTTTAGGTATTGAAAAATGTTTTAAAGTTGGCAAAGTAATATAGGAGCTTCTCTAAAGTTCATAAGAAAATCAAAATTACAAACAGTGACATTAAATCTAGTAGTAATCATTGTTTCTCATTGAGAACAATTTTTGCACACAATGAGAGAGTGATCCAAACACAAATAACTCCTACATTTATATATATATATATATTTTTGTTATTTGTTTTTCTTGAATCTCACTTCCCGGAGTAATTTTTAGACTTTGTTTCGATAATTGTATTGGTATACTCCACAATTTTTTCAATGATGCTACTGCTGAATATACTCCAGCAATTCAACGGATTGGTCTTATCCTTTGAAAAGACAATAATACCAGGTGCATGAAATATAATGTTGAATGATCTCGTTCTCACATTATGATTCGAAGGGTGCTTGAACTATCTTATAGCATAATTTGGTTTATTTTTTAAGGGCTTTCCCAGATAATAAGGTTTGTTTGAATCTTCCTCAGTCAAATCCTCTCTATCGCTAAAATCTTGTTCAGATCCGAAATCTTCTTCCCTAGTTTCAAAAACTCCCAACTCTTCGTTTATTAATTCTCCATCCGTATCATCAAGCCCTTCTCCATCAAATATTTCGTCCATAAGACGTTCCAGACGAGCCTGTTCTGCTTCATAATTACACAAAATATTTGGAATTATTCAAAAATCCAACTTACCAGACTAGTTACACCTTGCGTCCATCAGAATTATACATACCCCAGTACACGCACTGTATCCGTCAGATCACTTTGTCACCTAGCTTTTACCAACAACGAGTTAGAACTAACCAATTCAACATCTAAGCAGAACGCATTGTTCACTACAGCTACCAGCGATCGTAACCGAAGTTCAATTCCGAGATATCACGATAAACATGAATGGTCTCGTGAATGGTTGATCTCTCAGATCAACTGCGTGTTCCGGAAGGTTAAAAAGCAAAGATGTTCTACCGTTATCATGGAAATGAATTATTTCTGCAGCATTTTTCAGGAAATTCAATATCTTTCAAAACAAAAATCAATGGAATTTATTTGATGTTCTCAATGTATAAAATTGTTTTTTTCGTTCGAATTTCATTAGTTCCTTCACTAGTCATCCGAGTATGACAAAACTTTGGTGAGTTGTTGAGAATCAAATATGGCGAGTATAACTTTGTTAAAAATTCACAAGTAGAAGTTTTTGGAGTCATACGATCACGCTTTCCATCAAAATTTGAAAATTAAATATTCCAGCTGGCGGATAATTTTTGTGATTATGATTAGATTTCGTTAAAAATTGATATGTGTAGGGGTTTTGGGATTGGAAATAATGACATATTTCCCAAATTTCAATAACAAACAATGAAACAGAACGTTTATTTTGTAACTGCAAATGTATTAATGACGTCTGGACCTAAGCTGTTGTCTAAAAAATCGGAAATTGTATAAGTACCTTCACCACACTAAATAATTTCTCTTATTTAGTTATCGATTTTGAGATATTTAGTGTTGAATAAACCCAATTTGTGATATGAATTCCACCTTAACTTTCGAATATTTCTCATAAGCGGTTTTCCAAAGGAATTCAATCCCGTGGAAATATAAAGTATTTTCCATAAAAAAATATAATTTTGAAATATCACACATTTATGAGACACCCTATGTTGACAGTTATTTTTTTATCATAGCTTCAGTACTTTTTACAACGTTTATTCAAAGCATTTTTTCTATCCCAAATAATAGATATGCAACTATTGTCTACCCACGCATTATTGTTGATGAACCCCGTATATGAATTGTGGCAGACTGACCAGCTCTGACCCAAATTAAGCTGACGGACTGGCATAACTTTGATTTATCTGCAATAAAGAATGTGTATAACAATTTTCACCCTTGGTATATTCATGTTATTACCTAACTAGGTATGATAACTTTTATTAGTGTAACTGACGAGGTACCTGATGGAACACCAGTTTCCAGTTTTGGCTTGACTGACCACAATATATGTTTGTGTAAACAACTACTGTTATCACCTATTGAAAAAACTAGTACACGTAAATTCACAGACATTTTTTGCCTCTGGCTCTTGGACTATGACTGGTTTGCCAAACTTGTCTCTCAGAATGTAACAATTGCTAAGTTGCCAGATTTCTTGAACGGCTGAGATACCTCATTCTCTGTGTATACGTGAGTACACTCTGGGTATAAACGATTGACTCTACAGACATAGCCATTACTATGGAAATCCACGCGGACAATTTCAGAACTTTTGACTCCGAAGGTTAGTGAAGTACTACCACTCATAAAATAATTTTTTCTACAAACGTCAATAAATGACAACGTTCGCGCATTGACAACAATATGCGAACACTTTTTTCATTTTCCTTCGTTTCCATGACACCATGCGCGAAGTAATGTGCGAAATACCTATTTCGTACACTGCATGTAAACTTTATGGTATTTTCATATTCTAACCTATCATCCTCAATCAAACAAAAATTCAAGAAATCATTTATTTCTAACTTTATGGTCATCAATCAAGCGAAAATCCAAGAAATCATTTATTTCTGACTGTTCAACAATAATTAAATAAGGTTTTTTGACACTTCTCAAATTATGACAAAATTTTTTACTGAGTACCTATTTTTTTTGACGTTCATAGAGAAAATTTTGTTTGCATATCGTGCGCAAAATACTTTGGGGATCTCGACCAAAGTAGCATTTCGCGCACTAGATACAAAAATAACTATTCTAACTGTCATTGAGATGGATTTTCACCTAGTCGCGGTTTCCTATGTTTTAAAAACAAATAAATAATCGTTCGAAAATGAAAATTTGGCAAAACCGTCGTATGCATTGCGGGATTTAGACTCCGAGAATCGAATAATATACAGAGTGATTCACTTTTAAAAATTCAACTGATTTGTACTCTCGGCAAAAATGGAAGTCGGCCAATTTGTCTCCATGTGTCTGTCATTCCGAAATTATGTCTTATATCACAGTATCAAATGTATATCAAATTTGTTCAAGAATGAAAGATATACATCAGATATGGTAGCACATTGTCACCCGGTATTATGTCTTTTCAATAAATTTCAATACTATGAATATCTACGAAGCTTCGAGGACTTCATTTTTCTGAATAGGCACGGAAATTTCACTGCGGTGTTCCTTTTTTGACTTCTTGAAAAATGGATGTTTGTTCATTTACATCTTTCTACATTCGGATAGAATATCCTAGTTGTGATAGCAATATGTGTCTACTCGGATTGTACAAGAGTTTCGATCTATCAACGGTGGATATACTTTAGATATCAGTAGTGACATTCAATTTCCAAAATACTCTGGTCATTCATTGAGAAATTAAGTCGTTCATTCACATTGTTCTTTTTTACGAATTTCCCAGGTTTTCTCCCCTCCAAAAGCAGAGCTTGTGCGAGCAAGGGAGACCCGTGACCTACAGTTTACGTGAAAGTGGATTCCGAATTGTATATGGAGTAAATTTTCAAATAAAGCAACAACTGAAAACGATTTTTTTATTATGATGTCATTTTACTGCTTTTGCAGCTCAGTTCAGACTACTTAAAGCTCGAATGGAAAACCGATGAATTACATGAATTACTAATGAATTACCGATGAAGTACCGATGAATTACCGATGAATTACATGAATTACCGATGAATTCCCAATGAATTACATGAATTACGGAAGAATTACATGAAGTTCCGATGAATTACACGAAGTCCTGATGAATTACTCTGGTAATTCAGTGAATGACCATGAATTACCATGAAAACGTGAAGTCCAGTGTACAAATGATCGGCATCACGAGTTCTACAATATATAAAAGTTCGAGCAAATTTACCGAAAGCCAATTTCCCATTGAAATGGTGCGGGATCCTTTTATTATTTTATATTTTTTTTATTTATGAACAGATTTTGATGAAATTCTGACCAAATGTATTTCGAAGTATTCTGAATCCAGTGTATAGTCAGAATTTTGATGAAAGTTCTGAAATTGAAGAGGTGGGTTAATTTATTGACATAATTTTCAAATTTCATTCCCATTTAACTTTTTTATTCATGGACAGGCAGATTGAGACCTTAGAGAGACCAAGTGACGACACCTGGGGAGTAGGCAGATTGAGACCCCGGCGTCAAGTTACAAAATCCTGATGATACCTGAGGAATAGGCAGATTGAGACCTAACTTCACACCCTTTCAATCATTTTATCCCTTTTTTCTTGAAAATGGCTCCAAAATCGGAGCCGAAACGTCGAATTTCAACAAATTCTAGACGCGGTTCAACCCGAACTTCCAGTTTTCATATATATATATATATATATATTGTTATGAAAAAGTAGAGTATAGAAGTAGTAGATGGGAATTTAAAATTAAATACCCTAATAATAAAAAAAATAAATATATTTTTTCATCAAAGAGCCCAGGCAGATACTTTTTCTCAATAGATATAAGCTTAATTTATCTAATCGATATCACAATTTCAATTAAAAATAGTTAGAAACCTTGCAAATCAAAATTTATTGACAAATTATAAGAGTACGAGGCCAGCAAACGTAATGTACTGAACTCTTTCAAGAACACTGGTATTTCTTGAAAGAAATTAACTTTCTTAACACAAAACCGTGAACTAAGTTATTAAAAATTCAAAACAAGTCCAAAAGGAATAAAAAAAAGTAGAAAAAACATCAATTTTCAACAAAAAGTAGAATTTTAAATTGAATTAAATACACGCTTGTATATGAAACTTGTCACACAGCCAATCACAAGTAGAGTTCTATAAAGGAGGACGAGAAAACAAAAAGTCAAAAAGAGTCATATCAGTAACTAAATGTAAAATAAATAAACTATTAGAAAATATGTGAAAACTCAATGAAATTCAATTGAATCAATAATAAAAATATATGATATAGAGATATTTGTAAGTAGTTTAATTAATTATAAGAAATAAATTATAACAGTGATGACAATTAAAAAGTGATTGGGAGTGTGTTGTGAAATTGGGAAAACCTTACTTAGTAACGGAAAAACAAGAAAGAAGGAAAATCAACAAGAAGGAAGCGGAAGATTTTTTGGAAAAGCAGGAACAAAATTATCAAAATTCAACCAAAAACATCCATTTAGAACGAAATCTTTTTTATATAGAGATATAAAATTGACTCACCTTCAGTAATATATTATGAAGATATCCAACTTGCCAGCTGCAGAACAGAGAAGCTGAAATCGGCGAACATCAAAAGGTATTTAACCCTTAAACAGTCAAAGAAAACTCTAAGAACACTATTTCCAGTGCACAATTCAGATTTTTCCACACACTGAACTTTTCAACCTTCAACAGTCATAAAAACTTTCAACCGCTAAACAGTGCGCATAAACTTTTTCACTTCAGAACTTTTATTAATCTTATTAGTTATTAAGTAACCTTTTTATTCAAATCAAATCATAATAACCATATACGGTTTGCAAGTATATAGGTTAGAGTAAATTCCATCAAAGGAATATACTCAGGGGATGTGGCTGTAAGGTGACGGCACCGAACCCTGAATATTTGTAAATTATGTGTAATGTTGCATATTATTGATAATTTTTAAAAAATAAGTTATTTTTTGTAGAAACAGGTAGTATAAGAAATAAAAAACTATTGAATTACTATGAGAGTTGTTCACATTTCATGACAGTTAAATAATCTAATAATAAAGGAATCAATATTTGAGTTGAATTTACATGTTTATTTCCAAGGTAAATTACATTGCATTATTTTAAATCATCCTTGACATTCCTTTTTCCTGAATTCTACATTGAGATTGGGAGATTCTCATGTAGCATACCAACTGAGCAGCTGAGGACCTGAAGAGAGAAAGAAAGGTAATATCTAAAAGCAAAGAGAGTAAGTATTTGGCCAGGGGCATTCTGAAATACTATTTGAATACTATAATTTATCTACTTTTTACTAAAAACTACTCATTACTAATATCGAATACAAGCAAAAGAATAATTTATTTCTAACTACTACTACTAGTTGCTAACGACTTTCATTAGAACTAAAGAAAAGAAAACAGAAATTCATATATACAAAAAAAAAATTAAATTATATTTCTATTTACAACTTCATTTCACTACTCATCATCTCATTACAAGTTTACTACTACTATTATATATTAATAATAACAATATATATAAGGAAGGTAGTGTCAAAATAGAATATAAAATAAAAGTCAACTAATATATGGATACCTTGGTTTATTAAAAAAATATATTCTAGTTGTTTGTAATACATTCATTATTTCATTTTATTTATTTTCAGTTAAGAAAAAATATAATACAGTAATATAACAACTATACAATAAACTAATGTGACAGTGTCATAGGTAGATAAACACTGGTAAAAAACTTTAAAAAGTAATGAATTCGGCGTGAGAAAAAACAGTCAAAGAAATATAAAGGTATAAATAAAAACATACATTTAAAAACAGATAGGAATCGTCTCCTCCACATAACCACAGTTTATAGCTAAAGAATCAGTTCAGTTCGCTCAGACGGACCGTCGGCGTCGGACCAATTGCATGTTTCAAGGTAACATCCACTCAAGGAAACAAATTTAGAATGCGCAGAAGACTGCTGTTTGAAAGTATAGTGTTGCCACATATTTTGTCAGGAATTCGATTATCCGAAAAATTGCCCTTTCACAAAAGTTTTCAACCAGCCCAAAATATTGTTACAGACCTGAAATTTGATAAAGACTTCTCGAATTGTTCGAGATCGTTCGATGAATTAGATGGAAAAATCTAGAAGCGCTAACTTTTGTTCTGGATCAATCGTCGAACATTATTATTGTGTTCTATTGATTTCTTCATTTTTCTAGAACTTTATTTTTATATATGAGCAATGCATTTGTGAGTTAGTTAGAAAGTTACCTTGAGTTACCTTGGATACAAGTATTTTGGTATCAGAATTTCAGTTTTGACAGTGACTTGTATTACAGTGTTGTCAAGTGAAGTTTGAATAATAAAGGCAAGTCCATACCAGTGTACACTTATTTTTGAATCCGAAGACGCAACAATATTTTGGTGTTGATGGCGAGAGGTATCAATTCAAACTGGAAACAACATTTAGCTTACTTTTTTGTAAATTCAAGATGTCCAGTTTAAGATTTGCAAAACAGTATTTTTGAAACTATAAAGAAAATGAAAGCTATAGGATTGAATGTTCTTTCTTTAGTACCTGACCATGGAAGTAATTGAGATTTGTGAAGATATGAAAGTTTTTTATTTGATAGACGTACCTCTTCTGCTAAAGTCAACACGAAACAATTTTTTTAAATACAATATCAAATTTGGAGGTGGCATAATAGATACAAAATATTTAGAAGAATTTTATGCTTCTGACACACAAGAAAAATTTCGTTTGGCAGCAAAATTAACAAAAATACACCTTTTTCCTAACAATTTTCAAAAAATCAAAGTGAAAAAGTTTTCAGTGCAACAGTATCAGCAGCAATGAATGCATATATATCATTTCATAAACTTCCTTTAGTAGCCTCAAAGACTGTTGAGTTTATAGAAAAAATGGATAATCTATTTGACCTTTTTAGTTCTTCCAAATTCAATAATCATTCTGTAGACCTTTCATGGGAACAGAATCACAAAAAAACTTCCTAAAAGATATGTTAAATTTCTTTAATTCACTATCATGGAAGGAAATAAAAATATAACCAAAAGAATGAAATTTACTTTTGGTTGGAAATTGTCCATTTAAGCTTTTTTGGGAATGTGGGACATTTTGAATAGAGAAAAAACCAAGACTGCCTCGATTTTTTTTTTTGTAAAATCAGACACAAAAGTGGGAATTGTAAGAATCGACACCAATTCAATTTCAAAGGGCATTTAAAAAACTGTTTTGTATTAGTTACCTTAATAATTCCAGAGGTCCCTGATTTGGTTCCTCTGTGTTTGTGGTCTTACGACATGCAGACAGTAGCTAGTATCTATACATTCTAGTCAAAAGGCTCCAGTGGCTTGAACTTTATTGGTAGGTGTGAATAGAAAATTCTCATCAATTTGCACTTGACCAAAAATTAATGGATTTTCAATTCAGTTGAGATCACAAATGAAAGACAGACTAATGAGAAAAATTCAGTCACGAGTGGAATTTAATTTCACAAACATTAGGCCAATCAGAGTCAAGAATCAAGTTTGGTATTATCGGTAATCCGAACTTGATTAGAGCTTCTGATTGGTTCATTTCGCAAGTGAGTGAAATAGTCACTATAAGTTTTGGTGACTATCACATAGGTAAACATAGATCTTGGTTTTTGATGTTGTTATTAACCGATTCACATAGAATATAAATGAAAATGATTGTCCAATGAAAAATCGATAATGAATAAACATACAAATATTAATACACCCAATATCTTATTCCTTTCAACAACATGCTGCAGGGTGAGTAGACTTAGTATTAATCTATTATCATGCACATTTTCACTTTTATTATTCTTTATGGAATCATGGCATGGGGAGCATCTAGCGATTGTCCCAGGGTATTTAAAATTCCAAAAAGACTTGCCAGATATATTGAAAGAGCATGTGAAAGAACCAGTTGTAGAACCATTTTTCAATGTCTCGGAACCTTAACACTAGTAAGTACATACATTTATGAGTTACAGCAATATGTGTTAAATCAGATGTAACAACTTTTGAACTTGCAACTGTTGGATGTGCCAACACACATATTGATAGTAAAAATTCACAATAATGCTGGTTTATTGTCCCAAAAGATTTTAAACAAGTTTCAATTCCACCATCCTCCTCAAAATATACTTGAATGTGCTATATGTATACACTGTTACTGATTTGATGACATAAGTTTGAGATTAATGAGACAGGTTTCTGGTTTATAGGTAGCAGTTATCTGTTCATTTATGGAGGTATCATGTGATATGTCATGCAAATTTGGTTCTTGCATCGGTGTCTGTCTTGATTTGATGCGTATTGTTTGCACTGGAGTTTTTTTCTGAATCGAGTTAGAAGGTTGCCTGGTTTCTTTATACGTGTTTGAACCACCGAATGCTTTGAAAAATTATGAATTTCTATGAATTACATTCTCTCCTCTATTTGCAGATACTTTTGTTCCACTAATCTTGATTATGGTGTACGGTGATGAATCATAAACTGAGCTCGTGGACACAACAAATACTCCAATCTCATGGCCATCCCCGATTGTTGTAGCCATAAAGTCGAATGGAAGATTGAGAATTTGTGCCGATTTCAAGGTTACCATCAATAAGTATGTTCAGATAGACCACTATCCGTTACCCAGGTTCGAGGACATCACAGCTAAACTTTCTGGAGGCCGCTGTTTCACTAAAATTGACCTCAAAGACGCATATTTACAGATGGAAGTTCATAGTGAATCTCGTAAATATTTGGTTATTGCCACTCACAAAGGTTACTTCACTTATAAACGTTTACCATTCGGCATTTGTTTTGCACCTTCTCTTTTTCAACGTACCATGGATCAAATTTTAACTGGTATAGATGGCGTTGTTTGTTACCTTGATAACATTCTGATAACAGCTCCAAAGTTAGTTGTTCATACACAAAGATTGAAGGAAGTTTTGAGGAGACTTCAAGCTTCTGGGATGAAAACGTAGAAATCCAAATGCGGGTGGTTCACCAAAAGTGTAACTCATTTGGGTCATAAAATTGATGAGACTGGTTTACATCCAACGGAAGAAAGAATCAAAGCGATCAAACTTATGCCAATTCCACATAATACCCAACTACGGTCATTTTTGGGAGCTATCACATACTACGGCAGATTTATTGAAAATCTCCATGTTAAGTGCGTTCCACTACATAGACATTTGAAGAAAAATGCAAAATGGGACTGGACGACTGAAGATACCAAAATAATGAATCAGCTCAAACAAGACCTGATATCAAATGATACATTGATTAATTACGATTCCACACCACCCTTAGTTGTCACTAGTGATGCTAGTAATGTTGGTACAGGTGGTGTATTGTCACATAAATGCCCCGATGGAACCTTGAAACCTATTGCCTTCACATCACGTTCATTTCGAGGTAGAAAAGCGTTATTCAGACAAAGACAAAGAAGCACTAGGATTAGTATATGCAGTTACAAAGTTCCACCAATATTTATATGGTAGACGATTCACCTTGATCACAGACCATAAGCTTTTGGAACATATATTTGGAGAGAATCGTCAGACTCCGAGTTGCAAGTAATCGGCTATTGCGCTGGGCTATGACTCTAAACAATTATAATTTTGACGTCATATATCAACATGGAAGAGAAAATTACCCAGCGGATTCTCTTTCAAGGCTACCACTACAAGTAACCCCCGAACAATCAGAATTGCCAAATCATTCAAAACTGCTGCATATGAGGGTTCGAAATTTACCTCTAAAGAGAAGTCAACTAAAAAGAGAAACAATGAATGATGCAACACTTTGGACTGTAATTCGCTATTTACAAACATACTGGCCGAACAAGAAAAATTTACATACAGATCGTGTTCCATTCTATGAAAAACGAACCGAGTTATCGTTCGAAGAAGGCCTATTACTATGGAAACGGCGTATCTGTGTACCTCTAGCCCCCCAACCAGAAGTACTAGAAATGTTACACGACGGACATCCAGGAATAACTGCTATGCAGTCACTAGCAAAACTTCATGTTTTTTGGTCAAACATAAATTCCGATATCACTCAAGAAATAGGAAAATGTTTAACCTGTCAACAGTCGAGGCAGAATTACATCCATGGTGTATATCTCCAGAACCTTGGTCAAGACTCCACTTGGATTTTGCTGGGCCCTTTGAAAGTAAAATGTGGCTGATACTCATCGATTCGTATACTCATTGGTTAGAAGTCTTACCACTTCGAGAAGTACAATCGGAGCTCTTCGTGCTTCGTTCGCTCGTTTTGGATTACCAAAATTTTTAGTTACGGACAATCACAATTCACTTCAAACGAATTCGAGAGTTTTTGTAGTGACAATGGAATAGTTCATGTAAAAGTAACACCATATCACCCTAAATCAAATGGTCTCGCGGATCGAGCTGTGCAAACTTTCAAAGAGAGGATGCGTGCCAGTGATCAAAAATTGAACCAGTCGCAAAGACTACAGCAATTCTTGTTTTCTTATAGAAATACAGTGAGAAGATCTACGAAAAGAACACCCAGTCAGCTGATGTTTAAACGCCATCTCAGATCTCGTTTCGATCTTTTAAAACCAGATATGATGAAAAATGTTGAGCATGAAAAATTCATCCAGAAACAACGCCATGATTCTACTGCTGCGACAGAGCAGATTTTCATAGAGGGAGAAGAAGTGTGGGTGAACAATCCAATAAGTAAAGGCTCACTTCCGGGAAAAATCGTTGAACGTACTCGTCCTCTATCATATCTGGTCGATATCGATGGAATCATGCGTCGTAAACATTGCGACCAGATGCGTAAATGAAGATCAGTGATGAATGACTACTAGCCTTCCCGACAGGGTATGTCAGATGAATTCGAGGATTACCAGCCTCCTCAATTTCACCAATCAGCGAATTCAAATGAAGACGGAAGCTCATTGAATGAAGTGGAAGCCGAAGAAATCGAGTCAAATAATGTAGACCGTTCATCTCAAGATGGGTGTATCGCGCCAAGGAGAAATCCATTAGGAGCCAGGAAACCTCCCATTCGTTTCACGGATTAAAAAAAATGAAAAGGAGGAATGTGGTATAGTCACCCTGTAGTGGGAAATGAAAGGGGATAGAAATGTCAAGTTGGCAGTTGAGTTGAGTTGGGGCAGTCTCGAAGGAATTGAGGCGCTAACTTGCTATTCATACACAGTTTTAGTTTTGTATGCTACATTAAATAAATTACGTTTCAAAGAACCAACGGTGTTGGGCCTTAAATTATTTGGCCCCTTGTCATACTACAAGTCTTTTTGGAATTTTAAATATCCTGGGACAATCGCTAGATGCTCCCCATGCCATGATTCCATAAAGAATAATAAAAGTGAAAATGTGTATGACAATATATTTCCTTGCGTAACAACCAATCAGTGGATTTCAAATTTTGAAATTCAGCCAATAGAATCGGAACTACAGTGAAAATATAGCTTGTCGCTGTATTTTCACGGTGATAAACCTGCTTAGTTTTTGTTTTACTATCTGTCAAGTGAAAATAATGATTTAAATTATAAACGTCAAATTTATGTGTTTTGACTAGTTATCTTTATTTATCAATATGAGCGATCGTTGGGGACAAATGTCCATTGGTATCATAGATGAGGCCGTGGAAAAGAGTATTCCATTGAATACGGCATAAGTAAAGCATCAATTACCAGGTGACACGATTTTTCTTTATTTCAAATCGATATATTGTCGCCCTAAATATAATTCGTGGTATGATTAAAAACCTATAATTTTTTGGAATATCAATTCATTGGCAATCCCAATGCAAGAAAATACAACTCGTCCTGCGGACTCGTTGTATTTTCAGCTTTGGGATTGCAATTCATTAATATTCCAAAAAATTATCGGTAATAATCATACCACTTATTATATTACCCCTGATAATAGATTAATAATAAGTCTACTCACACTGCAGCATGTTGTTGAAAGGAATAAGATATTGGGTGTGTCAATATTTGTATGTTTATTTATTATCGATTTTTCATTGGACAATCATTTTCATTTACATTCTATGTGAATCGGTTAATAACAACATCAAAAACCAAGATCTATGTTTATGTGATAGTCACCAAAACTTATAGTGACTATTTCACTCACTTGCGAAATGAACCAATCAGAAGCTCTAGTCAAGTTCGGATTACCGATAATACCAAACTTGATTCTTGACTCTGATTGGCCTATCAAGTTCGGTGCTTTCATATTTGTTCACAGTGCATGTGACAGTTAAACGTCAAATATAAGTGATTACGCTGTGCACACATTTAAAAAATGTTTGTGAAATAGTCTAATAAAATTCCACTCGTGACTGAATTTTTCTCATAAGTCTGTCTTTCATTTGTGATCTCAACTGAATTGATGCGAGAAAACACCATAGTCGTCCTGCGGACTCGTGGTATTACTACTGAAAATCCATTAATTTTTGGTCAAGTGCAAATTGATGAGAATTTTCTATTCACACCTATCAATAAAGTTCAAGCCACTGGAGCCTTTTGACTAGAAAGTATAGATACCCAGCTACTGTCTGCATGTCGTAAGAGGTGACTGAAAGACCACACACACACAAAGGAACCAAATCAGGGACCTCTGGAATTATCAAGGTAACTAATACCAAACAGTTTTTCGAATGCCCTTTGAAATTGAATTGGTGTCGATTCTTACAATTCCCACTTTGATATCTGATTTTACAAAAAAAAAAAATCGAGGCAGTCCTGGTTTTTTCTCCATTCAAAATGTCCCACATTCCCAAAAAAGCTGAAATGGACAATTTCCAACCAAAAGTAAATTTCATTCTTTTGGTTATATTTTTATTTCCTTCCATGATAGTGATTAAGAAATTTAACAAATCTTTTAGGAAGTTTTTTTGTGATTCTGTTCCCATGAAAGGTCTACAGAATGATTATTGAATTTGGAAGAACTAAAAAGGTCAAATAGATTATCCTTTTTTCTATCAACTCAACAGTCTTTGAGGCTACTAAAGGAAGTTTATGAAATGATATATATGCATTCATTGCTGCTGATACTGTAGCACTGAAAACTTGAGCTGCATATTTCACTTTCATTTTTTGAAAACTGTTAGGAAAAAGGTGTATTTTTGTTAACTTTGCTGCCAATCGAAAGTGTTCTTGTGTGTCAGAAGCATGAAATTCTTCTAAATATTTAGTATCTATTATGCCACCTCCAAATTTGATATTGTATTGTTTCGTGTTGACTTTAGCAGAAGAGGTACGTCATTCATATAAAAAACTTTTATATCTTCACAAATAAAGTAAGGTTTCTCAATTACTTCCATGGTCAAGTACTAAAGAAAGAACATTCAGTCCTATAGCTTTCATTTTCTTTATAGTTTCAAAAATACCGTTTTGCAAATCTTAAACTGGACATCTTGAATTTACAAAAAAGTAAGCTAAATGTTGTTTCCAGTTTGCATTGATACCTCTCGCCATCAACACATTTATTTTCAATTGTCAAATGGAAGCTCCAAAATTAAATCACGAGGTGAGCCTCTTTGACTGAATTGGTATTGAGACGCTATGAACGTCTGGTGGTTAAACAAAAGCAAATCAGGCTATTCTTAGAGCTATAGCCCAGACTCTCACTATGTTGGTTGGTAAAAGAAAGGATGAGGAAAGTAACCTACAGTTGAAAGAACTGGTGAGTTAGTTGGACATACAATTAGCAGACCATCATTTACTGAAACTGTCAGAATTTTCCCTTATTTTTTCCACTAGGTGGAAATGTGCGGAGAGGGGCATATTTTGACGGTGTCAAAGTTATTCAGTTCAATGATTAAAACTCTTCGAAACACATTTTTTGAACTTGGTTCGATTTCCTACTGAAACAGAAGCAAAACGAGAATTGAGAAAAATGAGGTATGGCTTTGGGAAAAAACTTAACAGGAGTACCAACAACAAGGACGTTGAAGCCCTAGAAAAAGGTCCAGGTTAGAGTTAAAATTTCTTAAGCCTGAGACTTTTGAAATATCCAACAAATTCTGTTAGGAAGCAGAGAGGTTGAATATACCACTTTGTCTAAACAAACCAATTAACAATGAGGGCTGTACTCCCAAACCAAGACCAGTTCTAGTCCATAATACGGAATGCAAAAACAGTTTTACTGACACGAATACATTTCAAGTTAGATAAAAATATAGCAGTGAAACATTTTCAAAAACATGACTATGACATTTATAATTATATGATGCACATCTCTTGATAGCTGTTCATAGGAAAGACAGAAGATATCTGAGATTTTCCTGTAATAGTACTTTTTTGAGCCCACCTATATACCTTTGTGGTTTTTCCACACCTTTACTTTACTAAAATATATCCTAGTTTACAGGAAATAGTTTTCTTTCTGCAAGCGGAGGATATGTTTCTACGAAAGCGCTAGAGGGCCACAAGAGGTTTTTTTTTCATCACTTCGACTTTAAAGTCGAAATTTGGAGAAAAATGTCGAAATTTCGACTTTTTTCTCGAAATTCTGAGCTATAAAGACATCTGAAGATAATGTGGAGTTACCCCACAGACATATGCCATATCTGAGACCAGAACTTACTAAGCTATGGTAAAGCATGAGCAACTGACTCTTCTGTAAAATGGGCTTAATAGTCCTGAACATGTATGACAGAGTTCAATTTGTTGATCAATATCTGGCAATGATTCTTCCAATCAAGGTTCTCGTCTATAGATATACCTAGAAATTTTGTTGAATCTACATTTTTTATAGTTGAGTTATTTGGAGATTGATTTGTGAACAATTTTTTTGTCTTGGATGAAAATGAATTAGATTCGTTTTTTTTGGATTAAAGAATAGATCCACACCAGCTGGATAAGGTTTTCAAGACACTCACATTTTGGTTTCAGTATGTCATAATTTCTTTCTGATATCAATAAAGACGTATCTTCTGCATAAATAACAAAGAATGCTTCATCGGTCTGTTTATCGATTTCATTCATGTATAACAGGAATAAGATGGGACCCAGCGCCGATCCCTGTGCTACGCCAGTGGGACAATTCAGATGATCTGATTTGATATTTTGTGCAGTGCCGTTTTCTTCGTAACGGATGCTGACATATTGTTGTCTATTCTTTACGAAGGACTCCACCCAGTCGTAGGCATTTTCCCGTATTCCATAATTATAAATTTTTGCTAGCAACTTGTTGTGATCGACGCAGTCGAACGCCCTACTGAGATCGCAGTATATTCCAGCAGGGCACTCGCCTGCCTCGATCAAATCTATCAACTTATTATGGTATGATAAGAGGGCTGAATTTGTAGATCTGTTTGGTCGAAAACCATGTTGGCTATTTGTCAGTATTTTCTCTTCGTTCAAGAAATTCGTAAGTCGGTCTAGAAAGCTTATTTCAAATATCTTTGAGAAAGATGCTGGAATCGTTACAGAATCGTTCTCTAGTTTGTGCATGTCTAGATTTTTGTGAAGGGGAATAAATTTACCCGTTTTTAATTTATTTGGGAAAATTCCGGTTTTGAGGGACATGTTTACAAGAAATGTGATTGGTTCAATGATATGGAGGACTGATTTTTTTAAGAGAAATGCGGGAATTTCATCGGGACCAGATGATTTTTTATTTTTTAGCTTTTTTTTTAATAGTGCGAGCAGTTCATTTTCTACGAAAGGCCTCAGGAATATCGTGTGCTCATGAATCATAGATGTTTTTTGTGTCTGATCATGAGATGAATATTTTTTGTTTTGTTTCGATGAGAGCATTGACAAAAAGTTGTTGAAAGCATTTGGGACTTCGGTGGGGTCTTCAATAATACGATCGGACTAAACCAAACTGAAATTTTTTGTTTTTTATATTTTTTTTTATATTTCATGTACAGTCTCCCATGTAGCTTCACAGGGATCTGGAGAATCGAATATTTTTTTCTGAAAATAGGATATTTTGGTGTTTTTTATGAGTGATTGATGTTTTCTCTTATGGAGTTTGTATTTTTCTTCGAATATTCGATCACCGCGTTTCAGAATGAATAAGTCTTTAAGTTCTTTACTTGATTTTCGTATTTCATGTGTTATCCATTTTTTGTCCTTTTTTGTTTGACCGTAAAATTTTTTACACGGAAAATATTTTTCGAAGTAGTAGGTGAATGAATCGTGAAAAGTGTTGAAAGCTTCGTTCATATTAGTTTCTTTAAATACATCACCCCATTCCTCTTGTTCTATAGCAGACAAAAACAATGATTGGCTGTGCTCATTATAGCTCCTTCTGATTTGAGAAAGTTTCTGATTTTTGGTGTCATATTTCAACCCTGATTCAATTAAAATTGATCTGTGATCAGAAAAATCATTGTCGATTACGCATATCAAGGTGTCAGATAGATTTGTGTAGACATGGTCTATTATGGTACATGAATGCGAGGTAACCCGAGTCGGCCATTTTACTTCTGAATTCAGGTTGAATCTTCTCATCAGTTCACAAAGTTTTTTATATTTTTGTTTTGTTCGTGATGTAGTGGATGAGTCAAAATTAAAATCGCCTGTCAATATGATATTAATTGATGGTTTGTAAATGAATTCTAGAACCCTTAACATTTTTTCAAAAAATAGATCTATAACACCATCTGGTGATCTATAACATGTAAAAATTGAAGTATTGGTCTTATTGATTATTACTGATGAGCCACATATCTCAAAGTGTTTGTCGACACAGACATTTTTTAATGGAAATTCCTTACAAGGTACTCTATACTTTGTAAAAAAAGCTACTCCACATTTTTGAAATGAATTTCTACAGTAGTAGCTGCTCAGTTTAAAATTACTTACATATCTGCTTTTTAATCTTAAATAGTCACAGTCAGTCTCTTTTACACTTCCAATAGGTCTGCTGAGTCCATGTTTAGGCTTTGCATGTTGACGGAGTATATGTCTGGATTGAAACTTCCTAGGTGTTCGGAGCTGGTAACATTTGCCGTTGAAAAAAATTTAATTTGCTAATGCACGCTCCCTCTGGCCAAATCTCTGGATTCATCGCCGTTCTAAAGTTGTCGTCGAAGATTATTACTTTGAATGATGAGTAAATATTGGGCTGTCGTGGGGTGATTGCCTCACACTTAGCCTCGGGAAAATATTTCGTTAATTCTGTACGGAGTGTATCCGCTGTTGTTTCACAGTCTATCCTTGAGACGTGAAGAGTAATGAGTTTTTTGACTCCTCTAATGGATGTTATTTTGTTATTTCCTATTATGACTTGTTTTTTGGTGTTCTTTTTTCTGTGTTGTACTTTTTTTCCAGCTATCTTGTTGTTCATTCGCTGTCGTACTGGTGGAAGTACTACCCCTGTTTTCTTCTGTCAAATTAATAATTTCCGAATATTTCATTTGTGTTTGAACATTGTGGATCTCCGCCGCCACTGTTTCCTTATTTATCTTGGGACTCCGATTTTTTTGGTTTGTTGTAGCGATACCACAAGTTCCTTGACCAAGGAAATCGGATGAGTGTACAACGTTTTTGTTTTTTACCTCTGGTTTGTCGTTGTGTATCGGTACGTCTGGCCTGAAAGGTGAAGGCGATTTTTTCGGTTCATTAGTAAAAATCTTTTTGCTTTATTCAAAAGATAATGGTATTAGCTATTGCTGAGTTTTGATGAGGATATTGAGAGGTAGATGGCATGTTATACCTTGAATTTTTATCGTGATTTGTGGAATTTTTTAGGAGAATAATTTGTTCTTTGAGAGAACTCACCAGATCACTCTGATTGTGTATAGTTACGTCCTTCTGCTTGATAATTTCCTCAAGTAAAAGACCTCACGTTCATTTAGAGGTTGTTTCAGGAGCATAACTTTTGTTTACATCTATGGAGTCACAGAAATTTATTGTTTTATCATCAAGCACTTGAATGTTCTTCGAATTCGCGACACAACTGTTATGTGATACAGTGCCATATGAAACACATTTCAGCCCACTTTGCCCCACCTTTTTACATTTTCTGCACGGTTTTTGGGTAGACGTAGAGTTCGTGTCAGCCACACCTGGGTCGGCCATCTGGTCTTGTTAAGTCCTTCAGAAAGCAGGAAATAATTATAAAAAATTCCTATCAAATGGGAAAAAAAATCGTTTTCGATGTATCTACTACAGGGTGGATTGATTTTGTGTAAAGCAGAGGGCTCCCATTGGTTTAAATTAAGATATTGGAGAGAATCAAAACTTCTGGGAGAAACCAAACATATGTGTTACTAGCACAATAGATTATTGCACAAATAAAACTTCCTCATTCAGAGCTGACATTCCTCAGTTAATTTTAACTTATAAGAGACCCTATGTTGCAGGTTCTTACCAAAGCATTAGTGGAGAGATAACGATTGTACTACACAACAGTGGTATTAATACAAACTTTTTTCATGCCCCACATCACTAGGCATGCCTCTACATCTGCTGCCAAGTTGAATGTGCCAATTGTGATATAGTAAGGCGTACAGCAGGCAGGACTGGAAAATCCAATACTTTTGTAAATTCTATAATCTTCCAATTGGGGCCAAAATAAATTTTGCAAATCAGATTTTGAGTCTTGGCCTATAATAGGTTGATTGATAACAGCAGGTGCTTAATTATATATTATGTATTGCCACCTATCAAAGCCTATATTGTCTTCAAACTTGTTCGTTTCGTCTCAAATCTTCAAACATCTACATTTGACCATTGAGAACAAGGCGTGAAATATAATTATAAGATCAAACGAACTTACCTGAAGTGAAGTTCGATCTTAATTATATGAAACGCCTTGTTCGAAGATGATCAGCCCGCCCATACCCAATGGCGAAATGATTTCTTATAGTAGGAATCAAACATTATAAGATTCCTGTAATAATCCGGGTTGATATCATTCATTAAACCATGCATAATATAATGATTTGGAAGAAACTACCGACTAGTGCCAGTTGTTAGTAGGATCCCGATCATCATTTGAGACGTAATAGCAGTGTTGCCAATGGACAAGGATGAAAATATCCTCTTTTGAACTTGAAATTATCTAATTTTGCCCGAAATTATCCGATATTTCCCGAAATTATGCGATATGTTAAAAAAAATCCAAAAATAGCTAATTACTCCATATATTAAGGTATTCTGTAGTAACACAAGAAAAAAATTAAGTTATTTTATATCTTTACAATAAAATACACTGAAAAATAAACACGTACCTATTTTGTTATTTAATATTTATTCTTTATAAAAATCTTGAACCATTTCGGCTAAATGAAAATGAAACTACCAGTGAGGGAACGTCCGCTATATTCGCGACATGAGATAGTGAATAAGGGAATGGGATTTGCGGGATAAAACATAGATATATAATTTATTATATTTCTATGGATAAAAAGCATAACACAGTTCATGACCACCGCGTGACATACTCTGCTATGGGATTTGATGTACTACAGAATTTTACTTTTAATCGAATAATGGAAATGACATAATGGTTGACTTCATGTGAGACACAAAGACAGAGACATAACAGACAACCATAGAATCTTTCATTTCACAGAATCTGAACCATGAGCACGAAATATTGTGTCATATGTTGTCAAATCTAAAATGAAATCTTGCATAATGAAGCCCTACATTAAATGAATTATTTCCAACTAGAATAAAAATATATCATTCAGTCAGGTTCTCATTATCCGTTTCTATCCGATTTTTGACAGGGTGAGAAAAATATCCGCAAATCCTTCAAATTATCCGAAAATCGGATAATTATCTGCCAATCGGCAACACTGCGTAATAGGTTTAAAAAATGAAGTAAAACACAGAACACTTAACACTGCCACAGACACGACGGAGCAGACATGAGTGCGTTTTGTTGGCCTGAAGCGACAGGGTTGCTTTAAAAATGTGCGTGTTCACACGGGAAACAAGGGGTACTACATTTGATCATTTTCGAACAAGGCGTTTCATATAATCAACCTCGAACTTCACTTAAGGTATGTAAGTGCGTTTGATCTTATGATTTTATTTCTTTGTCTGGCAAATTATCATCTTTTTCAGTTATGACCAAACAATCAATGAAAGCTGAAAATGCGTTCTGTCTTGAATTAATTTCAATTTGAATTTTAGATTTGATCACCGATTCAACCTCAAACTATTTTTTCGCGAGATCCCGTTGATCTGTAATCGGTTACAGAGCGGTTATACCCCCACCAAAAAATTTTTAAAGGTTGTTATCGTTCATGATCTCTCGCGAAAATGAACAGGTTCACCGGTTAATAGGTTTACCGGATAGAATTCACACAAATATAAACAAATCAAAAAAATGCTTCTATCAATTTTATCGATATTTGACGATTTTTTTGATACTACCTTGCTTGTACTTGTGTCAGCACAAGTAACGTTGCAGAGTTCAATAAGCCTACGATTTTCGCATTGTGCAGTCCAATGTTATTGAAATTGTTAATGCATTCTGATATATTTTTTCCATGATTATTCAAAATCAGTTCTACTTATTCCAGTTTTTCCATTTTTAACCTTTTGATTTTCAAACAAATGTCACTCCCCTGTCAATTCACTTTCTGTAGCTGCCAGTAACCTTGCTCATAGATGCGGGAAGTGACACAGTTCCCGTTTTATAAATTACGGCGTCACTAATGACGTCATTAACGTACTCCCCTATTACCATTCTGTCACGAAAATGCAGCGGGAACTGAAATTCAGTCCCGTTAGATCAAAGGGATCTCGCGAAAATATGCTTTAAGTAACATCCAAAATTGTGAGGTTGACTTGCTCAGTTTTAAGCTTGAGGAAAATCTGGAGCTAATGAAATTGGATTGACTTCCAGAATCAAGCAGCGCCCTGCGGTCATGAAAAACACCGTCTGAATCGGCCGTTGACAGCAAAACATTTTTTTGACACAGGTTGACACTTGGCTTAAAATGATGTACGGTTGTAGTATCACGACTACAACCTGCCTCTGAGCTCTCTGAATTAGGCTCAGATGGTATATGTAATATTGAATTTTATGCTTTGCAGAGCATTTTCTGCAATTGTTATTCTTATAGCTATTCAATTGATGGCAATGATGTAAACAGTTGTTGCAGAGTTTCAGCTTTTTTACTAACTCTATTCATGCACTGACTACTATTTTCAAGAACTTCGGACAATGAAAAATCTTGTGCGCAGAATGACGAACTGAGCATAAACGAGAAAATGTATGAAATGTTTTCGGAATATTTTAATTTTTTGAATTCCATTGTGAAGAACTTAAAATATTTTTGGATGAATTACAATCTGAATGCTTTTCATCAATCTTTTTCAGCATTTTTGATTTTGCTCTCAAGATTGACAAAAGTTCTTTGAGAGTTGGAGTGTTTTTTAATTTTTGAATTCCTTATCATCAGACCGTCGCCGTCGAAAGCATCATGAAACTGTAACCAATCTCATCAATCGTATAAAAGTTGGTAAACTGATCAAAGGAAGTTTGACCCCTGCAGCATCAAGGTCATTTGTAGCTTCAAATCGGTTACTACCCTGTAACAATCGCCATATGGGTTATTTTATTTCTCAAATGCATAAAGTCATATCGAAAGACATTTAATTCGCGAAACAAATACAAAAATCTTAAAACTCGTTCCCATCGGAAATATCTCATACACGACAAGAAAAAAAAACACGTAATCTCCTTATAGAAATTGCGGCCTGTTGTTTAGTCTACCGCGGAAAAAGGCCATTTAAAATATCGAGTTCAGAATAGGGCCTTGTATTAATAGTAAGCAAATCAATGAATGAAACCATTGAGTCGGGAGACTGCTTAGTTGGAAAGCGATACACACGTCCTGACACTTACGAATTTTGCTGACGGGGGTCAGCTTGCATTAATTTTTAATTTAGGCACTGAACGTGGGAAATACTTATTCAGCAGAAAAATTCGACCATCTTGAATTGGGCGGGACTAATTCATTTTTCATCGTGAAGAAATCTGAATTATGGCCCAACGGACGAATGACTGATAATTTGGTTCCTGAGGGAGGACTCGAAAAATGGTACCTCCAACGAATGTTGGGAGGGGACCTCTGATCAGAAATGTCGAGGGAAAGTCAGTCAGGCGCGCGGTTCGGTAGAAATCAGTCAGAAAACTGAGTTTTCGTTTGTGGTCGGGAGGTCGGTTTATATCTACACATTTTTCCAACGGTTTGTGGATAATTGTATATCGAAAATTTGCTATCTTAGAAACATCCGAATTCTAGAATCTAAAATTGAAATTATTTCTTGTGATAAATTAAATATATAAAAGACGCGTCTATGACCGGGATTTCAAATAGAGTGTTTCATCCCAGACGATAAATACATAAAGGATTAGCTGTTTTTGTTTTGGTAAGAAACCCAATTGATGTATACATGAACTAACTCATATATGTTTATTTCTCTGCTACGAATGCTTATCTCTTGCACTTAGCCAGATCTTCTCAGAACACCAACCCATAGTTTGTTCAAAGTAATAGTTAGGGACATTGGCTCCGGTTAGACGTAGGAATTATAGTGAGTGTCGCTAAGTGGAAGACACAGTTGATAATTCTGATTTGGAAATCGTTGAAAGAACTCCCTAAGAGAACTTATTTTGTTATTGATGTAGAAACGGTTTTAGCATTTTATATAATTTTTGTTTAATTCGACGTTTTCCTTCGTGATTATTTGTAAAATCACCAAGAGACTTCCTCGCAAATTGGACTCATCAAATAGTTTTTTTATTTATCTATATATATAGCCATTTATTTGGTTTTGTTCTATTTACATTTGAGATATTTTTATTATTTTTTTTTCTTAATAGATATCGTTTTTCCGACGGTCGATTATTATTTGTAAATTCCTTCACTACTCCCAAAAATACCTGAGCAAAGACTTGCAAAACCAAAAGACTGCCTCTTCGTGCAGGCAGCCGAATTCTAGCCCTTACGGCCAGGATAAACCAGATAGACCGAACTTTAATTTTTATTCCTATCTGGCGTCTCCGCACCAGATAATTTTTTTTCTAACATCCTAAAAACCGCGGAGTGGTGATAGCATTGCTGCCAACTTATTTTTATCTGGGTTGTCCTGGGTCACAGAGGTTCTTTGAAAACCTTTAAGGAAATCTGGTCTGGGGAACTTTTCCTCAGATACCTGTAGAGTCAGTGTATCACCGAGAGAAAGAAGAAAAAGCAAAAATAAAGACTGGTACAGGTAAAACAGTTTTCCATAATTAAACTTAACGACCCTCTTAAAGGTCAGTACTTTTCGTGACGACAAGTTGATGCGTCACCTTGGGGTAAGGTTACACACCTACAAAAGGGGTACCCCCCAAGTTTAGTACAACCCTAAATTATGCTCTTTTGAATAATTTTTCCATACTCGGACTATTTGAAACCGTGATCCAAGGCTGTAAATGATCGATTGTCATTGACACTATGGCAACTACTGACATGGTTTGGCATGTTTGGCACATTTTCATTTTTGACATTCTTATCTTAAATAAACAGATGAAAGCAGTGAATGGTATAAGTTTTCGAATTCTTCACGATTATTGAATTCGTCCACCAGTTCAGTATCTTCAAGTAAACACTCTATTTCTGATTGAACATTTTGAAAAATGTCTAACACACCCTCAACCAGATGTAGTCTGCTTCTAAATTCGATAAAATTGATTTGAGACCATGGACTTATATTTATAATAGATAATGTAGAATATGGACTGGCTGTCATTTGACCTTTACACATAGTTCCCTGCGGACAACATTAGAAAAAGAGGTACAGTGAAGGAATGAATAGTTATGGGTAAAAACGACATGTCTAGAATCCCGAACGCGGTATCGCAGGAAATATTTTGAAATGCTGTGGCTCAATGGCGCCGTTTTCGAACTATCAAAAATGAGTGCAATCACTACTGCAGGACTATTGCTTCGGAAATACAATATTGTAAACTTATTTGTTAGTCTACTCGTACCGTGCAAGAAAGATATAATTGCTGTCAGACTGGTGAAAACGGCGAGTACAGGCAAAACGTTGGTGTCGTATCGTGTCACTATCATGTTGATGTATTTGCAAATGGTGTTTTGAAAGATTTGTATCAAGTTATTTTGTGTAGTTATACTATTTCTGAACTGTCTGATAAACTATAAACATTGTTCATTATTGTTGTATAATTGATTTAAGTGAAAACTTACTTAACTATTCGTCTTCACCACACCAATAATACTGCCAATGAAGTGAAGTCACGAGTAAGACAAAGATTGACAAAATTAATTCATTTTGATCATCGGAGTTACTACCCTAAACTGCCATTTTTTTTTCATTATATTTGCGATCGGTAATACAAACATCCCGACTAGAATTGAATTGCTATTATGTACTTTTCTGAATGGATTCGAATCTGACTTTTTAATTTTTCTTGATTTCAACATGTTATTTGTTTCCATATCGACATATATCCTAAGCTATTTTACAATCTAATACAGGGTGTATCGTACTAAATGTACTTGAACTTTTTTAGTTTGAAAGAAATAATATAATTCGGTTCAAACATGCAAAATATTAATTTATTTCTTCTTGAAGGATATATTTCAATATGACATAAATAAGTGAAAAACAGATTACAACTTTTTCTACGGCAACCCAAATCAAGCCAATACAAGATTGCAGTAGTGTCGCAAATATAATTCTACAGGAAGAAACTTATTTAGTCGGCGTAAACATGCCCCCGGCCTTGAAAGGGTTGAGCTTTCAAACATAAATGTAAATTATCAATAAGTAGTAAATAGCAGTTCATTTGTTCTATGACTGAGTTATTGTTTGTTTTACATTACACTCGCGATTGTTTCGCACTATAAGAACTAGTGTTCATTTTCCACTGGGAGTTTACAAATCTTAGCAAACGAACGCTTCACTTCACCAGACATAGTTATAGTTGTTGCCACCCTTGCAATGCCGTCTGGCCCAGGGTGTAGGGAAGTTATTCGTCCAAGCTGCCAGTGAAGGGGTGAAGTGTGATCCTCCTTTATAATCACCAAGGCGCCTTCTTCGAGATATAATTGATAGGTCTTCCACTTGGTTCTCACTTGCATTTCGGAGAGGAACTCCTTTGACCAGCGGTTCCAAAAATGCTGGTATCTGGATAGTATATTAATCTGGATATGCGTAACGTCAGGATCAGGCAGTGTAGTTAAGGGCCGTCCGGTGAGAAAATGGGATGGAGTAAGTGCGGAAGAATCGTTGTGATCTGAGGATATTGGGGAAATAGGACGCGAATTTAAAATTGCCTCTATTTCAGTTAAGAGAGTTGATAACTCTTCGAAGGTTAAGGAAGTATCTCCCATTACCCTTCTTAGGTGAGATTTTGCAGACTTAACGCCTGCCTCCCATATCCCGCCAAAATGTGGGGAATAGGCTGGTATAAAATGCCACGTAATGCCTAATTTTGTCACACTTTCCTCGATCTGATGGTTGTGATTATTCGCCAAAAAATTATTCAATTCAGCTATTTTTGAGTTAGCACCAACAAAGGTGGTACCATTGTCGGAATAAACCTCTGATGGCTTACCCCTACGGGAACTTAAACGCCGAAATGCTGCTACAAAGGCGTCTATGGTCAAGTCGCTGACTAGTTCTAAATGAACAGCCTTTATCGTTAAGCAAATAAATGAACAAAGGTATGCTTTCAGAGTTTTAGCTCCTCGTCCTTTCCTGTCCTTTATATTGAGTGGTCCAGCATAATCCACCCCGGTCAGGTTAAAAGGTGGTGCAGGACAAATCCTTACCTTCGGTAAATTACCCATTATGAGATAATTTTGACGAGGTTTAACGGGAAAACACCTTACACACGAATGCACCGTTTGCCTCGCTAAATTTCTTTCAGAAAGTGGCCAAAAACGTTCGCGAATTGAAAATAATAAATGTGATATAATCTAACATGTTCTTGCTGGAAAATTGGTTTGGTTAAATGGTGCTTGTTAAAAAGTAGCTAACTATAGTTAGATAGTTGTAATCTACCACCTACTCTTAGAATATATTTTGATCAATAAAAGGATTAAGGCAAATAATTTTAGATCCATTTTGAAGTGGTTTTTCATTTTTGAGTAATGTCAGCTCCTTCGGGAAACTTTCAACTTGTGATAATCTGACTAAACAATTCAATGCTTGATTCAATTCAAATGTGTCAAGTGAACCAAGTTTTCGGTTAGAATCTTCATTTCTGCAATTGTGAATAAATCGTTGGCAGTATGCCATTATTCTTTGCACGCGGTTTAAATTTGCAAATCGATTTATCGAAAACAAGTCCGATTCCTTGACGGCCTCACTGACGTTATGACAAGTAGTCTTCTGAGATTTTAATTCAGGAATTTTTGGAGGAAATTGAATGGTTGACTTAGGCCAACTGTTCCTGTGCAGAGTCAGCCAAGGGGGCCCTGAGCATCATAATGTGGAATTTTGCAAATCCTTAGGAAACATTCCTCTGGTTAAAATGTCACTGGGGTTCCCTTTAGTTTTAGCAAAATGCCAATCAGACGGGCTGGTAAGAGACTGAATTTGCGCAACTCTATACTGTACAAATGTTTTTAAGGTATTTGGCTGACTTTTTATCCTGCAGAGGCAAACGCTAGAATCCCTCCAATAGTATGATTCATCAAATTTTGTTTTCATCAACTTTTTTACCTTGCTGACTAGCTGGGCTAGCAGTAACGCACCACACAACTCCAATTGTGGTATGGTGAGGGATTTTGAGGGAGCTACCCGAGCCTTTGAGCACAAAAGTCGAATTGTTATGTCCCCTGATTTATTAATTGTACGGACATATAAGGCTGACCCATAGCCCTCTAGGGAAGCGTCTGAAAAGGCGTGTAGCTCATTTTTGGTAGCCTCATTACTCAAAACTCTTCTGGGAGCTTGCAATGTATTCAGCTTTGGCAACTGAACTCTTAGTTTAAACCAGCTGGAATAAACTTCTTCAGGAACTGCTTCATCCCAAGTGAGTTTGAGCATCCATAGTTTTTGCAGTATCATTTTCCTCAGGATTATGCAAGGACTCAACAGGCCCAGCGGATCAAATAACTGCGCTATCTCAGATAAAATTGACCTCTTGGTTATATGTTTTTTGATATCGAATTTTCCAATACTATAAATTAAGACATCAGATGAGCAAGACCAGTACAGTCCCAAGGTTTTGGTTTTTTCATTCTTCCCCAGTTTTAGGATAGCTAAGGGGTCTATGGCTTGATCCAGCAATTGCTTACTGTTTGACGCCCATTTTTGTAAGCGGAACCCACCGGTACTAAATATTGTACGTATTTTATTGCATAGCCTCACTGCCTCCTCTATTGTGTTACAGCCGGTTAAGAGATCGTCCATGTAGAAATCTTGCATGATGACAGATGAAGCTTGTGGTAACTGGTCCAAGTTTTCCTTTGCAAGTTGTTGTAAACAACGAACTGCGAGCCAGGGAGCCGACTTGGTCCCGTAAGACACAGTATTTAATTGATAAATCTGCAAGTCCTCTGAAGGATCACTTCTCCAGAAGATTTGTTGCAGGCATCTTTGTTCGGGTTGTACAAGTATTTGACGGTACATTTTTACAATATCTGAGCAAATCACTATATTATGTTCACGAAAACGTAATAGAATGGACACAAGATCGACCTGTATAGTTCGCCCTGCATATTGTAAATCATTGAAAGAAATGCCCGTATCTGAAGGATTAGACCCATCGAAAACCACTCTCAGTCGGGTTGTCTGGTTATTTTCGTTAGGTACCTCATGGTGAGGAAAGAAATAGGTAATGTTATTCATGGAACCCGGACTCTTTGACATGTGACCCAAGCATAAGTATTCTTCCATAAAATCAACATATAACTTTTGCATATCAGGATTTCTTTTAAGTTTAGTTTCTACAAATCGAAATCGATTGAACCCATTTTTCTTTGAGTCGCCGAGAGAGGTGAGCGAGCCTTTTATAGGTATGTGGACAACAAATCTACCTTGTTCGTCCCGCTTTGTAGTTTTTAGGAATATTTCCTCGCACAATTTGTCGTCCTGGGAAAATATTGGTTTTTCATGAAAGGGTTCCTCTATTTCCCAAAACTTAGACAACTGGGTTTGGATTTGAGCATTTATATCAATGACGGTACTTGAATTGCATTGAACCCTTGCAGGTGGTTGAACTGAATTGATCGGTCCAGAAACAACCCACCCGTTTTTTGTAGTTTTGGTAAACTTCTACCCAAAGAAATTTGACCTAGGCACAGTAAATCTTAGAAGGTTCCTGCACCTAGCAGTATGTCAATTTTGCCACACTCGCTGAAACCTGGATCAGCTAATTTTATATGCTGTAGAATGTTCAACATTGAAATATCTACAGGGTGATTGGGTAAATTTTCATTTATTTTTGGCAGAATTAAACAGGTAACGTTATTGCAAAATGCATTGTGAAGAGATTCTATTTTCACGGTACATTGTTGATTTATGTCTGACGTCACTTGGTTAATCCCTACGACAGATATGTGAACCTTTGTTCTAGGTAAATTTAATTTTCTACACAATTCGTCGGTTATGAAATGACTTTGTGATGCTGAATCCAGCAGAACCCTACAAGTATGTAAACATCCTGCCTCATCTCTCACTTGAATCAATGCGGTTGATAATAACATGTTTGACTTTGTTTTTAAAGCGAACTGGTCAACGCTTGAATAGTTAACTAATTCACTTTCGGATATACTGGGCCCATTTGCATTGGAAATTTGCCCCACATTTTCAGGTTTTTGAGAAGTTTGGGTTTCAATGTGAAGAAGTGTATTGTGTTTAGCATTACATTTTCTGCAATGCCCAGCAAAACAAAATTTGCTTAAGTGATTTCCACGTAAACAATTTACGCAGAGCTTCATCCGTTTGATGTTCTCGATACGATCATTAACCAGTAGCTTTAAAAATTTTGAACATGTTTCAATATAATGTTGCTGGTCTTTACAAAACAAACACATCGGGCTATTTGGACGCTGTGTATTTGTTTGATAGGTAACTTGAGAAGTTTTGCCCTTCGGCATCTTTGAATCATTGGTTATTTTCAAAGTTTCTAATAAGTCAGCTTTGTTTTTTATAAAAGATTTGAAATCATCAAGTGTAGGAAGTTGTTGCTTACTGGCACTATTTTTGTTAGCCTTGAATTCTTCCCACTCCCGTGCAGTTACTTTGTCTAATTTGTTGCTCAATATATAAATAAGTAAGGTATCCGACTGTGCGACTGGTTGCCCAAGAGTTTCCAACGATTTTTAATGTTTGGCAACAGTATCAAGCATTTTTCGTAAATCATGAGCTGATTCATGGTTGTAATTGAAAAAATTGATTTAACATGATTATTTATCAACAAGCTGTTCTGAATTATATTCAGAATTATAGTGCTATACGAAACAACTTCTTTGCGCACTGTGCCGTCAGTTGTGAGCGGTGCAGATGAATACGCAGGTCAACGAAACTTTCCATCCAGATGAGGGATTTTTTGACAAAAGATTCTTGTACGGCATTTCTCAAGATGATAAGATCACTGAAAAATAATCAAGTAGGACGTAATGCCGTACAAAAAGAACGGTGCTGAGAGCCAGCAAATTTTTTTATTTTCCCCAAATTTTTGTTATGACTTCAGGTGATTTATTACTGTACGGCATTTGTATAATTGAATTTGTATACCTACATAGATTTATTTTTTAGCAATGCCGTACATATTTGCCGGTACAGGGGCGGGGAGCTCCGCACTTAACCACCTAACCCTAAATAGTATAGTTTGGGTCATTTGACACAACACCAAACTCAATGATCTTAATATTATTTTATGAAAATATTTCATTTTTTGTTATGCCGTACATTTTTCGTGGAACATGTGACCGCCCTGGAAAATTTATTTCCCTCTGGAAAGGGTAATTTTACGGTCATTTGTTTTTTTACGGCATGAATATAATTTATTAGTTAGTATAGCAATAATCGTAAAAAACTATATGCCGTACAAAAAGAATAGTGCTATACGACTGGAATTGGTATATAGTGAGTTTCAAAAAATTGTACCATATGGGAAACTTTTTTATTATGCACTTGTCAGAAAATTTTATTCTTCATAAAAGTTGGTGCTTTGCGAAAAACTTATATTTGAGTTATCAAACTTCTGAATTTCTAACCGGTGTACAGGGGAGAACAAAAAATAGTAATTTTGTTCAAGAGTAATCTACCCTTATTTTTGATATTATCAAAGAAGTTCATTAAGAAAAGTTGTTCAGAATCGGGAACAATATCAAGATTTGGAATAACAGCTACCTACAAAAACAACAAAATTAATTCCTAATTTTTTATAGTTTTAGTCTCATAAAGAGTACTAGTATCTAATATGCACCTTAGGCGCCTCTCTCACTCTCATTTGTATTAGAATTTCGACGTTCTTTGAAAATTGTTTAAATTGTTTTACTAGTGTAATAACTATCAGTGTGATTTTATGAAAGGGAAATTGAATAAATCAATTAATTATAGGTAAACGATTAAATAATATATTTCTGCAAGTTTTTACGATCACTTCATTCATAAAAAAATTTACAATTTACGCTCTATATCTATTGTTGCGTCTTCGGGTTCAAAAATAAGTGTACTCTGGTATGAACTCGCCTTTATTGATCAAACTTTACTTGACAACACTGTAATACAAGTCACTGTCAAAATACTTGTATCCAAGGTAACTCAAGGTAACTTTCTAACTCACTTCCTCATCTCACAAATGCATTGCTTTTGTATACAAATAAAGTTCTAGAAAACTTAAGAAATCAATAGAACACAAATAGAATGTTCGACGATTGATCCAGAACAAAAGTTAGTGCTTCTAGATTTTTCCATCTAATTCATCGAACGATCTCGAACAATTCGAGAAGTCTTTATCAAATTTCAGGTCTGTAACACTGCCTCCTCCTTTAGGTTATTCCGTCCCGGATAACACCATCACCATTTTGGTTGTCCCTCTGGAACCAATTTGGGGAATCGTGGCCTCGGTATTCTGCTAACCTCTCGATGTGAACAACTTTGGCTTTACTCTTTGGGTTGAGCTGGATGCGGTATACCAAGTCGTTGATCTTCTTTATGATTACGTAGGGTCCTGTCCAATTTATCTGTAGCTTGGGGCATTTTCCTTTCTTTCTCTGAGTTTGGTATAGCCAAACGGCATCACCTGGCTCGAACATAGTCCCTGGACTCTTCCTGTCGAACCTCTTTTTCATTTTATCACTGGAGATTTGAAGACGACGTCTGCAGAATTCATGAACTTGGTCCAGTCTTTCTCGCAACTCTTGGACATATTCTGGTAGGACTTTGTCCTCTGTACTTCTGGGTGGCATTCCAAACAGCAGATCGCATGGTAGTTTCATTTCTCGCCCAGTGATCAACATTGAAGGGGTATATCCGGTGGACTCATGCTGGGAACTTCGATAGGATAGGAGAAATAGTGGAACCAACTCATCCCAATCCTTTTGATTTTTTGAGATGAACATCGACAGGTACTGGCTGATGGTTTTATTATGTCGTTCAACCATACCATCTGATTGTGGATGCAGGGCTGTGGTACGAGTCTTCTTCACACCTAGAATGTTCATCATTTCCTGCCATAACTCAGATTCGAAGTTTCGTCCTTGATCAGAATGTAATTCTAGTGGGACTCCATGTCTGGCTATTACATTTTCTATGAAGGCCTTTGCAACGGTCTTTGCCTCCTGGTTTGGAATGGGCACAACTTCAGGCCACTTGGAGAAATAGTCCATGGCTACCATCAAGTATTTATTTCCTTGCTCGGTAACAGAAAACGGCCCAAGAATGTCAACTGCTACTCTTTCGAATGGTTCACCAGAAAGATACTAAGCCATTTTCCCTCGACTTCTGGTTTTGGGTCCCTTCTTTGAAGAACATAGGTCACATCTTCTGCACCATTCTTCTACATCTTCATCCAATAGAATCGTTCTCGAATTCTAGCAAGGGTCCTCTTGATTCCAAAGTGTCCACCTGCACGACTACTATGAAGTTGCTCGAGCACATCTTTAGTAAGTGCCTTCGGCAGGACCAGTTGAAACACCACAGTTGCTCCATCTGGGCTCTCCCCTTTGCGATGCAATAGGCCATCACGAAGACATAGGGAATCCCATTGAGCCCAGTATCCCTTGGCAACTGCACCAAACTTGGATACTTCCTGCCACTCAGGTCTAACTCCATTCTTAAGCCAGCTTAGGACTAACTTTAAATTGTTGTCTTTCTTCTGATTCTTTCTCATATATTCTGTGGTCCATAAATCAGATTCTTCAGACTCGACTCTTACGGTGGTAACTTGCAGAATTTCCTTGCAATGTTCATCATTGTAAAAGTTGACTTCTTTGTTTTCAAGTTTCTGGCAATATCGGCAATGCTGTTCCAAGCATGGACGTCTTGATAATGTGTCTGCATTTCTGTGTTTTCTGCCACTGCGATGAATAACTTTGAAGTCGTATTGTTGGAGTCTCTCTAGCCATCTCGCAACCTGACCCTCAGGTTTCTTGAAGTTCATTATCCACTGCAAAGCGCTGTGATCAGTTCTTACGAGAAAACGTCTGCCATAGAGGAAGGTATGGAAATGTTCAATGGCTTTGATTATCGATAGAAGCTCCTTTCTTGTAACGCAGTAATTCCTTTCAGCTTTGCCCAGAGTTTTACTAAAGTAGGCTATTACTATCTCTTCGCCATCTGTTTGGCAAACGGTAGTCTCCTCGGAGCATGTCGGATTGGTAGGGCATCGCCGGTGTTGATGCGATGTTGAACTAGACTGGTACGTCCTGTCGAAGTCTCTGTCGAGAAAATGTTATGATGGCTATCAAGAAACTCTTTGGCCTTCTGCTTTTCTTCCATAGTTAAATGTTCCGTGGATTCCATCATTTTGTCTATTGTTCTCTGATCGGTGTTAGTGGTATTTCTTCGCAGTACCTGAGTGTGGTTTTCACAATTGATAACTCGAGTGACAGGTTTGCAGAATCCCAATTGGTCGTTTTTCTTCAGTAGGACTTTATTTTCCGAAGTATTGGCAACCCTGACAGGAATTAGTTGTTCTGTGTTCACAAGACATCGGGCATTTAAAATTCCATCTTGGCGGTATTCATCATTTTCAATTATTCCAGTGCTCAAATCTCGAGGTTCTTTATCCATTCTGGCCATGATGATGGTTTCGGAGTTTTTCGGAATGTGGATGTCTTCGTCAACATAAATCTTAATTGGTTGGGTTTTCTCATTGTATCTTCTCAGGAAGATTTCTTCATTGCCAATCCGCAAAATTTTCTGTCTGATGTTAAGGATGAAGTCGTTTTTCTCCATGATGTCCAGACCCAAAACACATTCATCCCTTATTTCCGCAACCAACATAGAAGGTTCTATGGTAATAGGTCCTATCTGGATGTGTACAAGTGTTTCCCCAATGACTGGTGCGGTTTGTCCCGTTGCCGTTTCCAAAACCATATTCCTTTTCATTGGCTTCACAGATTCTTGTATGAGGTCTGGGCGAACGACTGATCTTGAAGCTCCTGTATCAATGTGAAGGTGCATTTCCGATCTTCTAAGTGGCCTTGTATTAGTAGGCTTTGACCATTTTTCTTCAATGACGATATATGGATCTTGGGGCTTTGAACACTGAAAGTCGCCACGCGCCCCCTAGTGCCGACTAATTCCGGTTTTCGTGGTTGGGAGCAAGTCCTCTTTCGGACGTTTGAGGTCTCCTTTCCGGCGTGGTCGATCTCTTGAAGGCTCCTCTGGTATATCGCCCACGTTGCTCTGTTCCTGGGCTCGGAGATCTCGATCTATCTTCGTTGCTCGCTGATGACGACCTCTTTCTTCTTGGACTTTTGGATCTCGATCTCTCCCAGCAACTCCACTGTAGATGGCCGCTTTTCCCACAGTTATAACAGCGCCTCTTCCTGTCTTGTGGGGAAGGCACTTGGTTGCTTAATGCTGTTATGACGTCCAATATTTTCTTCAATAGCGCCTCGCTTGTAGGAGAATCCTCGTTGAATTTAACTTCACGTAACTTTGGCCTCGTATTTCTTGATTCGTTTTTCGCGGCCTCGAACTCCAAAGATGCTATTAGTGCTGCGCTTATGGTTTCAAGTCGTCCTAATCGAAGGGCTTGCTGCATGTCAGTATCTCTCAAACCATCGATGAAAGTCTGCACCCCAATTTGTTCTACGAACTCCTTCGGTGCTTGTGGGTATGCCAAATTAATGAGTCGCTCTACGTCGGCTCCATACTCCTGTAGGGCTTCGTTGGATTTTTGGTATCGACTCTTTATTTGGCTCTGAAATACTTGTTTGAGATATTGCTGCCCATATCTGATTTCCAAAGCTTCAACGATTCTAGAATATTCCTTCTGATTACTCTCGGGGATGTTCTGAAGGATGTCCAATGCTTGTCCTCGTAGACACAAGACTAGAGAGGTGGCCATTTCTTCCTCGGACCAGCCGTTTGCGTTTGCTGCCGCTTCAAATTGACGTCTATACGTGGACCACGAGGATTGCCCATCAAATGTTGGAGGCTTCAAAATTTTCACTTGTGTAGGCCTTATCGGAGTTGTCAGTGAGGATGGCCTTTCGCTGGTGGGGGAGATTTCCTCAGATGGTGCACGCTTGTGTGGAAGGTGTAACGTTTCCAGCCTCTCCTTGATCCTCTCCACTTCTTCGTTGAATTTCTTGTTCACCTCTCGTGCCACCCGTTCATCTATTTTGGACAGTTCATTTTCGACGTTTTGGACCCTTCTGTTGACTCCCTGGACTCCGCCTCTGACTTCTTGAACTTCACCTTTGACCTCTTGAACTTCACCTTTGACCTCCTGGACTTCACCTTTGACCTCCTGGACTTTTCCTCTGACCTCTTGTACTACTTCGGTGATTTCATTCTGGAAGCACTGTTGACTGTGACTAATACGTTGCAGAAGATCAACATGTTGTTGTAACTGCTGGACTAACCGCGCTTCCTGTTCCTCTTGTTCTTGTTTCCGCTTGACTTCTTGTCCCTCTTGCTCTTGTTTCCTTTTCAGTTCGAATTGTTGTAGAAGGTCTTCTTGTTCTTGTTTTCGTTTGGCTTCTTGTTCCTCTTGTTCTTGTTTCCTTCTCAGTTCGAATTGTTGTAGAAGCTCTTCTTGTTCTTGTTTTCATTTGGCTTCTTGTTCCTTTAAAAACTCAAGGATATCTGCTGATGTCGCCATCTCGTCGTAATTATTTGCTCGAGTATTCACCATCAAATACTGGAAAACTGCCTTACTTTTCTTTCTTCAGTAATACTTATTCCGCCGCTGTCACCAATTGTTGCGTCTTCGGGTTCAAAAATAAGTGTACTCTGGTATGAACTCGCCTTTATTAATCAAACTTTACTTGACAACACTGTAATACAAGTCACTGTCAAAATACTTGTATCCAAGGTAACTCAAGGTAACTTTCTAACTCACTTCCTCATCTCACAAATGCATTGCTTTTATATACAAATAAAGTTCTAGAAAACTTAAGAAATCAATAGAACACAAATAGAATGTTCGACGATTGATCCAGAACAAAAGTTAGTGCTTCTAGATTTTTCCATCTAATTCATCGAACGATCTCGAACAATTCGAGAAGTCTTTATCAAATTTCAGGTCTGTAACACTATTATTATAACAACAACTATCACTCAGACAACTCTGGAGAAGATTACAATCCTACATTTCTAGAAATAAAAACCCAAACAGAACAAGTAAGCTTACATATTACTGCAGATGAAAACCTAGCGTATAACCATTACTCAAATATAAGTTTTTCGCGAAGCACCAACTTTTATGAAGAATAAAATTTTCTGACAAGTGCATAATAAAAAAGTTTCCCATATGGTGCAATTTTTTGAAACTCACTATATACCAATTCCAGTCGTACAGCACTATTCTTTTTGTACGGCATATAGTTTTTTACGATTATTGCTATACTAACTAATAAATTATATTCATGCCGTAAAAAAACAAAGGACCGTAAAATTACCCTGGTAAAAATTTGGTTTACTGGAAATCTGTTATGAAAAAAAAATTGAACATCGCGATTCTGTGGCATTAGGCGATTCATATGGTACCATTTTTGTTTTGCGGAAATGCGCTGTTGCAAAGTTGACCTCTTCGGATTACTGGAAATCTGATATGAAAAAAACAATTGAACGTCGCCATTGTGGACCCTCAACTAATTCTAGTGGTACTATTTTTGTTTCGCGGAAATGCGCTGTTGCCAAGTTTTGGACACTTTGGAGATGTCGAAATCTGATATGAAAAAAACAATTGAACGTCGCGATTGTGGACCCTCAACTAATTCTAATGGTACTATTTTGTTTTTGCGGAAATGCGCTGTTGCCAGGTTAGTCAATTCGGATTACTGGCAACCTGGAAATTTGTATTGATATGGATAAGTCAGTCGAGAATGTATGAAATCGTTTTTCGCTCGCAATTGACACACAAACCTAACCTGAGCAAGCTAACCTAGCTTGCGAGTCAGTCGAGAATTCATGAAATCGTTTTTTGCTCGCAATTGACACACAAACCTAACCTGAACAAGCTAACCTAGCTTGCGAGTCAGTCGAGAATTCATGAAATCGTTTTTCGCTCGCGATTGACACACAAATCTAACCTGAGCAAGCTAACCTAGCTTGCGAGTCAGTCGAGAATGCATGAAATCGTTTTTCGCTCGCAATTGACACACAAACGTAACCTGAGCAAGCTAACCTAGCTTGCGAGTCAGTCGAGAATTCATGAAATCGTTTTTCGCTCGCGATTGACACACAAACCTAACCTGAGCAATGCATGAAATCGTTTTTCGCTCGCAATTGACACACAAACCTAACCTGAGCAAGCTAACCTAGCTTGCGAGTCAGTCGAGAATGCATGAATTAGTTTTTCGTTCGCAATTGACACACAAACCTAATCTGAGCAAGCTAACCTAGCTTGCAAGTCAGTCAAACTTAGCAACAGCGCATTTCCGCAAAACAAAAATAGTACCACTAGAATTAGTTGGGGGTCCACAATGGCGACGTTCAATTGTTTTTTTTTATATCAGATTTCCAGTAATCCGAAGAGGTCAACTTGGCAACAGCGCATTTCCGCAAAACAAAAATGGTGCCGTTACAATTATTGGCTGAGGGCCCACAATCGTGACGTTCAATTGTTTTTTCCATATCAGATTTCCAGTAAACCAAAGTTCAGCCATTACCCTTTCCAGAGGGAAATAAATTTTCCAGGGCGGTCACATGTTCCACGAAAAATGTACGGCATAACAAAAAATGACATATTTTTATAAAATAATATTAAGATCATTGAGTTTGGTGTTGTGTCAAATGACCCAAACTATACTAGTTAGGGTTAGGGGGTTAAGTGCGGAGCTCCCCGCCCCTGTACAGGCAAATATGTACGGCATTGCTAAAAAATAGATCTATGTAGGTATACAAATTCAATTATACAAATGCCGTACAGTAATAAATCACCTGAAGTCATAACAAAAATTTGGGGAAAATAAAAAAAATTGCTGGCTCTCAGCACCGTTCTTTTTGTACGGCATTAGATCCTACTTGACTATTTTTCCGTGATCTTATCATCTTGAGAAATGCCGTACAAGAATCTATGGTCGAAAAATCCCTCCTCTGGATGGAAAGTTTCGTTGACCTGCGTACTCATCTGCACCGCTCACAACTGACGGCACAGTGCGCAAATGAGTTGTTTCGTATGGCACTATAATTCTGAATATAATTCATGCTGGGTCAAATGACCCCTCCAAAATTGGCCTGGGCTTGTAGTCTATTATAGCGATTGAGCAATGCTTCCCAAGCTACTGTATAATTTGTCGCAGAAAATTCCATTGACCGAATAACTTGCGCTGCACCATTACCTTCCAACGCTGCCCGTAAATAATGATATTTTTGTATTTGACTAATTGTTGGATTCGAGTTAATTAACGAGTCAAATGTATCTCGAAATTCCAACCAGTTTTTATACAAACCAGAAAACTTAGGAAGATGTATTTGTGGCAGTTTGATATTTTCCATGGGAAAGAGGATTAGATTTATTGGACAGATTATTTTGACTAACCAATGCATTTGCATCACGTGCAGCATAATAATTTGAAATATACTTTCTAGCTAAAGAGACTACAGAAAAAAATATTTCTTGAAACTCTTCTCTTTCAACTAATTGTTCATTTGGCTCGTTTGCCAAAGACTCTATTGAAAATTGAACTTCTTCAAATTCGGCTAGTAAAGGTTCTTGTTTTTCTAAACGTAATTGTAGTTCTAAAATCTTTTCATCATGAATTTCATGCATAGGTTGACCATTTATCAAAAGTGTAAATGACTCTAGGTAGATTTAAAACATGGGTTGTCGCTGTCTTAATGAGTTTCTTTTGAATATTAAAATATTTATTTCTTCAGTCATCTTGTTGAATACCAGAATAATCGGAGTAACTTGCAATAACCTGATATGTCAACGAAATAAAGCAATTCAAAATAAGCAATGGTTGTACTTAGGAAGGTAAAATGGAACGAACTCACTGGAACAACCGTCTTTCGCTTCGCCCTTGCTTCGTACTTTTTATTCTTATTATTCGTTCGAAGGACCAAAATATGTATCGTACTAAATGTACTTGAACTTTTTTAGTTTGATATAGAAATAAGATAATTCGGTTTAAACTTGCAAAATATTATTTTATTTCTTCTTGAAGGATATATTTCAATATGACTTTGATGAAACGAAAGAACACTCTTTTGTCTTATTTCCACTAGATTTTTATTGTTACGACCGGTTTCGGGTTTTATCCCATTATCAAGTATAAAAACTAACTGGGAGTTAAGAAATAAGACAAAAGAGTGTTCTTTCGTTTCATCAAAGTGATCATGAATTTCCACAAAATAAACAAGTCATCAATCACACAAATTTCAATATAACATAAATAAGTGAATAACAGATAACAACTTTTTCTACGGCAACCCAAATCAAGGCAATACAAGATTGCAGTAGTGTCGCAAATATAATTCTACAGGAAGAAACTTATTTAGTCGGCGTAAACACAGGGCACTAAATATTTATGGTTTGTCACCTATGCTTATGTTCCGAGCAAAAAGAAGCACAAATTAGATCCACGAGCAGAGGCATCTTAGCAAGTTATGCAGGTAACCCCACTGGATATGGAATTTTGGATCAATCTACAAACAGAATTTCAATCAGCAGAACAGTTGAATTTTTCGAAGATCAACATTCAACGAGTTTTGATACAAATTCAGCCAGAGAAACGATTCACATAGAAACTGCAATGCCAAACGAAGTGTCAGAACTGCCAGTAAATTCAGTTATGAATCCGCTTCAAAATTGCTCAAAAGGAAGAGAAGTGAGAAGATCCTCTAGAACCAGTATCAACCAAAACCACCAGAAGAATTCTTGTATATTACAAGCCCTAAGCAAGCCAGTGAACCCAAGCCAGGGACCGATTTGATGAAGTTTCCCGAGAATGAAAAACTACATTGACAGAAGAATGTGTGGTCTCTGACTAGTCTTTCAGTAGATAAGATACCAATAGATTCAAAATGGGTATTCAAAATTAAAACGGATTCAGAAGGAAACAAATATAAAGCCGGGTTGGTCGCTAGAGGTTTCACTCAAACACATGCAGAAGACTACTACTTAGGCAAATGCAGATTGGGCAGGCGATATTGAAGATAGGAAATCGGTTTTTCTTGGAGAAAATCCGATTTACTGGAGTAGCAAAAAGCAAATATCGGTTTCTCTTTCGGCTGACTGAAGCTAAATATATAGCTGCAGCCTCTGCGAGTCAAGAAATAATTTGGACTAGAAGAAAGAGAAGTGAGAAGATCCTCTAGAACCAGTATCAACCAAAACCACCAGAAGAATTCTTGTATATTACAAGCCCTAAGCAAGCCAGTGAACCCAAGCCAGGGACCGATTTGATCAAGTTTCCCGAGAATGAAAAACTACATTGGCAGAAGAATGTGTGGTATCTGACTAGTCTTTCAGTAGATAAGATACCAATAGATTCAAAATGGATATTCAAAATTAAAACGGATTCAGAAGGAAACAAATATAAAGCCGGGTTGGTCGCTAGAGGTTTCACTCAAACACATGCAGAAGACTACTACTCAGGCAAATGCAGATTAGGCAGGCGATATTGAAGATAGGAAATCGGTTTTTCTTAGAGAAAATCCGATTTACTGGAGTAGCAAAAAGCAATTATCGGTTTCTCTTTTGGCTGACTGAAGCTAAATATATAGCTGCAGCCTCTGCGAGTCAAGAAATAATTTGGACTAGACGTATTCTAGTGGATTTTGGACTGTGATGAGGCAACTTGTATTTTTGATGATCAAAGTTGTATAAATTTTTTCTACAAACGGAAATGTAAGTTGCAGAAGTAATTATATTAATGTGAAATATCATATCGTGGGGTGAGTACTACAACTAGGTACCTAATAAATTGCCGAATTTCTGATAAGTGCACAAAAATATATTATTTTATTGTAAATACAACATACTTCAACTAGATAACTGCAGGAGGTGATATAGAAGTTGTATTGAACAGTGTCAAAAGTGGATAACTCGATTATAAACAGAAATTGTCTTACTACAACTAGGCAAGTTTACTTATCTACTTGTTGCACATTTTGACATTTTATGATCGGAAGAAAATACTGCAAAAACTTGCTTGATGCACTTATCTAGTTTTAGCACTATAATATCATCAGAACATAACAGGTGACGTTAGATGTAGAGTAGAGTAGATATCTAGCGTTACAGAGAAATTGGTATTTTCGAGATTGATTAGTATAGTGCGCCAACATCGTGTCGGTCGATTAACTTGTAAAGAGTAGTGGTGTGTATATTTGAAAAAATTTCGCCAAGAACACTACTTATGCTAACATCATGCAAAACCAGTAAGTATGAAATTGTAATCTTGTAAATAACCATCAGTTTATAAACCTTTGGAAATGCAAATGAGAACTCTCAATTTGAAGAAAAAAAATCTTCGTCAGTCACTAGCACAGCTAAAACTTCTATAAATTCCAATTCCAACTTTGAAGTATCGAGATTTGGTTTCCTTGTTTACCATGAATCCTGCAGCACTGGGAAAATAGTATGAACAATTTTACTTGAGCTCACCTCACAATGAACATGCTAACGAAAAGATTGATGAAGGTGATTGTGAGTGATGCCTTAAAAAGTCTTCTATGATTATTTTACATTTGATTTTTTATTATTGTGGGCTTCTACTGTGAATACTAACTTTTGCTCATACGAAATATAAGTTTTAAATAATCAGATGTGTTTGAAATTAATAAACAATAATGCAAACCATAAGCCTTCATTTTCAGCTATCTAACTTTACCAAACCCTTTTCCAAGAGCAAACCTGTGCTACAACTAGGTAACTGAGTTTTTTTTTTCAATAATTTTCAATTTTTCATCAATCCTGTTTCATTCACTACGATGATTGTGGTCGGAATTGAAAATAAATGCCTTCAAATATTCAACAGTGTGTATTTTTTTTCAAAAGTGGTCATACAAATAAATCACAAGAACATAAAATGTGATGAAAACATTAATTTGCGTTTTTCTCGAAATCACTAATTTGCAGTTACCTACTTTTTGTACTCACCCCACGATATGTTATATGTTATATGTTATTATATGTTATTATATGTTATTACGAATCTCCCAGGTTTTCGTAAGAAAACCCTCAAAAGCAGAGCTTGTCCGAGCAAGAGGGAACCGGGACCTACAGCTTAAAAAGTGTATTCCGAACCACTGTAGCTCCGTGATGGCGGTGGGGATCGAACCGGGGCCGCCTAGGTGGGAGCAAAAGCTCCTAACACCTGGACCACTTTCCCATTTGTGGGACTTGGTGACATCTGGAGTAATCAAATTTGCTTACTGTCAAAGTGGAGATATGATTGGTGATAGATTGACAAAGCCTTTGACAAAAATTGGAAATTTAGACGTCAGATGGGATTTGTTGATGATTGATTCGTCGAATGGAGGTGTTGGAATTCACTGAATCATCAAGTTTACTTTGATTTTTTTATATAGTTGTAGTCTATGTACATTTTCATAATGAAATTTTTTGAGTTGTTTTGCACTGCCAAATTCGAGAATAAAATATTCTAACACTTATTTCTTCATTGACTATGTACAAATATGTGCACAATCTCGGGGCATCAAAATTACGTATCAGCAGGGTAAGTTGTGCTGTCGTAACTGCTCATCATGTTTATTAATGTGTACAGTGTCCTGCAACTGCGCTCTCAATTCATACGTTTACATGGTGAAGTAAGTGAATACCAAGTTGATACATCATTGGAAAGGATTTTTTAATTTGCGTTTCGATCCATCCGGAACACAAAAAGTAATGAAATTGCAACTGTGTGTCATGTTACAGAAACTAGACCATATTAAAGTCGTTTTACAGTCCATACATTTTTAAAATTATTTTTCCACGTGGAATTACAGGGTGTTGAATAACTCATGTTTTTTCAAGTGACCCTATATTTTTTAAATGATCAAAGTAATATCTATTCAACCATTTCATCAATGGTGTTCCATTACAAAAAACATAACTTTGATTTGGTGCACTTTTTTGGGTCACCTTGTATACTTCAGAATATTTTCAAAGATACTCTCACAAGAAGGAAATATGCTTGCATTCGGGAAAAAGTTGCGCCGTTTAGTAAATATGAAGGAAGCCATGGAATACTCGATTTTGAATGTGGTTAAAGATACCATACGTCCATTTTCACTGTGCATATGTGAAATAAGAATATGCGTTATTCATAATATAAATGTCCCTATCTCCCCTAACGATGGACGAAAATTGAAAATTCATTCACCGTTGGACACAGAATTGAAATACCTTCTGAACGAGGTGCCACGTGACCTACATCCTTACTTAACTTTTTTCCCCCAAATGACGTCACGCTTGTGCGAATGACGTCATAAAGAAGACAGGTATTGTAAAAAGTGGTATTTATGTCTCATATGAGAGTGCCGAATTTGATTGTAAAAGATTGAACCGTTCAAAATATAATAGGGGAGGTACTGACTACTTACGTCCGCACTGTATTTGAAGTTGAATGGAAAAGCAATTTCTATTTTAATTTGTCACTATTGAAATTGAACTCCGCCTTTCATTTCCTTCCAAACTTATTATATATGTCTGAATATATTTCATTTGAATAATGCATTCTCGAATATAGAAGAAAGTAATTAAGACGATATTACTATTATTATTATTATTATTATTATTATTTTTCCTAAAAAAATATTCCAGTCAGGCCCTGTCTCCGGAGCTCCGACACATCCGGAGGGCGCGCTGGATCGTTTACCCAGATAACCACTCCCCAATCATGTGCCCTGAGCAGACGCAGTGAACCAAGGATGACGGCCTTCTGCATTCGTCCGGCTAAGATTTCTGCCATATTACGGCAAGCCGGTATGATTTTTAAGTTTGAGAGCAGTGTGTCCATCATTCCACCAAGGACCCCTATAATCAGAACCACCATTTTAACAGAATGGTTTGGGTAGAGCCTGCGGAGTTCAAAGAGTAAGTCTCGATATCTAGTCCGTTTCTCCTCCTCTTTTCAGACGATGTTCGTTTCACTAGGAGCCGAAAACTCTACGACTAAAATCGTCTTACTCTGATGGTCGAGGAGGACTACATCAGGCTTATTGGCTTGTATTTGCCTGAGGGTGGGGAATGAGTAGTTCCAATATATTCGGCACTTCTCATTCTCCACAACGGACTCAATATCTCCCGGAGCATAAGGCAACACCGGTGTCTCGTCTATATCGTACGAGTGTCGTAGATGGTAGTACAACACTCGTAGAGCCGCGTTATGCCTGTGGATATAGGCTGAGACCGCATATGCTGGACATGCTGAAAGCAAATGCATAAGGGTCTCAGGCGCCCCACGACACGCTCTGCATCTAGTGTCGGGGATCTCTATACCCATCACGCGGCTACGGTAGATCAGGGTGTTGAAGACACCATCCTCGGAAGCCATTATGAATCCCTCGGTCTCCGACTTCAGCTCACTTGACCTGAGGAAAGCAAAGGTCAAGTTTTTGGATAAGCCAAGGTCTTCAATGTTCTTGAAAAAGACCCCATGCATTGGCTTATCCTTGTGCAGCTGCAGGAGGACCTCAGTCTCCGCAGCTTTGATGTGAGCTTTTTGCTGAACGGGTTCCAACTCAGTGACAGAGTTTGGGTTTGCCCGTTCAGTGTCGAATACGAGACCAAGTTCATCAGCTGAAAAGAAATGCTCCAATCCCTGCTTTTTCATGGTCGTGGACCCTGCAGAGAAGGGGATCTGAACTCCTGATGACTTTACAGGCTCCATCCAGCACCATTCTGTTATGTAGACACTCCAAACTCAAAAGTCCCCGGCCTCCCTGTTGTCTGGGGAAGTATAACCGTGGAACGGACGATTTAGGATGCAAGCTCCTATTAAGATGCATCATCTTACGAGTTTTCACATCGAGTTGTCGCAGCTCTTGAGTCCATTTCACCACTCCAAAGGAGTAGAGTAAGATCGGAACGGCAAGCATATTAGTTGCAGCAACTTTGTTCTTCCCCGACAGTTCTGACGACCAGATCTGTCGGAGTTTGTGCTGATACTTGCCGCGGAGAGAGTTTTTAACTGTGTTCACCTCTTGGGAGCGGCGTTGCTCCACTCCCAAGTAGGTATACGTCTCTCCGGCATCAAGATGATGTAGGATGCTTCCGTCTACGAGCTGGACATCCTCTTCGTATCCCTCGCATCGTCCTCTTTTGAGATGAATCGTGGCACATTTGTCAATCCCGAACTCCATTCCGATAGCACGCGTGTACTCTTGCACCACCCTTAAGGACTGATGTAGGTCCCTTTCTCAAGAGGCATACAGTTTGAGGTCATCCATATAAAATAAGTGGGTAACCTTATGGGTAACCTTATGCCTCCGGTTGTTGCCGCAGTTGTATCCACGGGTTATCCTGAGTGCAACGGACAATGGCAATAGTGAGATGCAGAAAAGAAGAGGGCTGAGGGAGTCTCCATGGAATACGCCCCTTCTGAAGATTACCTGCTCTGTTTGGACTCTGACTTGACCAGATCTTATGGTGAAGCGAGGCCTCCAGAGTGGCATCAGTTGTTCAATGCATCTCACTATTTGATCGGGCACCGCAAGGCATCTGAGTAAATGCATGATTAGCTCATGCGATGTTGTATCAAATGCTTTGCGGTAATCGATCTAGGCCATCGAAAGGTTCCGCTTATACTGCACGGAGTCCTGCGTTATACATCTGTCGATGAGCAGGTTCTCCTTGCAGCCAGCGACCCCCCTCTTTGACCCTCTTTGCTCATATATAAAATGCGCGTAAACATCTTATAGCATGAATTCAAGCATGTTATCGGCCTGTATTTCTTTGGATCAGACAAATCTCCGTTTTTGGGGATAAGCACGGTTCGCCCCTCGACAAACCAATCCGGAATCTGCTGCTCCCCATCTAGCCAAGAGTTAAAAACTCTTGCCAAATGGTGGTGGGTACTGGGGAATTTTTTCCACCAATAGTTGTTTAACCCATCAGGGCCTGGAGCAGTGAAGTTCTTTGAGCCTTTGAGGGCTCGTCGAACTTCTTCCGGGGTTATCGGATAGCGCAGATCATTGAGCTCAGGCTGTTGAAGCCTCCTGCAGAAAGTTTCAAACTGCGCTAGGGCTGGAGTGTCTACGTTAAGTGGTTGCGGATACTCATATATATTCTTCCAGAAGGTTTCCACCCGATCAGCGAGAAGGTTTATCGCGAAACTTCATGTTTTTTACGACGCTTCTCGCCCGCCTCACTAGTGACTTTCTTGCAGCCACCAGCATTCGTATCCTATCAAGGCAGTGCTGCTTGATGGTAAACAGCACGCCTTGATTCAGTGTGTGGTGAACTCGTCTCAGTTTTGCGGCAATTCGCCGCACCGTGACGGTGAAAGGCCTTTTGGCCGCCACGTAGTCCACCACACACTGGATACGAGACGCGTGTTGTCTCGCCGACTTGATCTTAGCTTCCATCTTGTGTATGCGTCTCTCATGCCTTCCAACCAGAGGGGCGGTATTCCTCCTCTCTGTCTGGGACAGAGCATGAGCGGCGTCATACACGGCAGAGTTGATCTGCCAGATGTCAGCTTCCTCCGAAAAAACTCCACGAATACTCGCATCCACCTGTGCCAGTTGTTGTGGCTTCAGAGACTTGGTTTTGTGTAGCGCCCTGCGGGTTTTGATGCCCTCCATCGGTGGTATGATGTGAGCATCCTCTGCAGCCAGGTTTACGAGTGGCATATCTGCCACTTCTGCCACTACGTTAACCAACTGAGGAGGAGCTCTGACATAGCCTCGAACCCGAAGATGAGATACGTAAGATTTTGGGCGGAAAGGGCGGCATGCTCTGGGTACCTCTCACTCCACAGAGCATGCATTCTCACCATGTATCCTCTCCGGGCAGGCTCACTGCTCTCGTAGCAATGCAGAAGGCCGTCCCTCAGCTCATCCGTCCACCAAGGCGTCCGTTGTCATTGCGGTTGTCATTGTTTGGCAATCCATCGTTTTGGTCCTCACCACCTTGCCTTTGACCCCTATTCCGATGGGGTCGGTTGTGGGGGCCTATACCCAGAAAACCCACAGCTGACACCGGAGAGAAAGCTGCCTTTTCCCTCCCGGATGCGCATTAGCTGCTGGTCTGATTTTGCATCCTTTGCTCGGGAAGGTGGTGTCGCAACTCACCAGGGCCTCAGGTGTTGATTGCCCCCCTGCCTTCTATTATTTTTTTTTCCCAAAAGAATATTCCAGTCAGGCCCTGTCTCCGGAGCTCCGACACATCCGGAGGGCGCGCTTGATCGTTTACCCAGATAACCACTCCCCAATCATGTGCCCTGAGCAGACGCAGTGAACCAAGGATGACGGCCTTCTGCATTCGTCCGGCTAAGATTTCTGCCATATTACGGCAAGCCGGTATGATTTTTGAATTTGAGAGCAGTGTGTCTATTATTCCACCAAGGACCCCTATAATCAGAACCACCATTTTAACAGAATGGTTTGGATAGAGCCTGCAGAGTTCAAAGAGTAAGTCTCGATATTTAGTCCGTTTCTCCTCCTCTTTTCGGACGATGTTCGTTTCACTACGAGCCGAAAACTCCATGACAAAAATCGTCTTACTCTAATGGTCGAGGAGGACTACATCAGGCTTATTGGCTTGTATTTGCCTGAGGGTGGGGAATGAGTAGTTCCAATATATTCGGCACTTCTCATTCTCCACAACGGACTCAATATCACCCGGAGCATAAGGCAACACCGGTGTCTCGGTTATTATTATTATTATTATTATTATTATTATTATTATTATTATTATTATTATTTTAAGAGGATATTTCAGTCAGGCCCTGTCTCCGGACACATCCGGGGGGCGCGCTGGATCGTTTACCCAGATAACCACTCCCTACGTCTGTGGGGTAAGCGATTACTGGGTCCGAGAATCATGAGCCCTGAGCAGACGCAGTGAACCAAGGATGACGGCCTTCTGCATTCGTCCGGCAAAACTAATATTATTATTATTATTATTATTATTATTATTATTATTATTATTATTATTAATAATAATAATAATAATAATATTATTCGTTATATCATCTTATTCAAATGCATATGTTTGAAAATAAACAGGTCCGTATATGGGTCATCTAATATGAGAAAGATCTTTGTTTTAAATTTAGCACACTTTCACTTCAAATGTTACGCCAAAATGAACCGAAACATTTTACTAGCACCGGTACCAAATGAACAATAACTGGGCATCAGTTTGTCGGATTCACTTATTGATTTGTAACAATTATCATACATACCAATGATGCAATTATTCAACAAAGTGTTCTATTATTATGGTTCATCTATTGTTGTATGTCGATATAAAAAATTCACAATATGTATTTCCTTAATTAGAACAGATCTAGGATATGCATCAATACTTCGAAAGTAATAAAAAATAATGAAATGTGCATTATGTAGCATGAATTGAAAACGCATCGGAATTACCATTTTTGGAGGAAACACAGGCTTAGTTTATCGGATTTTACTGGTAATTCTGTAAGCTTTATGTGAATTTTTACCCATCCTGAATGAAAATGCGAATTTTCACTTTCAGATTTTTTTTTCCTTTCAGTTAGAGTCTTTTCACAATGTCTATCAGATGTCCAGCGTGGCTTGTGCCGGGGAAGTAGTTGATTTCTGTAAGATATTGCAAATAAATCACATTTTTTCATTTTTGAATTTTCATGGAGAATGTTCCCGTTTTCAACATGAATACCTCCCAATAGTTTACCTTGAAGGATGGAAAATAGCGTCTAGAGTTTGTCTTTCAGTCGCAGATGATTCCACAACAGATTTTATGAATATCCTATTCATATTTTCGAACTAAAATCAAAATTATGTATACTGTTCGATTGTTGTATTATTTTTCCTTCCAAATGTGATAGAGCTAGTTCTCGCTGGATATTCTTGAAAAAAATTGAATCTAGAACCGTAAAACTAATTGAAGGTATGGACGAAATGAAAAGAAACCAAAATTAAAAAAAAAACTCTGCGTTTTCTCTCTTGGCAGTTTAGAGTTTCCAGGCTGTTTCCAATTTGTTTTGATTTCAGAAAATGTCTCTTCTGTCGTGTTTCTGTTTTAATGGATGTTTTTGTTTTTAAAATCTTGAGTTTATTATATTTCTCAGTAATACCAGTTTCACATTAATGGTTAGGGTATCGACATAATGAACGATTAATTAATTCAATTAAGATATTGAGCATATAATAGACAATATTCTGAAAACACGTTAAATCACAACATAATTGTAGAACATTACTCTTTATTCATCTCTTATACATATGACTTAGAGCCAATTTACAGACTCAAATAAAACTCATGAATATTCGATGTGTTAAATGATCGATGAAATTGACGAATATTGATCTACACACGGCAATTCATTCGTCAATTCTGGTGTTAGTTTATCTCAGACATACCAACATAATGACATAAATTCAAACTAAGAACTTTTATTCAGCGAACTGGTATCATGGCAGATCGAAAGTTACTAGAAATTGCTTTAAAATTCATGAATTATTGTTGAATAAAAATTATTTTTTTCGTTCCTTCAAAACTTTTATATTTTTTCATTAATTTCATTACTTTTTTATTGATTTTTTCAGATTCATAACGAGTACAACGAAAATAATATAGCCATATCACCTTATGGGGCTCTGAGTGTGCTGATAGCCCTCGGAGAGGGCCTCCAGGGAGACGCTGTGCAAGAAATACAGCATGCTGCACACATACCAAATGATATTTCCATAATTCGAGTAGGACTGAGGGATATCCACCGTCATTTGAAGGTAGGTAAAGTAGAAATATGTATTTACGATCTCTATATCCTTTCTCTAGTAGTAGAGAATTGCACTTGTGCGATTCAATTATGAATAATCTCAATGACTTCACTTTTCAGAGTTACTTCATACCCAGAGAAGGGTTTCTTGCTGGGTTAACCTTGAATCACGAAAACGTAACTCTACGACCAGAATATGAAGAGATATTGATGTTCTACGGTTACGACACGCCAACGTTCAACAATGTTTTATATCCAGAACCACTTCCAACAGAAAAACCTCTACTAGCAAATATACCCGGAACAACAAGCCAAAATCGTCCTTCAATAACACCACTGTCAATAACCACGGCAGTACCTTCATCAAGTGAAGACAAAACAACTACCACAACAACTGAAGGGATCACAACAGTTTCGGGAGACGCTAGGGAACTTGACAAAGTGACAGAAACCTCGACGCAATCTGCAACAACTACGACACCAGAGTCAATAATAGAATTACAACCAGAGTTCATGATAGCAACAACAACAAAAGAACCAGCAACCATTACGTTAGAACCACTAGTAACAACAATTAGAGCAGCAACTACATCCAGAGCACCGGAAACTACAACAGTACTGCCAGCATCTATGACTATACCACAAGAAGAGCTCACGTCGAGATTAGCAAGCCCGAGTCTGGAGCCAGTAACTACAATAGAGTCTGCAACTACGTCTTTGGAGCCCACTACTATCAAGTCAGAGCCAGTAACTACTGCAACAGAGTCAGTAAGCATCACATTGGAACCAGTAGCTACAGACACATCACCGAACAAACCTGAGCCAGCAGAGTCTACCCTAGAATCAGTTACTACGATCGTAACACCGGTTACTTCTACTCAACAGTCAAATACTACAACACTAAACCTAGCAGACTCAACATCTATGGTAGCTGAGCAATCAAATACAACAGGAGTGTCAGTAACTATAACTTCAGAACCACAAACTTTAACTTTAGAACCATTGACTACATTTTCAGAACCAGTAACTACAACTTCAGAACCACTAACTACAACTTTAGAAACACTAACTAGAACTTTAGAACCACTAACTACAACTTTAGAACAACTAACTACAACTTTAGAACCACTCACTAACACGTCAAAACCAGTGATTACAACTAAAACAGCAGTCACTACGCAAGAACTACCCTCAGATATTCCAGTACCAGAAACAACTACGTTACCTCCGGTGATCCCGACATTGGAGCAAGTTATAATGACACTAGAGCCAGTAATAACTACACTGGAACCGGCAAAAATGGAACATGCCCAAGTAACTACGACACTTGAACCAATAATCACGACACTAGAGCCAATAATCATAACCACTGAGCCAGTTAGCACCACACTTGAACCAGTAGTCATAACAATAGAGCCAGTTAGCACAACCTTTGAACCAGCCCTCACGAAAATTGAATCAGTAGTTATGACGCTAGAGCCAGTAATAACGACACTAGAGTCATTAATAACGACACTAGAGCCAATAATAACGACACTAGAACCGGGAATTACAAAAATAGAACCAGTAATTACAACTGCACAGTCGGTAGTTACGACACTAGGGCTGGTTACTACGAACGCGATAGCAACAACGATACAAGAGCTAGTGAACACCCATCCAGAAGGAGAGACGTCAACGTTTGAGTCAACAACTACCAATGTGGCTGTTGTTGAACCGAAAACCGTCGTCTTAGTGGAAGATGGATCAGGTGAGTTGGACTGCAACTGTGTGGAACTTTCCTAGTAAAGAATGCACTGGAATTTTAACCCAACACCAAATCACTATTTTTACAAGCTTTTATTCAATTTGCTTTGTCTACCCCATTTTTCAAGCACTTGCTGAAATCTGACTCAGATACAATTTAATCAACCATTCCAAACAAATTGTTCTAGAATTTTCAAAAATGTCAGTTGATATCTCCGTCATACCCAAACGAAAGTTTTGAAACTGAATTTAGAAAAATAGCTCTTGGTATCAAAATTGTAAACAAATGAAACTGGAATCTTTTTGGTATAGCTTTGTCAGAGGAAGGATTATCTATACAAAGGAAGAAAGATTAATCTCCACGTTTGAATAACAATCCTATGCACGTTTTTTTTGCTCAAAAATAGTTTGGCAGTACCCAAATTGATGAATGCAGTCCGACTTGGAAAAGTCAAAAAGATCATGTTGAATTTGATGACACCTTGCGTGTAGCAACTGAACAAATTACAAACAACCACTTCAATGATATCTCTTGGCTCCAAGAGACATCATTCAAGAGTGTCTCAAAATTGATCAGTGCCATACTTCCTGCTGCTTTTTCTAGCATTGAAGATGATTTATAAAATGAATGAGAATCGATTTGCTATTCCAAAACTCAAACTTCCTTATCTGATGAAAACAAAATCATTCAAAATGTTTGGGATCTTCCACTTCTGAATATTGCATCTGAAAATCTCAGTGCATCCGCTTCAACTTCTGACCGATAAAGCTCGCCTAAACGCAGCGACAGTGAAAGAATCCAGAGCCTGGTTGACCGCCTCACCTGTTGCTGCCATGGGAACATTACTGGACAATGATTCTTTGAGGCTTGCAATCGGGTTTGGATTGGGTCTTACTATTTGCACCCCTTATATACCGGGTAACCACGAGGTGAGGCACGCCCCCCCCCCCCAATTTTTCCATAGTTTTGACAGATTTCGAATTTGGTATGTCGCCACTACTGAAAATTCACCACTTCCGGTTTAACCGGAAGTGACCCAAACTTTTTCTTCAAGTGACACCCTGTATTTTTTTTTCTATTATCTGGAAGAACATGCAATTTGTGATAACACTGTTTTTCGAAATTGAAAATCGGTTGAAAAATGACGGAGATACAGTTGATTGTTCAATCGAACAAATTTGGCCATGGAACTTAAACTTATATTATCACCACTGACAAATGACATCAGAAGTTACCAGAGGAAGCTTCGAAGTGCGATACTGTAGAAAACTGAGATTCGGAACAATACCTATAAAGAAATGCTCACAACTGCCATGCCTCAAATGGCAACATGTTTTTTTCACTTCGTCATGATGAAACTGATTAATTATCAGATTAGTCGTGTGAAAAAGTTTTGGAGAATTCGAAATGAATGGAAAATACAAAATGTTTTATCATGAGTCTTCTCAAAATTTGATATTCTTCAACGTACGTGGCCATGAACATAAAAACGAAATAAAAAAGCAACATTGATTAAATGAGTGAAACAAACTGTAACTTCGTTGAAATAAAATGAGCTTTTATGTATTGCTATCTTAATTATGTCCTAAGCCGCCTACGTTGAAGATTCAATTTTAGGAACATTCATCATGAAACCAGATTGTATCTTCGTTTCCTTTAGGAATTCTCCAAAACCTTTCAAACGAATGAACTGATATTTTATAATTTTTCATCATGACAAAGTTTTTGGGTACTATTTCGTGATTAGGTAATTTTTGATAATTGTTCGAATATATGGGAGCTGCAATTACATGAGAACCTCAGTTTTCAACTGTATCACACTTTGAACCTTCCTCTGGTAAATTCTGATGTCGTTTGTCAGTTGTGATAATTTAATTTTGAATTTCATGTCCAACTTCGTTTGACTGAACAATCAATTTAAAAGAAGTTTTATCACAAATTGCATGCTCTTCCGGATAGTGAAAGAAAATGTAAAGAGTGTCATTTAAAAAAACGTTTGGGATTTATTCCGGTTAAACCGGAAATGGTAAATTTTCAGTAGTGGCGTAAAAATATGTGTATTTAAGTACTATAGCGACATAATAAATTTGAAATATGTATCTTCAAACCTATAGAAAATTGGAGGGCGTACCTCGCTTCGTGGTTATCCGGAATGTATCTGTGGAAGTGAAGTTGACAGCAAAGGAACCCATGGTTTGAGCTGCAGAGAAAGTTCCGGGCGTTTTTCGAGGCATCATCAAATTAACGAACTCATAAAACGTGCTATGGTAACATCAGGTATTCCAGCTATTTTGGAATCATTGGGACATCCGTCGCGATGACGGTAAACGTCCCGACGGTATAACTTTGATCCCTTGGAAATGTGGTAAACCAGTAGTTTGGTATTTTACTTGTACAGATCCATTGACTGCTTCTCATTTGGCTGGAATTTCAAAGTGTGCTGGAGCTGAAACCGTGAAAAATGAAAACAATCCAAATATCAAAATTATTATCATTTCCATTTGGTTGCAGTTGAAACTTTTGGTGTGTTTGGTCCAGATTATCTGATGTTCATTAATGAAATAGGAAGGAAATTGTATCAGGCAACCAATGAGAAACGGTCCACTTCTTTTCTGAAACAAAGAATTATTAGTCTTCAATTCAATGCGGTTATTCTCATTCTGTTTTTGGCACTCCCACACTTTGGAAGAGGTATTCGTTTATCCCCCTTTTTCCAAATCATATTCGATTCCTACCTGTTCCAAAAATGATATGGATGATAAAGATAGTTTTTTTGACGAAAAATTAAAGTAGATAGATTCATCAAATGTCAATTCAAATTCAATTCAAATATCTCAGTATCTACCATATTTCCTTCCAATTCCATACAAAGTAGTTTCCACTCGAATTCAATGTCGCGCCGCTCCAATGACAGAGACAACCACCATTTAAGAGACCACTCAGATGGAAAAACACTTGCTTTATGAACAGTGTTGTCCAGTGCTTATCCAACACGAAATATTTGTTGGTGGATACCGACGTGTTCGAATTGTAAAGAAAGAAGGAAATGCACAAAGTCTTTATGGATTCATAAGTTCCCCAAAATTTTAGTAATCCATTTCAAGAGCTTTTCTCCAAAAGAATGATTTGAAGGAAAACTGAATGTCACCATTGATTTTCCTCTGAAATGATTACATATGAGCAACTACACAGCGGACAATATAGCTGCTTGTCGTATGCTTGTTGCAGTGTTAAATCACAGCGGAACTACCTATAGCGGTCACTACACTGCTTACTGTAGGCATCCATAGAAAGAGTACAACGATTCTTATTTTTCTTCTATTTCATCTAATTCTCTTGTGAGCGGAAAGGCGTATGTACTCTTCTATGAACAGGAGGGCATTGAATCCCTCCTTCGAAATTATATTTCGTTTTTTTTTTATAAATGTTATTATTAATATTGTTATTTCTTCATAATTTTTAAATTCCGTAAATTATTGAAGTACACACGAATTGAGGATCGATGATTATACAAATAATTTTACTCCCTTGTCAATCTGAAGACTAGATAGAAAACACGTTTCGGCTCTCGAAAATTTCGTCGAAAATATATCAAAAAATCAAATCAGTCAGAGTCTTGGACCCTCCTTCTTGAAAAAAGTTGCAAAAGCTCGCGAAGATAATATTGGAAAAATACGTTAAAAGGGTTAAAAATGTTGGATCGTCAAATATATCAATTCCATTATTTGTTATTCTCCTTCTCTATGAGAACAGGTGAAAATTCTGAAACATGTCCAACGGTTTCAAAAAAAATGTTGGTGTATCTTGGACCTCCTTCTTCACGGAAAAAATTGGGAACACTCGTGACCATAAATTCAGTAAAATCTGTAGATAAACCATTGAATAATTTAATTTAATTCGAAAAAAATGGGGAAACTAGTAAAATTGATAGAAAAAATTCGTAAAAATTATGAAAAACATAGGATCGTCGAATAATGAGAACGTTTTCGTCCTATTCAGGCAGAATAAATTCTGATGATAAAAAAATAAACGTGAAAAATATTTCGGAAAACAAGCTCTTATTCATCAACTATTGAATTAAAAAGTAAAAAATAATATTTATTGTATGAAAACAAAAAACTTTTGAAAACTTAAGTATTTTCTGATAGGCTTGAGGCGTGAAATGTCAAAACTCTTGAAATAAAGTTTTTTGTTTTCGTTCAGTAAATATTATTTTTTACTTTTTGATTCCATAGTTTATAAATTGAAGCTTGTTTTTAAAAATAACTTATATGTTTATTTTTAACTCAGAGCTGACAGCAATCATTTTATCAGATATGTTAGCACCAAAGTTACAATACTGTCTTACAGTTGGTAACAGTTGGTATCTTCCTTCTGCTGTGCGAGCTATATTAGTTGACAGAGTACAAAGAAAATTGCTTGAATTGGTAAGTTTAAACTCGTTTGATTATAAATTTTTGTACTTTGATATATCTTTATGAGTAAGTATTATTATTTTAAACGAAACAGCATGTGGTCATTTCCAACCAATGGCGGATGATATTCACTGTTCAATTGCAATTAGCACTTGCAATTGTGTCCTTCTGGAAGAACATTACAAATGGGTGCCAGATGTAATGCAATGGTCGAAGGGGAAAGTAGTTGTTTTCTAATAGAAATTTGCCTCAAATTTTCCATGTTGTCTTCGTCTTTGTCGAAATTTTTCGTTTCATTTATTTGAAACTTCTTTCGGACTTTATTCGAATTCATGCATTTAGTCTTCCCGGATTCTGTACTACCACGGAGTGATTCTTTTCGAGTTTTGGGTGTTACCGTTCATTGGGTGTGTCAGGATAACTATAATGTTGTCGGAACTATCCTGCACTGATGGGTGGGAAACTGCAGGTGCTCATTCCCACCCAATGGCGGATTATCTTCGAACACAACTCAAACTACGTATAATTCCATATCTATTAATCCCATTTTAATTTTTCAATTCGCCCCCACTAATCAATTATTTTTTATTCAATAACGATCTGATACCTTGTGATGTTTCTTTCAGAACCCACCTCAACCGCAGCAGTGACTACCAATAACTCTGGGGACTCAGATGTCTTAGCAAACTCTACTACAACAGCCGCCACATTGGTAACAAACGAACCAACGGAGACTATCCAAGAAATCACCATCGACAATGAAATACTGACAAGTGACGTGGACAATTCAGGTTTAGGATTCGCAGGTTCATCGAAAAGAAGGGCAAGATCCCAGTTCAACGTGATTGAACTCAACAGATGGCGTGGGAGGCACTCTGTGAGCCCAAAAAGAAAAATAAGATCAGTGACTGACTACGTTATGGCCAGATACTACGACGGTCATCACTCACCACTCCATTTCCAAAGACCCTTTGTGGGGGAAGAACAGCCTAGTTTCTTGGTACATGGAAAATACAGAGAACACCGAATAAACTTCATGAAATATGATACGGTGTTGCCTTTCGTTTACGTCATTGATTTGGATGCTGTGGCATTGAGTTTTCCACTCGACAGTTCAAGGTATTATTTGTTGCTTCTTCTACCTAGAGATGAAACTGGCGTGGACAAACTAATATGTGATTTACGTCAGATTGGGAGTTTGAGGCCCATAGTAGACAATTTGAGGTACGGGCATGTGGTTGCGACTATTCCCAGCTTCACGTTAAAGGGATATGTTACTCTTACACCGAGTTTCCAAAAGGTAAGTTAAATAATTGATAAAAGCTAGTGTTGAAAAATATGGTCCGGCGGTTAATAAGCCCCACCGACCTTTTCCTCGGAGACTGGTAAATTTGTTCAAATCTGGCAACATGGTTAGTTGCATCATCCGAGTGTTGAACTTGCATAGGATAGCGACTGATAATGTTGAGAATTTTCACTGCGATGAATGTTCTTGAAGTTTTTATTTATCCGTTCTTTAAAAAATTATTTCATATCGTTAGAATTTTGTTAAGTTTTTCAGTTTTGTTCAAAATAATTATTATTTGTTTTTTTATTAGAGTTCTATTGAGTTTCTACCGTTTTTAATTATAGGGAATGATCTGTGTGACATATACACAAAATACTGTATAAATTATTATGGGCTTCATCACCCCAACATGCGTATAATAAGGCTCGATAAGAAATTTTTATTATTCGCCTCATTTTGGTTACCAAGGTTTTAAAAGAAACGAATATCATTGTTAACATAGCGGCAAATATGACAAAAATCACCCAATCCACTTTCGGAATTTTTTGTAAGAAATTTAAAGGTTGAAAAGAGTTACAAAATTCAAGTGGACCTTATTACCCAATACTATCTTACATTTTTAAATAAAAGATATAATAGAAATTACAGATATAATTTTTTCAAGATCGTTGAATGGATATAAACGTTGAAAACAAATGCAAATAAGAAATCAGTATCAGGGTACTTGATAATTTATAAAATTGGTGACTTGAATCTGATCTAGGATATTTTGAAATGACAATTTAATTAATGTATAAAAAAGCGCATATGCCACAGTGCAATTATCACTTTGGCAGCGGCAAAAGTTAACTTTAACTTTTACAGCAACAAATACATTAGTGGTTTTTTCACTTATTCATTTGTTCATCAATTATCGCGGTGTTAGTTGCCAAAATGAATAGTTTGACATTGTTTGGTTAGTTTGATATTGATATGTTATTCTCGTCAAATTGCTAGGAAACAGTTTCTCATTAAACAACCCAAATTTACCCGACAAAATACAAACCACTTGTGCAATTATAAGTGAAAATTGCTCTTGAATTACTATTTTCTGTATCATCTCAAATATCTGATGAAAATAGTTTTTCATAAGCTTTTTTGGTAGAATTTGAAACTTTTACTACATTTTATTCATTTGACTGGAATTGCCCGCTTGTGCGCACCTATAATCAAAAACTATTTTTTCATTATCCTGGTGGATTTATAAGCTGTGGCAGACTAAGAAATTATATTTAACAATAAGGAATTAACCATGAGCAATTGAGGTGTTTATAAACGTCAACTGAGAAATTATGAAATATATATTATGTGAGGAAGATGGTCACAAAACTATAACAACTATGAGAATAATATTATTATTCCAAGAAAATATTTGAAGTTTCAAACAGAATATGAACTTTATATCAATGACAAAATGATATTTAATTTGTCATATCACCGATTTTGCGCATTTCCATTTTCAATTAAGGCAATCAATTCTTAGTTGAAAAGATATAAAATGGCCATCTTTTCAGTTGCTAATTTTCAATTTAATTGAAATGAAAATCCTACAAAATTAATACAGTCAGCGGGTTCCAAAGCTTTGCCGTTCGTCATGCCTCCAAAGTGACGGAATATGGATGTGAGGACTGAGCTCGATGAGTCAAACTCGATGGGACTGCTAACGGTGGAAAGATTGATAATAGTTCGGAAGAGCATCGCCCATGAAAATATCTATAAAACGGAGACAGACCGCCAATCTTTCTGCGGTGTTCCAGAAAAGTGAGCGGGCTTGTGAGTGAAGTATAACCGACGAGTAGAATTTAAGTGTACGTTTGGGTACTGTACTTCTTACATGGAAATAGTATTCCAGGACAGGTCGAATTTGGCCTTATAAATCATGATCAGTTGACGGGAAGTGAAAAACTTCTTCGCACGAAACAGAAATCCAAGTTTTTGAGAGGGATTTTTGGCAATGATAATACCGGGCATTGAGATAGGATATTTCATTGGTATGAATACTCCTGACACAGTTACGCTGACCACTGTGAGATCGGCCTTTCTAAAGAGAAAAACATGCATGGGATTTATTCGCATTGTATTCTATCAAAGTTGCTGGATACTAGAATTGTTGTAAATACGTATTTATTCCTTTCATGGTTCTTTCCCATTCATTCACTGGCTGATATCATCCGCAAAGCTGTACACTTGACATGAGGTATCTCTCAACAAATTATTGATGTGAAGAAAAACAGCGTTGGTGCTAGGATGGATTCCTGCGGAATACCAGCATTTATTGGTAGAGTGTCGAATGATATTCCATCAACGACCACGTGGAGAGATCGGTCTGAAAAAAAGCTAGATAGCAAGGAACACAACTAGTGTCAAATGCCTTGGAGATATCTAATGCAACGGCCAGAGTTTCACCATATTTTTCGATATATTGCTGCCAAATATGTGAGACATGGTGTTTAGACCCAGCAAAATGCGTCTGGTGTTTCGTTGGCATGTGAATGTCAATGAAAATGATTTTCTGGGGTTGTTTTCCCAATGAATCCAGCGTAGAATTTGTAGCAAAGATGTTGACAAAGATATTGGCTTTTTCTGGAGCGTTCGTTGCCATTATTCCATCTTCTTTCGTTAGGGAATAAAATGAGCTGGAAGTGAAATTTCTTTCCAAGGCTTTGGCAGTTAAGCTGTGATCGTGTCTTGGCAGCCTTTTTCGAAGATTCGATTGTCTCCATACAGATGTTTCTTGCTTAAACATATTCCGAACCAGGGTTTATCAGATGATGGGTTTCTTGACGTGTTAAGTATATATATTTGCATCCCCAGCATAACGATCTCAGAAATTGTCTCGGCGCATTGTGTTGGATCTTCAAAAGAGAAACACACTCTTTCCCTGCATGGAAAAGCTGAATTGTACTGCTGCTTCATGGTGTAGAGCACAAACTTCTATAGGGTGGGTCACGGTCAATGGTACCTTAGATGTTTACGGAGAACGGGACATAGGATCATTCTGAAAATTTGGTTACTCAAGTAATTGCTCATGATCTATCGATTTTAAACAGTCCAGCGTTGCCGCTTATACCAGAAGGTAGCAGCATCTTTGTTATTTCAAATGGAACACCCTGTATATTACCGCATTATGAAAATTTTACAGTTAGTGCATTATTAATCATACCTTTGTGTTTTTCTCAACGGAAGTGACCCAAAAAGAATTGAAATGGAGGGAAATAACTATTCAAACTAAGGTTTGATGAAATTGTTTATTCTTCATGGAAAATGTGAGGGAACTATAGAAAGAACGTGCAGACAGTTCAATGAAACGTAACCTGATTTACAATGAGCAAGATGACATTTATACGATTACAATATAATTTCATGAATTATGGATCAAAATTGAAAACGGAACGATATTTACCGAAGAATTTAATTTCAAATGAATACAATATAATAAATGTTTTGGCCTATTTCCATAATGATCTCCAATGAAATGGGATATCAGGAAAAGTTTGTTTTCAACGTATTACCTTCTGAAGGATAATCGAATAAGTTCTCTTATTTACGATGAACCATTGAATTCTGAGAAATATCTTCAAATTTTAAGGTCAGTTGTAAACGACTTTTTGTACAATCTGTCATTAGAACAGTTTCGTAGCAGTTAGTTTCAGCTGGATGGAGCACCGGCTCATTGCACTAGGGAAGTAACAACGGAGTTGTTCGAAATGTTCAACGATCGCTTGCTCAGACGTTTGGGTCCGTGGAATTGGATTGCGAGATCACCCGATCTCACGCCACTTGTTTTTTTCTTGTGGGGTCATTTAAAGAGAAAAGCATACATGACAACAGTGCACAGTAAATAAGACATGCGCCAATAAGTGATCAACAGCATTGAAGAGCTAGATGCCAGTGAAATAAGGGGGGCTACACCTGTATCTACAAATACCCGGATTTTTAAATGTTTGGATGTCAATGGTCTGCATTCTGAAAATTCATTAGTCAATTTTTGACAGATAATTATAAAATTACATTTGGATAGATATTTCCCTCCATTTCAATTCTTTTTGAGTCACTTCCGTTGAGAAACACACAAATAATGCACCAATTATCAAATTTTCATAATGCCATTTACCATCATGACATTTAATAGCCACCTTAGATAAATAATTCGATTTTTTTAGAAAATTGCTTTCATCTCGGAATTCTGGCTATTTAGGTATAGGAATATATCAATTGGAAGGGAATTTAGTCATCTTTCAGGATATTTCATATCATATCATATACAGGATGTTCCTTTAAAAAAACACTGTCAACCCTTTTTGCATCTAGCAGTAAGATCATGAATTTTGCACGAACTTGTATAAGACAGAACAAACTTCCCTATACAGAATCAATGAAAATGATCTCAATGAATTACAGCTTCCTAAGAATTCAAATACCGCAGAAATAAACATTCAATTCGAGATATGTTTTGGATGAAAAATATGGAAAATAATCAATATCTCAAAAACCATTAGAGATATGTTTAGGAGAATAAAAATAATAATAATAAATAAGTTAAAAAATGCGGTAATATATAGGGTTTCCTTTTTGAAATAACAAAGATGCTGCTATTTTCGGGTACAGGTGGCAAAGCTGCATTGCATTTTAGATCGATAGATCAAGAGCAATTACTTGAGTAACCAAATTTTCAGAAAGATCCTATGTCCCGTAAACGTCTAAGGTACCATCGACCCTGACCCACCCTGTATACTGTATGGATCAGGATTGGTGGTGAGAAAAGATCAACTTTATTGGCATACTGGATGTAGACATCAGAAATGCGTGTAGGGTGTGGGTAGCTAGGCCAGTTGATCTGGACCATACGTGATGGCAAATGCTTCAGCTTGACGACCTGCCTCGTTTGTTTCGTTATTTTGCCAGGTGGAGTTATGTACGTTATAATGACTTCAGCTATTGGATGGTTTTGCTGAATAAAGTCTAATTTGAGTGATGAAAACCGTCGCTATAGGATGGTTCATTAGGAGATATGTAAAGACAGGAATTTGGTCAGTTTGGTATCAACCAGCTAGAAGCATATGAAGTTGAAGTCTGTCGTCTCTCTTTTAATTGTCATGGTAGGTTAGTCTTAGAGTAAAGACAAACATCACTTTTGAATCTGAACCGAGAATGGAGTTCGTAACTAGGACAAAGCATCTGGATCTTGTTGGTGGAGGAGTTCACTTGTGTTTCTGTTAAAGTTAGGTAGATTTTTTCGCATGTAGGTTATAGTGGATGTCGTTGATATTCCACGGATGTTAGAGAAGTGAATATTCAATTTTGTCGATGATGTGTCACCTAGAGAACCTCTCGTCCGGAAATCCGAATGAAGAGGAATTTTATTCCAGGATACTTCATCATCGAATCTGCATATTTCACAGTACCAAGAACTGATCATTACTATTAAGGATATTCGTTAACATTTTATTACCGACTAACCGGCATTGCCCAATTTTCTCCGGCTATAGTAAGTGGCTGAAAAAAAAGAATAATATTGCATAATGAAAAAAGGGATTGGGTAATGGGGTAAAACCTCGATCGTTAACGAATATCGTTAATTTCCGACTTGGTTCTGTGAAATATGCAGAATCGATAAATACGCCAAAATTGTACAAAGTAATACAAAAGGAGTCAGTTCAAGTGATATACACTGCACCGATCACTCACTTTGTTCGTGAAGAAAAAGCAAATCTGAACAACTTCTCATGGACACACCCCTGTATCTTCTGTACCTAATTACTTCGATTACTCATACGAAATTCGTATCAATAATGATTCTACTAACAGTTTGTTCCTGTTTTTTCAGCTAGGAATAAAGAGAGTCTTTGAGCCCAGACAGTCAGACTTTTCTCCAATGACAGATCAACAAGGAATATTCGTGAAGAACATAGAGCAAGCTATCACTGTCAATATAAAAAACTATGTGGATCCTAATAATTTGGCGACTAATAGTAAGTCTATAGTCAATATCTTTTTATCCTACACTGTGAGAAAAGTGAATTTTACCGGAGCACGAAAAGTAACCTTTTCCACGGTTAGCCAAGAAAATAAATTTTACATTTTCACGCTAGGTGGCGACGCCATTGAACGTCAGTATAAGAGTGAATTATTAGCAGTTGTCAATGTCTGCATTGTCTGCCAATGCATTAAACATAAGTTGTCATATTTGATGTTTGAAGTTAACCTAACCTAAGCTAACCTAACCTAAGCTAACCTAACCTAACCTAACCTAACCTAACCTAACCTGTCAGTTTTTCAATAAATAAAATCATTGTGTAGGATAAAAAATTATGTATAAACTACGACAGTAAAGTGCTTTCTCAAGCCGAAAGAAGTGGCCAGGCTCGGCTGCGCATCGCCTGTCCATATCTTAGTTCACCCTGAAAAATGCCGCTTTACCGCCTAGGTATACAATATACTATATGTAGTTTCGAAACAGAACAACCACGATTTTAACTCATTGTTTAATCCTATTCCTTGAGGTGGCGTTGCTGAGCTAAGCAATGTTGCGTTACAATAAACATTTCTCAAGTTGCTTGATAGCTTCTATATAATTCAGCTCATTTATCGAAATTCATTAAAACAACAGTGTTATGAGGGCAGGGATTGGCGCGGTAGTTAGCGCTCGGGCCTTGTGACCGAGAAGTGCTGCAATGGGTTCGGTTCCGGCAGGGACAAGGGATCTTTTTGCCGGCTGGGATGAATCCTCCACGATTCACTGTTGCGTTAATAATTAACAGTGCTGCTCCTAAGGTGGCGTATGGAGTTAGTAACAAGGCCTATCCAGAAGACATTATTGCTGGATGAAAATTGATTGTTATATGGTATCTACAGAGGTTCTAAAAAGTTCAGTTCGAAAGAAGATATTTCATTTGCGTAACTATCATCAAATTTGTACCATTGTGTTCTGTCTGTCTGTAGTAGTGGCCAAAATCAACTCCAAAACCTCAGTGAACGATGGCTGAGTAAAGCTCGTAACGGCAGTCGGCTATTTTGGGGTGTTCTTCTTTCTATGCTGAAATATTTAAATATATTTTTGAAATGCTGAGTTTTAACTGAAGAGCTTCAGAGTATCAATCAGATTTTTTAAGGCCTATCTAGCATCGATTTATCATATTATTTGGATCCCAGTCTTGAACTTTTTCTATAGAATATAATTCAAGATTTTTTCAGTTTAAGATGTAAATCTGAGTGATTGAATCTTGTTGATGTCTGGGGATAATCCTCAACAATTCACTGTTGGGTTATTAATTACCACTGCTGCTCCTAAGGTGGCGTATGGAGTTAGTACCAAGGCCTATCCAGAACACGTGGCTAATGACCATAGCAGTCGATGCCAACACACCAGACAAAAAAAATCAGCCATAAAAAAATTAATACCAATTTGTAATAAGTACATGGTGGAATGTCTTCAATCCATTTGAAACCAGTAATTAATCACTATTACCAAATATCCAAGTGCCTGAACATGGGGAATTTTGCTTCCTCAACATAATAATTAGATAATCATTGTGGATTTGCACAAACAGGAACGCTAAGTGAGCTTGACGAATTACAAAACATTTCATTTAAATTTAAACGCTTTTCCTCTATTAAAATTTGTAAACGAGCAACCCACAGTTTTATATTTGCGAAGGAAACAATTAAGTGTTACACCTTCTGCAGGAAATTCACATCAGGCAGACCCTGAGCTGTGTGAATTGCTGAATTAACTGCATGCATTATGGAGATCGTTTCTAATAATGATGCAGCATATCCTATGGGTCTTCTTAAATCATGTAACTACCACATCGAAAAGTAAGGTATATGGCACTGTATAGTCCAACGGAAAGAGGCTTATATCTATAAGGGTGAGAAATATTTTCCGCACAGTAAGATGTCAATTGCATAATTTATATCAAGATTTACAGCTGTCAAATATATAATTTTTATTTAGTTGTACCTATGAATACCTATATTTTCTTTATGACATAATACCGACGAGATCAAAATCATAATTAGATATCTTTTATTTTTGATAATAATCAGAAATCAAGATATACTCTAATACAATATATGTCAATGTCATTATATGTGTCCAAATAGCTCTGTTCGTAAAGTGGTAGAGCAGCGGACTTCTGACGAAGAGTACGTGCTTTATCAACTGCTGCTATTACTTCTGTTTTTGGAACCTTTTGGAGTTTTTCGTGATGCTGGTAAACGTCCAGACGGGATGTCTCTCATCATGGAAAACCTCTAGTATGGGACTTCACCTGTGCAGACACAGTTGCTCCCTCCCATATTTTCAAGATTTGTTTGTGGTGCTGCAGATTGGCCAATACATTTTTTATCCAATATTCATTGATCTTTCGGTAGATATGCTTCCAAATTTTTCAATCTCATTGGCAACAAACTTATGAAAAAATCCGACGATCCTAGAGCAAGGACTTTTCTTTCACAAAGAATAAGTATCGCGATCCAAAGACGGAACGCCACATCTGCCCTAGGTTCCATTCCTATATCTCAAAGTCTGGATGAAATTTTTAACAGTCCGCAAAAAATTTGTTTTTCTACGAGCGTGCGGAAAAGTAACTTTTGAAAGTTGTACTTTTCCGTACGATTTAAAATCGTGTTGAAAAGTAACTTTTCCGCACGATTTTTCGTTTTGAAAGTTGTACCTTTCCGTACGATTTAAAATCGTGCTGAAAAGTTACTTTTCCGCACGATTTTTATTTTTCCGTAAGATTTTTACTTTTCCGCACGATTTTTGTATTGTTGAAAATGAAAATATTTAGGACTAACTGAACGATTTATGTAACTATTCTGTCATTTTGTAGCATTATTATAAAAGCTTGTTTATTAAAAACCTCTTTTTGTCATAAATAAGATGGACAAATACTCGTAGGAAAAATATTGTACATTACTCTTACGGAAAATGTCTTTTCCGCCCTTAACAGCTTGCCCGAACTCTGCTCCGCGTCGTTCATGCAACTGCCGTCGCGTGCGGAAAATTACTACTTTCCACACTTGTTAGGTAAATAACTATTCTGAACATATCTTCAATCAGTTTAGCGCATCCTCTTCCTACTTGCCCACTTCCTCCGCAAGCTATGTCCAGCAACTTTAACTCAGTTTTGTTATTATGCCACATTAACAAAGGCAACCACTCAATTACAGAATACCCAGTGGAAGATGTCAGTAGTGAAAGCAACAAGAATAGCTCCAGCACCAACAGGCCTGCGGTAAATAGTTCTGTAAAAACACTTGGGCTCAATGGGCTGAAAAATATTGGATACACTTGTTCTATGAACAGTGTTATTCAGTGTTTGTCGAATACTAAATGGTTGCTGGAGTATTTAAAGAAGGACGCCTACACAAGAAATATCAACACCAGTATCTCTAATATGAAGGAAGCTTTAATCGAAACTTTTTCGGAAGTGATCAAAGAACTGTGGACGGAAGATTCTTTGTATCGAGTGGTTGATATAGTTTCTTTGAAAAGTCAAATCCAATGCTTTGCATCACGTTTCATCAATTATACCCAGCAAGATGCTCAGGAGTTTTTACGATACCTCCTGGAAAAACTACATGAAGACGTCAATAGAGTAACGGATAAGCCCAAACTCATTTTGACCGAGATTGTCGAAAGTGAAAATACCAAAGAGTTATGGTCGATATACTTGAGAATGGACAACTCCAAGTTAGTAGATAACTTTGTCCGACAGTTGAACTCTACATTGAAATGTACATTTTGTGGTCATCGGTCAGTCACATTTGATACATTCTGGCGCATTTCTCTTCCAATATTACAAAGAACAGGGCAACTTAGTATCTCGCAATGTTTAGATTCATTTACTAAGGAAGAAACTATGGATGTGATGAGAAACCGACATGTTCGATTTGCGAAGAAAGAAGAAAAAGCACAAAATCTCTATTGATTCATAAATTTACAAAAATTTTGATAATCTATTTGAAAAGGTTTTCTCAAACATACAGATTTAGAGTAAGATTAAATGTCACCATTGATTTTACTCAAGGATTAGATATGAGCAACTACACAGCAGACAATGAAGCCCCTTGTCTATATAACTTGTACGCTTTGTTGAATCACAGCGGGACTTCCTATAGCGGACACTACACTGTTTACTGTAAGCATCCGTATACAGGCACGTGGCACGAGTACAACGATTCTCTTGTTTCCCCGATTCCATCAGAATCCGTAGTGAGCGGAAAAGCATATGTACTCTTCTATGAGAAGGAGGGCACTTAATCACACCTATTAGATTATATGTATTTAGTTTTAATTTACAAATATTAAAATTGTCATCATTTATTTTTATATATTATATGATTAAATCCTGAAAAGAAAAAAAACTTGAATAGTTACCTAATAATTTCAAATATTATTTATTGAAAATCATCATTTTGTTAGATTGTTATATAGTAACTTCTTGTCTAAACAAAGCAAGGAATTTTCATAATTCAAGTGCTTTTCTTTAAATAGTTTCATATATCAATTTCCTATATCTAGTCAGACAATCATGTAATCATCTTGCTAGGTATTTATCATACAGTGAGGACCAAAAGTCCGTCGCCCCCCCGTAACTTCTTTATTTTACATATCACAAAAAAAATTTTAGACCTAAGTTGTAGAGTTTCATTCGATCTCTTCAATTTTTCAAGTTTCATTTATACAGAGTCTCTCAAAAAAGTGCAGCGACTTAGTTTATTTTTTTTAATAGGACACCCTGTATTTCATTGCATGATCAGTAAGGGATGATAATGAGGAATCCAACAATACCAAATTTGATGTTGTTATCCAAACGGAGATATAGCCTATCATTTCATCCATAATCCCAATGAGTGGGAGAGAGAAACTTTTTCTGGCGGTTCAATAAATTCTCTCTCACAATGTATATAAAAAGCAGGCTTTGAACAATTTGTGTCAAACGTCAAAAGTTATTTTGGGTGGATAATGTTGGGTGCATTGATTGTGCGTGGAGGCAGCAAAAATATCCTCCCTAAAAATCCTACCAACAAAATCAATGAAAGTTCTTGTTCCTGATAATAGTAATTGTTGAGTAACTTTTTGAAATAAACTAGGTATGTCTTCTTTAATAATGATATATTGTGTACTAATATGTCAGATGTTGATTATATTATTTAGTAAAATGATTATGTGGTTGAAGGAAAAAAGTGTACATTACTCGTGCTAAAGTGATTTTTCGCACTAGGTGATATACCATGTGCCTCACAGCTTGCGGACTTCTTCTTGGGGTTGATTGTTCAGTGCAGTTGAATAAATAGTTCAGTGAATTGTTTTATTTGTATTTGCTGAAAGCGATCAAACCATCCATGGGATATAAAATCTTATATAGTGTAGAGCGCACTATTTGAAAAATTGGGATGAAGAAAATTATAATTCTGTGGAAAATCATATTATTTCTCTGACCACCCGGTCAACTTTCGAACAAGATTAATATTTCCTATGATAGAATATGCTATGGACTGATTGGTTCCATACATTCTTTGTATTACAGTTAATGGGTTTTTCTAAAAAGAAGTCTGCTTTCAAATAAAAACCTTGGCAACGCCGCGGATTTTTAAAAATGATAAATTAATAATAATTATCCTAAATGAATGAGATTTAATATACGTTGAAATATACAGGATATTCCATTTGAAAAAACTGATGTTTGATTTCGTGAGCTTTTCTTGCGCCCCTTGTTTAAAAAATAGTTATTCCTGAAGATAGCTTCATAGTGCCATATTATATGAAACCATAATATTTCAATAATTCCTATTGGTACAAGATATATTTTAATGTATACTTGTGAAAACCTTAAATCTTTACCAAGTAGGCATGTGATTTGATACCACTTATTTGTAAGGCAATTTTTTGTTAATTTTAGGAAGGCTGCAACAGGACGGCCCAATGGAATTCAAAGCTGACCACCCTTTTCTATATTTTGTCATGGACTCTGAACTTCATATTATTCTCATGCAAGGAAAAATTGTGAATCCACTAAATTCCAGGATAAGGTGATAATAAATACATAAAAAAACGATTTCTTTTTTATTATATACTAATGAAATATCAGAAGAAAAATATTCCAAGAAAGATATTTACCACAAAAAGGGTTTTTAAGATCACAGGAATTTTTTGGGAGAGTTTTGAGATTTTATAAAATGCAAACAACCCAATTTCGAGATCATATTTTCATAGATAAATACATTTCAAATTGCATGAAAATATTATTGCCTTTTGACAAAACATATCGAATCAAGGGAAGTAGAAGAAATCGCTCGAGCAAGCTCCCTTGATTCTTGATATTTTGTCATGACAACAACATTTTCATGCATGCAATTTAATATGTATTTATAGATAAAAATATGATCTCTTATGTATTTACCTCCGACTATTCCACTCTTGCTAAAATACGCGTTTTTGATTGGTGGAAATTTTTATATTGATAATTGATAACATGTTTTCGATTTTGTAGTTCGGCTCTTGATTGGCTCTTGGATAGGTACCTATGTGATGTGTGGTAGAAGCTGCTTTGACCAAAACCATCATAAGCACTCAATATTAATACATATCAACTTCATACTTTTCGAAAAATTCTGCATTAACGTTGATTAATACAATCACTAAAACTAAAACTATAAAGAAATAACCTACAGCAAGAAAACAGTAACAATGAAACGAAAGACGCGCTCTATTACTGAAATAGCGGGAAGTTTGCAAAACAGCTACGCGATAATTTTTTGTTTTGTTAGTTGCATAGTTTGAGAACTTAAATGCGGTTCCAGATTGAATTGAGTAGTAGGCTGTAACATAAATGAAGGAAAACAACTAAAAATGGTTGATTCAAATTAATAATAATAATAATAATAATAATAATAACGTTTATTGAACAAGGCTCACAAGAAAAAGTTCCTATGTTTACAATTTAACGTTGGAATATATTCGCGAGTGTCGAGCACTTATAAGGGATAAGTACTAGTCACTGCGTGCGATAAAAAAATATATATAAATGTAAATGTTTCAGTTTAATGATAATATTCAATATAATATACAAGCTATATAAAATATAAGATGGTACGAAAAGTAAAATCACAATATATATGTACATATAATTTGAGTTAAAATATTAAATGTAATCTAAAATACAAAAGTATAAAAGTTTGGGATATAAATATTTTATTTTCAGTTATTTTTAAGGTCTATGATTTTTTCTATTGTTGTTTTATTTTCTTATACGAATTTTTTTAGGAGTATTTTGAATTTTTTTGTGGAATGTATATTTATGATTTCGAACGGAAGCGAGTTTATAATTTTGGGGCCTAAGTAGTTTAAACTTCTTTGTCCAACAGTTTTATTCATGTGTGGAACAGAAAAGAGGGTTTTTGATCTGGTGTCGTATCTGGAGTTGGATTAAAGAGCTTGATTTCCTGGAATATTTTTCCGAAGGATATGCATGGGTTTTTCTTAGAATAAATTTGTAAAAACGCTTGAGTATATTTTCTAGCGGAAGTAGGTGGGTTTTCAGTATTCCACCCCATGCAATTATTCCATAGCTGAGGTGTGGTACTACTGAGGCATTATAAAGGATAATTTGGACATTTTCTGGATTTATAGAATAAATAGATTAACGACCGTAGTTTTTTCATGATATATTCTATATGGGCATCCCACTTTAAGTGGCTGTCAATATGAATACCTAAGTATTTTACGCTCGTGGCTGAATTTATCTCGATAGTTTTGTGATCGTCCACGATTTGTAGTTTTTTAAAATGTGGTAAGTTTTTTTTATACGAGCTGAAAGGTATAAAAAACGTTTTTTTAAAATTTATGGTGAGTAATTGATTTTTGAACCATTTTCCGATTTGAAGAAAATCCACTTCTAGCCAGTGAAGGAAGGAATCGATGGAGACGCTGTCCAAGGCACAGGAGAGTAGGAATTAGATAAGATAAGGTAAGAGAAACATCTGAAATTTTGTAAGGTATGATTCTTAATTCTTGACAGAGAGCCCACTGTCCTCATAAATTATTTTATTGCTTTATTATTAATGACTTCGCTCGATCAATCAGTTGTGACATAACGCTATTCGTTTATTATAATAGCGATTTGTTACACTGCAAGTTTCATATTCAGTATAACAATCAGAATCGGTTGAGATTTGGCTCAATAAAAAAAAAACAACAGATTAAAATATATATATAAAATATCGCGAATCCAGTGGTGTAGTCAGATTTTTTCTAAAAAAATCGCTAGTAATTTTTTTAGATTTTTTACCTTGAAAAATAAAATTAGTTGGCCCTGGAAATGGAGATTTATCCATGAAATTTGGTGTCCTAGTAGACTTTTTGAATGTCTACCTGACGAAAACAAAATCATTCAAATCGTTTGAAAAATGTGGGTGCTTCCAACGTCGAAAATGAATAATACTATACAGTTAAAACAAACTAGTATAAATCATAAGATGATTTGAACTTCAGCAGATATATTCAATACATTTCTTTTAATATATGTGTGTCCCAAATTGAGCAGCCACACCCCAGTATTTTCTTGACAGTAAGGTGATTTCAATTTTTGTTTACACTAATTACTCAGATATATCTAGTTCATGAAATATTCGTATAACCATTTCCCATGGCTACGTACGACCAATTGAAAAAAGCATTTTTTATCGCAAAAATAACACCAGATTGTGCTTCAGAACACCCTGAAACTTCCAAATCTCAGTGCTAATTCATCAAAATATACAGGGTGTCATCTGTAATAGAATTTGTTATTCATCCAGAATGTTAGGTTGATTTCGATTTTTTTTTCTCAGTCACGAAGAACCTAAAGATGTACAAATAATGCTGGAGGGAATATTCGAATATTAGTTTTGCATGGCTACCTACGACTAAATTGAAAAGTGAAAAATTGGAAAAAATATACTAGGGAATTTTTCGATGGAAAATAACACTAAATTTTGTTTCAGCACTCTGAAACCCCAGTTTTTGATGTTTTAAAATATACAGGGTGTCATCGGTAACTAACTTATTATTGATTTTTATTGATCCCTAATGTTAAGTTGATTTCGATTTTTTTTTCATAGTCACTAATTACTTGAGAATGTTCGAATAATTTTTAGATTTAAGTATTGAGGTGGGGGTTTCAGGATGTTCTATTCCAGAAACCGCTCGTACTTTTGTGCTTGGAGTATCCTTTTAATATGTTTTTCCCATTTTTTAAATCCTCAACTGGTCATAGCAAGCCATGAGACAGTAATATTTGGTCATTTTTTAAAGCAGTAATTGAACATTTTACATACTGGAGGTTTGAGCATATTCTGAACCAGAATTTGATGTTAGTTTCGAAGTAAAACATCTTTTAGTATGTTTTTCCCAATTTATCACTTTTCAACCGGTCATAGCAAGCCATGAAAAAATAGCATTTGGTTATTTTCTATGGCATCAATTGAACACGTTGAGGCACTTTGTGACAAGAGGAAAACATTTTGAAAGCAACCAACTTTGTTACAGATGACACCCTGTATATTTTGATGAATTAGCACTGAGATTTGGAGGTTTAAAGGTATTCTGAAACACAATCTGGTGTTATTTTTGCGATAAAAAAATGCCTAGTTTGTTTTTCCCAAATTTTGACTTTTCAATTGGAAAATGGATATACGAATATTTCATAAACCTGAAGATAGATATTTCTGAGTACTATACGTAACGAAAAACAAATTTTGAAATCACTTCAGTGTCATGAAAAAACGAGGGTGTGGCTGCTCAAAGGATACACTGTATATTAATAAAAAAAATAATGACTGCATCACAGATGAGTAACGAAAAAAATAATTCTGGGAAAACCCAATTATCATGGTCATCAGAGTGAACGTGGAAAATGAATATCAAATGACTGATATCGGTAGAGTTTGAACATGTTAACGCCTTGACGGATAGCACTATCTTTAGTTTTTTCAGCATGTGAAATTCTGTAATTACATTCTGACGGTTATAAGTATCATATTTATGTAGTTGCTGATAGACAGTTGAATAAATTATTACCATATTTTTGGATTTTCGGATTTGAAGGAAACAGAAATATTTTCATCAAGAAAAATCGTTTGAATCGAACAAAAAATAGAAAAATGTACAGTGATGCTCCTTTTTCGAATGGATAACTTTGTAAAAAAAAATCATTCCTCAGTCAAATATTTTGGATAACATTTTGTAATGAGTTTCATTCAACTATTATTTTTGAAATTATCTTGCCAGCGGATTTTTAAAAACATGCAATAATTTATACTCTAAGTACGTATAAATATCATCTTGAAGAAGTATAATAAATAATACACATGTAGTGTTCTATAGAATCTATGAAAGGCTTATTAGTGAAAGAACTAATACAGTGTTGATGAATACATCTAATCACATTCATCACAAAATATACATTTAATTGTTTCTTCCGCAACTGATGTCGACCGACCACAAAGAGGATAAGTAAATCTCTGACATATTTTCGGAATATTTAAATCAAATCTAAAGCAAGTTCATTTCTAAAGCTATCGGCACAAAAATATTCAGTTGGAATTTTTCCGCCATTAAAAATACATTTTGCTATCAATACTCCACAATTGTAATCGTTTTTTTGTTTGACATGATCAACTTGTTCAATAGACCACCCTCTTGTCGCTATCTTAGCGAATGAACATGAAATCATATCATTACATTTTTTATTATGGTTTCGTACAAAGGTTATATATGTTTTATAATATATTTTTTCTACATTCATGCAGAAAGCAAATCTTTATTGAACTATATTTAGTGGAAAACGAAGTTCTTTGTTGCACTAGTGCAATAAAGTTTTTATTGCACTCATCTGTCATTCAACTTCAACGTTCTGTCATCATGACAAAACATAAATGTTCAAACCCACTACATATTTAGCAGATATTCTGTGAGATTGAAAATACATTTAAAACAGTTACATATTTCATATTATTTTGTATTAGTGTTAGCAGCCAGAGCTAAACAAACAATGCCTTCCCGAGAAAAACTCAATAATAAAAACTGATCCGCTTTGTTCTAAACCGCCTACCTATGACCACACCTCGTGATAACATACGCCCTCACGGCTACTGTGATTTGGATTTTTATAATGCAACTGTGGCTATAGAAACGTCAGTCAAAAATTATTTCTGACAATTACAGAATTGAAAGTTTTGAAATGAGTAATATTAATGGAAAATAGATGATAGTGATCTGTTTCAATGCAAATCGATAGAAATAATTAATTATTCATTTTCCAACACCTAGTGCCGTACCTTAATAAATCATTTGTTTGCTTTTTGCATGAACGTAGAAAAAATGTTGTATGCAACTCGTGCAAAAATTGTTTATTGCACTCGACGTGAAATTGTCCGACGAGGCCGTTAGGCCGAGTTGGACAACACTTACTTTTTGCACTTGTTGCATAAATATCTATTTAGTTGTATTGAATTTGCACCAATTGGGTCTATATAATGAAATTTCATATATTTTCGGTCCGCAACAATTAGAGTCCAGTGTTTACCTGTGTTCACAGGCAAAATCAAAATATCTTCAACGCGGGGAATTTTTTCCAACTGGAAATTTGAGTCTTCTTTCGTTATCGGATAATATGATAATTCACAAGAAAACACTTTGACATTGTTAGGCTTGTGAATAGCCAGATATACAGGGGGGGGGCACAGAATACGAAACAGATCGAATATCTTCAAAACATATGTGTTCTGAAAAAAATGCAAGAACACGTCGATTTTTAATCCAAGGGGGACATCTTCCTATCATAACCTCAACTGTCATACCTCTCCCCCCTCCCCTTGGTCACTATCACCCAAACAATTCGAATAAGAAAAGTAGTGAGTGTGACACATCATTAAAAAGGTAATTTCATAAGAAATTCAGCCATGTCAATTTTCCCTACCTAACTTTCTATTTTGGCGCCCTCTTGCGGGAAAAACAACTGTTCCGTATTCCAAAGTATGATACTTTATTTGCAAGCTAATTTAACATAAATTCGGTGACAATGAACTATGGAATTTTTCTAAGACGAAAAACAAAATGGCGGCTTCAGAATGGCAGGCAAGATTTGAAATTATGGTCCGATTTGATTCAAAATTAATAAGTGGTGGTTTTCAGGGTCGGAAATTATGAATTATTTGTCAATGCAAGAAAACAATATGGTGGCTCCAAGATGGCTGACGATATTTGTAATTGTGGTTCGATTCGATTCAAAATTGGCATATGAGGGTTCTACAAGTTTCCAGTATGACGAAAAAGAATTAATTAAATTGATAAAAAAAGCTTTTATCTAATTCAGTTTCGAAAAGTCAGTTTTTACATGACGTTTGTGAATTATGAAACGTCAGTTTTTTCAAAACTGTCACTTGAGACAAGTGAAAATGAGTTGTGTAATATTCATTAACCAACTAGTTGTGTAATGAAATAGAATAAGAAACTAATAATTTCATCTTTGAAAATATTCAAAACATGATTTGCTGCGTCATATCTAATTTTAGATTTTTGTGGTATTAATAATTCATTTTATGCTTTATTTGCCGATTCTTCTTTATCAGGCGCTATTTCGTCGGAACAACTACTCATTTTTGACATAAGTCTGACACGTTTGATATTGCTTATTAAATATTAATTCTGACAAGTGCCAATGCCACTGTCCCATATCAGGAGAAAACCATTGTATTATATTCATGAAATGATATCATTAAATAAAATTTTGTACGAAATACGTTATGAAAAAATGTATTTGTTCGACTCGCGTAATTTGCAAAACTCACCCACTCCGTTCGCTCGTTTTGGCAAATATTACACTCATCGAACAATATCGGTCTTTTCATAACTGATTACGTAAATAACTATTATACAACTGCGCTGAAAAGAAAATTGCATATTTTTTTGAGATCTAATCGGACCATAATTACAAATCTCATCCGTCATCTTGGAGCCACCATCTTGTTTTTTGCATTGACAAACAATTCATAATTTCCGACCCTGAAAACCACCACTTATCAATTTTGAATCAAATCGGACCATAATTTCAAATCTTGCCTGCCACTCTGAAGCCGCCATTTTGTTTTTTGTCTTAAAAAAATTCCATAATTCATTGTCATCGAATTTATGTTGAATTAGCTTGCAAATGAATTATCATAATTTGGAATACGGAACAGTTGTTTTTCCCGCAAGAGGGCGCTAAAATAAGAAGTTGGGAGGCGAAAATTGACATGGCTGAATTCCTTATGAAATTACCTTGTGTCACACTCACTACTTTCCCTATTCAAATTGTTTGGATGATAGTGACCAAGGGGAGGGGGAGAGGTATGACAGTTGAGGTTATGATAGGAAGATGTCCCCCTTGGATTAAAAATTGACGTGTTTGTGCATTTTTTTCAGAACACATGCGTTTTGAAGATATTCCATCTGTTTCGTTTTCGGTGCCCCACCCTGTATATCAATAATTGTATCACTCAAGTACATGTCAAATTTTTAGACAGTCGATAAAAATCATGAGAAACTAAGTAATTGATTTGAACATCTAAATTTGTATATTTGCTTACATAAAATTTATAATCTTGGAAATGAGCTGATGAGAGTATATAATAATTTGGATCAACAATTAATGAGTAAGACATTTTTTCAAACTTGATCGGCTCTTTTACAACGACAGGCCTATTTATTAAACTTCCTTTAAAATAATTATGCCGTCGCTTCTTTTGTTTTTTCCACGTTTCAACTAAATTTTTTTGTTTTTTATTTGAACAGCTCTTTCTGGGAATTTTCAATTTAATTTCTTTATGTATGGATAGTACTCGTTGTCTTACCAATCGTAAAAATCGTGTACATTTTCCATTAGGAATTCCATTCAGAAGAACATTTTTTACATAGCCGAACCAATTTTCAACTATGGCGTTGCTACATCTCTCTTTTGATGAGTTCACTCCGCACCAGGAGGATAATAACTCAAATAATTATTTAAAAGAATCTCTAGTAGTTGAGGCGAATAGAAAATATTTTCAGATTTCCCGTCATTATGAATAATTTGATTTTGAACAATGGAATCAAAATGAGAGAAAAAAGGACTTGATCTGCAAATAGTTTGCTCTTTTTTTCTTTTATCCGGCAGTGTTATCCTGACTTGTTGTTTAACTTCATTAATATCATTTTCATTATTTACTTTTCCAGAATTACAGATCTCCGATAAAGTTTTTAAAGCAGTTTCTACGAAGTCGTTCGTATATGGAGAAAGTAATAATACACTCAAATACTTCATCCATACTGATACTATCCATATAACAGAAAAATTGAAAGTAGCTCCAGTATTTTCGATTATAAACTGTTTATGTTCTGTATGTGAAATGGAGCTGGCCACATCACGACTAATATTCTTCATCAAGTGATCACAGCATAATTTTATGACTATGAAGTTAACTTCTGCCAATGAATCATCTTCCATGATTATTGAGTAAGTAGGTCAGTTCTAGATAGTCCGACATTGACATATCATTCCAGCTCTCCAAAATAGAATTGATCAAAGCATGACTAAAATCTGTAATAGCTCTACGGAAAATAGGCCATTGTTTATTTGCAATGAAATATTTTCTGACATTTCGCAACCAGATAGAAGTAGAATTCGCATCATGCTCACAACCAATCATTTCAAGAACTGGAAATGCTCTACTAACTTGTCTTGTTGAAGCTCGATGACGCCTGCGTAATAAAATTTTCGTTTTTTTATATGCTCCATTTTACGAACACAACTACCAGTAGCATCAATGTGTATATCAGACGTTCGCTCAGAAGAAATTACGTTTAATTGGGCCTTACTAATTACCTGTATATTAAAAGGTTCAGTTACTGAATATATGAATGGTTCTTTGGAGTCATAAGATCTTTTCATGAGTATGACATCAAACAAATCATCATCATGTCTGTCTTTCTTTGCGAGGTATTCACTCCTGATTTTTCTATACACTGAATCCGATCTTACATTTTCCAGATTTCCGTGCGCGATTAACAAATCAGAAGAGCTCAAAATATCCTCTGACCTTACTACAGAAGGTTTATTTTCCTTCAGTCTCTCCTCCAATAACCGCCTTTCCACTCCCCGGGCAGGCCTATTCAAGGGGTCTGGAGAGTGACAATAGTTCAACCCCGTACTATAAACTGACACTTCTGCTCCACGATCATTTGGTTTGATAAACAGTTTGAAACACTTGCATTCACTATGTTTACAATATCCATATAACCGAATGAAAGGCGTTGGCTTACTGTTAACGGATTTTATGATGAAATGGAACAAAAATTTCCCCTCGAAAAAAGTACACTTTTTGAAGTTGAATTTTCTTTTGGTGCTAGTTTGGTCACTCTCTGTCCAGCTATTAGTTGTTCCAATAGGTAATGTTTCAAGTTTAAGTTGTTTGGAATTCGATTTATTCAACAAAAAAACAGCGGCTCCAATATCGTTGTCCCTACCACTGTATGATAATATACGATCAGTCACGTCTGGTACCAAATTCTGAACATTCTCATCAGGAAGTATTAGGGATAGGTCAGGTGATTTTAATGAAGAACTCTCAGCATCATCCACTTCCATCAGTGGAGTGAGTGCTACACCTATTGGGAATATTGAAAGCAATCTTTTGACATCTTTGTTTGAGATATTTTCGATTCTTTCTCGAATTTTTTTTGCCAAGCTCCACACATAACTTGACAAACACAATTCTTGGGACAATATGATTGCTCCCTCACAGTAACCATATCCATGCCCATTTTTTTTAGAGCGCCTACAATGAGCTTATTTTCAACGGAATGGATTTTTTTGTGATCAGCATTTTCAGGTTCGGTTTGCCAGTCCTCCATAAAATTTACTTTGATATAATCAATATTTTTTTTAATCAAATTAATAACATAACGACTACTTTCGTAAACTCTCTGATCACTTCATCATCAGAATTCAAGTTAATTATTTCCCTTTGTGATTTTATGTCACTTTCAATCAGAAATTTTATAAAATACTCAATAAGAATCAATATTTTCCGTCCCAATTTCTTTCCCATCTTTATAGTGCGTCTATTTGATATATCACAATAACACAACAACGAGCAACAAGATGATCGACTACTCTGATTTGAATGGTGTGGTGTGGTGAATAAACTGAACACCTGTTTCTTGCCTGTTTTCCCGCAAAATTAGGTCTGTCTTTTCCTCATTGATTTCCAAACATGCAACAGTTACATTCCTGTTAAAATTTTCGACGGTTGATAATTCATTTTCAACTGTTCAGATTTGTATATGAGCCAGTTTCTTAAGAGCAGTGCTTGTGGGAGTGGCGCACCCAGAATGATGTTATGGGGGGGGCACACATGACTGCATGCGGATAAAAAATTGCGCCGCAGGCGAATTTTTTTCTGGTCAAGGTCATGTGTATTTCAGAATAACGATAGAATGCTATAACAAACTTGAAGTTTCTAAAGAAAGGTTTTTTTTTCAATAAGTAGAGAATTTCTTTATTCTGGATTGATGCCCTCAACAATGGAAGAAGCATTCTAACGACTGAAAAAAATGATGGAGATGAAAAGAATGATGAAGGAGAGATGAGTAAAAATTAGTCAAATATAAAAATATATATTTATAAAACAAAATCAAGCCTTCTTGGTCCATTCTCCTTCAGAACTGCCATCACCTCCTTTGGGTCAACGTGAATTTCCCTATGAACATTCAAATGTGCCAGTCCATTCAGCCTATGTTCACTGGTTGTATTCCTCAAATAGGATTTCAGTCGACGTAATGTCGAGAATGACCTTTCCGGAGAACTGGTCGATACCGGCAGAGTCGCGAATATTTTGAGTAATATAAAAACATTTGGATATATATCTTGATTACATAAATTCAATGCATCAAGTGCATTTTTTGGTCTTTGTGGATGACTGGTTTTATTAAATTTCTGGTACCACAGACACAGTTCTGCCTCCAGAATATTCCTGCTGACGTCCTGGATATCATGACTATAAAACTCAGCAAGGTCCAAAAATTCCTTATTTTTTGATCCAGAAGGAAAACTCTCTGCAGGTAACAATACCATGAATTTTTTAAGAAGTGACTTATGTTGGGTGAATCGATCTTCTAAGCCAGATAAAAATGAATCAACCCATGGTATGAAAACTGATCTTCGATAATAATCTATGGCACTTTCAGCGGGTACGTTAGCCCGATTTGTTTGCTTCGAGGCCAATCTTGGGATTTTGATTTCAATGTCAAACATATCGGCAATCTGTTTTGCTTCATCGAAAATATTTTTGAACTGCGCTTCAGCATTGTCGCGCACGTATTTGACACTGGAGATTGTTTCTTCGGCATTATCCATCGCAAACGCAAGATCCGAGTTCTCAAGTTGGAGAATTTTAGATAAAGGAAGACTGTATCCGAGAAGCTTCTCTACAGAGAACAACGAAATGATGAACTGCGACTGCGCCAGAGCACTCAGCAAAACGAACGCACCTGAACTGGATTCCTTATCTTTCCATAAAGATATTTCCTGAAGTGCTGAATGCACGGGTTTTAACAATTGCACCATAACCATGACAGAATCATGCCTTTGAATCCATCTGGTTGGACACATCTGTTTCATCCGGTCTCTGCGAGATTCTGGAATTAATAATTGCACTTGATGTTGCAGCACTTGTTGCCTTTTAGGGGTATTGAAGAAAGTATACACTTTCTCAATGGTCCCCATACAGTTCCTGATAGGCGGTATTCCAGATGCACTAGAAATGGCCAGATTGAGATTATGTGCTGCACAATGTACATAGAGCGCTGTTGGATGATCTTTGGCAATACAAGCTTGGGTCCCCTTTAGATGCCCACTCATATTAGATGCTCCATCATATCCCTGTCCTCTCAAATTTGAAACATCAATATTGCATAATATCAGTCCATTTATGATTGCATCAGCAAGATCTTTTCCACAAGTTGACTTAATGGGCACAAAAGTAAGGAAATTTTCACATATAGTGAATTGATTGTGGCTTGTTCCAGTATTTTTAACATAACGGACACAGATTGAACATTGTTCAATGGTTGATATGTCTGTTGTTTCATCGGCTAATATAGAGAAACATTTAGAACTATTCACTTCACTAGCAATTTTTCGTTTTATTATGATGTCACATGCCTCAATTATTTGGTTCTGTATATTCCAGCTGATGTAAGTAGCATTTCGAGGACATGTTTCGAAATGTTTCTTCAAATTTACATCTCCTGAATCAATCCTAGCTCTCAACAAGGCACGAAAATTCCCCTCATTTTCTTCTGGTTCTACACTGACGTTGAACTCGCCATGGTCTCGATGTCCCCGTAAAGGGAGTCCCTGTCTGCCACACAATATGACAGTCTTTATAATCGGTGCCAATTTCTCCTGGTTTTCTTGGATCTGGCGTGTTCTTGCGGAATCAACTTGAGAATCGATTGATTGACTTTCCCCCGCCATTACTGCCAAAAAGTTATCAGCCTTAATACTTGCAGCACGATGGTATTGGGTTGTCTGGTGTTTCTGAAAACTCTCCAAAGCTTTTTTCCAATTTCGATAAGGATCACTAACAAGATGTCCAGTGATTTGAGCTGAATTATGTCCAACTTCTTTTTGGGAAAAAATGAAACAATATTTACAGTAAGCACCGTCTTCTGATTTCGAATATATCAGCCACTTATAATTTTCAAGCCAATCATATTGAAATTTCCTAGATTTATTTCCAAAAGTTGTACTTGGAAACTCAAATTTTTTTTGTGGTGCCGATAACCCCTGCAGTATTTTTATTTTGTCACCATCATTCAGCTGTTTGTTTTTGTTTCTGAAGGAAGAAATATCAGATTGGTCTGCAACAGTAGTAACAACCACCCCAGAGGTTGATGGCTGAGAATCAATCACAGCATCAATATTTCCACCTTCATCTGATGTATCCTCGTTTGTCTTTGTCTTTTTCTTTTGAAAAAAATCCAAAAGAGTATGAGACTTCCGTTTTCCATTCATTTTGATTTTTGATTAACGTCTAGAAAAAATAAGTCAGTAAATGAACATAGAAAATATGACCCATTAAATATAGTCTACTTACATTTTTTATGGGTTATACCTTCAAAGCAACGAGATCTTAAAAACAATGCGACAACCAACAACAATAATTCAGAAACAAAATCGGATGTGCTCAACCAACACTCATCACTGACACTAATATACTGTTCATAACGTAGCAGATGATGTAATAATGCCTCATTCCCTAGCGAGGTATCGCAGTCGTAAACTGCGCGAGGGCGGAGTTAAGACAAGATAATGTACCTACTTAGAAGAGAAGATTTCACGGCTCACGGCAGAACATTTATTTTCAATTCGGTTACAAACTGTGAGAGAAATATTGGGTTGTCTATAGGAGTTCGGGGGGGGCCTGTGCCCCCGTGCCCCCCCCCTGGGTGCGCCACTGGGAGCAATGGATATCAGGGATCTACAGGTTACATACAAGTGGATTTTGACCACTTCAGATTTGTAGCGGCGGTGGGAATCAAATCCAAGTTGCCTGAGTGAGAAGCAACATTCATAACACGACGATCACTTTGTTTATTCCGGGTTCCCAACCGAAAACGGAACATATCGATCACCAGATTTGAGGAAACCTGAAGAGTAAAATTTATAAAACACAACCAATGTATATTATAATATACATATATATAGTATAAAGTATATTTTCTTTATCAAGATATCTGAAAAACACAAAAGAGTCGATTTTGTAAAAAATGTGACTTTTCGAAAGTTTGATAATTTAACAAATAGTTTTTCTATCCACTGGCCGTTCCCAATTGACTGCAACCTCAAGGAAAAGTTTCTTTTTTGATACTTTCCAAAACTTAGTTTTTTTCAACTAGTCCAGTCAAGAGACTACCCGTCTTTTAATATATATCTATATATATAAGTATTTATGAATTGCTGAACCTTATCTAAATACCGAGAATAAAAATATAAATATACAGGGTAGGCAACTGAAAACGAAACAGAGCCATTTTCAGGAACTGCGTCAACTTTTTAAAAAAATGATCAGATCCGTCGATTTTTGATTGAAGGGGGACACTTCTTATCTGTTATTTTTGACTCCGCTACTTGCACCCCCAAGCGAGGGTAAAATCACCCTAAATATTTAAACGGCATTAGGGGTCGAAAGAAATGTCTTTTGAAAGCTTACAATTCCCTTTACGATAGTATTTAAATTTTACAATTGCGCTCAATACTTTGAAAAAAATTACATTTTGAAATTAAAATTATGATTAGCTGGTTACTAATTTCTTAGTTGAATGTTCAAACTGATGACCGTCCGCTTCCATACAATAATAAAGATTCTGTTCGAAAAGTTCACGCACATTCAAGCATTTTGTGATACGACGGCACTCGTCAACGATTTTTTGACGCAAACCGTTCAACGACATTGGTTGTGTTTTATAAATTTTACTCTTCAGGTTTCCTCAAATCTGGTGATCGATATGTTCCGTTTTCGGTTGGGAACCCGGAATAAACAAAGTGATCGTCGTGTTATGAATTTTGCTTCTCACTCAGGCAACTTGGATTTGATTCCCACCGCCGCTACAAATCTGAAGTTGTTCAAAATCCACTTGTATGTAACCTGTAGATCCCTGATATCCATTGCTCCCACAAGCACTGCTCTTAAGAAACTGGCTCATATACAAATCTGAACAGTTGAAAATGAATTATCAACCGTCGAAAATTTTAACAGGATTGTAACTGTTGCATGTTTGGAAATCAATGAGGAAAAGACAGACCTAATTATGCGGGAAAACAGGCAAGAAACAGGTGTTCAGTTTATTCACCACACCACACCATTCAAATCAGAGTAGTCGATCATCTTGTTGCTCGTTGTTGTGTTATTGTGATATATCAAATAGACGCACTATAAAGATGGGAAAGAAATTGGGACGGAAAATATTGATTCTTATTGAGTATTTTATAAAATTTCTGATTGAAAGTGACATAAAATCACAAAGGGAAATAATTAACTTGAATTCTGATGATGAAGTGATCAGAGAGTTTACGAAAGTAGTCGTTATGTTATTAATTTGATTAAAAAAAATATTGATTATATCAAAGTAAATTTTATGGAGGACTGGCAAACCGAACCTGAAAATGCTGATCACAAAAAAATCCATTCCGTTGAAAATAAGCTCATTGTAGTTTTTTTTATAGAAAATTTTAGAAAAATTTATAGAAATTCCCGACTAATGCCCCGAATTAATGCCATAAATGTACTCGAGTAATTCCTGAATACCCGAGTACCAAAAGTAATAGAAATATTAAACTCTGTTCGTTTTTTTTTTTTCTTTTTATTTTACAATTCTGATTTCCACCGGTGTTATCTAATTTCCAAAAAGTTCCTAAAATTCCCAATTCCGATGGGTTGAAGACCTTTTTGTTTTTTCTCTTTGTTACGCTGGAATATGAAACTGGCAGAGTTCTTTATGAGGAAGTTGAGATATATTGCTGGAGTGAACGCCCGGAAAAATTTGTCCTAACATGTGGATTGTTTTCTTAACCGATCCTGATTCCTACCCTGAAATATGAAACTGGCAGAGTTCCTTATAAGGAAGTTAAGATTTATTGCCAGAGTGAAGCCGGCCCAGGACGCCCGGAAAAATTATTCTGAACATGTGGATTCTTTTCTCAACCGATCCTTATTGTTATCCTGAAATATCAAACTGGCAGAGTTTCTAAGTTAAGATTTATTGCTGGAATGAAGCCGGCCCTGGACGCTCGGTAAAATTATTCTGAACATGTGAATCATTCTCTCAAACGAATCTTCTTGTTATGCTGGAATATGAAACTGGCAGAGTTCTTAATAAGGAAGTTAAGATTTATTGCTAGAGTGAAGCCGGTCCTGGACGCCCGCAAAAATTATTCTGAACATGTAGGTTCTTTCTCAACCGATCCTGATTCCTACCCTGAAATATGAAACTGGCAGAGTTCCTAATAAGGAAGTTAAGATTTATTGCTGGAGGGAGGCCGGCCCTGGAAGCCCGGAAAAATTATTCTGAACACGTGGATTCTTTTCTCAATCAAAAATTATTCTGAATATGTGAATCATTTTCTAAAACGATTCTCTTTGTTATGCTGAAATATGAAACTTGCAGAGTTCCCAAGTTAAGATTTATTGCTGGAGAGAAGCCGGCCCTGGACGCCCGGGAAAATTATTCGGAACATGTGAATCAATTTCTAAAACGATTCTATTTGTTATGCTGGAATATGAAACTTGCAGAGTTCCTAATAAGGAAGTTAAAATTTATTGCCAGAGTGAAGCCGGCCCTGGAAACCCGGAAAAATTATTCTGAACATGTGGATTTTTTTCTCGGCCGATCCTGATTGTTAACCCTGAAATATGAAACTGGCAGAGTTCCTAATAAGGAAGTTAAGATTTATTGCCAGAGTGAAGCCGGCCCTGGACTTTCGGAAAAATTATTCTGAACAGGTGAATTCTTCTCTCGACCGATCCTGATTGTTACCCTGAAATATGAAACTGGTAGAGTTCCTAATAAGGATTATTGCTGGAGTGAAGCCGGTCCTGGACGCCCAGAAAAATTATTCTGAACATGTGGATCCTTTTCTCGACCGATCCTGATTATTACCCTGAAATATGACACTAGCAGAGTTCCTAATAAGGAAGTTAAGATTTAATGCTGGAGAGAGGCCGGCCCTGGAAGCCCAGAAAAATTATTCTGAACACGTGGATTCTTTTTTCAATCGATCCTCATTCCTACCCTGGAATATGAAACTGGCAGAGTTCCCAATAAGGAAGTTAATATTTATTGCTGGAGTGAAGCCGGCCCTGGACGCCCGGAAAAATGATTCTGAATATGTGGATTCTTTTCTCAACCGATCCTAATTTCTACCCTGAAATATGAAAATGGCAGAGTTCCTAATAAGGAAGTTAAGATTTATTGCTGGAGTGAAGCCGGGAAAAATTATTTTGAACATGTGGATTATTTTCTCAACCGATCCTAATTTCTACCCTGAAATATGAGAATGGCATAGTTCCTTATAAGGAAGTTAAGATTTATTGCTGGGAGCCGGCCTTGACGCCCGGAAAAATTATTTTGAACATGTGGATTCTTTTCTCAACCGATTCTGATTGTTACTCTGAAATATGAAACTGGCAGATTTCCTAATAAAGAAGTTAAGATTTATTGCTGGAGAGAAGCCGGCCCTGGACGCCCGGCAAAATTATTCTGAACATGTGATCATTTTCTAAAACGATTCTCTTTGTTTTGCTGGAATATGAAACTGGCAGAGTTCCCAATAAGGAAGTTAAGATTTATTGCTAGAGTGAAGTCGTCCCTGGACGCCCGAAAGAATTATTTTGAACATGTGGATTTTTTTCTCGACCGATCCTGATTGTTACCTTGAAATATGAAACTGGCAGAGTTCCTTAAAAGGAAGTTAAGATTTATTGCTGGAGTAAAGCCGGCCCTGGAAGCCCGTAAAAATTATTCTAAACATGTGGATTCCTTTCTCAACCGATCCTGATTCCTACCCTGAAATATGAAACTGGCAGAATTCCTTATAAGGATATAACGGTTGTATTTCTACGAACGTTCAATTTCATCATTTTTACCGTGAATCATGGCAGTGTGGACGAGGCACCAACTGAGTTTATAGGTTTCAGAATATGACTTACAATGTTTCTGTTGATTAATCCTTATTTTACAGCTCGAAGAACGCTGCTGAATACTCCACCAAGTCTGAATGATAAATTATTTAATAAAATCAGTAAAAAAAATGTTTTTTTATTTGAAAACAACTTTAGGTATGCTCAACTGTCAAAGTCACGTTTGAATTATTTGAATTGAAGCCTTATTCTTCTCAACCACCGACATAACCTTTAAACTAGACTGCTAGTATTCGTATGCAACCACTCGAAAAACTCATCCAATTGAACATCCTGAAATCGTCTCTGCGCAATGCGCAAGAGCCACCAAAGAATTTGATATTTGACAATCTGGGAGTGGGGAAACATATTGTTTTGTGTTCATTGGCGTTACCTGTTGGCTGTTACCTGTTGTTAACTTCTTGAGGAAATAGATTGTTAAAATGAAGTGTTTTGTACTTTGGTGTAAGAATTCGACAAAAAAACATCCTGAAGGTGTAATGTTTCATAGGTAAGTCATAATAAATATAGGAAACATACTACATAAAATCGTTGTATTATATAACCATCTAAAGCAACAACTTTCATACACTCTAAATCAAGAATTTTCATACACGCTATTTTAAGTTAGGCTTGGTTATATGCTTTTTTCCATTATTTTTATTAAAATGCATTTGGCGATAGGATTTATTCAACAGTAAAAGAACAAGAGCTTTTTTTATCGGATAAATTTCTTTCTTTAACGAAATAATTTTGCCAATCAGTAATTTCACGAGAAAAACTGACATTAGACAAAATTGCTCGACGGTCTCGCAATTTTTTCATGTCAGTTAATTAGTTATGATGGAAAATTTTGAGTTGAGTCTGTTTTTGAGGAACATGCATTTTTATCGCGATAAAAAAGGTGCATGCTTTTTTATCGTTGTCAAACTGACTCAGACGTCATATTTAAATGGGTTTATTTCTACAGGAGTTGATTTATCACTGCTAAACAATAGATCTTCAAATGAGAAAACCAATGCAAATTGAAACTGTTAGGCACTGGTAAAGATAACCCGACCTATATTATTTTTATAGGCTCTATAACAGAATAGTGTTTCAGCATGTTTTCATGCAAATTGAAACTGTTAGGCACTGGTAAAGATAACCCGACCTATATTATTTTTATAGGCTCTATAACAGAATAGTGTTTCAGCATGTTTTCATGTAATATCATGTTTTGTAGTGAAATATAATTTTGTTTGGGATACAATCACTGATGTATCAGCAGCGTATATGGTAGGTGGAGTATCACATATTGACACGTTTAAGTCATTTATATATAAAATAAATAGTACCGGTCCCAACACTGAGCCCTGTGGTACTCACTCCAAGGGAAATATCAGTTGCTGACGATTGCTTGGGTACCTATTTTCCTTTTACTCCTACAAAGTGAAAGTAGGAGAGGAAATATTATTCACGGATTTACAGTTATAAAATATTCTCGTCATCAAATAAAAATTCAATTTTTCAACATTCCACCTGCTTTCGTTCTCGACCCTAGACCCAAAAATTTTTCCTGAAGTACGCCAATGTGATTCTGACAGATGACAGACACAATGCGCATGCACTGCGCATGTCCTATGGCCACCAGTCAATTTCGTAATTGGATCAATTTTAATAATATGGATTTGGCAGTCTAGTTTAAAGGTTATGTCGGTGTTCTCAACATTTTAAAGATAGTTAGTTCTTCTTCTTCTCGTTTTATTTGGATTCAAAATTATATCAATTAGCCAGTTCCGACAAAGTGTGAGTTCCGTGTTCCGTCCAAACCATGGATGTTATTTGTAATGATCATGCAGAGAGCGATAGTAAATTGAAGCTTTCATGCGTAGGCAAGATGTTGGTTTCATTCTATCTATGAGTTCTGTGATCTTAACATGAGCCAACAGTTAGTAAGCTGTTATTTGATAGTGTGACAATTGGTAACACTGTTTGTAGAAATTGAGGAGGGGATTAAATTTTGAATTTCCGTTATCTTCCATTTCCTCCATTTCGTCCATTTCTGCGTTTGGTCTCACTTGAAGAACTCGCTGATGATTTAAATTTTTATTTTGAAAATCATCCAATCAGTGTATATTAATAACATTTATAAAGAGGTAACTATCTATTTAAAATTCAAAGTGGAATTCATTGGAATAAATATTTTTGTCGTTTTTAATGCTTTTAAAATAATTTTATTTCCAATGAATTTTCATGATTTTTCAAATGGCGTCAATGGACATGTTTTACAACAATTTCTCCTTTTTTTTATGTAGTTCGACCAAATTAAGTTTCAAGACCAGATTTAAATTTAAATATGATTTAAATTTAACTTCAAAAAGCTTAGTTAAAAGCTTATTTCTCGCCATTGAATGAGCGTTAGTGGCCGATTGCCAAATTACCACAATATGGAATAACAACTATAACTACCTATGATAGCTGACTGGCTGAATTACACACTCGATCAGGTGTCCAGAACCAGGTGGGGAATTCAGGAGTGTTCCAGAGCTGCTGTTACATTATATTTGAATCAAGGAGCCCGAAGAGCTTGAAATATTAACAGTAGAGGAGTTTGGTTGATTCTTTCTTATAACTGATGATTGGTCAAGGAAATATGTAAGGTTTAAATGCATTTAACCCAATATTCCAAGTAAGTTGGTATGACCATTTGAATAACATACAATAGTCCAAAGAACCAAATTTTTTCCCTTCAACCTGATTACTCTCATCATCGTTTATTGATTGTCTCAAGATCGTCAAGCCCTGAATTTGGCTTAACATTTATTTGATTAAATACTTTTTTTTTAATAATTGTTTTACTTGTATGTCTGGAGTGTTTTCTCTTTCAGTGTGACAAAGACTTTCTACAGAGACTGGCTTTGAGAATGAAATACTATATCAGAATTCCTGTAGATGGCGTCCAAATAACAACTTTCAATTAGCTATTTTATTCTCACTGCCATAAATTGGATTTCTAAGAATATCTTTGGGTTAATTCACCAACAAACGTACCACGACCTTTGCCTCCGCAATAAGAGTTAGCCCTCCGCATTGTTTATATGAGGTTTAGGTGAAACACCCCTTAAAAAGGGAACAAAACCTTATAAGGAAGTTAAAAACAATTGCCGGAGTGAAGCCGGCCCTGGACGCCCGGAAAAATTATTCTGAACATGTGGATTCTTTTTTCAACCGATCCTGATTGTTATCCCGAAATATGAAACTGACAGAGTTCCTAAGTTAAGATTTATTGCTGGAGTATAGCCGGCCCTGGAGCTCGGGAAAATTATTCTGAACATGTGAATTATTCTCTCAAACGAATCTTCTTGTTATGCTGTAATATGAAACTGGCAGAGTTTCTAATAAGGAAGTTAAGATTTATTGCTGGAGTGAAGCAGGCCCTGGACGCCCGTGAAAATTATTCTGAACATGTGAATAATTTTTTAAAACGATTCTCTTTGTTATGCTGGAATATTAAACTGACAGAGTTCCCAATAAGGAAGTAAGATTTATTGCTGGAGAGAAGCTAGCCCTGGACGCCCGGAAGAATTATTTTGGACATGTGGATTTTTTTCTCAACCGATCCTGATTGTTATCCTGAAATATGAAACTGGCAGAGTTCCTAATAAGGAAGTTAAAATTTATTGCTGGAAAGAAGCCGGCCCTGGACGCCCGGGAAAATTATTCCGAATAATGTTTTTTTTTTCTCAACTGATTGTTATACTGAAATTGGCAGAATTCATAATGAGGAAGTTTTGAATTATTGTATGGGTCCTGGAAACGTGAAAAATTATTACCAGTGCAAGAATCCCAAAAAAATACTTATTTTGCCCAATTCTGTGATCTACTTCGGTCTTAAAAAAAATAAATTATTGCTGAACTTTATTGCCAAAGTAACTAGGCTGTTTTAGGTTATTTATTTCCCCAGAATCTGCAGAAAAACAAATGGAGTAATTCTGATAGTACCGTCAGGAAGGTAATTTTGAATTTATTACCGAATAAATCTGAACCAACGATTTTTATCTTCACACTAGTATTGATATGAAATCTCATATTCACACTTGTGCAAATATGACTGTCATTTTTACAGTAAAAATGTACACAAAAGTCGCCATATTGAAACGACATTACAAACCAAACTTTTGCGTCCTGTTTATTATTTATTACGTTGTTAGCGTTTTATGCGATAGTCATACCAACAATATCACCTAGATCGTTCGTTTGATTCAAACGAGAAATGTGTCATCTGGTTGCAAAACCGGCCAATTCCAAAATAAAAAAAATTCAGGACCGAAAACAGAAACTCTTTTTATTCATACAACACTAGGGTAGAAGGTTTTGAAGCACTACAAGGGAATCTGGTGAGACGTGCAGGCAGGGGGTAATGCGAAATTCAATTTTGGATTTGGCCGGTTGTGCAACCCATTTTGAAGTTGGCCGGTTTTGCAACAAACTAGAGCAAAAATATCGACAAAAATTGCGTTAATAATGAGGTTTTAGGCATGAAAAATTATCCACAATGTTTTCTGTATCATAACTTTATTGAGCAATATTCAAACTTTGAACTGAATCTAACAGAAGTAAACTTTGAAAACGGTATCCTACTGAATTAAACTTAGAAAAAAGAAAATAATAATAATAGAAACTTTGGATTTGAGACTTAGAGCCATTTCAGACTCTAAACAATATTCAAACTTCGAACGGAATTAAACTTTGAAAAAAAAAAGGATAGAAAACCTCTGGATTTTTTCAGACTCGAACGGTATTCCGTCCTCCTGAGGCTCGCACATGCCGTCATTGCTCTCCAAGGATTCTTCGTCATTGTCCTCAATGCCTCCCACTCTAGCCAAAATGTTTTGGTAAAACACCAATCGTTCGTCATTGATCCAATCTTGGTCCGTAATGTTTCGTCAGTAGGTTTCTGACATCGCGCAGTTTTCGGGGCTTTACCACAGTCCCAAGAGCTACGTTCTCAAGCCGGCAGTTCATTATGTTCATCACCACCGACTTTCTGGCACCAATTTCAGATCTGTAGAAGGTCTCCCCTTGCACCAACGGATTACTCTTCCCTTTCGTTATTTGGATTTGGCCGATTTTGCAGCACACCGGAATCTTATAACCAACAAAACTCATGGATTTGACCGGGTTTGACATTATTTCTCGTTGGCAATAGGTGGTAATGTTAATAAATGACTTAAAAGAGTAAAAAATCGATTTTCCGAAAAATGAGGAGTTTGCCGGTTTTGCAACTAGACGACACAAATATCAATTAACAATGACAGATACTTATTCATTACTTTTTCATTGTAGTATTAATTTCATGCAGTTTTCAAAACAATATTGTTTGCATCTCGACTGTGAAATACTTTTGCGTTCCCGAATGGTTATTTTGCTTGAATTCTCTATTATCTCTATTCTAGATACACAAATATCTATTTCCGTTTAATAGCAAGAGGTTGCAATTTTTTCGAGTCTCCAGAAGTTTTGGAATTTTCTTACACAAATTAGGATTATCAAAACCTTTTTTTCGATAAAACAAATATTTTCGTTTTGTTTGCATGGTTGCAAATTTATCAGATGATCTGAATTATTATTTTCCAACTCTTCGACAGTTTGCAGAACTTTTGCTTTTTTTGGTAGAGTACAAATACGAAACTATATTTCTTTTGATTTTAACCTCATTTCCGTATTTCAGGCGAGTTGCAAATTGATGCAAACATTGTACATCTTCATTTGCAACCATTATTTAAAACATTTGAAAAAATTTCGATACTTATTTTGATACAAAAAACAATTTATTGAAAAAATTTATTTTTCGTTTGACGTAAGAGTTTGCAAATCTCAGCAATGCTCGAGGCCAATATTTTAGATACTTTTTTGAGTTTGCAGAACTTTAAATTTTCTTCGCAAATTTAGGATCATTAATAATTTTTTCTCGATAAAACACACATTTCCGTTTTGTTTGAATGGTTGCAAATTCATCAGATGATCTCAATTACTATTTTGTAACATTTCGACAGTTTGCAGAACTTTTGCTATTTTCTCAGCGCTAATAATGCAAAAAATCATTAAATCCTCATTTTCCACATCTTCCGTTCCGAAGCAAAGGTTGCAAAATCAGACTCTATATTATGTGATCGTACTGTTCCTTCTGCTGCAGTTTCAAAAATTTCGTAATTATTATAAATTTTGGTAAAATCATGTCTATCTCTACTGGCCTAATAAAAAAACAAACTGAATTAATTTTTAATATTTTCGTGTTTTTTCAACATTTAAGTAAAAAATAAATAATTATAGCTTATACAGAAAATCTAGTGGATGACTCTCTACATACATCAGCCTTTCGTTTCTATTCTCAGTACATTTTTTTAATTTTCAAAGGCTGACGATTTATGGGCAAAAAGAGGCTTTTTTACCAAAGGGGGTTGTTTTTTAGGGGTGGAGCCATTTCCGTCCAAAACGGATTATTGTGGTTTTATGATATATGGGACTTCATGGCCGATTTTGGGTGGATATAATGTAGGTATATTTTACTTCAGCGACTGTACTAATCTCACAAACATGTTTTTTCGACAACCGCATAACAAAGTACCCTTTGGTGCGTTCAAATCTCAACGCAAAGTTAATGTTTTCTGAGGAATGTCATCATTTGACAGCTTTTTCGCTCTAAAGCGACAAAATTGAGAAAACGCTCGCGTATTCACATGTTTTCCCGATGTGCCGGCGTATCAATAACGTTCATCTCAAGGCTGTCTGTGTTGCCTAGTGGATAGGTCTTCTGCACTTCACAAGTGTCCCGCAGGGTTCAAGTTTGTCGCCACACTTGTACTCTCTAAATACGTATAATTAATATGAGAATGGCTGTATATGCAGACGATACCGCCTCCTGATCGGGAGTAGAAGGGCCACTACTTCTTTGTCCTCCCCTGACCCCCCTGGGTTAAGAAGAATGGACTATGGGGCGTATGTGAGATGTTATGCACTATGATTGCTTCTGCACTTCACGCCGGCAACCGGGGTTCAAATATTGACAGCAATTTGGATACCGACTTTGGCTATAACTAATAAAAGAAATAAATATTATTATTAGGTACCTAATGAAATAATCAATAAAGTATCGAGTGTTTTTTCTGTATCTGAGATCGACTTTTGTCGAAAAAATATTGTCTATATTTCGAGCACAAAGTGTAATTGCCGCCCTCCAAAGATTTCTAGCGGCAGAATCGATCACTTTGTGCTCTAAATACACAAATAGCTATTGTGATGACTTGGTGATGACATAAAACGTCTTGCTATTGTCTAAAAAGTTTGAATCGTTGGTACCGATTTAACGGAAAAAAAGATTAAAATATGTTGTGGGTGTTCATCTTTTTGAGTATTTTGGGTTTCAATACGTAATAACATTTTCCCAAATATTAATTGGTTTAGAACAGAAGGTTACAGCAAAATCGGAATGACATGACAATGAAACAATAATCAAATAAGGTGAAGTCACGCATAACCAGTAGAATGTCAAAATTTCAAAAGTTTCAAATTGGATACTAAAAATATTCAAAATAAACAAATCAAAACATGATACCATGAAATCACGCATTTACCAGGCCATTGCAAATCTTTTTGGCGATGATAAATCTGCTGACGATTTAGGCGATCCTTTAGATTTCGAATCTGGACCATTTTTGGATTGTGGTATTTCTTGGGTATACGTAAGTCCATGAAAAATCATTTTTAGCATTCAGTTTCGAAACAGTGTTTTCACATTGAGTACCTGTATTTCTTTTTTTGTAGGCCTTCAAGAAGTTAATCATTCCTAAGGAATTGAGACCCACCGTTCGCGGATGTACTTGTCCACCGAAATGCAAGAATAGACATAGCTGCAAAACTTAATCACCTTTTGAGCAAATAACTTTGAAGGATATCGAAAATTTGAATTGTGAAAATGTGATTACTTGTGCGTCAGAAAATGTATCTTTTATTTTCATTAAATTTTTAGTGGGTTGAAATATATACCTACAGAAGATGGCAAGTTTCTGGTGCAGGTTTTGGTTTGCAATGCAAACATTAGCTATATATAGGAGAATATAATTAGTGACAAAATCACGAAATAATACTGAAGTCAGAGTACGCAGAGTGTATTAAAAAAGAATAAAAGTAGTATGAGTGAAAATATCGATTATATAGCTTTGGCGGCATCCATTACCTACTTACATGAGGCGTTCAGGGGGGACGGGATTGAGCGAAACCTCACTCAATCTCACAAGGGGGAGAGGGTGGTCACGGCAAATATCACGTAATTTTTCTTTCCACAAAAAACTGTAAAATTTGAGAGAAAACTAATTAATTGAAAAAAATTATAAGAACACTGTTTTTTTTAAATAAATCTAATGCAATCGAGCACAGAAGGGAGAAGAGTGGTCGAAAAATAGCCAAAATTGTCTAACGTATTTAATAGATGTCCCCGTTCATGATAAACAGAAAATATTACAGTTTTAGGGAAGAAGATAAAACATTTTAGTTCGAAAATATGAATAGGAAATTCATAAAATCTTTTGTGGAATCATCTGCGACTGAAAGACAAACTTTAGTCGCTATTTTCCATCGTTCAAGATAACCTCTTGGGAGGTATTCATGTTGAAAAGGGGAACATTCTCCATGAAAATTGAAAAATGAAAAATGTGACTTATTTGTAATATCTAACAGAAAACAACTACTTCCCCGGCACAAGCCACGCTGGACATTGAACTACATCTGATAGATATTGTGAAAAGACTCTAACTGAAAAGGAAAGAAAAAATCTGAAAGTGAAAATTTTCACTTTGCTTGTGCCGGGGAAGTAGTTGTTTTCTGTTAGATATTACAAATAAGTCACATTTTTCATTTTTCAATTTTCATGGAGAATGTTCCCCTTTTCAAGTTAAAACACTTCTGTAAAAATGTGTTTCTCTCCATTTTGTGTTTGAGCATCAAAGCCAAAAAAAAAGTTAAATAAAAATCCGGATATTAATATATTTTTTCAGTTATTTTAAAGAACATAGTTATTTAGGTTTGAACGATTTTCTGATGAAACAACCTGTACATTACCACATAATCCAGTGGTTTTGAAATTAATAATAATAATAATTCACCAATTATTATAAAGGTGAGAACTTTTTAGAAATAGCTTCGCAATATACATATTTGCATTTTATCAAATCTGCGCTAACACTATATCATTAGGTAAGTTTGTATGTAGGAGAAATCATAGAAACTTTTCATCCAATTTTAAAAATTGTTTTTCCTACAGGCGTGCGTGATTCACCCTCTACCAGCACGCAATTCAGTTTGGAAAGTGTCATTTTCCCACAGTTGTGCGGGAAAAGTTTTCCCACACTAGTGCGGGAAAAACATTTATATGATATCCTCGTAAAATATAAGTGGTGGGTGACAAAATATGAAAGTTCAAGCTTTGTCACCCCTCTTACGCGAGACTTACTACAATTGTAGACTCAACAGAGGGTGACAAATTTTTGTTCAAACAAACTCATGTTTAACAATCAAATTTTACCACGCTAGCTTTTAAACAATGGAGATGGGAGTGGGTCTTAAAATCAGGGTGACGGTTCGTTCAGGATGGTCAGTAAATCGTACACGCTCAGTATACTATAAATTGCATACCTTCCGTTAGTCCTCACCTTCGCCGTCCAAGTGAAACGGCTTGGCTGATAGCCCTACAAGCATAGAGCCAATAGAGGATGACGTACGGAATAACCAACCTGAAGTTGACGCAGTTGTCTGTCACTGTCACGTCACTGACTATTGTTTGTTGTTTGTCTATGCTATGACAGATGAGATGACAATAAATCAATAATAAATCTAAATTGGATATTTTATTATCTTTAATTTAATCTGACTCTTTTGCCATGAGAAAAGGATGTATTGTTACTGGAAATCGACTTCAAATATTGTAAACACTGAGTAGAATCTAAGATGGCTTGTTTCAATGTTAGAACTGGTAAATACCTGAAGTATGCATACCCGAGGTTCACAGCGGTGGTTGTGTTCTATAAGCAAATTGTATAAGCAAAGCAGGTAAGTACTAACTACAAGAGTACAAGCAAGCATATGAGATGATTATGTGATTATATCTGACCGATAATTTCAGGTTGTAGAGTAGTCCTCGAATGATACTTCTGGTAGCAATTCTTCGCTGAAGAGGGGAAGGCTCTCAGCAATTATGTGAAGCGCATGCAAAAATGGCATAAAGGTTACCTTGTCACTGAAGTTCGATTACCACTATTACCAGATGGGTGGTCTCGGGGAACATGTGTCTTTTCTACCTTATGGATATGTTTTACTGAAAGCTGATATCTACTGGATGATTACTAGCAATATTCATGCACTTGCCATGCCAAAGTGAATAGCGGATAGTCAACAATTAGCTACTACTTGGACACAACTTCGGCGTAAATATACAGGAGGTTCAGCGGAGTGGATGGTACAGCGTGGAACCAACCAAAAAGGCCTAAAATAGTAGCAAAAAATAGCATGTCACTTATGAAATACTGGAGATGGTTCTGCATAGATGAAAACCAATGAACATGAAGGTTAGTAGTAATTGACATACCTTGAATGGCATGTGGCCTTGTAAGAGTTTTGGGCAGTCTTCAGGTCAAGTTAAGAATCTGATCGAATTTAAAATATTTGATCCAACTAATGTTGCCACCAGTTCATTCCCATGAATAGATCCAGGTGGAACTATTTTAATTCGGAGATTCTTTATTAAATTTGCTTAAGCAAGAGCTACCTCACCATGTGCTCCCTGATCAGAAAAGGAAAAGGAAAAGCCCTCAGTACTTGAGTACTGCCTCCTAAAGTTTAGTTATTTTTCAGTCATACATCACAAGTCAATTTCGACATCTGTCAAGAGTCAAGACTGACATTTGATATTTATAAAGCAAACTATTTATCAAAATATTTCTTAAAGATTTCCATCAATCATTATTTTCATCCATTGCATCCAGGTACTTGTGGCTTTTATTAAATTCACACTAAGGTTTTGATAATAATTATACCATGCTATTAATTTTGACTTACCTCTTAGGTTATGTTTTGTTTGTTTATATCTTATATTTATTTTTCAGAAATCCCGAGAGTATTGTGGAATATTCAATGCGAAAAAGCAGGTACTGAACCATTTCACCACCATGAAGAAATTCACGACAACTTAACCAGAGGTAAGAATAACTAACAACGAAAGAGTTCGAAATATTGACAACAGGTTCTGTTTCAGATTCTAACCTTTGCCAGTTAATTCAATGATGGTATTTGACTAAGTATTGTACCTTATTTTGCAAAGCAATAAATAAATACCGTGAATTTTGTATCCTTTTAATAGTAATTGGAATAACTCAAGTTAGGTGAAAATAAACCCGTAACAGCTTTTTTGTTGCAATACTAAGTGAGTTTGTTCAAAATCATCCATCATTTTGCACTATTTATTGAAAAAATGAACAAATATTGATAAATAAAAATGTATTGTTATGAAAATCACCCTATATATAGGCTTTGATTGATCTGATAACGAGTAGGTAACAAAATTTATGTTGTCAGAGTGACAGACAAAGCGTTACTTATATAAAATTTTCGATTCAGTGAAATTTCCACAATGGATTATTCATCTGATGAAGAACTTCCACAAGAAATCGTGCAAGCAGCTACAGATGCGAACTTAGAGTTATTGCCAACGAAATCTAAACAAAGGTATGAGAAGCAATACACGAGTTTTATTGAATGATGCAACAATAAAAAAGTGAAAACACCAAATAAAGAAGAAGTATTCTTGGCTTATTTTCTAGAAATGTCTAAAACATGGAAGCCGAACACTTTATGGGCAAGATATTCAATCTTGAAGAGTGTATTCAAAGTAAAGCAAAATTTGGATATTAGCAAATTTTACAAAATAATTGCATTCATTAAAACACATAATGTCGGTTTTCGACCGAAAAAGGCCAAAATCTTCACTCAAGAAGACGTTTCAAAATTTATGACTGAAGCACCCGATGACATATACCTCATGATTAAGTTAGTAGCAATTTTTGGATTAGTTGGTGCTTGCAGACGAGAAGAGCTGACAAAACTCACCATTGACGACATAGACGACAAAGAAAACCTGATAATTGTTAATATCAAGGATTCCAAAAATCATTTATCTAGATCCTTCGTGATATCTGAAGAAGCAACTGATGGTTATTTTTTGAACGTATACAGAAATTATGTACATTTACGCCCAAAAGAGACTCCTCACCGTCGTTTATTCTTGTATTACAAAAGTGGAAAATGTACTGTGCAATGTGTAGGAATCAATACCATAGGAAATATACCCTCCGAAATAGCAGTATATCTGCGCCTTCAAAATCCAGAGCTTTACACTGGTCACAGCTTCAGGCGTTCCTCAGCCACTTTACTTGCTGACTGTGGTGTGGGTATAACTAATATCAAACGCTATAAATTTACATAATGTATCAAATTGTACATTTACAATAAGTATTACGAATAATTAGTGGATAGAAAATGTTTCCATTTGCATGAAAAAATTATTGAAAAAATGAATTTGTTACCTAGATCAGGGTTCTTATGATAGGAAGGGTTATGAAATAAGTGAGCCTTTGGACAAGGAGGTACCTGAAGAAAGGGAGAGATTACGTCATTGGATGGAAATTAAGTTGGCTATCCTGAAAGTGGTAACTTTGGTTATATTTTCCACAAAATAAATATCCCTAATATTTACGAATAAATAAATAAAGCCCGTTGCTCATATCATATTCGTAAATTGTTGTATTTTTGCATTCCTAGTTGTTTATTACTTGTTCGTTTTTGTTATATTGTTATTTTTAGTGAGATTAGTTCATAGGATGTTAAGTTTTTGATTATAAGTTTTTTCGTAGCTTTTATTTCTGAAGTTAAAAAAATGCCGGGACACTTCACGTGCTGTGTTATATATTGTGGCAATACATCTACGTGCCCTACATTGACTTTTCATAGATTCCCCAAGAATAATACAGTAAAGCAGGCATGGGTTAATTACTGTAGTAATTCCAAAGAGTGGGTACCTAATGATAGTGCTAGGATTTGTTCAGAACATTTTAATCAAAGTGATTTTGAAACTGATCTACAAGAATCTCTGCTACATGTGAAGCCAAGAAGAAGGCTGAAGAAAAACAGTGAGTTCATACAGTTCTAATTCAGAAACAGAACTCAATTCGGTTTTGGACAGAAACTGTTGAAAACCAATATTTTTGCCATTACATTATGAAATAATGTTGGTGTTCATTTCTAGTTATTCCTACCCAGACTAATTTAACAATAACGTTACAAGAAGTAGCTGGAGTTCGATTGGAGACAGAGACGTATGGGCAAGAATCTGTAATGAAAGTCGATCATTTACCAACAAATAATGGTTTGTACATTATATTCTATAATGGTTAGTAGGTACATTATATTCTATTCATGATGTTATGAAATTATTGATATTGATAGGTGTTTTTATGCCATTTTATGGGGATCCACAGTCTTCTTCCACCACTTGTACGCAACAACATTGCAAAGAACAAGCAAAAATCATTGACCAGTTGAAACTGTGCAATATCACTATAGTGCAACAATTATCAGAAGAAAGAAAAAAATATATTTGGAGAACATAATTGAAAAACAAAACCAACAACTTTCCAAGAGCATTTTGCACACCGACTTGATTCATAAAATTAAACAAGTTTTGTCTGGAATTTTATCACCTGCTCAGCTTGACTTGGTTTTGAAACTTAAAAAAAAGTGAAATGGTCGAAAGATGATTTATCTAAAGCTATTACTTTGAGGTATTTCAGCAAGAAAGCTTACTTATTCCTACAGAAAGAAAAGTTCCCATTACCCAGTATAAGAACTCTCCAAATGTATTGCGGCAAGATAAATTTGTACTCGGGAATTTTGAAAGATGTACTTAAATTCATGAGTCTAAGTGCAGACTCTATGCAAAGAAGAGAGAGAGCTATAGTCCTGCTGTTTGATGAAATGAAAGTTTCTTCATTATATGAATACAATAAACAGAATGATGAAGTTGTAGGGCCTCATAATTATGTCCAGATTGTGATGGCTAGAAGTCTTTTTGGCAACTGGAAGCAACCTGTTTATGTTGGTTTTGATGAGAATATGAATACCACACTGTTGATGGAAATCATTGTTGCTTTACATGAAGTAAGTTTTGAAGTAGTAGCAGTAGTTGGGGATTGTGGATCGTCAAACCAAGGAACTTTGAGAGATTTGGGAATTGACGTTCACCAAGTTTATTTTCAGCACCCTGCCACAGAGGGGAAGATTTTCTGTTTCCCAGACAGTCCTCATCTGCTGAAGTTGATACGAAATTGGTTGTTACGTACAGGTATGAAAATATTTTTTCATATAACATCGGCTAAGAGTGTAAATCTGCTATGTCCATTATGAACAATTTTATAGGAAGACAAGGAAACTATATAGTAAGTGTTGTTTTAGAGGTGCACGATTGTAGCAGAATTACTTATATGAAAATAATGCCTTAAATATGAGAAATAGGAGTTAGCGGACTAAACCAGATGATAGAGCATTTTTTTCTTGATACAATTAAGAGTCCAATAATCAGAATAACCCCTAAAAGTGAACTAAGCAGATTTACACTCTTAGCCGACTATAAGATAAAAAGTAAATTTACATAATATTCACGATGAAAATTCAATCATTCATAGTAAATACTTATATGATAAAGCTTGTGTGTGAAATACTTTTCAAACTTGTGAAAGTTAATTCACACATTGATTCATATCAATAACTTTCTTATCAGTACAAAAATCAATTAATTAGTTTTTTGTGAATATAAAATGAAAATTGGAATGCAAAAATGATCAGTTTGATTCCTTAATCCTTGTATACAGGTAAAATGAGATTTTCCCAGCCTGGATTGTCAGAACTTCATTGTTATAATGGAACAAACTTTATTATGTGGGTACTTATTTTTGAAATAACCTCCTCTTCCTGTTAATTTTTGCCCCAAATGAATGAAAAATTACTGAAAGTTCTTCAAGATATATCCAAAATTTGCTTGAAAATACTGTGGTGATTCCTCTGTAAAAATAACTGCAGACTTTCTGCATTAAGTTATAGCTTTTGAATGAACGTGATGTCATGAATCACCTGTATTTGTTTTTAATGTAAGAACCAGGTAGTATATTTTCGATAATGTTTAATGTTTGTAGGGTTTCAGCTTCCCAATGGAGTGTCAATAACAAAGAACTTACTGGAGGACATGATTAATAAAGCAGAGAAAAGTGAAATTAGTTCATTATTCAAGGTGACTGAACGTCACTTGAATTGTACTGATAATGCTGACAAACAAAATGTTAAATTAGCATGTCAGCTACTATCACATTCAACTGCAACAGCATTGAGGAGGTATTATAGTTCTGCTGAGAGTGAAAGCCTAGCGAATTTCATCCAACTTGTCAATGATTGGTTTGATATAATGAATTCAAGAAATTTAAAAGAGGTTATATATTATAAAAAACCATATGAGAATACTGACAAACCAAATGAAAAGTTAAATGAAATGTATCATATGATTCAAATGACGAGGTGCATCGGAAAAACCAATTTGCAAGTTTTTCAGAAATCTATATTAATCTCCATCAAATCTCTTCAGGGACTATTCAAAGAGATGCATGAAAAATTCCAAATATCTTTTATACTTACAAGTAAATTGAATCAGGATGCTCTAGAGAGTTTGTTTGGAATATTGAGGACACGAGGTGGCTTGGATGATCATCCCAGTCCAATTAATTTAATTTATAGGCTGAGAATGGTTTTATTAGGTGAAGTAAGTATGGTAATTTGATATCAACAGTAACATTGTATTTTATTAGGCAAAACACCTGGAACTGTGCATTCTCGTACAAATATTTTACCATATCAGGAAGATGAAGTAACCCTCACCAACGGTGTATTGGAAAAAGCCGGAATAGAGTCTTTATTACCACCAGATACCAATGAAGAAGAGGATGATGAGGAAATGGATTGTGGTACATCAACTTCCCTTGATAGTACCTCTACACAATCAAGTGACAATTATATTGAAAAGGATGGTGTAGAGTACCTTTCTAGTTGGTTAGCTAGGAAATTTAGCAAATCTAATCCTGAATTAGGGAACTATACCTATATGCTTAGACATGAAGACCACTCTTATGCAAAACCTTCATGGGTTAATCAATTATCGTATGGTGGTTTGACAGAGCCCTCTTCAAAATTGAAAAGGTCAATTGAAATTTTGGAGAGGCATTTCAAAAAAATCAATAAAGGGACGTTTGCAACAAAGAAAAACATTCTAAATAAATTGATAAAAGTTTTAAAGGGAAAAGTTGATATTCCTGAAATAGTCACTAAGGCTTTTCTGAAACAGAGAATATTTATACGAATGAAAAAATTAAACAACAAAAAAAATACAGAAAAAAAGAATAAGGGAAAATCAAAATCGAGCTCCAAATTGAAAAGACTTGTGTACTGAGAATTGCATCGTATGTTGTTTGAGCAAACAATATATCCATATTGTTACAGACCTGAAATTTGATAAAGACTTCTCGAATTGTTCGAGATCATTCGATGAATTAGATGGAAAAATCGAGAAGCACTAACTTTTGTTCTAGATCAATCGTCGAACATTCTATTTGTGTTCTATTGATTTCTTAAGTTTTCTAGAACTTTATTTGTATATAAAAGCGATGCATTTGTTAGATAAGGGAAGTTAGTTAGAAAGTTACCTTGAGTTACCTTGGATACAAGTATTTTGACAGTGACTTGTATTACAGTGTTGTCAAGTAAAGTTTGAATAATAAAGGCGAGTTCATACCAGAGTACACTTATTTTTGAAACCGAAGACGCAACAATTGGTGACAGCGGCGGAATAAGTGTTACTGAAGAAAGAAAAGTAAGGCAGTTTTCCATTATTTGATGGTGAATACTCGTGCAAATAATTACGACGAGATGGCGACATCAGCAGATATCCTTGAGTTTTTAAAGGAACAAGAAGCCAAACGAAAACAAGAACAAGAGGAACAAGAAGCCAAACGAAAACAAGAACAAGAAGAGCTTCTACAACAATTCGAACTAAAAAGGAAACAAGAACAAGAGGAACAAGAAGTCAAACGAAAACAAGAACGAGAGGAACGGGAGGCACGGTTAGTCCAGCAGTTACAACAACATGTTGATCTTCTGCAACGTATTAGTCACAGTCAACAGTGCTTCCAGAATGAAATCACTGAAGAAGTACAAGAGGTCAGAGGAAAAGTCCAGGAGGTCAAAGGTGAAGTCCAGGAGGTCAAAGGTGAAGTTCAAGAGGTCAAAGGTGAAGTTCAAGAAGTCAGAGGCGGAGTCCAGGGAGTCAACAGAAGGGTCCAAGACGTCGAAAATGAACTGTCCAAAATAGATGAACGGGTGGCACGAGAGGTGAACAAGAAATTCAACGAAGAAGTGGATAGGATCAAGGAGAGGCTGGAAACGTTACACCTTCCATACAAGCGTGCACCATCTGAGGAAATCTCCCCCACCAGCGAAAGGCCATCCTCACTGACAACTCCGATAAGGCCTACACAAGTGAAAATTTTGAAGCCTCCAACATTTGATGGACAATCCTCGTGGTCCATGTATAGACGTCAGTTTGAAGCGGCAGCAAACGCAAATGGCTGGTCCGAGGAAGAAATGGCCACCTCTCTAGTCCGGTGTCTACGAGGACAAGCATTGGACATCCTTCAGAACATCCCCGAGAGTAATCAGAAGGAATATTCTAGAATCGTTGAAGCTTTGGAAATCAGATATGGACAGCAATATCTCAAACAAGTATTTCAGAGCCAAATAAAGAGTCGATACCAAAAATCCAACGAAACTCTACAGGAGTATGGAGCCGACGTAGAGCGACTCATTAATTTGGCATACCCACAAGCACCGAAGGAGTTCATAGAACAAATTGGGGTGCAGACTTTCATCGATGGTTTGAGAGATACTGACATGCAGCAAGCCCTTCGACTAGGACGACTTCAAACCATAAGCGCAGCACTGATAGCATCTTTGGAGTTCGAGGCCGCGAAAAACGCATCAAGAAATACGAGGCCCAAGTTACGTGAAGTTAAATTCAACGAGGATTCTCCTACAAGCGAGGCGCTATTGAAGAAAATATTGGACTCCATAACAGCATTAAGCAACCAAGTGCATTCCCCAGAAGACAGGAAAAGGCGCTGCTATAACTGTGGGAAAAGCGGCCATCTACAGAGGAGTTGCTGGGAGAGATCGAGATCCAGAAGTCCAAGAAGAAAGAGGTCATCAGATAGCCACGAGGATAGATCGAGATCTCCGAGCCCAGGAACAGAGCAACGTGGGCGTTATAACAGAGGAGCCTTCAGGAGATCGACCACGCCAGAAAGGAGACCTCAAACGTCCGAAAGAGGACTTGCTCCCACCCAGGAAAACGAGAATTAGTCGGCACTAGGGGGCGCGTGGCGACTTTCAGTGTTCAAAGCCCCAAGATCCATATATCGTCATTGAAGAAAAATGGCCAAAGTCTACTAATACAAGGCTACTTAGAAGATCGGAAATGCACCTTCACTATTGATACAGGAACTTCGAGATCAGTCGTTCGCCCAGACCTCATACAAGAATCTGTGAAGCCGATGAAAAGGAATATGGTTTTGGAAACGGCAACGGGACAAACCGCACCAGTCATTGGGGAAACACTTGTACACATCCAGATAGGACCTATTACCATGGAACATTCTATGTTGGTTGCGGAAATAAGGGATGAATGTGTTTTGGGTCTGGACATCATGGAGAAAAACGACTTCATCCTTAACATCAGACAGAAAATTTTGCGGATTGGCAATGAAGAAATCTTCCTGAGCAGATACAATGAGAAAATCCAACCAATTAAGATTTATGTTGACGAAGACATCCACATTCCGAAAAACTCCGAAACCATCATCATGGCCAGAATGGATAAAGAACCTGGAGATTTGAGCACTGGAATAATTGAAAATGATGAATACCGCCAAGATGGAATTTTAATTGCCCGATGTCTTGTGAACACAGAACAACTAATTCCTGTCAGGGTTGCCAATACTTCGGAAAATAAAGTCCTTCTGAAGAAAAACGACCAATTGGGATTCTGCAAACCTGTCACTCGAGTTATCAATTGTCAAAACCACACTGAGGTACTGCGAAGAAATACCACTAACACCGATCAGAGAACAATAGACAAAATGATGGAATCCACGGAACATTTAACTATGGAAGAAAAGCAGAAGGCCAAAGAGTTTCTTGATAGCCATCGTAACATTTTCTCGACAGAGACTTCGACGGGACGTACCAGTCTAGTTCAACATCGCATCAACACCGGCGATGCCCGACCAATCCGACAGGCTCCGAGGAGATTACCGTTTGCCAAACAGAGAGAGGTAGCAGACATAATAAACAACATGATGGAGGAAGACATAATTGAAGAAACCACAAGCCCATGGTCCTCACCGGTAGTATTGGTAACTAAAAAGGATGGATCAACCCGATTCTGCGTGGACTATCGTCGATTGAATGACGTAACGATGAAGGATAGCTACCCATTACCAAGAATTGATGATACACTAAACACATTATCCGGTTCCAAATGGTTTTCAACGTTGGACCTGAAAAGCGGGTATTGGCAAGTGGAAGTTCATCCTGATGATAGAGGAAAAACAGCATTCTCTACCGGACAAGGGCTGTACCAATTCAAAGTTCTTCCGTTCGGATTATGTAATGCTCCCGCCACCTTTGAGAGACTTATGGAACTAGTATTGAGAGGTTTGACATGGAAAATTTGTCTAGTCTACTTGGATGACGTCATAGTAATGGGAAGGCCATTTGACGAACACCTGGATAATTTGGAAGAAGTATTTTTGAGGTTAGAAAATGCTAACCTGCAACTGAACCCAAAGAAGTGTTATTTATTTCAAAAAGAAGTTAATTTTTTAGGCCATGTCATCTCGGCCGAAGGAATTAAGACCGATCCTGCTAAAATCGAGGCTGTTAGGAGTTGGCCACGTCCTAGGGATAAACATGAAGTAAGAAGTTTTCTGGGGCTATGTACCTACTACAGGAAGTTTGTTCAAGACTTTGGTAAAATTGCCAAGCCACTCCACCGCTTAACTGAGAACAACGTTCAGTTTGATTGGAGCCCTGATTGCCAACAGTCGTTCACTGAACTGAAGAAGAAATTGACATTTGCGCCTATTTTGGCTTACCCACGAGAACAAGGCACTTTCATTTTGGACTGTGATGCGTCTCAGCAAGGCATTGGATCAGTTTTATCCCAAGAACAGGATGGCGAAGAGAAAGTAATAGCCTACTTTAGTAAAACTCTAGGCAAAGCCGAAAAGAATTACTGCGTTACAAGAAAGGAGCTTCTATCGATAATCAAAGCCATTGAACATTTCCATACCTTCCTCTATGGCAGACGTTTTCTCGTAAGAACTGATCACAGCGCTTTGCAGTGGATAATGAACTTCAAGAAACCTTAGGGTCAGATTGCCAGATGGCTAGAGAGACTCCAACAATACGACTTCAAAGTTATTCATCGCAGTGGCAGGAAACACAGAAATGCAGACACATTATCAAGACGTCCATGCTTCGAACAGCAATGCCGATATTGCCAGAAACTCGAAAACAAAGAAGTCAATTTTTACAATGATGAACATTGCAAGGAAATTCTGCAAGTTACCACCGTAAGAGTCGAATCTGAAGAATCTGATTTATGGACCACAGAAGATATGAGGAAGAATCAGAAGAAAGACAACAATTTAAAGTTAGTTCTAAGCTGGCTAAAAAATGGAGTTAGACCTGAGTGGCAGGAAGTATCCAAGTTTGGTGCAGTTGCCAAGGGATACTGGGCTCAATAGGATTCCCTATGTCTTCGTGATGGCCTATTGCATCGCAAATGGGAGAGCCCAGATGGAGCAACTGTGGTGTACCAACTGGTCCTGCCGAAAGCACTTACTAAAGATGTGCTCGAGCAACTTCATAGTAGTCGTGCAGGTGGACACTTCGGAATCAAGAGGACCCTTGCTAGAATTCGAGAACGATTCTATTGGGTGAATTGTCGTCGTGATGTAGAAGAATGGTGCAGAAGATGTGACCTATGCTCTTCAAAGAAGGGACCCAAAACTAGAAGTCGAGGGAAAATGGCTCAGTATCTTTCTGGTGAACCATTCGAAAGAGTAGCAGTTGACATTCTTGGGCCGTTTCCTGTTACCGAGCAAGGAAATAAATACTTGATGGTAGTCATGGACTATTTCTCCAAGTGGCCTGAAGTTGTGCCCATTCCAAACCAGGAGGCAAAGACCGTTGCAAAGGCCTTCATACTATTACATTCTGATCAATCTGAATTATGGCAGGAAATGATGAACATTCTAGGTGTGAAGAAGACTCGTACCACAGCCCTACATCCACAATCAGATGGTATGGTTGAACGACATAATAAAACCATCAGTCAGTACCTGTCGATGTTCATCTCCAAAAATCAAAAGGATTGGGATGAGTTGGTACCACTATTTCTCCTATCCTATCGAAGTTCCCAGCATGAGTCCACCGGATATACTCCTTCAATGTTGATCACTGGGCGAGAAATGAAACTACCATGCGATCTGTTGTTTGGAATGCCACCCAGAAGTACAGAGGACAAAGTCCTACCAGAATATGTCCAAGAGTTGCGAGAAAGACTGGACCAAGTTCATGAATTCGGCAGACGTCGTCTTCAAATCTCCAGTGATAAAATAAAAAAGAGGTTCGACAGGAAGAGTCCAGGGACTATGTTCGAGCCAGGTGATGCCGTTTGGCTATACCAACCTCAGAGAAAGAAAGGAAAATGCCCCAAGCTACAGAGAAATTGGACAGGACCCTATGTCATCATAAAGAAGATCAACGACTTGGTATACCGCATCCAGCTCAACCCAAGGAGTAAACCCAAAGTTGTTCACATCGAGAGGTTAGCAGAATACCGAGGCCACGATCCCCCAAATTGGTTCCAGAGGGACAGCCAAAATGGTGATGGTGTTATCCGGGACGGAATAACCTAAAGGAGGAGGCAGTGTTACAGACCTGAAATTTGATAAAGACTTCTCGAATTGTTCGAGATCGTTCGATGAATTAGATGGAAAAATCGAGAAGCACTAACTTTTGTTCTAGATCAATCGTCGAACATTCTATTTGTGTTCTATTGATTTCTTAAGTTTTCTAGAACGTTATTTGTATATAAAAGCGATGCATTTGTTAGATAAGGGAAGTTAGTTAGAAAGTTACCTTGAGTTACCTTGGATACAAGTATTTTGACAGTGACTTGTATTACAGTGTTGTCAAGTAAAGTTTGAATAATAAAGGCGAGTTCATACCAGAGTACACTTATTTTTGAACCCGAAGACGCAACAATATAAATAAAAATGCACCTTTACACGCAACCCATCAGAAGTCTTCGAGAGACTTGTGACAGCGAGGAAAGACATAGATAGCACTTACCTTTTAACGTGTTATGCTTGCACGAGACCGGTGACAGTGCTGGGATTTTAACCTATGCACCTACCGACGAATGGGTTAAGAAGCAAACCCTTTACCCACTCACAACTTGTGCTTGTGCTTCAAACAGGATATGGGTAGAAACAAAAAAATCAAACATGAAATTTTAAACAATAAATTCTTGAACAAAAATTTTTGATCGTTTTGGACATATGTTGCTAAATCTTGTCAATACATCATAACACAGGCACAATAACAATTTCCACATAAATAGAACAAACTCGGCACGATGTATGAATAACTCATTTTTCACACACATTTGAAAGAATCAAACACTGTTGTTAGTTTAAAAAAAAATCTATTATCTTTTCTAGATGAATTGTGATGGTATTTATTTATTTATTTTTTAGTCAAGTACACTACAGGATCGTAATAAAATCCCAAATGGTACATCAAGGGAGTATCGATAAAAAACATAAAACATTATATAAAACAAGCAAGCACTAGGAATGTGTTATAAAACAAAACATAAATATGTCGAGTACACTACATAGTTAAATCATAACCTGAAAATAAATAAATGTTTTCATTTTCCTTAGTCAATAAATACTATACGTAATTGTAGTAAAATCACAAATGGTAAACCAAGAAAGTTCAATTGAAAAGGAAATATTCAAATATTAGGACTAAGATATAAATATAAAATTAACTAAAAAAGCGAACATTCAAGAATCTAGCGAACAATGGAAGGATTAAGTTGTCTAATTGCCATTTTTTTGAATCTCAAGTGTGACAAATGAAAAAGATCAAGTTCTGAAAAATTGGTATTAAAATTTTTTTGAAGTCTACTATTGCTTGTTAATATTTTATTATCCTTTTATTCATTTTATTTTGTGATGTATTATTTTATTCAAATTTAGTTTTAGTTTAGTTTGTAAGACTATTTGTATTTTTTATGATTATCTTTTAATGATTTTGAAAATGTTTTGTAAATTAGACTTCTCGATTTCAAATAAATTACTACTAACTACTGCCACTACTATATATAGTAGATACCAAAAATTCGCTTTTATTTTTGAAAAAATAGACCACACACATTCATAAATATACAGTGCATTATACTGTCATGATGCTTTTCAATTTGAAAAACTGTTATCAGTGTCTGCTTATAACGAACCTCAAGGGAAATTATTGTCATTACTCTTTTTTGTATGTCTTGATATATTATCGCTTTAAACGGAAGTTCGCAATGAGCAGGTTTGTTATGAGCTCGTACATTACTGCATTGTCTGTGAAATGTTGATATCTTAATGAATAAGTTTTGTGAACGGAGTGCCTACTGACTAGTCTGATAAGTTTTTAGATTTATGAACTTTAAGAGCAAATAAATATGTATCTATCATTTGAATCATTTACCTCTTTTCACATTCACACATTTTAGAAGTTGGGCAGATTATGAATCACACTTTCTTCTGGCACCTGAGATTTTGGAATGGTGAGATTTAGATTGCAGGAATGAGGAAAATAAAATTTGGACCACTTTTAATTCTTCATTCCCCCAATCCAAATCTCCATTTTAACTTTAAGGACGCAAACTACATAATTATTCTGAAATAGTGTCAACATAAAAGAGTAGTATTTCTTTCATTTCTCTTAGAAGGTGCAATTTAATCAACTGATATTACAGAAATATTGAAGAATTAATATCTGAAATATATTTCCACAGGAACATTTCAAATTTCAGGTTATGTGATTCTTCCACCTTTTCCGTTTCTTGAAACTGCTCCCTTTGTATAGAATTCACTTTATTCTTGGTACACCCAATGCACAGAGAGAAAAGTGACAGGTACACAAGTTCACTTGGGTAAATTTTAATAACCATAAATATATTAACGAACTTTCGTACCATTACAACAAGTTAAAAAAAATGTCTGCTATCGTCGATATCGAGTTTTAGTGGCAGGTGAACCATGATTCCGCAACAGAACATCTTTTTCCTGCCTGATACATTTTCATCAATGTGTTTAGTACTCAGTATGCAACAATCCACCTACCAGTCAATGTTATTCAACACTTTAATAATAGTGAGTTGAGTGTTGATATAATATATAATCATTCATTTACGTCCAATGAACTGCTCAACAGAGTGTCTGCTGCAGGTATACCAATTCAGAAAAAATATTTTATCTACAACTATCGAACAGTATATCTGTCCCATATAGTATTCAAGTTTTTAATTGCGATTATTGAATGTTTAATAACCGTTAGTCAACTTTTTTCTCTGTGTGTGATAATTGATGCATATATTATAAACTACGACCAACATTCAGAAGCTATGAAAAATTATCAAAATTTGTTCTTTTCGTCAACCGGCAACCGGCTGCACCCACGAGATATCCTCGGAAGTCTACGAGAAACTTGTGCGAGCTAAGTTAGGTAATGTATTGATAACAAATATGCATTAATCACACGCACGTTTTTCAATTTACTCTCACCAATCGGTTTCGAATTCATATTCATATTAATATTATTGCAATTCAAATTTGGCGCCTTCCCTCCAATGACGAAACAAGATGCCGGACAAATACAATGACATTTCACAACCCCCCCCCTATCACAAGAACCCTGGGCTAGATATAATTTCGTTAAAATGGAACAGCTTTTCATGACGACCAATTTTGCAACTGCTGGAATTATGAACGCTCAATCCGATCGAGCTTGACATATGTCAGATTTGAGCCATTATGAAAATCAATACAATTCAAAATATATTGCAACTTCAGTCGATATCAAATGGTCTATATGGTAGATATAATTCCATTTTTTATCTATGTGCAAAGAAATTTCATAATTCCGATTTCGTTTTGAACCGAAAACATACATCGTTCTAGCCTACGGATCGTGACATCTCTCGTATCGATTGTTCATATTCCCACACCGTAGAAGAAACGGTCGAACGAATGCGTTTGAAGCGACGCTCACTGAATTCGCTCGACTCGAATCGGCACGGCACAGCATTGGCGAACGTTTTGCATTGTTCTTATTTTAAGAATAGCAATTTAGAATACCCCTGCAGCCCTGCAAAATCATTCAGCCTTGGGATTCCGAAGTGACGATATATGTGTTGCAAATTGCCCACATTCTGACGATTCGGAAGGCACAATCGGAGTTTAATCCACTTATTCCCGTGATATAGAGGATTTTGATGATTCCGAAGTTATACGACAATCGTGTGTATTGCAATAAATAGCCTACTTTCCCACAATTAGTAGACAAGTACTTCCTTGTCAGTCGAAACGATTGATGTATATCCATATTCCATGTTGGTCTAATATATGACTTGTTCTTTATTATTTCAAGTGGCTATGTGCTTTTGTATTATTTGTTTACATTCCGTTATTGACCTTAAATTTTCACTTTTTGATGAATTTGAAATTTGAATAACTATCTGAAAAAACGACAAAGTGGAATAAATTGGGTTTCCACTAGTAGGAGTGCATTATTAGATATACAGGTATATAAAATAGCTTGAATCGAGCAGCATATGCGTGCTCATACGGAACGAATGCTCAGGAGAGTACCTAATACCTAACACGAGTGATTGAATTTTCGCGATAAGCGTGTCCTGCGGACTCGTGGTGTTTTCACGAAGCAATTCAGTTTCGTTCAGAAATAAAAGACAGACTTATGAGATAAATTCAATCACGAGTTGAATTTTATTAGACTCTATTTCACGAATAAAGTTTCTTCATTAATATAAATACGAGCAATGTATGACAATCATAAACAAATTATTAAAATCGTCAATATTATAATGTTTCGTTTCATAATTTCATTTGAATTTGCAGTGATTACTCTGAGCAGTGAAGCGACTCACTCTGACATCCAGCTATATTTATTATTGATCGAACTGTCAAACGTATTCATTTCATGGTTACGTCGCTCAAAATACCGGAAGCTGATCCTCCAATCAGAATTGAAAGACAGCTGATGTTATCGCGATAACACGAGTTGTCTTTGGCTTCCGATTAGTCAGATTAGGTGAGAATTTTAAGATGAGTGAAATAGTCTAGTGCATACGCACCTTTATAACTATCTCACTCGCAGGGTTCTTGTGATAGGGGGGGTTATGAAATGTCATTGTATTTGTCCGGCATCTTGTTTCGTCATTGGAGGGAAGGCGCCAAATTTGAATTACAATAATATTACTATGTGCGTGTGATTAATGCATATTTGTTATTAATACATTACTTAACCTAGCTCGCACAAGTTTCTCGTAGACTTCCGATGATTTCTCGTGGGTGCAGCCGGTTGCCGGTTGACGAAAAGAACAAATTTTGATAATTTTTCATAGATTCTGAATGTCGGTCGTAGTTTATAATATATGCATCAATTATCAAATTGGATGTACCAAGAATAAAGTGAATTCTATACAAAGGGAGCAGTTTCAAGAAACGGAAAAGGTGGAAGAATCACATAACCTGAAATTTGTTGAAATGTTGAAATCATAACTACTTTTTGATGTTGACACTATTCCAGAATAATTATGTAGAGTTTGCGTTCTTCAAATTAAAATGGAGATTTGGATTGCGCGAATGAAGAATTAAAAGTGGTCCAAATTTTATTTTCCTCATTCCTGCAATCTAAATCTCCACCATTCCAAAATCTCAGGTACCAGAAGAAAGTGTGATTCATAATCTGCCCAACTTCTAAAATGTGTGAATGTGAAATGAGGTAAATGATTCAAATGATAGATAGATACATACCTATTTATTTGCTCTTAAAGTTCATAAATCTAAAAACTTATCAGACTAGTCAGTTCACAAAACTTATTCAACATTTCACAGACAATGCAGTAACAAACTCATGAATTTAAGTACATCTTTCAAAATTCCTGAGTACAAATTTATCTTGCCGCAATACATTTGGAGAGGTCTTATACTGGGTAATGGGAACTTTTCTTTCTGTAGGAATAACTAAGCTTTCTTGCTAAAATACCTCAAAGTAATAGCTTTGGATAAAATCTTTCGAAAATTGCACTTTTTTTTAAGTTTCAAAACCAAGTCAAGCTGACCAGGTGATAAAATTCCAGACAAAAACTTGTTTAATTTTATGATTCAAGCCGGTGTGCAACTCTTGGAAAGTTGTTGGTTTTGTTTTTCAATTATATTCTTCAAATATATATTTTTTTCTTTCTTTTGATAATTGTTGCACTATAGTGATATTGCACAGTTTCAACTGGTCAATGATTTTTGCTTGTTCTTTGCAATGTTGTTGCGTACAAGTGGTGGAAGAAGACTGTGGATCCCCATCTAAAATGGCATAAAAACACCTATCAATATCAATAATTTCATAACATCATGAATAGAATATAATGTACTAACCATTATTTGTTGGTAAATGATCGACTTTCATTATAGATTCTTGCCCATAGGTCTCTGTCTCCAATCGAACTCCAGCTACTTCTTGTAACGTTATTGTTGAATCATTGTTAATAGATTAATTCCATATCCTAGTAAACAGACCTGCAGTCTTGGTAGGAATAACTAGAAAGGAACACCAACATTATTTCATAATGTCATGGCAAAAATATTGGTTTTCAACAGTTTCTGTCCAAAACCGAATTGAGTTCTGTTTCTGAATTAGAACTGTATGAACTCACTGTTTTTCCTCAGCCTTCTTCTTGGCTTCACATGTAGCAGAGATTCTTGTAGATTAGTTTCAAAATCACTTTCATAAAAATGTTCGGAACAAATCCTAGCACTATCATTAGGTACCCACTCTTTGGAATTACTACAGTAATTAATCCATGCCTGCTTTACTGTATTATTCTTGGGGAATCTATGAAAAGTCAATGTATTAGGGCACGTAGATGTATTGCCACAATATTTAACAGAGCACTTGAAGTGTCCGGGCATTTTTTTAACTTCAGAAATAAAAACTACGAAAAAACAAGTAATAAACAACTAGAAATGCAAAAATACAACAATTTACGAATATGATATGAGCAACGGGCTTTATTTATTTATTCGTAAATATTAGGGATATATATTTTGTGGAAAATATAACCAAAGTCACCAGTTTCAGGATAGCCAACTTAATTTCCCTCCAATGACGTAATTTCTCCCTTTCTTCAGGTACCCCCTTGTCTAAAAGCTCACTTATTTCATAACCCTTCCTATCATAAGAACCCTGCCCACTCGTGTGTATTTAGAGCACAAAGTGATAGATTGCCACTCGACAAAGAGTTACCGCGCAACGCGAAGCGGAGGTTGTTGATCCTTGTAGAGCGGCAATGACACTGTATGCTCTCAATACACACAAGATTTTTTCTACAAATGTAACTCTTAGACAAAAAAGTTCTATTCATTCAACGTAGGCACAAAATATTACCCTCCTATGAGAAAATTTACACTCAATAGCTATCCTAAATGTATAAGCTATCTAAATTTTCAATAATTCTCATCTCTAAAACAACGAAAAACGAGCGCCGGCCGAAGGTTGATACACAAATAGATAAATTAGCACTAAAAGATTATTTAAATTTAATTTAAATCTGTTAAGAAGTTGGCAATATGAAATTTTTATCTAAATAAATTTGCTTATCGTCGGGGAAATTCTATGTTGATGAAAATTGCCTCTTACCGAACATGATTCTGACAAGTACCTCGTTTAGATTTTATCATTTTTTGGAAAAACAAAATTGTGTCAACTTCCAAGTACAGAAGGGAAGGTTGTATTTTATGCCATGAAAAGCTACAATAAAGTCCGGCAAAAAGCTCCACTGTGAAAAACTGAGAACTGGAATTCAATAAACAGTGCCGTAGATACCTAAATACATTAAAATAGGATCATGTCAAACTGCAGAGAAGTTATGGGAGAAAAGTTCCCCATATGACCAATGAGTGCAACAAGAGACTTATCCTTGCAGTCTCGGTTATACTCATTAGACAGTGATGAAGTTTTTTTACTCGTATCTAATCAGCCATTCCACATGAACTCATCAAACCCGGTTTTACCGATTTGTAACAACGATCTCTAACCAATAATGACTCTCACCAACAAACAAGACAGATGGTACTCACTTCAATGTCAATATGCTGATTCAATGTGTATCCAAAGAAAATATAGAAATGTCGAAATAATTCCGAAAAAAAAATATGTATTCCTACAATTATACCAGAATATACAGTGAGGACGTAAAAAGGTCTCCCCCGTTCAACTTTTAACGGAACAAGCTATCAAGGTCGGGTAAAGTCAAGTAAAAAGGTTCCACTTTTACTACTTTTAAGCATAAAAATGATTTTGGTCACGTTCTGTATATTTATAATTTTCTAACTGATACATATTATTAGACAGTCTGTTTGTACTCGGCATAAATATATAAATAAATAAATAAATTTGAAATTTGCTACAAATATTTGATGATTAAATCATTTCAACTATCAATTATAGCAGAATTTCAACTCAGTTACTGATTCTGGTCAAAAAGCTATTTTTTGTAGTAAAAACTTGCTTTTTAACCAGAATCAGTATTGGAGTTAAAATTCTGCTGCAATTAATAGTTAAAATAATTTATTCGTTAAGTATTTCAAGCAAATTTCAAAAGGAAGTCAGTTTGAAACTGCTTGGCCGATTTCTACAACAGGGTGTTAGATAGAGAATCGGAAGGCCTACAAAGCCTCAACTATTTTTATGCCAAAAAGTAGTGAAATTGGTACCTTTTCGCCTGAATTTTACCAGACCTCGATAGCTTGTTCCGTTCAAAAGTTAAGGGTAAGGGGGGGGGGGAAGGACTTTTTACGTCCTCACTGTATATAATAATGAGTTCATCATCTTATTTCAAAAACAATGTAGCCCATATTCATTCTTTTAAAAAAAGGTGTCATGTTGATATAAATAAAAAATGAAAAACTTGGTTAAGTCAGTACCTACACACTAATATAAACTAATGAATACAAATGCTTAGTTGGAGAAAAAAAAATAATGAAATTTGAAAAAAAAAGTATTTATGCGATATATATTTTACAATATTTATATATTTAGAAAATTGAAATTGTTATTTTTTCTATCAACCAGCTGCACCTTTATGAACAAACCTCAGAAGTCTTCGAGAGACTTATGGAAGCTCGAGAATATATCATAGTTCAAATTGGGATAATATTGATAATATTGTGGAACAAACTGATCTTTTATTATGTATTAAATATATCATCTTATTAATATAGTAGCAACTATTACACATTCATGATTAATTTTTATCCCACTCCCTGCGATTTTACATTGATTACCCTGCAGGGTAGGTACCAGCATTCATTTGTTCCCCGGTTCAGTTTCATTTCATGGAAAAAAATTGTAAAAAAACAAACCAATACCGTTACATGTTACATTTATTTTGACAGTCTGGCTCAACAAACAGCAAATAAACACGTCACTCCATAAAAACCAGTAATCTAGTCAAATAGACCGAAACCCATGTCATCATCTTCTTCTTCCTCTTCTGATTCTGCTTTCTTTTCTTCCTTCTTGGCAGCTGCAGGCGCAGCAGCTGCAGCAGCCACAGGTACTGCAGCAACAGCGGCAAACTTACTAGGGTCCTGAAACAGAAAATTAATATGTAGTATGATTCAAGAGAAGATGAAACCACAATGGATCATTGAAAATTTCAGTAAATTTTTTCCACATACATCTTCCTGATGCCAGTGGGTTCAGCTATTTCTAGCTCTAGCACCGTACGGAGCCATTGAGAGACGAAAAATATTCATCATGTTTTTTTACAATATGAGAAATGTTGAATCTGTTTCCAGTGGGCCATATTTTTCCACATTTTAGGTTTTTTCTACTCCATCTTGTTTCTTATTTGATAATTTGAACTTTTTTGGAGGCCGTCATTACATAGATAAAAATAATTTCACGAAAAATTCAACATTTGGGGATGTATAAGCAAACCGGATATTTGTATATATACATTTTTATAATTTGCAGAACATGTACAGAAATATGGATCATATTTATTATATCATTAAAGTTATATGACAACTTTGCGATATTGAGTTGAAACTAAATTGTTGCTGTAGCACAAGTTTTGTGAATCCAAATAAATTGACTTGCCAAAAATATTTAGTACAGTTTTTGTATATCATAGGCGAAGTAATTATTTTTAGTAATTCATTCCAAAGCATTATCCAGTAATTTCTGATGATTCTCATGTGGAATGTAGATATGACAGAAATAGGTAAATTTTTTATTTTTACATTTTAGGGTCAACAACAATTGTGTCGGGCCCAATAGTATTTATTTTAATATGGTGTCTTTCAAAAAGGGTGCAACAAATCGAATAGACATAGAAAATATCTGACTACATCTTTGGATTCTTAACATTTTCATTCAGTTTGTGTTGAAATAACGTTAAAATGCGTCAATCAATAAAAAAGTCATGGGGGAATGAAATTTTAAAAACATGCGGTTTAATTAATCAACCCACCAATCCAATTTCAGAACTTTTATCAAAAATATGAATATGCTGCTGTATTCAGAAAGTTTAATGTTAATAATAAGCTTTATTCACGTTAATTAAATTAAATGTACAATGTGCTCAAAAACATTGTGAGTAAAGAAAGTCTCGAAATATCACTGCTAAAAATTTTATAAAAGCTGTTTAAAAATAAGTAAATCATAAGATAATAAAATTTGAAAAATATATTGATGGAATTACAGGAAAATATTATTTTTTATTATTTTATTTATGAACAGACTTCAATGAAATTCCGATCAGTGATATTTTGAAACTTCCTTAATCCAGCGGTGTAGTCAAAGTTCTGATAAGTTTTGAAAATAAAGTGGTGGGTCAATTAAAAAGCAAAATTTCATTCCCCTATAAGTTTTTCATTGATGGACCCATTCCTACATAATTTCAGCTTGAACCATTTGAAAATGTAGCAAATCCTATGGTGTAGTTGATTTTTTATCTAAAATAATCGCTAGTAATTTTTTTAGATATTTGACCTTCAAAAATAAGAATAGTTGGCCTTGAAAAATAAGAATAGTTGGCCTTGAAAAGGAAGATTTATTCATGAAATTTCGTGTCCTAGTGAGCTTTTTGAATGTCTACCTAATGAAAAAAGAATCAGCCCAATCGGTTGAAAAAGTTTTATAAAGGTGCTTCCAGTACAAATGGGTCACACTATACATCAGCGTTTGTGATTCACAAAAACAATATTTCACTACAGAATCAGTGTAATGAAAATTTCAGTAAGTTTATTAGTGTTTCTCAGCTTCTAGAATTGTCAAAAGCAATTAACCAAAATAATTTATTCCACAAGATAATATAATAGATGAATATTATATTTTATTTACTGCAATATCGTTTTAAACTAGAAGCACAGGTGTAGGATGTGTTGCCTGCAACAAGGTAATTGTCATGGACGTGCAATATAATTGAAAGAAAAGGAGGGATGATTTATCAGCTAATAAATTTTGACATAAAATAACAATTGCTATCCTCAATTTCAAAAAAAAATTGAACTACGGACTCGTCCAATCAACACTAAATTACTGTCTGATGTTCTGGGGGAACTAGAGCCACATTCATAAGTTATTTGAGGATACAAAAGAAAATCGTTAGAATCATGATAGGAACACATCCCTATGGCCATGCCAAATCTATTTTTAAACAATTAAATATATTAACACTCCCCTGTCTGTATAATATGCAATGCTGAATGAATGAATGAAATTTATTGAAAATAGGAAATCCTAAACAGGAAAAATTTGTAGGTATAAAATATTCTGAACAAAAAATAAATAAACTAAGTATACAATTACGATACAGAATATACAAAAAAAATTACCAATCATCTGGTGAGGATCATTGCCTATATATATATAAATAAAACTTTATATAAATACTGTCAGTTGTATGAATGAAACAAAAATGGAGATTTACCTTCTAATATGAAAAACTAGATTTCTTTTGAACTCGACAAGTTTTAGAATTTTTAATGATATCAGGTAGTTCATTATATTCCTTCAAGCCCTTATATAATAGGGACTTCATTGTATTACACATATTGACATGTGATATATAAATAAAAATTGTCTATTTCTCATATGATAACCATGGATTTGACTACTGTATTTGAGAAATTCATTTAGATAGGTAGGTACCATGTTATGAGTTATTTTAAAGATAGAAATCATAGCATTTAAGTAAAATCTGTCAGAAACTGGTAGCCACTGTAATGTGTCAAGCATAAGGGAGATGTTATTGCAAGTCACACTGTATGTTCACAAACAAAAAAAGGAACTTCTAAGTCATGATGCGATTAATGATTATAATACAAGAAATGCACAGAATATATCCCCTACTTTTTCAAGATTGATAGTTGGTCAAAACTCACATATCAATCAAGGAATGAAGTTTTATAATTAATTCAATAATTTAATGTATATACATCACTCAAATTTTAATTCTATTAGGACCTTGTACGGTCAAAATTTTTATGACTAGCCTGATAGGGTTATGCTGTGCAATACATTTTTTTGTTTTTATATATGTATATGCCTCAGGTGAATAAAGTGCTATTCTATTCATAATTCAATTGTCACTAAAGTGTAGTTTGAAACATAATTTAACCTCGTAATTGTTGTAAAATAAAGCAACTACTAACTAGGTATATGAGTTCAAGTACAAGTTTCAGACAACACAACTATCAAAAATATTTTTTTTTGCAAAATGAATAATTATTTATCCATTCGGTAAAATACCGAAAACCCCACTCACCTTGATGAACTCCTTGATGGTAGCGGCCTCTTTGAAGTCCACATCAGTAACAGCAGCAATAGCCAACAGATTCCTGAATCCGTTGGCAATGCTGTGCGGAGCAGAAGCTAGAGTTGGATAACCGATGCTCAAACAGACAGCGGCCAAACTAGCGACCCCAGCAAGGAACTTCTCGCGAAGATCTTCAGGTTTGATGTCCAAGATGGCCGGGGCAAAGATGGTGCCCGAATCGTATACCTGCTCCACTTGCAGACCGTAAGAGAATGGAGAGATGTTTAGCATGTTGAGGAGAGTGGCTTCTGAAGCACCGACTTTGTCGCCAGGTTTCAAGATGTGGACATCGTTGATGATTTCAATTGTACCTTGAAGATAAATAGATCTTTATTATTCAATGTTTAGAAAATTAACAAATTGATTTTTAAATAAAACAACCTGCATATTTTCTTATTCTCAGATTCTTGATTGAAGTGTGAATAGTTTATATTAGTGAGTTTTTACACCAACTGTATTTTTTTAAGATACATTTTATTTTGAAAGAAACGAAAAATTTTGAATTCCCCTTCTCTCCACACTATCCCACAAAGTGTAAAACTTGAGGCAAATATTTGTCAGAAAACAACTACTTCCCCCTACGAACATTGAATTACATCTGACACAATTGGAAGTGCTACTTGCAACCGAGTACTGAATATTATCCATTGGCTGGGAATGACCGCCTGCAGACATGACATGTCCCACAGTATGTTTCCTACCCATCAATGCAAGGATAGGTCAGGCAACATTAGAGTTATCCTGGCCCACCCAATGAACAACACCCAAAAGCCAAAAAAACAATAAGCACTCCTTGGTAGCACTAACAGACCCCAGCATGCATGCATGCATTTGTTTTGAATCTAGCATGCTGGGATCAACTAAGAATGGTCATAAATGAAGAAATATAAAAAAAATATTTTTGATTTGGTCCAAGAGACAGACGTTATCATTTGTGCTATAGTTTTATTTATTTGCTGGGTTGATTCTCTGATTGTAGTTATAATTATAATATATTTTAGTACAAGAGCAGTTGTTATAGCTTTATGATAAGCTTCAACCGCTTCAGAGTCTGAACATGCAGTTTGGTGGTTATTGAAATTTTTCAAACAGATGCTGATAATATTTTTCCTAAAAAAATAAGAACTGATGGACACTATACGTTCTGAAGCAATAATGCACTAATAAGTGTTGAAACTATGAAATATTATTTCAAAAAAAGTAGGAAATATTTGTGTCTACAGCCTCCCACTGGATTATACAAAGATTGTTATGAAGATGAAGATTATAACGCTCAACATTTGGAGGAAAAGTATCAGTCATACATAAGAATTTCCAGAGTGAAAGTTTTATTTTTCTCAATACCCAAGTAGTGTTCAACTGTGTTACATTATTATTTCAACTGACCATATTCAACGTCGCCATATTGTCATGCGACAATACCTATGCATTGTTACCAAAAATTAAAAATAGAATGTAACAAAACCGCGAAAATCAAGATTTTTTATTTTGTGCATGTTTTGTGAGTTTCAGATAAATTTAACTGAAGAGAAAATCTAAGATAAATGGGAAGGTATCACTATAATTATCAAAATTGGCACAAATTTTGAACTTTATGTATTTGCCTTATACATGCGGTAACCAAAAAGGTGCGATTTTTGACACTGCCTTCTGTAGACTTCTCTTATTTGTATTTCAAAATATTTATAAATATTTCTTTATATGGTTTTGGAAATTAAGAAACATTTTTGTCCACGGGCCTTTAGTTTTCGTCTAAATATGGAATCAACTTAATGCCAAACTCACTCCCTGTCTACTGAACATTTTTGAAGAAATGCAATATAAATATCATTTTAAATTTTTACTGACATATGGAATTAGTAAATTTGGTTATTCTTAGTTGAGAACCCTGGGAGAGTTGGTATTGCATGACAATATGGCGAAGGTGAATATAGTCAATTAACATTAATACCAGTTCACAAAAATGAAATGTTTATATTTCCTCTCTAAAAATTAGTACACCACTAGAAAATTAAATAAATTTCATGAACACACACAGAAACAGACTTATTGGTTTTTATATAATGTAAGTTTTTTTTTTCAAACTTTTTGGAAAAGTAATATATATTTTGCCATATAATGCTTTGCTTAGTATTTCACTCATTTCATTTTAGCCGTTCTATGTATAGAATAGCTTCAAGTATATAGTGTGATCCATTTAAGATGGAAGCACCTCTATAAAACTTACATTTTTCAATCAATTGGAATGTTTTTTTTTTGCTTTAGATAGACATTCAAAAAGTCTACTAGGACACCAAATTTCATGAATGAATATCCATTTCCAGGGCAAATTAATCTTATTTATCAATATCAAAAATCTAAAACAATTACTAGCGATTTTTTTAGAAAAAGTCCGACTACACCACTGGATTTCCGACATTTAAAATGGTTCATTTGTAAATTAGGTTAAAATACGTCAACTTCGGAGAAATCTTTTTTATCGCATAATTTTTATTTATCAACAGATTTCAATGAAATTATAGTTAGATATATTTCGAAACACCCTTAATCCAATGGTGTAGTCAAAGTTTTGATTAACCCTTCACTGGTAACGTGACTAGATCTGGTATCAGTAGCAACGTAGGTATCTGAGTCCGCATTTTAAAAAAGTATAAACAACTCAAATTCTGACGTTGCTATTTAGAAATTTTGAGTTCATTGTAATTATTAGGCAATAGGCTAACTTACATACCGATATGTTGCACTTTATTATGAAATAATTATTATAATAATAATAATACTCCCTCATAAACACTCGTAGAGTGTACCCAAAGGCGTAGCCTGTGCGGGTAGAGGACGGATATTATTATTATTTGCCGTGGCGCTCCGGGGCGACTTACTGATTTTTGGTGTCGTATTCACTTTTCAGCTGCAGGAAGCTAGCACTAGACGAGATTGGCATCTAGACAACACAATACACTTGCTTTCAACAAGCACTGTGGTCGTTTATCGATTCCGATATTAAGTACTTGAGAAAAATCCCTCTTACATACATCGGGCTCGAACCAACTACCGCTATACTGAAGTTTCGCACGGCCTGCGCCTTAGACCGCCAAGCTACCGGCCACAAAGAAATACAAGGGGGACTAAAAAATGATGAATATTCAAAACAAAAAAAAATGTTATCTGCAAAGAACATTAGAAATTCCTTTTTGGCTTGAACAATTAAACAAACATATGAAAATACTCTAAAATGCATAAATATTTTTTTTTTTTTTATAAAAAAACCTTGTAATAAACTGAAACTATTATGGCTTATTTACTCATAATTTTTAACGTAGTACACAATTCAGTCAAATGTTTGAGGCAAACATATTTCTTGCACTGTAAACAAATAAACATGGTTCATCTATTATTTTTTCTGCAACAGAATGCAGAATTACAAATTCTCATACAAAAATTAATTTAAAATCGCAGTCAATAGAAACGTAAATAGCAACGTAGGTCGCTCACACCACAACTACGTTTATTTTGACAACGATACACTCAACACGAATGCCAAATTAAGACTATGGAAACTCTTTCAAGAACGAAAGGTACTAGGCCGCAAAGTAGCATCGTGCCATCGATTACCCTTTTATCAATGATATTAGATTTTTGCGGTGTGAACCACGTTGCTACTGGCCAGTTAAAGTTCTGAAATTGAATTTGTGGGTTAATTAAACAGCATATTTTTCAAATTTCATTCTTCTTATAACTTTTTTATTCATTGACGCATTTACCTATTATTTTTTAATATTTTGACATTGTTTATAGATGTTTGTGACTAGGATAAATACTATGCATGTTTCTGTATATTCATAATTTTATAACTGATACATATTATTAGACATAGTCTGTTTGTACTCAGTATAAATAAATAAATAAATAAATTTCAACGTAATCTATCTTGAATTTTAACTTCACAGATGGAGAAATGCACACGATTGTGTAAATACTTTGATTTTATTGAAGAGCAAACGTTACAGATTAACAAAATTATAAACAGCATATATAAACATTATCATGACAACCACTCTAAACTATTCAAATTAAGAATATACTGAGTGTAGGTACAATATCGAAAACAGAAATTATATGTTTTACACCCCCTTGCAATTCTGCTTTTCATTACCAATTTCACATACTGGGGAGAGGTTTTTGTTATTTTAAAAACTAACTGCTCCTCCTTTGCGTAAATGAATGAATGAATGAAGGTATTTTAGTGGACTGTAATTGAATCGTATTTAATATAAAGTTGTTACAAAGTATGAAAGGTATGAATGTGAAAGTAAATCGTATTTTCAAAAGTTCTGTCTCTCTGACAAAATAAACAAACGGTTGCTAGACGTTATTGCAAATATACTAGGACAGATGTAAAGCCGGAACATACTCCCCCATCTTGAAAGGCTCCAACTTTCAACAAAGGCACAAATGAAATGTCATGGAACTAGCACTTTATTGTCTTTTCAACTGGAGAAGTACTGTTTTCTTCCAAGGGCAATGGACACAAATTGTTGATTGCCCTGGGAATAACCCATTTGGAGGTTCGAATGGATGCCACTCGTGGTACGCCATCCTTCCCGGGATGAAGGTCCTGGACCCTGCCAAGTGCCCAGCACAAAGGTGGTTGATTATTTTCTTTAATCAGGACTAACTCCCCAATCTGAAGATGTTTTTGATTGACCGTCCACTTCTTGCGACACTGTAGCTCATTTATGTACTCTGACGACCATCTAGCCCAAAAATGCTGTATGAGCTGCTGCATGAGTTGAAATTTCGACAAACGATTCTGCCTAATCTCTCGTACGTCCGGGTCTGGAATACTTGTGATGGGTCGGCCAATGAGGAAATGCGAAGGAGTGAGAGGAATTAGGTCATTAGGATTTGTTGACAAGGGACATAACGGACGGGAATTCAATATACCTTCCACCTGTATCAGGATAGTTGAAAAATCTTCATAAGTGAAATTTGCAATACCCATAATCCGTTTCAAATGAAACTTCATTAACTGAACCCCTGATTCCCACAATCCGCCAAAGTGGGGTGAATAGGGAGGAATGAAGGTCCAATTGATGCCTTCTAATGCATTTACCTCTACGATTTTGCTGCTGGAATTTTGCAAAAACTGACCTAAATTGCGCAGTTCGTTTTTTGCGCCTACAAAATTAGTTCCGTTATCCGAAATCATACGCAAAGGTTTACCTCGGCGCGACACGAAACGTCGTAAGGCTGCAATGAAACATTCAGTGCTGAGTTCGGTCACCAATTCTAAATGTATAGCCTTGGTGCTAAAGCAGATAAATAGTGAAACATATCCTTCAATATGTTTACAACCGCGTCCCTTCTTATCTTTCAAGGTGAAAGGTCCTGCGTAATCAACGTCTGTAATAAAAAATGGAGGGGATGGTGTTACCCTTGAGGAGGGAAGATCACCCATTAAAGGAGCCATGCTAACAGGTTTAGCACGGAAGCAACGAACACATGAATGCACGGATTGTTTCGATACATTTTTGCCTGAAATTGGCCAAAATTTGTTTCGAATTGAAGAAAGTAACTGATTAGGTCCTAAATGGCCCAATCTTATATGCTCATAACAGAACAAAAGTTTCACAAATTCGTGATTTTTGGGAAGCAAAATAGGATGTTGTTTGTCATAATTGAAATTTGAATTTCTTAGTCTTCCACCTACTCTTAGTATCCCTTCTGATAAAAACGGAGTTAGACCCAACAATGCACTTTTTGCATGCAAAGGTTTACCTTGAGATAAAGCAGTGTACTCCGAGTTGAAATGTTCACGCTGAATTAGCTTTACAATAGCTAAAGCCGCCTTGTTCATTTCATCTACAGTTAATGTATCACTAAGGCTTTTCTTCTGGCAGTTGTATGCAAAACGGATGCAATAAGCAACAGTACGAATCAATCTGAGATAATTGGAAAATCTTTCGAAAGGAAATTTGAAATCTTCCTTTTTAGATAGCAATGTGGATATGGAATTTTTCATTTCTGGAAGTACACAAGTAAATGCACTATTCTGACCTGGCCAACTTTCTGGATCTGACAACAGCCACTGAGGACCGTGCCACCAAATTTCTCGTGTAAGCAATGACATTGGATTGACACCGCGACTTGCCAAATCAGCGGGATTATCGCCTGAATATATATGCCTCCATTTTGTGATATCAGTTTTGGACTGAATTTCGCTTACTAGGTTTGCAACAAATGTCTTTAGTAGATTTGGAGAAGTTCTTAACCAGGAAAGTACTATGGTTGAATCACTCCAATAAAATATGTCATCAAAATTCATATAGAAGGAATTACAAACCTTGTCTGCTAATCTCGCTAATATTAGTGCACCCATTAATTCAAGCCTAGGAATAGTAAGAACCTTGAGGGGAGCTACCTTCGATTTGGCACAAAGAAGATGTGACATAACCTTACCCTGTTCATTAATGCTTCGGATATACATGCAAGTTGCATAAGCATCCTTTGAGGAATCACAGAAGCAATGCAATTCAGTGCGGACACTGTTTCTGAATCTAATATGACGCTGAATCTTCAAAGAATTCAAATGAAACATTTCTTGAACAAACTTATACCATTTTAAATGAATTTCTGTAGGAACCGTCTCATCCCAACCCAAATTTGCAGACCATAATCTTTGAAGTAATATTTTGACAGTGATAACGCATGCACTCAACAAACCTAGTGGGTCATAAATTTGTGAAATACTAGAAAGAATCGACCTTTTGGTTTTAGACTTGCCAAAATCTAATGATGTGATTTTGAAGCACAAATCATCTGTATTTGATGACCAAAAAACACCAAGTGTTTTAAAATGTTCAGTTATCCCAAGTTTCAAAAGCTCAATGTGATTATTGGAACAAATTATATTTTTAAGGATCTGCGCATCATTCGACATCCATTTGCGAAGATGGAAACCTGCTTTTTGAAGAATGTTGGAAATATCCTTGCAAATAGTCGCAAGTTCCTCTTTGGAATCTGCACCATGCAAAAAATCATCAACATAGAATGAATGAGCTATTGCCCTGGATGCTAAAGGAAATGTGTCGGTTGATTCAATGGACAACTGATGCAAACATCGTATTGCTAAAAACGAAGCACTTGTTGTTCCATAAGTGACTGTATTTAATTGAAAAATCTGAAGTGGCTGTGAAGGATTTTCTCTCCAGAAGATTTGCTGCAAAGATCTTTGCTCAGGAGCAACCCAAACACATCTGTACATTTTTTCGACGTCTGACGAAACTACATATGAAAATTGTCTGAAGCGCAAAAGAATAGAAAATAAATCATCTTGTAAAGATGCACCTGCCATTTGAATTTGATTGAGCGATACGCCACTACTCGTGGGGCAGCTGCCGTCAAAAACGACTCGCAATTTCGTAGTCAAACTGTCCTCTTTGAGAACGCCGTGATGAGGAAAGAAATTAACTACTTGTGAAGGTCTATCTAGTACCTTTGACATATGATTCAATCTGATATACTCATCAATAAATTCAACATATTTTTTATGCATCTCTGGATTTACCTGAAGTTTTCTCTCAAGATTGAAAAACCTTTTTCTTGCATATTCTTCTGAGTCGCCTAATGTATCAAGACTGTTTTTGAAAGGAATTGAAACTATGAATTTGCCATCATCATTTCTCCTGAAGGTGGAGACAAAATGATTTTCAAAATCAGTTTCTTCTTTAGACAACGGCTTTGGAGAAAAATACATTTCTTGGATCTCCCAGAATTTTTCAAGCTGAGTCTGTACATTAGGATGTCTTGTGAAATTACAGTGATATGTCTGAGGACCTGAAACAGATGTAGAGAAAGGACCAGAAATAATCCATCCCAATTTTGTTTTTTGAAGGATTGGACAACCTCTACCAAGTCTTATCTGTCCTACGCAAAGAAGGGACCAAAACAAATCAGCTCCAATCAACATGTCAATGGAAGATGGAATAAAAAACTGTGGATCAGCAAGAATAATGCTGGAAGGAATGTTGAACGAAGATGTACCAATATATTGAGTTGGCATGTGGTTGCATATTTCTGGAATAACTAGACAGGATAAACTAGATGAATAGCCAGAATGACTTGCATGAATACGAACTTCACATTTGTGATTTATTGAGGAAGAAACTTGACCAATTCCTATGACAGAAATGTTGAAATTTGTTTTTTCCAAACCGAGCCTATTACATAGAGCTTCTGTTATAAAGCTGGATTCAGACGCATTATCAAGAAGAACCCTACACTTATGTGTTTTGCCCCATTTGTCATTTACGTGTACTATTGCAGTGGATAATAAAGTATGATTTGTTAGACTGATATAACTAGCAAGAGTTGTGGATCTGTTTTCTGAATCAATTGAATGAATTTCAGTTTCCTGCCTTTCTGTAGAAACGTTTGAATTCAAATGCAGTAAACTATTATGATTCAATGAGCATTTTTTACATGCTCCAAATTTGCAATCTTTAACCGAGTGTCCAAAATTAAGACAGTTTATGCAAAGATTTGCTTTTTGGACATGCTCAATTCTTGATTGTATTGATAATTTTTCAAAATCTTGGCATTTGTATAATTTATGTGACCCTTTGCATAATGAACATGAGTATTTTGATGCAAAAAATGTTTTCTTTTTGTGATCACCTCTATGAACCATATTATGTTTGTGAGCAATAAAAGAATCAGCCTTATTGTAATGAATTGTTTCTAAAAGATCAGCCTTGTTTTTTAGAAAAGTTAAAAATTCTTTCACATTAGGTGGATCTATGGATTTATGTGCTTCTTCTTCCCATTCGCGTGTTGTTGCAGGATCGAGCTTATCTGTTATCATGTAAATGAGTAAAGGATCCCAATCTTTTGTGGACTGCTCTAGAGCTTCGAGTAAACGCAAATTTTTATTTAAATTATCAATCAAATTTCTAAGTTGAACAGAAGATTCCTTATTAATTGATGGAAGATGAAATAAAGCCTTTATATGATTGTTAATAAGCAACCTTTTGTTATTATATCTATCATATAGAAGATTCCATGCAATATCAAAATTAGCCGATGACGTTTCTAAAAAACTGATAACACGAGAAGCTTCACCAGTAACGCATGATTTCAGATAGTGAAACTTTTGTATGTTATTTATTTGTGCATTTTTGATTATAAGTGAATCAAAAATATCATAAAATTCAAGCCAGTTTTCTAATGAACCTTGAAACGTTGGCAATTTGATGGTCGGTAACTTTACACCACTCAATGTAGATGAATTCTTGTCAGTGACATTTGTAGTGACATTTGTAGTGCCTGAATTTGACAAATTTGCGTTTTCTAATTTTCCTTCTATTATTTCTTCCGCTTGTGAAACATATTGGAAATAAGTATTTTCAAAAACAGACCTCTCGCTTACTTGTTCATCTCGATCATCCAATAGTTCAATCTGAATTTGAATATTATCAAACTCTGGATACACCGTTTTTTCTATTTTCTCTAATCGTTTTTTCAACTCTGTAATATTAGATTCCTTAGTAAATGCATCAACAAATGTGCAAAATCGGGTCAGCTGAGCTTTATAAATGCCATGCTTAGTAATTAATGTCGCTATTTGCTCAGTCATTTTGATTGAATGAAACGAATTAGAAGTTTTTGCTATGGAAAGAAATGAAAATATTTTATGAAATATGTACGTTTCAAGTCTACCTGATACAAGTGGAAGAATAATGAATAGGAATAGGGAATCTTGTAAAAAGGATAGAGCTCACGGGTTTGCTTGGCCTTTTCTGCAAAACGTCGACTTCAGTCGCTGCTTTCCACGCTGCTCTACGATTTCCGTTTCTCAGCAGTCAGCCTGCCCAAACTTGAATGCAATTTTCTTGAAATATTCGCTCGTATGGACCAAAATGTATGGGGAGAGGTTTTTGTTATTTTAAAAACTAACTGCTCCTCCTTTGCGTAAATGAATGAATGAAGGTATTTTAGTGGACTGTAATTGAATCGTATTTAATATAAAGTTGTTACAAAGTATGAAAGGTATGAATGTGAAAGTAAATCGTATTTTCAAAAGTTCTGTCTCTCTGACAAAATAAACAAACGGTTGCTAGACGTTATTGCAAATATACTAGGACAGATGTAAAGCCGGAACACATACATTCAACTTAGTTTGGAACATTCAAATTTAGTAAACCCCAAATGCTTTGTGAATATAGCAGCTTCTTGTTCAGTAATTGCAATATAGTTAATTTTATCTTACCCTGATTAACGCAGTCTCTTATAAAATGATGTTTCACATCAATGTGTTTTGTACGTCTCGTTTCTAAAGTAGATTACATTTTTATACAAGACTGATTTGTCTTCGAATATATTTATCAGGTATGAATCAGTTCAGTATTCAAAATTTCTTTGAGAATTTGTGATAAAAACTAACTTTCCGAAATAAAAAGTGAGAGAGCAACATATTCAGACTCTGCACTTGTTTTTGGTTTTCCAATGAATTATATTATTGTTCATTTTTATCACAAAACCAGACATACTACGCCTGTCATTTAAATTACTAGCAAAATCTGAATCTGCATAAGGAAATATTTTAGCCTCTAGAGCTCTGTAATTTTTTGAATTTTAGTCCAACATTTTTCGTTAAATTTAAATATTGTAAAATATTTTTCAAATATCACCAATGTTCCCTAGTATAACAATTTCGGAACTGACTGAAATATGTAATAGAAAAACTTAAATCTGGTCTTGATCCTAACATGATATACATCAATGACCCCATCAACTCCCGATAAGGCAACTTTTCAATACATGTGACATTATTATTATTTACTAGTAATTCTAACTTTGGTTGCATAGGTAAATTTGATGTTTTGCAATCGGACATTCCAAATGTATGTAAAACTTTCCTGATTGAATCTTTTTGAGTGATAAAGAGTACATTTTCAAATTTTTCAATTTACAATCCCAAAAATACTAATGAAAGATCTTTCAAATTTTTTCTAAACATAATAAATTCTTCCACGTGCACAAGTAAAAACATTTCTGTCATAAAATACAGACATGGATCCTTTTTAGACCTTTGGAAACTTAAAGTCAATAACATTTTATGCAATAAATCATTCCAACACTTTGGTATTAGTGTGAAGTTATCCATAGTTTTCCAGCCATACTTTTTATGAATTGGGAGAATTTACATGCGGCCGTACTGCGGCGTTGCCAAGTTTTTTGAATATCCCTGAACTGAATACTTATTTATTCGTTAATATTTTTAGCAGAAATTATTTATTATTTTTCGACCCTGGATTTTTGTTGCATATGAGTGATTTATGATGGATTTGAACTGGAATATTGGTAATGATTTGGTAGGGAATATCTTAAATATTATAACTGAGATAATCCTGGTAATCCGCACCTAGAGAGTCATAAATCAATTTGGAACGTCTTTCGGGAGACCAGGGATAAAAACTGTGATTTTAAATAAATATATTTTTTAATACAGAAACGTTTGGAATAAGGCAAATATGCCTACAAAACAATTTGGGGCGCCGTAGGAGAGACAGGTCCTCTCATTTTTTACATATTTTTGCTGATAACTCGGTTAATACTGGACGAATCAAAGAAAAAATTACACCTAAATAATCCTGGTAATCCATAGAATGCCTCTGTATCATCAGATCAATTTTTAGCGGCACGAAATTTCTTCCACGGTTTTATATCTCGAGTTATCTCGGTTATTAGTTGATGTATTAGGATTATTCACTCATAGAGAGGTTTGGTTATATGAAAGGAACACAAATCAATTCTAAAATCAATTTGACCCCACGTCGAACAAGTAGAAAAAACACATTTTTGGAAATTCATGGTTGGGCATTAGCTCGGTTATTAGTTGCTGTGTTAGGATGATTCACTCATAGAGACGTTCAGTTAAATGGAAGAAACACGAATCAATTCTAAAATCAATTTGACCCCACGTAGAACAAGTAGAAAAAACACATTTTTGGAAATTCATGGTTGGGCATTAGCTCGGTTATTAGTGGCTGTGTTAGGATGATTCACTCATTCAATCAATTTGACCCCACGTCGAACAAGTAGAAAAAACATATTTTTCGAAATTCATGGATGGGTATTAGCTCGGTTATTAGTGGCTGTGTTAGGATGACTCACTCACAGAGACGTTCAGTTATATGGAAGGAACACGAATCAATTCTAAAATCAATTTGACCCCACGTCGAACAAGTAGAAAAAACACATTTTTCGAAATTCATGGTTGGGCATTAGCTCGGTTATTAGTTGCTGTGTTAGGATGACTCACTCACAGAGACGTTCAGTTATATGGAAGGAACACGAATCAATTCTAAAATCAATTTGACCCCACGTCGAACAAGTAGAAAAAACATATTTTTCGAAATTCATGGTTGGGCATTAGCTCGGTTATTAGTGGCTGTGTTAGGATTATTCACTCATAGAGAGGTATGGTTATATGAAAGGAACACGAATCAATTCTAAAATCAATTCGACCCCACGTCGAACAAGTAGAAACAACATATTTTTCGAAATTCATGGATGGGTATTAGCTCGGTTATTAGTTGCTGTGTTAGGATGACTCACTCATAGAAAGGTTTGGTTATATGAAAGGAACACGAATGAATTCTGAAATCAATTTGACCCCACGTCGAACAAGTAGAAAAAACACATTTTTCGAAATTCATAGTTGGGCATTAGCTCGGTTATTAGTTGCTGTGTTAGGATGATTCACTCAAAGGGAAGTTCAGTTATATGAAAGGAACACGAATCAATTCTAAAATCAATTTGACCCCACGTCGAACAAGTAGAAAAAACACATTTTTGGAAATTCATGGTTGGGCATTAGCTCGGTTATTAGTTGCTGTGTTAGGATGATTCACTCATAGAGAGGTTCACTTATATGAAAGGAACACGAATCAATTCTAAAATCAATTTGACCCCACGTCAAACAAGTAGAAAAAACATTATATGATAACTCGTGAACCAATAGTCTGATCGAAAAATTGCAAAGAACAGAATGTGTTTTTTTATGGAAATCTATTGTAGAGAGCTGGAATATTTTAGATTTTGGGGTTTTTAATTTTTAATTATGAAAATTCCCTCTGTGATAAATAGAAACTCTCAAAAATAACTTGGACGGTTTGAATCGAGTCCTGACCAAACAACTACCTCAAAATCATGACATGATTGGTTTAGAACCATCAAATATACTAAGTTAACCAGGTGGAAAAAACTGAAAATCAGTATTCCGTTTCGAGGCAGGAACAAACTGATTATTGATTATAGAACTTCATCTTGTTTCTTTCATCTGACAGAACCTTCTCATGGATTATTCATCATGACACATCAACCAATAACCGAGCTAATGCCCAACCATGAATTTCGAAAAATGTGTTTTTTTCTACTTGTTCGACGTGGGGTCAAATTGATTTTAGAATTGATTCGTGTTCCTTTCATATAACTGAACCTCTCTATGAGTGAATCATCCTAACACAGCCACTAATAACCGAGCTAATACCCATCTATGAATTTCGAAAAATATGTTTTTTCTACTTGTTCGACATGGGGTCAAATTGATTTCAGAATTGATTCGTGTTCCTTTCATAACTGAACCTCTCTATGAGTGAATCATTCTAACACAGCCACTAATAACCGAGCTAATGCCCAACCATGAATTTCGAAAAATATGTTTTTTCTACTTGTTCGACGTGGGGTCGAATTGATTTTAGAATTGATTCGTGTTCCTTCCATATAACTGAACGCCTCTATGAGTGAATCATCCTAACACAGCCACTAATAACCGAGCTAATACCCATCCATGAATTTCGAAAAATATGTTTTTTCTACTTGTTCGACATGGGGTCAAATTGATTTTAGAATTGATTCGTGTTCCTTTCATATAACTGAACCTCTCTATGAGTGAATCATCCTAACACAGCCACTAATAACCGAGCTAATGCCCAACCATGAATTTCCAAAAATGTGTTTTTTCTACTTGTTCGACGTGGGGTCAAATTGATTTTAGAATTGACTCGTGTTCCTTTCATATAACCAAACCTCTCTATGAGTGAATAATCCTAACACATCAACTAATAACCGAGATAACTCGAGATATAAAACCGTGGAAGAAATTTCATGCCGCTAAAAATTGATCTGATGATACAGGGGCATTCTATGGATTACCAGGATTATTTAGGTGTAATTTTTTCTTTGATTCGTCCAGTATTAACCGAGTTTTCAGCAAAAATATGTAAAAAATGAGAGGACCTGTCTCTCCTACGGCGCCCTAAATTGTTTTGTAGGTATATTTGCCTTATTCCAAACGTTTCTGTATTAAAAAAATATTTATTTAAAATCACAGTTTTTATCCCTGTCGGTCTCCCGAAAGACGTTCAAAATTGATTTATGACTCTCAGTTATGATATTTAAGATATTCCCTACCAAATCATTACCAATATTCCAGTTCAAATCCATCATAAATCACTCATATGCAACAAAAGTCATATTTCAATTGCTCTCTCAAATTGAATGCATGGATCAGGGTCGAAAAATAATGAACAATAATAAATAATTTCTGCTAAAAATATTAACGAATAAATAAGTATTCAGTTCAGGGATATTCAAAAAACTTGGCAACGCCGCAGTACGGCCGCATGTAAATTCTCCCAATTCATTAAAAGTATGGCTGGAAAACCATGGATAACTTCACACTAATCACTTTGGTGCCTCTTTAAGACCATACAAAGATTTTTTTAATTTACACACCAAAGTTGGGCTAAACCCTTTTAAGCCTTCAGGTTGGTACATAAATACTGGGGTTTCCAATTATCCATAAAGGAACGCACATTTTACATCTGTTTCACACAGAGATCGTATTATATATACAATGCCAATAGTAGCCTTAATGTAACCATACGGTGCTACAAGGGCATATATATATATATATATATATATATATTACACTGAATTTTGTTGAAAACCACGAGCAACTAAGCGCGCTCTTTTTACTAACTTCCTTTTAACGAAACACCCACTTTGAATTGATGACTTTTTCATTTTCTAGCTTTTTCACTAACTCCCATGTGATGCTTTCTTCAAGGAAGTTCAGCTCCTCCTCGACTGTTTCCATCCTTCATCTGCCACTGCTTCTTCATAGCTCTCAGGGAGAGCAGCTGATAAAGCTGCTACTAGACAATTATAGTCACTCTCAAGCTCATAGTCCTGAACATGTATGGGAGCCCTTCTTTGCCTTTGACTTCTTCTTGATTCCGATTCCCTTAATGATTTGTATGAGAAATCATTTTATTTTGGTAGTATTTCTTCATTATTCTCTTCCTCATTTTCCATTTTTTCAGTATTCTCCTCTACATCTTGATTTTTCTTTATTTTCTTGTTTTCCTTGAATTCTATTGATATTTTATTTTCTTCTTTGAATTCATCAAAAATAATATTTCTTCCTTGTACGATTTTTCTATCTATTGGATCCCACAGCCAATAGCCATTTTCTATCCCCTTGAACAACCAAATAGTTTAATTTTGTTCAAATTTGGTTTTCTACCATTCCACACTTCAGCTGGTACATGTTTTTGTTCTATTTATCAGATAAGCTGCTACTCTGACAGCTTCGCCCCAAAAAGTTTTGTCAAGATTTGAGTCAAATATTGAGTCAAATATTAAACATCTTGCTGTTTCCATCAAGGTGCGATTAATCCTCTCAGCTACACTATTTTGCTCAGGGTTTCTAGGAATGGTATATTGACTTCATTCCAAGTTTTCTACACAGGCCTTTGAAAGCATTGGAAGAGTACTCACCCCCATTGTCACATCTTAGTCTTTCAATTTTCCTTTATAAAGTAAGGAAGTACTTTTTATTATCATGCGTGACAGGATTCAGGGGACCACAAACATCAGAAGATACAACTTCTAAAATTCTGTTTGGTTTTTTATCTTCAGATATAGCATGAAACGATAATCGTTTTTGCTTTCCTTTCAAACAGACTTCACAAACTTATCCAAGGGGATAACATACAAATGACCCATTTTTCTGTGCAAATACTGGTTGATTACTGCACTTGCAGTTTCATACTGTTCGGTTTTTAATACGACTTTGTACAAATTTCCTTTCAGATTTCCTTTTAGTATGACTTTATTTTTCTTCGTTACAACTACTTCATTCTTTTTGAAAATGACTTCACATCCAGCTTCTCCCAGTTTTCTCACAGATAATAAGTTACACAAACGCCCATCACAAATCCAAACATTTTTCATGACAATATGCTGACCATCTTCTGTCCACAAGTTGAGATTTCCTTGTTTTTCAGCTAGTATTGTCTGTCCTGATTTGGCTATATGGATTCTGTGGTGTACATTTTCCTGATCCATTAGATTCAAACCCAAATCATTCTTAATGAGATGATTTGTTGCACCGCTGTCAATAATGATTTCAATTTCATGGAAACTAGGTTTTAAACTAATATTCATTTCTTCTTGGATGGTTAGAAAAGATATTTCCTCTTCAGTTTCAGCTTTGTTTGCTTTCTCAGTAGTTCTTTTAACTTTACAAAGTGATCCCTTGTGTCCAAATTTTTCACACTTGTAGCACTTGAATGGGAAATTCATTCCAGTATACTGTTTTCTATCATTTCCACAATTTTTTTTCGATTTCCATGAATACTAGAAAAAGCTACATCTGTGTTCATTTCAGTTTTACTTTGCCGTGCCTCTTCCATTAAAAGTTTATTCCAAAGTGATTTTTGTTTCATCTCGACAAGACATCACATCAATAGCTGTTACTGTTTGAAATGACTCTGGTACCTATGATAACAATGGAGACACAATTTCATTTTGGTCCATTTTTCCTCCAGCTGCTTTAAGCTCACAGACTAAGAAACGCATTTAGTGAACTTCTTTCTGAATGTTTTATAGCTCTCAGCTTCCTTTGCAATTGTACCGGTGTTGCTATTCCTACTTTCAAGTATGTACTCTTCAAAGTAGTCATTATTTCCTTTGCTGTGGTTTTTCCTTGCACCATTTCCAGTATGTTATCTGCCAGGCCCTGTACAATAATATTTCTTGCTTTGGCATCATCCTTTTTGAATTTTTCCAATTTAGTTGCATCTGTTGGTGAATCTTGCTACAGTATATGGCTAACTTCGAATTGTTCCAGCAACAATTTGATTCTAAATTCCCAGTTTGAAAAACTGTTTACATCAAATGGTCTGATATATAGTTGGTTGCCAGTGGCCATATTTTGTTTATTATCAAACTTCAAAATAAAATTCCAATTTTGAGTTTTCCATTCCTATCTTCAAAGTTACTGTGGACTCCGCTATGCACTGACCATCCCTGGGCCCATAACCACTTGAATTTTAACTTTCAGAGATGGAGAAATGCACACGATTGTGTAAATACTTTGATTTTATTGAAGAGCAAACATTACAGATCAACAAAATTATAAACAACATATATATACCGGGTGTTCACGAAAAGTGGCTCACCCCTATAACTTATTTAGTTTTGCAGATATTGAAATGAAATTTGGAGGATCTGTATGAGACATAAAACTGCATTTTTTGACAAGTGACTCAGATTTGTGCAACTATCGGTCTCACAGGAATTGATCTAAACTTTTGATTTTCAAATGAGACACCCGGTATATTTTCACCTTTTTTTCCTCCATACGATATTATGATTACAACCATGTATCATTTGTTACTTCTTATGACCATATTTTTTTTTATTTCGATATTTAATTTTTAATCTATAGGGCTATGGATACAATCGAATTATTAATTTTAGTTCTAAAGTAGCTATTGGGAAAATTAAAACTTTACGGTTTTCAGTTAAAATGCATCTTCTGTGTAAAATTTAATTTTCAATTCATTCCCACTATTTTATTTTCAAATGACAACATAGTCGCTGGTCAGTTGAAAAATGTAAATTTTATAAGGGTGCTTCCATCTTAAATGGGTCAGTGTATAAAAAAATACGACAGTAAGGATTTCTAAACTTATAAAGAATAGTTTAGCATGATCTCTGAAGTAAGCTTGAACCATCTCTATGAATATTCTTTTCAAAAATATAAAGTGATTTGATACTGATATTGAACCACGCAATATCCTATACTGCAAATGACACTGAATTAGACCAAAATACGCAATTATAAGAATACTTTTGCATACTACACTTTTCATTTTACTCAGTTGATTTGATTGCAATGAGGTATCATCTGCATAGAGGAATGCACCAGTAATGTCAACAAATGTTAAATCATTTATGTATAAAATAAAGTACTTGGCATACAAGATAGATGGACTATATTCCAAGCAAGGTAACATCAACAGCACAGCACCTTAAAAAATTGTGCTATTAATTTCGTTTTAACCTGATATATAATGATGTTCCTACAGTGTAACAAACTACTCACCCTTAGAAATTTTGGTTGGAATACTCAAAGCTTGGAAAAAGGAAGTTTTCTCAGGACCCAATCCAGTATTCTGAGCTGGAATTACAACAGGCAATGGCGCAATAGCACCATTACGAGCCGGAGCTCTCACTTTGTTCTCAAGAAGTTTGTCACGGATCTCCACAAGGTCTGATCGGGTGAAAACGAAACCAACATTGCCTTTGATGTGGGGCAAAATCTTTTCCAGAGAAGGGTTGCGATCGACATGACCTTTGATGGCTTTACGCATCATGGTATTTTTTCCCATGAGAACAACTGCGCTGCCCCGAAGTGATATGCGGATTTGCTGCATTTGCTTAGAGCCGACATTGTCAGCGCCCACAATGAAACACTTGGGATAATCTTCCAAGAGTTGCTGAAAAATAAATTGATTGTTACAACTGAAAATACATGAAATAACTATTAGAATTATTGTTGTATATTTTTTTCAGATAGATTATTATCCACATATGTCTTCCACATGCTAGTGGGTTCAGCTATTTCTAGCTCTAACATGAGACGAAAGCCATTGAGAAAATTACTAATTCATCATACATAATGAAATTGTACAGCTGCTGGGGATATTTTCAACAATGCACTAGAAAGGATACTTACGATGAGTTTGGTGAAATAGTTGGATTTCCAGGATGCCTTGTCCTCCCTACCCATCTTAAGCTGTAGAAGCTGTGATATAGGGACTCGATTAATCGAATTTGAGAACTGAAAAATGAAATACAGTATTCACATAACCTTCAAAATTCAGGTGTTTGAAAATTTTCAAAAAACATTAAATATATCTCAAATAATATGTAAAATGCCATTTCAGATGGAGAGTAACGAAATATACTCAGATTTTTGTTAAGATGACTGACGATAGATACGGATTTTTATAAATATCGCCAGATCCAAACACAACTCACCTTGGCACAAAATACAAGCGCAATGAAAGAAAGTTATTCGTTGACCATTGACAGTCGACATCGTTATCGTTCAGGGCTGCCAGAATGAAAATCAAAAATTGTACCATAATCTATCGCAGAACGTACTAAATCATGACAGATGTGACTAAATTTTTTGACAAACCTTGTACTAGATTTCACTGAAATGTACTCTAGCTTTTAAACGAAAATAACAAAAAAATTGGCCGGGAATTTTGAAAATCACGTAAAAATATTTTACTTTATGTCTTTCTAGTACTTGTTCATTTTAATCAATATTATATTGATATTAGCCTCTTTCCAATTGTCCCAATGAGTAGCTCGGTTTAACTCCGGATTAACTCCGGGTAACTCGGATTAACTTAGGAGCTACCACGAGTTACTCGGGGCTACTCATTTGGACAGTCGAAAAGCGGCTAATAACTAACCTCTCTTACTTTTTATATATTTCCCTTTCACTTATTGAGGTGTAGGTCATTTTAGACGTTATAAATATTAATGTACTAAACACTGTACCAGATTGATTAATATTTCTGAAAATGTACTAAAAATAAATAAAGAATAAATAAAGAATAATTTTGTGGCTTTGAGTTTAATTGCATTTGGGATTTGATATTTGTGATGAGTTAAAGTGTTATATTGTTCTTTCACTTTTAAAAAACTGTTCAATATGACATTTAATACTGAAAATATTTCTATTGTGCAATTTTGTTCGACAGAAAAGTGTATTTTTTGATCAACTACACTAAAAAGATTTCCCCATTTCAAAATAAAAGGAATGCATGCAAGCTTACTGAAGACATTGATAGATTTCAGTGGGAATGGAGAAAGAATTTATATTTTTTACTTTATCGCGGACTTTCGCTACTTATGGAAGATTTCAAGAAACGGTAAGATATAAAAACGCATCCAGAGATGATTGAATTGATTAGAAAACATTTTTGCCATAAAATATTGTCAACATGCATGGCGTTTTGAAATAAAATGTCTATTTCAAAGTATGTTCAGATTCTAAGTGGCGAGTACTCAATTTCTGTACTGAATATAAATGAGTTTACCTACTTTTTCCATATTTCTGGATTGTCGGCACGAAAACGGAACATGATCAAATTATTAAAATATAAGGAAAATGAAGAAACACATCAATAATATAAGAAAATTGCACATTTTTTTTATTACACAACTATATATTGACTTTCAAATGGTTTTTAGATTTTTTTTGGAAAAAATTCCACAATTTTAGTATTGCTATTTTTTCATTAAAACTTTAGATCTTCCATTTCGAGTATGGACTATTACTTTCGCATGGTATAATAAAAAAGTTTAATGAAATTACTTAAAATTCAATTAGCAATCATAATCACCATTTCCTTGGAATGTACACATTGTTGACACGAGGAAGATGACGCCATCTCTGGAGTGGATTATAAAAGTAGACCACTAGTTCATTTGTTTTGTCTTCAAAAAATTCTAAACAAAATCTAATCAGTCGGCACACCAGGGTTTTTAGACATCTTAGTACGGAGATAGGAAGTGAGCAATCCTGTCTCTCTTGTCTATAATCCTTGGGCACCACCTGTTGGATTAGGTTCTAGTTCACATTTTTTAGTACGTGGCGCTTATTTCGCTGACAAGAAACTGTTAGGCTGCTTACACATAACGGCGTTTTGCGTTCACGACTTTTATTTTTATTCTGTTCTCTTAAGTGGTTCCGTCAAGAACAGTCATACGTTAGACGTCATTTTGATAAATTTCAATCAGTTTGATATTTGATTCTAGTGGTGATTGATTTTCTGGTCTTTTTTTTATTGTGTTATTGTGTAGTTTCTTGTTCTTCGTTGTTTATGCTGTTTTCGGTTAAAGTTTTTTGTTTTCCTGTTTTTTGTATTGTTTCCTATAGTTTTATTTTATGAATCGTTCAAAACTTTAATGAACATTGATTGAAAGTTTGATTTTTGATATTTTTGTTTATTTCAGTGCCGGGAAAATTACCCGAAGATGGAAATTCCCATCCATTTATATCCTATACCAAAGGCAAGTTGAAATAACTATATTTTCAGAAATCATTCAATAAATTATTCAATTTAAAGAGTATTAGTTTTTTAGTCGAACGGTGAGGTAATATGCTCAAAAATTAAGCAGATACTGTATAGGCCTAGGCGATATTTTGGGTTGTTTTCTCAGGGCCCTTACAAAATACCTACTTAACTAGCAAGATCAGAGAAATGTTCTGATTGAAACGATATTTTTCACCTTCTTTCATAGGGCCATTGAAAAAATACATAACTAGAAAGAAAAATAAACAAAGGGTATATGGAACATCTTCATATGCAAACTTTTGTGACGCTAGTACCAAATTTGTACTCACCGGCGGTTATCATCCATACCCAGGGTTTTTGAGTTTTGAAAGTTTATTATATGATTTAAACTTTATCATTATATTCAACATGATTGGTATAATGTGAATAATTTCAACAAATTTGTAATTCATTTATCCCTTCCCTAATCCTATGTAAGATACGAGGGAAAAGTGCTTCATGAAATCAAATCAAATCTTGCTCGACCTAGACGGGGTGACCGTATGGCAGAATATAGTTGCTAAGAAGTTATTGCCTCTGATCTCAACCTTCATTTCTTTTTGCAAGTTACCCGTAGAAAACAATCTCAGAAATGTAGTTAGTCAGTGCACTTGAGCTAGTACTTAGTTGAGCTCACATACATCTTACCTTTCATTATGCTAATATTTATAAGAAATCCATGTTTTCAGAATGATAATTTACGCCAAACATGGATTGATGCCATTTGAAAAGATCTTCCAGCTTCGGGATACATGTGTTCAACATTTTTCTGAAGAGAATATCAGTTCAAGGAAGCTATTGAAAGGTGCACTACCTTCATATGAAGATAGATATCTATCTGAGTATTTAAATTAAACTACTAACAGTATCCAGCTGATTGAAATTCACACTTTGCAACGCTGAATTATCAAATTGTTTTTTTTTTAATTTTAATTGAATCTTGTAAGCTCAACCTCATGAATAAGTTTTTTTCAATTTTCCAGATTCAGGTGCAATAGTTCAGGACAAATCTGATAACCAGGCACTGCAACAGATTCATTTTTGAAACCCTCTGTTAATTTCTTTGTCAATTCCTATTAGTGAATAACTGCATACAGTGCTGGATATTTAGATACAAATAGGAAACAAAATCTCTTTCAAACCCAAAATATATTATCCAAACTGCTTCTCTCAAATCTGAAGAAAAGAAAGATGGTATTTTTCTTTATGCTTAGTCAGAAAGATCAAAAAACAAAACAATAGAAACTCTAATCTTTGGATAAAGAAACCATTGGCTGTTGATAATGAAACAGACCAGTTTTTCTATAATAAAAATAAAAAACCTAGATTTTTTTTATTCATGAAATTTTTTAATTGCTAGTTGAGCGGAACTTAAGTACCTCCCAATATTTCCATATTTTAATAATGAGCCAACTCTGATCCAAACATTTTTCTGAAATGCATTAAAAAACCAGCGAAAACTCGTTTTGTGACTTACCAAGTTCATAAATATCCAACAAGAGCTAATACTTCCCAACAATTTCACCTTCCTAGGACTCATCTTTCTTTATTCTATAAGGGACTGAATGAATACAATAAACTGCCTGACACCCTCTCAAAGAGAGTTTCCAACTCTGAACCTCAAAAGTAGACTGCATTTATGTCACAAATATCTATTTTTTCAGAAGAGCTGTTTGAAGGTTTAGTGCCCTTTACTTCTGAGTCCCTTTCAAACATAGTCTGACATTTTAGGAAGTTATTCTTTTTTCTTGTCGAGATATATAGTGTAGTATACCAATCTGTCGATCTCACTAGGGGCAATAGCACTATGTACTTGACACTTTTTTTGATCAAAAGATGACATAGTGCTGTTTACCTCCGAGGTACAGAACCATATTTGTATTCCAAAAGAAACACAGAGCATATAAAATCTCTTCGGTAAAATATTTTGTTTGCATCTTTCTTCTTAAATTTTTACATTTATCAATATTGTTACAGACCTGAAATTTGATAAAGACTTCTCGAATTGTTCGAGATCGTTCGATGAATTAGATGGAAAAATCTAGAAGCACTAACTTTTGTCTGGATCAATCGTCGAACATTCTATTTGTGTTCTATTGATTTCTTAAGTTTTCTAGAACTTTATTTGTATATAAAAGCGATGCATTTGTTAGATGAAAAAAGTTAGTTAGGAAGTTACTCTGAGTTAGTGATGGGATAATTCGAATGAAAAATAATCGATAATTCGATTATTGAAATGTCTCGAGATATCTCGAGAACTTGCACAGAATCATTCGAATGATGGATCACTCAAATAGGTTCCGTGACCGTGGCTCTAGACTGTCACTCTAACTGGTATTTTGAATTTGAATTCAGTTCTCGGACAAAAAATGCACTGCCGAGTGAAATAGTAAGAGGAAACTGAAGAGAGAGAAGAAGTGAGATATACACATTTTGTGTATTCGAATAAATTTGTTCGGTTCTCGACTCGACCATAACATTTTCATTCGAGTCATCGCTCACATGAATATTCAGTCTATAGGCATCTTCGATCTTTGGTACTCGAGTTCAAAAAGTTATCATTAGGTGTCTATAGTATCCGAGTGATTGATAATTCGAATGAACATTCGATTATTGTAATCACTCGAGTACTCATCATTCGATTATGGAAATAATTCGATTATGCCCAACACTACTCTGAGTTACCTTGGATACAAGTATTTTGACAGTGACTTGTATCACAGTGTTGTCAAGTGAAGTTGGAATAATAAAGGCGAGTTCATACCAGTGTACACTTATTTTTGAACCCGAAGACGCAACAATTGGTGACAGCGGCGGAATAAGTGTTACTGAAGAAAGAAAAGTAAGGCAGTTTTCCAGTATTTGATGGTGAATACTCGAGCAAATAATTACGACGAGATGGCGACATCAGCAGATATCCTTGAGTTTTTAAAGGAACAAGAAGCCAAACGAAAACAAGAACAAGAGGAACAAGAAGCCAAACGAAAACAAGAACAAGAGGAACAAGAAGCCAAACGAAAACAAGAACAGGAGGAACAAGAAGCCAGACGAAAACGAGAACAAGAGGAACAGGAGGCGCGGTTAGTCCAGCAGTTACAACAACAACATGTTGATATTCTGCAACGTATTAGTCACAGTCAAAAGTGCTTCCAGAATGAAATCACCGAAGTAGTACAAGAGGTCAGAGGAGAAGTTCAAGAGGTTAAAGGTGAAGTTCAAGAAGTCAGAGGTGGAGTCCAGGGAGTCAACAGAAGGGTCCAAGACGTCGAAAATGAACTGTCCAAAATAGATGAACGGGTGGCACGAGAGGTGAACAAGAAATTCAACGAAGAAGTGGATAGGATCAAGGAGAGGTTGGAAACGCTACACCTTCCACACAAGCCTGCACCCTCTGAGGAAATCTCCCCCACCAGCGAAAAGCCATCCTCACTGACAACTCCGATAAGGCCTACACAAGTGAAAATTTTGAAGCCTCCAACATTCGATGGGCAATCCTCGTGGCCCATGTATAGACGTCAATTTGAAGCGGCAGCAAACGCAAACGGCTGGTCCGAGGAGGAAATGGCCACCTCTCTAGTCCTGTGTCTACGAGGACAAGCATTGGACATCCTTCAGAACATCCCCGAGAGTAATCAGAAGGAATATTCAAGAATCGTTGAAGCTTTGGAAATCAGATATGGACAGCAATATCTCAAACAAGTATTTCAGAGCCAAATAAAGAGTCGATACCAAAAATCCAACGAAACTCTACAGGAGTATGGAGCCGACGTAGAGCGACTCATTAATTTGGCATACCCACAAGCACCGAAGGAGTTCATAGAACAAATTGGGGTGCAGACTTTCATCGATGGTTTGAGAGATACTGACATGCAGCAAGCCCTTCGACTAGGACGACTTCAAACCATAAGCGCAGCACTAATAGCATCTTTGGAGTTCGAGGCCGCGAAAAACGCATCAAGAAATACGAGGCCCAAGTTACGTGAAGTTAAATTCAACGAGGATTCTCCTACAAGCGAGGCGCTATTGAAGAAAATATTGGACTCCATAACAGCATTAAGCAACCAAGTGCATTCCCCAGAAGACAGGAAGAGGCGCTGCTATAACTGTGGGAAAAGCGGCCATCTACAGAGGAGTTGCTGGGAGAGATCGAGATCCAGAAGTCCAAAAAGAAAGAGGTCATCAACGAGTAACGAAGAGAGATCGAGATCTCCGAGCCCAGGAACAGAGCAACGTGGGCGATATACCAGAGGAGCCTTCAGGAGATCGACTACGCCAGAAAGGAGACCTCAAACGTCTGAAAGAGGACTTGCTCCCAACCAGGAAAACCAGAATTAGTCGACACTAGGGGGCGCGTGGCGACTTTCAGTGTTCAAAGCCCCAAGATCCATATATCGTCATTGAAGAAAAATGGCCAAAGTCTACTAATACAAGGCTACTTAGAAGATCGGAAATGCACCTTCACTATTGATACAGGAGCTTCGAGATCAGTCGTTCGCCCAGATCTCATACAAGAATCTGTGAAGCCGATGAAAAGGAATATGGTTTTGGAAACGGCAACGGGACAAACCGCACCAGTTATTGGGGAAACACTTGTACACATCCAGATAGGACCTATTACCATGGAACATTCTATGTTGGTTGCGGAAATAAGGGATGAATGTGTTTTGGGTCTGGACATCATGGAGAAAAACGACTTCATCCTTAACATCAGACAGAAAATTTTGCGGATTGGCAATGAAGAAATCTTCCTGAGCAGATACAATGAGAAAATCCAACCAATTAAGATTTATGTTGACGAAGACATCCACATTCCGAAAAACTCCGAAACCATCATCATGGCCAGAATGGATAAAGAACCTGGAGGTTTGAGCACTGGAATAATTGAAAATGATGAATACCGCCAAGATGGAATTTTAATTGCCCGATGTCTTGTGAACACAGAACAACTAATTCCTGTCAGGGTTGCCAATACTTCGGAAAATAAAGTCCTTCTGAAGAAAAACGACCAATTGGGATTCTGCAAACCTGTCACTCGAGTTATCAATTGTGAAAACCACACTCAGGTACTGCGAAGAAATACCACTAACACCGATCAGAGAACAATAGACAAAATGATGGAATCCACGGAACATTTAACTATGGAAGAAAAGCAGAAGGCCAAAGAGTTTCTTGATAGCCATCGTAACATTTTCTCGACAGAGACTTCGACGGGACGTACCAGTCTAGTTCAACATCGCATCAACACCGGCGATGCCCGACCAATCCGACAGGCTCCGAGGAGATTACCGTTTGCCAAACAGAGAGAGGTAGCAGACATGATAAACAACATGATGGAGGATGACATAATTGAAGAAACCACAAGCCCATGGTCCTCACCGGTAGTATTGGTAACTAAAAAGGATGGATCAACCCGATTCTGCGTGGACTATCGTCGATTGAATGACGTAACGATGAAGGATAGCTACCCATTACCAAGAATTGATGATACACTAAACACATTATCCGGTTCCAAATGGTTTTCAACGTTGGACCTGAAAAGCGGGTATTGGCAAGTGGAAGTTCATCCTGATGATAGAGGAAAAACAGCGTTCTCTACCGGACAAGGGCTGTACCAATTCAAAGTTCTTCCGTTCGGATTATGTAATGCTCCCGCCACCTTTGAGATACTTATGGAACTAGTATTGAGAGGTTTGACATGGAAAATTTGTCTAGTCTACTTGGATGACGTCATAGTAATGGGAAGGACGTTTGACGAACACCTGGATAATTTGGAAGAAGTATTTTTGAGGTTAGAAAATGCTAACCTGCAACTGAACCCAAAGAAGTGTTATTTATTTCAAAAAGAAGTTAATTTTTTAGGCCATGTCATCTCGGCCGAAGGAATTAAGACCGATCCTGCTAAAATCGAGGCTGTAAAGAGTTGGCCACGTCCTAGGGATAAACATGAAGAGAGAAGTTTTCTGGGGCTATGTACCTACTACAGGAAGTTTGTTCAAGACTTTGGTAAAATTGCCAAGCCACTCCTGTCGTGACCCAGACGAAAAGCTACCCGCCGTTCTCTTGGTCACTGGTTCGGAAGTAAACTACGCAAAATTACACAAAACGCAATTTATTCCTTGAGGGAACGCCCAAATACAATATTTTCGGAAATTACAAACTTTTTCTTCTTCTGACAATAACTAATATTTTTCAAAAGTCTATCTGACATTTTTTTTTTTTTTTTGTTTTTTCTAAAACTACTATATGTCCCAAAAAATAATAAAGAATGACAGAGATTGTTTGATCAAATAATTCATGAAATACAGTGTGTCTCTGACATCCTCCCACATGAGGAACTTTATGATAATAAAAGTGACTCACAAATATAAAAAGTCACACTGTCAAAGAATAAAAGAATATCAATTTATGCTAAATCTGGCAGGTAACTTAGATTCACGACCACTACGCGTAAAAACTTTAGATTCCGGTACTCTGCTTTTGATACCAAAACTGGCATCAGACACTCCCGCACTATTATCAGTAGACTCTTCTTCTGGAGTCGATCCGGATGATGCTCCGTTGGTTAGCCCATCTGACATCTTCGCACTGGGAATACTGTTTCCACCATCGCTTTCCTTAGGACCAACACACTCCAATGGATATATTCTTTGCAGAGGTCTCAGTAATTGTCCTCTTGCTGTTCTAACTCGCACCAAACGTACTCGTTGGTCGTTACCAGGAATCAGCTCAACAACACACCCAAGGGGCCAATCCATTCGTTTTTCGTTGTCGTTGCCAATGAGAACAATATCGCCAACAGAAACAACTTTTGATGGCATATTCTTCTTTTGCGCCATTTTCAGCTGAGCTAAATACTCATTGCGAAACCTTCTGCGCAAATGTTCCCTTAAATTTTGTTTATGACGTATTTTACGACAGAGAGATTCTCTGTCAACTGTGTCACAATCGGGCATTCCATATTCTGCTTGATCTCGTAAAAACATAGAGGGGGTCAAAGCAACCAGATCTTTTGGATCACTCGATATATAAGTGAGAGGGCGGGTATTTATGATTGATTCACATTCGCATACTAGAGTTAAGAGTTCTTCGTAACATAGCGAAGCACGACCTAAAACCTTACGCAAAAGTCCTTTCAAAATACCGATAAGTCTCTCCCAAAATCCGCCCCACCACGCAGCCGTTGGAGGGTTAAAACGCCATTTAATTCTTTGCACTGAACTATATTCGGTAATCGTATCCCAATCTAGTTTATTGAACGCGTTTTCGGTTCCGCTAAAGTTTGTTCCGTTATCACTATATATAGTCTTTGGTCGTCCACGTCTCGCGACAAATCGTCGAAGAGTCTGTATAAAATTCGGCGCAGACAGAGAAATAGACAGTTCAAGATGCACAGCGCGATACACGGCACATGTGAACAAACACACCCAAACTTTTTCCCCAGTCTTTAGAAACAACGGTCCAGCGAAATCTACGCCAGTGACTTCGAAAGCTACAGCGTCGCGAACTCGATCCACTGGTAGAGGAGGTGTTTGAACATCTAAGTGTTTGGCATTCTGTCTTTTACAAATAACGCACTTTGATATAACCGACCGAATTGAACGACGTCCACCCAATATCCAATACTTTTGTCTGAGCATGCCCAGTAGTCCTTGGGTGCCTACATGACAAGAATTTTCATGATATTTTGAAATCAAACGATTTACGATTGGATGTTTGCCAGGTAAGACAATAGGAAAGCAAAAGTCCGCAACATCGTTTCGCCGGGATATTGGAGTTCTCAAGCGAATAAGTCCAGCTTCATCACAAAATGGGTTCAAACTATTGATCTTTTTGTCATTTTCATTCTGAAATGTTTCATGCTGAATAACTTTGAAAATGAACACTTCAGCTTGATCGATTTCTTCAACAGACAAATTGCCTCGGATTTTCCTATCATAATTTCTTGTGTTCCATATAAATCGAAAAATCCATGCCATGGTTCTTAGAGTTTTGTCATATTTCGAAAAACGAGAAAAGTTCCAATGATCAGAACTCAAATTGATCAAAGTTGTGATCGACAACTTTTTTCGTTCTTTTTCAATTTCCTCTTCATTGCATCTCATATTTTCTTGAGGCCATAAACAGGGTTCATCGTAAAGCCATTTTGGCCCCTCCCACCATCTCGATTCTAGTAACTGCTTAGCAGAGCAACCACGGGAAGGAAGATCGGCTGGGTTTAGAACACCTGGTACATGTCGCCATGTCTCAATCGATGTCAAGGTGCGAATTTCTGCAACTCGATTCCATACAAAGGTAGCCCATTCTTCAGTACGACGAATCCATGAAATCACGGTGGATGAGTCACTCCAGAAGAAACATTCAATAGGTCTGCCAAAGATTCCTTGAATCGAAGCATACAACCTAGAACCGATCGTTGCAGCCATCAACTCCAATCGAGGTATGGATATACTCTTTAATGGTGCTACTCTTGTTTTAGCAGCGAGTAAAAATACAAATACTTGGTTATGGTGTGCTACTCTCAGAAAAATAACGGAAGAATACGCTTTCTTGCTGGAATCACAAAATGTATGTATGCTCCAATCATCAGCGTCTTCGGATCCAGCATGTATCCATCTGGGAACCTCTATCTTCATCAGATATGGAAGCTCTTTTACCCATTTACAAAAATCATTGGCAATGTTTTCATCCACGGGTACATCCCATGACAATTTTTTCTCCCATATTCGCTGAAGTAATAATTTTGGACCAACAGAAACTGGACAAGTAAAGCCAATAGGATCAAATAAACGTTGAGCCATAGAAAGAATGAACCTCTTTGTGATAACCTCAGCTTGAATACTATCAACAGATTCGAAACAATCTTCATTAATAGTCAATGTATCCCTCGTTTTATTCCACTTAAGACCAAGTACAGGAACGAGTGGAGTATCACTTAGATTATTATCTGTATACTCCCACCCTCGTAAGTCAAATTTGGCTTCGGCCATAATGAGACTAGCCTCTTTAATGAATTGCTTTAGGGTCATTTCGTTGGCAACACTCGTGACACAATTGTCCACATAAAAACTCCTGGCTAGTTTCTCAATTGTATCGCTGGTATATAATCCATCGGATTCTGTACATTTACTACGAATCTTTGTAATATGATACTCGATTGTAGCACCAAGCAAAAATGGACTACTGTTCACGCCGAAAACAACTCTTCTATGACGATAAATTATTTCGTTCCCATCATTATCGATCCATAGAAATCGTAGAAAATTTCTATCTGTTTCATGAACACTAATCTGTAGGAAGGCTTTTCGAATATCTGATACGACACCAATTTTTTGTTGCCGAAACCTGAGCAAAATTGTCGGTATCAGTTCTATTAAGTTCAGACCCTTCTCGAGACAATGGTTCAGGGCGGGTTTATCTTTTTCATGTGACGAGGCATCGAAAACTGGCCTAATTTTTGTCGTAGAACTACTTTCTTTGATAACTGGTCTGTGAGGTAAATAGTGAACAGGAGCAACAGCCTCCTTTTCTTCGACTCTTTCGATGATTTTCTCTTGAAGCCACACCTTGAAGACTTGGTCGTAAGATGAAATAAGCTGTGCATTCTTCAGTTTCTTCAATGTGGATTCAAGTCTCTTTTTAGAAAGAGCATAATTATCCGAGAGTGGGGGATGTCCATCTAACCATGGCAATCTAACTTCGTAACGACCCTCGTAATCCACCTTGATCGTGTTACGAAAGAAGTCTTTTGCCTCATTAGCTAGATCTTCACGTGATTTTCTTTCGCATGGCTCCTCGATCCCTAGTACGTCCAATTCCCATAAATTGGTAATGGTAGCATCTTTCACAAAGAGTGAATGAACTGTCAAAGTCGAACTACTGTTTGGAATATCTGATGGAACCCTTCCCATGAGGGTCCATCCCAACAAAGTTTCCACTGCTACGAGACCACATGGTAGAACATGTCTTTTCCCAGTATACAACTTGCCAGCGACATCAGCGCCAATTAAAACCTCTATTGGAGCTGAACCTGCAGTGTCATGTAAATCGATATGCAATGTTTTCAACTCTTCCATCCATCTACCATAAAATATGGAAGGTATTTCATTACATATCTTCGGTTGATCTAGAGCTTCGAATGTACATGAATAGTCTTCCTCTGTTAATTTTATATCATAACAGTTATGACTATGTCCTGAAGTTTGTGTGCCACCAAATAAACTATGTACAAGAAATTCCGTTCGTTTGGGTACATATCCCATTTGAAGAACGGTCGACTTCAAGACATATGAACGTTGCGAACCACTGTCAATGAGGACACGTACTTTGCGAGATCGATCTCCGCAACTGATCGTCACTCGAAGTGTCTGCAAAAATACATGTGCGCTGTTGTGATTCGCCAGTACTTGATTTTCAGTTTTTATACCCTCTTTTCCCTTGTTTTCAGATAACGGATCAACAGAGAGTATTTTATTTGAAGGTAAATCAGCACACATTAAAGCTACGTGTGATTTGCCACAAACAACACATTTAAGACGGCTATGACACCTTCTAGACAAGTGCCCTATTTTGAGACAACGGAAACAAGCCTTTTTTTCCGACAGAATGGTTTTCTTCTGATCTAAACTCAATTTCTGAGCCTTGAAACACCCCTCACTATCGTGGTTCCCCCCACAAAAAACACACTTGGCAACATCGCAATTTGTCAAACCAGCCGCAGTAGGAAATGTTTCAATATGTTTCAATTTGTCTTTTTTATGACGATCATTTGAAGAAATATTATTGGAATGAAGGCCGAACCCTTCAGCTGCTAAAGAAATGCGTTGTTCATTTACAATTTCATTTTTCAAAAAACGCATAAGACCTTTCAAACGACATTCCAATGTAGAAACTTCGAAATCAATATCATCTGAATCATCACTACGGCCACTTGAAAACTCTACTGATCTTTGCCAAACTCGTAGTAAATCTTCTGGTAAACAAGACTCAATCAGTGGAAACAGCATTGCTGAACATTTTTCCGAAGTTATTCCTAAAGTTTCAAGTGCCCGCAACTGTGTTTCGATTTTGTCATATAGAGTGGAGAGATTCGATTTTGTATGAGACATGGCATTATTCAAAATGAGTTTTAGTAACTCTCTGACATAGACGTCAATTTGCAAATCTTCCCTGCCAAAACGAGACTTGAGGCTTTGAATGATTTTTTCATAATTCTCATTCATGGCAGGGTAACTTTCCACCAATTGTCGGGCTCTACTGCAAGGAACAGTGGCTTGAATCAAATATTCAATTTTATCAGTTGTTGCAATGTCAGGATCCTCGTGAATCTTTCTAAATTGAGCCCAAAATGAAAGCCATTCTCGAATGTCTCCACTGAATTTTTTGAATTCAATAGTAGGAAGCTTAAATTTACGCCTACCTGTCTCATATCGTGTAGATGATTGTGTAGATGATTGTTCAGAAAGAAGTACTGACCGGACTTCATCATCCTGACCTAGCTTGTTGAAACGTACCTTCAGTGTAGTATACTTCACCCTATACACATCGCTAGACTCCATTTCTAGTTCCAAATCCTCCTCGCTCGCATTTTGTGTTAGAAGGGCATTATAAATTTCGCTATCAGAAACGACTAGAGCATCATGTTTCTGCTGCAAAATCTCCCAAGTTACCTCAATCTGCTGCATATCCTTAACTTCGGCTGAAATCAACTGGTCTAACTCATTTGCCTTCTTCGTGAAGGCGGAACGAAGTACGGACCTATGCTTTTTACTCTGTTCCATCTCGCAATCGCACAAAATAACAAACTTGGTCAGAACCACGCGTGATTTGTACTTGAAACCTTCGAAACCGAAATCCGCGTAAAAGTTTGTCTATTTGAAATTCGAGATGTCCGTGAAACTCCCGAAAACTATACGTCCCTACTGTCCTGTCACGGTCGCCAAAAATGTCGTGACCCAGACGAAAAGCTACCCGCCGTTCTCTTGGTCACTGGTTCGGAAGTAAACTACGCAAAATTACACAAAACGCAATTTATTCCTTGAGGGAACGCCCAAATACAATATTTTCGGAAATTACAAACTTTTTCTTCTTCTGACAATAACTAATATTTTTCAAAAGTCTATCTGACATTTTTTTTTTTTTTTTGTTTTTTCTAAAACTACTATATGTCCCAAAAAATAATAAAGAATGACAGAGATTGTTTGATCAAATAATTCATGAAATACAGTGTGTCTCTGACAACTCCACCGCTTAACTGAGAACAACGTTCAGTTTGATTGGAGCCCTGATTGCCAACAGTCGTTCACTGAACTGAAGAAGAAATTGACAACTGCGCCTATTTTGGCTTACCCACGAGAACAAGGCACTTTCATTTTGGACTGTGATGCGTCTCAGCAAGGCATTGGATCAGTTTTATCCCAAGAACAGGATGGCGAAGAGAAAGTAATAGCCTACTTTAGTAAAACTCTAGGCAAAGCCGAAAAGAATTACTGCGTTACAAGAAAGGAGCTTCTATCGATAATCAAAGCCATTGAACATTTCCATACCTTCCTCTATGGCAGACGTTTTCTCGTAAGAACTGACCACAGCGCTTTGCAGTGGATAATGAACTTCAAGAAACCTGAGGGTCAGATTACGAGATGGCTAGAGAGACTCCAACAATACGACTTCAAAGTTATTCATCGCAGTGGCAGGAAACACAGAAATGCAGACACATTATCCAGACGTCCATGCTTGGAACAGCAATGCCGATATTGCCAGAAACTCGAAAACAAAGAAGTCAATTTTTACAATGATGAACATTGCAAGGAAATTCTGCAAGTTACCACCGTAAGAGTCGAGTCTGAAGAATCTGATTTATGGACCACAGAAGATATGAGGAAGAATCAGAAGAAAGACAACAATTCAAAGTTAGTTCTAAGCTGGCTAAAAAATGGAGTTAGACCTGAGTGGCAGGAAGTATCCAAGTTTGGTGCAGTTGCCAAGGGATACTGGGCTCAATGGGATTCCCTATGTCTTCGTGATGGCCTATTGCATCGCAAATGGGAAGCCCAGATGGAGCAACTGTGGTGTACCAACTGGTCCTGCCGAAAGCACTTACTATAGATGTGCTCGAGCAACTTCATAGTAGTCGTGCAGGTGGACACTTCGGAATCAAGAGGACCCTTGCTAGAATTCGAGAACGATTCTATTGGGTGAATTGTCGTCGTGATGTAGAAGAATGGTGCAGAAGATGTGACCTATGCTCTTCAAAGAAGGGACCCAAAACTAGAAGTCGAGGGAAAATGGCTCAGTATCTTTCTGGTGAACCATTCGAAAGAGTAGCAGTTGACATTCTTGGGCCGTTTCCTGTTACCGAGCAAGGAAATAAATACTTGATGGTAGCCATGGACTATTTCTCCAAGTGGCCTGAAGTTGTGCCCATTCCAAACCAGGAGGCAAAGACCGTTGCAAAGGCCTTCATAGAAAATGTAATAGCCAGACATGGAGTCCCACTAGAATTACATTCTGATCAAGGACGAAACTTCGAATCTGAATTATGGCAGGAAATGATGAACATTCTAGGTGTGAAGAAGACTCGTACCACAGCCCTACATTCACAATCAGATGGTATGGTTGAACGACATAATAAAACCATCAGTCAGTACCTGTCGATGTTCATCTCCAAAAATCAAAAGGATTGGGATGAGTTGGTACCACTATTTCTCCTATCCTATCGAAGTTCCCAGCATGAGTCCACGGGATATACTCCTTCAATGTTGATCACTGGGCGAGAAATGAAACTACCATGCGATCTGTTGTTTGGAATGCCACCTAGAAGTACAGAGGACAAAGTCCTACCAGAATATGTCCAAGAGTTGAGAGAAAGACTGGACCAAGTTTATGAATTCTGCAGACGTCTTCAAATCTTCAGTGATAAAATGAAAAAGAGGTTTGACAGGAAGAGTCCAGGGACTATGTTTGAGCCAGGTGATGCCGTTTGGCTATACCAACCTCAGAGAAAGAAAGGAAAATGCCCCAAGCTACAGAGAAATTGGACAGGACCCTATGTCATCAAAAAGAAGATCAACGACTTGGTATACCGCATCCAGCTCAACCCAAGGAGTAAACCCAAAGTTGTTCACATCGAGAGGTTAGCAGAATACCGAGGCCACGATCCCCCAAATTGGTTCCAGAGGGACAGCCAAAATGGTGATGGTGTTATCCGGGACGGAATAACCTAAAGGAGGAGGCAGTGTTACAGACCTGAAATTTGATAAAGACTTCTCGAATTGTTCGAGATCGTTCGATGAATTAGATGGAAAAATCTAGAAGCACTAACTTTTGTCTGGATCAATCGTCGAACATTCTATTTGTGTTCTATTGATTTCTTAAGTTTTCTAGAACTTTATTTGTATATAAAAGCGATGCATTTGTTAGATGAAAAAAGTTAGTTAGGAAGTTACTCTGAGTTACCTTGGATACAAGTATTTTGACAGTGACTTGTATCACAGTGTTGTCAAGTGAAGTTGGAATAATAAAGGCGAGTTCATACCAGTGTACACTTATTTTTGAACCCGAAGACGCAACAATATGTATATTCGGATTATGTATAGCAATGTAAACTAAACTAGTCATATAATATATCCGAGGGACCCCACTGTCATTTTTCAAATCATATCTTGAAGCAAGAAAACAAGCAGTCATGGTATACCCCAAGGCTCCATCTTAAGACCCACGCTTTTCGTGGTTTATATCAATAACATTTCCAATACCTGCTGCCCAGTACATTCATCTGCTTTGCAGACGATACTACAATGGTACATTCTGAGTCAAATATCACTCAATTAGTAAATAGCACCAATAACGCAGAAAAAATGGTTCTCGGACAATATGTTGAAGCTGAATAGAGACAAATTGCAGAAAATTATAGTGTCCTCCCTCCAATAACAACATAACTTGCAATTACCATGTTAAATTATTAGAAATAACAATTGACAGCATGCTCAAATGGGAGCCTCACATAGACTAGTTGTGGTAGTACTAGTAGTACCTTTTGCGTCAGTTGAGAAACTTGTCAACCACCACATATTGTTAACAGCATACCATTCATTATTTCATTCACATTTAATGAACGGAATAATTCTGGTAAATTAGAGTTTTATGCAGAAGAAAGCTATTAGAATATTGGCTTATGCAATAGTGGTTTGTGAAGAACCAGTAAACATCTGTAAAAGAAAACTATGGTATACCATGACAATTATATTGCGAAAAAATACTAAATTCATAAATTTAGTAACATTTCAACATAATTTCTATTCCTGGCCTTACGCAAAGGTAGATTTTGTTTAAAATTTTTTGAAGAACGAATAAACATCTTCATCGAGAGGAAATGTTACAATATGTATGGATTTACATTTTCTTTGCAACTTTGTCTATCTACCTCAGCTGCTATACCATAGTCCTTTCAACAGATATTTATTTGTTCTTCATAAAAAGTTCAAACAAAATCTACCGTTGTATCAGGCTGTGCATAGAAATTGTATCAAATGTTACGATCATAGTTGTCAATTTTAATTGGACAACTAAAATTGTGCACCTAAGATTGTCAAACTTACACATACACTAGCAATTCTAGTTGTGCAGTTTAAAACGTATAGATTGTAATGTATGAGGCACTTTATGAAGTTTTTGGATTTTATTTTTTTCCCAACGTTAATAGTTATTACCTTCTTACCTCAGCTACTATACACTTGACAGATGTTTATTTGCTCTTCATAAAAAGTTTGAACAAAATCCACCATTGCCTAAGGCTGTGAATAAAAATTATGTTAGAAGGTTTTAAAATAACTGGAAGTTACTTCGGTCATAAAGTCACTGCTGCTTGCTCCAGCTGCCAATTTAATGTTCATCATTTTTTTCAAGGTTGCAGTCATCATTTCTTTTATTACTTCTTATACCTTATTTTATGTAACAATGTATTGTTTTCCATTTGTAACAACTAATTTCCCTTCAGGAATTATCTATATTTATATGACTTTATAAATTCACTATTACTGTTTAACTTGAATGTTTATGAAATATTTCAGCAACTTGATTTATGTTTCAGTTAAATATTCTTGTTTGTTACGAGAACAATAATTCATGCTGAGAAATTTCACTTAACGAGTCAGAAATATCCATGGCACATCCCAACACTAAAAATGTCCACCTTGTTATATTTTATAATGCATGATTATGGTATTCTTGATATAATATTTTGAAAACTTTTAAAAATTTCAGCAATATTTTATATTTTCGGAAATGTTGATATGTTTCTCAATTTCATTAAAATGTATGCAATTTGAAAGTGTGAAATATAGTGATAGTTATCCATGTTTTCATATTTCCATTCCACTATTCACCTGAGTGTGGCAGCAACATCCAAAATTTTCTGATACATCATCAGATATATTTTCTAGCTGATTGATACCCAGATAGCACAGGACGTCTTCGGGACGTCCGGTTTTTGTCCATTTTTGGTCCGAATGTCCCGAGCTATTGAATGGACGTTTTCAGGACGTCCAGAAACGGACATCTTCTGGACGTCCAAACATGTACTTCTCTGGTACGTCCATTAGAGGTCAGACATTCTTTATTTTTCCAAAATAAGTCGGAAAATATTTGTATGTATATGGAGTATTTATTATATAAGATTGATTTTTACCGATATGTTTCAATGAACGAAATTCATAAAATAAAAAAAATATGTGAACAAAGTGAATTTCGAATATTAACATTTTTCTGTTTCATGGGAGTTTCGACTGTCCCTGAGTCGCAACGAATGGATCCGACTCCAACATTCTCGATTCAGCTTTCAGATAATCAGCATCTATAGCTAATCTAGCGTTTCTACTGGTTTGTTTGTTGTGTTCTGCGTTCTATACGTTTAATATTATTATATAGTTCTAGGTACAATCATTATATTGTAGTAACTAAACAGTTAACAGTTGTCTTGTTTCAATAAAATCTAAAATCTTGTCAAACACCCTGTCAAGAAAACAGACGCTGCATGGCTTTGGATTTTTCGGTGTGTAAAGTTAAAAGTGCGAAATAGTGTAAATGACGAATGTGTTTTTTATTTGTAGATCTCGGGCAGTCACGTTGTATTTATGGGTGAGTAGAGATTGAATTAGAAAATAGATACCTACTTTAGAGAAGAACATGATGAAACATAACCTCCAAAAACACAATACAATTTACTAACTTTCCTGTTGTTTAAGGTGCTGCAGATAAAGCAGGATTGTCGCAGAATTATACTGCAACTGAAAAATCAATTCAATTGTGGCTGAAGGGAGCAACTCATCGGATGAGTGCGGATAAGAACAAAAAAAAATTGAATTAATGAACCCCTTGAAGTGATATACCGAGAAACCGAGAAGTATACTTTTAATTTTTTTGACAATTTTATTTATTTTATGTATCATGAGTACTTACTGTTCGCATAAACCTGTTATTCTTCAGATAATATAGAACAAAACCTGTAATTTTTCAGATTAATATATAGAACGTTTTGATTCTGATTTTCATTTTATTTGTACTTACTGGCAATTTTCGAGATCTTTTATTGGTCAATCAGTGATGTGTTTATCATTATCGGTGTCTGGTCACAAATTAACATTATTCATGATAGAATTCAAAATACGAATAAAAAATATGTTTTTGAACCTACATACGATAAAGGTCTTTAAATGGTCCTGTTCAGACCCAAGATGGAATTAGATCGGATGTCCTATGGACATCTGGTTTTGTAACATCGTATGTCCATAGGATGTCCATGGGACGTCCGCCAGACGAAAAATGGGCGTCCCTAGGATATCTGTAATGTCCGAAGCGGACGTCCTGAGGACGTCCATGTGACGTACTTGTGCTATCTGGGTAATGTTGATCTTCAAGCCAATACCTGGAAAAAGAAAAAAAAATGTATTTGTTTTTACGAATATCTCAGGTTTTTGGAGAATGCAGGGTTTCTCTGAGATTCTCATGAGATTGTGAGAGCAAGCGAGATCTAGGATTTACAGCGTACATGAGAATGGATTCTGAACTACTCTAGCTCAGTGGCAGACGGTGGAATCTGAGTAAGAAGCAAATGAAGACCTCAGGTAAAGAACGTGCTAAGTCACTTTGGCAATAATTCTCAGGAGAGCTTTTAGGTTCAAACTACTCTCGTTTCTTGCCTGTATAAGGTTTACAAAAGTATTATTATCTCCTGACCAAACAACGTTCTTTCCCAGTACAAATATGCCATGTTATAGCATAGCCCGGCAGCCAAAAGCTGACATGGAAATCACGATTTGAGGCAAAATGTGACTAGACCCGTTCTTTCCCTGCGGTCTTCAAATGTATCAAAGAAGTTATTGTAGTGGCAAACCAGTTTTCGTGGGTTTATAAACTTTGGATGCTCTAGATTCAATTGGTTTCTAAACTAGGAATGTTATTTTTTCATGTGAAACAATTTAGTTTTCACACTAGTGATAAAAATAATAACTAGAAATTGGTTGTAAGCCTCCATTCCAAAACCAATAATTTAGAGTTAATCAATAACACAATAAATAGATAAGAAGCGACTTGAGTTGTGCGAAAATGTATTTGCACATTCCTTCAATCAGCAAAAAAATAGTCCCTAAATTTTCAAGCATAGTTTATGATAGAAACTACAAAATATCTAGATTTAGTTCTGTATAAACATTAGCATGAAAAGTTGATCATATTCAGGGAACGTGAACGTAAACTATCTTCAAAAATTCGTTGAAAACTTGAAATATTGATAAGCAGTCATACAAGCGGGATGAGTTCTAGCTAAGTATTATGGAAAGAGAAATAGAAATTAAAAACCACTGCTACTACTCTATTCCTTATATTTGGACCTTGATGTTTAATAGAAATTATAAGTGAATGAAAGCATGAACGTATCCTCGTATTCGAAGAAAGGATGAGGTATTTGGTACTTACCATGAACGCATGTACAGGTACAGTACATGCGTTCTTGTCCTTGTGCACCATAAGCATCACACAAGGTCGGAAATATCTCATTGTGGTGTTTCGCAGTATTCCGAAGTGAATCCATTGGAATTTTTATTTAATTTACATAAACAACAGACACAAACTTCAAATTTCGAACACAAGATTACACAAGTCACAAACGTAACGAGCACAAACTGTCAAAATTCAGGAAGTCAGAAAGAGAAATCTATGGTCATGTAAGAAAAATGTGTACAGGTATAAGAACGGTATAAGTGCACGCACGCACCCGGGTTTCTAGGCATCTTAGTTTCGATTAACTCCGACTGAAGAGGTAGACACGCCTACCTTTCATTTATGTATTGGTGGTATCCATAGATTAATTAATCTATGGTAGTGTCTTGTTTTACCGATCCTTTTTTATGTCCGCTGATAATTTTGTGAAACTCTTACAAACCCTTGCAAGAAACTCTCTTAAAAGACCCAAATTTATGTCGATATTTGTCAAACTATGACAAATTCTTGCAAAAACTCTTTAAACAAGAATCCTTCACTTCATTTTTATTGCCATTTTCGATTTTTTCTTTTGAATTTCTTCTAGATATTTTTGATCTCTTTAAATATACTCGTAGCTGCTAGCGGCTAGGTATTTTCTTTGTATGGTTCGGGCAGGGTCACTGTGACCACGCTGGAGATCGGTCTTTTTTCCTTCGAGCAATGCTTCCGAAACTATTTTACCAGTTTGTCAGATGAATCTGGAGGCCTGGAACTCGGGAAGATAATATCTTTATCAAAGACTGAGGTGTCCATCCTTTCAAGATGGCACATCTGAAATATGTCTCTCCTGAAATACATGAGGCGTCTCTCCTCAAAAATAGTAGGCATCTGGAATAATATAATTCTCTAGTATCATCTTAAGTTGCAGACGTCTCGTCTCAACAAGCATGAGGCGTCTCGCCCCAGCAATAGTAGACATCTCGTCATTTATTATGCTCTGGCTCCATCTTGCATTGGATGAGACATCTCTTCTGATTCTCAGTTCGCTGCTATTTTATAACTCAAGCGAGTGACTTTCGCATACGGAATTATGGTATTTCCGTATGAAATGACATAAACCGTATTTTGAAGGAATCGAAAAATACTCGTAGACGAATTTATTCTGCGGAAATACATCGCATGGTCAAAAGGGGTGCGAATTGGTGAATTCGCATACTAAATGGTTGATTCGTAGGTTCTTTAAGTTCTGTGTTCGTAACAGAAACAAAGATAGTAAAAAGTAAATATGTTTAATAATATGATCAATTTAGCGGGTTTAGCAGCGTTGGAAGAGCACTCCCAAAATTTTAGGAAATAGGCCGAGGAGAAGACGAATCCAACAATTAAGAAATCCTTTTGAAGAATTTAGCGATATTGATTTTATTAGGCACTATAGGTTGACAAAGCAGTTGACGCAGGAGCTAATTCATTTAGTGGAGCCTTACATAGATGCCCCTATAAATGTTTCTGATATATTATCACGTTCAGAATGTTCCAAATGTTTCCATTTAGGATTCCGTTGAAACGTTTCATACACGTTATGTGTTTACTGAGATACCATTCAAAAAATAAAAGTTTGCAGGTTATCACAATTCCTTCCACTTCTGATACTAGTACACCTTCAACAGTAGAATGCCTTGATGTACAGCAACCATTGAACTCACTAGTCAAAACACGAGCAACAAAAGTGAATTTTAGTGAAAGCCCCAGAAGGCAGAAACTCGAGCAAAAACATTTAAGTTCTTCAAACGGAAGACAAGAATTTAAAAAAGAATTTATCCAAGTTGTACTACCACCTGAAGTAAACTTTATTTAACTTGCTGATTTGTATTTAAATCCTGAAATGGTTCGATTTATTAGGGCACAAGCAAATTTAAAACAAACTAATAAATTTGGCAGACGATATACAGATGAATTGAAACTATTCACCCTTACTATTAATTTTTTGAACCCTTCATGTTAAAAATATTCACAAAATATATTTTTGCTGTCTTCTACAAGATCGCTTTCTTCATTTATGGAAAAGATCAAGTTTTCTGCTGGGTACAACAAAGTTTTGTTTGAGTAAATATTGAAAGTGAAGGTGTTTCTCATTGAATTATTTTTAAAATAGCTTCAGAATTGTGCCTAAAAAAACCCAGAAAAGTAGCTATTTTGATGAACTTGTAATAAGTACGCAGAAATAAATTTGAACGATTGATTTTGAAATAATGAAGAACCTATTTTTGCAAAATACTTTTTTTCTTTCTTACATAGATTTCGAGATTCAGTTGATTATATATCGAAGTTTGGACACTCTTTGGGCAAAGTTTTTATTTTTGGGATGATTCCGATATAATTAAATAGCTAAACTATGAAAACACACAAATGCATTCACTCAAAAAGTAATAAATGTAATATGTTTGTTCCTTATGCCACAAACTTTTGACCCATTCATGAAATCTTTGTATACACATTTTACTTCGACAAAACTGATAATTCCGAAGATAATGCTTGTTCTATCAAAGCACAAGAGAGCAGCTCCAAACGATTTTTAAAAATATTTACATGTGAAATTTTCTAATTTTGGAAATTAACTAAATCTTGAAACATACTACAGTTTACGTTAGCATAAAAATCATTTCAAGTTGAAAATGTATATTTGTGTAAAAAAAATATTTTTGTTTTCAGAACGAAATATGTTTCCATATCTGACACTAATGCCAATATTGACAATTGACAAATCAGATTTATACATCCCAAGCAAAGGCAAACCTGCCCTGGGATTCCAAAGTGACGATCGGACCTCAATCGTGTCGTTTAGACGATTTTGGCGATTCCGAACCTATTGAACAATTGTATATGTGTTGCAAATTACCTACATTCTGACGATTCCGAAGGCACAATCGGACTTTAATCCGCTTAATCGCGTCATATAGAGGATTTTGATGATTCCGAAGTTATACGACAATCGTGGAATCGTGTGTGTATTGCAAAAAGCCTACTTTCCTACGATTAGTAAAAGACAAGTAGTCAGAGTCCAAACGATTGATGTATATCCATCTTGGTCTAATATATGTCTTGTTCTTTATTATTTCAAGTGGCCATGTGCTTTTGTATTATTTGTTTACATTCCATTATTGACCTAAAATTTTCACTTTTTGATGAATTTGAAATTTGAACCATCTGAAAAAACGCCAAAATGGAATAAATTGGGTTTTTACTAGTAGGAGCTAGTGTATTATTATATACGGGTATATAAAAGTATATAAAGTATATAAAGTATATAAAGTATATAAAGTATATAAAGTATATAAAGTATTAGCCATCTCTAGGAAAATGTCATGGAGAAATATTTGGGTTTTGCCAAATGCCCTGTTATGGAAAAGTAAAAATGAGGAGAATCTGGAAACAATTATCCCAGGAATTGAAGGTTTTAGGATTGGGCACTAGAACAACTGAAAAATGAAAAAAAAGTTTGATGTTTTCAAAGTTTTTTTGAAATAAGAATGGTAGTTACCTACCACAAAAAATGCTAAGGTCAATCAGTGATTCTAGGTTGTATTAGTTTTGAAGAAACAGATAAAGTCAACTTTTAAAACCCATATAAAAATATCTAGGTACAACAATGGCACAACCCCAGAATAAATCGTTATTTTTTGTATTATCTCTGTATGCTGTGATACAACTATAAATATTTGCAATAACAAAAAAGGACACACAACTTTCAGATTGATAATATACGTATGGCGACAAGTCAATGCAATTAATTCACTTGAAACATAAAGTATAACCACAAGTATAACCTATAAATATAACATGACGACTCTATGACGTCATGACGATTCGATTCAAGCCCGTCAATGGATCAATTGATTCCGAACTAAATCGTCGGGTGAATGCGGTACTCGATAGTGTTATGTTAGTTTTTGTTTTGCAACTATAATATAGTTGAAGGAATTTAAAGTAGGTATTGACTAAAAGTTTAATTTTGTGGGGTAAATTCGTTTCTTGACATGTTTGTTTTTGTCCTTCTATAATTGTATTGATTACGATTATATTTTCACGTTTTCAGATTGGAAGATTAAAATAACCAAAAAATTCGTATTGAATTATGCAAGGCGAGAGGCATTGTGATGAACTTGCATTGTACCTATATATTGCATAGAATGACACTTGCTTAATCAGGACGCTTTTTACAACGAAAGCTTGTTTTTTTCTACCTATAACGCACGTTTGCTCAATTTGCTGCAAAATTTGAAATCACTCGCTTTTCTGTGGGCAAGTTTCTCGCCAAAATATGAATAGAAAAATGTTCTATTTTGGTTGAGTTTTTTTTTATACAAGCTAAATTTTTTTCAGGGGAGCACAATACACAACTCCAAAAGAGTATATACATTTATTTCAACCTATTATCCTGAGTTTGGTTCGAATCGCCGTCGAGTGCACATCGTTTGTCTTGCTGAACTTGAGATTTTCAATTATCTTTGTCCTAAGTGAAATAAATACTAGTAATTGTGTAAGTTAGTGCAGTGCAGTCTCGTGAGCAACATCAATATCAGAGTGAGATCACATCTTTATTATTAGGCCAAACAATTATCACAAAATAATATAAACAAGTCAAAAAAGGTAACCAAGATCCTCATCAAAATGGCCAATTGCCATGCATGTAGAAAAACAATACCTATGAACGACAGCGGCTCACTCACGCTCTGTGTGTCGTTTAAACTGGCACGGAGTTTGTGCCCGACCGCAACCCAAAGTTACTGCCGGCACTACAGGTGTTTGGAAATGTTAACAGTGCATCGCAAAACCGGTTCATTTGGCTGCCATCATGTCACAGTTTTTAGAGCTCAATAAAACTGTTGCAGACTGCAAGTCACAAATCAATGGTTTAACTGATCTTGTAGCATCACAATCTCAAACAATTAGTACGTGTGTTAACGATATCTCAGAGCTACGCAAAGACAATCAAATACTTCAGACAAAAGTCTACGAATTGGAGAGCAAAGTAACTGATGGAGCCTCAGAAAATGTTTTAACTGAAGTATCAGAGAGATTGAAATGGAAAAAGAACGTGCTGATCATGGGTCTATCTGAATTACAGCGCGACATTACAGAGGCACAAAATCTGATCAGCACAATTTCTTCTGGCAGCCTTATTATCGCGGCACTCTCTAGATTAGGAAAGCAGCGATCGGACGAAAAACCGCACCCTCTGCGTGTTTTGTTCAACTCATCTTCAGACACTTTGATAATTTTTAAAAATAAAGCCAAGCTGAGTGAATATCAGGGTCAGTTTCCAAATGTATATATCAAACCAGATAAAACACCAACCCAGGTGAAAATTCTCACCGAATTGAAGACAGAGATTGATATCAGAACAAGAAATTGGGGAGACAGGATTGAAAATAAAATACATTAACAATGTACCAAAAATCGTTAATTCCGAAAACTTAAAACGAAATCGAGGAGAAAAAAACTTACCACAAAGAGACGCTGGAATAAAAGTGCCATGTACCGCTCAGAAATAGCAACGAACAACTATATTATTTTTAAACTTTCTAACCGCTCCCGATGTTGAAAATTTTGAATTATTTGATGTTATCTGTATTGTTGAGACCTGACTGCAAACAGAATTTTCCGAACTGCCATACTTTATGTCAAGCTATAATGTTCTCAGTTCACCAGCAATAAAAGAGAGTTCAATGGGTAGAGCCAGTGGAGGCATCAGTATCTTTCACAAAAATACTCCCAAGCAGTATTATTAGACAAATCTCCATATTGGCTTATCTGCCGGTTGAACTTTCAGAATAAATCATTTATTGTTTGTACAATTTACTTCGAACCATCTTTGGACCTTCCGGTTATTTTAGATTATTTTCAAGTTGTCCTTGTGGATATTGTCGAAGCTTCCGTTGATATACCTATACTACTCATAGGGGATTATAACTGTAGGGTAGGGCAACTAGGAACTATACAGAGAGATGGTATAGCCTAGACAAATCTTTGAATACTAGAAGATATGGTTTTGTTGAGTTCATGCTCGAAAATTCATTCAGTCTTCTAAATGGTCGAACTAACAGATACTCCAGCTCAATACACTCACGTTAACGAGGCTGGTAAAACTGTGATTGATTTAGTATGGGTGAATAATTCGAACCTAAATATAGTTCACGACCTTAAAGTGCTTAACGATTATGCCATCTCGCATCATTTCGCTCTCCAGGTCTCCTTGAATCTCAGTATTGACTTGCATCCAACAGATAACCAATATTTGCCAGCACAAACCTTTTCCTTAAATTGGTCCAATGACTTTTTATTGCAGTATAAAACTCTAATGCAGATATTAAATAATATGTCGCGTTTAACAAACGTTCAGGATTCCCATGTTGTGTACTACTATAATCGCAACACTGAATCTTAGTTGTCATTCAGCAAGTAACAGAACATCCAAAAAAACAAACGCCGTATGGTATGACTACCAATGTCGGAGTGCAAAACGTATCTTGAAAGATTCACTTGAAACATGCAAGCAAAGTGGTTTCTCAGGCCAGCACAATGGAATATATCTTGCAGCCAAAAATAACTACAAAGCAATTATAAAAGCAAAAAAATCACCATCACTGCAAACAAATTACACAGATTCTTGCTAATTGCAAAAACGCAGCCACTTTCTGGTCCATCATTAAAATGTTTCGTAGAAACAAGAATTACCTTAATCTGCCTGCGAATGTCTGGGAAGAGTTTTACTTGCATATATACCCGCCAAGGATAATAGATGATAGATACCCTTTACTGTGGAGTAGCCCACCCAATACTTGATTTTACCATGTACTTAACCTAAGCGGTAATAACAAGGCACCGGGATGCGATGGAATCCCATACGAATTATTCAAAAACCTACCAAATAACTGGATCTTGTTCATAACATGTCTAATGGAGAAACTTGTTGTTTTTTATTTTTTTTGTAATCACTTTCTCCGGTAAATGGAACTTACTCTGCACTATTATTATAATTATTATTATTATTAATCATTTATATAACTCTGTAATAATGCGTTAACTAGATTTTATCATTCGATATATTATAATGACCAAACCCTTTGTTATGAAAACTATAGTTTTAAAAAATAAATAAATGATTGATTTATTGATTTCATCCTATTATATCTTGTGTCTCAGTGCCCTCCCTCAAAGGTATTAATTTTGAGTAATCTTCAGCAGGAATACATATTCTTGATTATTTATTTATTTTTTAGTAATTTTACGTTCAATTTTCTATAATGATTTATTAAAAGTAGCCTTATTCATCCAAAAAAATTAGAATGCTTTTTATTTATATTTCTGGATCTCAATAATAATATAAATATTTCCAAAGCTTCCATTCAACCAAAGTAGACCCAATTTGCTTAAGGCTTTAATTTTTTGCAAATTATTCTGACTAATAATAGATGTGCAATCACATAAGTGATATCCATCACACTATGTATTAAGTAGCGAATTTGATATATGGGCCACAAACATATTGCTATATATTTGTACGATGAGACTATTTTCGATTATTTACGTGTCTGTCTCTATGATAGTAGGATGTCTTTACTGTTTTTACTCGTTGGTAACTCACCATTCTTTGAACGTTATATAAGTGAATTCATACATGTTGAAAGATATATGTAAACAATGTTAGAATCATTTTCTTTTCATGAAAATTGAGAAAATAAAATCTGTCCATCATAAATACTACTCGTATTGATCGAAAATGTAGTACATAACACAAAATCGGGATTAGAAACAATTGCTCACTTCACTGCTGTCATATAATTTATTTTCTGCGAATTCAATTCCATTCTACGGGGAGTTCTCAACAAACTTTCAGTTACACCCACCGTGCGTTTTCAACCCTGCCGGAAGTGCACCAGAAGAAGAAGCTTCATATATTTGTGTAAAACATTTTTATTGTATAATTCTTCCCGTCTACATGTCCCTGCCACTCCAGTATCATTGTAACCTGAAAATACATAAGAATACAAGTTGATGTTTTCATTTAGAAATTTTGTCAATACCTTACGAACCAAAAATAAGAAAGGAACTTCTGTCAAAAAGTTGGAATTAATTTAGTAAAAACGGATGGCTTTTTTCCTTCTGTATCCAACATTATTCCTTTTGAGATTAGCAATCAACGCAGAGCATTTTGAAATATCAACGGAATCGTACAAATTGTTGACTTCGGCATGTAGTATTCCGCCAATAAACTTCAATTTTCATTCTTCTGAACAAAATGTCCCAAGCCAACAGAACTTTGCACTAATATCCTTCCCATGTTTTTGTTCTAACCACTTCTTGAAATTGTGCGTTCTTATCCTCATCAATCTTTCAACTTTTCTCAAATTTATATCTCCAAACGTCAAACGTTATCAAGCGATTCAAGCCCCAAAAATTCCGAAGTCACCCGACGATTACTTGTGGTCGATTCAAGCTAGATTCAATCTAGTCGTTGATCGTGAATTGGTTCGTGATCGGTCGAGAGTTCGGAATCCGGAGGCTGTGCCCGAGGTGTTCGTTATAAAACTGGCAATGGCCAACTTTCCAAAGGGAAAAGGCCAAACAGACGAAGAAGAAGAAGAAGAATAAAACTGGCAACATTGGTGACTAGCGTCTAGCGATAGCCCGGATATTTTGGCTGGAGAGCATACTGACAGTAACATAACCTCCAAAGTGGCAGCTTCCTTGGTCTGATTTCTCAAAAACACATAAAAAAGTAATTTTTCACAGTTTTCAACAATTCTGCCTTCTTCAAAACCCGTAAATGGCAATTTTTCACATTTTTAAAGAAGGCTGAATGGTTGAAAAAAATGTGAAAAATTGCGATTTACGGATATTGAGGAAGGCAGAATTGTTGAAAACTGTGAAAAATTTGTGTGTTTTTGAGAAATCAGACCAAGGAAGCTGCCAATTTGGAGGTATGATACTGTCAATATGCTCGCCAGCCAAAATATCCAGGCTGTCGCTAGACGCTTGTCATTGGTGTCATTGGTGTCATTGGTCATTGGTCATCAGCTTAAAGGTCCGGGGCCCGATTCTCAAATGTCTATTACCCTATGTCGCATGCGACAAAATACCTCCATCTCTTTTAATGCTTGGTCGAGAAAAGGGATAGAAATATTTTGTCGCATGCGACAGAGGGTAGTCGACATTTGAGAATTCCACCCCCGGTCGCCAATCGAAACATCAAAGGAATGTTCTCTAATCTGTGGTCAAACCATGTTTCAAGTATCTATCAATCTCACAATCGAGTTTAACATTTGAAGAAACTATTGATTTTATCCATATTGAAACTTCTAGAAAGTACTGGTATGAATCCCTTTTAAAGTAATATTGTCTATTCATCCAGCTTTCAAACAATATTCAGAGTACGATGGATCGGTTCATTTTGTCCAGGAATCCAAAACCGAGCGTTGTTTCATTTTTCTTCGACTGCCTGACTTGCAGTAAACATTTAATGTAACAGAAAGGAACGATTTATTGGACACGTGTTTCGAGCTTCAAAACGTCAAAACGGCGAAATCAGGTGTAATGTGCAATACTTGGAGGGGCGTGAAACAACAAATAAGCGGAGTCAAAGAACAAGAAGCTAACCGCACATTTGTAGCTTCAGTCAGACCATCTTGTGTTTACGGAGAATGAATCGACTGAAGCTAGAAATGTTGTGTTGACTTCCTGTTTCTTGATTTTGCTTGTTTGTTGTCTCATCTGCTACCAAGTTTTGCACATTCTTACACTTGATTTCAAAGAGCCTTAAGATCGAAATGCGTGTCTATATACGCGGTTGCATTTTTTCCAGAGGGAAATCTTCCCTTTCTGTTGCTCACGGTTCCCATTGAAAGCACATGCTTTTCTTATTTATTGTAACATTATTAGGTAAAATCTATCTAAAAATCTATCTGTTGGTGTTAGGAGAAGTTTAATCGATAATTTTACATATATGGTCAACACATTTAGTTTTTGGAACTTTTGTATATTTTGAATAGCGATATATTTATATTGCCAAAAGAGGTAATGGAAGAGAGAGTACAACATCTGGCCTTCCACTGCCAGCAGTGGAACTGCCATACTGTTAGAAACTAAAGTTATCGAAGTGGCAAAATAAACATTTTCAAAAACCGCATGAAATCTTTCCACATACTTTCTTTGGCATATGTGCAGTTTTTGAAAATATTTTTCCATTGATTTACATATCATTTCTGAACAGCCTTCGTGGAAAGTATACTCTTTTGCCAAGATTCATCAGCATTTGTCTGTTTCGGGTAGCACCCTCTTTAGCCTTCTTTCTTGCTACTTCGAGAAGGAGTCTGTTACGAAGGACGTCCAGGGAATTGACGATGGACAGTGATCCCCCTGATTCACCGACTCGACCTGCCCGCCTCCTCCTTGTTTCCAAACTAGACGATTCCTGAAAAGTACAAGTGGTTGTAATTTAATCTTCCACAGTCTGAAAATCAGATGGGCGAATCTAGAAACTGGCGCCCCCATATTTCCGATAGAAATAATATTAAAATCACAAAAATTGATTGAAGAACTAAACTAATTTTTGCAAACTTCCGGTTTCACCAGAAGTTATCCTTATTTTAGGTTAGGTATACTTTAACATTTTTTAAATCTACAGGAAATTCTTAATATAATCAGCTTAATTTTTATTCAGTTTTTTGTTTTTTGAAAAATTACACATGTGAAACGTTCCGATGCAATGTTACAATACTTGCCAACAGTCGGGGTTTAAATATGACAAAATCACTTTTTTTCGGTCTAATTTTCTTCGGATTGCATCTCTATGGCACACTCTGTATAACAACTAACTTTGTTATACTTCAGCCCTGAAGAAGAAAACCATAAATGTCGAAGGAACGAGGACAAGAAAGAAATAATTGAACTTTTGAAATTACCGACGTTTATAAGTTCAGTTATTTTTTCTTGTCATTGTTTCTGCGAATTTAACCAATACTGATACTGAGTGAAGGACGTGAATTCCACATAATGATCATAAATAATATTAATAAATCTTGAAATAATTGCCAGATATTAAAATTGTTGGTATTATTTGCTTCGTCTCTTAGAGATGCAATTTGAAAAAAAATGAGATAACCGAAAAAAAGTGATACTGTCACATTCACACACCGGCTATTGGCAGAAGATTGAAATCAAAATGCATATTTCATTTTCTTGAACAACATTACATCGGAAAAGAACGTTTCACATGTGAAAAATCATGATAAGAGAAAAAAATAATTAAATTTCGCTCATTATATTCAGAATTTGTTCTAGATTGAAAAAAAAAAAATTAAAAATATACAAGAATTTCTATCAAAAAACGGTTGAAAAAAGCTCTATTCAAACCCTCGTTATCTTCTGGTACTGACGATATTTAGCGTATAATGTGTATAATTTCGCTTGAGGGTCTCTTTGAAAGAATGGGTTATATATTAAGGTTTGTTGGGCTTGTAAATTGAAAAATATGAACTTATTTCCTAGGGAGGTTGGATTGATGGTGTTTATTTTTTATTTATATCTCGTGTTCGCATAACCTCCTTTTCCAATGTCGACTAGTTTGACCCGCATAACATTGGGGACAGTTTGAAAAATTGATTTAATATAATAATAATAATAATAATGATAATCCTCCTGCAGTTGCACAAGGATAAGCCAATGCATGGGTCTCCTTCAAGAACATTGAAGACCTTGGCTCATCCAAAAACCTGACCTTTGCTTTCCTCAGGTCAAGTGAGCTGAAGTTGGAGACCGAGGGATACATAATGGCTTGCCAGGAAAGTGTCTTCAACACCCTGGTCTACCATAGCCGCGTGATGGGTATAGAGATCCCCGACACTAGATGCAGAGCGTGTCGTGGGGCGCCTGAGACCTTTATGCATTTGCTGTCAGCATGTCTAGTATATGCGGTCTTGGCCTATATCCACAGGCATAACGCGGCTCCACGAGTGTCTACGACACTCGTACGATATAGACGAGACACCGGTGTTGCCTTATGCTCCGGGGGATTTGAGTCCGTTGTGGAGAATGAGAAGTGCCGAATATATTGGAACTAATCATTCCCCACCCTCAGGCAAATACAAGCCAATAAGCCGATGTAGTCCTCCTCGACCATCAGAGTAAGACGATTTTCGTTATGGAGTTTTCGGGTCCTGGTGGAACGAACATCGTCCGAAAAGAGGAGGAGAAACGGACCAAATATCGAGACTTACCCTTTGAACTCCGCAGGCTTTAACCAAACCATCCTGTTGAAATGGTGGTTCTGATTATAGGGGTCCTTGGTGGAATGATGGACACACTGCTCTCAAACTTAAAAACCATACCGGCTTGCCGTAATATGGCAGAAATCTTAGCCGGACGAATACAAAAGGCCGTCATCCTTGGTTCACTGCGTCTGCTGAGGGCACATGATTCTCGGACTCAGTAATCGCTTACCCCATGGACGTGGGGAGTGGTTATCTGGGTAAACAATCCAGCGCGCCCTCCGGATGTGTCGGAGCTACGGAGACAGGGCCTGACTGGAATATCCTTTTAGGAAAAAATAATAATAATAATAATAATAATAACAAAGTTGGTGAGTTGCGACACCACTTTCCTGAGCAACAGGTGCAAAACCGGACCGGCAGCTCAGGCGCACCGTGGAGGGAAAGAGCATTCCCTCTGATGTCGGCCGTGAGTTATACTAGGCTAACCCCCTGGTATACCCTAAAACTCGGGTTCCAAATGCACGAGGAAGAGGCCCCCCCAATCGACCCCATCGAAAAAGGGGTCATAGGCAAGGTGGTGGAGCCCAAAACGATGGATTGCCAAACGATGACAACCACAACGACAACAAACGCCTTGAGTAGACGGATGAGCTGAGGGATGGCCTTCTGCATTGCTACGAGAGCAGTGAGCCTGCCCGGAGAGGATACATGGCGAGAATGCATGTTCTGTGGAGGAATACCGCCCCTCTGGTTGGAAGGCATGAGAGGTGCATCCACAAGATGGAAGCTAAGTCAGCGAGACAATACGTGTCTCGTATCCAGTATGTCGTGGACTACGTGGCGACCAATAGGCCTTTCACGGTCACAGTGCGGCGAACTGCGGCAAGACTGAGACGAGCTCACCACACACTGAATCAAGGCGTGCTGTTTACCATCAAGCAGCACTTTCTTGATAGGATACGAATGCTGGTGGCTGCAAAAAGTCACTAGTGAGGCGGGCGAGAAGCATCGCGGAAAACATGAAATTCTGCGATAAACCTTCTCGCTCATTCCAAGAGCCTCCACGTGTTGTCGATAATCCGCCGGCCGCTGATCGGGTGGAAACCTTCTGGAAGAATATATATGAGTATCCGCAATCACTTAACGTAGACACTCCAGCCCTAGCGCAGTTTGAAACTTTCTGCAGGAGGCTTCAACAGCCTGAGCTCAATGGTCTGCGCAATCCGATAACCCCGGAAGAAGTTCGACGAGCCCTCAAAGGCTCAAAGAACTTCGCTGCTTCAGGCCCTGAACAACTATTGGTGGAAAAAATTCCCCAGTACCCACCACCATTTGGCAAGAGTTTTTAACTCTTGGCTAGATGGGGAGCAGCAGATTCTGGATTGGTTTGTAGAGTGGCGAATCGTGCTTATCCTCAAAAACGGAGATTTGTCTGATCCAAGAACTACAGGCCGATAACATGCTTGAATTCGTGCTATGAGATATTTACGCGCATTTTATACCTCAGCCCTCAGCCCTCTTCTCTTCTGCATTTCACTATTGCCATTGTCCGTTGCCGTGGATACAATTGCCGCACCCCCAACAACTGAAGATTCTCGGACCCAGTAATAAGGAGTTCAGATCCCTTCTCTGCTTGGTCTGTGGCCATGAAAAAGCAGGGATAGGAGCATTTCTTTTCAAGGCAGTAGCCCGTGCAGCCGATGAACTTGGTCTCGTTCGACTTTGAACGGGTTAATCCAAACTCTGTCACCGAGTTGGAGCCCGTTCAGCATAAGGCTCACATTGAAGCAGCGGAGACAGGAGTGCTCTTGCAGCTGCATAAGGATAAGCCAATGCATGGGGCCTTCTTCAAGAACATCGAAGACCTTGGCTTATCCAAAAACCTGACCTTCGCTTTTCTCAGGTCAAGTGAGCTGAAATCGGACACCGAGGAATTCATAATGGCCTGCCAGGATGGTGTTCTCAACACCCTGGTCTCCCGTAGTCGCGTGATGGGTATAAAGGTCCCGGACTCTAGATGCAGGGCGTGACGTGGGACTTCTGAGACCATAATGCATTTGCTGTCCACGTGTCAAGCTTATGCGGTCTCAGCCTATATCCAAAGGCATAACGCTGCTATATACGAGTGTTGTACTATCATCTACGATACCCGTACTGTATAGACGAGACACCAGTGTTGCCTTGTGCTCCGGGGGATATTGAGTCCGATGTGGAAAATGAGAGGTGTCGAATCATTTTGGAACTACTCATTCCCCACCATCATGCAAATACAAGCAAATGAGCCTGATGTAGTCCTCCTCAACCATCAAAGTAGGAGGACATTCGTCATAGAGTTTTCTGCTCCTGGCTAATCTAATATCGTCCGAAAAGAGGACGAAAAACGGACAAAATATCGAGAGTTACTCTTTGAGCTCCGCTGGCTGTACCCAAACCATTCGGTTGAATTGGTGTTTCTGATTATAGGGGTCCTTGGTGGAATGATGGACACGCTGCTCTCTAATCTAAAAATCCTACCGGCTTGCCGTGATGCAGTAGCAATCCTAGCTGGAAGAATGCAGGAAGCTGTCATCCTTGGTTCACTCCGTCTGCTCAGGGCACATGATTCTCGGACCTAGTACCTACTCCCCACGGAAGTGGCTATCTGGGTGAATGGCACCAGCGCGCCCTCCGGATTTGTCGGAGCTCCGGAGACAGGGCCCGACTGGTTTAATCCAGACGGATAAAAATAATAATAATAATATAGTGTATGAACGGATATATGAGAAAAGAGGGTCAAAGAGGAGGGTCGCTGGCTCCAAGGAGAACCTGCTCATCGACAGATGTATAACGCAGTACTCCGTGTAGTATACCGGAAGGCATTTGATATAATATTAGCATTAGCTAATCATGCATTTGCTCAGATGCCTTGCGAGTCCCGATCAAATAGTGAGATGCATTCAACAACTGATGCCGCTCTGGAGAACTCGCTTCACCATAAGATCCGGTAAGAGTCCAAACAGAGCAGGTAATCTTCAGAAGGGGTGTAAAAACCCATGGATACAATAGCGGCACCCCCAGCAGCCGGAGTCATAAGTCGGAGTCATAAGGTCACCCATTCATTTCATATGGATGACCTCAAACTGTATGCCTTTGGAGAAAGGGATCTACGTCAGTCTAAGGGTGGTGCAAGAGTACACGCGTGCTATCGGAATGGAGTTCGGGATTGACAAATGTGCCACAGTTCATCTCAAAAGAGGACGATGCAAGGGATACGGAGAGGATGTGCAGCTCGTAGACGAAAGCATCCTACATCATCTTGATGCCGGAGAGACGTATATGTACTCTGGAGTGGAGCAACGCCGCTCCCAAGAGGTAAACACAGTTAAAAACTCTGTCCGCGGCAAGTATCAGCAAAAACTCGGACAGATCTGGTCATCAGAACTGTCGGAGAAGAACAAAGTTGCTGCAACTGATATGCTTGCCGTTTCGATTTTACTCTACTCCTTTGGAGTGGTGAAATGGACTCAAGAGGAGCTGCGACAACTCGGCGTGAAAACTCGTAAAATGATATAGGAGCTTGCACCCTAAATTGTCCGTTCTCCAGTTGTACTTTTCCAGACAGAAGGGAGGCCGTGGACTTTTGAGTTTGGAGTGTCCACATAACAGAATGGTACTGGATGGAGCCTGTAAAGTTTTCAGGAGTTCAGATCCCCTTCTCTGCTTGGTCTGTGACCATGAGAAAGCAGGGATCGGAGAATTTCTTTTCAAGGCAGCAGCCCGTGCAGCCAATGAACTTGGTCTCGTTTTCGACTTTGAACGGGTTAATCCAAACTCTGTCGCCGAATTGGAGCCCGTTCAGCAAAAGGCCCACATCAAAGCTGCAGGAGGAGTTCTCCTGCAGCTGCATAAGGATAGGCCAATGCATGGAGTCTTCTGCAGGAATATCGAAAACCTTGGCTCATCAAAAAATCTGACCTTTGGTTTTTTCAGGTCATGTGACCTGAAGTCGGAGACCGAGGGATTCATAATGATTATGCTGTCTCAGTCTACATCCACAGGCATAACGCGGCTCTGCGAGTCTTATAGTATCATCTGCGACACTTGCACGGTTTAGACGAGAATTCGGTGTTGCCTTATGCTCCGGGTGATATTGAGTCCGTTATGAGGAATAACAAGTGCCGAATCTATTGGAACTACTCATTTCCCACCCTCAGGCAAATACAAGCAAATAATCCGGATGTAGTCCTCCTCAATTCCGATATTGAGTACTTGAGAAAAAATCACTCGAACCGACTACCGCTATGCTGAAGTTTCAAAAGGCCTGCGCCTTAGACCGCCAAGTTAATGAACCGAAAAAGTGCTAGGAATCGCACGTTAAAAGGTAAGACCTCGTTTATTCTTGGCTCGCACAAGTTTCGAATTTTGAGGGCTACCGTTCGTAGCTGGTAATCGGAAAAATAATTTTTGATTCTAGAACCTTATTTTGAATCAATCCTAGAATTTGTCAGTCGTATACTAACTAGGTTTATCGAAAAATACAAATTTGGTACAGAACTAAAATACTTCCATATTGGTGAAAAGTTGTTTAGAATTGAAAATCACGTTCAATTATGCAATTATTTCGGAAATTTGTTCGACAACATTTGTCCAACAGTAATTTGTTCAACAGCATTTGTCCGAACGGAAATTTGTTCGACAGTACTTGTTCTAAGGTTCGTTCTGGTTTCGTACATCCAATTAATGTTCAATTTCCTCACTCTCAATTTTCTACGTAAGGTTAGTTCGTTCTAGTTCAATTATACTAAATAATTAATTTTCGCAAAATGTATGTATTCAACTTCCACGCGCTCAAATGGCTACGTAAAGTTAGTTCGTTCTAGTTCAGTATTACAATTATAATTACTTTACGCAAAACGTATGTATTTAATTTCCACACACTATATCATTTTTTTATTTTTTATATCTAACAAATGCTGTCCAACAAATTTAAAAATTTTTGTCGAACTAATTACACCGAACCAATTATTTCATCTACGCTAAAAATCAAATAAAAATAAATTTTTGTTGCACTGCACTGTTCGGAACCTTTGGTGTAGTAATGAATACACTGGAGTTTCAATAACCAATTTATTGAAACACGTGTCGAGGTGTTAAAAATTGCGGTTTGGTGTTGGGATAAACCTCCAGTGTATTCAAAAATTATTTAAATGATTTTTTGGATTTTTCTTCGCAATACACTTTGAGTTTACCCATTGAAATAGTGTCTCTCGCACTGGAGGTTTAGAAAATAATCGCTGGCAAAGCAGCAGGCTCATTTGTTTTTTGTTTTTTTGTTTTTGATCGATGTAGCCGATACTTGATGAAAATCCATGTTCACGTGTATAATTAAACTTTAATATTGATTTTCACAAATTTTTGGTTTACAAAACCTCAACATATATTTCGCCAATACAATGGCTCCTTCAAGTCTCCTTCAGTCTGCTTACTCTGTGACCTGGCACCCACATCAAATTAATCTGGTTGTTTGCTGTTAGACTCACGAGTAACTGGCTTCAGAGCTTTCAGTGCTACTTAACTATCTGACGGTAGAAAGATTTTTTTTTCTCTAGGTGTCCTTTTCGAGATACTCCTGGGCACCTATATCTCTGTTGCATGTACTTCTACTTGGAAGATAGTTGGGGTGCGTTAACAAAGAGTTTTGGGGTCCTGAAATTTGGTCTTTTCATCCATTTTGGATTCAACTGAAACATTTCTTCGCAGTCGATTCAAACATGGGTTCTAAGGAAATGTGTTTCAGATGTCTAATCAAATTACATGCTTTCGAGTTTACTGTCTGGCTCAGTCTGAATGCACTTATTGCTGCTTTTTTCATTACACATGGCGAAAGGTTTAACATTGCCTCTACTGCTGCAGTAGGGCAAGTTAATAATGCCCCTGTGATTCCCAAACAAGGTAGCCGCTGCACTTTCTGCAACTTAACTTATATCAAAATTTTTTGCATCTTTGGCCACCATATCACAAAATATTCGGAATGAGTTTAAATATCACCATCTTGACATGGTCGTTTCGGAACACACAATCATTCTTTTAAATTTTATTTTTAATTTTAGATTGACTTGACCGTTATTTGATGAAAATCCATACTGTTTGATTCTATAGGTAAATATCTGATTCCCATAGATTTGAATAACTTAGTGTCATATGTTCACAGTATGAAAATAAAAACTATAAATCAAGGATATAAAAACAGAAGTATTATTTAGATATTTTGTATTGATGGTGTTAATTTTTTTATTTGTATCTTTCTTGTGTTCGCATAACCTCTTTTCAAATGTTGACTAGTTTGACCTACATAACATTGGGGACAGTTTGAGAAATTGATTGTTACATTTCATAGCATTTCAGATGGAGTTTTAGTTTTTCGTTGTGCGAAGAACCGTTTTTCAATTGTATTTTCAGTAGCAAACGAAATTTGATTGTTTTAGTAGATAGACAATACAACTACGGCGGCATTTTTCTCGTGCCGCCGTAGTTGTATAGGATTTGGAAGTCCCTCAGGGGCTCCCATCGAGTTCTCGGCGCCGGGGGCGGTGTCTGTAGGCCGGGGCCCCACCCAGGAACGTCCCCACTGAAGAGGGGGCCCGCTAGAGCCCAATTTGTCACTAGATTTCGACATCTAGTGACAAATCTAGTGACTTTTGCCTCCCGTGGGGGCCCCATTGAGTTTTTGGCGCCGGAGCTGGTGCTGCAGGCCGGGGGCCCCATCGAGGAACGTCCTCACAGAAGAGGGGGGCGCGCTAGAGCCCAAGGGGCCGAAATTTTATCAATTAAACTTCGTGCCGCCGTAGTTGCATAGAATTGGGAGTCTGGGATCGGCTGGGAAAAAGTGCGGGGGTCTGGGGCGTGGGCGAGGAACGTCCCCAGAGAAGATGGGGTGCGCTGGAGCGCCGGTGGCTGAGATCTATCGATTTTAGTTTTTTGTCAATATTATTGACGCTGGCACTGGTGACAAGACCCTGTGGATTGCCTCCGCCACTGGTTGTTGTTTACGCTTAGAGGCAGTGCTTGTTGAGATGAGCATGACGTCATACCGGAGTGAACGTGTTGTCCAGACGAGTTTCTGGGAAATAGCGTGAGAACCATAACGGAAACGGCGTAGTATGTTGGGGCCGTGTGCAATGGCAACGGATATTCGTCATTGATAAACAAGATGAAATTCCAGGAATTTCGTAGTTTCGAGGCTCACAGTGTGTGTGTTGTGTCGCAAATAAGGCATGTTTGGCATTTCACTCTAACTCATCGGGTTTTTTTGTGAGTCTGCACTGTCATCATCTATGGGCTTAATGTCATCCATGGGCTTGCCGTCATCTGTCATCTGTCACTTGTCGCACTGGGATATCAGCGCCAACTGTCGGTGACGTGTCATCTGTCATTTGTCGCACTGCGATATCAGCGCCAATTGTCAGCGGAGTGTCATCTGTCACCGGCCTTCGTTTTGGAGGTATATCAACGCCATCTATCGATTCTACCGCCACCACTGATGTCTGATGATTGTTGTTGTTGTGACGATAATTTAAAACAAATTCACAATTTGGACTCCATTCGTGGTGGATCGTTATTCGGCTGCCATTGGAATCCTTCAACACCACAAACATGACACAAAACAACATCATACAAGTCGGTGTACGTGAAACCAGCTCTGGCCAACGCACTCGGCGAAAATGACTAAGTCCATCCTCGAAACGTCTCGAGTCTCGCTTCGTACTGCTGCATCTCTCTATGCATACTGAAATAAAAATGCCGCTTGTGTTCCATAAATACATTTATCTCGATTCATAGTCAAACAACACTTTGTCTCTCATATAAAATAGACATTCTCGAAAATCGTTGTTTCTAGCGAGAACTTTGTCACTAGCTAATATATCATGATAATATTGGCAAAAGTTCATATTCAATGAATATTCAAATCTTCCCGCCAACACTGTGCAAATGCAGGATTTCCTGAATTTCCTGCTCCGTCAAGTAGAAGTAGGTGTCATCATCTTTGGAAACTCGCACTGTGGCACTCTCTCCATACGTGTGTAATTTCTTGTTGTCCGCCGAATTCGGATCAGCTAGGTTCATGCAGAGTCGATTAATGGCCTCCACGAAAATGGCCCTCTCAAACATGCTGAATGGAAGGCTGAAGGAGATGGTGTGTGGGATTGTGCACACATGTCCCACTGCAGGCACGAAACTTCGAGCAAAACTTATTCCACATTGCACAGACAAAATTTGTGTGTTTCGGAAGTCGTAGGAGGCACTGCACACGTGAAATCGTTTCTTCTTGATGGCGTCTTTGTACAAGTCACAAACACGGTCCAAATCAGCAACACGTTCTACCCACTCTGCTGATGCCGATGATGATGAAGAATCGGTAGACACCAGTGACGAAGACATCGACTTGTAGTCGGACGTCGCTGGATCGTTAGACTCGAAGTGCACTCCACCAAGCATGATGATAGACTGACTCATCGTGCCGCTGGTTCACGATTTGAAGTATTTCGCAGTCAGCCCCGGAGAGGTGTGGCTGTCTGAAAGGCCCCCAATTTTATGGAAAAATGTGTCAATTTTCCATTGGATTACAAGCGATTTGTCGCATTTATCCAGCTGTTGTACTTGCTTCGACCCTTACGTCTAATGATTTTCTCCACTAGGTAGACATCGGGATTTTTTGTTTTTTGTAATTCCTGTTCATAGAAAGCGCCTATGATTGGTCACCCTTCCAAATCCTCCAGCAAGAACGTGATTGGTTGGTTGATTTTCACTTTGACGACTTTAAAAAGTTCCGTCGTCCAATTGGGTGTATACCCCTTCTCGAATACATGTTTGGCCTTGTTAATACGCACAAAGTCCCCAATTTTGAACTTTTTTCGGCCAGCACGTCCCGCATAATTATACGCAAACTTGTACAACTTTTCTTCATTGTCTTTGGTGACGTCACATGGTTTCATGCCGATTGTCCGATGTTTGCGCTGATTGTAATTTTCGGCAATGTCCGGCAAAATGTCCAGCCACTTGTAGGTGCCGTTAAAACTGAAATATTTGAAGAGTTTCTCTTTCAACGTGCGTATTACTCGTTCCGCTATGGCGTGTAGGTGCTGTAGTGTTTGATGTTGTACTTTTTCATGAGGATGGAAACTGGCGTTGTAGAATTCAGTACCCAAATCGGATTTTAGAAACGTAGGACTCCTGTTCGATTTCGATAATATGTCCCCCATGGCTTCGGTGGCGTCTCGACTACCTTTGGTCTTCAAAGGCCGCACCCATAGGTATTTAGAGGAGATGTCAATCACAACGAGAATATAATTGTAGTTTTTATTGACTTTCGAGTATTGTTGAAGGTCGGCCAAGTCTATCTGCCACAGATCGTCGATTCCTTTGATGATGGTAAGTCTGCGGGAAAATCTCCTTCTGGCCGGAGCATGGAGCTCATCGACCAATTGTTTTTTGGCTGCGGACGACGCCATTTCTCCCAAACGACTGCGCAATGCTACTGCGCAGCTCCATTGTTATACTCTGAACTGAAGTCCAGAATGGTTGGCGTTCTCGACATTTCTTCAATCTGCCTTTTGAAAGTCTCGTGGTTTTTCAACGAAAGTGTCATGAATTTCATAACTCGCATGTCCAAGGCTTCGTGAGCGTGTTTCTGCGCATCCAATTTCGCCTGAGCTTCACTATGACGTCATCAACGTAGCTTTTGTTGACAACATCATTCGGAGTAGTTGTCGTTTCGACATTACATATTTTCACATGTTCAGCTTCAATGTGCCCGTTTGCCGTATAATTGAGTTTGACACCGGGGAAATGATAAGGCTGCTGCTAAGCGCGGCGAGCTGAGAAACTTTCACCGAACTTGTTGATGCTTATGATGGAACTGTGGGGTGCGAAACGTTGACGCTTGTATTTGTTGAATATAGCCTGCTTCTTCCAGCTCATTGATGATGTAGAGGTGCTGCCAGCATCTTTGGCTGCGACGTGTAGCCCATATCTGTCAACTAGCTCATTGACGTCGTCCCAGTACACATTCTACAGGCATCGACTTGGGTGGGAGTCTTTGAACAGTGGGCGAATCAAGTTCTCGTATTTGTATGTCTGAGACAGATTCAGCCTACCTTTCGCATCTAAATGAGCACCTGTACTCAACAAAATTTGCTTGTATGCCACCAAGTCGGGTCTCTGGTATTTGGGATTCTTGTAGAAAATCAAACTATATAATCCCGGAGTACTCTGGTATGTTTCACCGTCAATGCGAATGTCCATCAACTTGGTGCCGAGTATTCATTGCGCTCTGGGTCTGTCGTAAATGGGACCGTAAGTCACATCGATTTTGCCGGATTTCGTTCGTTCATTCACGAATTTAGATGCTACTTCGGGGTAAACTTCAAGCAATTCTTTGTCATCCTTGTCAGATTCATCGTAGTCATCCATGTGATATCTTTTTTCTTCTTCTTCTTCTTTCTTCATGGCGGTGGTGGGGGAAGGGGTCCTCGATGGCGGCTCTGGTTTCTCTTCTTTTTTCACTTTCAGCCGTCGCTTAGCAGATGGCGGTGGAGGCATTGCTGCATTCAGTCTCTTCAGCGGTACCGTAATGAGTTTGAATAGTTTATTTAGCGCTTCATGCTGCTCGAATTTGCCAAGATTCAAAGTCAAATATTTTTTTCGAACAACTTTCGCCAACTGACTGACGTTTTCGTTCGGCTTTCGCAATTTCGGAGTCGAAACGTGATGTAGTCGGCGCCATTGCTACACACAGAATGACACACTCGAGACATTACATTTGAATATATCTGTCAAAACCCAGACGATAGCGCCCTTAGGACACATCAAAGTCTTTGGCTATGACCAAACATCCGAATTTTTCCTTTCAACAGGTGGCGCACATGCGACGCAATTCTTCGAAGGTGTAATCCGGGGAGACGTGCTCGTCTAAGGCGTGCCTCAGATTCACATCATCTTGCCGAAATAGCACTATCATGTCTCTGATCAACTTTTTGGGTATTTTCGAGTAGGTAAATATGCAACGTCCACGGATTTATGGCGTCCCATGGCATAATACTCTCTGATTTTGTCTTGTTTGTCGCACGATACATCGTCGAATATGAAAATTGAGTGCTCCTTTGCCATTGACGGCTCGACAATCTCGTCATTTTCCCTGTATGAAAATTAGCCCACTCCATTGACTTGTTTCAGCACATCGTGCAACAGCTGATATTTCGGTTGGTACAGCGATTTTGAATATACGTAAATATTCTTGAAGCGTGCTCCGTTCGGGCTGAATAACAAACTCAGCGTTGGTCTTGCCACATCCGCTGGGGCCGCAAAATATCGCTCGGAATGAATTCGGTAGCAGGGGACCGTGTTTGCGTATTACACCATTGAAACCGTTTCCACCAACAAAATCCAAATTGACTATTTCCAGAGCCGGCTCTTGTTGCACCACTTTTATTTTTTAGCTATACATGTGACCACGCCCACATCTGGCGTTCGACTGGCCGTTTGAGTGCTTGAATGCAGCTATGTAAGTACGAGCGCAACGCCAATCGCGTCATTGTCATGCTAACCGTCGAACACGAAGGTCGTGGAGTGGTGAACTCTGTGATAAATCGTCTGCTGTTCGAACTACATCTACCCGGATACCAATACTGCGGACCTGGTACCAAATTGCAGAAGAGGTTGGCACGTGGAGACGCTGGTGTGAACCCCCTAGACGCTGCTTGCAGATCCCACGATATCGCATACTCGCAAAGGAACTCTCTGAACAACAGACACAAGGCTGACTGGGTGCTGGAAAATCGAGCTTGGGAACGTGTCAAGTCCAAAAACGCGAAAGTAGGCAAAAAAGTTGCAGCTTGGCTAGTCACCACAACTATGAAGGTGAAGCGTAATTTGGGCAAGGGCATGAATGCTTCTGGTGCAAAACGGCCAAGGAAAAAGATGTCGTTCAAGAAGGATGTGGTCTCGAAAATCGCCAATTATCTGCGGAAGACACTGAAACCTGACCAACTGAAAGATATGAGTGCAAAGGCTCTGCGAAAATCGTCGTTGGTAGCACTGCGTGCAGCTCGAGCCCAAGTCAAAAAATTGGGTGGTCGCAAAAACATCAGAGTGCCTCGAATAATACCTTTCGAAGCAATGAGTGAAGGTTTGCTGCCTTTGCTTCCCATCTTCGCATCTTTGGGAGCACTGGGATCGTTGGCTGGTGGTGCTAGCACCATAGCCAGGACCATCATCTCCTCGAAAAACGCCCAGAAGAAATTAGAGGAAGAGAAGCGCCACAATACTGCGATGGAAAACATCGGAAAGCAGGGATCTGGCTTGTTTATGCGCAAAATAAGTCGCGGAGGCTATGGTCTGTGCCTCAAGAAGTTTGCAAAAAACTCCCTGTAAAGCTGCCCTATAGCAAGCGACCTTTGTATGATGTGGACTTGGTCAAGTATGCCAAACGCCTGAAAATTCCTAACTTCATTGGGATTTTCATGCGCGACAACCTACCTCATTCTACGCCCATGTACAAAGAGTGCGTCATTGTCAATCTGGACTTGATAAAAAATCGTGAAACGCATTGGGTAGCTTACGTGAAAAGTGGACTTTGTGTGAAATACTTTGACAGTTTCGGCAATTTGAAACCGCCAGTGGAACTCGTACGATATTTGAATGGTGGTGGAAATGTAACAATCTACTACAACAACGATCGCTATCAGACATTCGATCAAGCCAATTGCGGCCATTTGTGTTCGAAATTGTTCTATGATCAAACAAACGACCAACAAAAAGACGGTGACCTTTGATGAAGAGCGCAATACGGTTCATCATATGATCGTGTGGCTATTTGCATACAACACTTCGCGCAAATCCGATTGGGAACGTATGGCCATGGACAGGATTCGTTTCGCCAGACGAATCTCCGAACTTGCCTGCATAATTGACCCCATTTTGGATGTGGAACACAGGAGGCAAGTGTGGAAGTCTTTAAATGAAAGTGCATAACCCCCAAAGTGTCAGTCATGTCTTTGCTGTTCACTCTGACAGGTCACACTTCTACGATGACCGCAGACTTTGCTACGCCAATTCAACTGGACGAAGACAGCACTTATGGCTTGGCGTTGATCGGTTTTCATTCGTACAACAGCATACCGAATATAACTAAAGTAAAATTCTATTACTTTGCCAACGGAGCGCCATCTCTTAGCACCATCAACATACCAACTGGCTGTTACGAAATAAGCGATATTGCCAAGTTCATCCACAAACACATCGACAAACCGAGAGAGGTGGAAAAGAGATAAGTGGAGATTGACAGAGACAACAACGCTAAGGCAGCAGTGTTCTCTCTCGAACCCAATACCAATACGCTACAGTGCGAAATTTACAGCAAGTATCACACCATAGACTTCACTCCAGAGGACTCTATCGGACGATTGTTGGGTTTCTCATCTCGAATACTTCCAGCTGGAATCGTTCACGTGTCTGACCTACCTGTCAACATAGTTAAAGTGCGAACAGTTCACATTGACAGTAACGTCCCTTCGGGTGCTTTCTTCAACAACCGGCCCTCCCATACGATATACGAGTTTGCCGTTCGAGAAGATCCTGGATTTGCCATCGACGAGACTCCCTCGAATCTCATTTATCTGCCTGTGAACAAGACGGAAATACACAACAAAACCTTAAATATTCTTGATCAGGACTTTCGTAGTGTGAATTTCCGTGGAGAAACCATCATCGTACGACTGGTGTTCCGCAAGCTGTCAAATGGGGTTGGTATTTGATTTGGACGATCAACAGCATGAAAGTACTGAGAGCGCAGGCGTCAGTTCAGTCGCGCAGACGCAGTCAACGAGAGCTCATACCAATCATACGCTCTCTTTCTCGGGCATACAATTCCTCATATCTCAAGGGCATCATGTTGTCAAAACAAGTGTTCGACGTGTACAATCATCCAAAATTCGATGAATCCATCCAGAGAGTGGAGACTCGAACGTACCACCCGTATGTCAAATCCTTCCAAAATAATGACATTGTCAAAATTTTCATTCAGCAAAGTGACACATTGATTCTGATGAACGACGCTATCATCTGTATAGAGGGCACTCTAGTCAAAACCGCAGGCAATGTTCGATTCGTTAATAATGCTGGAGCATTTTTCTTCGAATCAATTTACTATGAAATCAACGGCAAGGAGGTGGACTCTGTTTGTTTGCCGGGTATAGTGAGCACCCTGCGAGGTTATGCTTGTTACGCAGACGCCTATTCTAGACACTTGGCCACTGCCGAATGGACGTATCCAGGTGGAGCAATGCGCAACGCCAACGACGGCACCTTCGCCATGTGGATTCCGCTTAAGCATCTGTTTGGCATATTCCACGACTACAGATATGCCACAATCGGACGACAGTGCTTTCGTTTGGTCAGAAGCAGAAACGATAACAACTCTATGGTTATAGAAGAGGTTGCCAATCCGCAAGTCGCAACCACAGCCGCCCTGACGATTAAAAGCATCGTGCTCAAAGTGTAAAACGTTATTCCCAATGACGACATTTGCTTGCAGCTGCTGCAATCCATTAATACTGATAAACCTGTGGTCATCTCATTCCGTAAGTGGGAAATGCACGAACTGCCTGCACTCACGCCTGGTTCTACCAAAGAAAAATGGTCTGTCAAAACTTGTACGGCATTGGAGAGTCCTCGATTTGTCATTTTTGCCTTCCAAACGAATAGAATGGACAACATCGACGTCTTACGTTGAACAGTGACAATTACCCGCATGAACGCATTCGCTTGCAATTTGACAGGAACAACTTTGTGGAAGTTCATCGCGCCTATACGGAATTCTACCCAAGCTATGCGAATTTTTCCATGAAATCGTCCACCGTCTATGTCAAACTTGACATAGAAGCCACAGTTGGGTTTCCAGCCAATAGTCGTACATATTGTGTAATAGTGCACGATTTTATAATAGAACACTTGCCTTTAAGTGAGATCGTACGTCGTCTGTCATAAGACACAAAACACTTGCCTTCATCTGTCATATGCCAGCGAAATCAGCGTGTGAGCACTGGCTGAATGCGCTGAAAGGAAGCAAAAGCCAAACATATGAAACAAGAAGAGTGGAGGTGGTGGGGGAATCCTCTCTCCGCACAAGCATAGACAGGTTTGCCGCTGCCGCCAGCGCAGTTCACAGTCAGACTTCCACGATGAAACTTGTAGCGTGCGATATACAAGGTTTCACCAAAGCCAGTGAGTTTCAGCCGAAAGAACTCGCAATCACCGACAGTCAGTGCACGAATCACTGCGTTTTCAAACCGGGGGTGCCGTTCCGAGCACTAAGTGCTGCTGACAAACAGCAAGTGCGATACCTAGAAAGGAATCATCATCATATTCCGCCGGGTGTATCGACTTGGTGGAGTCCCTCACCGAAGTGCTCCGGCCCATAGCGGAAGCCGATTTGGTCTATGTCGAAGGTAGCCAAAAATATGATTTTCTCATGAAATACGTGGACACATTAACTTCAAAGAAACCTCACATCGTCGATATTGGAACCACCACCAACAGCACGCTACAAGTTCCATCATTCGAGAAAGTGTCTCCGCTGTGCCTCCACCATACCGCCGCAGTATCAAACAAAGTTTAATGTGCCCTAAGACATTGCTTTACGGTGTGGTCATGGGTATCGAATCAATTGATATGGTAGTGGATGGCCCCACCAACAGCAACGGTGCTCCCGGAGACTCCATACAGCGTCACCTAGACAATCTAAGAACATTGAAGTGCGAAATAGCTGAATACGAGCGCAAAATAGAGACTTTGAAGCGATTCAGTAACATGAGTATTGAGGATGGCAAATTCCAAACCAACTCCAAACGTTCAGAGGGCCGAAACGACAGCTCACCGCTGCCGCTGAAGAAACGACGTATTGATATTTAAATTTTTTATATGTATTGTGATTATTATTATTATTATTATGTATCAATAGATGTATTAAATGAATTTTCTGGAATTTAAAATGAATGAGAGCTAGAGAGAGATAGAATTTCTTTCCATCTTATTTCATTTTTGCGGGAAATGTGCGCACCTCGCAAAAATGAAATAGGTTCGAGAAATATACAACGGGAGAGACATTTCGTGTGCTTGTTTCAATGATTCAATTACACACAAACGAAATATCATTCGAGAAATATCTCTGAGAGTGTGTCTGTGGTGAGTTGTAGGCACTGATAAATATGTGCGTATATTTCCTTCATATTGCGCAATGTTTGTCAGTACACCAAACTACCACCATTTTTTTTTTCTCAAGGTGTGAGAGTTGTACACTGATGAATATATGTGCTTAATTTTTCATATATATACATGTGACATGCGCAATGTTTATCACTGCACTCCAAACTACCGCCATGTTGACAGGCTATGTAATTTTGACAGCTGTCCTGTCGAACGTACTGTACATTAGCCCATCTTATGCAGGCGAAGTTCTCGTTTCTTTTTTCAATCAAAACAATCATAAAATGAATAAATGGACAAAAATGTCGCAAGATCTCATGAACGATGGATATTTGTCTGTGGTAAAAGCCGAAGTTCCTCAGAATGCCAAAGCATACAAACTGCGAAATGTCTTTCGCAACAACACTTGCGAAGACACTCATATGATGCCACTAGCATCGCCGACAGAGGTGACGCTGACCACGACGCCTAATGTGCCCAGAATGCCGATGCAGACGACGACGACGACGAGTTCCTGCCCAAAAGACGTCTATGGCGGGTTCATGTTCTTTGTGAGTTTGACGCTGATCTACCAGTTGGGCGAGTCATTCTACAAGTTCCTAATTTTAATCAAGCAGAGATACGCAATTGCCAATGAAAATGAAAATACTTATATCACTTATGGTACTAATGTGTAATTTTCAAGCAAAAAAATAAATGATTTTTCACTGTATTTTGCATTTTTATTTCAATTCTCAACACGAACAGAACAGTCTTGAATTCCTCGAATTTGTTTGTTTACTCAACATCTAGCGTTCGAATTCCCCCCACCACCACCACCCCGCCCGTAGCACCATACCCACTGCTAACTGCATCATTCTCAAAGACAAAGACAGAAAAAAAACCCGATGAGTTAGAGTGAGATGCCAAACATGCCTTATTTGCGACACAACACACACACTGTGAGCCTCTAAACTACGAAATTCATGGAATTTCATTTTGTTCATCAATGACGAATATCCGTTGCCATTGCACACGGCCCCAACATGCTACGCCGTTTCCGTTATGGTTCTCACGCTATTTCCCAGAAACTCATCTCGACAACACGTTCACTCCGGTGTGACGTCATTCTTATCTCAAAAAGCGCTGCCTCTTAGCGTAAACAACAACCAGTGGCGGAGGCAATCCGCAGGGTCTTGTCACCAGTGCCAGCGTCACATTACTAAAATTGACAAAAAACAAAAATCGATATATCTCGGCCCCCGGTGCTCCAGCGCACCCCATCTTCTCTGGGGACGTTCCTCGCCCACGCCCCCAGCCCCCGTACTTTTCCCCAGCCGATCCCAGACACCCAATTCTATACTGGGGCCCCGGCCTAAGGACACCGCCCCCGGCGCCGAAAACTCGATAGGGGCACCCGAAGGACTCCCAAATCCTATACAACTACGGCATTTTTCTCGTGCTGCCGTAGTTGTATTGCCTATCTACTAAAACAATCAAAAATTTCGTTTGCTACTGAAAATACAATTGGAAAACGGTTCTTCGCACAACAAAAAACTAAAACTCCATCTGAAATGCTATGAAATGTAACATATAAAATCAATTTCTCAAACTGTCCCCAATGTTATGTGGGTCAAACTGGTCAACATTTGAAAAGAGGTTATGCGACCACAAGAAAGATACAAATAAAAAAATTAACACCATCAATACAAAATATCTAAATAATACTTCTGTTTTTATATCCTTGATTTATAGTTTTCATACTGTGAAAATATGACACTAATGTATTCAAATCTATGGAAATCAGATATTTACCTATAGAATCATACAGTATGGATTTTCATCAAATAACGGTCAAGTCAGTCTAAAATTAAAAAGAATTACTGTATGTCCCGAAACGACCATGTCGAGAAGGTGATATTTAAGCTCATTGCGAATTAATAGTGATATGGTGGCCAAAGATGCAACAAATTTTGGCATGAGTTAAGTTGTAGAAAGTGCAGCGGCTACCTTGTTTGGGAATCATAGGGGCATTATTTACGTGCCCTACTGCAGCATTAGAGGCAATGTTAAACCTTCCGCCATGTGTAATGAAAAAAGCAGCAATCAGTGCATTCAGACTGAGCCAGACAGTAAAAGGTAATTTATTAGACATCTGAAACACATTTCCCTAGAAGCCATGTTTGAATCGACTGCGAAGAAATGTTTCAGTTGAATCCAAAATGGATGAAAAGATCAAATTTCAGGACCCCAAAACTCTTTCCTAACGCACCCCAACTATCTTTCAAGTAGAAGTACATGCTACAGAGATATAGGTGCCCAGGAGTGTTTCGAAAAGGACACCTAGAGAAAAAATTCTTTCTACCGTCAGATAGTCAAGCAGCACTGAAAGCTCTGAAGCCAGTTACTCGTGAGTCTAGCAGCAAACAACCAGATTACTTTGATGTGGGTGCCAGGGAGTAAGCAGACTGTTTTGCCAAAGAAAGAACAAACACCGATTTCACGCCCCAGATATAATATAATACTGCTTGAAGGAGCCATTGTATTGGCGAAACATATGTTGAGGTTTTGTAAACCAAAAATTCGTGAAAATCAATATTAAAGTTTAATTATACACGTAAACATAGATTTTCATCAAGTATCGGCTACATCGATCAAAAAAAAAACAAATGAGCCTACTGCTTTGTCAGCGATTATTTTCTAAATCTTTAGTGCGAGACCCTATTTCAATGGGTAAACTCAAAGTGTATTGTGAAAAAAATCCAAAAAATCAATTGAATAACTTTTGAATATACTGGAGGTTTATCCCAACACCAAACCGCAATTTTTAAACCTCGACACGTGTTTCAATAACTTGGTGATTGAAACTCCAGTGTATTTATCACTATACCAAAGGTTTCAAACAGTGCAGTGCAATGAAAATTTATTTTAATTTGATTTTTAGCGTAGATGAAATAACTGGTTCGGTGTAATTTGTTCTACGGAAATTTTTAAATTTGTTGGACAGCATCTGTTCGAACGGAAATTTGTTCAACACATTTTTAAATATAAAAAGATGGCAGAATAATATAGTGTGTGGAAATTAAATACATACATTTTGCGTAAAGTAAATATAATTGTAATACTGAACTAGAACGAACTAACTTTACGTAGCCATTTGAGCGCGTGGAAGTTGAATACATACATTTTGCGAAAATTAATTATTTAGTATAATTGAACTAGAACGAACTAACCTTACGTAGAAAATTGAGAGTGAGGAAATTGAACACATACATTTTAATTGGATGTACGAAACCAGAACGAACCTTAGAACAAGTACTGTCGAACAAATTTCCGTTCGGACAAATGCTGTTGAACAAATTACTGTTGGACAAATGTTGTCGAACAAATTTCCGAAATAATTGCATAATTGAACGTGATTTTCAATTCTAAACAACTTTTCACCAATATAGAAGTATTTTAGTTCTGTACCAAATTAGTATTTTTTGATAAACCTAGTTAGTATACGACTGACAGATTCTAGGATCGATTCAAAATAAGGTTCTAGATTCAAAAATTATTTTTTCAGTTTACCAGCTCTCTTCCCCTTACGGACGGTAGTCCTCAAAATTCAAAACTTGTGCGAGCCAAGAATTAACGAGGTCTTACCTTTTAACGTGCGATTGAATCCATTAGAATGAAAATCTGTAGTCGATAGGATTTGAACTTACACGACCAGCAGCATCAATGGCTTTGAACGCGGCGGTCTCAACCACTGAGCTGAACTGAGAATAAGTTTCCGATATGTCGCCAACTCAAGTGAACACACTTGTATGTTTGCATTTCCAACATTATGATTTCAGAAATTATCTCTACGCATTGTGTTAGATATTCAAAAGAGAAAAACATGCTTTTCCATGTTGATGCTGGGAAATCATGCGAAAACCATCCCAGTCCTGGCTGAATTGTAGTGTGGTATGGGACGGGGTAGCGTTGTGCTGCTTGATGGTGAGAAAAAATAGTAAATAGTGGATATGAGGTTGACGACCTGCCTCGTCCTTTTTGTTTGAAAATTTGATCCAGGTAGGGTTGTGGATGGTTTTAACGAATAAAGTCCCATTTGAGCCATAAAAACTCGATAGAAGTCGCTAAAGAATGGTTCATTGAGAGATTAGTAGAGGCAGCAAAGAATTTGGCGTATTTGGTATTGGACAGCTTGACCCATATCACGTCAAAGCATTTCAATTCCAAACCGTCTTCTCGTTGGCATGATGCATGATGAGTTAGTCCTAGAGTAAAAGCAAACACGGAGGCAGATACAGCCTCCGAAACGTCAAGTTTTCAAAAAAAGAGAAGTATTCTTTGTTAATTCGATCTCATTTTTTCAGATAGGCAAATTCAGTGTAGGGTACGTTACTGACAAAAATTAATTTCTTTCAAGACAACAGTCTTGTGAACGCAGTAACTTATCGGGCAAATTAATTAATTTGCCCTTCTACACTTGTACAGATTTCTTTGGATAACAAAAATTTTTTAATTTTCAGATTGTGGAAGGTCATAAACCCAAAAAATTATGTCAAGGTTTACAAACTATTTAACTAATCGCTTTCAATCTACAAAGATAAATGAAGTTATATCGCAAACAAATCAGTCATCTCTGGTGTATCGTAGGGTAGTGTATTGGGATCATTACTATTTATTCTCTACTTGAACGATATTAGTTACGTGAGAGAATGTGAATTTATAAGTCTTTTTGCAGATGATACTATAATAGTTGCAAGTGACCAGAGTCTGAATACAACAATTGAAAAAATTAATAACTCATTGAAGAATATCTCAGAATTTTTGAATATTAACAAGCTAAAGCTGAATGTACAAAAGACAAAGGCAATGATAATGACATCTAAATATAAATATAGTCAAATTGACATAGACCAGATAAATATAGAAATATATAATGAGAAAATTGAAATCGTAACAGAAATGAAATACCTAGGATTTATGATTGACAATACCTTGTCATTGAATAATCATTTTAATTATGTAGCAAAAAAAATTATTCTCAAATGTAACAGGTATACACCTATTCAACTGATGCTGAATGTTTTAAATTCGTTATTTGTCAAGGACAGACTGCTCTTTTTCTCAATGGTTTTCATTTTTAAAATATTGCATAATTTATGTCCTGTTTATTTTGAAGAATTTAATAACATTTTGTCATCAAATACACAACTATACTACTAGAAACAATAGAGATTTGTATGTTACTAGAACTAATTATGCTAAAACTATGAATTCGTTATTTCACCAAGGACTTATAAAATATAACAAACTTCCACAACACATATAAGATTGTTCAACATTAGATTAATTCAAATCAATGCTACTTGTATATATTAGAGATAATAATAATAATAATAATAATAATAAATGCTTTTATTGACTGTAGCTGCAAATACAACAAACAAACAAAAAATACAAATTGTTTCACAAGTATGCAGTCAAAAGGCAGAGTTAACGCTTATTCGACTACCTGGATATATGGAATAGTAATAAAAATGTATCAATCAATAAAGATATTTTTGTATTATATTAAGGGACTGATAAAAAAATAATGATGTCTGAGAGAGTGAATGATGTGTGTGTGGGTGGGTGTGTGTGTGTGTTTCGTCAATGGGTTAAGAACAAAAATATACAATTGTATTCAAAATTTATATAATTATTTGTATATTTCCTATTTAATAAAGATTTTCATTTTCATTTCATTTCATTTATTGCTTTCTCGATCTACCATTCACTTGACCAAAGTTTGAAAACTTTTGGAATTATTTGAATTGATTTTCTATTTCTACTGGCCTAATATGGCTCAGTGTTATATATCTGAGAATGTAATTTTTATACTCAGAACGATGAAATAAACCTATTTTTGTTTGTTTGCAAGATGCAGTGGGTTGTGTATCCGCTTGGCACACAAGCGTCCTGGGTTCAAAACCCGGCCTTGACTGTTTCTATTGAATAAAATTTCAATTTTACATCCTGATATTTTTATTCAGTTAATTTTTTAGTGATTAATGTAACGGAATTATTATGCAATTTATAATAATCGAGAACGTTGCCACGCCTGATCCAACTTTCAAGATTTATTTAAATTGCATAATAATCTAGTTACATTCAAAGCTTTATCGTATCATTGACAACAATGATGTGAAAATAAAATCACTTCTTTTCGTTATTGTCACGTTATTGTCATTTAAGCGTATCATTTGGTATCTAGGGTATTATAAAGTAACTAACGTATTGTATTTTGTAACTAATGTATTAAGTGTTGTTGTGATGTTATGATGGTGATAATTTGTAATAAAGATTCAACTTGAAGGAAGCTAAATTTCAATGAGACGATAAAATAAATTATTCAATTCTTAAGAGGTAGGATACTTTGTAATTTTAGTTTTGCTGACCGTGAAAATAAATATTGAGTTGCATTAGTTGTATTCTCTAAATTTGTGCAGTTGTAGACAAAGTATAGTGTACAAAATGTGGAGGAAGTTACTTTCCCCACTTGTTACTTGTACTTTTCTGCACTCATTTGCGTGAGCAAAGTAAAACTGCTCAAAAATGACATTCATAGAAAAAAATTATATTTATTCAAGTAGCTGTAGACTATTATATGCAATATGAGAAACCATTTTACCTTTTAATCGTAATTCCGATATTTGTATTACAGCTTACAACAGAAAAAAAAAATATTTTTTGAGTATATTGTGGTAACTGATTATAATATCGTCAAGTGTGCGTCTGCCGACTTTGACACATGATGTCAGATTGTTCCTCCGTTTCTGTCAAACAATCAAGCATAGGCACTAAACGTATTCGCCCACTCTGAACCAACGTTGCCAAATTTTACTCGTTATTCTGCGCATGCGTACGCGTTTGGTTCTGATACAATGGCAGGGAAGCGGGTGTTTAGATCACAAAACAAGAAAGCATACTGAGTCGAAAATGCATGAATTTGTTTTTCCGCACGCAATTGAGACACAAACCTAACCTGAGCAAGCTAACCTAGCTTGCGAGTTGAAAATGCGTGAATTCAAATTAGTTTTCACTCATAATTTACACACAAACCTAACCTGAGCAATTTAACTAAAAGCTAACCTACCTAAACGAACAGTTGCAGGCAAACCGAGTTGAAAATGAGTAAAACTTGGTAAGTAACGATGATTCCGAGTGGGCGAATTAGATTCTCGTTTTTTCTTTTCATCTAATCATAAAAAGTTTCAAACGCTGTTAAGCTTCGTACAGACCTGAACATTACGCTGAACAACAAAGAGAACAACAAACCGAACGGCAAACAGAACCTATTCGATTTCAACGAGCCGAACAACAAACGAAACGTTTGTGTTGTTCCCAACATCGTTTCAGTAATTCTTTGTTCAAGATGGAAAAAAGTAGAAGCAACAGAAGCGTATATACATTAATTTTTCATTACCTAGTGCGGAGAAAAAATCGCAAAGAACAACATGGTGACGAACACATTTTTATGAACAGTGAAATGCAGAAACTTTCAGTGTAGTAAATGAATTATAGTTTCAAGCTGTGAGTGGACATTACAAAAATTGCCAACACGATGCCAATAAGACTCCCTTTCCTTCTTACATTCCTCTGCATCCATATTTGTAGTGTGGGAAATTTCCTTCAAGGCGACTTGCTTTTTTATTTTGTTATAATGTTGCGGATCTTTTGCATTCCACAACAACTTCTTTGTTTGATAAACGTTAATTAGTTCCAAGAATATTTTCTTTTCAGTTTTCTCCATTCTGTAGACACAACAAACACTGAGGCGCACCAGCAATAGTCTGTTCGCCGTTTTGTTTTGATCCGCTCAAACCTGCGATCCCATTCGCAAACATATTCTTTGGTGTCGGAGAGAAAACCGACAAATGATGGAAACACCGCGAACCGTTCGCTGAACGGCCAGGATTTGCAAAACTGCAAACGCGTTCGTAGCCCCGTCCAAATTAATGTTCTGTTCGATGTTCTGTTTGTCGTTCGGCATAATGTTCAAATTCTATCCTGGAGGCCACAAACTCTGCAAGTATGAATTTATTGCCCGGTAAATTTGAACAAATATATGAGAAACAATTTAAACATTTTGAATACTAGTGCCGCATCTGATATGAAACTCGTAGAAAAAAATTTGTTCCCAACACGTGCAAAAGTGCCTTTTCCGCACGCAAAAACTCATCCGAACTCCGCTTCGCGTCGTTCGTCTAACAGCATTTGCTTGCGGAAATGTTACACTTTGCGCACTTGTTCGGAAAATAACTATTTCAAATTCAAAAGTAAGTTTTGATTTTTGTTCGAAAATATGAATAGGATATCCATAAAATCTATTGTGGAATCATCTGCGACTGAAAGACAAACTTTGTCGCTATTTTCCATCGTTCAAGATAACCTCTTGGGAGGTATTCATGTTGAAACAAGGGAACATTCTCCATAAAAATTGAAAAATGTGATTTATTTGTTATATCTAACAGAAAACAACTACTTCCCCGGATAAATCCACGCTGGACATTAAACTACATCTGATAAATATTGTGGCGTTTACCCCTTACGCCAAAAGGGCTACGAGCTGTTATGAGCTCCGGGATACCCGTGACTCGTTTCGCTTGGCTACGAGAGGTTTAAATAAATTGATCACCCTGTGTTTGGAAGTAAAAGAGTTCATTGAAGTTTACTATAAAATATTTTATTAAAATAAAGGGAAATAAACAAATAAAAAAAAACGAATCAAAAACAGGTAAATTTCACTAGGTGACAAAATTGAGCATGAAAACCCACATCAATCATACTTACAATAAAAATATCCCTAAGGGGAGATGCGCCAGGAGATTAGCCATTGAAAGTACTAGGTCGCGGTCTGACCTTCTCTGTCCCGATACACACGTACCATTTTTAATTTATAGTAAAAAGCATTACCTCGTCATCGGTTCGTTTGTGCTGACATTTGCAAAGTTAGCACTTCGACCTACAAGGTACTGACCGACAATGAATAAGTTGAAACTTACAGGAAGTCTGGTGTAGCAAATAATTGAACACGCAGAACGGAAAATTCTGCTGTTTGATTGCAATTCCAAATCAGTGCGGCAATCTGGATTTCTTATGTACTGGGTGATAACCACCTGAATAAAATGTTTTGATTGAATTTGAGTTTGACTGAATATGAGCAGAAATGAATGAATGAAGAAAAAATTATTTAAATGAAAGTATATTCATATTTGATTCTGGCTTTGTCCATGGGCTACGTGACAATATTGTGAAAAGAGTCTAACTGAAAAGAAAAAATCATTCAAATAGTTGATTTTTTTAATTTTCCAGGCAAGCTGTGCCTTACCATTTCCAACAGCAAATTATTTATCCACTGTCAAACACAAACTGCGTCAGGTAAAATTGAATGTGTAGTGAAATCTTTAGAAATGGGTGATTCTAATAATACCTTTCGATTTGGAGGTTAAAAATTTGTATTTTGAATAAAATTGTTTTTGTGTGACTTTTTTGAACACCATTCCGGTCCTTGACCCATAATGAACTTCATTATATTTAATGCAGTTTGATGCATTTTGAGTATTATTTTTGCAGGTATCCAGCAATTTTATTTGTAGGTATGCTGTATTTCAAATAGGTCAGCTTGAAAATGGTAAATGAATATAAGTTTAGGTATTTGTTGAGAAAAACTCCCAAGTTCTTGAAAAGATATCTTGGTGAGCCCAATTTGCACAGGAGTTGGTATTTGTTAGGAACAACTCTCACATTCATAGCCTATATAGTATAGTATAGTATGAGAAAATTGAAATATTAAAAATGATTACATGCAATGATCGAAGTCCGTACATACTGAAAGGTCTGTATGGACAAAATTTATCTTAACTTTTAAACAAGTTTACCTCACAATATTTAATTTGATTAGATGTTTTCTTTGCTGAGCACCTTAGTCAGATTTTAAAATAAACTTTCTTACGGAGGTTTTTATAACTGTTATAGATTGCAATAGCTTCGACTCTGAATTAAAAAAAAAAAATATGCTGCCAAAGACCTACACCACATAAGAATAAACTTATAATTCTCAATACTTTCGGCAAACCCTCTTGCTGCAACTTGAGTTTTTGAATTTCTTTTGGCGTTTTTCAATGAAGATTTCTAATTATGAATGGTTCAAATAATTTTTTGATTTTGCCACCTTTTTGTATCATAGCACGGCACGGCCCTGTCCAAAGCATAGCTAGCTCATTGAGTATCATCAACAATTTTCCAAAACCAGTGGGATATTCGTAAATAATTGAAAACACAAGTTCGAAGTAATATATTTATTTTAGCGACAAACATTTACACGAGAACAACTTAGCGTATAAAACATCCATATTAAAATATAATGAGAAATATACAACAACAATATAAATTAAGTAGGCTCTTACATCGAACGAATTCATCCTAATAAGGTACAAATACGTAATACTGCAATGTATAAGTAGTGCTTCTGAACAAAATAAATAAATAAATAACATGACTAGAATTTTGGAATGTGTTTTTATTTCATCTATATCAAATAACTTCCATCCCAGGTTTCTCGAACTAATCAGCTCTATCGATGTACAGAAAAACAAAACAAAACTCATCCGGTGCAGGGCTGAACACGATCAATTCTGCTTTGCTTTCGTTTGCATGGTAAAAGGGAGTTACTGGGAATCTCGGAGATTTTCTAGAAATTTCCTGTTGGCGGCCAGCCTCTCGCGGAATTTCGTTTTGGCGTACGCCTGCCTCAGGTTCTGGATGTTGGCGTTGATTGAGAGACTGGGTTCCTCGCCGAAATCGTATCTAGTTTGCCTTGGCTCATACACGTCGAGGTTGTATCTTTTGTTCCGTATTCTCCTGTTATTGGCCACCTGAAATAAAAAAGAAGTGTCAGTTATAAATATTGTAAATTTGGTAAATTTGGCAGATGTGATGATAATGAAATACTAATGTCCAGGCATATTTTTCTAAAATTTTAAGGAATCGGAACAGCCATGTTTGAAATTGGAGTGGATAGGGAAGTGAATATGTAGGTGGTGTGTACAGTAATAGATCAGGTGATATTTTTGAACAAACTTAATTGTCAGATATTCTGGCAATGGACCAACATCAGTTTGAAGCTGTCAGGAATAATCAGGAAGTGGCTATATCTTCAATTGTTGCCTTGGTGGATTTTTTGACTTTTCTTCGGATAGTGTTTCAAAACCGAGATGACACTTTTCAGGCTTTCTGATATGAATAAAACAATGTTTGTGTCTGTTAAACTTGATGACAAAACAATAAAACAACCAAGGTCACCAAATATCTAGGAATTTTCAATGTCATATCAAGTCGATGCAGTACCAAAAAAATTACAATTTATTCTTATGGTGCTTGGCAACTAAGGAATGAAGTGGACACTCATATCTTACTGCTTTATTGTTTTAGATATGTTCAGTCTTGCCTTTCTCAAGCCTTTATGTGCTGGGAAAACTGTGCCACGACAACTGTGCCAGAGCAAGTGTGCCAGGGCAACTATGACAGGTTAAGCTCATAAGATAACAATAAGAACGATATCATTTCAACCGTATACCCTTTCTTGTGAAGCATTATTTTCCGAATTGAACTTATTGATATTTCACTGTACCCAGAAAAAGACAATTTGGTCTTGGAGTGAGGCTGGATTTATCTTTACCTAAGCATACACTGACCAAAGAAGCAGTCCCGTAGTATCAAACTGCACAATAAACTGCGAATTGAATTTGAAAAAAGTACATAAAATACAAACAGTATATTCAAATAGCTATTTATGATACAAGTGTAACATGTAAATATTGGATGTTTGAAACACAGGTTATTTTTTGTGTTTTGGTGTTTTAGCATCTACTGCTATGGTCATTAGCCACGTGTTCTGGGTAGGCCTTATTACTCACTTTGAACGCTACCTTGGGAGCAGCATTGTTAATTATTATTAACGCAATAGTGAATCGTGGAAGATTATTCCCAGTCGGCAACGGGATCCAATCATTCAGAAATATTTAAAAACTCGCCCTGGCTGGGAACCGAACCCGAGACCTCTGGGTTACCATGCACACTGATGTTAATTGCAGAACTAGCGTAGCGAGTTGCCTTGTATATGTCGGGATGGAGTCAATGCCCGCAAGCTCTCGCAAGGTATGCAACTAAATATTCCAGGGTGAATATTGGAAAAACAAAATTATATTAACAATATTGGTGGAATATTGGCTTAAACTATTTTGAAATCACACAAGTCACAGAAAAGACTTTCCTCTTCGGTCGGTTTATTTAAACTGTTAAACTGACACTCTGTGTAATTATGCAAAAAGTTACCAATGTACAAGGCGTATACTTTGAAGTAATTATAGTATTGGACCAATATGGCGAAAAGATCACAATTTTTTTCTGGCCAATATTACGTTTCAATATTTTCTCAATATTGTACCAATATCATCCAAATATAAGTGTTCTACTTGGGAATACTTGTTTGTAGATGAGAAGCATATTACTCGTGCTGAGTCGTGAGTTTCTTGCTATAAGAGAAAGCAATTTTCCCAGAGACACACATCATTCAGAAATTCAAACAAAAAAAACACCTTTTTTGTTTCCACATGTTGAGAAAACACTGGAGAATTCCAAAGTGTGTCAAATAACAGCACCTAATATTTCGAAAAACAATAAGCCTTCGAACGCCAAACATTTGCTTTTATCAGTCCGTTGCACATTCGGGCCAACATGCCTCAGAAATAGTAATAACTCAAAAATGCTGTTCAAACTAAGACACACTGTATGAAAAAGATACAGATCGCCAACTTTCCTGTGGGTTTTAGACGAGTAAGTTGAAACGTTCAATCGCAAAATTTGAGTCGAGAACCTCAATAGTGAATTCCCCTATGAATGTTGCTGCGTATCTTTACAGAACTGACAAGGAAAATTAATTGAAACTCTGGACCGCTGGGATGAGAAATAAGATTGATCGGTAAATAATATTCGATCAAAACTTTGTTGACCCACTGATGAACTTCCGGTTATACGCAATATTGATGAAGACTCGAGCGTTGTAAACAATAACTTGAACACAACTGAAATTATATTATTCTTGGCGTATTAGCTAGTAATAGTGATTTGAGACTGTTTCGGCACATTGTGTTAGGTCTTCCGAAGATAAACACCCTCTCTCCAATTGCTGAGAATAGCATTCGAAGATCATTCCAAGAGAACAAATTGTAACGCTAAAAGTATTGTATTGCTCAGTAGAGTAGAATTTGGACAAGTATTTGGTATGAGAGTGTGATCGAAGTGTCCAAGCGAAGTACAACAACTTTCCATTTCCTGTTTGGATCATACTTCCTCAAACTGGATTTGAATTGGCCAATGCATCGGAAAAGAGAAGAAGATAAGATACTCGAAAGGTATCGTTATAGATTTCATGCCTATAAAATCCAACTAAACCATAAATTTTACAAGAATACGGGGATCATTTTGTAAGAATCCACTGCGAATGCAAGAGTGGTTCGTTGAGCATTTCCCTGTGGATGAAATGGAGTTTACCTGTGATAATACTGTGAGAATTGATATTGTAATTGAATAATATTTTTTAAAGACTGTGGTTTCGTGTGTTTTTATTTGTCTCCTATATTGTTATTCTCAAGGTAGATTATTATTTGGAAGTTCACCAATCGCCGAAACCCTAGAGAAGAGAGAAAAAAATCAAGAATACTTACTACTACTAGTGCAAGTAGCACGAAACTAGCTCAATTGGTTATAACAAACCAGATGAACCGAGACTATCGCAGTAGTAAGAAAATTAATAGGTGGTATCTCCTAGCTGGATAATCAGTCATTCAACATCCAAAATGTCGGAGTTGGTGACAGAGCTGCCAGAGTATCTGGTGTGTTCTGGGGAAATAGGTTTCAAAGATCTTCTCCATAAAGACCGGTAGAAGCAGTAAAGTCGCAAGAAATCCTTGAATAGGTAAACCAATTTTCCTATATTTTTGTAACTGATAAAAAGACCAACATCTATCACACTGGTGACCGCTATCACACTGGTGATCGCTATCACAATAGTGATTTTATTTTATGTTTCAATTGCCTAAAATAACCTATATTATTGAATTACTTGAATATTCTGTGAGATTTCTCCCTCTCCAAGAACTGATATATATGGTTAAAAAAACGTTTGACATACAAAAGTTATGTCATTTAAAAGTCAAATTCATTAGTTTGCGCCCATCTTGGTTTGCGCAATATGCCAGGTTGATTTTACGTACTAAAAATGAATTAGAAGTCGGGAGTACTTTTAGTTTCAGGAGTATATACAGAGTTTTTTCTTTAAATATACCTAATAGTCATTCGACAAATAACACATTATAGTTTTATATTGTTTCGAATTTCAAACAATATTCAATAAACAATAATGGATCATTCCTACATACAATCATAGCATTGCATATACTTGTGTGATTCGTGTTGTGTCTACGAAATATTAGTGTACTGAACAAACATGCTGTCTGAGTATGAGCATGCTTTTATGCTACCTTCATAACATTAGGAAGGCATATTTGGAGAATATCGGCGAGTTCTAACAAATCTAACAAATATCTGGGGTAATAAAAGGTGTAGTTTACTTCTAAAAATATAAAAAAGAGTCTGAGTGAATAAATAAAAATTAATTCAGGAATTCCTAGGTGTTGTCCAATATATGAGCAGATTATTGGCAATGATCATGAAATCGATACGTAGGTGTTATCCCATTTGAATCTGAATATAATATGGCTTTGAAATTCAAAAGGCATTGCAAAGTAGTTTCTGTAGAAAACTTCGAGAATAATTCAATAGATTCATGAACAAAATGTTATTAATTACTATTACATTTCAATTTTTGAAAGGAAAATTAACAACATACTACTACTCTAACAGATGATTGAAAGAAAGAGATTCATTCCCCTGTCGACAGGTTGAATGAACCTTGTACTTGAAGGGGTTTTAAGAGAAGCTCAATGGAAAACGAAAAGAATTTTTGCCGAAGATGATATCAGTCTGGTTTGGCATCAAAAAAGGTTTGGAATGAGTTTGCAGCCAATTGAAGAACATAGCCAAAACTGTGGATTGAACAATAACACAAATGGGACGAATAAGTGGATGAAGTTAACACTTACCGGTCACACTTTATGAAATAATGAAAAGATAGGTGCTTTTAACATTTTAAAGAAAGCAAAAATTTTATAAAACAAAATGAAAATAAGAGTGATCCTAACAATATTTGACCGACCGACGATACTGTATAGATGTAAATCCTGGATTTTCACACAAGAATAAATGCCGATGAGTAACCATATCAGCAGATAACTCTTTGAATGAGGTTAAAACAAAGAGGACGACCAACGAAAAAATTAGTAGGAGGGACAACCAAAATTTCAAAGAATAGAAGATTGTAAAAGAGATGGGATATACGAAGAACTAGAGCAAAGGAGGAATGAGTATGAGTATTGTAGAAGCCCCGAGCAGCATTTATCCACTAACCTCAGCCATAAAACACCTAAAGTTTGTCATTCCATCCTATTCACATGCATTTATGCTGTTACATTGAAATAAGCATGTGCACATTGCACATATGTGTGCCATATCTAATTGATATATCTGTCGTGGTATAAGCTATGAAAATACCTTATTTCCGAAAGAAATTTGTCTCATATTCTACAATGTGCGGTATTGGATGATCTCAACATGAAGTAACCTCAAGTTGTTATTAAAAATTCATAGTAAATGCTTAAAGTTGGTTAACTCTCTCGAAGTCTGTGCTACCGAGGATTGCTTCTTGTTTTTGTGTTTCGGGTGTCGTTCATTGGGTACTCCAATTTTACCCGACCTATTCTTGCATTGATAAGTGGTAAGTAAACAGTGAAACATGCACGGAAAGAAATTCCAGTGTAGATTTTTTCCTTTAATACTGTAAAAAAATGTGTAAATAATCTATACAATTGTCGAAAATTAGTACACCTGTGTGTAGTATATTTTTACCAATGATTATTTATTTCGGTACTAGCAAGACCAAAGCAATCTTCAACACCAGTTCTATTCAGCCCCCGACCGGTTTAGAAGGAAGAGATTGCTAGAGAATTAGAAAGCAGTTATGAGATATTTGAAAAACTCATTCTGTAAATTTTCTCACACTATAGAAAATATTTTATATTTATATTCCCTACCAGCTATTTTAAGCCTTGTGTAAAATTATTATACAGTATTGTGCATTCTGAATTTCAATTTTGTCCACAGAACTGAATAATAACACAATATTGTGTATTCTTCAATGATATAATCAACAGAATTGTACAAAAAAAATATAAAATGTCTGTAACATTTATACACAACGGTGTTGTAAACCAATTCAACCAATATTGTGTAAAAAATGGATTCAAATAAATATACACAATGTGGATATATTATTCCAACAAATTATGATAAACAATGGTTTGCAAAATTTCTACACAAAATTGTTTCTGTAACCATTTCAGACACAATTTGTTCAAAAAATTCAGCTGTGGAAAAAACTACACACATTTTTTTCCGTGTGTCATGTCTGCAGGTGGTCGTTCCCAACCATTGGGAAATAATATTCAATTCTTCATTGCAATTAGCACTTACAATTGTGTCCTCTTGGAGTAACATTGTACAAATTGAGGTCAGGTGTAATTCAATGTTCGTAGGGGAAGTAGTGATTTTCTGGCAAATATTTTCCTTAAATTCTCCACTTTGTGGGATATTGTGGAGAGATGGGAACTCGACTTTGTCGTTTCATTTATTTGAATCTCTCCGACACACTTTTCGGACTTTGTTCGAATTCAAAAACTCGTTACGAAAAGCTTGGTAGGAATACGTTGATGTATACTTTTATACTTTTGAGATCATGATAATTTTGATTAGAACACGCCAATGAACCCCTGGTATATTGACTACGGCCAGATGATTATCTTACTAATAGTTACAGTGAAAACTATACAACAATTTCGATACTTACAGCTTTGTAAAATACTTCAGATCACACAGAGAACTAATATTTCCTAGAACAATTTCAACACAATACACAATGTATTTCTGTATTCATTTTCACAAACAGAATTTGTTTGAAGTTCCGTTAGTGACTTAATCGTTTGATATGCTACTTAGATAGGTTTTACACGATTTGGAACGAGATCTTCTTTTATCGTGGAACAAAGCTTATACAACACATCTATCATAAAAAATATATTCATATCCAGATGTGAATTTGATATATTGGCGTCATTGAAATATTGAGTTGGGTGACAAATAAAGAAAAAATTAAAAATTCCAATTTACACAAAAAATTACCAGTGCGAATTTACACTCTCAAATGAATTCATAAACTTTGTGACCTTGAATTTTATTGATAGCTGTGAATAGAAATTTGTTGTCAATTTATACTTGCCCAATAATTCGTAAACTTTACGGACATTTTTGATAACTCTCGGTCTGTTATGATACCTGTTCGTTGAATGAACGTTGTTGGGTTGAACCTTTTCGTATCATTATGTTGATATTTCTGACAGAAACTATCACCAGAATTGGTGAAATTGACTCGTTCAAAAGTTTTTACTTTAAAATTGTTTTTTCAGTTAACCAGCTGTCGACCCCTACACACGGCAGCTCTCAAAAGTCGAAACTTGTGCAAGCCAAGGATTCACGAGGTCTTACCTTTTTACGCATTATTCCTAACACTTTCTCGGGCCATCAGAAAAAAATTCTGCAGTCGATGGGCTTTGAACTCTGACCGGCAGCCAGAATGACTGAAAGACGGCGGTTCTAACCACCTGGCCTATTACTCGGCTAGCTGTCCTATAAATAGGTACAACCAATATTGGTCAATTTTATTGTTCATTCATTCATGGATTTTATTGGACCGTGTAAATTCACATTCACTCATATGAGCTGATTATTTTTCAGACACAAAGTTTCATCTTCAGAGCGAGTTTTGAAACAGATTAACTCTAAAACTCCATAATGCTTCTGTTTAAAAACATCTTATAAAGTCAATAAAATGATAGTGTCTTATGATCAAATACACTAGTGTCTTTTGATTTATAATGTCGCTAGACCAGTGGGACAGTTCAAACAGGAATTTTCAAAATATTTTGATTTCAAATCATACGGCACTCTGAAAGCTATCTCCAGGAATGACTATTTTTTAAATAAGGGACACAAAAAAGGCTCAACGTATATGAAATCTCATTGATTTAGTCTAAATGGTAATTTTTCATATTTGAAAATCTGACAAGGAGCTCCCTAGTTAAACTCAACCCGTTTTTCATTAAATACCGATTATTTCTAACAAAAACCCATTAACTATATTTCGAAGAATTTATCACTATTGAAGAGTATTGATAGTCCATAGCATATTCTATTATGGGAAATATTGATCTTGGTCGGAAGAAATACAGGGTGGTCAGAGAAATAATATGGTTTCCACGAAATTCTACTTTCTTTATCTCAATTTTTCAAAAAGTACACATTATGGAATTGAAAGGTTTTATATCCTCTGCATTTATCAGTTAAGATGAATTTACACATATCAAATGTTCAAATGCCAATACTATAGAACATAGTGGGTTGGTTTAGCTTCAAGAACTACCCATAACTCTCTACAAGTGTGATTATTTGTATCAAATTAATCGACAACGGGGAATTTTGTTATTTTTAGTGACAGTACCTGCCACATCAAAACTCAATCTGAAAAGTATATAAAAATTTGAAGATTGGTGTTATGAAAAAAAAACAAAAATGAATATCCTGCTGGCATTTTCAACCAAAACATCTGCGAGTTGTAAATCATACACCCTAAATTGTAGTTACGACAAAATATACTCTTACATTGAAAGAAGATGTTGTATCTGTGAATATTACAAGTATATTACATATTTGAAAATTTCTAGGTACCCACACAGATTTCAGAGTCAAGGATTATTTTACTGGGAGGAGGAAGTTAACATCATAAAGCTTTATGGAATATTCACTATAATGAAGGTGTAATAGACTTGAAATGAAACTTGTAACAGGTAAAGTATAGTATGCAACCAGAAAAATCTAGTTATACAAGTATTTTTTCAAAAAAATCTTATAGCTGTTAATTGAAATATTGTAACCACTAAATTTTCTCGGATGAATGCAAAATGTGAACATTTTCAACATGAAACAGGTCTTTTTTTCAAAACGTTCTTTTTGTCTCTAAAGGTTACCTTTTAGTTTTGACAAAGAACACGATTGCAGTTAAAAGATGGTATTGAAAAAATACGTTATTAAGTGAGAGACTTTTAACAGTAATACAATTGTTTTGAAAAAAAACCTTGATCATACTGAAAAGCGAACTATGCTGGCGCCTATTCAATTCAGAAATCATTTAACGGTTATACAATTTTGTATTACAGCTAATAGATATTTCTCTCGGTGTGGAAAGTGAATAATTTTGTGATTTGTAGGAACCGCTAACCAATGAAATTTCTGGTTTCCAAATATAAAACCTTACTTCTGAGCCCTTTTGGGATTCACCTATATCGCAAGTGAATAATTTTGTGGTTTGAAGAAAACGCTAATCTATGAAATGTCTGGTTTTGAAATTTAACATCTTACTTAGTATCGACAAATCCTTTTGCAGAATAACACAAAGGAAATGGAGACAATCGAACAATTTTCTACCATGTGAAATCGTCTCCTGAGAAAAAAACTGTTATTTCAAAGAGATCTACAGAACCCCTCTCAAGTTAATGGAGTAATTATCTCAATCATTGGTTTCTTGTTTTTTGTCAATTTGTGTCCTTTTCGTTCCGGAAAGATATTACAGCAATCATTGCTGTTTTTTTTTTATTATCCATTCGTATCCGTTTCTTCACGCAGAGATAATTCAGTGGATTTGTTATACGTGACAAGGTAGGACGGAATTACGTGTCTAGTATATTAGTGGATACGTTTTCTGACGAACCAATGTTCGGACGAACACGTCAGAACTCGTACGAATACTTTCTATACGGATAATATTGTTCAAAATTATTATTATTGATATCCATCTGTATGTACATAAGTTACGACCGACACTCTGTCAAATATGCGAAAACAGAACAAAATACGCATATACTATAACCACCGATATCTGGCCAACAGTTCTGACGCGTTCGTCCGAACATTTGTTCGTCAGACAACGTATCCACTATAACCGTAGCTTTAGACTTATTCATTCAAGCTTTTGCGCCTGACTTTATATTTTGATATAACGAGACCGGGATTAAGCCACTAGTGAATTTAATACTGTTAGGAAATGCTCATGGACAGCCAATATACAAGATGGTCCAAAAGTATATGAAATAATAATAGTTATTTATGGTACTAGTGTGTAACGTTGAAAATAAGTCACGTGAGAAAGATTTATAACACGAGGCCGTTAGGCCGAGTGGTATCAATTTTCAAGTGAAATATGACACAATAGTGGCATACAAATCGCTTTTTTTTAATAATAATTAATAAGTTTTGTGATCAAATCAAAGCTACTTGAGTCTCAGTACCCTATATACATATAATATAGGTATAAATAAAGTTATTAATAATGACAGTCATAACTGTCATGTGTTGGATAAAATTTATTTAGTTAGTTATGGATTATAACTCACTAGTGTGTTATTTGATAGTTTACTTGTCTTAAATTACATTAATAGTGATAGTCATAACTGTCATGTATTTGATAAAACATTGTATGCCACTCGTGTGTTATGTTTCCTAAGTCACTTGAGAATTTATATATTATTATAAATCTTTCTCGAGTGACTTATTTTCAACATAACACACTAGTGCCATAAATAACTATTAAGCCTAATTATAAACTTTCACAAAGTCTTGAATTTAGAATTGCCAAATAATAGAATGAAAGCATTACCCGTTTTCACATCTTGATTAATTTTACTGGAAAGAGATTTTGATTATCTCCATAAAGGAGTAACTTCAATAATTGAGAACATTCTGAACACATAAGTTCAATTGAAGTATTCATAGAATTATAAAGATTTTACATGTTCCACTATTTTATCTGTTCCACTGAAATATGGTTCAGAAAAAAAACAATTTTAACTATAAACTACAAGTCTGCTAGCATTGTGTTAATATTTATTTCATAGATTTGCCTTCCATTTGCCTTCGAAGTAATGGGTGACCCGGAACCAATTTTTCCACATGATCTTTGATGTTGTTTGTTTAGGTATAAATTTAATTCAGATCGGATGGTTTATAATAATAACTATAATAATGAAAAAATATATCAATCTGTGTCAAAGTATTTTGAATCTAGTGGTTCGCACGAGACTAACGAGATGAGATTTTCACAAAGTCTTGTCTCATTTCGTCGAAGAAATAATAGGTCTCGTATCAAGTCTCGTCTCGCAGCCTCCACTCCCGTCTCACTTCTCGTAAGAATCTCGTAAAAGTAACGAGATGTCGTCATGCATAATCTTATTGTTTCAGTGCAATGAGGAATACTTAAAATATACTTGAAGTAAACGAGATAAAAGTGGACTTCTGCTACGAATCAGCTTGGGCCTATTGCATTTTTCGAATGAAATATCTGAAACAGCTGATAAAATCAGCACAAAAGTTCAGAAGTCAGCATAATGATCCAGGTCAGATATTGACCCTCAAGGATAACAAACTAGAACAGAGAAAAGTAGAGTGGTATATAAAATGTTCACCAAAGAGACGAAATAATTTAGGGGAGGCTGAAACAGATTCAAATAATTATTTCATAGATTTGCCTTCCATTTGCCTTCGAAGTAATGGGTGACCCGGAACCAATTTTTAGTTGATGGAAGCCTCAAAACGTCCAACTTTGATGGGCACTATTCATATTGAAGTCAATTCAAGAGAGCAGAAATGAATGGCTAAGCATTTGACATATTATAGGTCACCTCATAGAAAATATTCCAGAATTGTTGAAGTCCAAAACAGCCCAAGATTCCAGGGTGGAATGAAGACCACATATAATCATAAGCAGATATATCGCTTGGCAAATATATAACGGAAAATCGATACGATATTCAAATGAGAAAGTATTCAGACGATAAAGAGGGTATTATAAATTGTACATTCAGTTATAATTTATCGATAGGCGTGCCGATTTCATATCCCTTTATAGATTTTCCAAGCTGTACATCGTTTGCGACTTGGTTTGTATGGAGCAATGATGAAAATGAATTAAAAAAAAAAATTGATAGACCAGATACTACAGTTTGTCAAATGTTAGGTTTAGCCAAATCTGATATATGTACCGAATATGATTATGAAAAAATAGTGTTCGAAAAATATCTTTGAGAAACATCAAGACTAGACATGGAGATACTATAAGAGCAATCGAAAAAAAATGTAAGTTGGGAAAAAGTGATGACAAATCATAGACCATGATACTGTTACAGAAGAGAAAAGGCAAGAATTTAAATACCTACGAAGAATATCGTACCACGAAAAGATAAATCGAGCTGAGTTAGATAAAAGAAAAAAGCATGTCTGATGTGAAATAGCTTCAAAAATGTCATCTCAGGAAAAGAAGGGAAAAAAGAAATACTGAAAGAAATTATGATTGAAATATATAATGAGGTATCGGCAGAAACATAAACAAGAACAGAAAGAAACAAATAAATAACCGCTGAAATAAAAACATGAGAAAAATGTAGGACGCCACAAAATTAAATAATGTGAAAGATATTTTTAGTAATCAAGAGCAAGAGTTAGGATGTAGAGGCATCCGGTTGGAGCGAGTATAAACGAAAGCGGTCGAAGAAAGCACAACTTAGTTGAAGGCCAGAACATTCAAAAAAGGAAATGATGGAAAGAATAATTATGAAGACTTCAAGTGCAGCTGTTTCAATTCAACTAGAATTTCATCCATAAGATAGTAGATAGGTTGAAGCTAGATTAAGTAAGAATGTGAGTTATTGCAATAAACTAATTTAAATTCACTACTTCCTCTAGCTGATACTAAACAAAAAATAAATATTCTGGTTCACCCACCTGGTTATCAAAGTTGTTAGATTCCATTTCGGTGAGCAAGTAGAAGCGCGGATCTGTCACCCCTGTCCAGTCGTTGTTCGGTCGGTATTTGGCCGCTAGTTTGGGCAATAAGTAGCTGATGGTCTCCTGGTCGGCGGCCATGTTGACAGGCTCCAGCTGCCGGTTGAAGTAGTTGTTGTTGACAGCTGCTGGGTCTTCGGTTTGGATGACGACGACCAAAGTAGCGCAGAGAACAAACAGGGGAGCGCGCATGATGTAGAACTGAAACAATAAAAAATAAATTTAATTTAGATCGGATGGTTTATAATAATAACTATAATAATAAAAAAATATATCAATCTGTGTCAAAGTATTTTGAATCTAGTGGTTCGCACGAGACCAACGAGATGAGATTTTCACAAAGTCTTGTCTCATTTCGTCGAAGAAATAATGGGTCTCGTATCAAGTCTCTTCTCGCAGCCTCCACTCCCGTCTCACTTCTCGTAAGAATCTCGTAAAAGTAACGAGATCTCGTCATGCATAATCTTATTGTTTCAGTGCAATGAGGAATACTTAAAATATACTTGCTATAATGAAGAGAAAGTTACAATTCTTGAAAGATAACATCATGTATTTGAGAGTAATAAATGTGATAAACAAAATAAAAACTCAACATTATTTTAGCACCTAGAAATATTCACCTGCGCGACTCTCGTACGAGACGCGAGACCTCATGAACGAGACTCGAGACGTGACAAATAAAAGTCTCGTCTCGTCTTATCCGAGTATCGCCGCGGACGAGATGAGACGAGACGAGACCATACGAGACTCTCGAAAACAAGACTCTCGAACGCACCACTATTTGAATCGATGTAACCAAATACTTGATAAAAATCCATGATAAAGTTTTACAAATTTTTGGTTTACAAAACTGCGACATATGTTTCGCCAAAACAGTGACTTCTTCGAGCAGAAGTATTGTGAGTAACAATTACCGATGTCATTCTTATATTCTTCAAAACCGTTAATTAATTGGGGGTCAGTTTTATACGTGCCCACCGATTACTCGAGGGATAACAAATAATCAACTATATTTACATATTATACCCACCAAACAAATTCAGGGAAGGGGTGTTGTTAACTCTTGATCGTTGAATACGTTCTGGGATTTCTTCTCTTTATTAATTTCCAAACTCCCCATCAGTTTTAGTTTCATTCATTTGATTTCAACATGAAGTATTTCAAAATCATGTTTTAAAGTATGATTTTTTGCGTTTAGATATGAGGCAAAGGTTAAATTTAATTGAAGGAAGCAAAATTTGTATTTCGTGCAGAAATATATTTAATAAAAATCGTAGCAGAGCGGTTTCGACCAAAAAGTCATCATCAGTGCTTACTCGTCAGGTGTACAAGAGCCAAAAATCTTTAAAAACATATTGCGTCCAGATGACGATGGAAGTAATTTCAAATTAGGACATTTTCACAAACAAAACATATACAACAAAACACACACAAAACGCACACAAAACACGCACAAAACACACACGAAACACACACAAAACACACACAAAACACACACAAAACACACACAGAACACGCATACGAAACACATAAAAACACATACAAAACACACACAGAACACCTACAAAACACACACAAAACACATACAAAACACATACAAAACACACACAAAACACATACAAAACACACAAAACATACAAAACACACAAAACACATACAAAACATACACAAAACACACATAAAACATACACAAAACTTACACAAAACATACACAAAACACACATAAAACACACACGAAACACACACAGAACACATACAGAATACTCACAAAACACACACGAAACACACACAAAACAAACCCAAAACACACACAGGACACATACAAAACACACACAAAACACACCTACAACACACACAAAACAAACACAAAACACACACAAAACAAACCCAAAACACACACAAAACACACACAAAACATATAAAAAACACACACTGATGAAAAATGCTGGGCCAGGATTATCCTGGATAAAGCAACTTTACTGAAACATATCTATTTGAATGACTTATGAAATGACAAATTTTGCTTTATTCAATTATATTGATACGTGCACACAACTTGACAATTTCACCTGAGGTTGAATTTGTCTTGCCGTTTACATAGCAATTCATATGTTCACTTGTCTGTTTTTTTAAGATTCTACCAGTTTGTCCGATATAAAACATTGAACAAGATCAACAATTTAATTTATAAACTCATTTTTCAGTTTTTTAACTGTATCTTCATTGGTTTGATATGCCTACCCAAAGTATTATTAGTCTTGAAAGCAATATTACGTCCTTGCTTCGTCAAAAAATTTCCTATCCTATTTCCTTCAGTAGGATAAACTTCATAAATTGCTTTTCTATATTCCTAATAACTTTCATAACCGTTGGTTGTTAACTGCCATATGCTCCCGTGCAGAATAAATGATAAAGATACGATTCCCGTGCTGTTTTCCATTCTGCAATGAACATTATTCAACTAATAGCTGTCAAAAATTAAAATCTTTCCATGGGTTTAATTGTGTATTCATACTTTTAGTTATGTGAAACTCTCCATTTATACTTTTAAGACTATGTCGATTATTTCATATGTTGATGAAGGTACTTAGGTATTTTTTGTGAACTATTTTATATGTAACTCGTACTTGGTTGAGTAGACTATACTTCAATTAGATTTTGCCGAGATTATTGTAATAAAAAATATTTTATAATTATTATCAATCCAAACCAATGTATTTTAAAATAATTTGAATGAAATTAATGTTGACATAGTCTGAAAATCGATTGTGAAACTAGATATTTCATGCTATTTTCCAAATCAGGTGAATGTGCCAAAAACCTTCTCTTATACATTCACGTAGATACATTCTTGTCTTTCATTGAAGCAATCCCCAAAAAATGTAAATCACAGGAATTCCGACTTGCGAATAGAGCATTTTAAAGGAGAGCATATGAAAGCCAGTTAAGCGGTGGCCATCAATATTTTCATCTTTTTGGAATTTTGGTTCGTATTCTTAAATCTTTCATATCAGCGTAGCCTTTTCCATTTGGTATCTAATTCACGTAAACGCCCGTATTCACTCCAGGAGGTACGATTTACCCACTTTTACAGAATCAAACGAAAAGGAGGACGGTTATTATATTATTTGCAAATTTGATAACACTATTAGGTACTGTGTAAAATTTATTAGCAAAACTGTTTTTTCATAATTAAAAATCATGTACCATACATGAAAAAGAAATCAAGAATAGAACATACTACCTAATATGGACATGGCCAACTGTTCCATTTCTTGATTTATAATTTATAAAAGTCGCATGAAAATCATCAATTAATGAGTCTCAAGATAAAATAAAACACGTAACGTTATCAGGTTTTACATTACAATGGTACACACATAGCTGCAAATTCAAAAATATTCATAGTCGTATGACTTACTATCTAGTGATAAGGCAAACGTATATGCAGTAAACAACTCAGTACAGTCTGTGAAAAATGGATACTCAATAAAAACTGAGTTTCAATCTAATCTTAACTGCAAAGTTTTAAATGGTCAGACACGGGAAGGAATAGCATTTTATGAGAAAGGACGCGATAAACAATGAACTATTTTGTATCAGATTTGTATTATTTTGTAAATTATTCCACGTACATAATGGTTCATATATTTGTGTATCCGATTGTACCTGTTTCTGCTCACTGACGCGAGCGTACAGTCTATCCTTTTTCTTCCGATTGATGCCTTCCCACGTTATTTGTTGCGCATGGATTGGGAATCTTTAGCTATGTTTGTTTTACCCGGGAATTTTGATGAAGAACTCGTTCTTCAAGCATATTTCTTCGTAATTTGAAAATCATAATAACGTTACTCATTTTGTAAATTACTTCTACTTCACTTCACTTTCATCAGCGTAGCTTCGGTACTGATTCACTGAATATGATATACAGTATTCATTCATTAGGGGTATGGTGGTTTTATGAGAGCGTGAAGAATAACTTGCTATAATGTTGAGAGAGCACTACAATTTCTCCTCTACTCGCTCGAGGAAGGGATATCAACTGAGCTGTTAATTCGTCGGGCGAGGAAACAGGAGAGGCACGCAGTAGTGTGTCTATCTTATTTATTTATGTGCTATTATCATATCATTGCGTTCCTTGTTGCTCGCGTAATTTCGGTCTATACCCCAAATAAGAAAATGAACACTTTTTAAAGGCAAGCTTTTATTTACATGTGCTAAATATTGAAAAATTATTTCTACAGATGTATAACTCAGGTACAGGCTTTCGTACAGTCTTTTGAGTTGTTTGTTCATTTCTCAAAATCTCAAAAAGATCAAGACGATCGAGAAACAACCACAAAACCACGTTCTTGGTCTTGCCTACAACAGGTGTATCTACGATAAGATCAGAAGAATCTGGAACAAATTACTGAATTCAAAAACTGTATTTACTAGGTCCCATGTGAATGTGGGAATTCCTACATCGGAGAGGCCAAGAGGCCACTATCCGTGGGAACAGCCGAACACAAAAAGTGGACTCAACGAGGGGAAACATTTAAATCGGTATTTACTGACTACACCTGGACAGAGCACCGCATAATTCTTTGGGACCAGGCTAGTGTTCTTCATAGAGAAACACATTGGTTCAAACACAAATTTATAGAAAGCGCCTATTAAGAAGCCAGTGGTGCCTTCAGTCAACCGAGCGTGGAAATCAAAAACGTATGGAGATCGCTCATGAACTGTTTTGGAGGGAGAAAAAGCGCGAAACTACACGCGTCACAAGACCGCGCGTAATTACACTACACCGACATACCTATAAAAATATCGCATAGCTTCTTACTTTGTCAGTATTCACCTGAAGACGATTGCGAATTTAAGCAATTGAAATGTTATGCAAAATTGAAAGAAGTAGAAATCTTTCAACCGTTAGGACGATGGATGTCCGAACTGTAAGTAATTAATTCCATATTGTGACAAAAAGACCGTTATCGGTCATACTAATGAATTCTCAACCGAATTTATTATTGAGCTAATAGTTCTACAAGGCAGCGTTTTGAGACCTTTACTGTTCACACTTTACTTTAATGACATGATATTATTGATAGATTATGAATTCATCAATCTTTCTACGATGATACATCAATTGAATTTAACGTCGATAAAAAAAAATATATGCAGACGAATATATACTTGTCAGATTGGTAATGAGAATGGGAAAAGTTGAGTTATCAAGGAAAATAACTAAGGTGAATTTATAAAAATTATTGAATATATATATATATATATATATATATATATATATATATATATATATATATATTCAATAATAACTTTGGGTCAAGTATTTTTTTTGTCAACAAAATCAGAAATTATTTGTCTTGGCTGGCTGAATATGAATTTTCTCAAAGACTTTTTGAAGTGGTGAAATATGTCAATGTTTTTTATTGTATCAGGAAGAGTGTTGAATAACTTTGGGGCTAGGTAAGTATAGGAATGTTGTAAAAGTGATTTTTGTGTTAGTGGAATAACATGGTGACTTTTTCTTCTGGTTATATAATAGTGTGACGGTAAACTATAATTTTTCTTCTTATACGAATATCAAAAACAACGGCTTCACGAAACGAATCATCTGTTGGAAAACATTCACTTTTAGAGTATATCAATTTCAGGAACTTGTTCTGTAAGACTTCAGGCCCCACCCGAGCATGCTATACCATAGAGTAGGTGACTTTCCACAAGTGCGTGGTAAAGGATTTTTAGATGATGGGGGGAGAATATTTCTCTTAAGAAGCTGAATTTATATAATATACTTCGTAACTTTTTGTTAATATAATTTTTATGTTTATTCCATTTGAGGTGTGAATCAATGATCACCCCCAAATACTTCAACTTTTTTTTAGGAAGAATTAAGTGTTGGTTGCCTAGGTTTATACAAGAGAAGGGTGGTTTGTTCGTGCCATTGCAGCTGAATGGCATGCACTGGGTTTTTCCAAATTGATAGTCAACAGTTTATGTTCAAGCCAGTTTTTTATTAAGTCAAAGTCAGATTCTACGGTATCTTTTAATTCTTGCCAGTTATTTGCCTTATAGAATATGATAGTGTCATCTGCGAAACCTAAAATGTTACCTTTACTTTCTAAAGAAAATAATTCGTTTATGTACAGATTGAATGAAGATGGTCCAAGAATCGTACCTTGTGGAATCCCCGTATCAATACCCAAGTAGCATTTTGGCGACGACAACCACATAATATACCAAAATTAACGTTGTAGTTGGTGTAGAATTTAGTCATTTATGAAACGACGCTCTCTAAACCACCGGTCAACGTTGTTTTAACGTTGAGCATGACATCAGTCAAGCTACGACGTTGTCATAACGTTTACTCAACCGACTACAAGTAGTAAATTTAATGGAATGGGAATAAAGTTCTTAAGTGACAACTTTAGTAATTTTAAACGTTTTTCCGACGGTAAAGCGACCTTGTGAGATTCAACTAACCAGTGGGTAATTTTTCAGTTGAGTTGAAAACATTTTTGCGGAGTCATCTTCACAACTAACCTTCCTTCAAATATTTACTGCAAAGAACATTGCTATGTATTTTGAACTCACCCTTTATTATGAACAGACCCTTAGGTTAAGTTGTTAATACACGGGATGCTGGCATTGTTGGCAACACTGAAGGTTGGACAGTCGTCATGTAAGTTTTGAGCATACAAAAATATCTCGTCATTTTGATTTATATTTTTATAATATAATCTGTGTTAAGTAATGTACTAAATTGTGTATTAATTCCTCGTCTAATTCACAACATTTTTGGCGACGAGAACCGAGAAGAATCCGCGAAGATGCTCATGTTTTTGTGATGTCTTGCTGCATTGAAGGTCATGAAGGTCACTGAAACCCGGCTTTCCCAGATAAGCGTTTGCCACAGTCACACAGTCCGTGCACACAATAAAGTAAGTCGTCCCATTTTCTAAACAAGCAGCGCATCAATCAATAATCTCTCCAGTCTGAGTAAAGTAAAGTCAAGTCTGTCTAGTCTGTCTGGAGGTCAATGCCCAAGCTTTAATCGGAAGTATCGAGCCTTTTAACCCAAATTTTGGAGACATTGCATCATGGATAAAACGTTTAGAGCAATTTTTTAAAGACACAAAAAAGTACCCCTTCTACTCACTTTTATCGGGGGGGAGGGAAATAGCAGGTTGACAGATCTTGTGTCACCTGCATTACCATATTCGATGTCATACGCCGATTTAGTGAAAGCATTAAAAGATCACTACAGTCTCAAAAGGCTAGTTGTAGCAGAACGATTCAAGATGAACAACAGTTACCAGGAGCCAAGATAAACTATCACAGCATTCGTTGCAAGATTAAAAAGTATGTCCAAAACTTGTAACTATGGTGACTTTTTGAACGATGTTTTGAGAGACAGATTGATATCTGGAATTAGGTCTGATGATATTAAATATGTTAAATAAAAATTGGAGAAATTCTTTGCTAGATAGAAGTGTAGCAACAGTAAAGTCCAGTTTAGGTGAATCTCAGATAAAAAGCTGTAGTCAATTTTGAAAATTCACAATGAAAAAATTATAGTCAAGTCAATTTTCAGTCAAACCAAGTTTTGAGTTCAAAGTCAGCGAATGTCAAGTTGAAGTTGATTGCTTCTTTGAAACAAGATTATAAGTTACTTTTTGAGGAAGAAACCCACACTTCAATCAAAGATTTTAAAGCTGAGATAAAGATACAAGAAGGATTTAAACCTATTTTTCATAGGGCATATGAAATGCCATTTGCATTAAAACCGAAAGTCGAGGAGGAACTTACAAAGATGATTAAGTCTGGTGTTTTGATCAAGGTATCCCACAGCAATTGGGCAAGTCCAATTGTTGTAGTCCCCAAAAAAAACTCTGGATATGTCAGAATATGCGTCGACTAAAAAAAAACGCCCAATTTAACAATTGACAGTGACCATTACGTTTTACCATTGCATTCTGATATCTTTGCTACATCACATGGTAGCGAGTATTACAGTGTTTTAGATTTAAAGGGGGCTTATCAACAACTTCAGATGCTTCAGATGCTTCAGATGCTTCTGAAGACCTCTTCACAATGAATACACACATTGGTCTGTTTAGATTTAACAGATTAACCTATGGCGTCAGTAGTGCTCCACGAATTTTTCAATGTGTGATGGAGGTTATTTTTATGGTGCATGGTTGTACGATGGATGAATGCTATCAGAATGTTAAATAGTGTTAGAAACATTACAGAAATATAATGTAAAAATTAATGAGAAGAAATGTAAGTTTTTTGATCGTTCGGTAATATTCCCAGGTCATAGAGTTGATTCATCAGGAATTCATCCTACAGATGAAAAAATTGAGTGTATTCAGAAAGCACCTTCACCAAGAAATATCACAGAATTAAAAAGTTACTTAGGTCTACTTAATTTTAATGGTGAGTTTATACCTATGCTTTCCTTAAACTAAAGCCATTGTATGAATCATGTAAAGGCAATACTGAGTATATATGGACAAGTGAATGTGAAAAATGATTTCAGGATAGTACAAAATTGCTTATTTCTCGTGATGTCTTAACACATTATGATCCAACACTTCATATATATAACGTATGATTCCAGTGGATATGGGGTTGGACTAGTGCTTAGCCATAAAATCAATGGTGTTGAAAAACCAGTTTTATTGCTTCCTCCACTCTTAGCGAAAATAAAAAGAAATATTCAAATTTAGAACGTGAAAGTTTAGCAATAATATTTGCCTTAAAAAAGTTTCACAAATATATTTTTGGACGAAATTTTACTTTGATCCCAGATCACCAACCTCTCCAGTTTATTTTCGGAAAAAATAAGAACATTCCAGTTACAGCCGCAGCTAGAATCACTCGTTGGGCCATAACATTATCAGCTTATAAATATGACATTATTCACAAGAAAGGTAGCGAAATTCCGAATGCTGATGGTCTCTCAAGATCACCAATGAACAGTCAAACTGAAATCTCTGATGCAATATTTTCATTTAGCTTATCCTATGAAGTACCTATTACTTATGAAAATATAGCTACAGCAACAAAAAAAGACATGATTTTGTCCAAAGTCCTTGATCTTACTATAATTGGTTGGCCAAATTCGACAAATGATGACAATTTGAAACCTTATTTTAAAACAAAATTAGAATTTTCTGTTGATAATGGGTGTGTCCTTGTCGGTAATAAAGTTGTAATTCGAAAACAACTGCAAAAGAATATTTTAAGTTTGTTTTATGACCAACATATAGGAATAGTAAGAACTGAAATGCTTATTAGGTCTTATTGTTGGTGGCCTGGTATTGTTGTGTATTACTATTATTGAAGATAATATAGTTACTCTGTATTTGAAAAGGTGCTGTCAATTTAATGATACTTCTTTCAAGTTGATACATTATATTGTAATAAGTAAAGTTCAGTTTACGAAATATTCTCTCATTTAAAAGATACATAACATGGCGCTGCGATAAATTGGAAAGAATAGAATTATTCCTGAGCAGAAATTATCAAAAATAGAAATGGAAACATTCAAATGTCCACCACCGTTGAAGTTTGAAGGAAACTTGGGCGAAAATTTTAAGAAGTTTAAGCAAATGTTTGAAATCTTTATGATAGCCTCGGGTAAGCAGAAAGAAAATGATGAAGTCAGGATAGCAATTTTTCTCAACTTGATTGGGGAAGAAGGTTTAGATGTTTTCAACAATTTTAAGATGAGTGATGAAGATAAAAAGAAATATAACAAAGTTATTGACCAATTCGAGTCCTATATGAACCCGAAGAAAAATATACTTTATGAAAGGTTCTTGTTTTATAACCGTAGTCAAGAAGAGGCAGAACCTGTTGACAACTTCATACAGGATTTGCGGAAGTTGATGAAAAGTTGTGAGTTCAAAGCATGTTGTTCGGAAGATATTCTGAGGGACAGAATTGTACTGGGTATCAGAGATAAAAAATTACAAAAACACCTTATCAGTGAAGAAAATTTACAATTGCAAAAAACAATTGAGAAATGTCGAGCTAGTGAAGTCACGAAGGAGCATGTTAAAATAATTCAAGAAAATAAAGTTGTAGATGTAGTGAACAGAAAGAAACATGAAAATATAAGGAGTGGTGAAAAAAATGAATCTTTTTTATGTACAAGATGTTGCACCAAACATGGAAGAAATCAGTGTCCTGCGTTTGGAAAGAAATGTTCAAGGTGTGGAATTCTGAATCACTTCAAGGCAGCTTGTAGGGTAAGAAATGTTAAGGAGGTTCTGGAAAATGAAGATGAAGAGGAAAAGTTTGCTCAGGTGGAAAACTTAGTTATCGATAGTCTTGAAGTGTGTAAAATGGCAAATATGGTAGGTTTAATTTCAAACCAGTCCAATTTTTCTTGGTACCAGAATGTTTTGGTTTCAAATAAAAACATAAAATTTAAGCTTGACACTGGGGCTGAGGTGAATATTCTTCCTTTAACATTATTTAAGGGAATGGGTAATGAAACGTTGAAATCTTCCAAGTTAATTCTGGAAACATATGGGGGTTTCAAGGTGAAGCCCTTGGGAATATCAAATCTGTATTGTAGTGTGAATGGTATAAAAAAATATCAAGAATTTATTGTTGTTGATAATGATTCAGTACCTTTATTAGGTTTAAAATCTTGTATCGATCTCAATTTGGTAAAAAGAATTGATGTAAGCAATGTTATGAGGTGTGAAAAAAGTGAAATTTTAAAAATTAATAAAGATTTGTTTACAGGTATTGGTAAATTTAAAGAAAAATGTAAAATTGTATTGGATCCAAATGCTGAACCAATTGTCAGGCCTCCTAGACGCGTTCCAATGACTATTAAAGAAAAATTAAAAACTACTCTAGATGACCTTGAGAAAAAGAATATCATTCAAAAAGTTTCAGGAGGTGTCAACTGGGCCAGCAATTTGGTAATTGTAGAAAAACCTGATGGAACCCTCAGAGTGTGTTTGGATCCTTGTGACTTGAACAAGGTAATAAAAAGAGAGTACTACTTAATACCAAAAGTTGAAGAAATATGCGCTCAGCTTACTGGTAAGAAATACTTTTCAGTTTTGGATCTGAAGGATGGTTTTTATCATGTGGAATTAGATAAAAAATCTACTAATCTGTGTGTGTTTAGCTCGCCATTTGGATATTATAAATTCTTAAGACTTCCATTTGGCCTGAGTCTAGCTCCAGAATTTTTTCAAAAGGTGAATTATGAAAATTTTGGCGATATAAAGGGTGTCATAATTTATTTTGACGATATTTTGATTTGTGCTTCAAGTATTGAAGAACATGATGTAATTTTGAATAAGGTTTTTGAGAGGGCTAAAATGTTAAATGTGAAATTCAATCCGAATAAGTTTCAGTTCAGAGTTCAGCGTGTAAAATATTTGGGTCTAACATTTTCAGAAAATGGTGTGGAAATCGATGAAGATAGGGTCAAGTCTGTAATTAATTTGGTACCACCAAGAAATAAAACTGATCTTCAAAAAATATTAGGGACTTTTAATTATTTTAGAAACTTCATTCCTAATTTAGCCGAAGTTACTGCTCCTCTTAGAAATTTGTTGAAGAAAAATGTTATATTTTCTTGGACGGATCATCATAACAATGCTTTTATCAAAATGAAAGATTTTCTGTCTAGAGCACCTGTACTAAAAAACTTCGACGAGAAAAAAGAAATAACTATTCAAGCCGATGCTTCTAAAAGTGGATTAGGTTGTTGTTTATTACAAGAAAATAGACCTGTTTTCTTTGCGTCAAGGAGCATGACTGATACTGAAATAAATTATGCACAAGTAGAGAAGGAATTGTTAGCTATCACATTTGCTGTAAAAAAAATTTCATGACTTGATTTATGGAAGAAATTTAGTAACTGTTTGGACAGATCATAAACCATTAGTATCTATCATGAAGAAAAATATATCTAATATTTCTTCAGTAAGGCTTCAACGACTAAAACTGAAATTAGTTAAATACAATTTGGAAGTCAAATATATGCCTGGAAAGTTTTTACATGTTGCCGATCTTCTCTCAAGAAATTTTAAAAAAGAATTCATTGAGGATGATCCATCCATGTTGGAAGTTGTACACAGTGTGCATTCAATTACCAATATTTCAGAAGAAAGAAAAACAAAATTCCAAGAGGAAACTGAAAATGATGTAGTTTTGAAAATAATTGTAGGTTATTGTAAAGAGGGTTGGCCTAGTAGTGACAAAATTAATGAACAAGTAAAAAAATATTTATCTTTGAAGAATGAGCTACATGTCACAGATAATATATTATTTCTCAATGATAGAATTGTAGTGCCGTATTCATTACGTAACTATATGTTGAATTTATTACATGAAAGTCATTTTGGGGTGGTGAAAATAAAAAGTAGAGCTAGGAAAATCTGCTACTGGCCATCTATTAATAAAGATATTGAGGAGTATGTCGCAAAATGTAAAATTTGTGAAAGATTCAAGCCTAACAATATTAGGGAACCCATGATTCCTCATCAAATACCAAATAAGCCATTCTCAAAAATTGCTGCTGATATTTGTGAATTCGCTAAGATCAATTATCTGATTATTTTTGATTATTATTCAAAGTGGCTTGAAATCGTCCCCATAAAAAATAAAACGGCTGAAGAAGTAATAAGTAAATTTAAGATTTGTTTTGCTACGCATGGTGTACCTGATTTGTTGGTTTCTGATAATGTTCCATTTTCTGCTTTCAAAATGAGAAACTTTGCAAAAGAATATAATTTTGAAATTATTACCAGTAGTCCTCGATACCCTAGAAGTAATGGATTTGCAGAAAGTGGAGTGAAGATTGCAAAAAATATATTGAAAAAAAATTGTGATTTAAGTCTAGCTTTACTGAATTATAGGGTTACTCCTATTGAAGGTATAGGTTTTTCACCTGCACAACTAAATATGAACAGAAATTTAAAAACAAAAATACCTGTTAATGACAATTTGCTGAAACAAAATTGTGTGTCGTCAAGTGATGTTCATAGTAGACTAGTTAAAAAACAATTAGTTACAAAGCTTCAACATGACAAAATTTCAAGAAAAAAAAATGGCTTCAGTGTTGGACAAAATATCACTATTAAAAGAGGAAATCATTGGGAGCCTGGTAGGGTAATAAAACAAGCTAGTACTCCACGTTCTTATATAGTACAAGACAATGATGGAAATGAGTACAGGAGAAACAGTATACATTTGAGGGTTTCAGAAGGCGATGCTTTAGTTCATGAACCTACAAGTGATGATGACTCTTTTGGATCGGAGAGAAAAGAGGTCACAGGAAGTGATTCATTAAAAAATATTGTGGTTTCTGATGACAACCAAGTGTCAACATCACGTGTGGGGTCATCATCATTTAGTTCTGATATAAATCAGCAAGTTCACAGAAGTAAACGTAATATCTCCCTTCCTAATAAATTCAAAGATTTCATAATGAATTAGCCTAGAGTTTTGAGTGAAGTATAATTGAAAGGGGAGATGTTGTGTATTACTATTATTGAAGATATAGTTACTCTGTATTTGAAAAGGTGCTGTCAATTTAATGATACTTCTGTCAAGTTGATACATTATATTGTAATAAGTAAAGTTCAGTTTACGAAATATTCTCTCATTTAAAAGATACATAACAGGTATTAATGAAGATGTTGAGCAGTATATCAATTCTTGTGACGTATGCTAACAAACTCAAAATTTTTTAAACAGCGGACTATTGCTTCCTTGGCCAACTGCTCCTAATAATTTGTATAGAGTAAATATTGATTTTTTCAAAAAAGATAATTTCACATTTTTGATTCTTGTAGATGTAGAAGTCTGGGTGGTGCGAAGTTAAACTTATGAATGATGGCATAAACGTGAGAGAAACAGTTTTAAAGTTGAAGCAAATTTTTTCAGTATTTGGATTACCAGTAGAACTTGTATCAGGTAATGGTCCACCATTTGGTAATTCTTATGAATTCACTTCTTTCTGTCATGCAAACGGGATAAAATTCATCCGAATTCCACCAAAACACCCAGAAAGCAATGGATTAGCAGAAAAATAAGCCCAAACAATCAAAAAGGGTTTAAAAAAGCTTTATTCAAAGAGGGAGACACTATCTTAAATAGATTAGAAAACATTTTAATTGTACATAGAAACACTCCAAATACTTCCACAGGATTTTCGCCAGCTGAAACAGTTTTTAAAATTCGTCCTCGTGCTAGATTTGAAAGGGAAGAAAATGCTATGTATTTTGAACGCATCCTTTATGAACAGACCTTAGGTTAAGTTGTTGATTCATGGGATGTTGGCATTGTTGGCAACACTGAAGGTTGCACAGTCGTCATGTAAGTTTTGAGCATAAAAAAATGTCTTGTCATTTTGATTTATATTTTTATAATAAATCTGTGTTAAGTAATGTACTAAATTGTGTATCAGTTCCTCGTCTAATACACAACAAACGTGTAGGCCAAATTTAGATAATAATAACTTGCCAATTTATTATATATTTTTTATTTCAGTGACAAGAACCATTGTTTGCTAAATTGTTTGACAAAAAATGTATTTATAGTGAAGGAAAAGGGATTAGAATGATCCTAACCTAACTTTCGAATCGGAAATGAAAAGTGCTTACAAATACATTGCCTTCTCTTACAGACAAAAAAAATGAGTCGTGAACTGAAGAAAAAACGCGGGAGAGGCGGGTTACAAAATGTGGAGCGGAATGTATTCGTTAGTTAGCATTGGTTCAGCTTTTAGTCCGATAAGCAACTCCAGTCGCGCTTTGGGTATGAAATTAGTTGTCTGGCAGACTAACGTTAAAAATTAGTATAAACTTGGAATATAAAACAAACATTCACAAAGGATTTCAAAGCCTCATTTTAGTTTTCTAGAAATAATTCATAGGTATCCAGTTTAGTTAACGCTTGAATCGATATCAACATTAAAAATTGTTTATGAAAATATATATTTTTTATTCTTGACATTTGAAATCTTCGCAACAGATTGAAAGCTCGCGTGTTTTTTAGCATGAAACAATGGTATATTTAACAGTAAAATGTAATGCGTTGGCAATTTCTGTTTCGTAATCGATATTTTTCGCTAATATAAAGCATGCAATATTTCGATAATAACTTGCGGTAGTACTTGCCAGAAAGTTTTTTCTTAGTGTCCATCTTGGCCATCAGTAATTATTTGGTTGAAAAATCAACTATTTTCTGAACACCATATAAAATAAACTGTCATTGCCGCTTGAGAGGGCGCTGGTGTGCAGTTGTTCTTAAGTAAATTCAGCAACGTTTAGGAAACCACCAACAGCTACCTACAGTTGCAGCAGAAACGTTATAAAAACTTAAAAATGATTGACCAAATTGGTGTAAAACAGGGTTGTGATATCGTTGTGTTGACGTCGGCAACGCAACTTATGTTTGGTTGCACAACTTTTTGGAACACGTTGCCGCAATGTTGAATTGCTATTGGGTAGCTTTCTTATTGCTTAATATTTCATCTATTCTCACAGTTTGTTCTCTGTTTGTGAGATAACTCCTGAATAGTCTCAAAGGAGTACCTCTTACACCATTGTCTTCCATTGTTTGTAGAAGCAATTCATGGTCGACGATATATATAGGTCTATGAAAACGCAGAGGCAAGGTTTATTTTCATAAAGCGTTGATGATATTTCCGATGTTAACGCTAATATTGTATCTTTGGTAGATTTGTTTTCTTTAAATCCATATTGATGATGAGATATTGAATTGTATTTTGAGATATATGATGTTAATCTTTTTTTGAGTATTTTCTCAAAAACTTTGGTTATGTGTATTATTGGGGACATGGGGCGGTTATTTGTCACAATATCATCATTCCCGTTTTTAAACAACGGTATGTTGACCAGAAACTTTTCTCCATACACAAATTAAACAAATATGAAGACCTCAAGGAAAGAATGTGCTGAGTCACTTTGGCAGTAATTTTCAGGAGAGCGTTCTTTATGTTCGAACTACTACGTTTCTTGCCTGTATATGGTTTACGAAAGTAATAATATCTCCTGACTCAACACATTCTTTCTCAGTACAAATATGCCATTTGATAGCATAGCCCAGGAGCCAAAAGCTGATATGCAAATCGCGGTTTGAGGCAAAATTTGACTTAACACGTTCTTTTCCTGAGGTCTTCATATGCTAAAGACGCCTCAATGTATTGAGATATTGATTTCAGTATATAAGCGTCAATACCATCAATACCTGCCGACTTTTTTGGTTTTAAGCTTGCAATAATTTTTTTCATTCGTATCAGTGGGTGAAAGGACTAATGAATTCGAGGCAATGTTTCTCCTGTGTACATAATTGGGATTTCTGTTTATTTTTTCTGCCATTTTCTCGCCTATCTTAGAATATACCATATTGAATCCATTAGCTATTTCCTGTTTTGTTTTTAGGCAAATTCCTGCCTCATTTTTTATTGATTTGATTGTTCGTTCACTTTTGTTTATATTGGTTAGTTCTTAAATTATTACCCATAACTTCGTGTTATCTGAAGAATATGAATTGATTTGTTTTTGATAGAACTCATCTTTTGTTTTTTTGAAAAGTTCTGAGTTCTTTTTTTAGTTCTAAATTAGTGCGATCGTAGTTACTCGTTTGAAGAGTTTATTTTTTATATCTATTTGTTTCACCAAACTATTTGTTATCCATGGAGCAATTTTCGTATTTTTTCTTTTGGTTGTTATATGAACACTACACTTTTCTATGGAAGCAAGTAGCATATTGATAAATGTATTCGTAGCTGACTCGGGAATAGTGGTTCTGTACACATTGTTCCAAGATATATACATCATTGATTCTTTGAGTTTGTTGAAATTTATATGAGTGTTGACAATGTTGACATTTTTTTTTACATTGTGGGGTCTCTAAAATTATTTGAAGGGCAGTCGTATAATGGTCAGTGATATTCGTTTGTATGATGAGTGGAATTATTTTGTCTAGGACATCAGGTATTGCTTTAATGAAAATATGATCGATGCAAGATTTGCTTTCGCCTTGGACTCTGGTTGGGTTATTGATTGCTGATGAATAACCGAATTCACTAAATGTATTCAGGTATTCATTATAGATGTCGTCTTTTTTCAATATGTCAATGTTGTTGTCTCCTAGAAGTATTGAATATGCGTCTCTATGTGTATAACTCGATTGAAAGTAACTATGTTAATTTTTGTTGAAATCGTTACGGTCTGTGGATGGAGGTCTATATATTGCAACTATGGATAGGTCATTATATCCCAATTCAACTCTCAACTCTATACTTTTAATATCACCAATTGCCACTACTTTGTAGGTATATTTGTGTTTCGAGTGTATACAGTATCGGAAACTATCTGTGATATAGACAGAAATCTACGCGAGCAACAAGGAACGCAATGATATGATAGTACCACATAAATAAGAGAGACGCACTACTGCGCGCCTCTCCTACTACCTCGTCCGATGAATTAACAACTCACGTCGATATCCCTTCCTCGGGCGAGTAGAGGAGAAATTGTAATGCTCTCTCAACATATAGCAAGGTTTTCTTTACGCTCTCATAAAACGACCATCCCACAGATAAAAACTTTCCGATACTGTATATATCACCATCATTTTGATTTAAATTTCCCCCATTGTAAAGTATATCGTAGCCTGGAATGGAATAAAGTTCTGGATTATGTAATAACCAAGTTTCTGTCAAGGCGATACAATCAATATCGGAATCTACATTATTGAGAAAAATGTTGAGTTCATCAATATTCTTATTCAGACTACGAATATTATTTTAAAATTATACGAATTTTTGTTGACGTCCAAAATATTTTTACACTCTTGCAGATTAAATGTTTCTATTGTTTCAATGTCGAAATCAGGGATATATTGATCCATATTGATCCATTTTGATGATATTATCAGATTAAAGTAGGAAAATCTACATATAAACTTTCAAAAATAAATGTATTACATAAAGAATTGATTTACTGGCGGTCACTTGCACCGGAACCCGATCTTAGGCTCTTGGTTCTCTCTTTGGGTGGGAGGAGAGTAGTTTGCTTGGCTGATTTTTTGGGTTGACTAACCTTTTTTGGGGTGTTTTTATCCTTGTTTGCTTCAAGCTCACTGGTAACTCTTATGGGTAACACTAACTTTTCCTGATTGTGCTGGACGCTTTCTCTGGTAGTGTTCGGTATGCAAGGTGTCGATGGAGCACTATTTACCTTTCGCTCTTCAAATTGTCTTGATTCGACTTCTTCAAGTTCGTCAACACTCTAAGCTTTGTTATTTATGTAGAGTTTACTTCCCTTTATATAGGACTTGTTTGAGGAATTTTCTCTTGCCTTGTTCGGATGATTTCTGAGAATGTTGTTTTGGCACCTCTGTAGGTAAGATCATTAGCGAAAACAATACCGGGTCCTTTCAGTTTTGCACTGTTTTAGAACTTCGAGTTTTTTTAGATATGAAATGAACTCGACTTTGAGTGGATTCCTTCCTCTAGTTCCTAATCTATAAGTGTTGTTCAAATCGTGAACTTGTACTTCGACGTCTAAATATTTCTTTATTTCTCTGAAAACTGACAAGGGAGACGAGTCTTCGGGGTTCTTCAAACCAAATATGACAATATTATTCTTCCTGGTCGTGGCTTCCAAGAATTCGATTTTATTCGTGAGGATTGAGTCACTCTGTGGTTCATCTCTTCTATTTTTAGTATTAATTTAGCTTCCCATTCTTCAATTGCCGATTTGATTTCCATCCCATTCTTTAAGATTTCCTCCTTCAAAATGTTTATTACTTTCTTCCATTCATTGGTCATTGAGATACTCAGTTTTCAATTTCAATTGTAGCGTATGTGGCCCTCTCTATTTCAGAGCGCTCTTATCGACTTATCGGCTGATAGCGAATTCTAAATTCAAGGTCTTGTTTATGTTATTATCTTCAAATCTATGTTAAATGGATTATTTTCATTTGATATTTAATTCTTTTATCTATCGATAAAGTAGATGGAATCCATAATGGTACACTGGCAAAATTTCTTAATTTTTAGTGCAGTTTCCTACATACCAGAATTATAAATTTAATTTTACAATCGGTTTAATTATTCTACCGGAACGAGTTATTCTAGAAAAAACTTTGGGAATATCAGGTTGTTCCACAGTTTGTTTCCTATTGGTAGACTGACAAATACTTTCTGATACCTTAACACGCGTTTACACCAAAGTTTTCCACTAAGTTTTCCACAAAAGTTGCGCCAATTCGTTGCTTTTTCTATAAAATTCAGTAACTTTTGCTGTCTTCCACTTGTGGAAAGACAAATCTTCCACTAAATTTTGGTTTCCCGCGGAGAAAGTTGACAACTAAAAGTGGAAGATTTGTTGCTGCGCACTTTGCGCAAGCATGTAGGAAACTTGGGGGAGGAAACGGTCCACACTCCACGCTACCCAGGCGTGACGTCAGGTGCTAGCATCCCCCCGCCGTACTCAACCCACGACCGTCAGTTCACGTGTGTACTTCAGCTGCAGGTGTTTTAGGTGATTTCGTGTGCGTTTTCGTTTTGTTTGTGTCAAGGTAGAAATAAAATACTCAAAGTCATTACTGGTCATTCTCAGAAATTGTTTGACACTCCCGTCGCACCTCAATTCACCACTCAACGCATCAACGTCATCTTTTCGGAGATGGAGATCATCTGTTATGTCACTACCTCTGAACCTATCCAGAGCCTTCAACGAAGGTCTCACCAATATCTTCGTGAACCTCTTGTACAGTGGCTGGCTCTTCAGCCCAAAAGATGGTTTCAATAGATCGAAACGTGTTCTGGGTCTAATTTTAAATAATGATTTCAGTTGTACGTGATGGGGTATTTCTATAAGTAAATGAAAAATCAGCTAGACGACTCATTATTGTGGTTTTATTCATTTGTTCTCACGATTATGAAAAAGTGATTTTTCCGAACTTTATTGTTTGTACTCTTCTCTCCGTCAAACCATAACTTTGAGGGTGATACAGTGGGTTTGATACCATTGCAAAATAAGTCGAATTCTTCAGAAGAGAATGGTGGGCCATTGTCTGAGACTAATTCTACAGGCAGACCAAACGTAGCGAATATGTCTTTCAGTTTTAAAATGGTTTCGTTAGCATTACTAGCATTAGTACCATTATTCATCAATTTAACCTCTATCCATTTTGATTTTTGATCAATTAGTATGAGGAAACTGAAGTGGAATTTATGAATAAAATTAATATGGACTCTAAACAATTCATTAGGGGAACTAGGCCAAGGTAGAAGGGTATTGTTACTTGAAAAGTTTTGTGTTTGTTGACAAACATCACAAGAACCGATAAGTTTTTCGATATCTTCGGTGTCTGTTTTTACTATACCTAGATGTTGTTCGTGAAAAAGTTTTGAAATATCTTCCTGTAGTGATTTAGGTATAATAACTTTATTTTCGGCTAAGACACAACCATGTTCTACAGATAATTCATGTTTCTTCCGGAAGTATGGTTTTAAAAGATTTTCCAAGGAATTTACAGAATTTGGCCATCTCGAAAGAGTTAAATCGAGTACTTTACAAAGGACTGAATCCTTTCTTGTCGATGTTGATATGTCATCAGAATTCAAGGGAACATTATCCGAGAGATTGAAAGAATATAAACAACTTGGAACCTCTGTTTTACTATTCATTAGTAAGCGCGATAATCCATCGGCGTTTGCTATCAGTTTACCTTTTTTATATTCAATGTCATAGTCATACGCTGATAATGTGATGGCCCAACGAGTGAAACGTACGGCAGCTGTAACAGGGATACCTTTAATAATATGAATTTTCGATCAAAGATATATTTAAGCGAACATTAGAACCTTCTCTTTCCAAATTTGAATATTTTTTTACTGCATCAGTGAATGTACAAGATGTAAAAATTACAGGTTTTTCTTCTCTATCTATTCTGTGGCTTGAGACCGCACCGAGACTATATCCACTAGCATCACAATTAGTGATAACTATTGGAAATCTGGGATCAAAATGTGTAAGGAGTTTTTGCTTGCTTGAAAAGTTTCCTCACATTCTTCATACCATACAAAAGTTTGATTAGACCTACACATATCATACAAGGTCTTCATATTTGGCAGACAACATAGGAATAAACTTACCATAATAGTTTAGTAATCCTAGATACGAATTAAGTTGTGTTAAGTTTCTTGGTAAGGGTGCTTGGTTGGACGAACTCCATCAAAATCTATAACATGACCTAAGAATAACACATTATGTTTAGAACACATAAACTTTGACATTGTATTCATTCAAACGCCTAAAAACTTTCAAAACATTTCCATAACACTCTTCCAAGGTCTTTAGCAGACCTGCTAAAATAGATTTAATCATTGATTGAAAAATACCTGGAGCTGCGTTGATACCGTATGTTGAACAATTATAACGGAACAAGCCTAAATGTGTATTAATAGTGAAAAGTTCTTTGGATTTGTCACCAATCCTCAGTTGTTGAAATGCTCCTTTTGAATCAATTACTGTGAAAAACTTACTACCACCCAAACTTGAAAAAATATCCTCGAATAGAGGTAGTACGCAATGATCACTATCAATGACCCTATCAAGGTTTTTTGAAACCATCAGTGCAATTTTTTTTATGAACAATTACGATAGGACTTGCCCATTGACTATGAGATACTTTTGACAGTACACCTGAATTGACCATTTTTACCAATTCTTGTTCTACTTTTGGTTTAAGGGAATATGCCATTTCATAAGGTCTGTGGAATATAGGACTAATTCGTTCCTTCAAAGTAATTTCTGCTTTGAATCCTTTAATGAAAGAATTGGGGCTTTCCTTAAAAACATTGTCAAAATTTAACTTACTTTTGTGACTAAATTTTCAATATGATTCTGGACTTGTCTCTTTGACTGATTATTATCTGACTGACTTACTCTTTGATAAATTTGTGGCTTTGTGATAAGTTGCTTTTTTGATACAGAACAATTGATTCCAGAACTCGTTTGATCCGACTTATTAACCATGTTTGAGCTGTCTGACTGTACTATGCTGTTGGAGTCCAATATGGGTTTAGGACTGATAACCAATTTCTACCTAACAATGGAACAAACTTATTACTACTGTCCAGAACAACTGAGGGTAGCCAATGGCGGATCCAGGGGGGGATGGGGTAATTACCCCCCCAAGCCTATTCCAAAATACTCATACTGTCTTTCTAAGATCTGAGGATGAACGCAGTATGTTTCAAAATATCGTAATTCGAGTGTTTCAAATACTTTTATTCGCATTTCCTACATACCGAACTACTCTTTTGCTTGTTTTTATTATTTCATATGTCTATTGGAAATATATTATATATTTATATTCATTACCCCCCCCCCCATACCAGTACCCTGGATCCGGCACTGAGGGTAGCTCAAATAATTTATTGTCATATAAGAAATGAACCCTTAGGGTGATCTGTTCAACAACGGTTCAAGTGAACTGAGTTCAGTTGCTAAAGAAATAGAAATGTCATTGGTTAATCCCTAGCAATTCAACTCGGTTCACTTGAACCGTTGTTGAACTCATTTTGTACAACTCCCCCTTATTTGTCCTAAGATGGACACATTCTGACCTGAAACAACTTTCAGTTTGAATGTTACTGGTTCCAAGACCAAGTTATCAAAATTATTTTTATAATTATCAACAATGGATAACAGATTTGCATGCTCCTGAATCTACTTCCATTATAATTTTTTTTCATCAATAGGTAAACTCTCAAACTTGCATTTTTAACCTTTCAAGTGATATACTTCACCCCCCGCTTCAAGATAACCCAGTTCCGAGAAATCCTCTACGTTGTGTTCCTCTTGACAATTACCAGTATGTTGCTCAGCTATACCATATACTTTATTACGAGACAGAGTTGATCTCGCAGTATGTCCTGTTTGGTGACATGAAAAGCATTTCCAGTTGACAGCAGGGCATTTACTGTCATTAAAGTGAACTCTCAGGCAACGTTTAAATTTTTTCTTGTTTGATAACTGACTATTTGGTTTGGGACTTTGACTTGGTTTATGGCTATTCGAACCATCGTACTTTTTCCTATGTGTGGGTTGGACACCGACTTTGTGTATACCAACATTGGACTCATGACTAATGACTCTGATTTGTTCCTCTGCAAGTTCCATACTAGCAGCTATTTGGAAAGCTTTGGAATATGTCAAATTATCTTCCGTCAGAAGTTTCCTTTTGATATTCTCTGAACGTAATCCGCAAACAAATCTATCCCGGAGTGCTTCCTCTAAAAAATTTCCAAATCCACAATGCTTGGTAAAATTTTTCAAACTTGCTGCATAGAATTTAACGTCTTCGTTACCCTGAACAGCTGTGTAAAACTTGTATCTTTCTGCTATCACCAACCTTCTGGGACTGGTATGGTTAGGTAACTCTTTCTTCAGGATCTCTAAACTTTTAGTGCTAGGTAAACTTGATGCTACTGAATCTTTCAGGACGCTATAAGCTTCACTTCCAATCAAAATAAGAAGATATGTTACTTTCTTCTCATCGGGAATTTCATTGACTTTGAATAACTGTTCTTATCTTTCTAGGTATACAGTTACATCTTGATCTTTGCTGAAAGGTTCTATCGTGCCAATAAAAGTCATTTTTATTGTATAATATGGGACTTGACTATACTGACTGACCTCCACCCGACTTCGACTAGAGGTTTAGGGCTCGACTTGATTTGAAGACACGTAGACTCGACCGTTCTCGTCGCCAATTATGTTGTATATCGAAACAACATTAATATAAATAACAAACTTTTTTAATCATCATAAACTTGACAAGAGTATCAGCACATATCTGACATCTCTCATCTTGACATCTCTCATCCTGACATCATTATTATTTTTTACAAGGTGTTAAGTATATCTAACACTGCCTATGAGTCACTATCTACAATTTAGGAACTAGACATAGGCGCCGAGTATTCGGTAAAAGGCATAGGCGCGTATACAGCTTTCAAGGTCAAATGTCTTTAAATTGATAGTTAGGTTTCTCAGTGGGGAATCATAATGGTGGAAAAAAAAAGATGTCAAATTGTTTTATTCAACATGACAAACGAAAAGCGTAGTTGAACAAACGAATAATTTCACCTTCCAAATAAAACATTATAATGAGATCAAGAATTATGGAATAACAGAATTTAAAACTAGCTACATTTACATTGGTAACTTTTGAAGCAAATAAAAATCAAGTTCACAAATCAAATAACACAAATCAATCTAGTACCCAAGTCCCAACAGTCTAATAAAGATTAGAATTAAAATTGGCTGCTCTCATAGCGTTGTACCTTTATTTTCGCCGTTTTGGCATTTTTCAGTTTTTAGGAAGAAATAGATTAGATGATTAGATTTAGATAGTTATGCGTTGAATGATATAAGATTCATTTTGTGAATCTTATTGTAAATTTTGATGAAACACTGAATTTTCTTCGATCGTGGGGAGGGAATTAGCATCATTTTCCCCCTCCCCCTTAATACAATAGACCCCAGCTAGCAGGCCTCAGTGTTAAGGACACCCTGACGGGTAAACCCTGCATCTGGCTCGTCAGCTTCAAAACAACCAACAACCCCCCTGAAACATGCCTGAAAAGGCATGGGTACTATAGTAATAATAATAATACTCTTCCATCAACATTCGTGAATGTATTCAAAGGCATAGTCTGTGCAGGTAGAGCACGGCTATCATTATTATTATTTCTCGTGGCGCTCCAGTTACTGATTTTTGGTGGCGTATTCACTTTTCAGCTGTAGGAAAACCCGCAAAAACCTACAGCATCATCCCTATTCGAAGTAATACTATATTTATCAAAGTAACAAAGTAATTTAGCAGAAATCCATACTCAATCGAAATGGAAAAACTGTATTCTCGTCAAAGAACCAATCCATTCTGCCGCTATTGCCAGGCCGTGGTACAATCTCTAGGTAATAATTACAGTATGCATTATACAGATAGAGAGAGAGAGAGAGAGCGAGAGGTATGTGATTCACAACTGACCAAGGAATTGAAAGCAAAGATATCTGAAATCGAAGGGGGCGCTAAGAACGACATTTTGCCTCACAGTGACTCCGCCACTGGGGTCTATTCTGTTTACGTATACGAATTCAATGTTGCATTTTTTCCCAAATGCGGTGTTTGTATTGCTCTATGTCACTTGGGAAAGTTTTCGCACAAACTCAAAAATAGACCCCCAATTTTCAAGGAGAATGTTCCCCCTCTCATTATATAGTTCAACCACATTTCGATATTGTACTACTGAATATGGTGAGAAATGGATGTCGGAAAGTGTAACTTCACTACGTTGTCTCTTTTCAAAGCCCTCAACCATGTCCCACACAACATTAACTACACTGAGCACTATTTTTGAAAACTATATTGGTCGCAACGAGGAAGAAGAAGCATTATTTGAAAATATCCACTATAGTCTGGTTGGTATTAAGGTGAAGTAATGAAATGTGGACATTATGGGCGTACCAAATATTATTTCTCATATGATCGTACCCATGCAATATAGTTATTCCTACAAGAACAGCACGTGTCCCTTTTACTGGTCATGGTGCTGCTAAGCGGATTGCTTGAAGTTCACCGTAGTATGGTACATTGTCTATCAAAGCAAGAAAATGGATTTCTTCCGTACGAAATTATAGATATAATTTACAGATTATAAAGTCTGCTTTATTGGTAAACTGGGTAAGATTTTCTTTGAAGAATTGTGACAGCCTTCCGTATACGGCATTCCATTACTGCACCTTAATACCAACCAGACTATAACATTCCCTGAATATTAGAGTAACCTTTGTAATTTAAAATTCGTCTAGACATAAGTGGTTGCACTAGTTAGATGCAAGTGTTACGACCGGAAAATAAAACACACGCGAATGGCTCAACGGTTTATTCTACACTGCCTTTTACAACGCACCTAGTCAGACTTCATCCATGAATAATACTTTAGTCACTCTTTTATCTTATAATTACGCAAGTAACCCAGATAGCGTACCGGTACGTTGCCTATCCTATTGGAACTAACATGTACTGGGTGCTTCCACACAAAACCACAGTTGGATATTACGATGATGACAATAATAATACTGATAGTAACAATGATATTAATACAACTCATAATGATAGCCATTAAAATAGCGGTCTGATCGGAAATAGTTGTCACACTCGGCCATCCTGACTACTAAGACGTCCTCGTTTTCTCTTCACATGACTTCTGACCACCGTTTTTGAAACGTAAAGATAAAGCGGATAAGTTAACATTTTCACATTTGGACAGACAATGACGTTCGATTTTATTTGTTTTTAATCTTGGCGCTCTAGGCGCATTCAGACAGACGTTGCTGCCCGAGCATTTTTTTGGCTTTCTTCTCTGGCTCCTGCTGAAATTAAAATCATGTCCTTTCATTTTCATTATTCAGTTACTTCCCTTATACATAAATACCCCTATAATATGCACATGCACCCATATACAATTATAGAGCATTTTTTATCACCTCTTCATTTATTCGTGCTCACTAGTGTTTTTTACTTTATTTATGCTCACTAGAACTTTTGCAGATCACTTTCCGTGGTCACATTATGGGTATAATAATTTATAATCGTGTTTTAATCCTGATGGGGCTCAACTTTTTATTGTATTTTATATCGGTTTGGCTTTTTATATTTAAGAAATCTAAATGAACCTAATAAAAATTTATAAATATAAACATTGAGGCAGTAATAGATTCAGTTTTTCCATAATGTTGATTATTTTTGATGATGTAAGCTTTCTTCATTTGTTTATCAGTCTTCTTGTTTGAATCCGGCACCTATTGTTTCAATAGTATCATCCTGAACTGTCTCCTTTTATCACCTGGTCTACGAGCCACCATCGTGCTACTCGTGGCACCATATTGCGTTTAGGAAAGTTTGATTGTACTGTAGCACAATCTGTTACATTGCAGAAATGTATTCCGGACAAATAGACATAAAATATCTCGATCGATTCTAGTGTTGTCAACTCATATGAGCGGTCAAACTTTTCCTCTTGACTAGTCATACGACTATAAAACATTACCGGATAACTGGTTTTATGTTTCTGTAGTGAAATACTAGCAATGCTATTGCTATTCAATGTGAGGGTCATGAATACTGAGTATGAGTTTAGAAATCAACAGTTTCTTGATGAAGTGATTAAACATTTTTCGTTATAATTTTGGAAAGTTACCGAAGTGGTATAGAATGTGTGTTCATCGTGTCACTTCCTCTAAATTTTCCACATGGCAATATGTGTTTTCGTGGTTTATAATTGGTTAACCAATTATGACCTCAAAATCACCTATCGGCTTCCACAAATGTTAGTCAGATTCCATCAAGGAACATTAGCTGAATTCCAATAAGCTCTACCACAATTTAATAATAATTCGATATGATTTTTAGTTTATTTATCACCAAAACTTTTGCGGCATTTAATCGATTACATATCTGTATCCAGATATACTTTCAACTTAAAATAATTGAAAAAAATAAACAATAATATCAATTATTAAATATCAACTGATTTTTCACTTGCCTTTGTAGTAGTTGTACCGTAGCTGAATTCAGATGCCAACAATCCTCCTTCAAATGGCCTTTTTGGCTACAACATTTGAATGATTTGTAGCCTCCACGTGACCAGCGGTGACGTGTTTGGAGGGTCCTGAATCATTCGTGGTCAACTTTTCTTGTTTTCCACTAACGATCTTTTTCTAGGTGCTGGGCTGTCGATTCAGGTTTCTTCTCAGTCTACGATGATTTAGACTGAGTTTGATCGGAATTGTTTGATAAATTCCGTTCCACATGACCTCTTTAATAATTTTTTTATCATTTTCGTGGACATGGTAGTTGCACTTTCACTTATTTCGATTATAGCTAATGTAGGAACAGATAAAAATATATCCCACTTCTGAGATGTTACCACTGGAAAATAAAACATATGCGAATGGCTCAACGGTTTATTTTACACTTTTACAACGCACCTAGTCAGACTCCAGCCATGAATAATACTTTAGTCACTCTTTTATTTTATAATTACGCAAGTTGGATATTAGGATGATGACAATAATAATACTGATATTAATAGAACTCATAATGATAGCCATTAAAATAGCAGTCTGATCGGAAATAGTTGTCACACAAGTTTTATTTACTGAATGCATTCGATACATGTATTCGAAATAACAATAAATGAAATAAAGAAGTCCTCATGGTATTCGCTAGTAAAGCGAAGGTTTTCTGTTAAATTTGCACTCGATTTTTCAGTGAGAAGGATACTGCTGAGAGCTTGGATTTTCCACTTCTGTTCGATGTCGATGTTGTTTTGTTTACCATCAAATCAAGTAAAAATTGATATGTTGTTTTTTGATACTGTATGTTTTATTATCCAACCTGACAATGAATGAATAACAAATTCTACCACTGCAATTAAAGAAAAAAGGTGTCCTACCAGGGCTGTTCATTGCCATAATCCTATTCAATAAGGATAATTGGGTAAAAATCCACCAGAAAACAACTTCTTTCCTGGCTATTACTACGATGAACGTTGAGTTTCATCTAATGAATTTCCGTGCAGAGTTTCTACAAGGCTTTCTCTGCAATTGCTAGTTGCATGGAAATGTTCTATATATATATATATATATATATATATATATATATAATATATATATATATATATATATATATAATATATATATATATATATATATATATATCAATATCTGGGTTTCGCCCTCATCAGTATAGGGTAGGTCTATGCATAAATAATGTCCTCAACAAAGATTTTAATCATATCTTCATTCAAAAGCCTCAGCTGAAACCCCGCCCGCAGATTAGTGTTCAACAAACTACGAGCGCCATCTCAACCTCAGCCTTCCAACAAAAAGCAATACATTAGATGTTATTTAACGTTTGTCGTGGTATTAGCTAGGAAAATTGTTGTTTTCTGATGAATTTTTGATCCTATTGTATGAGATTATGGCAATGAGTAGTCCTGGCATAGGGTGGACACCTTGTTTCTTTCATGATGAGCTGTGAACAATTGCAAATTCCTTTACATATTACTGTAATTTACAATAATATATAATGATATGTAATATATGAATAACGCAATTTGGGTATTGCTTTCGGTTGGAAGGCTGAGGTTGAGATAGCGCTTGTGGTATAGTGAACACAAATCTGATGGCGCGGTTTCAGCTGAGGTTTTGAAATGGAGACGTGATTGAAATATTTGTTGCAGATCAGTTATTGGCACAACCCAGATATCGATCTATAAGTGGTCCAAAAGTTTCGATGAACATTTTCATGCAATTAGCAATTGCAGAGAAAGCCTTTTAGGAACTCTGCACAGAAATTCATTAGATGTAAGTAACCAAACATTCGTCGTGGTATTGGTCAGGAAAGTGGTTATTTTCTGATTTCTTGGCCCAATTATTCCTATAGTATAGGATTATGGCAATGAGCAGTCCTGCTAGGGAAGGACACCTTGTTTCTGTCATGACAAGCTCATCGTGAACATTTGCAGATTCCTTTACACCCGACTGCAATGTTCGTCTTCGAGTGAGTATTGGTCCGGAAATTCTTGACGGACCTAGTATAATCATTACTCATTTCAAGATACAACAATGAGTTAATTATTGACGTTAGTTTGCACAATTGTGAAGTTTCATAGAGATCGTTGGCTTGAACCAAAGATAATAACGAGAATGACAACTTCCGTTTATTCATCGGAATAATATTTTGCTTTACCGCGTTTTTCAAAACTCTTGATCATATCAGACACCATAAGTTATATAGAACAGAGTTTCTGTAAAGTAACCTCCAGTTTAGGTTAACTTTTGAAAGGCTTACATTTTACGAGCTTCTATTAAGTTTCAGCTGTCAGCAGAACATACATAGAAGATAACAAAACCAAACACATAAATTCCCCACACCCTGCAAAAGCACAAAGAACACTAGAAGAAGCAAGACCACCAGCACTTCATGTATACACAGACGCCACAAGGAACGACCACAACAACAGAGCCATTGGACTGGTAAAGACAAATGACCATATAGTGTGGGAGGAAATAGGGCACAGGTTAAGCGACGGAACTGACATTCACGAAGCCGAACTCCAAGGAGTACTAACAGCCGCGGAATGGGGAGCAAACGCAATACAAGACCTCATTATTTACACGGACTCAAAAAGAACAAAAGAAAGAATCGAACACGTAAATTGCAACAACGTCAAAGTTAACAAACTACATAAAATCATACAAAACAGACTAGACATAGGCAGAAGAACCACGATAAAACAAGTTAATAGAAATACGCAGGGTATTAGGAAATCAGGAAACGTAGCCAACCAACATATAAACAATAATATAAACATCAAAATCAAAACAAAGAAATAAATGAAAAATGAAAAAAGAAAACTTAAGTCCAAAGATTGGCAACAACACTGGAACAGCTCACAAACAGGTAGAACAACCTACAGCATCTTCCCAACGGTCGAAAACCAGAGGATACCCCTGTCCTGGAAAGCGACACAAGTGGTCACAGGGCATGGAAACCTAAAGGCTTATTACAAAAGGTTTAATCTCAGAGAAACGGATGGAATGTGTCTTTGTGGACGCGGAAAGGAGAATGCCCAACATATAATGGACGTATGTAATCTACAAGAAAGAATGACAGCAAACCAGACACTTAAAACAACACTACAAAACGCACAAATCACATATCCCCCACATTTCACCAATAGAGACACACTAACCAAGAATATCATCATAGCGATAAACAAATGGGGAGAAGCCCTAATACTCGATGATGCCGGATAAAGGATCACCCTTAGAGCCTAAACTACTAACCACCAACCAAAGAATTGTCAATAAATAAATCAACAACATGTAACACACACTAACAATACTGTACTAGTATTTAAGGAACACATAGGAAAAAAAAATTAAAGGAATGAACGACACGTCTTTCCCGCTAATTTTCGGAAGTGCGGAGCTGGGATGGGTTCCCTTGCCAGGTGTTGACGTTGGATAGATGGTAGAATACACGGCCTCATGCCGAAAGGTAGGAAGGCCCTCCAGCCTTGGCTGGTAAATGCATGTCTCCATGTCCCGGTGTCTGGTATGTAATCAAATCTTGCAAGCGAATTTTGACCCACTTCTATAGTCGTCCGATTGATTTTTAGCAAGTGTTCATAATTCCGGTGACAATGTATTCTGGAATTTTTGATGAAGAATTATGGTTCGATTCTATTTATAATACCGCGCACTTCTCTTATGGAAAATTGCCATTAGTTGAATTTCAGTATGTTTAGCATTCGTTCAACTTCTTAAAAGTGGCCATTTTAATTTCATTTTTTTTTACATCATTCATATTAACCAAAACAATATTTTGATTCTTGAATGGGAGGTATCTTTTAATTATCTACAGGGTAGTTTTCAAACAAAAATAAGCTAATCGATCATTTATTAGGCCTTTGATGACATTTTTTCGTAAAACATCAGAAAATGATTAACAAACTCTTGACATAAATGACTTAGCGGAGAGTGGTCGAATATCGACCACTTGAGCGAAAGTGTTCATAACTGTATATGTAATATATGTATAAAGATGCTTTGTATATGAAAGTACCTCAAAAACTATCAGTAACGTTATGGCATAAATAGATAACGGAATAAATAATGTTTGTTTTTTTTCTAATGTATGAAACTCATACCGGTACTTTTCTGGATAATATCGATCAGTCGGATAAAATCAACCATAAAGTCGGATAATGTCGACCATATCGGGTAATATCAACCAAATTTTTTAAATTTAGTTTATTCAGAAAGTAAGGTTACAACAAACTATTTAACATTTAGAACAAATGTAATCTTTAGCATTTTCAATGATTGTGCAATCTGCATGAGTCCACACAGCACATGAACGGCATCTCCACCATACTTCATTTGATTTTCCAAATTCTTGACAAACAGAACATATGTCAGCATTTGTAGAATTATCTTTCTTTTCGGGAACTATACGTCGTGAAACTTTTGTCAGCTTCTCCTGTTTAATATTTTTTGATTTTTCTAACTTCTTCAGTTTTTGTTGCTTCTTCTCTTCTTTTTTTTCCAATTCCTCTTTTAATGGCGTTGAGGTCAGTATCTGGGAATGCTCGGTTTTTCGCGATTTGGTTCTAGTTGTCACTGTTGGCAAGGGTAGAAGTTCTGCAAAGCTTTTATTTTCCATGGGTAGCTGAACTGTCGGATCATCATCGTCGGTCAATTCATCGTCTACAATTTCTTCAAGCTCTAATTCTGAAGATTCACTACTAAAGGAAGGTGTACGGTGACGTTTTGTCTTAGATGGTCCAGGGATAGGCGACGAAGCTTTTAATGGAGATGGTTGCTGAACTGTGGAGATAGGTGATATAGGAAGTGGTCTTTTCAAGGAAGGTGGATCGTGTTGTTTTATCTTAGATGGTCCAGGTATAGGAGATAGTGTTTTCTCAGATCGTGTTATTGTATTTGTTTCAGCAATCGTCGGTTCTTGATTCTGCTCAGCAGTTGGCGCTGGAACGACTGGTAAGGTTCAGAATTCTTCATCACTGAACACGGATCGGTTAAATGGATAAATGCCAGTAGTCTCGAAAGCCTTCACCCCTTTTTCTACAGCTGCCACTTTATTAAAAGCAGTTTTAAATAACTCTGCAATATCCGTTTGCAGAATCTTCTCGTGTTTTTTTGCTTTGATATATCTATCGCATTCTTGATTGTATGCACTCTTCAATGGTCCGAAAAAACCAACATCGAGCGGTTGCAACCGGTGCGAAGTGTGGGGTGGAACTGAAACAACTTTAATGCCATTATCTCTGCAATAATGATATGACGTTAAAGTTGAATGAGTGGAGTGGTTATCCATCAATAAGAGGACCGGATCATCTTTACTAGCTTTTGTAAATTTTGCAAAATGTTGAATCCAGTCTGAAAAAATCTCCTCAGTAATCCATCCAGACTTAGAGCACCTATATACAGCACCATTTGGTCCATTTCTTTCTAGACCTTCTCTCATTCTTTTTCGTTTGAAAATGAACATCGGTGGAACAAAAGAACCTGCAGCACTCATCGCTACAACAACAGTTACAAGTTGGCCCCTCTCTCCACTTGTGACAGCTCCTACCTGTTTTTGACCTTTCTGGGCAATAATGCGGCTTGGCACGTGAACGTTACTAATCCCTGTTTCGTCTACATTGAAGATGCGATGAGCTTCAAAAGTGTGTTCAGAGTAGAGCTTATCTAAATTATCATAAAATATCGTAACTTCGTCTTTATTGAATGCCAACACACGGCTCAGACTTGTGGCTTCCGGTTTACGGCAGCTCAATGTCGGGTTGCGCCGCATAAATGCATAGAACCAATCTTTTCCACACATTGCTTTCTCTTTATTAAAAGTGTTTTTTATTTTATTGGTTTGTGCAAATTCAAATGCAAGTTTTCTTATGGACGTAGATGTTAGTCCATAAAAAAGGCGAGAGAGGTTTATAACATGTTTTGCGAGATCTTCTTCTTGCTGAACAGTAAAAACAGATTTTCTGCCCATTTTGTACTTTTTTGTAGCGAAGCGACCTCTTAAACGGTCTTGTAATGTTCCATATGGAATATTGAACATTTGTGCTGTTTTTCGTATGGAAGCAACTTTGTCATGTATTGTCTTGAGCGCACGTTCCATATCCTTTTCAGACCACGAAGCACGAGAAGTTTTGCGTGTATACTTTTGACGAGGCATCTGTAAAATAATAAACGCCATTGGTACAATATTGATCACAGTAGGAAAATATCGATCACCCCGGTTGACATTAGCCGACTGCACGTGGTAGACAAAAAAGATAAATTACAAAAAAAATCTGTGAAAATGTAAGGATAATTCATCACACAAAATAAGCACATACATATCTAAATACCTTACTGCACAAAAATTAAAGATACAATCAAATTAAATCATTACTTACCTTCGGATCGGTGTCACAAATATTATAAGGAATAAGGCAAAATTCAACATCAATCATTCACTACGTTCAAACATCGACTAAGTGCGTACGTGACTGTATACACAGTAAATACCATCCCAACGCATGCTGTCTCGCTCTATTAAGAAGTTGAAAAGCTTCAAGAATTAGGTAGGGATGTGTGATCGATATTGGACAACGGTTGATATTCGACCACTCTCCCCTATTACTCCCAAACTCATACTGGGTGATTCAATTTCAATCATACATGGCTCAGTATATTTTAGTAATCCTGTATATTTCGAATACGAATAAGATTTTGTTGAAGACCGATTCTGAATGTAAATCAATTTCGGAAATCAACGGTGTTGCACACAGTAAATACACGAGAGCTTCGTTCGACGGAAATTTGGCGAAATTTCAATTTGAATATAAATGTCTTAGACAAAGTTTTAGACATTTAAGCTTCACGTGCACTCAGCCGAAGCGTCGCGAACGGAAGCGTCATTTAGCTAATGTCCGCGCACTAGAGCAAAGCGTCCCGTCACGTCTCGAACCGTGCGGCGCAGTTCAGAATTTCAATGAACGCAGTACGTTGTCTAGTGGGGTACAATGAACAGTTCGTCATAAGAGGATCTCTTTGTATTGAGTTCAATTGCTACCATGGCGTAATCTGAATACTGATTTTTACAATCATATCAATAATAATTAAATTACCTTTGTAATTAATATCTGTGTATCACGGCTAGATACTGCAAAGGAACAAAATTCGCCACCAACTTCATCACCACTTCCTACCAAATACTGCTAAAAACTGAAATATTAGACAAGAATCAACAAATATTTGAATATACTTGCCGTCTGTCACCGCGCATTGAGGTGAAGCGTCAAGAGAAACGACTCCTAGTTGGTCCGAAGAGAATTCGCGCGCCGTAGTGCGCGGGCTGCCATATAACATAATGTCATTTTCACGGGCGAAAAATCGACAATTTTCTTCGCGCCGCCTCCGTTTGCGACGCTTCGGTTAAGTACGCGTGAACCTTTATAGTACGTGGAAATGGAAAACATACCAACATTTTGCGAAAAGTAATTATTCAGCATAATTAAACCAGAACAAACTAACATTACGTAGACATTTTATTGCATGGAAATTGAACCTATACATTTTAATTGGGTGTACGTAACAAGAGGCAAATCATGAATTATGGTCAGGGGTAATATAATACGTGGTATGATTATTACCGATGATTTTTTGGAATATTAATGAATTGCAATCCCAAAGCGTTGGGATTGCCAATGAATTGATATTTCAAAAAATTATAGGTTTTTAATCATACCACGAATTATATTTAGGACGACAATATATCGATATGAAATAAAGAAAAATCGTGTCACCTAGTAATTGATGCTTTTCTTCTAGCCGTATTTAACGGCCTCATTTATGATACCAATGGACATTTGTCCCCAACGATCGCTCATATTGATAAATAAAGATAACTAGTCAAAACACATAAAGACGTTTATAATTTAAATCATTATTTTCACTTGACAGATAGTAAAACATAAACTAAGCAGGTTTATCACCGTGAAAATACAGCGACAAGCTATATTTTCACTGTGGTTCCGATTCTATTGGCTGAATTTCAAAATTTGAAATCCACTGATTGGTTGTTAAGCAAGGAAATATATTGTCATGAGAATATCGATAAATATTGGAAACTAACTATTGCAGCTTTTTTTTAAATAAACTTCTTAACTTTCGACGAAATGTAAGTCGAACGAGCGCTACTTTTTGCATTTTCATAACCAATTTTTTCAATTTGCGCCATACCAGTGATCACGTGACATGTGTCAAAATTGATTTTTAGGTTATCGGTCATGCACAAACTTTTTCCCAGAATTTTTTTTCAGTTCTCTAATAAAAAACTTTTTTCCCATATGGTACATAGTTTTTGGCAGTTACTGTATGATGTAGGATTTAAAATTGAAATACAGATTTAAAAAAAATATTTGACGTTTTTTATTATGGTTTCCAGGGTAACTTAGTGACCGTTTTGGTTACTTTGCCGCTCGGCGAGCGACAAAGTAAAAAACGCTCGATTCTAAGAAAAGTGCAACTTTGCGTTTTCTTTTTGAAGCGCAAACATGGTACTTTTCGCTCGGTTGTAGAAAAAAGTTGTTTTGGTTGAATGTCATGAAAGCTACACAGAAGTACTATATTGATCTGAGTACTATTTCATATTTATTAGTAAGTGAATTTTTTTTTTCTGCACGAGCTTAAAGAAATGCTTTTCACAGTTAATTCAATTAGATATTATTTCTCTTCATCATCTTGGCGAATGTGAACGTTCAATGAAATTTCATTAATTAATTTCATTCTAACGGTTTAATTATAACTCGAAATTCGCAGGGAAAATTCTAAAGACGTTGATTTTATTCGGAGTGCATAAATAAAAATAGTAAAAGAACCGCTCAACTCGCTATTAGGACTTTATTCATGAAATAATGTGTTTAATCCTCGAGGCGGTTGTTAAGGAAAATATTTAATTTCGTAGAAATGTACTTGATCCATAATGACAAAACAGGGTTATAGGCCAGTAGAGATTGACAATAAAATAAAAAATGTATGAATAATTCCAAAAGTTTTCAAACTTCCATTAAGGGAATGGTACATCGAGAAAGCAATAAATCTCAGTTTGCAACCTTTTCCGAAGTCTGAAACATTGTCAAAATTGTAATTAACTCGAATTTTGCTGTATACACGTTCAAAAAATTCTAAACTGGTCTCTGAATAATTACAAAAGTTTTGAAACTTTGTTGCAAATTTTGAAAACATCTATTTTAATGCCTTTACAAATTTGTAACGATTCTGAACTTCATGCAATTTGCAAATATCTAATTTTTTTAAATTTGATTAGAATCAGATTAATAACTAATAGTTTCCATACTTTCGTAATTATACCGAGACCACCTTGATCGAAGAATTGACCACTTATTAAAAAAATATAGAGAAATTAACATGTTCCGGTCAACGTAATCGGTTGCAAATCTGTACAACTGTTCGGAATATTTTTCCGATGTATCTGTCAAGTTTGCAGAAATTTTGGAATTTTTCTTATGGTCGGTATATCAAAGAAAAACATTAGTTTCTAATTAAAAAAAAATTCACTACACTTAAATTGGTTGCAAACTTGATTCGTGATATGAAATGATACATTCAGTACTACTCGAAGTTTGCAGAACCTTTTGGAATTTTTTCAACGAGTATATAGCAAAATTCAATTTAATTGCAATTTTGTCAATGTTCCAGACTTCGGAAAAGGTTGCAAAATTTTATAGTTTGTTTTAAATTACCACATGGTATAAGTTCACAAACTATCTGACACACAAGATAATGCAATGGATTAAAAAAAATGGCCCAAAGGAGCCTAAGTTCAACCTCAACGCTTTTTTTATGAAGCTTCCTCCAACCTAGAGTCTAGTTCCCAAATTGCAGATAGTGTCTCATCGTACATCTTCAGGTTTTTACGGAATTTGAAAGTGCGGAGAGGATGTAAGAAAGTGGCAAAGTGAAACTTGTTTTCAAGCCTATGTACCAGCTTGTTTTCTGTTCTATTTTTCGACCTGCTTTATATGAATTATAAACCGTACAGTCACTATCTACAATTTAGGAGCTAGACTATAGGTGAAGTGCTGAATCAGTTGACCTATTGCTGTTGAATGCTGAACGTTTGAATTTTGACAAACTTGACTATACAAGAAAATCTTTTTTATGTTTAACAAAGATTTGATAGGATGACAATTATTCTGTAAAATCTTTCAGTTTCACTCATTTTACCTTCCCAAATCATATTACAGAATCAATTTTATAGAAGTGTGAATTGGTATAGGGTCTTGAATCGAATTGGATATAACTCCATCGAACATAAAATAATAAATTCTTGGCAAAGTATTTGTTCATAAAACACTCATAACACTAAATAGGAATTTTAATGGGTAATACCAATTTCAACCATTTTACACAATTGCTGATATCATTATCAAGCCCAAAATGACCAAACCTACTGGAGTCAGTCAGACTCACGTCACTCGATAATAGATATTTATATTATAAGGGTCATAATCAGAAATTGACAGAATTGTTGTCCTACAAAAAAGGATCATAAGAATTATATATAATTTGCAATACAAGATAATTTTGTAGATAGATTTTCAAGAACAGAGAATACTAACTGTGACCGGTATACACCGGTATACACAAGGTGAGGTACGCCCCCCAATTTTTCCCTAGTTTTGAAGATACAGATTTTGAATTTGGTATGTCGCTATAGTTCTTGATAACGCATATTTTGACGCCACTACTGAGAATTCACTACTTTCGGTTCAACCAGAAGTGACCCCAAACTTTTTTTCAAATGACACCTTGTATTTTTTTTTAATTTTCTAGAATAGCCTGCAGTTTGTGATAACACTATTCTCCAAAATTGAAAATTGGTTGGAAAATGGCGGAGATACAGTTAATTGTGCAATCGAACGAAGTTGGCCATAAAACTTGAACTTAAATCATCCCAACTGACAAATGACATTAGAAGTTACCAGATGGGGCTTCGAAGTGCGATTTAGTAGAAAACTGAGGTTCTCATTTAATTACAGCTCCCTTTTATTCCAACAATTATAAAAAATGTACTAAAAACGGAAGAGAACACATGAAGAAATGCGCACAACTGCCATTTCTCAAACGGCAACATATTTTTTTTTCACTTCGTCATCAGATTAATCGTGTGAGAAGTTTTACGAGATGATTTATCTTAATTTTTGTCAAAATTAGATAGTTTTCAACGAAGGCGGCGATGAACATGAAATATCGAAACAAAAAAGCATCATTAATTAAATAAGTAGAAAAAACTGTGACTTGGTTGGAATAAAATGAACTTTTGTATATTGCTTTCTTAATTATGTCCTAAGCCGCCGACGTTTATGAACATTCAATTTTAGAAACAGTCATCATGAAACCTGAATCTATCTTCGTTTCGTTTAGGAATTCTCCAAAACTTTTTATACGATTAAACTGATGATTTATAATTTTTCATCACGAAAAAGTGAAAAGAACATGATGTCATTTGAAAAATGACAATTGGGAGCATTTCTTTATGGGCACTATTCCGTTTTTAAATAATTTTTGATTATTGCACTTTGAAGCTTTTTCTGTAAACTTCTGATGTCGTTTGTCAGTTGTGATGATTTAAGTTTGAATTTCATGGCCAACTTTATTCTATTGAACAATCAACTTTATCTCCGCCATTTTTCAACCGATTTTCAATTTTGAAGAACATTGTTATTACAAATTGCATGCTCTTCCGCATAATGAAAAAAAAAATTATGTCACTTCCGGTTAAACTGGAAGTGGAATGCGTATTTGAGTACTATATATAGCGACATACCAAATTTGAAATCTGTATCTATGAAACTATAGATACCTCACCTCGTGTTCACCCAGTATATTTACAAAATTTCCAGCTTCATTCACAAAAATAAAAATGAATTGAAGTTCAATTCACAAGAAATCCAAATCTTGAAATTCAGTACCAATACATTCAAAAAGTTATCTTACTGTGCTGGAATCCTAATTTATATTGAACTGCCGTTAGAAATCAGATCTGCTACAATTTTCCATATTTTCAGAAAGAAAATACAAATATTTATGTTCAGTCAATTTTTTTGCTACATAACAATCCTCTCAGTGCGTGAATTGTGTCGTGCCATCAATACTTTATTTAAAAATGTATGCCTGCTCGTCTGTCTGTTGGTCAAAAAAAATGTGTGCTTTTACTGAACTAACGGTTATACACAGTGTCCGGCATAGAGTTTGCAGCATATGGAAAACTTTTTTATTATTGATTTTCCAAATAAAAATCATTCCTGATAAAACCTCTGCTTTATCCCAAACCTGATTTGCAAATAACAGAAAATTTAATTTTTCTTGATCATATACGAGGGATAATGAAAAACATGCTTTATTAAAAAAAATATGATCCCATTACTTTATTTTTCACGGTAGCATTAAAAGTCGAGATGAAATATTGTTCAGAATCGAATGTTGATGCAGAAATTCACATCATAGACACATATGACTAATTTAATTTTTCAACTTTTTTCTCCATTTTCTCCTCATTGCCCTGTTTGACATTAGGAAAAATGTAATGATATCACTCTTTTGGAGTTCTCTCCGTTCTCACTCTAATCGAAAAATTACACAAATACATTAAAACATATTTTGGAATCTGGAGTAATTACTGCATTATTTAATCCAAATCGTAGTCTGTACTATAATAAAGCTGTCTCATTTCTTCTAAGGCTGATATTCTCTTCCAGATTAATAGCATCTTTTCTATGAAAAACACGACTCATCTTGTTACGTATGTAACAGTTCACCATTATCAATTCGAACGGTACTTTTTCAAAATACTATATGCACTTCATTACTCTCATATACTTGACTAGCAATAACGGTGAAGCTTTCAGATGCAAATAAAGTAAAAATATTTCTTTTTCTCATGGAAATGTGTGAAAATCAGGTTCCTATTATTAACAATTACTAAGAGTTTCCGGTAAAGTTATTTTATTGAAACAGTGGGTATTGATTGCACATATCATTTTTTGCACGATCACAGGAAGAATACAAATCAGCCCCCTGATTGGAGGTATCCAGTAAAGATATTTCATTGAATCTGTGGACTATGATTTCAAACCGTATTACCTTAATGGGAATGAAAAAATAAAATGTATTTTACCAAATGGGAGTCAACTATTTAATTTTTGAGTTAATGAACACTGGGATGTGAGTACTTTTTCACATTGTTGAATAGGTTATGATCTTTGGCATCACCAGAGTTGCCTTAATGCCAAAGCAATAGATATTGCATTTCATCAATACATTTCTTGAAAATTGATGAAATTGAAATTGTACCGGTTAATTGAGTTATACATATTTAATTTTGTATGTGGATCCAGTCATAATTATTCAATTGGACATATAAATTGATACTTTTTTCAACTGTGTATAAAACTCGTTAAAATAAACAACTTTTTCACATGACTTTCTCTAAAAAACTGAAGAATACCAAAGTTACATTATTACAAAACATGTCCAATATTCTAACCTAAATAAGGTGTTCAAAGTTATCACCATTAACTTCAACACAACTAATTGCTCTCTCCGAGCAAAAAACTAAACGTAAACAGACTCGTTACGTATTGATACACACGCCCGGATTTACTTTTTTAATCTCGCTTATTTTTTAGTTTTGTGAAAAAGGTTATTTGAAAAATTTGTTTATTTTAACGAGTTCTGTAAACAGTTAAAAAAAGTATCAACTTAGGAATCAACCTGTTTATTGGAATTCTACTTCGATTCCATCTTTCAAGTGTATTGTTCATTAATCTGAATTGTTTAATATTTATTATTTAATATTTGTTTCTCCGGTAAGCAATAATGAAGAACTACCACTGAAAGGCATTCTTGTATTTCGTCAATTTTCCTGAATGCATGATCGCAATAGTCGCATTACAACTCATCATATCAAAATCGCTTATCACACCATGTTTATCAACTGAGGCAATTGGTATCGTGATTGTATATAATGCAATTGGTATCGTGATTGTATATAATGTAATTGTGAATCTGATATACATCAGGTGAAATATATTAGGTTAAATCTGCAAATTATATCAATGTCTAGAAACCCTGTTATATTTTTCATTACACTATGTATATCAACTAACGCAATCACCATCGTGGTGGCGTAGAATGCATTTCTTAATCTGATATACTTTAGGTATAATATACTGAGATTTCAGTTAATTCTATCGATGTCTAGAAACCTACTTATACTTTCTATTACACCCTGTATATCAAATAATGCAATTGCTATCTTGGTCGCGCAGAATGCGTTTATCAATCTCATATACCTTTGGTATAACATACTGAGTTATTAGTGAATTAGGTCGATACCTAGAAATCCCCTTGTATTTTTGATTACACTCTGTATATCAACTAAAGCAATTGCTATCGTGGTCTCGTAGCATGCAATCATGTAATCATCGTGCGTAATATACCTTTTACAACACTTGTTACGTATTATACTATTCCTACTTTTCTGACGGGCATTACTGGCATTACTTGGGGGTATTATTCGGGAATTACTGGGTATTAATCGGGAATTACTTGCGTATTACTCGGGAATTACTTGTATGTGTGCCTAGCCCTTTTTTGTGCTCTGCGAATTAATTTACGAATCGTTGTTGAAAATAAGCGAAACCCTAATCCTTTTCTCATCCACGTATCCCAAAAAACGTTTTTCCTCAATCAGTTGAATGAAAAGACTCTTCTTTGGACAATACGTTCTTTTTCTTTATTATTATTTTGTTCTCCATTTTGAGAAAGAGAAACTCATCCAATTACAGACATTCGAGACGATAAACAACCAATCAATTTGGCTACTTTTACCTGACATCTGTCAATTTCAAACACGTTTATCTCGTAATTTCACTTCTCTTCAAGGCGATTGGTTGGATTCAATCCTATATTTTATGGAATTGACTTGAGTGGTCCAATCCAATCCGAAAATTGTATACAGTATCGGAAACTTTTCATCTGGGGTGTAGACAGAAATCTATGCGAGCAACAAGGAAGGCAATGATATGATAATACCACATAAATAAGAGGGACGTACTATGGCGCGCCTCTCCTGTTGCCTCGCCCGACGAATCAACAGCTCAGTTGATATCCTTTCCTCGAGCGAGTAGAGAAGAAATTGTAATACTCTCTCGACATTATAGCAAGCTATTCTTCACGCTCTCATAAAACCACCATACCTCAGATGAAGAAACTTTCCAATACTGTATATCGATTAGATGGATCGGATCTAGTCAAGTCAAACCCATTTAGGTTGATTGGAAGAACGCGTCCTCTCGGTAACTTATTTTACCGTCAAGACCGAACTCTGCCTTTTGTCGTCAAACTCCACAACCTCTGAATCTCACGATTGTGTAAAATGTAATACATGTAGTTTGAGGCAATACAATCTATTATTCTATCAATCTATTATTAACATAATCTAAATGAAGATGAGGACATCTAGAGAGTGATATCATCATATCTAAGAATATATCATCCGTCCAGCATAGTATTCCTTATGTCGTACTGGGCGATGAGGATAAAATGGGGAAAAAAGTTGAAAAATTGAATCAGTCATAGTTAGGTGGCAATGATTTGAAATTCTGGATCAACTTTCGATTCGGAACAATATTTCTTCTTGACTTTTAATTCTACAGTGAAAAATAAAGTGAACATATTTTTTGAAAACAAAGTATGTTTTTAATCTCCCTTGTATAGGGTCGTAAAAAATTCAATTCTTGTGTTTGCAATGTAGGTTTGGGATGAAGCAGAGGTTTTTATGTTATAGTTTTACCCTTTGTTTCTTGTAATACTTTATTAATGGTTAATAAATAAATATTTATCTATCTATACTGCCCCAAAATTGGACAATACTGGAAACCACATCCAAACGGGTTTTCAAATGGTCCAAAGAAGAGAGTATTACAAACCAAATGAAACAAAAATAAATAAATCCGAATATTTTTTAACCACAGTACCAACTGAACTAGTTTAACAGGATTCAAATATTACTGTATACAAATTATCCCATCTCTGTGAACTCAATAGAGCCATTGAATCAAAACTTTGATATAAAAAAATCCTCAAACGAATATCGTAACGTTTTTTAAAGTTTCCAAAATTTGCACCTGACACATAAATACAGAACGACCTGACCCAGGTTATCAACAGTCTTACAAGTATTTCGAATATATCACTGAGTTTGAGCTAACCCCTCGGATACATGGTAGGAAGATTCATATCTATGACATACAGTGAGACGGGTTTGGGATGGAGTTAGATAAAACTTCGAGTTCAGGAATAGAAAGCAATCAAGAATTATCTCTACGGCTAATATAAATTTCGGATAGTGGAAAAAACAGGAAATTTAATTTTTTACCAGGATGCACGATATTATATTTAACGGTGGGTTTATGGAGTTTATTTACGCCAAAGGTCCAAAACATTCATATATCTGAAAATTACGAAGAATGATCCGAAGGAAAGAAATAATTTTCATTATTATCGCGAGCAAAAACTCATGGATCAGTCAGTTTTTATTTCTGTATTTTTCTTTATATTTCTGAACTTGTCAACAAAATGGCGACAAGCTAACGTGGGGAATGCCACAGTTTGTTCCCCAGTCGGTTCTAACGGTTGTTTGAAAGTTGCTCACGATAAAGTAACTTGATTACTTACATTTCTGACGTCTATCGTCTTAATATGGGTCGAAAGATTTTCATTAATTTCACCTTTCGCAACATTTCGATTGATTGTACCCGCAATCGTCTCCAGGTGAATACTGACAAGTTCAAGTGATACGCGCTACGCGTTGTTTTTAGGTTTGTTGGTCTGAAGGTATGAACAAATCAGAAAACAAAATGTTGCCAACTGTTGGCAACATGTTGACGGATATTGGCAACATATTTGTTGGACACAACAACTTGTAGCTGTGTACATGTGGTGAACAGTATGGCGCGTCCAAATCGAAACCAGTTTCGCGTCCATACTAAACGAAGTATTTACTTAAGAATGGACCGATCTACTGCTGCTGGTTTTATTAATGCTCTGGTATTAACACTGTAGGTAATTTCATGACTCCAACGAAAACTGATTTCCTCTCTTTGTCATTATCTAACTGAAAATCTTGTAAGATATTATTTTTGGGCCACTCACTCTCTGGCTGATAAAGGAATTCAGGGCCTCTGAACCAACTACCGACAATGTGATTACAGTTTTTCGATCTAGTGGCAAAATCAGCAATATTTAGTTCTGATGGTACATACCTCCATTGCTCAAAGGAAGTAGCTTCTTGGATGTTTCCTACCCTATGAGCAATGAACTGCTAATAGTTTTTACCATCTCCTCTGATCCAATGAAGGACTGTCTTTGAATCAGACCATAAATAAGACTTATTTATAGAAATATAAATTTCAGAAACTGCAGTTTTCAAGAGTCTAGTACTCATTACAGCAGCCTGCAGTTCTAATCTAGGAATTGATATCGGTTTGAGGGGACTCACCCTAGCTTTGGCTGTGACAAACGCCACTTCAATACTTTTCTCCGAAATAATTCTGGGATAAACTATGGACGAGAATGCTTCTTCACTTGCATCTCCGAATATGTGTATTTCCACTTGTGTTGCATGAAGTAATGAAACTGAATAGCAACGAGGTACCCTGAGACTAGGGATTTCTTTGACAGTTTTCAACCATTTAGTCCAGTCCTGATGAACAGTATCTAGAATTTTATCGTCCCACATTATTCCGCATCTCCATATTTTTTGCAGTTTAATACGTCCTCTGATAGTGAATCATGTTAGAAAACCGAGTGGGTTGAAAATCTACATGACAATTTTCAAGACTTGCCGTTTCGTTGATATTTCCAGTTTGGTTACTACATTTCCAGGTACTTTATGGAATACTAATTTGAGAGTGAAATCAGACTTTGTGTCCCACCTAACCTAACCTAACCTAACACCCTGTCCACAGCACTCTTGTTCAAATCTTTGTGAAGGATATCCTCAGAATAATTTCCGGTGACAAGTTGCGAATTCGATACCCAGTTGACAATATTGAATCCACTCTGCTTGTGTAGATCATTAATCTTTCTCACTTTGCCACAAGCACGCTCTTCACTCTCCAGATAATTATCCATATAGAAACATCTTTCAACATCTCTCGCTAAATCAGGAGGAATATTTCAATTCCTAGCGTTGTGTTTTATTACAAATTGAGTGGAACAGCGACGAACGTCATCACCTGCATTCAACAGGATTTTCCTGAATACCGTAACGCCAAAGAAACCTTTGTGAAATTCTACCCTCCTTTATCATTTTTATCATTTCGGAAGTATCTCCACAGCAACCATATTTGAAGCAGCGAAATCGCATCAAAACACCTGGTAATGAATTCAAAAAATCTGGCCCTTGTAACAGATTATCGTTCAGACTAATACCGTGACTCTTAAATGCATAATCGAAAACTAAACGAAACTTATTGGGCTTGTTAGGGTTAACAACACCAAAATGAGGGAGATACCAAGACCTATCACTCTCCTCCAACGATTGCTCTCTGCTCAGCTTCCTAATATATCCTTTTTTCAAGTAATCATCAATTTTAGCGCAATAATTTTCAAAATAAATCCTATCTTTCAGCATTTTCCTCTCAATACACAACAAACGGTTGTAAGCATTCGATCTACTCTCGGAAGTACTAAATTATCAAATTTCCATAATAATCCGGTTTTATATCGATGCACTTTTTCTAAAAATTTTGTAGTATCTTCTAAAATTTTCAAAGCTCTTTTTTCAGTCGAATTTATATTAGTATTGATCAAAGAAGTACCGAAAGAATCTGTAGAAAACGATTCTTTCATCAAAATGTTCAATTTGTCATAAACCTCAGAATTGCAAATATGAAAATTGAAGTTTTTTTTATTTGTTGATTCAGAATCAATTCTCCCGTGTACTACCCATCCTAAATTTGTTTTTGTGGCACTGGGTCCTTTATTAAGAGGGCTTTGACAAACTTTTCTTGCAACAGTGAGGTTTATATAATCTTGTCCAATCAGAATGGTAGGTGTAATATAAAAAAAAACCTTCGACTTTTAGGCTTTAATCCACAAAAACATACACATAAGTATCAACTTGACAGTATGTATGAATGTGACAATGTGACAATTCAAAAACAATAGTAAGGGCGAATATTATACACAATACGAGAATTTAAATAGTAAGGGAGACTCATATCAATTATATGACATTCTCCCCAGGTTTATTAAAGTTCATAGCAACTTAAATACTCCGGAGGATGTCGCTCTCTAGCAGAACGACGGACTGTAGGTACTTCTGGTTCAGTATTACTTGGAAGATTTTCAGTTATCTCAATTTCAGAAGATTCTTCTCGTGACTGAAAGTCTGCAGAAACCTTGTCTTCAGATGGGGGGTTAACTGTCGTTTGTAGTTCCTCTGAATCCATATTAACGTTGGCGTCTGATGATAAAGTTATATCTCCACGAGGTGCTAGATGTTTCAGTGACACAGTTGATTCTTTTCCATCTGGGTGACGAATTAGAGCATATTCTGGATTTGCCTCAAATAGTTCAACTTCTTCCACTAAGGGATCGTATTTGCTGTGACGAATGAACTTCTTCAAAAATACAGATGTGGATGGCTTCAACCAAGTTGGTAACGATGTTCCATAGGATGATCGACGAAGATGATTGAACATACGTTCATGAGGTGTACAATTTGTTTCAGTGCACAACAGAGATCGAATGGAATGAAGTGCATCTGGAAGAGCTTCTTCCCATTTTTGTGTTCCTAAGCCTTTACTTTTAAGAGCTAAACTTATGCTTCTCCATATAATTCCATTGTACCTTTCGATTTGTCCATTTCCTTCAGGGTTATATGGTGTTGTTCGACTGGTTGCAACTCCTTTAGAATGAAGGAAATTAACTAAGTCATTGGATAAAAACTGTGATCCCCGATCCGAATGAATGTAAGCAGGCATTCCAAAAACTGAAAATAATTCCACGAGACAATTTATAACAGATGCGGTAGTGATATCCTTGCAAGGGTATGCAAATGGAAATCTTGAGTATTCATCAACAACTGTCAAGAGATATTTGTTTTTAGTGCAGCTGGGCAATGGTCCTTTGAAATCAATGTTTAGACGTTCTAAAGGTGAAGTTGCTTTAATCAAATGCGAATTCTTGAGTTTGAGAAATCTTGGCTTCAGTTCGGCACAAACAGGACAAGACAAAATCATTTTCTTGACATCTTGATGGTACATTCTTGTGATGCCTGGATGACAGAGTGACTGGTGTAAATCGAATAATTTATTACTACTTTTGGTACCACAAATTCGAGAGAAGGCATCAGCTGCTTCATTGGATCGTCCAGGACGGTAAACGATATCGTAGCTAAAACACGATAATTCCAACTTCCATCTTTGAATCTTTTCGTTTTTAATTTTACTAGAATGCTTTCTGTGAAACATGAACGAGACAGCCTCTTGATCTGTGACGATTTTGAAATGTCTTCCTATCAAAAAATGTTTCCATTTTCTTATGGACTCTATGATAGCATAAGCTTCTTTCTCTACAGAAGAATGTGCCTTTTCTGATCCTGAAAAAGTTCTTGAATGGAATGCTACAGGTCGCCCTCCTTGGTTCAGTGTGGCAGCTAAAGCAATGTCTGACGCATCTGTTTCAATGACCAATGGTTCATCACCAGAGACTGTCCACAAAAGAGCTTTTGCAATGTCGTCTTTCAACTCATTGAACATTTTGGCAGCATCAGCTGGTACGGGAAATGACTTACAGTCAATAAGTCTTCTGATTTTATCAGAATATTTTGGGATCCACCTGGAGTAGTGGGCAAACATTCCAATTATTCGTCGTAGAGAAGGAATATCTTGTGGCACAGGCAACTTCAAGAGTGGTTCCAATCTACTAGGGTCAGGTTTCAAAGTACTATTTTCTATCACATACCCTAGAAGACATATAGATTTTTGTGAAAATTTAGACTTATTTTCATTAATTGTAAGCTGATATTTGTCGATGACGGACATAAACTTCCTAAGATTTACATCATGTGTTGACTGATCTTCGCCGCATACAGTTATGTCATCCAAATAGGTGAATACCCCTTTTAAATTCTCATCTGATATTATTTTATCAAGGGTTCTTTGAAAACAGGCTACTTCATTAGTAACGCCGAACGGAATCCGACGAAATTGATACAGTCGACCACATGCTTCGAAAGCTGTGTAAAATTTTTCGCTGTCTGCAATAGGGATTTGGTGGTAAGCACTTTTTAGGTCAATAGAACTGAACACTCGATATTTGGCAACTTTAGCAACTAGATCCTCAATATTCGGAACAGGATACGCGTCCAACAAGGTGAACTTATTGATGATCTGCGAATAATCTATGACCATTCTCTTTCTGTGACGTTCATTCTTCGTTACCAAAACTTGTGCTCTCCAAGGTGACATACTTTCTTCAATTATACCCTCTTTCAGAAGATTTTTGATTTCGTTCGTGATAAATTTTTCATCTTCTTCCGAATGTCGTCGAGGTTTACAAGCTATGGGTCTACAATTTTCGGTTAGATTGCCGAAAAGAAGTGGAGGAGCGACTTTCGCTTCAGTGAGGCAGCATATAGAGAGAGGAGGTTTATTTCCACCAAAACTGATGTCAAGTTTGGAGTGCTGCTTCATAATATCGTGACCAATTATCAAATCAGTGCACAATTTTGGTAGAAGAGATACTTTGAAATTTGTATAAACATTCCCAAGAATTTCTAAGTCTATATAGCAGTAACCATTTATTGATGAAGACAGAGAAACTGAAGCCATTGAAACTTTTCCAGTGCTGGGATGTATGTTGAATTTACGCTCCTTAGCGAAAGTATAGTTTAGATAACTATCAGAGCTGCCCGTGTCTATCAGGGAAGTAGCGTGCATGTTGTTTATTTTAACATTAACAAGACTTTTTGATAAACTGAGAGGATGGTTTGTAGAAGCAATAATGTGGTCTGAAGTTGTAGTTTCAGTTGAACAATGGGAATGGTTAGACGAGGTGGAAGCCATTAGGGTGGAAGCTGAAGTTGATTTATTTTCTTTTGCCAGTTTTAACTTCATGCAAACCATAGAAAAATGTCCCAATTTCTTACAGTACTGACAGATCTTGTCCCGCGCAGGGCATACGGTGCGAGGATGCTTGTTTCTGCCACAGAAATAACATTTTTGTGCGGTAGCAGCATTAAAAGAAATATTTTCGACATGATTCATTACTTCAGAATGGTTTGGATGTTCTCCAGCAGTATTGGAAGAAGATGTTGCATTGACGCAAGACTGATATGATGGAAAATTGTAAGATACTGAATATTTTTGTGCACTTTCCAACGATCTTGATTGAGAAACTGCCTGGTCTAGTGTGAGAGTACTATTCTCCAAAAGTCGTTGACGGATATGAGGTGTTACTAAACCTCTGATGAAGGTGTCTCTTATGAAGTCATTTCTGTTTTCTTCAGCAGTTATTGCTTTAAAATTGCATTCTTTGCTCAGTATCTTAAGGGAGTGTAAATACTGAACTATCGACTCACCATTTTCTTGTTTCCTCGTAGCAAGAATATGTCTAGCATATATTTCATTCACAGGTTTGCTATACGCATTTTCTAGTGTTTTGATAGCATCTTCGTAGGTCGTGCATTCACAGATGAGTTCGAAAACTGTTGGAGATATGTAGTTGATAAGAAGTTTGAGTTTGTCGTGATTTTCCGACTTTGTACTCTCCAGGAAATTTCTGAAAGTCGTATACCAGTGTTTCCATTCCTTGGAAGCGTTAGTGTTATTGGTATTCACGTCGAATTTCTCGGGACGTAAAAACTTATCCATTTGTAATTCTACAGTAGTTTGTGGATTAAATTGTAATATAAAAAAAAAACCTTCGACTTTTAGGCTTTAATCCACAAAAACATACACATAAGTATCAACTTGACAGTATGTATGAATGTGACAATGTGACAATTCAAAAACAATAGTAAGGGCGAATATTATACACAATACGAGAATTTAAATAGTAAGGGAGACTCATATCAATTATATGACAGTAGGTTTAGCTTCAACTACGTCAGAAATTGGTAAATCGTGTAAATGTGAATAATCCTTCAAATTTTTCAACAAAACTGTTTGAGAGGGCAATGACAAATTATTGACAGTTCGAACATTTGACATTTCAAAAATTTTGGCATTTTCATGAACTCCGGAAATTTTTAATTTAACTGATCTCGAATCATCGTCATGGTACAAAATATAATTTGCCCATTGCATACAAAATGATTCGACTCTTCCAGTTAGTTGTATTTCTTGCGCAATGTCGTTTTCAATCAGTGAAATTGTTGAACCTTCATCAAATAAAGCGTATGTATTCAAAATTTTTCAGGTCCAAATAGTTTTACAGGAATAATTCTCAATGAAATATTAGAAGAATTATCATCACTCATGCATACTCTTTCAGTTACTGTTTCTGAAGAAGTTTCAGTTGTTATTTCAGGGTTTATTTCAGATTTTATCGAACTTTTATGCAATAAATGATGATGTGGTCTTCTACAATTGTCAATTCCGCAAATTTTTTTCGATTCTCAAAATATTTTCGAATGACCTTTTTCAAACATTTAAAGCAAACTTTCAGCGTTAAAATTTTAGCCCAACGACCATCAATGCTATCTTTCAACATAATAATGGGTCTAATGAATAAACCTTAAGCAAATGCTTTTACTCAGATTTCTTGAAATAGACCAATCCATTTTATTAATTAATGAGAGAGACAAACCTATAGTAAAAGCTTTTGCTAGCTTTTATTCATAACACCCATTGGGACATTTCATTATTGAATGATCCACTTTTTCGCAGTAAATACATTCTTCAATTTCATTTTTTTCTTTTGTATGCAAAGCTACGTTTCCGGATCGTTGATTACCATATTTGTTTTTAAAATCAGAATTATATTTTCTTCCATGATCGAAATTTGAAAATGTAGGAGTACTTACATAGCAAGCAGCAGATGAAATTTCAGTTACCCATTTTCCAAAATCTTTCACATTGGCTTTACCTTGTTTCTGTACTAGAACTTGTCCCCAAAAAAGTTTCAACCCATTAGGTATTTTGGCAACAAGCTGCTCCAAGATGTATGGATTTTCCATATGGTTACTGGCCTCGAATTGTTCCAATGTGGCAATCAAATTGCTCACGTTACATGAAAATTTAATCAAATTAGGAAAATCGCCCTCTCTAACTGATGGAAAATTATGAATTTTGTCAATTAAACTTCTAATAATATATTCTGGACGACCAAATCTCATTTCAAGTGTCTGAAAACGGAAGAAACATCACCTGGGTGCAATAATAAACATCTCACAGCTTCTAAGGCTTCTCCTTTCAAACACCTCTGTAATTTCATCATTGTTTCGTCATCTGAATATTTACACATAGCAATTTTCCTTTCCAACTAATTTTTGAACATAGGCCAATCTTCAGGTTTACCATCGAAAAATGGGAAATCTCTATCCAAAATTCGTCTACTTACTGAATCCCGAGGAATTTCATGTACCTGAGAATTAGAAACGCTTTTAATGGCATTTGCGATACTCCAGTCATCGGAGTAGAACGAAGATGAACAGACCTCTGAAGAAGCTAGCCACTCGCGCTAGCGAAACGTTAGGAAAGTAATTCAAACCACGACGGCCTTCAAACCCGATTCAAAATAGTGATAGTGAAAATTTCGGCCGCGAAAGCCTTAGCCAAGTTACACAACTTGTCAATGTCTTCCTGTTGATTAGTATCACTTTTTGATAAATCTGAAGAATACTCACATGTTTCGATCCAATTTTGTACCTGATTGTGTTTCTCCGTGTCTCTAGCGATTGAGTAAATTTCTTTTGAAGATCCGCTATAATTCGAATGATTGTCCTCCAATTCAACCTCAGTAGGTTCCTTTTCTAGTCGTAGAATATTCAGTTGATTGTATAATTCCTGTTTTTTAATCATCAATTCCTCCTTAACCCTCTCTGTTTCACGTCGCCTCATCTCGTTGTCCAACTTCTGTCTCATTTTCATCAATTCAGCCTTTTCCTTTCCTGTCTCAAGTGCCAAACGTCTTTTTTCAATTTCAATTTTTCTCAATGAAGACAATTTTGAGCTTGATTTAGAGTTGCTAGACTGGTACGGATTGGAAATTTTAGATGTGCGTCTGGTTTCTTCCTGACTTTGTGGATTTGACTTTCTCCAAACCTCTTCAAAATTTTCAGTTGTCTTCTCGACGGTGATAGGTCCTTGGAAAGTGTTACCTGACAAATCAGGCTTCTCGGCATCAAAACTGGATTTGGGATGCGGTTCTTGGGTAGTTTGTTTCGATTGCAACGAGCAGATACAATCGTCGCGTCTACTTCGCATTCCTGCGTTGATTCTTTGTGACCTTCTTAAGTTTCCTTCAGACATTTTTCGATCAGGACTTTTACAATATCCACTATTGATTCAGTTTATGCTCGAAGGACCATGTAAAAAACTGATATTTTAGTAGTATTTTTGTATCAAAATTATCAATATTTTACTTTTTCAACTAGTTTAATGAATCTTATGAGCAGAGCTGAACTTTATTTGTAATCATTTCAAACTGTTTCATTACAGCTTGGAAAAAATATCCCGATTGGGCCGGCCATGGTTAGTTTTTAGTCCTATGAAATTGCTCTCTATTTTAATTAGGAATATCAACACAGTGCCTTTCATTAAAAGCGGTCTGGGATTTGATATATGACCCATAACTAATTAAGAAATAGCCATTTTTATATTGATCTCTGTACAAAATATATCTACACCATCTCGAGGTGCTGTGAAATGGATTATAGTTTCAGTGTTTGGTCGATAACTTCCGGTCACCTTTTTCTTTATTTCTCCTTCAATTCTCAGGTTTGATTCTAACAGTAATGATGATGAAGTGTCCTCAAGTGAAGTGCTATGAAAGCAAAATACCTCTCAATTCGGATTTCTGGTAGAGGATGTACTCAAGGTGACACACCAGAGCTGGGTAATTACATGTACTTTGAAAGTAATTACAATTAAAAAGTACTTTTCCAAAAAAGGAACCAATTACAATTACAAAATACATGAAAAAAGGAATTAATTACAGTTACAAAGTACATGACCTGAAAAAAGGAATTACTAATATCCCCCAGTTGTGGCATTTATAGCTGAAATTATCACTGAACAACTCGGTTTTCTGTTTCGTGCCAAGAGTTATTTCACTTCCAGTCAACTGATTGAGATTTATGAGGAACATATCCATCCTGTCCTGGAATACTGTTCCCATATATGGAGTGCAGCAGTTAAACACACACTGAAACATTTGAATTATGTCCAAGAAAGAACTATTTGCCTGCTTACAAGCTCCCTCTTCTCTCTGGAACACCACATCAGAAAAGTTGGCGATCTGACTCTGTGTTATATAGATAATTCGATATAAAAAAACATTTATTTTCTAACAACCAAATACGTGATCCAAGGAGGGTGACTGCCCCTCTTATCCCCAAGTGGTCGCCATTTTGACATTCACGGAAAGATGTTTCTTACAGTAATATCAAGGCTACCGATAAAATTACTCTTTCAAATAATTTGTTAATTTCTTGGAAAAAATTAAATTTTATCAATATCATTCAATATTTAAATTGAGTGGATTCACAGACTACCTAATCAATAAATTTAACCAGATAAGAACTGTTATCAGTTCTGCGAGAAATGTGTAGTTTGGGAATTCTCTCGTTTTCATATATTTATAGATTTCATATCATTACTGCAACGCAGAAAAAATTATTAATTCTTCGTCAATTTTGACTATCGTGAATCTAGAAATGAACAAATGAATTCTTTAATCGACTTAACTTGATAATGAGTTTACATAGCTTTTTACTGAATATCGTTTATTACTAAGATAACCAAAATTCTTAACTTATTTCATCCCCGTTGAAGGTACTTCTACTCAGCAATTGAGATATTCAATACAATACTTTGCAATATAAAAAATAGCACTCAAACCAATGTTCAACCAATATCTGAAACTATACATTTTTCTGTGATTCTTATTTCTTGATTCCATTGTATTTTACCGTAATTGAATATATTTCAAATTATTTATCTGATCTTACATTTGATTCCATTTTATATACATTGTAAACATTTCATTCATTTGACCCTCTTTGAATATCCGTTGGTACATCTGATCAACTGTGCAGGGTGTCGGTGTGCATAGAATGTGCCTAAACATCTCATGACACGCATTGAATCAGAATTTAGTCGATCTTATGATTAATATTATTTTTTATTTATTGTGGAATTCGACTAGGGCGTTGAGTCGTGCTTTAAAAAAGATGGAAAATGGCCTACACGTGACTTTAGCAATCTGTCAAAAGTTAATTATTTTCAAAATAATCGCTGAAAATAGGCCTATTTGTTCAAGAACTTCTACAAAACTGTTTTAAAACCAATGGTTTCACCATTCTATCAAATTTTAATTACTGAATATCGATGGAACTATATTTTTCTTCAAGAAAATGACAAAACCGAGGGGGAAATCGCTGAGGAAATTGGTAGCACTAATTCCCAAAAATTTTAACTAATACCTCTAATACCCAAGGAAATCCCGAGTAATACCAGGAACTAATGCCACTGATGCCAAAAATGCCCAAGTAATTACTGTAATACCCGATTAACGAAAGTAAAAGACAAATTGAACTATATCCGAATCTTAAGTTTATTCTTTTTTTTTATTCAACAATTGTTTTCCGTTCTCTAATTTCCGAATAATTACTGAAATTGTTTTTTTTATCTTTTTAACTAAATAATTCCTGAATACTCATATTATATTCGAGTATTACCTCGAATTACCGGACTAATGCCCATTAATCAACGTCAAATCCCCAACTTTCCGACTAATACCCAATAATTTTCAACTAATACACCTACTTCCCGATGTATACCCAATAATTTCTACTAATTCCCTACTAATACACAAGTAATACCACTAATACCCAAAACATGTACACCAAAATTCCCCAGCGGTTTCCCCCTTGGAGAAAACCATTTTAAATTTCTGTTTTGTTTGATGCAAAGTTGATATAAATTGAAGTACTACAATTATAAGTAACTTATCAACCAAAAAATCATCGAACCACTTTACGTATTTAAATAAGTTTCAGGACCTTTTACACAACAAATTTTAAGATATTAATTTTTTTCAAAACAATCGCTCAAGATTTGATGTGTTAACGGTCCTGAAACTTGGTTAGATACGTAAAGTAGAAGTAGATTTTATGGTTAATGACAAATTCGTATATGCTCCAAGATACATAAACTTTGATGAATTATGAAAATGAATTATTATTTGAAGTTTTTACCATAATATGATGCTAATTCTTTTAAGGACACCGTATATCTGGAGGATGCGCGTAATATTATAAAGATTTATTCAAAAATGTTCATTCGGGATATCAAAAACTACAGAACACCATATAATTTCTATAATTTTACCGGAACCGGATTCTGCTGTTTTGTTCATGGTTCCCTCTTGCTGAACATATTTCAATAAATCGGTTATTATTAAAAAAATTACCAAGTAGTAATCAATCTCACTACTTATATTTATATTCGATCGCTTGATATTTTGCAAATATTATTATCAATTAGTCGAATGAATCTATAAAAAGAATCCGGTTATTGCTCGTTACTAAATATAGCTGTCACTTTAATTTCAGAATTATTCCATCATCCGTGTTCCTCCTGATGAACCCAATCGGAAAGTGTTCATCTTGCACATAGGTCATCGGCATATCAGACCTGAATAACGTCTATGTAACGATATTGAGAAAAAGTTTACGTCATCTGAATTATAATTGTATGTATGATAAGAAGGACAATACCATAGACGAAAAATAATACAGTTCGATAATTATTTATTATTATTTATTTTCTTCGTAAACGTTTTGACTTAATATACCGCATAGAAGATGCACAACAATTGCAGTGACATAAATGTAAAACAATTCTGTTGTCCTAAGCAAAAAAGCCGTATCTGCAAAAACTTAGGCTATTGAAATCTAGTTAACATAATTTTTGTTTGGTAGAAAGTAAAATTTATAGGATTTTAAGACTATAGAATAGTTAATATGATGGGTAAGATGGAAGCACGAAGTACGGTCGATCTTTTCGAGGAAAACGCCACCCCTCTCTTCTACTTCACCCGTTTACCGTAATGGTTGAATGTTTTTTTCTCTGAACTGGCTGCACTTTTCTAGCAACCTTCGTAGAAAAAGTGTATTGTACAATGAGCAACGAATGCTTATTTTCATTTTGCATGTTTTGCAGCAGATGTAAACTTCATACACGAAATGATTATCGTTTCCTGCTCAATGTACAAAATATCTTTTTTCCACAACTCAAAAAAGTCAAAAGAGTCCCCTTTTTTGTTGGTTTGTGTGCGAAAAGTATTACAATATTCAACTAACAACATACGAGTTCATTATGGAACGCCAAAGCGTATATACCTAGACGGTAAAATTGCATTTTTTTAATTGAAAAATTGACTCCAAACGAACATCAAATAAGACAAATTATGATTTAATGAATTTGCAGACATTGACAACTGCTAACAACTTATTTTTACACTGACGTTTAATGGCGTCGCCACCTAGTGTGAAAATTTTAAACTTATTATCTCGGCTAGTCGTAGAAAATGTAACTTTCTCCTATTTTCTACGGTTTTTGCTAGGCTACAGAAAATTGTATGCAACAGTGACTGATCCGAATAACAACAAAATCCTGTCAAAGAGCCATTTCTCAATTTATGTGACAACCAATATCCTGTAACTATCTAGTATATAGGTAAAAATGTTCCACCGATAATATTCATAGCATTGAGTAAATTGTTATCAAAAACCACGGAATATAATTCACAGCAATAATATATATGTACAGGAACTATTGGACCAAGGTATTTGTGACTCAGAAACTGGGGAGATAACATTAATAATCAACGAAATTGATGAAAATGGGAATATCTCGAGATAACGAATTCTTGATAAATGTGAATTTAATATAAGTAGAAATGGATAGTAATAAAGACTGAATAGAGAAAATCGTGGATAGTGCGAATATGGGTTTTTCTTGATGCAGCGTAAACAAAAAGGTACTAAAAAGGCTTCACGAGAATTGTTAATTTTGAAGAAAAATTCAAGAAAATGAAAAGTTTTACAGTTGCAGAGAAAAATACGGTATAGAACTTGAACGTGATTTTTCCTCCTCCCCCAAATCAGGGAGAAAACTCATACTTTTCCTCCCTAGGGAGGAAAAAACGATTGACAATTCATGCAAAATAGGCACATATTATTGCCTATGAGAAAATTAAGACTGAATCTCAATCCCAAATGGATAAGCTAACCAAATATCCAATAATTCATAACAGAAGAAAAAAAGAAAAATAACTTGCTTGAAAAAAAAAAAATAACAAATTACCGAACCCAACCCGATACTTGCAGTTAATAAGTCAGCGTCGCTTACCACTACGCCATCAGAGTAATTAAGATGAGTATGAATTAATTTTGTATACTTTCCATCATGAAAGTATAGGTCCGTTTTAAACAAAAGCAGTTGAGATGCGTTTTAAATTTACAAAAAAAGGTTTATTAAGTGGGTAGGAAGAAAAATCATATGTATTACAGGGAAGTAAAGTGTCTTTTCCTCTCTTGGATGTTTACTACATCCTCTGGGAGGAAAAGTGGTACTTTCCTCTCTTTTAATACAAATAGCAATTTTTTTACTCGTAGGAAATTCTGCACTCTGTCTACGGCGTCGTGCGCCAACATTTCTTACTCTTAAAAAAAGTATTACTTTACTCACTTGATACATGAATAACTATTCTTTGATAAATGGAAGTTTTGCGTTGATAAGTTGTGCATTGCAGTTATTTGCCAGTTGTTAACCAGATACTTTCAATACATTTCAATAATTCATTTTTATTTTGTCGTGATAGTTATAAGTACACCATAATTCTTGTTTTCTTTAACATTGTATCATCCATCTGTGATTTTAAAAAAGTCATATTTATTACCTACAGTTTTTTTAAGAATTTTCAAAATTAGCTCTGAGGAGTCTGAACATAAACCAATAATATTAATTTTTATTACATACTTCGAATTCCATATGGGATGAATAAAATCCAAAGTGCACTACACAACAATATTTGGATATATTTGTTACCGAAAAGTCATCTCAATCGCACCACTTCACTTAATATCAGAGTAACATTTCTTGACGAAGACTGACGAAATTCCCATAGTTTCACAATATTATTTCAAGAGTATTTCACCAGATAAACGTGGTATAGTTGTAACGTACACAGTGAGCTGAAATCGTCCAGTAAGAAAATATTTGAGAAACCAAAAAAATCAAATTGAAAGCAAAGCATTATTACTACTACTATCACTATTATCCTATACACTTGCTTCAATGTCTTAAAGGATCATGCTAAATTATTGTACAATGTTGGTGCGCACTACTGAAATTACAGATTGGTAGCCAAGGGGTGGGATTCTGTGTACTATAGAATTCTATTGTCGACAGTTTTGTCTCTTTCTCTCCCATGAATTCAACCTTAATGTCATCTCACTTTTTCTATCGACAATAGAATTCTATAGCACACAGAATCCCACCCTGCAGTTTTTCTTGAAGAACATTTCAAAATTGGTTGTGGAAATTCAAATGAATACTGCTATAGTTGTGAGTACACACTCAAATAACGATATAATCCAAAATGCACTCCTCGAAGCTATTTTGATTTATTTCTTACCAAAAGTCAACTCAACTACACTTCTTCAACTCAAGAAACATATTACCTTATGAAAACTACATCAATTTAACTCGACACGCATGTCGCCACAACAGTTCTTTCTGATTCTGATTATTCTAACTTACTCTATTCAAAAGATAATGGGGAGAACAAAAAAAGTTGATTATCCGCGCCTACACTTTATCTAGCGCGCGCTTAACCTCAATCTAGTGCGTGCCTAAACTTGATCTAGCGCGAGCCCAGATCTAGTTCCGAAGGTGTCAAAGTAGAGGGGCGTGAATAATGCGATTGAAAGTTCTTGCTATTCATGTCTTTCTCACTCTGTTTTCCCAATCAAAGGGTTTTGAACACCCAATAGATTAGTTTGGAGCTTCCGTGCTACAAGCCTCTACACTACGACTTTTCCAGATCTATTGTTTGGGTTCTCGAAATCGCCCAGATTTTTTATATCTCACCCTGTCTCCGTCACGAGACTCCATAGAGACTGTTTTTTTTTCTCCCAACGTTGTGAACTGATGCTTTCCCTTCTTCCTGAAAGAATCTGCATAGCGTTGTAATAACTAATATTCTAGTAGTGTTTCTTTTCTGACTTCTGACTCAGCTCTTTTATACCGGCTCCTGAACCTTCATTAGTTTTTGAGCCATTTGTGTAAAAAACGATTTCCAAGATTCCTCATTCCACGCAACTCTGTACGTAATGCTTTTCTTAAACGTTTCAGCAAAGCTATACGTGGATGGGTATGCCATCTGATGAAATTCTTATATAACAGAGTCGTTTTCCAGCTCTTTATATAATTTGTTGTAGTATTTTCGGGACATAGGTGCTTGTCCTCTAAGCAACCTGCTCCTGACAGACCTGACTTCACCGTGGATGTATATGTGTAGCGGTTGAACTCTTATGCTTCACCCTAACTACCAGCTTGACCAACCCTCCAACCCTAAATCAATTTAAAAGATCGATCAATGATCTGAGGTTAACAGTTTAAAATGATTGAATGGATTATACTATTTGACTATTTAATGAAATGTCTAAGGCTTTCGCGGCCGAACTTTCCACTATCACTATTCTCATTCAAGTTCAAAGGCCGAGTCATCGGTGAAATATCAAAAATAAACAGACTTCTGAAGAAGTTAGCCACTCGCACTAACAAAATGTTGGCGAATAACTCCAAAAACGACGGCCTTCAAACTCGAATAAAAATAGTGATTGTGTAAGCATCTGACAGAAAACAACTACGTCTCTAGCTAATACCTCAACGGATATTGAACTTTATCTGACAATTACTTGGGAAAATTTTTCCTAAGGAGGACACTATCGCAAGTGCTTATGTCGGTTTCAGGGTCCGTACAACGCCTATTTTAACATATCACTTACAGGACTTAAAACGAAAATAACTATCTTCCATACTGTACCTAGTTTTATTGAAATGGATCACACGAGTTCAGTTTTTAAACCATTTCACAGCATGACAGTAGAAGTGTCCGTAGAAGTAGAACATCCAGCATCTCCTACTGAACTGTAGGTCCCGGATCTCATTTGCTAGCACAAGCTATCAGTTGAGCGTCTGAAAGATGTCTCAGAAAATCTAGGGGATCAGTGAAAAACATAACACAAGAATAGCAATCTCAACCTCCTTTCCACTTCACCTTGGTTCTTGTTGTGAACATTATCGTGTTTTGTATTCATAAGATAGACAAAATTATGGACTTCTAGTTTTGGAGGAACGGAATGCATTTGAACTACAACTGGAACTCAACTCATCTCGTGGTAAAGTTTTTGGTTCACCATGTGTTTCAAGTTTATCATGGCATTACTACAAGTATAATTGTATTTGATATTATCGGGATATGACTCGTAATGATTTGCTTACTCTTTGTCATCCGCTTTACGACTGATTTTGAGATATGAGCCACTAATTTGGCTTCTTAAGCTACTACAAATAGTATGAACATTCTTATCGGATGACGAACACATTTTGGTGATTAATAACACTAAGAAACCTGGTGCATTACTAAGGTTAGCTTGGTACTTGTTGCTGGAAAGTAATAATGGTGGTACTCATATCGACGACCAATCATTTTGCCTATTTTCAAGTAAGTCTTTGATGTCAATTATGTTCATGTTGAAAACAAACTGCTTGGCTGGTCCGAAAAAGTGTTGCATTATACTTATACTTAATTGTTGTTGTATTTACATGTATTATTTTTATTTATTTGTATTCATTTAAAATTATTGAGAAAAAATAAAAATTATTTTTATCATTATATTATTTGCTCTGGCAATGAAGTGTGAAAATTTCATAAAATAATTTTTGAAGTGAAACTTGGAGTTTCGGCATGATAGTAACAAATCTGTGAAACTCCTCGCCTCTTTCTAATTACCATTTACTTGAGTAGAGTGAAGAGGCGGAAAAAGTTTACGAATATCCGCACAAAGAGGAGACGCCGAGAATAGTAGCCGGTTGCCGGGCATTTTGATGACGATCATTTGACCTATAGACAGCATTAGTGAGGCTGGGCGGTAATTTTGAATTACGATCCATCCGTGGATCCGACCACTGAATTCCCCATGCATTTCTCATGCGCATAAAAATTCCACATTTCTCTTGCCTCTTTTTAGATGATTTTACATATTTTTTAAGGTGGCCGTTTAATGTCATGCATTCGTACTTCCACGATTCCGTCGAATCGGTTTCACTTTAAAAGCTCAAATTTAGCAAATACATTTAGAACATATTGGAGTACTTGTTGAATATATTGAGATTAAGTTTTTTTCCAAAAATTCATGATTTTTTTTGCGGAAACCAATAAATCGATAAAATGTACGTTTTTGTATTATTTCATGTCAACAAAAACATCAATTGAAATCGTTCAAAACCTAAAGCAAGACTTCACACAACGTTGTTGACGAGAAATTATGGAAGTAAGAATTTGGCGGCAATGTACCAAAATCTAGCAAATTTATAAAAATTGGCTCCTTTAACCGACTGGGTATCTTCAGCATTTTGCAGATAGATAGCGCCAGAGAGAAATTCATTGAACACAATAGAATATTGTAATTTGGGGGATTGGAGATCAGAAATAAAACTTGTTCAGCTATCTTCACTTTGGGTCGTCTATTGATAACTCAGAATTCAGCAGGTTACAAAATGCCGGTAGGCAAAAATAATAGAAGTACACAGGTACAGTATCAAAAGTGTAAAAATCCTCGTTTCAACGAAGATATTCTATTTTATAGCTGACGCTCAAGATACGCATGTTCGTCATTTTTGACGCTGTCGCGTGATCGTTTTGACCAATAGAAACTTGACATGCATAGTAATATATGTAGGACAATAATAGTCAGCAGTTTGAAGTTCGTTTACGAAAATGCAGAGTATCAACTATAAGTAGAAAATAGGATTGTTTGCAATCTGACATCATGATTGAAAATATAATATATAAACAAAAATAACAGTAGCACCTCGTAGAGGGTGTGAAGGGTACTTCACAACAAGAAATACTACGTAAACAAACATGAATGAACCGGAATAAGGGTTTGTCCACAATAAACAAGCACAGCACTACATTATAGAATAGGATAAGAAATGTCGAATTCGGGTTCAGTGATGAGAAATTGCTTTTTATACGTAATGGCAGATTTTGTAACATCATAGGCGTGTATGTGTTTATAAGAGGGGCAGTTCAACATATTATTTTGTTCATTTAGTTAATAACATTGGATGTTGAAAAAAGAGTCACTATAGTATCGAAGGATTTTATTTAGTCATCGAGGGTACATAGATTTCACACCAGAAAATAATTATAGAAAAAAATAGTCGACCAAGTAATGAGTCGTGTCACATAATGATGACATAATTTGTACTAGTTAATCATAATATTTGAATCGATAAATCTAAAATAAATATATATATATATTTTTTGAAAAATTCTCACTTACAGAATAAACAAAGAATTCAAGATCAAGAACACTTTACAATGAATTAATTATAGGTAAGCAGAGGAGGAACTTTCCAGGAGTCGAGTTATTTGCATATTAAATGATATTTTGGAAATGATTAGACATGGAATAGACAATGATGATAATGATAACAATAACAATAATAATAATAGGGTGGGGATTGGCGCAGTGGTAGCGCCGGGGCTTCGTGATCGAAATGTCGCTGGTTCGGTCCCCAGGCAGGACAAGATTTTTTCAGTTTCAAATGTTAATCTGAGTGATTGAATCTTGTTGCTGGCTGGGGATAATCCTCCACGATTCACTGTTGCGTTTAATTAATAGTGCTGCTCCTAAGGTGGCGTATGGAGTTACTAACACGGTCTATCCAGAACACGTGGCTAATGCCAACACACCAAGAAAAAAAAATAATAATAAAAGTTATCAGGAGTTCAGATCCCCATCTCTGCATGGTCCGTGGCCATGAAAAAGCAGAGATTGGAGCATTCCTTTTCAAGGCAGCAGCAAGGGCGGCCGATGAACTTAGTCTCGTTTTCGACACTGAACGGGGAGACCCAAACTCTGTCACCGAGTTGGAGCCCGTTCAGCAAAAAACTCACATTAAAGCTATGGAGACTGAGGTTCTCCTGCAGCTTCATAAGGATAAGCCAATGCAAGGAGTCTTCTTTAAGAACATTGAAGAGCTTGGCTTATCCAAAAATTTGACCTAAGCATTCCTCAGGTCAAGTGAGCTGCAGTCGGAGACCGAGGGATTCATAATAGCCTGCCGGGATGGTCTCTTCGACAACCTGGTCTACCGTAGTCGCCTGATGGGTATAGAGGTCCCCGACACTAGATGTAGAGCGTCTCGTGAGGCGCCTGAGACCATAATGCATTTGCTGTCTGCTTGTCAAGCTTATGCGGTCTCAGCCTATAGCCACAGGCATAACGCGGCTCTACGAGTGTTGTACTACCATCTACGACACTCGTACGATATAGACGAGACACCGGTGTTGCCTTATGCTCCGGGGGATATTGAGTTCGTTGTGGAGAATGAGAGGTGCCGAATATATTGGAACTAATCATTCCAAACCCTCAGGCAAATACAAGCAAATAAGCCTGATGTAGTCCTCCTAGACCATCAAAGTAGTGGATGTCTCTTAATATTTGCTTTGGTGCATTAACTTTTAAGCTGTAGGAAAACCTACAAGACCCCAGATGGTCGGTGAGCATTCCAGTCAAGCATCAGATGTAGGGATGTTCACCAAGTAGATACCGGAAACCGTAATAGATTCAGTTTGGGTTAAACGGTGAAAAAAAAATGCTTAATATAAGAGCTATATATTTAAATGGTAGTGAACAATAAAAAAAATGAATGAATTATAGGTATTTGGAAAATATGAATGAGACAATATCAGATTCACTGTCCACGGAATCGATTAACCACATTAGCAACAATTTTTTTTAATGCATTTCTGTTTTAATAGGTACCATTGGTAATTATTATTTTCATTCTGAATCCAGTGATGTATGACTTATGACGGTTTAATGCTGTTTCAGATACTTTTCAGCAATAATCACGAGTACAAAAGAGATTTTCTCAAGTCATTGAAATATGTTAATCCTGTGCACTGAGATATCTAATTTCCATTATTTTCAAAACTTCGAAACTTGAAAAATGAAAAGAACTGAAATATGGCTTCTGCGCCACTCTGTGTTTATCACACGCGCATAAACGGTTTTGCAAGTTTTCTCAACTGAATGTCTCAAGCCGTCAAACAGTACTCACATTCAATGCAGTAATACAAATAACTATTTCACAATTATAATTGAGAAATAAGAAATTTATACATTGATTACATTGATCACACATTTTACTTACCCGATCTCAACATTTTTTAAAACTTGAAAATATCCAACTTTAATAAATAACACTCCCTCTATAACACACTTCACAAACTACACAAATGACAAGAACACTGAAACAAAAATTTTAACAAATAATACTCAAATCGATTGATATGAATCAACGATATTTACTATTCTGGTATTGCAGGTGCATAGCGAGGGATTAGGAATTCCCAAATTTTCCACATTCCTGATATCTTTGTTTCATGTCCATACAAATGCGTTTTGCCAAGCATTTGTGAAAATAAAAATCTTTGACATCATTTTTGTCTCTTTATCCAGTTCTGTACTACAAAACATCCGAGTTGATATTTCAAGACAATTATTAGGTAGTACTTCAGTCTATATCTAATAGTATTCAACCAGTCAACCAGTATATGAATTGATAATAATTCAATATGTATATAAAATTAAAGGAGACTAAATGTTTCATCTGACAACACCGCTTTGTAGACCGATCTTGCATAGTAGAAATTAATTTTGATTACATTTCTTCTATTTACGGTTGAATACCTACTTGGATAAATATTCATTAGAATGACTGGTAGCTCCCCCAACGGAATAGTTTGTCAAGCCCGATCACACGGCCACCTCAAGATCTATTTCTATTGGAATAGATTCAGTAAACCTTTCTCTACAAGGTATGATCAAAATTTTACAATGAGATTGTATATTTTCAAAATAATTTATGAACATAAAATCGGTAGGCAAATTTGGGGGAAGTTTGTCTTAGCATCATTTCGTTTTTGATTGGCGGAGGCAAAGTTTGGCAGGAAATTCAATATTATTAACTTACCTAAGATCTCAGGTCTCAGACATTCATAATGATGTAAACGTGCTCTGATTGTGGAGAAAAAAACTTGAAATAATGTACTGTTTTGCGCCTGGCTACAATCACAGATACCCAAGTGATTGCAATTTCTATTTAATGCCAACAAAATAAAAAGATAAAAAAATGTGGATAAAATATTTGGCATGGTTTGTAGCAACAAATGAGTTATGAATATTACTGCTTTAAACCTGGATTTTCAGCCGAACTGACAAAAAACCCAATAAAAATAGTCGTATGTGTAATTATTACTCCAAAGATAGTTTGAAAGGAAATTGACCTACTATATTTGCCCATAACATTAACAGGAGAATTGATTTCGAATGTGCTGACAACTCTGTAAATAAAAGGCCTCCTACCATCTACTATATATCTGAATGAAATACTACTCTCACAGTAGAATCCACCTCATCTATAACATGCACTACAAAAAATGACAATAGAGAAGAAAATATGCTCCAACAAAACACTATCCCACAATGAAACAGTCATTTTCACTACGATAACAAAAATGTATTTGACTTGGTTTCTTCTCATTCATAGAAGATTATTTCTAACAAATATGGTGAAACTACATTCTAGAGCAAATGCAGAATCGGAAAGTTTTCTTCTTGGGTATGGTGGTTTAATGAGAGCGTAAAGAATAGCTTGCTATATGTTGAGAGAGCATTACAAATTCTCCTCTACTCGCTCGAGGAAGGGATATCGACTTGAGCTGTTAATTCGTCGCGCGTGGTAACAGGATAGACTCACAAGTCCGTCTCTCTTATTTGGATGGTGTTATGCAATAATGAGTTGAATGATTGAGTTATCACAGTCACTAGAATCGCAAGGCGTTATTCTACAATAAACAAAAATGATACAACCCGCAATTATAAAGGGGATCCATCCACTGACAATAGTACTAAGCCACCTTCCATCATTCTATGATTTGCTAAACTATTTTGATATTTTTTACGAAACTGGCTGACTGTGGCTTGACCCATTATTGCATAACACCATCCATTTATGTGGTATTATCATATCATTGCGTTCCTTGTTGCTCGCGTAGATTTCTGTCTATACCCCAGATGAAAAGTTTCCGATACTGTATAAGATCATGTTTACCAAATTCGTTCTCATCGTTAACTGATTGTAGGCTCATAATCGACTCTACAGAAGTGAAAATTTTAATTCCGAAGGACATGGGGATGGGGAACGAAACATACAGTCACTATAAGCATGCCCATACCTACAAAAAACTGATGAGTGACTCCGAATGGCTTATAGCTTTTGTAAGTAACATGTTTCCTGGTTCAACATCAGATAAGCAATTTTTTTTTCTAAGCAAGTTGAATGATTTGTTAGAACCACGTGTCATGTTACTTACAGACAAAGGATTTTAAATACATGATGTTCTGAAACCGGGAGTGACTCTCAACATAACCCCATTTCTGATGACACACCAATTGACTAAGAGTGAATGTATCAAACCCTGGAAATAGTCAGGGCCAGAATTGTAGTGCAGTGAGCAAATGCTCGAATAAAAAATTTTAGAATATGAATTCAATTTCAGGAACATTGAAAAAAATTTCCACCGCAATCTTTCAAGTCATATGTGTCCTGGTCAATTTGCAGAATCCACTCGTTAAAAACGTAGAAGAAAATGACTGAATCGTTTAATTTTCCTTACCTTCAATGTTCAATGCTTTTTTGTTTTATTAAGTTCTATTCTATATACTTGCCACGCATCGATTATTATTTTTGATTTTGATATTTTACATTCTTGTTTATTTGTTATTGTGAAACAATTTTTGTGATATATTTGGTTCACTACTTTTTTATTATTAACAAAGATTATATTATTTTATTTTTTGTTGGCTATGCAATATTCCTCATCCTTTGTTTTCCTAAGATAGTTCAAACGTATTTTGGATAATAAAGCAAATGGTATTGAAAGAATATAATTGAATAGTCAGATAGATATCCATCAATAACCAATAACTATTTGTTCATGAGCTTATGTATTTGACATACTCATTCAAATAAAATCATTCGAGAATATCAATATTCCTCCCCCATACTGGGTCCTTTCAAATTTCCTGAACTGCAGTGTCAATAGTAGTCTATATAACCAAGTAACAATAGTCTCTGTTTGCGATGTGGATTTGATCATAATAATTATGATCCTCATTCAAAATCGTTAAACAACAGAATATCACTTTTTTTCAAATTATCACGCAGTGTAGTGTTCCGAAGTGAATAGGGACATTTCCAACTAATTTTCACTCGGGACGAAAATTCCTGTAACACGTATGTATTGGGGATTAAATGCGAGAGAAGCGAACCTTGCTTCAATGAAATGAACGATTTCTGTGAGTGATATTTTTTCAATAACCTTCTCCTTATCTGATAATTTTATCAATGAAAACTAGAAAGAATTAAAAAAATCAGTTATCTGAATGAAAATGCGAATTTTCACTTTCAGATTTTTTCTTTCCTTTTCAGTCTTTTCACAATATCTATCAGATGTAGTTCAATGTCCAGCGTGGCTTGTGCCGGGGAAGTAGTTGTTTTCTAACCTGTGGTAGAAGTCCATTATATCTCAAAGTGGAGTGGTATGGATATACAAATCAGTAAAACGCAAAGTCGTCTCCACAATTTAATTTCCCATCTAGTTCAAAAGGATGGTGAAACGGTGAATGACCGCTATCAATCAGATAGCCGTCAAAAAGTAGAAGTAGTACATTTCGGTCCTATATAGAACCATCATCAGCTATTCAAGAAAATTCTACAATAAAAGAAAGACTATGTACTAAAGACAAAAGGCTAATATAAGGCTATACTTACATGGAGAAGAAAATAATGTAGTGTGATATATATAAAATGTTAAAATATTATGTTATTAAATAATGTTAAATAACCACATTGTTAATTATTGTGGTGTTCTTGAAACAACCAAAAATTGGTAAGTAACCAAAAATTGTTAAGTAACCAAAGAATTTAGGTAGGGGAGGCTGTAAAGCCTTGGGCCCCTTAATCCTATAGGGGAATTAAATAGTTCGGACATCGAGCAGAAAATAAATCAAAATTGAATCAATGCACGTGATTGTTGACTGAACAGACGGATATGAATTATGAGATGAACTGACAGGGTGACAACTGACAGCACAGCCGGAACCACTGTCATGATAACTCTCATGTCAAAATTGACACAGAACAGTGACGCGAGACTTCCGCTCACAGAACAAAAGAAGGAAATGATTCCAACAATACTATTCCGAGTCTGAGGATTTCAAGTCACCCAACTGTACCAACAACAAGAGGAGCAATCAGTACAATAGGAACAAATTATGAAACTAAAGATACAATATTTGTTAGTTTTATTTTTGTGGAGGACCAAGGCAGGAACAAGAATCTAGTATTTTAGAAAATTGAGAGAATTGAAGAACTTTTTGCAATCGAACTGTGTTTGTTCATTGAGGGAAACAATATTCAATATTCAAGAAAATTAAGCAAGGCACCTTTTTGGCAAACATGTAAAATATCTAAATCTGTATTTATGTCAAAATTATGGTTGACAATTGTCACTTTACAACTGACAATTGTCACTTTACAACTGACAATTGTCACTTTGAAACTGACAATTGTCACTTTTGATCTGTCAATTTCTTTGTAAAAATACGAATTTCTACATGCCAGACTGAAATTCTTAAACTGTGCATGCGCTTAGTAGTATTGAGACGTGATTGGTCACTGTAATGGCGGGACGTTTAAATGAAAGACAAGAAAAAGTTGAAAATGCGTAGATTTGGTTTTTCACACAAATCTAACGTGAGCAAGCTAATCTAGCTTTCCTGTTCGCCACAGGGTTGTGTGTTAATCGAGAGCGACAAACAAATTCATGCATTTTCAACCAGTTCGCCTCCTTGTCTTTATACAAATTCGAAAATGTACCCTGTGGGAACAGGCAAGCTAGATTAGTTGCGCAGGTTAGGTTTGTGTATTAATAGTGAAAAAAAAACAGATTTATGCATTTTCAAATAAGTTTACCTTTTTTTTTCTTTAATTTAAACGTCCCGCCATTACAGTGACCAATCACGCCTCAATACTACTAAACGCATGTGCAGTTTAAAGATTTCAGTTTGACATTAAGGTGCTCGTATTTTTACAAAAAAATTGACAGTTCGAAAGTGACAATTGTCAGTTTGAAAGTGACAATTGTAGAAAAATAACCTGAAACATTGGCCCTAGAACGCCGTCGTATTCAGTTTCTATTGATTTATTTTTTAATAATTATCAAATGAAGTATTTATAATCATCAGATAATGTACTACATAACATAGTACATCAACAACCTATAAGAATATTAAAAACAAGGAGCTATTTTAATTAAATATAAATAAAACAGACCTGCCTTAAAAATTATAATGTTGTAAAGAGCAAAATAAATCGGTTCAAGTAAACCTAAGTTTAATTATGTTGGTAACAGTTTTACAAAATAGAGAAGAATGACAATCTAAATTATATGCGATTTGTTTATTTATTCCAGAACAATTTGACTTTTGAGTTTTGTTTTGAAGAAGTTTGAAATTTTTCTTTTAAAAACTTTCAGTAATGGACAGTCAACCGAGTTGCTCTAATGCTAACAGACGAACAAAAAATTTCACGGAGATAGATAATACCGTCTTGGAAATTTTGGGATCTGTTAGAGTTGAGGGCCATCCCAGTGAGTCCAGTCACCCCAAGATGTCGGTGAATTGCCTTTTGATTGTGGGGAGAATAATAGCACAGTGCATGGTAAGTAGATATCAGTGAACAATTTTAAATGTCTCATTTGTTGTATTTTATAGAAGATCAAAGCCAGAAATCGGTGGATAATATTTTTGTCGAGGTCTACAGTGAAGACTATTCATGACTATTGCTTCAAAAATAACAAAACTCCCATACAAACTTTCAACCCCCATTCACTGCTCTAAGGAATTAGGCCGTCAGATTGCTGAGATGCTGACTCATTTTCTATTTTCTGGGTTTTAACCACTGATAGTGATGTTTGTGTTGAGCCCAAAAAATTTAAATTTATCGATCAGATGTGTGCTAGGGATATGGAAAATTTATTTTCCTTGTGCAGAAAAAATACATTTTTTTCAATCTCTCGTACGTGGCATTTTAACACATTAACAGAAATGAACAATCTAATAGTGGAAAACCAAAGCCATAAGGTTTACACGTATCAAAGGGTTGAAATGAGGGCGCGATCTTGTAAAAAAATACTCGGTTGCTGATGATCGTTAGGAACCCGAAAAAAAATTTCCATAAGCCGGTCAGCTGCTGAAGTAAATTTTCCGACCGGATAATTTTGTGAACATTTTTATCATATGCCTAGCACACGTCCTATCTCTAAATTTTAATTTTTTGAGCTTAACACTGACATAATTTTCAGTGGTTAAAATCCCAGAAGGAAGAAAATGAGTCAGCAAAATCTGTCGTTATCTGACGGTCTTATAGTTTCCAGCATGGAAACTATTTGCGGGGTCTTAAACTATCACCATACTAAATTCCATCTAAATTGGTTTAGCGGTTTAGGCGTGAAAAGGCAACAGACAGACAGACATACAGCTTGGCGATTCTAGCTCTGAATGTCGAGAAACGAATGTATTGAGTAATTTAAAATTCACTTGATTTCACAGTGTGCGACAGATACAATATAACTGACCAGTTATAACTCATACTTGAGCCATATTTTCTTTTGTAGAAGTATTTCAAATAATTTGAAAATATTCTATTTTCTCGATTGAATTATTTCGAACCTGACGTCACAACTGTCACATACTGAAAGTATTTCAAAATCGCATGTTTCAAAAGAGTATGACGCACGTCGGGTGTAATTTTTTAGTTGAATACGAGTTCAAAAATTAACGGGCTATATATAGGGAGCATCGATGAACGTGGCGATTTCATATTAATAGCTAGATTTGCCAATCTGTACAGACAGAGTTACCACAGCTCAATGAAATGAAATTATGTTATTATGACTGGGATGCGCTTAGTTCCACTGCGCACCCGTATATCGTGATGACTCTAGGAGAAGAAGAAAGGAGGCACATGAAACTCAACTACGAAATACTTCATTGATTCGTGGGTGAGTGCGAGACATTTATCTGCACGTACTATATGAATTGTATTCAAATAATTGTTTCTAAATACGCCATTGCTGTGCTTTGGTTGTTCATGGAGAAATTAAAAAATATTGTCTTTGGTGGTTGTTAACTAGTTTCGTTGTATCTTTGTATCAGTTAGTGTAATTGCT